>JAQPPZ010002142.1:15000-1304242 GCA_028583015.1 Wollemia nobilis | reverse complement strand
ATTCTCCCTCTACCATGAGGTAAGGTGGAAATCATATTTTCTTTTATTGGGCTGACTTACATCTCTTGAAGAATGAACTTTCAATTGGAAAAAATGCAAACTGGGGAGACCAAGTTGTTTTTGCATACCTCATTTTTAGTATGGTTTTTATTTTTCCAGTTACAACAACAGTTCTCCTTCATTGCAGTGACGCAGGTGGATGAAAAGAATGGCCCTTGCTAGTTTATATGTGGAATATTGTTTTGTCAAGGAGGGAGTTGGTATACAACTTTAATAGTTGGTTTTTGGGGTCATCAATCAAATTTCTTTGCGATACCTTGGATAGAGTGCCACAAAATTTGAGGGACGTAGTCATTACACAGGAGAAGGGCAATTTTTTTTTGCTTACCCAAGACGTAGTTGTGCACATTTTTGGTTTCATAGGTAATCCATTTTTGTTACCATATTTCACCATAGAGAATATGTTCACCATGGAGGTTGTGCGCCAAACTGATCATGTGAATGATATATTTGGATTTGGTGTGGGAAGAAGACTACATGCAATATGTCATTCAAATTTAGCAGCATAGAAGTGAGCCAAGTTGGGTAGAATAGGCTCCTGACAGTGGCACTGTAGGATTTGGGCTTGATTGAATTGTTGTAGCACTGACGATATGATCCTCTGGGAAAATTATTAGCTATTGTGAAGGCTAAGTCATTTCATTGCTATCCTCGGCCTGATATCCAAAAGAGGAGAAATAATTTTGATGGGTTGGATATGAACTGGCATATTGAAAAAATAACGACACCCCCACCATGGCATGATTATTATGAGTAGGAGGTAGAATATAATATGGTAAAAAATAAGACCCAAATTCCTCCATTGGGTTTACTTAGTTCTGTCAAGGAAGCTGAACCCGAATGTACTGAAGAAAAAATAATGAATTGGTGGATTATGCGAATTCATCGCAAAAAGCCAACTACTCCTTATGGGTTGAAATTGGACGAGCAGTTTTCAAATATTTATGATGAGTTTGTAAACTCATATCAACCCATCACCTTCACCAATATTTTACCACAAATCTTCTAGCACTCTAACAGTGGCGAAGGTGAAACTGAGCAAGAGCGCCCAATAGTTGAAGATGAGACTTCAGAGGAGGAATAACAACAATATGTTTTTACAAGGATGTCTCAACGAATAAAGCGGTAGGTAGAGGAGATGCCCACACCAAAAAAGAAAAATTTATCGAAGGCACCATAATTTCCAAAGACAATGAAAAGGCCAAGGACCAGTGCGGTTATGACTCTGCCTTTGAGGCCCCTATAGTTTCAGTTTCTGTAGTTTCTAAGGTTACTAATGTTTCAGTGGTAGTTGTAAATCCTTTGCCCATGGAAGAGCTCCCGACCAAAGTTGTGAAAGTATTTTCAATGGCTTGAGCGTCAGCAGAAGATCAATAGTCAAAAATATCTCATGTCGATGTCATGGATGAACGAGAAAATCTGAACATTGGAGAAAGGGTAGAAGTACAAGAAGAAGAAATAGTTTTGCAGTCGTCCAATTCACCACAACACATGGTGCTTGTGCCCGAAGGTGCATCTTTTCTTCCCCCATCTTCTTATTTGGAGCAAGAAGTGATCTCCATCTCACTTCCATCTATTCCACTTTCATCGTCTCCGGTCTCTATTTCTCTGCCATTTAGTATTCCCTCCACATCCATTTCATTTTCATCTTATCCCACCCCTAAAGTCACTACTGCTCCCTCCTCTATTCCCATTCTTTTGTCTTTCATTTATTTCAGTTCGTATGCGTTAAGGCTGAATCTCTTTTTACGCCCATGTATTTCTATTCCCGCCTCCACTACCATTGAGGCTGTAAGTACGCAAGATCCTTCCAGAGTAAGTGTAACTGTAGCTAAATTTGATTCCTCCACCAAGACTGCCATTTTTGTTCCACCTCTTTTATCCGTGTCATCCACTTCTGCTGGGCCCAACCGCTCATAAATTTTGGTTCCATTCACCTAATTTTTGGAGTTGCAGATAATTCTTGATGTGCAGGTGGCTCGCAAGTAGCCTGATGTAGAGAAGATTAACTGAGCACACTTGAGCTTTTCACAGTGGTTGAAGAGTATGCAGCTAAAAGAGGTCTTGGCTTCAGTTTGGTTGATTAAAAAAGTTACTTTTGATCCTATTGTGAAGGATGCTCATATTACCAAAATCATGCCATTAGTTCAGAAGCCTCAAGGAGAGTTGTTGGGCGATCTTACTTTCGAGACTATAACAGAAGACCTCACACAGATAGATCCTATGGAAAATATGGGTAACATTCAAGTAGATATGATCTCATTGTACCTACATGATGAGTATTTTAAGGAAAAATATTTTGAAAATGAGAACAAAATAATTGAGCTCGAAAACACCCTAGAAAAAAGCAGAGCCCAAGAGGAGAAGACGACCACCGAGAATGACTACTTATGCCAGTAGGTCAAAGTCCACTTGAAGGAGCGCGATGCCACCAGGATTGAAATGTACAAGCTTTAGCAGTAGCTCAAAGATATGAAGAAGCATTTAGCTAAGAAGGCAGCACTGACCACAGGATTTTCATGAGATAATGTTGATGGAACCCGCCTTCGCTCTACACAAAACTATGAAAAGTTGGCCACGCAAGCTGTTAAGGTGTTGCAATATTTATGGGAGGTATAGATACAAATACAATTAGGGCAATAATTAATTGATACCACTGAGAATATGTTGTCGCCATATATGGATATGGTCATGAAGATACAGGCTTTAACTAATACCAATTTGTACATTCACCCCCTCAGCGAGATGGACCACGCCTGGTCTAAGGTGAAAATTACACTACATAGTTACTTCTAGTGAATGGACCTAGTAAGGGAAGGGTGGGCCATCCTCAAAACTATTGAATGTGAACACATTATTTCCATGTATCATTTTGAGACCATTTATGAGTTGGGATTTTTTGATCTTTGTGGATAATTGGGGAGAACCTCTTCCCATGGAACAACTCAAAACTATTTGGAAGAAGTTTGTTGAAGATACCTTCGAGACACCTGGGAGGAGCCTCTCATCGAAGCGCATGTGTTGCCCTTACTATAGAAGTATACACACTTAGAACTATCCTTGTATGAGTTTGCCCAACGAGCGAAGCACCTTAGTTTGATGGATGTTCAAAATCTTCGTTTCATTTATGAGTCCCTTAGTGTCCCTTGCCTATTCACTACTCATGCTTGGGAGGAAGCAGTTCACACCTACGAGGTCATTTTTGAAACCATCAAAGAGCAGGAGGAGCAGGTAGTAGTAGAGCACGAGGCGGCAGAGAAAGCAATGAAGGAAGTGGAGTGGGCCGAAGTGCTCAGAGTAGCAGCGTAAGCAGAACAAAGGGAGCATGCTAAGGAAGAGGCACGTCAAGAAGCATCTGCATCAACAGAGGCATCAACCGTACCAGTTGGAAAAATAGACTCCGTAGCCCAATGAATAAAGGCCTGGGATCGCTTGCATCCATACGAGTTGGATACCCCATGAGTCATCAGAAATATTGGCAATTTTACACTTTGCCACATTGGGGATTTTGCTAGAGTATTTTGATGTATATGATGATAAAGTCTTGTTTGTCTATGGCATATTTTATTTAAAAAAAAATCCATTTATTCCTTGTTTATTTACATATGTACTCTTTTGTATCGATGTTATAAGTTTTTTTGTAAAATTTCATTCGGGATGCAAGTTCGCCTTGTTATGAATATATTGAAAATAAAGGTATTTTTGGGCCTATGGGGATAAAAATAAACAATGAATGATTTTGTGGAGAATTTAAAAAGGTTCAGTATTTTGGAGATGAAAGGGGGTTTTCCCCAAACAAGGGGTGAACACCCCATTCACCCCATGTTTGGGTGAACGAAACAATAAAAAACTCAAGAAGAAGCAAGAAGAGGTATAGCAAAATATATTTGTGTTTATCCCAGTTGAGGGGTGAATTTCCATTTTACCCCTCCTTTGAGCGAACACACTTCAACATACGAATGCAATTATGTTCACCCAAAGGCAAAGCAACATATTGTTCACCCTAGTGGAGGGGCGAACATCCTAATCGCCCATCTTTTGGGTGAACGTACCCTGAGAAGAGAATAATGTCACATTCACCCTGGTTGAGAGATGAACATCCTGTTCGCCCCTCCCATGGGCAAACACATTTTAAGAAAATATCGTAAGTGCTTAAAGGAAGATTAGGAAAAATGGATTTTATCAAGAGGTAAACATATTTTTTGGGTGAAATGGACCATGGTCAAAGCCTCCAAGGATGCCAGATTTATAAACATTAAATAATGATGGCGATAAGTAACTCAAATCATGGATCTCGAGTAGAAAAGAAGTGCGAGAAGAGAAAGAGGATTTTCATGATTTCCAAGGTGTAGAGACATTTCCAAAGTATTCAATGCTTTCCAAATTATCTGTGCACTGACGCCCGAGTTGCTGGTTTTCTTGGGAATTATTCCCTGAAATATGGATCGGTGTCCTTGAGGGAGAGATTTTCAATGATTTCAAGGAGGAATTTTCTCATTTTTGTTTTTTATTTGCGATCATTTTGTTCTCTTGTGTATTTAATGAAAGAGGCAAAATACTCTATAAATGCTAATCAAATTTCCATTGTAAGGGGATATTAGACACTTTACAAGAATACTCTCCAAGCTCTTTTCTTTAATACAAGGCATCAGGCTTCTGAATTTGCAAGTGATCTTGTGTGCAATTTCCTTCTGTACTGTGCACTTCTATTTTACATTCATGTTTCTTGTTTGTTCTTATATTTAAATTCTATATTTGGATTTAAATATTTATAGTGGGGAAGTGAATGTTGGAGTGCTATTCTGGAGGATATTACTGCAAGTTTACAAGTAAATTCTACTATTTTTCCCTCTGTTAAATGTTATTTTATGCTTTGGTGATTTTCCTACTGTTAGTCTGCCCCAGGTCCTACACTTTTGGCCTGTGACCATATTTCCTATTTCTTTCCATATTTTCTGATTTCTTTCCTGCATCTCTAGTATTCAACCAATGTAGGATTTAGTTTAGGAACCAACCCTCTCTAGAGATTGGCACGGGGGACATTTATTTCCTCTGAACTTTCAATTTTGGTCGTATATAGGGCGCACAAACGCAATGTTTGTTTATTAGGCAAATATTTGACCAACAAGATTTTTTCTTGTAAAATGAAAATCCTAGAAAATCTTATTTATTGGGAAAAGGAGTCATAAGTTATTAGAAATAGAAATTGATATAATGGCAACGTTCTAAATAGCTTCAGGATCCTTGTGGAGATCCATTTTATTTTTCTTTCTTTATTTTTCTATGTATAGTTATTTTCTTTGATCACTTTGGCACATCTCCTTATCCATTGAGGTATTCCTTATAAATAATAATAGTTGATGTGTTGTTTCCCACTTTCTTCTTGATGGAGACCTAATTTTCTTAACTTTATCATGAATGGTGATCAAATGGTATATCTTCTCATACTATGGGCTTGGATATATTTTGGCTAGCCCCTACACTTTGGCCTGAATTATGGCCATATTATCAAAAAATGTAATTATTGTATCTTATTTGATTGGCTCTAACACTTGATTGAATTGTTTGTCATTATTGCCTTCTAGTTCAAATTGGGTCTTGAGTTCCTCTTGAGTATAAATCCTCCCTTCATCATTCAAAAGTTATGGAAATCAAAGAGCCACAATGTCTTGTAAAGAGGCAACTATTTTATTTTCTTTTTCACTCAATGATTTAGTTAGTCTCCATCCTTGTTGTACCAACTGATGTTGTTCTAGGTCAATATTATCCAAACACATTATTTCAATTATTTCTTTGATTTTGAATTCCACAAAATGCACCTTATAAAATTCCATAACATATTTTTCCTCTTGCACCATTTTTGCCATTGAGCTATGTATAGTCTACAAGTCACTTTGAGGTATCTTTACCAGCTATAAGCTGAAGTCTAGATATTCTATGACTAATTGAATATGCTTGGAAGCTTAAAAAATGTTGCTTCATATTTCCTTTTTGATCTACATTAGTTTTTGCCTAGGGAAGTGGGAATATTTTTCCTTTTGCTTCCCCTTCTAGAGTTGTAGTTGTAGGTTTCTTAGCTCTTCCTCTAGGATTTGCATCTATTTATATTTTTTCTATAACTACACTATGGTTGGAGCCTCTTGAAGGTTTTATTGTAATTTTCTACTTGTAGCTAAAGGACCTTATTTTTTTCCATCTCTTTATCTAGATATTTTATTAACATTTTTCTCTACTTCTCTCAATATTTTATTTCCAACTAGACCCCTTTTACATGCAATAGATTGAGTGATGAATGGGTCATTTGGACTGTGTCATCCAAGGGGAACTTGGCAATATCCACTTCTTGGATTTCCTTGTTGTAATACAATGGTATCAATTATGATGTCAATCTATCAATAGTGGGGGTAAATATTGATACATAATATTTTACTCTAGCTAGGTCCACAATACCTATCATTTTTATCAATGCCTCATCTAGTTTCTTTTGACGCATATGATTTTTTATCCATTTGAGCATACTAAAAATTACTCATGATGTTTGGAGCTAGGTTATTGGAAAGATATATAGGAGTGGGGTATAATTATGCTAGTGGAAATGGGAAATTGGGCAAGACCTAACTTATAGAAATAACAACTATGGGAGCTAAGGGATGTAAGCTTTTGTAAATATATTTATGTTCTAGTAGTATGGTAGAAGTGATTCTTTTGGATGATGATTGAGGAAGGATTTTTTCTAGTGAGGATTGTTTTTGATTGCAGAGAGGATATGTTAGTGGACTAGAAGGATTAGGAGTAGGGTTAATAATGGATATACTTGTTCCTTGCACTCTAGTTTGCTTTTGACTTAGTTGATTTATGTATTTTTTGCTAGGACCATATCTTGAATTTTGGTATTTTTTTCCCTTGTCTAGTTGTCACATTGGAGGATATGTTTTTTTAGTTTTCTTTCCCATTTTTTACCATGTTGATAACTCAAAGGTTTCGAGGATAAAGTGAGATGCCAATTTTTATTTAATCTTCCCCTTGATTGTTGTTGAATACGTTCATATGATTTTTTCTTAGGCCACCTCCTATGTAGCCCATATTTTGGAGATCCACCACTATCATGATTTTTTTCCAAAGCTCATATCTCTGTTGTAGTGAAGAGGATTAGCCTTTTAGATTTTTTGTCAAGACATCTTGTGAGTACTATTGCTTATTAGTTATCTCAATTGGTTGAGTGCTATTTGAAAATTCTTGGGTAAATTGATATTCTTTTAAATCTGCTTATTGTGAGACTTGATTGTTATGTTTTGGTATCATCCTTTCTTTCCATAGCAAATTGTATTTCTCCTGATTTTGCTCTAGGGGATTAATATTTCCTTCATTGTCATAATTTTTCCACTTTTCATAGCCACATCCCTTTTTCTATAGAGGACTCTCACATCTAAAAATCCACCTTTCTTGAATTTTACTTTCATCCCATTCTTTCTTATTCTTCATTGTATTTTATTGCTCTTTTGTTAGAATAAGACTTTCATTTTCTGCTGAGTCATATTCTTTTGCTATATCATAAAATTTATTCTAGGGAGGTCTCCTTTCCTATTTTCTAATTTCTACATCAATACCCTCTTTCTCTGATTTGTTCTAATATATGTCTACCTATGGTATTTTGGTATGATTGAAAGTAGGAGGCTTGTTATTCATCCTTTTTATTTTAGCCTCAAAGATACCATCTGGATCATATCTCCACCTATATGGGATCACCTTTAGCTTGAAAAATTCATGGAGCTTAGCCTTTAAGGCTTTATTTTTTGTCAATCCCTTAAGGTAATTTTCCCATAGCTCAAGGATAGATCATATGTAGCAATTTTTTATATTTTTTTCCTAAACATTCATCGGACTAGTCCACTTTCAAATATAATTCTATCTTAAAAACCCAGTCAATCACATAATAGATAAGTAAGAAAGAATCCCCATTGAAATCATGTAATCTAATCAATGTGCCTCTCTTAAGGAAGTACCAAGATCAATTTTCATGCTCATAGGTGCGTAGACAGGCTATTGCTCCATTAGTTAGCCAATAAACTGATCGATATATACATGCTAGAGCAAGACCTAGGAATATCTTAACAAATTCCATATAGGAATTTATAGGCTTGAGTACTGAGGTCCAATCTACTATGGCTAAGGATTTCCATTTTGGGGTTTGCTTATTTATTTTTAGCTCTAGGAAAGCCTTTGCTTTATGATACACAAATAACCAAGCTAGGTATGAAGGGTACCTAAATACTCCATATCGGTTTATTTTGGGGTTTGTGAGTTAAGCATGCATTACTAAGCTGAGGTATTGGGCCCAATCAAAGTAAATGGAATTTTAGGGCTTAGACATAACATATGCTATAGCTATTTGGTAGTCATATATAATTTTGTCAGTGTCCAAACTAAAAATAATAGCAAGTATAACAAAAGTACCTTGCGAGTATTTGAAACTAGTGAGCTCCAATGGTTCTTTAAGAAATTTGGGGATGTGCTCACACAGTTGCTCATTGATCCAAGGGAGGAGTTTGCTATTGTAATATACCTTTTGATTTTCATTGCTAATAGCTTTGGGATGATTTTTTGAGAAAATCCCTATTGCAAATGTAACTGTAAAAGTTTTAGGTTTAATGGAGAAAAGTACCTAACCTTTATTGTCACACAATACTCTAATATTGGGATCATAGTAATCTGCCAATGCTCTAACAAGTTTTGTATAATAATGCACGCATCAGGGTATGTATTGTTGGATATTTTGAGTCCCTAAATTAAAGTTGCCATTGATGTCACCAAATAAAGTCATCATTAATTCAGTAAGAAATAAATTTGTCATTTTATATTCAGGAAGAAGGCCAAAGATCAAGAGAATCAGTACAAAAGTTAAGAGTTAAAAAGGAGATATAATATTTATTTTATAAATTATTTAAATTCAATAAGAATTTAAATTTTATAAATAAATATTATGTGCACTATGGTATACAGTGAAAAGGAAGCAATTTATCCAAGGCATCAAAAATATATAATATTATAATAATGGTTATTATAATATTAAAGTGATATGGTGAAAATCCAAATAAAATATTTATAATTCTGATTATAATATTTTATAAAGCAAAGTTGGTTTTATAAAGTTTAAATATATTTTATAAACCCTAAGGTTGGGATTGGAATAAAAGGCATTCGAAGAGCCTTTATAATCTTCATCGACATCGAGGAAGGAATTCATGGACGTCATGGAAGGAATTCGTGGAAGCGCCGACATCTCCCAAGGTACAAAGGAGGAAATATAAATACATTACCCAAAGACAAAAACATTATCCTTGCTCGATGATTAATTGGTATGCGAAAGAGATTAAGAGCTTGTGAGATTTATGAAATTCGTGGACAGCGTAGAGTTTAAGATAGGAAGCATTGAAATCCGAAAGCACATAGGACAGTGTGGCCTAGTGGTGTGTTGGGAAGCACAAAGATGTTTGCAAGTGTGAGGGCCTACGTTCAAAACATGACGATTGCATTGGAAGTCATGTTGGTTAAAGCACCCAAGGTGCACGTTGTTTTTGATAAAGCGCAAAGGGAAGCAAGTATTGAAGCACGTGGTGCTTCATTCATCTCAAACGAGCGTGTAGCTTATGCGATGGTTGAGGCCATGGCTAAGGCACACATTGTGGGTAAGGTTGAGGGTTCAATTCCCTCCGAAGATGAGGTAAATATTTTTGCATTAAAATTTTGTTATTTGCTAAGTTGGGAGGTATAAGGATTATTTTGTGGAAATTGTTTAAAAGGATTTGCTTAGGAAATAAGTGGTGGTAATTGAGAATTATAACTTGGAGTTATAATAGGATTTATGGTTTTAGATTTTTTTAATAAAGTCTTAAATTGCTATATTGGTATTTTGGAGGATTAAGACTTTGTGGGTATTGTATTAATTTGAATAAAGAATTTTTATGATTATTGTGAGGGTGTTGATTATTAATTAAGCTGGAGAAATAAGGTGTAATTTTGATATTATTTTGTGTTATGTTTTATTGAGAAAATTATCTTCTAACCCTTATTGAATATTGGCAAAGAAGTAAGTGTGAGTGTGGCAGACTTGTGAGATCAACTCCTTGTCAAGCAAAAGGTATGGGAAAATTCTTCTTTGGTTGAGTTGATTGAATGAATTACTAGAAAATAAAGTTTGGAGTGAAAAGGATTTGATTAGGGTTTCCTTTTCAAAAGTATTTGAGTTAATGCTTCAAGGTTTTCTAGAATTAAGAGTTGTGATTAAAACCTTGTTTGTGCAAAGAACTTGAACTAGGGTTTTGGAAAGAATATGAGTATCATTGTTATGTGAGATTTGTTGTTGAGCATTGTTGGAAACATTTTGAGTTGGTGTTTACATACTTGGACTAGGGTTTGTGAGAAAGGGTTGTTTTTTGAGTAATTGATTGAGTAGATTTGATTGAACCTAGTCAAGTGGATGTATGAAGTGATTGTTCAAGTTCCATGAAACAAACTATTCTATATTCTGATTTGAGTTGAGAAAGTGATTGAGTTTTGAGTATAGAACATATTGAGTCTCTAACAATTCTCTTTATGCTTCTATGAGATTGATTTGAGTTGAGAAAGTGATTGAGTTTTGAGTATAGAACATATTGAGTCTCTAACAATTCTCTTTATGCTTCTATGAGATTGATTTGAGTTGAGAAAGAAATTGAGTTTTGAGAGTAGAACATATTGAGTCTCTAACAATTCTCTTTATGCTTCTATGAGATTGGACAAGTTCTGTGTGGAATTGTTAAGCATATTTGAGGTAAGTCTTTGAGAAGACTTGTGGACTGATTTTGTGTGAGATTTTATGGAAGCTTACAATACATATTTGGTTAAGTCCTAGAGAGGAATTATTGAGCATATTTGAACAAGTTCTAGAGAGGACTTGTAGAGCATATTTGAGCAAGTTCTAGAGAGGACTTGTAAATAGATTAGTGTGAGATTTTGTGGAAGCTTACAAGGCAGATTTGAGATAAGTCTTTGAGAAGACTTGAGAGTAGAGTTGAGTGATTTGTTCAAATCTTGAGTGAGGTTTGGATAAGATCCAATATTTGATTCAAGCTTTGAGTTAAAGCTTGAGGACAAATATCGAGAACAGATTTGTGCTAGATTGACTGGACTATGTTTAGTATAAATTTGAGAGTAGATTTTGGTGCAGATTTGAGGACAAGTTTGTACTAGACCAGAGATAGATATTGAGCAAATTTGTGCTAGACCGGTTGGACTGTGTTTAGTATAGATTTGAGTGAGCTTGTAAAGAAGACTTGTGCTAGACCGACTAGACTATGTTTAGTGTAGAGTTGAGTAGATTTGTGCTAGAACGACTGGATTATGTTTAGTGCAAATTTTATTGATATTGTTGAGCAGACTTGTGCTAGACCGACTAGACTGTGTTTAGTGCAGAGTTGAGCAGATTTGTGCTAGACAAACTAGACGGTGTTTAGTGTATATTTTAGATAGAGCTTTGGAGGTGATATATTAGAGAGGATAATAGTCTCTAGTGGATAGAGATCCATTAGCCAGGGCAGTGAGGACAGGTCTTCTGAGTGGGGATAAGTGTCTCTAGTGGAGAGAGATCCATAAACCAGTGTAGTGAAGGCATAAGTCTTCTAGAGGATCACCAACCAAAGCAAAGGATAAGGAGTTCTCCTATGGATAGAGATCCATGAAATTGATTTAGGGGATTGATGTCTCCTTTGGACAAAGGTCCATAAACATTGTAATTGGGAAGGATTCCCAAGATATTGATTGAGAAATTTTTAGTGAAATATTTTCTCTGTGGAGTAGCCCACATTGGGTGAACCACGTAAATTATGGTGTCTCTATTGTGTGTGATAATTTATGCATTGCTTTAATTACTGCTATTGATATTGCTATCTACACATTGCATAATATTGGTTTGGAAAGAAAAGGAAAAAGTGGCCTTATATGGTTCACCCCCCACTCAGTATAAGCTTGTGTTCTTCATGTATAGTGCCAATAAAGAGTGCCATGTATCTAAGTCTAGATCCTCCCTCAAAGTTTTAGGGCCTTTTGCTCTATCACATCTTGTAGGATTTTCATTTTGTTAGTGATCTTTGGGTCATGGATATCCACCATGAGGTCTTCGAGCTCATTCTTTTGGGTAGCTATTTTTATTGGGTAGGTTTCTTAGTAGATGATCACAAAAATCTACTACTTTGTATGCATATTGTATTACGAGAGGTGCCTTCTACAAATAGAACTTTTTGAACAATATTAGTGCCTACTTAACATTATTATCTTAAAATTACCAGATGCATTTTGAATTTGACAACCACTATTCTCTTATCCAATCACCTTTTCCCATTTTAAAAGTTCCATGTGTACAAAATATCATGCATAACATTGCTTATTTTATTCTAAGGCCTATAGATACACATATTTTATTTACACTATAATAAAATTTGAAACATTCTTTTCTTTATAACATGCATCAAAATTTTGTTGTTTCTTGATAACAACAATACTTGATCATTGGACACAATTATATCCTATGAAAAATTGCCATGTTTCTTATCACCTTGACAAGGTCTTAGCCCTAGTGATTTGGTCCTTTTGAGTTTCCTAGGTCTAGCTTCCTCCTCACCCTAGTGTAGTGGATTTCCCTTTTCAAAGTCTTATGACTAAATCTCCTTGTTAGAGCAATATCTAATAGTGTGTTGTTGCTATTGAAGACCATAAAAATCCTTCTTTTTGGGTTCCTCCTATAATAATAATCCAACTATCCTCATTTTCATAACCTTTACTTCCAATTTTCCAATGATTATTGACCTCTTTTCCTTGCATCATCCTAAAAATTGGTTCCTCCTTAGACATAGCAATAAAGTCTTTCAAGGAGAATTCAACTTCCATCTAGAATTCTTTGGTCACCACTTTAGAGTAGCAACCATCCTCCTTTCTACTATCTCTGACCACTTCATGGATGTAGTCCCAGTCTTCTTCAACCAAATTGATCTCCTCAAGATAATAAAAATAATCCTCAAATAGGCTAACCCTTTCTTCTTCAATTTTCTCAATGTGGAAGGGTGATGGATTTTCCACATAGATCTTGATATTTTGGCCTTTATAAGGGATGACCATATGATAATAATCTAGAGATAAATAACCTTCCAGCTTTGTAGTGAATTATCTAGATAGTGTTGGGAATATTGAGTTGTCATGAATATTGAGTTGTCATTGATGTCAAAGGTAGAAATATCTTTAGAGGTGTCAAAGGCAAAAATATCTCCAAGGATAAATGTCAATGTCAAAGGCAGATATCTTCAAGGATGTTTAATATTTAAATATATTTAAATATTAAATATGGAGGTTCATATTTAAATCAGAGGATTTAAATATAGTTTAATAGTTTAAAAAGTTTAAATATTTAAAGGTTAAATATTTAAAACCTTGGGTGACCTCCTTGCAAAATATTTAAAAATTGAAAAATCAAAATTCAAATGTTTTGGCACCAAAGGACAAAGTGCATAATGGTGGAGCCAACTTCATTGGAAAACAAAGGACAAAGCATATAAATATATGCTTTAATTAATTTGGACAAGCTAAGGTTTGTGAGAGAAAAATCAATCGAGTGGAGTAGTAGCGAACAAGCGATGGCAAAGGAGGAGAGTGGAGAAGTTTTGGTAGCAGCAAAAAATGAAGGATAAATCTGATATAGTGCAATTCATGTTTCAACCATCGGGGTAGCCCAACTAGTTACGAGCTCATGGGGAGCGCTGCATGGTAGGAGGTTGAGGGGTCGAAACCCTTTGATGTCATTTTTTGTTGAAGATAAAGCGATGGAAGAAATAAATTTATTTTTGCGCATTAAGGTTTCAAGCGCTGCGATAGCACAACCGATTAAAGGGCCTGTGATAGGGCGCTACGCCTCACAAGGTGAGGGGATCGAATCTCATCGGTAGTAGTGAGAGGTATTTAATTTTTGCTTTATTAAAATTGATATTTGAGGGGCTATAAGGTATGGTTTGAAATTTAATTTTGCAAATAATAAAAGGGAGCTATAAGGTATAGTTTTGTGATTTAAATTTTGCAAATGATAAAAGGGAGCTATAAGGTATAGTTTTGAAATTTAAATTTTTGCAAATGACAAATGGGAATGAATTTTTGCAAATGATAAATGTGATTTAATTTTTGCAAAAGAAGAAATAAGGGTTCTTGTTGTTAATAAAGCTTTATATTGTGAGTTTCAAAAGGGAGATATAAGGAGTTATTTTTAAGCTTTATTGTGTATGTTTTGATAAGGGTTTCTAAAGTGGTTGATTTGATATTTGATCAAAAAGGAAAAAAGAAAATTGCTAACTAGATTTTGAAGGAACAAACAAAGAGAAGATTATTTTTGTCAAAACAGGTTTGGAAAGCTCATCATCATCATTGAGGTAGATTTGGAGGTATGGTGATTTAATTCCTTTCTCAAAAGTGGTTTTTCTTGAGGAAAATATTTTTGGCATATGGTTGGAGGAATAAGGAATTATTGAATGTGCATTTGTTTTTGCTTGAAATTGAAAATAAAAGTGCAAGGGTTATTGATCAGTTTTGTGAGCAAATTTGTGCATTCCCTTTGATTGAAATTGAGAGTATAAGTGCAAGGGTTATAGATCAGATTTGAGAGCAAATTTGTGCATTGTTCATGATTGATTTTGGGAGTAGATGAGAAGGATATATTTGTGCATTGTGATTGGTTTTGAAGTGAAGGTGAAAATCAGCAATTACCAGGTCAGTTATCTAGTGCTAGACTAAAGCTACCTTTTGATGTAATAAATGTGAGACATGTGAAAGCAATAGACTTAATGAATGTGAAGAACATATTGGACATTTGTTAGTGCATATCATTCTCTATATGTTCATGAAGATAAAATAATTTTGGGTAGAATATGTCTGAATTGCTTTAGTTGAGGAAAGCACATTGAAGAATAGGTGAAGAACTTGATGCTATCATTATGCAAGATTTGGGAATAGATGAGCATTGTTTTGTATGTAATATTTGGGAATAGATGAGCATTATTTGGATCATATTTGAGTAGTTTCTAGAGTATATTTGAGTAGGGTTTTGTGAGAATATTTGATCAGGTTTGAACAAAATTATAGAGCAAATTTGAGAGAAGACTTGATCAGAGTTACAACCAGAACAAAGTGGAGTGGTGTCCACAAAACCATAATAGAGTGGAGTTGTGTCCACATAACTAAAACAGAGTGCAGTGGTGTCCATATAACTAGAACAGAGTGTATTGGTATCCAAAAAACTAGAACAAAGTGGAGTGGTATCCATAGAACCAGAATAGAGTGGAGTGGTGTCCACATAACTAGAATAGAGTGGAGTGGTGTCCACAAAAATAGAACATATTGGAGTGGTGTCCACATAACTAGAACATAATGGAGTGGTGTCCATAGAATCAGAATAGTATTGGAGTGGTGTCCACAGAACCAGAGTAGAAGGTATTGGTGTCTCCTATGGAGTGGTGTCCATAAAACCTAGAACAGAGTGGAGTGGTGTCCACAAAACCAGAGTAGAGGGGATTGGTGTCTCCTGTGGAGTGGTGTCCATAGAACTAGAGTAGAGGGGATTGGTGTCTCTTATGGAGTGGTGTCCATGAACTTGATAGGGGATTGGTGTCTCCTGTGGATTGGTGTCCACGAACATTGTAATAGGGGATTGGTGTCTCCTATGGGTTGGTGCCCATAAAATTTGTTGAGAAATTTATAAGCAATATTTCTCCGTGGATGTAGCCCACATTGGGTGAACCACATTAAATCTATGTCTCTTATGTGTGTGGTGATTTGTGCATTGTTTCATTACTGCATTGATATTATTGTTGTTATAATTTGGATTGAAAAGTAAATTTTTTTATCTTATATTGTTCACCCCCCTCTCAGTATAATCTTGTGTTCTTAAATTGGTATCAGAGTGGGTTCCTTCGTGAAAGCCTAACAACTTGAAGGAAGATCTTACAGGAACACAAATGGCTCATCAGGAAGGGTTTTCATCAAATAGAGCTCCATTGTTTGATGGGACTAACTATGCTTTCTAGAGCATAAGGATGAAGACTTATTTGATGGCACATGGATATGATATATGGCAATCCATTGAGAATGGGTTCACTCCACCTACAACTCCTCCCATAGATGCAAATGGTAAGAAACCATATGAAAATAATGCCAAGGCAATGAATGCAATATTAAGTGGATTATGTGAATCAGAGTTTGTGAAGGTCATGCAATGCACTTCAGCAAAATAAATATGGGATAAATTATAGAGAACATATGAAGGAGACGACAAGGTGAAGATGGAAAAACTTCAAACCCACAGGAGAAAGTTTGAAGACTTGAAGATGAAATATGAGGAAGATATTTCTAGGTATCTGCTCCATGTTGATGAGGTTGTCAACACAATTTGTGGACTCGGAGAAAGTATTGAAGACTCTAAGATTGTTCAAAAAATCTTGAGGTCACTTCCCATGAGATTTGATGCAAAGGTTTCAACAATTGAAGAAATGAAGGATCTCAAAAATTTGAGCATGGATGAGCTACATGGGATTCTCATAGCCTATGAGATGAGGATAGAAAAATATCAAACATCCAAAATAGAGGCAACATTCAAAGCTTCAAAGAAGGCAAAGAATAAAGAACCAGAATCAAGTGAAGAATCAAGCAGTGGAGAAGAAGCTAATTTTGTAAGAAGGAATAAGAAGGGTCCAAGAAAACACAAAGGTATGCATTCTATGAAATGTTTCAATTGTGGTAACCTTGGTCATTATGCATCTAATTGTCCACAAGCTAGAAGTAGTAGCAATGAAGAAGAAAAGGAATATGAGAAAAAGAAAGAAAGAAGATTTTATCATGAAAAGAAAAACAGGCATGGTCAAAATAGGCATGAGAAGAAGATCTTTCAAAAACACAAGAAATTTTTTTATGTTGAGGAAGCAAGCAATTCCTCCAACAGTAGTGATGAAAGTTTCTTCGATAGTGAAAAGGAAGAGATCCTATTTTTGGCCATAGAAGATAATGAAGATGCTCCTGTTGTTGAAGACCAAGAAGAAGAGGAAGATTCAAAAGATGAAGAGGAAGCCACAGTTGACATAGAAGAGGAACTCATAGTTGCTCTTGAAGAGTTGAAGAGGGTTAGAAAGAAGAACTCAAAATTGAAGGCTCAAGTACAAGAGGATGAGAAAACAAAGGTAAAGCTTCTACAAGATCTCACTGACTTAAAAGTTAAAGTTGAAGAGGCAAGGAGAATTGAAGAAGGTATGGCTGAACAGTTAAAGGCAAAAGAACTAGAGTGTGAAAGACTAGAACATGAAGTTGTCATTCTAAGGAAGGGACTTGAAAATTTTAATGATAAGATATATCAGTTTAGGAAAAGCTCAAAAAATTTGGATGATATTATCAAAGCACAAATATCTCCATTTATCAAGACTGGACTTGGTTTTGAAGAAGGTCAAGAGAAAGAGTCAAGCTCAAAAGAGATAGAAGCATCGAAGAAAGTAATTGAAGAAGAAGAATTCAAGACCTATGATGATATGTTGAAAAGTGGAAGCATCAATAAGGAAGAAAACAATGCACCATCAAGGAACATGGAACATCATAGGAAAAGAAGAACCATGCAACCATATCCTCCAAGGCAAGATGAATATTTCTTCCAGGGTTATTGTTTCTCATGTAATCATTTTGGTCACAAAGTTGTACATTGCAAGGTTCATGATAAGAATGATTTTGGCTTCACCAAGAGGAACTTCAATTCATTTGCACCTTTCAAGGACTACAACATCATGTGTTACAATTGCAACAATTTTGGGCATACATCTAGATGGTGTAGAATAGTGTTCCCGAAACTTCCAAAGACAGGCAAGAAAAAGGATGCTCAAAATATTCAAAGAGGTATGATCTCCAAAGTTTGGAGAAAGAAAATGAAACAAGAAGAGGAGCATAGTAATTTGGGAGTTTCACTCCCATCCCATAATTGATCACCTCAAAGAGAGCAGGTGGTGAGGGGGCTGTGTTTAGTGTCTTATATTTCAGCCCCAAGGAGCCCTTTGCCATTGATGTCAAAGGGGGAGAGTTTTTAGTAAGGGGTAGCAACTGGTCAAGGGGAGAAAATTGTGAATCCAGTTGCAATAAAAGAAAATTTATTTTGGGTTGCCATCAATGACAAAGGGGGAGATTGTTGGAAATATTGAGTTTTCATTGATGTCAAAGGCAGAAATATCTTCAGAGGTGTCAAAGGCAGAAATATCTCCAAGGATAAATGTCAATGTCAAAGGCAGATATCTTCAAGGATGTTTAATATTTAAATAATATTTAAATATTAAATATGGAGGTTCATATTTAAATCAGAGGATTTAAATATAGTTTAATAGTTTAAAAGTTTAAATATTTAAAGGTTAAATATTTAAAACCTTGGGTGACCTCCTTGCAAAATATTTAAAAATTGAAAAATCAAAATTCAAATGTTTTGGTGCCAAAGGACAAAGCGCATAATGGTGGAGCCAAATTCATTGGAAAACAAAGGACAAAGCATATAAATATATGCTTTAATTAATTTGGACAAGCTAAGGTTTGGTGAGAGAAAAATCAATCGAGTGGAATAGCGATGAACATGCGACGACGAAGGAGGAGAGTGGAGAAGTTTTGGAAATAGGAAAAAATGAAGGATAAATACGATATAGTGCAATTCATGTTTCAACCGTCGGGGTAGCCCAACTGGTTATGTAGCTCATGGGGAGCACTACCTAGCAGGAGGTTGAGGGGTCAAAACCCTTTGACGTCATTTTTTGTTGAAGACAAAGCGATGGAAGAAATAAATTTATTTTTGCGCATTAAGGTTCCAAGCGCTGTGATAGCACAATCGGTTAAAGGGCCCGTGATAGGGCACTATGCCTCACAAGGTGAGGGGATCGAATCCCATCGGCAGTAGTGAGAGGTATTTAATTTTTGCTTTATTAAAATTGATATTTGAGGGGCTATAAGGTATGGTTTGAAATTTAATTTTGCAAATAATAAAAGGGAGCTATAAGGTATAGTTTTGTGATTTAAATTTTGCAAATGATAAAAGGGAGCTATAAGGTATAGTTTTGAAATTTAAATTTTTGCAAATGACAAATGGGAATGAATTTTTGCAAATGATAAATGTGATTTAATTTTTGCAAAAGAAGAAATAAGGGTTCTTGTTGTTAATAAAGCTTTATATTGTGAGTTTCAAAAGGGAGACATAAGGAGTTATTTTTAAGCTTTATTGTGTATGTTTTGATAAGGGTTTCTAAAGTGGTTGATTTGATATTTGATCAAAAAGGGAAAAAGAAAATTGCTAACCAGATTTTGAAGGAACAAACAAAGAGAAGATTATTTTTGTCAAAACATGTTTGGAAAGCTCATCATCATCATTGAGGTAAATTTGGAGGTATGGTGATTTAATTCCTTTCTCAAAAGTGATTTTGCTTGAGGAAAATATTTTTGTCATATGGTTGGAGGAATAAGGAATTATTGAATGTGCATTTGTTTTTTCTTGAAATTAGAAATAAAAGTGCAAGGGTTATTGATCAGTTTTGTGAGCAAATTTGTGCATTACCTTTGATTGAAATTGAGAGTAAATGTGCAAGGGTTATAGATCATATTTGAGAGCAAATTTGTGCATTGTTCATGATTGATTTTGGGAGTAGATGAAAAGGATAGATTTGTGCATTGTGATTGGTTTTGAAGTGAAGGTGCAAATCAACAATTACAAGGTCAGTTATCAAGTGCTAGACTAAAGCTACCTTTTGATGTAATAAATGTGAGACATGTGAAAGCGATAAACTTAATGAATGTGAAGAACATATTGGGCATTTTTTAGTGCATATCATTCTCTATATGTTCATGAAGATAAAAGAATTTTGGGTAGAATATGTCTGAATTGCTTTAGTTGAGGAAAGCACATTGAAGAATAGGTGAAGCACTATTTGTATGCAAGATTTGGGAATAGATGAGCATTATTTTATATGCAAGATTTGGGAATATATGAGCATTGTTTGGATTAGATTTGAGCAGTATCTAGAGCATATTTGAGTAGGGTTTTGTGAGAAGATTTGAGCAGCTTTATGAGTAGGTTTGAGAAAAATTATAGAGTAAATTTTAGAGAAGACTTGATCAGAGTTAAAACTAGAATAGAGTGGAGCAGTGTCCACAAAACCATAATAGAATGGATGGTGTCCATAGAACTAGAACAAAGTGGAGTGGTGTCCACAAAACCATAACAAAGTGGAGTGGTGTCCCCAAAATTAGAATAGAGTGGAGTGGTTTCCATAAAACTAGAACAAAGTGGAGTGGTGTCCATAAAATTAGAACAAAGTGGAGTGGTGTCCACAGAACCATAACAAAGTGGAGTGGTGTCCACAGAACCAGTACAGAGTGGAGTGGTGTTCATAGAACCAGAATAGAGTGGAGTGGTATCCATAGAACCAAAACAGAGTGGAGAGGTGTCCACAAAATCAGAATAGAGTGGAGTGGTGTCCACAGAACCAAAATAGAGTGGAGTGGTTTCCACAAAACTAGAATAGAGTGGAGTGGTTTCCATAGAACTAGAGCAGAGGGGATTGGTGTCTCCTATGGAGTGGTATCCACAAAACCAGAATAGAGTGGATTGGTGTCCACAAAACTAGAGCAGAGGGGATTGGTGTCTCCTATGGAGTGGTGTCCATGAACTTGAGAGGGGATTGGTGTCTCTTATGGATTGGTGTCCACGAACTTGAGAGGGGATTGGTGTCTCCTATGGATTGGTATCCACAAACATTGTAATAGGGGATTGGTGTCTCTTGTGGGTTGGTGCCCATGAAATTTTTTGAAAAATTTATAAGCAATATTTCTTTGTGGATGTAGCCCACATTGGGTGAACCACATTAAATCTGTGTCTCTTATGTGTGTGGTGATTTGTGCATTGTTTCATTACTACATTGATATTATTGCTATTATCATTTGGATTGAAAAGTAAAAAGTTTTATCTTATACTGTTCACCCCCCTCTCAGTATAAGCTTGTGTTCTTCATATAGGCATAGACCAAAATATGCCAAAATTTCCACCATGACAACTTCTTGAATGATAATTACCTCTAAAATCTTGTGAAATACCCCAATTGTCTAGACATGGGTACCATCTAACTACTTGAATCCATGGCTTTATCAAGTTTATTCCATTTCCATTGCTTTGCATATTTTCTTTGGAATAATAGTAGTGGTTGCTCTTGAGATGATAATGCAATTGTGTAATATCCACCCCTCAATTTGTAGAGATATGTATAATAGGTGTGGTTGAATATTATCCATGCCAAGGAATGGTTGGTCTTGATAAAAAATTAGATTTTATAACTTTTCTTGTTTGGGATTGATGCATTTTAATGCTACTCTAAGCAAATCAATCTAATCAGGGATTAGCAATGCATCATACATGTTGGAACAACTCACATATTTTCTCAATCAAAATAATAACCATTATCGTCAAAAATACATTATTATGCCATGCAATGAGTCATAAAAATATTACATATATATCACACATGAAATATTCACAAGAACATATTTAAAGAGAGATATATTCTTCTATTATTGCTATATATACACGATATGATAAAAATATTGGAATGTTATCTTCAATATATACAAATACATGACTTTTTTGTCTTCAACCTTTTACTCTCCTCAAACATTCGACAGATGCAACCTTTCACATTCTTGTCATTAAGACAAGTCCACAACTTGCCACATATCAATGTGACTCTTCATTCTCTCTCTATTTGACACCTTGCACTTTCTCACAAAGTGACACATACATTATATTAAATCATTACAAAAGAACCAAATAATGTAATACTCTCAACACCCCCCTTTAGTATGTTATTTGGTAAAAAAAAATTATTTGCAAATTTTGATGACTATACATCCTCCCTTCATCAAAATTGTCTTCATTCTTCAACTTGTGTCACTATATCTGTCTTAGCAATATTTGATCAAGCTTGGTTTTATTTTGTAGAAACCATACAACATTCCTTTTATCTTATCCCAATCATTCATATTTATCCATCCACAATTAATTTTTAATCTACATTTTTGCCTTCCCTTTTATAGATACAAAATTGTGAATGATTATATCCTCCAAAAATTTTACAAGAATAGAGATTCTAGTATTTCTCTATCTTATGCCCATATTTACCACAATAGTTACATTTATCCTTTTCCACCCATTTGATGTCACTATTTCTTGTTACAAATTTAGTTCTTGATTCATTGTTTCTCACCTATCTTGTATATCCAAGACCTTCACATTTTGGTCTTATTATTGGTACAAGTGGTTCTTTCATGCCTTGTTCATACTTTCCCAAACCTGTATGTTTATAACCCATTTTATTGAGTAATTTTGAACCAATCCCTTTAGTATGCTTTTCAAAATGGCCAAATCCATCATCACATTGCTCAAGACAAATTTGAGCATCAATATTCCTGTCATCATTTGAGTCTATGTCATCATCAATTATGATAGCATAGGCTTTCCTTGAACAATCTCAAACTATATTCAAGTCACAATTTGGGGGATTGTAACATGCATCATTTTCTTGTTCACAAATATCATTAGTATCACAAAATTCATCTATCACCATAGACTTCAAATCATTTTTTTCACACAAGTCATATATCTTCAAGGGCTTGTTTCCTTGTGTTTTCATTTTGGAAACATTTAGAGTAATTATTCCCTTGTATATTATTTTTCATAAACAAACAAGTATAGTGACAAAATTTTCATGACAATCATTAGCATCATTAAGGACTCCTTGTATGCATTTTTGGAGTAATAAAAAGTCTCCCTTTTTGGCTTCTTCAAGAATGGATTGTAGATCTTTCATCACTTTGTTTGACATAAAATTTTCATCTTCACTAGCTTCTTAAGATTTTTTTAAAATATTTTGTTTTTTGCCTTTTATTGTCATTTTTTTCTTCGTCCCTATTTTATTATTTATTTATTTATTTTATTAACCTTTGATGTGGAGAACCTTTTACCTCCCTAATGAAATTTTAAAAATTCAATTAAAAAAACTCTAATTATTTTATTATTTTTATTTATTTTTCTCAACCTTATCACTCAAGATATAAATATTGAAAAACTTAAAAAAAATAAAAAATAAACTCCTTATATCTCCATTTTTTTATTTTCTATTTTTCAACTTCCTTAAAGAAAAGGTACACCTTATCTCTCCAATATTAAGCTTAAGTTAAAAATTCAAATTTGAATTTAAAACTTTACCTTCGTTGACCTTTCACAGCATGCCCCACACGTGGCCATGCTCTTCTAATATTAGACACGCCAATTTGCTCCAATGAGAAATATTTTTTCTAGACTTAGGGAATGATGTCTCCGCCCTCCTAGGATTCTCCACTTGTCACCGAAGCATCCATGTGGCCTGCCATAGCAATGATGTTTTTTGCATCTACAGACATGATAGGTTTGGGTTTTTGATGATGAATTTGAATGATACAATTGAATTTCTAATGATAAATTTGAACATTAAAATTGGGCTTTTTATGAAAAATTTGAATGTTACAATATGCCTTTCAAAGTGATGCTTCATTTAGTTTGTATTTTGCCTTGGTGGAATTTCATGTTAAACTTAGAATTATGATAATCCATAGAAATTATGAAGAATATGAGGTCCATGAGTTGCATATAGGGACCCTTCCTCACCTTGAAACTTTTAGGTGTGCCCAAACCACTGGGGAGAACCGCAAAAACTCTAAAAAAATACTTTAAGAGCATATTTTATAGTCGGGAATGCTTGAGAAAATAAAATCTCAAGGGATTCAAAAAGAAAATAGTGACAAAAAAATCACCCCCAAAAAAAAGGAAAGAGTTTGTGATGTCCACTAGAGTTGGGAAGCATTAGTCAGTGTTTGGATTAGTTTTTATTTGATGCAGGTGGACTAGCTGAGGCATACGTGCAGGTTGAGCGATGACCTCACCCATATTACTGGCTACGCTTCCTCTAACCACACTAAAACTGTTGACCACAGCTCTGTTGACTTCTTGCAAGGCCGATGATCATATCTTGGAAAAAAATTCTAGTTTTTAAATATTTATTTTGGATTTGGTTTGTTAGAATTTCCCAAAATAGACATGCAAAGCATTACACAAAGTATGAAGAGAAGAGTAGAACTGATTGATTTATTCCAAGGATCAACTTTGTATAAATAGCAAAGTTGATCATTGAGAGCCGTTGGATTACAACAACTCATCAAACCTGATGAAGACACCACTGAGAGTTCTCCTGACACATGGAGGAGTGGAAACTCAAGTGTGTCTATCCTAGTAGAACTTAAGAGAATATTCACTTATTCTAACACCCCCCTTAAGTGATACTAGGGGAGATTTTTTACAAATGAGTCCCGACAACAAGGCCTGATGAGGTACTCATGTACAATGACTTCTTTTTGAAGAGATGGTAAAAACCCTATGGGAAAAACCATCAATCAAAAGGAAGTAAGGAAGAGGCTTGTCTTCGGATGGCGAATATTGTCCTCTTAATACAATAAGAATGATGAGTCCCGACAACATGGCCTGATGAGGTACTCATTTACAATTAATATAGATGGTGAAAAAACCCGTTGGGGAAAAACCAACTATCACAACTTCTTTTTGAAGAGATGGTAAAAACCCTATGGGAAAAACCATCAATCAAAAAGGAAGTAAGGAAGAGGCTTGTCTTCGGATGGTGAAGATTGTCCTCTTAATACAATAAGAATGATGAGTCCCGACAACATGGCCTGATGAGGTACTCATTTACAATATATAGATGGTGAAAAAACCCCTTGGGGAAAAACCATCTGTCACATAAAAAAATATCCAAGATAGAGGCATGTCTTCGGATGGCGAAGATTGTCCTCATAATCTACATGTTGTTGGAGAGATGATAAAAAAACCATAAGGGAAAAAACCATTCTCCAAACAATATAATGAGAGGTGGAAGACCTCTTTGTCAATGCAGTTGTATTACTCCAAGTTTATCTCATAATTGAAGGTAACGTGGAGAAGGAAATGACTTGGTGAAGATATCTACAATTTGATTCTCAGTTGGAATATAGTCCAAGTATATATCCCCATTCTGAATATGTTGTCGTATGAAGTGCATGTGTATCTCAATGTGCTTGGTGTGTTGATGCTCAACCGGATTGCGTGCAATATGAATTGTGCTCTGATTGTCACACCAAAGAGTTATAGGCTTTTCATGGGAGAAACCAAATTCTCTCAGAATTTGATGAAGCCAAAGAGCTTCCTGACTAGCTAAAACTGCTGCCCTGTATTCTGCCTCTATAGAAGATAAGGCTACTGCTTGTTGTTTCTTGCATAACCAGGCTATTGGTGAAGAACCAAGGCAAAAGACATAGCCTGAGGTTGAACATCTATCTTCTATTGAACCTGCCCAATCTGAATCCGTGTAGCCAATGATATCCATGGATTTTCCCTTATATAAGAGCCCAAAGTGCGTAGTGCCTTGCAAGTAATGGAGGATTCTTTTTGTTGCTTGCCAATGACTGAAGTGAGGTTGATGAGAGAATCTGGATATTAGGCCAACAACATATGAGATATCTGGGTGAGTATGAGTAAGGTATAATAGACTTCCTACAAGTTGATGGTATAGAGTTGCATCACATAGAGGGGATGAGCAGGAAGTACTAAGATTTATGCCAGATTGAAAAGGGGTAGGAGAAGGTTTGCAATCTATCATTTTAAACCTTTGAAGAAGATCTAGTGTGTACTTTTGTTGACATAATGAAATTCTTGCATCTGTTTGACTTATTTGAATCCCAAGGAAGTAATGAGCTAAACCTAGATCAGCCATTTCAAATTTTTTAGAGAGGGAGTCTTTTATAGTCTGAATGTGAGTGAAGTTACTACCAGTGAGAAGAAGATCATCAACATATAGAACAAGAATGGTGATTTTTCCTTCATCTCTCCAAATGTAGACTGTGTTATCAGACTCACAATGAGAAAAACCTACTGAAAGAAGGAAGGAGTCCATATTTTCATACCAAGCTCTAGGGGCTTGTTTGAGGCCATAGAGAGACTTTTTTAGCCTACAAACAAGAGAGGAGTCTTGAGTGAAACCAACAGGTTGTTCCATGAATATTTCTTCTTTTAAGTCCCCATGTAAGAAAGCACTTTTTACATCCATTTGATAGACATGCCACTTTTGGGAAGCAGCCAGGGCAAGAACCAGTCTAACAGAATCCATTTTAGCAATTGGAGCAAAGGTTTCTGCATAGTCAATACCTTCAATTTGAGAAAAACCTTTGGCTACTAGGCGAGCTTTGTGTTTGTCTATTTCTCCATTAGGCCCATATTTTGTTTTGTAGATCCATTTACAATGAACTAACTTCCTTCCTTTAGGCAAGGGAACTAAATCCCAAGTTTTGTTTTTGATTAAGGAAGAAAATTCATTTTCCATGGCATCATCCCATTCTTTAATTCCTGTTGCTTCTTTGAAGGATTGAGGATCAGAGGAAATAGACTGATAGACAAGACCAATGCCTATGGGGTTGGTTGATCTGGTTGATGGAAGATTTTGGATGTAGGGAGTAGCTTCTTTAACAATGGTGCGGGCCCATTTTGGCATAGTGGAAGGAGTAGAAGGAGTTGAAAGACATTGAGTTGGAGTTACAGGTTCCTCATCTTGGTTATCAATTTCCAAGTTAATCTCAAGAGTTGGCTCTTCATAATATTGAGGTTCTACTATAGGAGAAGGCTCAATGGAGGAAGAGGGGGATTGAGGATCTTTTTGAGGGAATGTTTCATCAAATTGGACATTCCTATGGAAGAAGACCTCATGAGTTGAGGGATCAAGGAGCCTGTATGCTTTCATTTCCTCACAATAACCAATAAAGATGAGCTTTTTGCTTTTCTTATCTAGAGCCTTCCTTTTCTTCTTTGGGATGTGTGCCCAAGTAGTACACCCAAATATATTGAAGAAGGAAACATCTGGTTTTGAGCCAGACCATGCTTCTTCAGGAGTTAAATGGTCAAGAGCTTTATGAGGTGTGCGGTTTTGAATATAATTGGCATAGTTAATAGCTTCTGCCCAAAAAATTTTTGGAAGATCTCTTGAATGGAGCATGCAATTTGCCATTTCCTTTAATGTTCGGTTTTTCCTTTCTGCAATACCATTTTTCTGAGGATTATGGGAGACAGAATGTTGATGAATGATGCCATGACTTGATAGAAATATGGAGAACTCATTACTGCAGTATTCCCCCCATTATCTGTGCGAATTTTCTTGATGTTGCAAGAGGCCTGATTTTCAACTAAGGCTTTGAAGACTTTAAAGTGGGATAGAACATCACTTTTATATTTTAGGAAGTAGACCCAAGTTCTTCTAGAAAAGTCATCAATAAAGGTTAGAGCATATTTTGCTCCTTTGAAAGAAGGTTCAGGAAAAGACATCAAGTCACTATGGATTAATTCTAGAGGGGATGAGGCTTTTAGAGAACTACTTGGGTGGAAAGGATCTTGATGTTGCTTTCCAAGAGCACATCCAGGACAAACTCCATCAATAGAAGAGACTTGGGGTAAACCTTTTACCATATCATGGGTGCTCAATTCCTTTAGGTAGTTGTAACTAAGATGACCAAACCTTTCATGCCAAATTTTGCTTTCAAGATCTCCATGAGCCACAAAACAGGAGGCCCCTTCTAGATTTTTGAATCCTTTGAAGTGAAATAGGTGAGTGTTGTGATCAATATCTCCTTTGGCTATGAGAGAATGGGGATCTTGAAAGTCTCTTATCTCAACTCCTGTTGGAGAGAAGAGAACTATTTTCCCCTTTCCAGAAGTACAAATTTGATAGATGGAGAGGAGATTTGTGGCAATGTTTGGAACATAGAGAACATTATTTATAGAGCCACCATCAATGGTTATGTCCCCCTTTCCTTTGACTGGGATAAAGGAAGAGTCACCCACTTCTATGCTACATGTAGAACTTGAGGAGATAGAAGAGAATGACTCATCTGAAGCAATCATGTGATGAGTAGCTCCAGAATCTAGGACCCAGTAATTAGAGGAAGAATTGGAGGTTTTCCCTTGAACATTTAGGGCTTTTCCTATTTGCTTTTTATTGTCTATATTTTGATCCTTCATAGCTGCCTCTAGTTGTTGTAATATTTTCCAGCATTTGTTTGCAGAATGACCATTCTTTTTATAGTGAGTACAAGTTATGGGATTCCTTTCCTTCTTTTTGAATTTTTCTTTAGTAGAGGTGGAGGCTACTAAGGCTTTGGAGGAAGAGGAAGAGGAAGATATCTCATATCTTGCAAGTTTTGTTTCTTCCCTAGTTAGTCTATCACAAAATTCTTCTAAAGAGGGCATTTTAAAGGTTGCACCAAGAGCATATTTTGTAGATAGAAAGGTGGTTGCAAAGATTTGAAATGCACCATTTAGTTTAGAAAGAATTAGATAAATGCATTCTTCTTCAGTATTTTTCTTCCCACTGCCTTTGTATTGAGTGAGGACTTCTTTGAATTTGGTGAGGAAGTCAACAATATTGCTAAAGTCTTCAGGAGATAAAGTTGTTAGTTCTGCTTCTAGTTGCATTGATCTTATTTGATCTACTTTTCCAAACAAGGTCTTTAGTTTCTCCCAACTTTCATGAGGAGTTTTACAATCTGTAATGTGAAACCACAAACTTTCATGAACATTAGAGCTAATAATACCCATAGTTTCATACATTTTCCCTTTGTGAACAAATATTTCATATTCTTTATCAAACTCAGGTTGCTTTTCTTCTAATAGGTGAGTGAGCCCTTTTTGAGAAATGAGATTTAAAATTTTGGGTTTCCATGTATGGTAGTTATGAGGAGTGAGAGGATCAATTGTATTCATTTTGAAGTTAACCCAAAGTTCCCCCCTTTAACTTTAATTTATAGAATGCAATGGATATTAGTTAACAGAAGCCTTAAGGAAATACCAAATTCTCAAAAAATTACCCACCCTAACGAGAGGGAGACTATAAGTAATTTGAGGAAACCTGATATTCAATGAGGTTAATGAGAACAAATATGCCAAAGCTTTTAAGGAACACCAAATAACTCAAAAATACCCGCCCTAACGAGAGGGAAACTATAAGTATTTTGAGGATATTTGATATTAAGTTTGGTTTAAAGAGAACAAATATGCCAGGCCTATATATCTTCTCTTCTCAAATACCCACCCTGACGAGAGGGAAACTATAAGTATTGATAAGATATGATACTTGGAACTTAGGCTTATATCATCCAGGCCTATATTGGTTATCTTAATAACTCGCCCTTACTTGAGGGAAACTATAAGTTATATAGGATGTCCAATATGGGTGATTGGTGATAAAATATTTGTGCTTTTTAGAAGGACAAATGCTTTTCTTTAGAATATATTAACAAGTTTATAAAAGAGATTTTAATTAAATTACTTTGTTTAATAATAGTAATTAATAAGATAATATTTGCCAAAAAATTAGTAAACAAAAAATAAAATTAGATGTTTAATATAGAGTTTGCTTAATGAATTTAAAAGAAAAATAAAATAGATATATTCTATTAAGTTCTTAATAATATTTAATTAAGCAAGAAATATAAACAAATTGATTAGCAAATTAAGTTCTTTTGTGAGAATGAGAAAAGAAGATAGACACATATAACACAAAAAATGAGCCCCCCCAATCAAAGCAAAAGTCGGTGCAAAAAATTAGCACCTTTAAAACCCCCCAAATAGACCTTTGAATTAATGAGGTTACAAATGACTCATATATTTTAAAAAGCCTTCGAAAAATATAAAGGCTTTAAAAAAGAGTCAACCTTCGAATTGAAGGGAAATTGAAACCAATACACAAATACCTATTTTTAAATAAAGGAGGACACACAACAACGAAGGCGCTGCGTCAGATTCGTTACATAAATGAAGGGCTGACCCAAAGCTAAAACTGGGAGAAGCCCTCTAAAAATTTTTGGTACCCAGATGAAGAGGGGACCTTTGAAAAAAATGCGGTAAAAAAAATGACCTCTCTGTTAAATGAAGTGGACAGCCTGCAAAAATAATTAGAAGGGAAACGAAAGAACACTGGAGCCATCGAAGAATAGGACAACGAAGTCCTCTTGAAGATGTTTCGTGTGTTCTCTTCTCTGGTGCCATGGGTGCTCTGTGCAAGGTGTTTCTTCTCTGTTATGCAGGGCATTTGTCCTTTCTAAAACCTATAGAAGATTACCTCTCTGCGCCATGGGTGCCTTTGAGCAAGGTGTCCCTCCTTTGTATTGCAAGATGTCTATCCTTTTGAAAACCTGTAGAAGAAAATATAACAGGAGAGGAAAAAATTTTACCTATATGAAACAAGACGTATTATCAAATGAATATTTAAAAATTCAATAAATTTAGCATCACCTGACAAACAAATCGAATGAGCTTAAACCTGCCAAAGAATCGAGATCAAGTTAAGCGAGCATATGAAAAGTAAATCAATGAAAGCAATGCAAAAGAGAGAGGGCCCAGACGAGTTTAATAGGAACCTTATGTTAGCCGTTACACCAATGCCAAATTATATAGGAGATATTTGGCGTTTAAGGATTAAAATCCGGCATGAGTTGGTTCCTATGAGGGTCGTTGATGAAAAAAGAGACGTTAACACTTAGAACAACCCCTTGAAGAAATGAAATTAAGGCAACTAAAAGAGACGTCTTCGAAGCGCACGTGGGCAAGATATAGATTTAGGAGATCTTAACACCAACGTTCATAAAAATGAAGATCTGCACCAAATGGATGAGAAGCGGAGAGCGCTATCTCAGATTTGCTAGAGAGACTAAAGAGAGGCACCACGATGTGCAGTTATGGCACCCAAATAGGGTGCTGAGAGCACAAAAATCGAGCCTCTCTTTTGAGGTCTCCGAGTGCACTCTAGAGAGATGGAAGAGAGGCGCCACGATGTGTAGCTAAGGCACCCAAAATGGGTTTCAAGAGCACGAAAAACGAGCCTATATTTGAGGTCTCCGAGTGCAGTCGACTGATATTTTTCTTGCAAAAAAAACTTACGATAGGAAATATATCCTATTATATCAAGTTATATGCTTGAAAAAATGAGTTTTTTGTTAAGGTAAAAGATAAAAAAATATATATAATGTATGATTATTTCATAGAAGAGATTTGGACAAAAAGAATATTTTCCTTTTGTTATTTTTTTTAAAATAGATCTATGAAAAAAATGGGCAATATTTCTAAAAAAACAATTTACTCTAGAAGACAATGAATCTTCCCTTCTTCAATTGAGAAGGAGATAAATATTATCAAAATAACCCACATACATATAACTCCAAAAAAATATAGCTGAAAAAAAAACTATATATAAACTCTTATTGAAGGCTTTTAAAAAAAGGAGAAGCCAACAAAAATATACAAAGAACCAGCTCCTAGAACCTCCACGAGAGAATGCTAGCAAAGTCTATCCTGCTCTGGTACCATGTTAGAATTTCCCAAAATAGACATGCAAAGCATTACACAAAATATGAAGAGAAGAGTAGAACTGATTGATTTATTCCAAGGATCAACTTTGTATAAATAGCAAAGTTGATCATTGAGAGCCGTTGGATTACAACAACTCATCAAACCTGATGAAGACACCACTGAGAGTTCTCCTGACACATGGAGGAGTGGAAACTCAAGTGTGTCTATCCTAGTAGAACTTAAGAGAATATTCACTTATTCTAACATGGTTTTTCATACACTTCAATCTCACTTTTTAGGAACTCATTTTAGGTTTCACTCTACATCCCTCGCACTAGACTTCCAATACTTCTTCCTTCTTCATATCCTAAATTTATTTTTCTCTTGACTCTTTGGCCTCTTACAAGCTTTGTAGGCTATAGTCCACTTTCACAACTCCAACCATTTCAAGCACTCCACAAAGAAGCTTTTCCTTAATTTGGGCTTGTCTTTAGATGGCTATGATTGTCCCAATACTCTATAGCTCTCTCTATTGTTTCCTTTATATCTCTGATACTACTGCTAGAACAACTCACATATTTGCTCAAGAAAAATAATAACCATGGTAATAACAAATACATTATCATGCCATGTAATGAATCACAATAATATTACAAGTATATCACACATGAAATATGCACAAGAGCATATTGCAAGAGAGAGATCTTCTTCTATTATTTTTGTACATACATGATATGATATAAATCTTGGAGTGCTATCTCCAACATATAAAAATACATGACTTTTTAGTCTTCAACCCTTTGCTCTCCTCAAACATCTAGGAGATACAACATGTTGGAATATATTATATTATTTGGTACATGCCAATATACCACCTTGGTTACATCTCTAGATTAGGAGTTTGACTAGTATTTACTTTGTACAATGTAATAAATACACAAGTGTTGTTAGAATGGTCAAAGTACTTGATGATGCAAATGTGCATGTAGTCCATGTGTACATGAGTCATATAATAGGAATATGAAAAGTCATAGGTATATGAAAGGCGAAGACATATATATCATTATATATAGACCTTTGATAGATAAGTGAGGGGAGCATAGAGGATAGTAGAGAATAGATAGGAGAGTAGAATACAAGTTAGACATAATGTAGAACTTGTATGAAGCATGGAGCATTTGAGATCTCCATATTTTGTATGAACATCCTATTTTTGTGAGCTTTCATTAATGGTATTTTTATGAGTTATTTTAGAAGTTTCTTATGCATTTTTCCTGCTTAGTATATTGCCATTATCATATATTTAATATTGCATGCTAATTTTAGTCCTTTTGGTTTCATTTCCTTACATATATAGCATCAAAAGCTAACACAACCTTTCATATTCTTGTCATTAAGACAAGTCCACAAGTTGCCACATATCAATGTGACTATTCATTATCTTTCTATTTGACATCTTGTACTTTCTCACAAAGTGACACATACATTATATTAAATTATTACAAAAGGACCAAATAATGTAATACTCTCAACAATACATGCTTGACTTGGAATTTATCTTCTTTAGTTCCTCAATAATATTATATGTAGTCACTCTCGACAACTTTTATTCCTTCTTATATTTGAACCTTCTATGATATTGTTCATTTTATTCTAGTATTTACCTTTTGTTAATGGAGGATACATTAAAATTCTTAGTGTTTACACCTTAGGATACTCCAGTGGGGATTTTGCCTTTACTAGTTCTAGCCTTGGTGATTTGATCATCGGTTTCTCTTTTACTTACTCTCTATAAGGTTGAGTAGGGACTTTGAATGGATGCAACTTTTGAGGCTCCACACATAGAATATTCTTTCTAGATCTAGGTAGGACCTAAATATACTCTTCCTCCTTAGGTTACTTCACCACCATGACTTGTTATAGATCTAACAAGATGTTGATCACTTTATTCTATGCATTTTCTACTCTTTCTATTTTCTTTGTTGTTTCTAACTGAGCTTGGTGTTGGTAGACCATAAATGTATCTATGATCATTGCAAGCCAAGCAACAATATATTTCATGAGGAATGGAAGTAGATGACATCTCCTCTAGTTTATTATATACAATATTTTTTGGTCTAGCGACATTGCTGCTAGAGGCTCCTTGGTCTTTGGTGATAAAAGAAAATATCCTAGACTGATAGCCCTCATATTTCTTCTCCATATATGACCTCTCTAGAATAATGACTTTAGTATTCACTTTTTGTAATGCTACAATTATCTCTAATATATATATATTTTTTAAGGTTATGGAGTTGGCAAGAGAGGGAGAGATGATGCAATAGGCCTAGGTAGAGCTCTAGGTGCTAGATAAAAATAATATTATGGCACCATAGTGGTCAAAAATCGTTGTGCAAGCAACTATGGAAAGTATGGCATAATGATCTTGTGAGGAAGCTTTCCAACTGAGATAAGTGCATCTTTGTAGCAATTGCAACTTGAAAGACTTGAGGAAATATTTTCTCATGACTAGTTGGATTTGAAGGCCTAGATCTAAGTCTCAAATATAATAGATATATGATTAGGTTTGGGAAGGTTTGATACCTTGAGAAATTTTCTTTTGCATTTTTCTAAATTTGATGTTAAGATCAATGATATTTTCTTGTAGATAACTGTAAATGGAGGTAAATTGAGTAAGCAATGAATATGGATCTTCTACCTAGTTGAATTCCAAGATGAATGGTTTAACAAACTGAGCCCATGAAATAATAATATTATCATCAAGGGATCTATACCAAGTGAGCACTTTTCCTCTAAAGGATATGGCTAGCAGTTGCACCATGACATATTCATGTTGTATATTTTCAATAGAAGCAAGGGCGACCATATCTTGGTAGTGCTCCTATACGATTTTATCAATTCTATCAAAAGTTGGTAAAGATTTAAGAGAAAACTGAAGGATTTCATGAATATCTAAAAGGAGGGGACCATTTATATTCCATCTTGGATATACTTTTTTGACCATATTCTCTAGGTGAGGACTATCAAGATATTTCCTAGGAAAATATTATAGTGGGATAGGACTTTGAATACAAGGATCTCTAACTAGAGAGTGATATTTACCTAGTTTTTGTGAGCTCTCTAGTCAGGTAGTTTAACAAACTAAATAGGTTATTTGAGCCTCTTGGCCTTTGATATCATTAATACATAATTTTGGAACTCATCCCTAGAACTTGTTCCTTCAACAAAATCACCAATCTTAGGTTCTTTCAATACTGGATTTGCCCAGTGAACATGTATTCTTCGCTTGTGATATCAATACTATTCACTAAAATATTGGGTCCTTCAAGTGAGTGAGACAAACTACTTTGTGTTGAGCAAGGTGCAGCAAAAGAATTGCAAAAGTATTGTCATTGTTGTCAACATAGACATATTGATGCATTTTAGAGGTCAGTCAGATCAAGTGCAGTGAATTTCAAGAAAAACAGAGGTGACCCAGATTCAGAAATTGGCAAAAAAAGACAAGGAAGAAAACTGTCGCGATATCGCGACATGTTTTCTGTCGTGATATCGCGACAAAACAGAGGAGAGAGAAAACGCAAGGAAGATTGTCGCGATTTCGTGACATTGCCGAGGAGAGAGAAAATGCAAGGAAAATTGTCGCGATTTCGCGACATTGCCGAGGAGAGAGAAAATGCAAGGAAAATTGTCGCGATTTCGCGACATTGCCGAGGAGAGAGAAAGTGCATGCCAATTTGTCGTGATATCGCGACATGGCAGAGGAGAGAGAAAGTGAAAGGTAAACTGTCACGATTTCGCGACATGTTGGCAGAGAGGGAAGCAAGGTGAAAAGATGTCGCGATTTCGCGACATAAATGGAGGAAAGGAGCTAGCAACGAAAAGTGTCGCGATATCGCGACACGTCGGTTTTCGCGACCCGAAGAGGAGAGAGAATGCTCAGCAACAAAGGTGTAGCGATTTCGCTACATGTTGAAATGAATGGAAACAAAGGTGTAGCGATTTCGCTGCATGATGGAAATACATGGCACAAAGGTGTAGCGATTTCGCTACAAATAGGAAGTGCGAGAAAACAAAGGTGTAGCGATTTCGCTACAAGTGAAAAGGCACAAACAAGAAGATGTAGCGATTTTGTCTGCATGACAAAATGTATAAAAACAAAGGTGTAGCGATTTCGCTACCATTCAAAGTTGCAAAAATTAAAGATGTAACAAGTCAAAAGCACAAGGCACAAAGTTGTAGCGATTTCGCTACTGCATGAAACAAAGAGTGTACGGAAGCAGTGAACGTCGCGATTTCGTGACATGTTCCATTTTCACTGGAGTCTGCAAGGAGAGTTGTACGGAAGAGCAAAGTGTCGCGATTTCGTGACATGTTCCATTTTCGTTGAAGTTTGCAAGGAGGATTGTACGGAAGCCCAAAGTGTCACGATTTTGTGACATGTTCCATTTTCGCTGTTGCTGGCAAAGGAGAGTGTACGGAAGCCAGAAGCGTCGCGATTTCGTGACAAGAAGGATGATGACGTCAGCAAAAGCCGAAAGCGTCGTGATTTTGTGACAAGAATGATGATGACATCAGCAAAGTCAGAAAGTGTCACGATATCGCGACAAGGTGCAAGGAAAGCTGCTGGAAGCCGAAAGCATCGCGATTTCGCGACATGCTTAAGGATGACGTCAGCAAATGTTGAAAGTGTCGCGATATCGCGACAAGATGCAGGGAAAGCTTTCAAGAGCCAAAACGGTCATGATTTTGCGACATGCTTAAGGATGACGTCAGCAAAAGTTCTAAGTGTCGCGATATCGCGACATGAACAGAGGGAAAGCTTTCAAAGCCAAAATGGTCATGATTTCACGACAACAAGGGCATGAAGTGTACGGCTTCAAAAAGTGTCGCGATATCGCGACAGGTAACAGTCTGGCAGGTAAAACCCGTAGGAGCATGCAAGGTGACACGTGTAAAAAAATGCAGACAAGAAAATCATGCAGCCAGTTACGTAAAAAGTAACTGATGTCTGATCAGCAGTTACAAATTGACATGTGTCGATCATGCACTAGAACAGTTGTATATTCTTGATTGAAAAAGCATTCGATGCATCACATATGCAGTTTCGAAAAAGCATTCGAAAAGCCGTATTTGAAGAAATTGAACAACCGAATATGAAGGATCAGAAAAGATTTCGAAAAAACGTATTTTCAGCATTCAAAACAGTCGTATTGCAGGGTTTCAAACAGTCGAAGTGCATGGAACCGAACAGTCGTATTGCATGGATTCAACAGCCGTATTGCAGGGTTTCGAACAGTCGAAGTGCATGGAACCGAACAGCCGTATTGCATGGATTCGAACAGTCAGAGTATGTGATTCGATTGCATGCAGGATTGAAAGGTTATAAAAGAATAGTCGTACAGAGAAGATGTTGCTGCTGTTAGAGGGAAATTGCTGTAAAAAGAGGGTTAGAAAAGAGTCAAGAGAAAAATTAGCAGAGCAGTGAGAGTGTGCAGAGTTGGGTTAATTGCAGACCAGTCAGGGTCGTGCATGAAGTGAAGACATTCTTATGTCATTTTAATTTGAACAGAATTACAGTCCAAGTTGGTGCTTGGTACTAGGGGTTGGTGCTCCATCTGTTGCAGTAGAAAATTAAGGGGTTGGTGCTCCTTCTAGTTGATGCTGGTAAAGTATTTGTAAAATTGATATTTTGCAAAGACTGGATTTGGATTGGAGTCCAAGCAGTCATTTTTGAGGAGTAGCCAAATTGGTGAACCTCGGTATATTGAGTGTTGTGGTGTGCTCTCTTGTTCAAGTCGGTTTTCCAGTTTTCAAGTTCTATTTATTTCATATTAAATGTTGTAGATATTAAAATTAATAGCTACACTGATTCACCCCCCCTCTCAGTGTCATTGTGTGAACATCAATTGGTATCAGAGCAAGGTTCCTTATTCAAGCTTAATCAGCTAAGGAGATCTTGGAAGAAACAATGGCAGGCGGTGAAGGATTCTCCTCCAACAAAGCTCCCTTATTCGATGGAACAAATTACACTTTCGGAAACTCAGGATGCAAACATATCTGAGTGCATTGGGATATGATATTTGGGATTATGTAGATAGTGGATACACAACACCCACTACTCCTCCAACAGATACTACTGAGAAGAAAAAATTTGAGAACAACTCCAAAGCTAAGAATGCCATAATGTGTGGGCTTGTTGACAGTGAACTGATAAGAGTCATGAGCTGTAAATCAGCAAAAGACATGTGGGATAAACTAAAAAGCATCCATGAAGGAGACAACAAAATCAAGGAAGCCAAGCTGCAAACTCATCGAGCACAGTTCGAAGCACTGCAAATGAATGAAGATGAGAACATAGAGGCTTATATGTTTGAGAGTCAACGAAATCATTAATGCAATCGAGAGGACTCGGTGAAGAAATTGATGATGCGGTTGTTGTGAAAAAGGTTCTCAGAACACTGCACAAAAGATTTAATTCCAAAGTTTCTGCAATAGAAGAGGCAAAAGATCTAAACTACTTCAGCTTGGATGAGATGCATGGTTCCCTGAAAGCATATGAAATGAGAATAGGACAAACCAAGTCTATAGACAGAGAAGCAGCTTTTAAAGCACACAAGAATATAAAAGCTGAACATGAATATGAGGATGAAGAGACATTGGATGAAACAGAAGTTAATTTTGTTCGAAAACTCACAAAGGGAAAAGGAAAATATAGAGGAAAGCTACCTTTTAAGTGCTTCAATTGTGGAGGAGTCGGTCATTTTGCAGCCAAATGTCCAATGCAGGAGAAAACCAAAAATGGTGAAGGCTCACACCAAGAAAAAGGTGATTGGAAGAAGAAACAAAATTTTAGAAAGAACAACTTCAAGAAGAAAAGCTTCATATCCAAGAATGTCGAGCACTTCGAAGAAAGCTCGGATGAGGATTCCGAAGAAGAAAAAGGTGAAGCTCTGTTCATGGCACTTGAAGAGGAAAGAACGAGAAGAAAATCAGGAAGGTGATGAAAACTTTAAAGATGAGGCTGAAGTTTATCTGGAAGGAGAATTGCTTGCTGCACTTGAAGAGTTGAGTGTTGAAAGGAAAAAGAACAAAAAGTTTTCAAGAAAACTAGAAGATGCCACTGACATAATAAACAGTTTAAAAATACGGACAGAGGAATTCAAGAAAATGTCCGAAGTTCTTGATGAACAATTAACTGTAAAGACAGTTGAATGCAGCAAGCTAGAGGAAGACATGGTTAAGTTAAAAATGCAGTTAGAGGAGATGAATAGAAAATTGAACTGTTTTCATAAGTTTGAAGAAAGTACTGTAAAGCTGGATAAAATGTTAAATAATCAAAGGCCTTCCAGCATCAAATTTGGTTTAGGCTTCGATGAAGGAGAATCATCAAAGGGTTCAAAGGCCTTGAATGTAGAACCCATAAAGAAAGAAGAAAAGATCAGAGTTGACCTAGAAAAAACAAATCATGCCCAAGAAAGCAATAATGCCAGACTCAAGAAGAGTACTGACAAAGATGGCTTCACAAAAATCACACATCCAAGAAGGAGAAGATTTATGGCTCCTACCTCAAACTGGCAAAGACCGGCACCCAGGTTTAATCATTCCTTTTCGGGTTATTGTTTTAAATGCAATGCTTATGGCCATAAGATTTCAGATTGCAGACATAATGTATCTCAAAGGAATTTCACAAGCAGAAATGTTTTTTCTCCTTTAATGAATTATGCAGTTGAATGTTATAATTGTCATAATTTTGGACATATTGCTAGAAACTGTAGAAGCACTTTTGCAGCAAATAATTATCAGGGTAGAAAATCTCAATCAAGTGAGTTGAAACAAAACAAGAAAATTCCTGAAAAACAAGCACATGCTAATGAGAAGACAAAGGCAAAACAAGTAGCTAAATCTGTCATCAAACCAGAATGGAAAGAAAAGGAATCTTTGATTGTTCAGACTGCCTTTAAAGCTCAGAACAAATCTGCACCTTGGATACTTGACGGTGGTTGTTCCAGTCACATGACAGGTGACAAGCAGAAATTTGAGAATTTGCAGAATTATGAAGGTGGTTACGTGAAATTTGGAAATAATGATGGAGCAAAGATTGTTGGAAAGGGATCAGTCAAGATCGGTGATGGCAATATAAAATCAAAAGAAGTCTTGTTTGTGATTGGTCCGAAGCATAACTTGCTGAGTGTCGATCAAATTTGTGACGAGAGGTCATGATGTAATCTTCAAGAAGGAGGGGCTGTGAAGTAAGAAAGACAAAAAATGGAAAGTTAATAGCCATTGGAGTGAGAACTTCGGAAATCTGTATACACTTTCGGAGACTTGAGAAGGAGCTTGCTTGGTTGGTCGGGAAGAAGAAAAGCCAGGTGTGGCACAAGAGACTCGGTCACATAAGCTTTGATAATCTGGTAAAAATCAGCTCAAAAGGGGCAGTAAGAGACATACCAACTATTGGTAAACCTTCAAAAAGTATTTGTGAGTCATGCCAAAAGGAAAAACAAACCAGAGCCACTTTCAAAGCAAAAGAGTATTTCACGAGCAAGCCATTAGAATTAATTCACACTGATTTATGTGGACCCATGAGAACTGAAAGCATAAATGGACACAAATATTTTATCTTGTGTATAGATGACTACTCAAGAATGACATGGGTACTATTTCTGAAACTTAAATCAGAAGCCTTTGAGATGTTTAAAACCTTCAAAAATCTTGTTGAGAATCAATCAGGACAAAGAATTAAATGCCTAAGATCAGACAGAGGAGGAGAGTTTATTTCGGAAGAATTTGCGAGAATACTATCAAAAATATGGGATAAGAAGACAGGTTTTTAGCGGCTAGAACACCTCGGCGAGAATGGAGTTGTAGAAAGGAAGAATAGGACGGTGCAGGAAATGGCACGGACAATGCTGGATGAGAACAAAATAGCTGACAGATTTTGGAAAGAGGCGGTACATACTACAGTTTACATTCAAAACAGGTGCATGCTAAGACCACATGAAAGCAAAACACCTTATGAGCTGTGGTTTGGCGAGAAAGGCAACAACAAGACATTTCAAAGTATTTGGCAGCAAGTGCTACATCAAACGGACTGAAGATAATCTCGGTAAATTTGAAAATAGAGCTGATGAAGGTATCTTTCTTGGTTACTCAACAAAAAGCAAAGCCTACACATGTTATAACAAAAGGCTAAAGAAAATTGTTGAGAGTGTTGATGTGAAAGTTGATGAAGGTAGAGAACAAGAAATTACTTATCAAGAAAACTACCCCATCTATGAAGAAGTCATTGAAGGTGATGATGAAAAGGAAACAGATAAGAATCAGGAATATTGATCCGGATGGTGTAAAAGCTGAATCGAGAAGAAGAAAAAAGGAAATTTAAAACAGGCAAGCTGGCAGAAAAATCATCCAAGTGAGCAGATTATTGGGGATCCCAAAGATGGTATTCAGACAAGAAGAAGCGACGAGTGCGGAACTATTCTCTGTTATCTAGCATTGAACCTAAAAATGTTGCTTGAAGCAAGCAATGATGAAAGTTGGTTGAAGGCAATTAATGAAGAACTAGATCAGATTGAGAAAAACAATACCTAGGAATTAGTACCTAGACCAACAAATAAAAACATAATTGGCACTAAATGGGTTTTTCGAAATAAATTAAATGAAGATGGACAGGTTGTCAGAAATAAGGCAAGATTGGTCTATAAAGGCTATGCTCAGGTTGAAGGCATTGATTTTGAGGAAACTTTTGCACGGTAGCAGGACTAGAGGCAATCAGAATGTTTCTAGCATTAGCGAGTTCATAAAAACTTCAAAGTATATCAAATGGATGTAAAATCAGCATTTTTGAATGGAAAACTGGAAGAAGAGGTTTACATTGAACAGCCAGATGGCTTTCAACTTGGTGACAACCCAGATTTTGTTTGCAGGTTAAAGAAAGCATTATATGGTTTGAAACAGGCACCTAGAGCATGGTATGCAAGGCTGGATAACTATCTAATTAAACAAGGGTTCAAGAAAGGTTTGGTGGACAACAACTTATATGTCAAAACAGAGAAGGGCCATCTTATTGTTCTTGTTGTTTATGTAGATGATATAATATTTGGCAGCGACATGGATGAATACTTGCAAAGACATATCAACTAAAATGAAGAAAGAATTTGAGATGTCTATGATTGGTGAACTTTCTTATTTCCTAGGACTGCAGGTCAATCAAAATGAAAAAGGCATTTTTATTTCTCAAGTTAAATATGTAAAAGAAATGCTTGAAAAAGTTCACAATGGAAGACGAGTAAACCGGTTAGCACTCCCATGACAACGAGTGCCAAGTTGAGCAAGGATGATAAATCCCCGGATGTAGATCAAACAATGTACAGGTCTATGATTGGAAGCCTGCTGTATTTAACGACCACTAGACCAGATATATTACAAGCAGTATGCATGGTTGCAAGATTTCGGGCCAGTCCCAAAGAAACTCATGTAACAGTTGTAAAGAGGATCTTCAGATATCTCAAGGGCACTATGGATTATGGGTTGTGGTACCCAAAAGGTAAAGATTTCACTTTGATTGCATATTTCGATGCAGATTGGGCAGGATGTATTGATGACAGAAAGAGCACAAGTGGAGGAGCATTTTATCTTGGAGACAGGTTGGTAGCATGGCACAGCAAGAAACAAGAATCGGTATCTCTATCCACTGCGAGAGGCAAAATACATTGCAGCAACAACATGTTGTACTCAGATATTATGGATGAGACAAACATTGAAAGATCTTGGTATTCATTTCAAAGAGCCAATTTCAATTAAATGTGACAACACTAGTGCTATCAACATATCCAAGAATCCGATAATGCATTCAAGAACCAAACATATTGCAATCCGATATCATTTCTTGAAGGATAAAGTTGCGAAGGAGAGGTTAAATTGGATTTTGTTCCAACTACAGAGCAAGTAGGTGATATATTCACAAAACCTTTGCCAAAGGAAGTATTTGAATACCTTCGGAAGAAGTTGGGAGTAGTCACACCACCCAAGCACTGACTAGCTATGGGAAACACATTCTCAGGGGGAGCATTCAAACTTTTTAAGTATGAGAATGTTGTGCATAGACTCGAGGGGAGTCTACAGCGACCCTTTGGTATTATTGGCAAAGGGGGAGAAGAAATTAAGCAAGGTTGCGGTGTGTTGCCAACAATTCCAAAGGGGGAGATTGTTGAGCAAGGTGCAACAAAAGAATTGCAAAAGTATTGTCATTGTTGTCAACACGAGTCAGATTGATGCGATTGATGCGATTCGGAGGTCGGTCGGATCAAGTGCGGTGAATTTCAAGAAAAACGAGAGGTGACCCAGATTCAGAAATTGGCAGAAAAAGACAAGGAAGAAAATTGTCGCGATATCGCGACATGTTTTTGTCGCGATATCGCGACAAAACAGAGGAGAGAGAAAATGCAAGGAAGATTGTCGCGATTTCGCGACATTGCCGAGGAGAGAGAAAATGCAAGGAAAATTGTCGCGATTTCGCGACATTGCCGATGAGAGAGAAAATGCAAGGAAAATTGTCGCGATTTCGCGACATTGCGAGGAGAGAGAAATGAAGGAAAATTGTCATGATTTGCGACATTGTCGAGAGAGAGAAAGTGCATGCCAATTTGTCATGATATCGCGACATGGCAGAGGAGAGAGAAAGTGAAAGGTAAACTGTCGCGATTTCGCGACATGCTGGTAGAGAGGGAAGCAAGGTGAAAAGATGTCGTGATTTCACGACATAAATGGAGGAAAGGAGCTAGCAACGAAAAGTGTCGCGATATCGCGACACGTCGGGTTTTCGTGACCCGAAGAGGAGAGAGAATGCTCAGCAACAAAGGTGTAGCGATTTCGCTACATGTTGAAATGAATGGAAACAAAGGTGTAGCGATTTCGTTGCATGATGGAAATACATGGCACAAAGGTGTAGCGATTTCGCTACAAATAGGAAGTGCGAGAAAACAAAGGTGTAGCGATTTCGCTACAAGTGAAAAGGCACAAACAAGAAGATGTAGCGATTTCGTTGCATGACAAAATGTATAAAAACAAAGGTGTAGCGATTTCGCTACCATTCAAAGTTGCAAAAATTAAAGATGTAACAAGTCAAAAGCACAAGGCACAAAGTTGTAGCGATTTCGCTACTGCATGAAACAAAGAGTGTACGGAAGCAGTGAACGTCGCGATTTCGCGACATGTTCCATTTTCGCTGGAGTCTGCAAGGAGAGTTGTACGAAAGAGCAAAGTGTCACGATTTCGTGACATGTTCCATTTTCGTTGAAGTTTGCAAGGAGGATTGTACGGAAGCCCAAAGTGTCACGATTTCGCGACATGTTCCATTTTCGTTGTTGCTGGCAAAGGAGAGTGTACGAAAGCCAGAAGCGTCACGATTTCACGACAAGAAGGATGATGACGTCAGCAAAAGCCGGAAGCGTCGCGATTTCGCGACAAGAATGATGATGACATCAGCAAAGTCAGAAAGTGTCACGATTTCGCGACAGGGTGCAAGGAAAGCTGTTGGAAGCCGAAAGCATCGTGAATTCATGACATGCTTAAGGATGATGTTAGAAAATGTTGAAAGTGTCGCGATATCGCGACAAGATGCAGGGAAAGCTTTCAAGAGCCAAAACGGTCGTGATTTCGCGACATGCTTAAGGATGACGTCAGCAAAAGTTCTAAGTGTCGCGATATCGTGACATGAACAGAGGGAAAGCTTTCAAAGCCAAAATGGTCATGATTTTGCGACAGCAAGGGCATGAAGTGTACGGCTTCAAAAAGTGTCACGATATCGCGACGAGTAATGATGCGCCAGGTAAAACCCGTAGGAGCATGCAAGGTGACACGTGTCGGAAAAAGCAGACAGGAAAATCATGCAGCCAGTTACGTAAAAAGTAACTGATGTCTGATCAGCAGTTACAAATTGACAGGTGTCGATCATGCACTAGAACAGTTGTATATTCTTGATTGAAAAAGCATTCGATGCATCACATATGCAGTTTCGAAAAAGCATTCGAAAAGTCGTATTTGAAGAAATTGAACAGCCGAATATGAAGGATCAGAAAAGCTTTCAAAAAGACGTATTTGCAGCATTCAAAACAGCCGTATTGCATGGATTCAACAGTCGTATTGCAGGGTTTCGAACAGTCGAAGTGCATGGAACCGAACAGTCGTATTGCATGGATTCAACAGCCGTATTGCAGGGTTTCGAACAGTCGAAGTGCATGGAACCGAATAGCCGTATTGCATGGATTCGAACAGTCGAAGTATGTGATTCGATTGCATGCAGGATTGAAAGGTTATAAAAGAATAGTCGTATAGAGAAGATGTTGTTGTTGTTAGAGGGAAATTGCTGTAAAAAGAGGGTTAGAAAAGAGTCAAGAGAAAAATTAGCAGAGCAGTGAGAGTGTGCAGAGTTGGGTTAATTGCAGACCAGTCAGGGTCGTGCATGAAGTGAAGACATTCTTATGTCATTTTAATTTGAACAGAATTGCAGTCCAAGTTGGTGCTTGGTACTAGGGGTTGGTGCTCCATCTGTTGCAGCGAGAAAATTAAGGGGTTGGTGCTCCTTCCGGTTGATGCTGGTAAAGTATTTGTAAAATTGATATTTTGCAAAGAGCTGGATTTGGATTGGAGTCCAAGCAGTCATTTTTGAGGAGTAGCCAAATTGGTGAACCTCGGTATATTGAGTGTTGTGGTGTGCTCTCTTGTTCAAGTCGGTTTTCCAGTTTTCAAGTTCTATTTATTTCATATTAAATGTTGTAGATATTAAAATTAATAGCTACACTGATTCACCCCCCCTCTCAGTGTCATTGTGTGAACATCACTTTGTCCCACCAATATTTCATTGGTAGAAGTAAACCAAATATGTTTGGTCCTATCGGGCATGCCAAAAAATCTTGGTTTGTGATTTACCTAATGGATGGGAGTGTGTCATTTGATTGTAGGGCCAAGATTGGATTGCTTTGGATATATCCTTAGCCAACCTCCAAATAAGTTGGTTCCTTGTTATAAAATAAAAATGAAAGTATGGGGAAGATTAGAATAAGGAATTGAGGGTTAGGGATGGAAATTATGGATTATAGGTGAATGACATTTGTCTACCAACATTGCCATAAACCATGTAATACACACTACAACTAAACTATATACAAGACCAATAAACCAGTTATTAGGTAAAGTATCACTGAATAAATGAATAGATCCTAAGATCATACCCTCCACTACACCAATAGCTCTTAGCACCCTAATCAAATTTTATGGGAAGAAATCAAAATTATATAATTATATACTACGCATCCCTAATATTCCAATAGTTTGGGCCTAATAGACATTTTACTAAACCTCACAAAGAGATTTTATAGAAATATCTAGGGCCTACAGAGCATCCACGTATGTAAGAATTCAACACAATGCTAGTAAAGATCAAACCAAGGTTATGCATAAGGGGTCAGAACTAAAATGTACTTGTATAAATATGGTGAATTTGTTTCAAAACCTTGGTGAATCCTGGCTAAATTCATGTAGGAGGACATGGTAAATTACCTTATTTTCACCAAAAATTATAAAACATTGGTGAATTTGATAGTTTTGATCAGACCAGGTGCAAAACAGGGCCCGACCATAAACCGGGTGCAAAAAAGAGTGTTGAGGATATTATTATTGTACCTTAGGCTTAATTATAAGCCTAAGTATTGTTAGATTTTGAGGATATATGCAAAGGGAGAGATCTAACACAAGCACTAATAATATGAAATAAGTGATTCTGCAATATGAATGAAATATACTATAAATAGAAAGTGGTAAAAATATAATGCATTATGGAGGATAAGGTCACTCCATTAATATAAGCTAAATAACTACATTGTTCTCCATACAGGATCTCTACCACAAACTACTCTCTACTACAATGCTCTTGATATTTATATGCTCTGACTTATCTATAATTATGAGGCCCTTTATATAGAAAAAGAGATTCCTTGGCCAACACTCTACCTACCTGTACAAGTGGACACCTTGCACATTACAATATGCACATTGGCACTTGTGCATCTATTACATTGCTTGAAGTAGTGTTGGGTTTCAAAAAATCCAACTTAATTCACACCCCCAATTTTCAAAGAAGACCAGTGGTTTAGGTGATTATAGTGTATAAGGTTAGTCCTTAATGATTGAAAATCATAATTCATGGCCCCCAAAAAATTGTCCAAGTTTGCCTTCTTTTCATCCAAATGATATTTCTAAGGTTTTCCTAAATCAACTGTAATTTCTAAAAGACCTTTAAAAACTCATCGCCCTTCTGAAACCCTTTTGTCAATCCCATCCATGACCATTATAAGCTATCACTAATAGACTCATGCTCACATAATATAATCACTTATTAAAAAGCCTTATCATTGATCCTATCAGTGACCAAATTCAGTCATCAACAATAAAATTAAATACCAAACCTGTCATCGTTCATCCAAGTGTCCCATCGCTAATATCATCCCCAACAACCTTTTTATTAGTGACCAACTAAAACTTAGACTTAAAGCCAAAATCTGCCATCGCACTTGCAAATAACCATCGTCGATCCTATCTGTGATAAAATACAGACATCGAAGAGTAGCTAAGTGTGCAAATACACTATCGCTCATCATGAATCTTCATCGCTGATTGAATGACCGATAGTTATTTCTCATCAACGACCGTATCAAGACATAAAAAAGAGGATAACATATGTCGTTATGCTTGCAAGACACTATCATCGATCCAATCAACAATTGCTCTCCTTAATCAGTGGTAGCTAGTTTTAAGGCCAAGATAAGGGTCTTAGCAATATAAACCTAGCAAGTCCCCCTCCTGATAGAATTTGGTCAAGAAAAGTTATTTTAAATATGAATTCATCACTCTTGCAAAGCCTTGTCACTGATATGAATTCATGACCACGATACCTATCAGCAACAATATAAAACTCGCTCAAAATTATTGTTGCTCTTTAATACTTCTTGTTACAGATTTGAAGTCAATATTATCAATGATAGTATTTTTCATCAATGATAATGCCCAAGGCTAGGAGAAATCATCTACAGTCTAAAGCTTTGTTCTGATTCAATAAGTGAAACCTATTTATCATCAATGACCACTAAAACTTTTAGTCTATGCATAGCCTTTTTTGCTCTTGTAGAAATCTTATCACTGATGCATCAAGGATGATGAGTCTTCATCAGTGATAAAGTGGTTCGAGGACATACAAAGATTTGATTCATCATGGTCAATTCTCCTTCCTAGGATTAGAGGCTAAATAAAAGGGTAGCCTAAGTATGTTTCAAATTCTAATAATTATCATCATGGATAGAAAATTGGCCTTCAATCATCCACCAATGATAGTAGAGAAACATCAATGAATAAGTTTGCTCGTCATTTGTCATCGATTCAATAAGTGATAGCATCAAAATATTAGTAACACAACACTCCCACCTATTCTTGTCACTCGTGAAGACTGCCCATCGTCGATTCAATCAACGATAGACCAAGGTAAAAGGTAAAAAGGGATCAACGATCCCAAATCATCTTGGGCAAGATCGACAAAGCTTGTTCTGCATGGGAAGATGCATGGCTCACTATTCAAAGATAGACAGACAATATGGAGTGCCAAGCATCCCAAAAACCAAAAATGGTAAAACCACAAGGTATATTGAGTGTAATGTATCTCTTTTAAGTAGACAAATATGGGCAAGATCATTCATGATAAGTTTCAAAATTATAACTACAAAAAAATACAAGAGCCCAAAGGAGTAATGCAACACCATCAGCTTAAGACCACTCAAAAGGAAGGCAAGAAAACTAAGTGAATTAGGAATTTTTTTGAAGTAGAGATCATTGAGCCATGTGAATAAAATCTTTCACACAAGCTCAAGTCCTTGGACTGTACCAAGAAAAGCAAGGTCATGAAACAAGCAACTCAAAGGATAGATTCAATGCAGACCCAAGATAGGCAGATCTGCTCGTATATACAGAGCATAATGTTGATGTCATCAGTAGACAAAGTGGACTATCTCTATATAGGGTTAAATAAATAAGGTAGGCATGACAAAATAATCAATAGTAAATATGGGCCAAAGCATGCGAAAAGCAATGACCATGGAAGACCGTGAGCAATACAAGAAGTTCCTATGCAAAAGATAAAAAAGACAGTAACAAAAGGAAATTGTTGAAACAACAACATTGTTTGTGCTTTAAAAGGATAGCAGTGCCTCGATAGAGTATAGTTATAGAGGGACCACCCCGATGGAATATAGTTATGGAAGTGTGCCTTTATTGTCATTCCTATCAATCTACACACTTCCAGATCTCATTTTCCATTCTATATTTCCTCTCATTTCCCTTTACCCTCCCCTTTATAGGCATTCTCTCTTAATCACCATCACAGTCTACTCCACAAAATACCATATCACCACCATTATCTATAGTCTTCCACATCCATTGTGCTCAATTGTTCCCACCACCATCCACATTGTCACCCACCTTGCTCCACATTATTGTTTGTTTTATTTCCTCCCCTCATCGCCAGGTTGGATCCCCTTATGTTTCATCCTAAAAGCATAATCACATTAGTCCTAGTCAAAGATCACTTGAAGATGAGAAGGCAGATGACTGGCATAACAAGAAAGAAGTATAATACTCCCAAATTTTTTTGCATAAATTAAACAACATATTCAAGTTCTTGGCCCACCACTGTTAAAATCCCCTTTCAAATCAAAAGTCAAATAGATAATTCCAAATAAACGATAGGGTAGCATTACACAAATAAGCAGTTTGGCAAGGTTTTGAAAGTTGACATAAAATGATTCTACTGTAACAAACTCAAGAAGCTAAAATGATGCTCGATCTTAAAAATATTCCAAGTGGCAGCCTCTAGACTAAGCTTTTGTAATTGATTTTGGATAGTCGAGTTATAAAAGGATTCAAGGTAGTCGGGCTTCAACATCAAGAAAATCATGTAGTAGGCTTATAGGAGGTATTATGAGTGTTTTTATCTACTTTTTTGTATCTTCTTTATTTTTATTTGTTTTAACCATATTCTCAAGCTCATCCCACCCTTGTGCAAGTGTTGCCAAAAGTGAGGCAGTCTATCTAAGATGATTTATAGAAGTTATTCCAGAGAGCCAGAGTCTATATGTCACTAATTTTAGGACAGTAGATAGTAGTCCCCTATTACATCATTCAAATAGGGTGACCTATGTATTGTATTGTTTAGAAAAACCTGAGCATTCTACTGGGTTCATTCATTGTAAACAACTCATTCTGAATATAATACAAATTATCTGGTTCTCTCTTTCTAGCAAGATTTTGTGCAATGTGTGTTTGTTATCTTGTCTACATATTGCATTATTTGAACATGTAGACAATATTTCTTCATTGATTAAAAAGTTTGTGTTTATTATGATATTCGAATAGGCATAGATTTATCAGTCTTTCTTTCTCTTTCTATTCTATGTCATATGATTGATTAAAAATGCTATGGTAGCCCAATGGATAAGACATTGGTATCCATTTAATAATGAATTATTGTATCATATGCTTGGTTAATAATATTTCATTGCTTATTTTCTATCTGGTTGAGCTAGTTTATGAGAAACATCACAAAAGTTTATATTAGGATGTTCAGAACTGGCCTGTTTAGCTTTCAAGTTATCCTAGGAGATAGTGGTGAGTCAAATAGAGCTCACATATCTACTTGTGGGTCTCTAAGTATTTTAAGAATGTGATAATTTGCAAGGAGATTCAAATATTTCCATAATAGTTTTCTAGCACTGTTACCAGGGATCAAACCTTTTATGTATCAATATCACCATTTTTAGAGGGTTTATCTCCTACGACAACTTGTTTTTGCAACACCACAATTCCTTAGAATTTAATTTCTATCTAATAAAATAAAATATTTTGAGATGCTGTAAGTTCTAGGACTTTCAAAATCTTATCTAAGAGACTGAGGAAATTTAAGAGTTGAGCAATCTTGGATTGAGTGAGGTCCTTGTACTAAATGTATTGGTGACTTTGAACGAATCCAAAAGAATAAGGAGGATCTGACCTGGTGCACACCAAATACAATGGCAAAGAGCTCTTATTGATATTTGAAGACCTAGATGTATTTACCCATACCCGCAAGGGCCCAATCCTTCAATTTTTATTTATTAGAGTAAGGCTTATACGATTAGTAATAAGTCTAGTAAAAAAATCTGTCCTTGTAAGTAATTTTTTTGTTAATACTTTTGTAGTCGGTACCCTTGTCATCACTATGGCATAGCCAAATTAGAACTTACAAGTATGGAGGACTAATAGGTATAGACCTTTCCAACTACCTCAGAATTTGCATCCCTTGCTAGCCAAAGCCCACAAATATTTGCCTAAGTTCCAAGGCAACACTGTTATCTTTAAAGAATATCATATCAAAAGCTTTCTACATGCATTAGACAATCTAGAGGTTGAACATGAGGATGTAGTTCTTAGACTATTTTTATAGAATTTAGAGGGTGATGCAAGAGACTGGTTCAAATATCTTCCTACTGATCAAATTCTTGATTTCTAGACTATGGAGTGGATAATTTTAAAGAAGTATAGGAAAAGAAAAATGAGCAGTCTTTACTGACAGAACTCGCAATAATAAAGAAGAAATAAAATGAGTCTTTAGAATATTTTAATAGAATTTTTTTCAAAATCAAAAGAAATATTCCCATTACCCTGAGATCCTCTGATCATCATACCATATGCTTCTATAAGAATGCCTTCTATGGAGAATTCAGTTATGAATTAAGACAACATAGGGCCAACACCATTGATGACCTTATGGAACAAGCCCTGGAAATAGAGAGAAATATGTTATACAGTGGGAAGATGAAGCCATACACATTTTTTTCAAGTTCCATCCAAGTGGATAGGAAACCTAAGAAGGTTGGGTTCATAATGTTGAGAAAAATTAAGGTTGATCCTCTAGAATGATTGTCCAACCAATTCAATGAAATGTTTAATACAATTAATAATAGGCTATCCAAAATTTAGAGGGATAAGTCTATAATTGATGAACAACCAACCTGAACCCAATTTCGAAGTAATTTGGACAAAAAATAATGAGAAAGAAGGAAGAAAAAACATAAACAGTGGCTGAAAAAGGAGAGAAGGCTCAACAGACATGAATGCAGTTCCAAATCCCATAGCCTCTACCAACATTGTATTTGACTTTCGATACCACTATAGCGAGTGTGATGCACCCCATAACTGAGCTAAGTGTGCAATCTATCTAGGGGCACATCCTAGTGATGATATAGAGGAAGAATCAGATGAAGAAATAATAATAAATACCTTTTGGACTAAAGAAGATGAAGAAAGAGAAAAATAGTTTGAAAAGAGAAGGAAAAATTACCTAAGTCAAAAAAAGAACCCAGAGATATGGTCCTAGAAAATTTGGAAATATATAAAAGACCTTAGGATGATAGATATGAAATGATGAAACTAGGAAATATCACTCCAACAGTCGAAGAAGTAGAAAGCCTAGAAAGAATGCATGTTATTAACCTAAGAGGTTGAATAGTGTCTGATAGGATAAATAAAGCTGATAAGATTGATGTAGTTTGACAAAGTCCAAACAAATATAAAGCTACCAAGAAGCATAATAGTGGTGATCAACAAGTTGCCTTTGAAGTTGAAACAATAAATGAAGCTCAAAAACAACCAGAGTCTGACAAAAGTGTTGAAGTTGAAAAGACTGAATTTGACGTAGGCCAAGAATTGGCTAAAAAAAAGATAAATATCATCTTTGAAGAGTTAATGACTATACCCAAGTACAGAGATCAGGTCTGTTGAGCTTTTTGTTTGGTTGAGCCATCTCATAATCACATATGTAATTTCTCAGCAGTAGAAAAGCCCAAATCCATTTCTAGAAATTCATCAGTAGTTATACCTTTCTATATATCCTTAAGGTATAATTCTGATTTTGGGGACTAGTACGTAATTTATAACTGTATGTTCGATAGTGGAGTGTCCCATAATGTCATGTTTAAACAAGTGGCAGATCAACTAGGTCTAATATGTACCAAAGAATCTCCTCCAATATCTGTTATGGATAGTAGACAAATCCCATGTGGAGGAATTATTACAAGATTACTTGTCTATTTAGACCAATACCCAAAGAAGGGCATAGTCATGGATGTAGTTGTAGTTGATTTAGATCCATTTTTTTCGTTACTACTATAAAGAAATTAGGTAGAATAGTTAGGAGGAACTGGAAATTAATTATCTAACTATATATGGGAATGCTAAACTCATAATACAGTAGATTAAAGGTAAGTATTCGGCCAAGCATCCCAGACTGAAACAATATAAACAGGCCATCCGAGAATAAATTAACAAATTTCTGGCCTTCAACATCACATATATCCCTAGAAGACAAAACCAAGAAACCAACTTGCTGGCCATAAATGCCTCAAGAGAAGACAATCCAGAGATAGACACAGAGTATCAAGAAAGGTTCCCTACCATTTTAGTGTATCATTTGTCTACCCCATACAACATAGTGTATCTGCAAATTTTTTAGGATGACATAGACATCAAAGATTTTATGACATTGTAGAACCAATATGTTGACATTATATGTGATGAAGAAGATGAAGAAAAGCTAAAAAACATGATCGAAGAGCCAATGGAGGTAATACAATTAAAAACCAATAAGTTACCCAAAGGTTTGATTTCATTGGAAAGTATGTTTGATGATTTTTATAAAGCCCATAAACTAGCCTTGCAAGGATTGGAAGCAAAAGAAATTAATATTGGCACTAAGCAAGAACCCAAAATGGTGAAGGTGGAAAAATCTATGTTAGAGAAAGAAAAAAGAGAATACATAAAATATCTGAAAAATCATAAGGATGCCTTTGCTTGGAGCTATAAAGACCTCAAAACTTTTGACACCGAGGTAATAAAGCATATTATTCCACTTAAGGAGGGTATTAAACCGCACAGACAAAAACAAAGGAAGTTCAATCAACACTGCACCCCATAATGTATAAAGAATTTTAGAAGCTACTGGCTGGCAAAATTATTAGAAAGGGTAGGTTTTCAACCTGGATAGCAAATTTGGTGCTAGTAAGAAAGAAAAATGGAGATATCAGACTGTGTGTAGATTTTATAAATTTAAATAAAAACTCCTTGAAAGATAGTTATCCACTGCCAAACATGGAACACATTTTACAGGCTATTGCAGGAGCAACCAAAATATCTCTGCTAGATGGATTCTCAGGATACAACTAAATCCAAGTCAACATTGAAGACAAGAATAAGACAACGTTCACTAATCCTTGGGAAACATCTGAGTATCTCAAAATGCCTTTCAAACTGATGAATGCAGGGGCCACATTCCAAACAGCCATGGATTTTACCTTCAAAGGACTGATGTTTAAAATGGTGGTAGTCTATTTAGATGACATAACTGCATTCTCTAAAAATTTTGAAGATCAATTTAAGCATCTTACCTAGGCATTTTCCAGGTGTAAAGAATTTGGTATTTCACTTAATCCCAAGAAGTGTATCTTTGAAGCAAAATAGGGCAAGTTGTTGGGAAAAATTATCTCTAAAGAAGAGATCAATATAGACCCTGAAAGAACTGAGGCCATTCCTAAAATTCCTCCACCCAAGAACTTGAAAGGAGTTAGATCATTTTTTGGAAAAATTAATTTTGTCAGAAGGTTTATGCCAAAATTTGCCCAAATTGCAAAGCCTATAAATGCCATGATCAAGAAAGAAGATATTATTAGATGGACAGAGGAAAATTTGTAGGCCTTTCAAAAAATCCAAGATGCTATTGTCCAAGCTTCAGTACTAGCCTACCCAGACTACCACAAAGATTTTAATATCTACTCATTCTCTTTAGAATATGCTATCACTACTGTATTATCACAAAAAGATACAGGTAGCATAGAAATTCCAATAGCATTCATGAGTTCATGATTGAAAGGATCACAACTAAAGTACACCATGATAGAGAAACATGTATTCACACTCACAAAAGTTATATCATGTATTCCCTTCCCAGCTGTCAAAGATGTTTTCACCCAGAATGAGCCTACATGCAGTTTAGCTAGATGGAAATTTAAGCTACAACAGTATATTGTTGAGTTCAAAGCTATAAAGACAATAAAAGGACAAGGCCTGGAAAAATATATAGCAACCAAAGGGGGAGAAAGCTTCAATAATATAGTTGAGAATGTTGACATACATCAAACCAAAAAATAAAAGGCATCCGAAGATGATGAGTATAAAGACATTGTGAAATACTAATAGATATTGACACTCTCTACTGACAACACTCAAAATAGAATGAGAAGTATCAAATTGCAAGCACAAAAATATTATGTCCAAGAAGATAAATTGTATTGGAGACACCCAAGTGGTGTACTACTGCTCTGCATTTTTCAAGAAGTAGTTGGAATCATTGAGGAATTTCCTGTTGGTTTTTATGGAGGAAATTATGCACCAAAGAAAAATACTAACAACATCACAAGGGCTGGATATTATTGGCCTTCCATGTTCAAATATGTACATCATCTAGTATGGAAAAGTCAAAGCTATCAGATATTTGATGGTAAGAAAAAAATGCCTGCAATACCCTTAAAACCTGTGACAGTAGAAGCTCCTTTCACTCAATGGGGTTTAAACCTGTTAGGAGAGAGTAATCCAAACTCATTAGGGGGTCACTGATGGATAATAATTGCTAGATACTATTTCACCAAATAGGTGGAAGTTGCCCCATTAAAAATATCTAGTACATAAGTCATTATTAAATTCTTGGAGGAAAATATTCTGATCAAATTTGGAGTACCCAAAAAACTGGTAGCTGATAATGGCAACAATTTTATTTCCTATGATATGGTAGAATTCTGTAGTAAGTATAATATTGAACTAACTTATTCAGCAAACTACTATCCTCAAGGAAATGGCTTGGAAGAATATTTGAATAAAAATATTATAACCAAGATAAAAGGATCTCTAGGCAAAAATAAGAAGAGCTGGGACAGTGAGCTGAAATTAGCTCTGTGGACTAACAAAATTTCCATCAAGAGAGCTATAGGAAGAACACCTTGTGAATTGGTATATGGAGAATAGGCCTTACTTCCCCCACAAGTTGAGAGACCTACATTGGATTTGTTACTAAAAGACCATAAAAATCCTGAAATTCTACAAACAAGAATGGATTAGACTGTCAAACTGGAAGAAGACAAAAGAGAAGCTTTCAAGAGAATGACCAATACATAAAACTTCTCAATTATTCAATAACAAGGCTGGGGGAAAACCATTTGCAGAAGGAGACATAGTATTGTATTGGGACCCAAAAAATGATAAACCAGGAGAGAAAGGCAATTTAGAGCCCAAATGGCTAGGCCCTTATCAATTTTTTTAGAAGATAGGCCAACACACTTACAGGCTGCAAATACTACAAGGTGAAGAGATGCAATTCCTGATAAATGATCAAAATTTGAATATATATCATCCCTATAATGGGGATTAGTCTTATATGAACTATTTATGTCTACCTCTGTACATATGTATATATTACAATTTTAGTTTCTACAGTCATAAGTATTTTTGTTTATGTCTATAGTAGTTTAATAAAGTTTATAGTCTATAAATGTTTTTAGTGATTAGTTGTTTACTTTCAAATTTTGTTTAGTCCTAGTCAGGTCAGTCATGAAGCCAAAATGTTGTAGAAGTTGAGTTTAAATCCAAAGTCCTTAAGAGTAGTATAAAAGGTCCATAGAGAATATTTTAGTCAATATTATATTACTTGTAACCAGAGATTTTGGATTGCTCAAGAGAATTTTTTATCATGACAGATCAAACATTTCTTTTGTCCTAGATAGAGCCTGTGTTGGGCTTCAAAAAAACCCAACTTAATTCACACCCTCAATTTTCAAAGAAGAATAGTGGTTTATGTTATTGTAGGGTATAAGGTCAATCCTTAATGATTAAAAATCATAAATCATGGCCCAAAAAAAAATCATCCAAGTTTGCCTTCTTTTCACCCAAATGATCTTTCTAAGATTTCCCTAAATCAACCGTAAAGTCTAAAAGACCTTTAAAAACTTGTCACCCTTTTGAAATCCTTTCATTGATCCCATTTGTAACCATTCTAAGCTATCACCGATAGACTCAAGCTCGTATATTGTAATTGCTCATTAAAAAACCTTATCACCGATCTTATCAATGACCAAAGTTAGTCATCAATGACAAAATTAAATACCAAATCTACCATCGCTCATCCAAGTCTCCCATCACTAATATCATCCCTGATAGCATTTTTTATCAGTGACCAAATAAAACTTATCCTTAAAGCCAAATTCTACCATTGCACTTGCAAATAACCATCACCGATCCTATCCATGATCAAATACAAATATTGGTGAGCAACTAAGTCTACAGATGCATTATCGCTCATCATGGCTCTTCGTTGCTCATCAAATAATTGATAGTTATTTTTCATTAACGATCACATTGAGACATAAAAAAATGGGATAACATACATCATCGTGCTTGCAAGACAATATCATCGATCTAATCAGTGACCGCTCTCCTTAATCAGTGATAGCTAGTTTTAAGGCCAAGATAAGGGTCTTACCAATGTAAACATTGCAAGTCCCCCTCCTGATAGAATTTGGTCAAGCAAATTTGTTTTAAAAATGAAGTCATCACTCTTGCAAAACCTTGTCACTGATCCGAATCAGTGACCATGACGCCTATTAACGATAGTGTAAAACTCACTCAAAATTGTTGTCGCTCTTCAATACTCCCTATTGTCGATATGAAGTCAATATTATTAGTGATAGTCTTGTTCATCAATGACAATGCCCAAGGCTAGGATAAATCATTGCTATTCTAAATCTTTGTCATTGATTCAATCAGCAAAACCTCTTTCTCATCATCGACCACTAAAAAGTTCAATCTATGATAGCCTTTTTTGCTCTTGTAGAAAGCTTATCACTAATGCATCAGTGATGATGAGTCTTCATCAGTAATAAAGTGGTTCAAGAACATCCAAAGGTCTAATTCAGTGTGGTCATAAGAATTCCCATTCCTTCAACAAGAGGCTAAATAAAAGGACAACCTAAGTATGTTTCAAAGTATGATAATTATCATTAAGAATAGAAAATTAGCCTTCACTCATCCATCAACGATAGTAGAGAAACATAAACGAACAAGTCTACCCATTGTCTTTGTAGAAGCATTATCATCGATTCAATTAGTGATAGCCTCGGAAGAGTAGCAATGCAACACTCCACCTATTGTTGTCACTCATGGATACTGTCCATCACCGATTCGATCAATGACAAACCAAGGTAAAAGGTAAAAATGGGATCGATGGTCTCGAATCATCCTGGGCAAGATCAACGAAGCTTGTTCTACATAGGAAGATGTGTGGCTCATTGTTTAAAGACTATTAGATAGTATGGACAACAAAATAAAAATAGCAAAATCACAAGAGGTCTTGAGTGCAATGTATCTCTTTGAAGTAGATGAAGATCAACCAGATCATTCACGACAAGTTTCAAAGTTATGAATATAATGCCATCGACTCAGGACCGCTCAGAAGGAAGGCAAGAAAACTAAGTGAATTAGGAATTTTTTCAAAGTAGAGATCACTAAGCCATGTAAATAAAATATTTCACACAAGCTAAAGTTATTTTACTGTACCAAGAAAAGAAAAGTCATGAAACAAGCAACCCGAAGGATAAATTCAATGCATATCCAAGATAGGCAGATCTGCTTGTATATATACAGAGCATAATATTGTTGTAGTTAGTGGACAAAGTGGATTATCTCTATGTGACTTTAAATAAAGAAGGTAGGCATGAAAAAAGAATCAATAGTAAATATGGGCAAGAGCATGCAAAAAGTAATGACCATGGAAGACCTTGAGCAATACAAGAAGTTCCTATGCAAAAGATGAAAAAGGCATAGTGAGAAAAATAAATTGTTGAAACAATAGCATTGTCTATGCTTAAAAAGGATAGTAGCACCTTGAAAAAGTATAGTTACAGAGGGACCACCCCGATGGAATATAGTTATGGAAGTGTGCCTTTATTGTCATTCCTATCAATCTGCACACTTCCAGATCTTGTTTTCCATTTTGTCTTTCCTCTCATTTCTCTTTGCCCTCCCCTTTTTGGGTATTCTCTCTTAATCACCATCATAGTCTACTCCAAAAAGCACCATCTCACCACCATTGTCTGTAGTCTTCCATATCCATTATGCTCAACTGTTTCCATCGCCATCCATATTGTCACCCACCTTGTTCCACATTATTGTTTGTTTTCTTTCCTTCCCTCATTGCCACGTTGGGTCCCCTATTATTTTATCCTAAAATCATAACCACATTAGTCCTAGTCAAAGGTCACCTAAAGATGAGAAGGTAGATGACTGGGATAATAAGAATGAAGGATAATACTCCCAAATTATCTTTTGCACAAATTAAATAGCATATTTAAGTGCCTCACCCACCACTGTTAAGATTCCCCTTTAAATAAATGTTGAACAGATAAGTCCAAATAACAGATAGAGTAGCCTTATATAAATAAGCATCCTGGAAATGTTTTTGACAATTGTTATCAACTGATTCTACTGTAAAAAACTTAGGAAGCCAAAACAATGCTTGACCATAAAAATGTTCCAAGTTGCAGCCTATGCACCAAGCATATATAACTAATTTTGGATAGCCCAATTATAAAAGGATTCAAGGCAATCAGGCTTCAACATCAAGAAAATCACGTAGCAAGCTTATGTAAGGTATTTTGAGTGTTTTTGTCTAGTTTTTCATATCTTCTCTATTTTTATTTGTTTTAGCCATCTTCTTAAGTTCATCCCACCCTTGTACAAGTGTTTTTGAAAGTGAGGTATTCTGTCTAAGATGATTTCTAGAAGCTATTCTAGAGAGCCAGAGTCTATATGTCACTACTTTTAGGATAGTAGATAGCAATCCCCTGTTACGTCATTCGAATGGAGAGACCTATGTATTGTATTATTCAGAAAAACCTGAGCATTTTGCTAGGTTCATTCATTGTAAACAACTCATTCTAAATATAATACAAATTATCTGGGTTTCTCTTTCTGAAAAGCTTTGTGCAATGTGTGTTTGTTATCTTGTCTACATCTTACATTATTTGAACATGTAGATAATGTTTCTTCACTGATTAAAAATTCTATGTTTATTACGATATTTGAATAGGCATAGATTTATCAATCTTTCTTTCTCTTTCTATTCTCTATCATATGAATGATTAAAACTGCTATGATAGCCCAATGGATAAGACATCGGTCTACCTTTAATAATGAATGCTTGTATCATATGCTTGGTCAATAATATTTCATTGCTTATTTTTATCTGGTTGAGCTGGTTTTTTGAGAAACATTATAGAAGCTCATATTAGGGTGTCCAGACCTGGCCTGTTTAGCTTCCAAGTTATCCTAGGATGAAGTGGTGAGTCAACCAGAGCTCACATATCTGCTTGTGGGTCTCCAAGGATTTGAAGAACATGACAATCTGCAAGGATATTCAAATATTTCCACAAGTAGCTAACTTCCCCCTAAAGTAATTTCTACTCTAACAATGTACCATAGGTGGTACATTTACATGACCCAAATTATGTAATATAATTTTACTCTAACACCCCCCTGTATTACATTATTTGGGTATTAAGTATTTCAATCTTCAATATGGATCTTCTTCTTCTGGATGCTCTTTGGCTTGCTTAGATTCTTTCGTCAGTGAACTTTTGTACTGTAATACCCCTTGATCCGGTTCATATTCCTCTTCCTCTTTAGCTATACCTTTGAATCTAGTCTCTGTGTTCTTATGGGTGGTATTACTGCTATTTGATTTTTTCAAATATTTTTCTCCTCTTTTGTCCTTACTCTCTACATAATCTTCCAAAAAACCTCTCACGACATCAAGATAAGATCTTGAATTAGTAGATTTTGAAGTATCAATATTGCATGAGGATTGAAATATTTTTTCTAAGTACAATTCATTCAAGTTTGATTTCTTTTTATGAGCTACTATAAATCCTTGTAGTTCTACATTCTTATTCTTATAATATTTGTATGTAAGTATGAAGAACACAAGCTTATACTGAGAGGGGGGTGAACAGTATAAGACCACTTTTAACTTTTTCTTTCAAAACAGCTTTCAATTCAATATTATGCAGTATAAAGATAGCAGTAACAACAGTAGTAATCAAAGAAATGCACAAAACACCATCCACAAAGTGACACAACAATTTACGTGGTTCACCCAAAGTGGGCTACTCCACGGATAAAAATTTTCTCTAAAAGTTATATCGCAGTTCTCTGGGAAACCTTCCCAATTACAAAGTTTATGAGACTCTACTCAAAGGAGATACCTTCCCCTTAACTTTGCTTTGGCTGGTGATCCTCTAGAAGACCTCTGCTTCTTCAGCCCTTAGCAAGTGGAACTCTATCCACAGAAGACACCTGTCTTCCCTGCTCTGGCTGGAGACCTCTATCCTCACTCTATCACCTCAACGCTGGTCCTCAAATTTGCACCAAAACATAGTCCTTCAGTCTGGCACAAATTTCCTCTTCCTCTTTCTCAGGTCTACACCAAACACAGTCCTTCTGTCTGACACAAATCTATTCTCAACTCTGCATCAATATTTGTCCTCAAATGGTCTTCAAATTTGGTTCACAAAAATGGTTCACCAGATTGCATTAATGCTGGCTTGATCTTCACCCAAGTATTCAAGACTTGTTTCAGATATGCTTTGCAAGTTATCACTTAGAACCTGCCCAAACTGCTCCACAAGCTTTAACAAAAAGCTTGCTTAATGTTTTCCAACAAGCCCTCTCAATGACTTGTCCAAAACCTGCTCATACATCCCCACCGAAACCTGTCCAAAACCTCAGCAAGCTCACAAAGACAACTTGCTTAGCATGAAATCACAAAGAGAATTGTTAGAGACCCAATGTGATTCATTAACATCATAGAAGCATAAAGAGAATTGTTAGAGACTCAATATGTTCTATACTTAACTCCCAATCTCAATCTCAAATCTCAAAAGAATAAGATATATGTAATATGCTTTTCTTAAGAACATGAAACACAAATCTGTCTACGCAAACACAGCCGCAATCACAGCCGCCCTTGATTGAAATCCAACCTTTGCACTGTCTTCATAAATACAACAGCACTTCAACACTCTATGATCGAACTCCTCATTTAGCGCATCAACTCACCACTTCTGCGCTATCTGCGCTGTTATGGCTACATCTCGCACACCTCACTCGAATCGACTTGACTCGGTATTTGCACACTGTGGACTTCACTTGCACAAGTTTGATACGCACATTCGATCTCTTAAAACTCAAAAATAGTCCTCCTTTTATAGCATTAATTCATGATCAAAAACTTAATCTTTAGTCGGCTGTTACCCTAAAGATCATCGACTGCAAAACCCTAATCTTCGTCAGCCCAAATTTAACTTTGTCGGCTTCAACCGCCTCTGTCACTTTCCTATAGCTTCTACCACGAAATGACAACATGTCGCGATATCGCAACACCTTTGCCAGCCGTATACCTTCTTTAGCCTGCTATGGCAAAATCGTGACACCTTGGCCTTTGTTGACTTCCTTTGTGCTTCTGTCGTGAAATCGTGACACTTTTGCCTCTTGCTGATGTCATCTTCACTTCTATCATGAAATCATGACCCTTCTATCTTCATGGCCTTCTTCTCTACTTTTGTCATGAAATCACAACATTACTGACACCGTACAGTCTCTCTCCTCTTAGAGTCGTGAAACTGTGACATGTCACGAAATTGTGACATCTTCCTACGCTGGAGTCTGCACTTGCCTTCTGGTCGCAAAACTGTGACATGTCATGAAATCATGACATCTTCATCCTGTTGGCTTCTTCACTTCTGCCTGTCGCAAAATCGTGACACTTTCTACATCCGTACATTTTTCTTTCATCCTGTCACGAAATCGTGACACTTTCAGCTTTCGAAAGCTTTTCCTGCAACCTATCACAAAATCATGACACTTCTGGCTTTCGTACACTTTCTCCATTGCCTGTCATGAAATCATGACGTTGCTCCTTTCAGACTCTTCCCTTTGCTGCATGTCGCGAAATCGCGATGCTTCTCATTTCGAGCTTTTTTAGCATATCGCGAAATCGTGACAGTCCTCACCTCGACCTCTGCAACATGTCGCAAAAATGCGACAGTCCTCACTTGGAACCTTGCATCATGTCATGAAATCATGACAGTTCTTGAAAAACTTTCACTCTCTTCGATCTTGTTGCAAAATCACGACAGCTCACACTGCGGACTCTCTCTTCTGCAACATGTCACGAAATCGCGACATTTTTTCGTCCGTACAGCCTCCTTTGCAGAATGTCATGAAATCATGAAAATTTTCTTTCTCTGCCTTCCTGCACTTTCTAAGTCATGAAAATGCGACATGTTGCGAAATCGCGACACTTTTCATCTTGCTCTTCTCTGCCAACATGTCGTGAAATTGCGACAGTTTTGCCTGCTTCGTCTCTGCCTACCAGCATGTCGTGAAATCATGAAAGTTTTGCCAGCACTTTCTCTCTCCTCAAACATGTCGCAAAATCATGACAGTTTTGCCAGCACTTTCTCTCTCCTCAAACATGTCACGAAATCGCGACAGTTTTTCCAGCCGCCTGCATACTTTTTCTTACTTGTCTTTTTCTTGATCTTTTGCAACTGGGCTACTCTGATCTTCTTGGAAACTTACTGTCCATGCTGAAACCTTCATCAAAACAAAATCTTTGACATCAAACCAAAATGCTTCAAGACCTTCTTGACATCAATGACAACATCTACACATGAGCAAAGGCAATGTACCCAAGGTACCCAAAATTGCCAACAAAGTAATGCCATATACAATATGCTTACAAAATATAAGAAAAGTGGAATGTCATCATTTTCGTGTATACTTGCTTCATTGAGTCATGCTTGTAGATAATGCTCCATGGTATCAAAGTCATCACTTAAGGCTTCACTATGAATCACTTTTGAAGTAAGATCTAAATATGCTTCTCCATTTATGAGTAGATTCATGATTCCAATTTTTGTGGCACTTTATTTTTCCTTTCTAGAGAGGTTATTCATATCACTGTTTATTGTCTTACTTGTGGTAGACATTCTTATATCTTCTTGGATTGGAGTATAAAGTGCTTTGATAGAGCTTATATCAAATTTTCTAAGTGGTCTTTCTTATAACTCCCTAGTTATGAGCTTGATTTGATGAAATCTTTTAGGTTTTTATAGGCTTCCTTATATCTCCCTAGTTTAAAATATGTAAATTAGTAGAAATCCTATAGATTTTGTAGATACTTATGGTTCCCAAATGGATTAAGTACTTAATAATTTTTAATGAATGTTATAATTATCAAGTTTTGTAGAATAGCTTATGACTCCCTAGTGTTTTGGACATGATATATGATAGATAAAGTGTTTCTTGGGAATAGTAGTTCAATTTTTGAGTTGATTCTATAATATTTTGTAAGTGGCAAAAAATCAGCTTCTATTACACCTTATTACTCCTATTGAAATTTTAAGCACTTTCAATTTGATGAGGTTCTTGTTGGGGAAAATTATTGCACCCTAAATAGATTTTTCACACTACAAGACTTCTCTAATCCAATCAACATTGTGGATTTTGGTGGATCCACCTCTTTTACTCAAGAAAAGGTTATTCTAAGACTGTAGATAGTGTAGCACCCTAAAATTGGCGCAGTAAAATTACAATAATTACATTCACCTTAGTAAATAATTTAAAATTCAAATTTAACCTCCCAAACCGCCCGTTAACCGTCGAGAAATCCGTTTCCCCCTTTTTCGTGCCATTTTTAGAGGTTGTTTTGACCGTTTGACGATATCGTCGCCGATCAGACGATATCGCCCCAGATTTGACGATTTCGTCTGGACTAGGACGTCCAGACGATCTTGTCGCAAAACTGATTTTGCAAAGTTAGCTTCTGTTCCAACGGGTCTCCAATCTAGGCAGAAGCGTGTCCTGCACGTTGGGACCCTCCCCCGTTGGAGATCTCCCAAATTGGGATGATCTCCAACCTCCTAACTACTCCCTAAGCCTATTTAATCCTAAGCTATCCCTTTAGCACCCCCCTGGTTGAAATTCTCTGCAAGTTAACTCCATTTACGTTAAATCATCCCTATTCTTCATTTGCACTAGTTCCATATCAATTTTGTTGCAGGTACATCACTGTTTTTTAGCCGAAGCCAGCACACATCGTCGTCGACGAACCTGTTCAGATCGGAGGCGAACCTGGCGAATTCGAGATGATTTCGTACTGATGCGAGACGATCTCGACTGCAATCCATATTGAGGCAATCAGTGCCTGAAGTTTGCACTTCTCAACCTTGTTTTTGCTGTTTTATTCTGCAAATTAGATAATTTATTCAGTGTTTACGTTATTTTGCATTTGGAGTTCACCCATTTAGATTAAGTGCATAATTAAATCCTAATTATCATCTAATTAGCATGATTCATTTCTGTCTCTGTGTTTAAGTTTCAGTTTGATAACATTGCTGCCATTTTATATCATTTCCCTCTGTTAGCACTGTAGTATTTTTTGTATTTTGCATCTATTTTCGGTTTTGCAGGTCTCTGACGAATTCGTCTGATGAATTCGTCAGATCTCAGACGATCTTGTCTGATTGCAGACGATTCTATCGAATTTTAGACGATCCAGACTGCTTCAACATCAAAATCTTCTTCAGACATCCGGATCAGGTATTCCTCATTTGCATTCTGTAATCTCTCTATTTTTTGTCTTTAAATTTTTTTTGTATTCATGGAATTTGCATTTTCATGTAGATTAATCTAGATTCATTCGGCCAAACCTAGGATATGAATGCTTAAGGTTAAAAACGAACACATTTAAACACATTCCAAAACCTAGGCGTGGAAGTTGCCGTTAAATGTTTCCTGGTGAACCCACCATCCGTCGAAAAATCATCAAAATACACCTCCCTTGAGAGGCGGGACCTTCGCAAAGTCCTCTCAGTCCGAGGTACCGCGCCATCCTTTTCCCTTCCTCCTTCCGGGCACGGATCCAATAGCCTGAAGGTAAGGATGCGAAAAATTTGGAGCGATACATTTTGGTGAACCCGACGTGAATGCATTGTAAACCTTTTGAAAACAAAAACAAAAATATATATATGTATACAAGAAAAACAAAAACAAAATCATCATTTCATGTTTTAGATTCAATTCTAAATAGTAGATGCTAAATATTACTTTTAGAAGCACTAAACAAACCATGAGTTTTTACTCAAATCAATATGAGCCCATTAGTAATGTTGGAAGAATTCAGCCAAATACATTTGTTGATTATGATCAACCTTATCCCTATTCAACATCACCTCCATCACACTTCTCTCATTTTTCATCCTTACCCCAACAAGACAATCCCTTTGCCAATCCTCTTCATAACGATATTATCTATTCTCCCATATATCCATATTATGTCTATCAATCCACATATAATCCTCCACCACCTTTTCAATACTCTTCTTTCAATACAACACATCCATTTCAACAAGAAAATACTTATTCTTCCAATTCTACCATGCACTCACCTCCTACATCGCAATCTTCCTATCATCATTCTACCCATAACAAAGAAAGTAGAGGTGAGAAACCATTAGGCCCTTTTATGATGAAATTCCTAAAGCATTTATCAAAAACCTCTCAAAAACCTTCATCACGTACATTTACAAAGCTCAATCAACCAATGGATATAATTCTCAAGTATTTACTTGACACAAATAGGATTGAACTCCCTTCCGTAAGACAACCTGACACCACAACAGATTGGTTTAAACCTGAGCTACATTGTGAATATCATAGAGTAGATGGACATATGACACAAAATTGTAAAGATTTAAGATGTGCAATTCAAGATTTGATTGATAAGGGTCTTTTTAATATAAAGGAATTACAATCTACAACTGATGATAAACCTCCAGTAAACAATCAAACTCCTACACAACAAATACCAATAATCAATCAAGACATGGAGATCTCCCAAGAACTCCTATTCAATTATCAACAACAAAAAACCAATCAAATATTGCATGTTAATGTGTCCCATCATGATGATATTATTAATATTGTAACAAAAACTACAAATGAGCAACCTCAAGTTCAATCAACTCAATCAGATATTCAAGATATGGATTGCTCATTTGACCAACCTTCAAAACTATATTTGACTCTAGAGAATGATCCAAAATGGAATGTAAGCATAGAAAGCTCATCTTTAGAATCAAAATCTCAATCTGAAATCCACTTTGATAACCAACAACAAGTGATTAATCCTCAAGCAAAGATATCCCTTTTAGAAGTATTACAAATTTATCACAAGGAAATTTTGTTCAAAATACCTAGCCAACAATTTGTTCCTCATCATATTTTCTCTAAGAACATAATTAATGGTATAAACCCTCTTGAGGTTAACCATATTTCATTCTATGATGAGGATATTCCTTCCTCTACTCCACAAGAAGACTCCTATCTTTACATTACAGGATCTAGTAAAGAAACACTTGTTAGAACTATCATGGTAGATAATGGCTCCTCTCTTAATTTATGCACTTATCAATTATTCCAAAATCTCAAAACAAAGGAAGAAGATCTTAATGAATCAAATGTTATTATAAAATCTTTTAACAATGAAATTCAAGAAGCTCAAGGTACTATAATTCTTCCCCTTAATATTGGATCCAAGATCCTGGATACTTTATTCTATGTAGGATATTGCCCTTCACCTTACAACCTACTTCTCAGAAGTCCTTGGATTCATACGATGAGGGTTTTCCCTTCCACTCTTCACCAATGTTTGAAGTTTGAAATTGCAAATAAAATTGTTACCATACATGGTGACCCAACACCATTTGAAGAATATTTAACGGTTGAAACATCAAGTTCTATACATTCTCTATTGTCACAATTATCTTCTATCCATCACTTTTCTTCATCCATATATGATCATCCTTGTTTACCAAATAACACTCATGCATATCTTTCACATATACTTTCTCCATCTTATCAAAACTTGGAATATAATAATAAGAATGAAGAACTTTCTTATATTTCTAACATTTTATTTTGTAACATGATCAATTTTACACATATAAAAGTCAAATCTTTTGCTACATTATTCTACATTATAACAAAGCTTTTGTTATCACTACCTTTTATTCATCACCTTCTATTCTTACCTTCACCTCAACCAGATTATCCTTCAAAACCTCCTTTGATTTTGAAGCAACCTTAGACATGCTATACTCAAATAACCTTGTATAGTGTATATAGATCATCTTGTATATACCACCAATTTCAATTCATAAATTAAAATCAAAATACAAAAAAAAATCAAAATCCTCAAAATATTAAAAAAAATACTAATGCAACTAAGGACCTTAAAGGTAAATTTGAGCCCAATTGGCTTGGACCATACATTATTACTTGCTAAATTTGAATCAGGAGCATATAAATTATCTACCTTAGATGGTAAAGAACTTAAAGAACCCATGAATATTTTGCATCTTAAACGTTACTATGCATAAATTTGGTCATTTCATCCTTGTATATAATTGTTTTCAAAATTTTTATCTTATATTTCTTTCAAATTTATAAAAATCCAAAAACATCAAAAATATTCATAATCATCCAAAATCTTCAAAAACTATCTATTGCATTTATTTAAAGCACTTGTTAAATTTTTTGCTCAAAAACAAAAATAAAACCAAAAATCAAAATAATGATAAAAATATAATAACAGCTATATGCTTGACTCTTTCGAAACCCAAACAAAATAAAGAAGAAAGAGAGAGTCAACATTCTCAAAACTTCTCAAAAGTGTTTATATATATTTTCTTACAATTATTGCAGTTATATGTTTCAAATTATTTTTGGATAAATTAGCATTTATTTGGAATCCCTCACTTGCACACTCATAACAATAAATATCTTGATGTTATCTGGCATGATTACTAATCTCTCTTATATCAAAGTTCACAAAATTCAATTAAATAAAGTTTGAGCATAGAGAATTGATCTTGTTATTTACTTAAACCAAGCACATCTTTTCACAATAAAATGATTATATTTGTAATTTCCATGTTTTGCTACATAGTAGAACTGATTTCTTGAGCGAAAAGTTTCCCCTGCTATCCTATCATGCACATGGTCTAGAATCTTTGAGAATTGGCAAAAGGACAAGCTCACCCCTACCCGAATAAAAATCCCTTGCTCTACAGCTAATCCGAGCAAGTATCCCTAGCACAGAAAAAAAAAAAAAGTTCAACAAAGAAAAAAGAGAAAAGAAAAATGTTATTTTATTCCAGCAATATTTCAAGCACTATCTCAAAAATCAAGCAAAAGAAAAATACAAAATGAAGAAAAAGCAAGAGTTCAAAAGAAAGCAAGAAAGCAATAAAATCCCTTCCCTACCCTTTGAAAAGAAAAGAAGGGTTGATGAGCTTGAATCCCCGGAATTCTCAATTATTCGAAAAGCTGTGAGGTAAGCCCCATAACGAGTGGTTTGTGCCCAACTTCGCTTGGCCTTGGGTAACTCCTAGCGTGGTGATATGTCTGTCACATTAGCGACCTTCTTTTGGATTAGCTAGCTCTTGATAATCCGACCTACATAGTAGTCTAGTATGGTTATATGCATCTACATCATGGTTAATGAACACTTATTTGGTTTCTTCAAATCACTTGTATCATATTATCTTGCTCAAAGCTGGTACATGAACAATGCAATTGCACACACATTTGTATTTGAGAGATTTTGTGTATCATTATGATAAATCAAGATCGGAAATGAATTCACATATGCACATGGGATTCCTTATAAATCTAACTTTTGTCTTCAAAATAATTTGAAATATTATTTTTTGCAACTTGTTTGGAATAAATCAAGTACAGTTGTTTACCATAAAGACAACTATATAATAGAAAAATCAAAAAATTTCTTTCAAAATATACAATCAAAACATATATATCTGGTTGACTTTCGCGACGATGGTATAGTTTCAAAACCAAAATTGGAATTTTATGCCTAGCGCAAGTCCTCATTTTCATATTTTCTGTTCATCAAAAATCAACCATGCAATAAAACTATTTTTTTTTTGGATTTTCGCGATGATGGTATAAGTCTATACCTACATATTCTATGCCTAGCGCAAACCATTCTAACAATTTTTATTCCCCATTTATTAAAAATCATGAAAACCATATGACTTAATTCATTACGTTACACAAATTATGCTTTTCAAAAGCAAACACATTTTCATTATTTCATGTCATTATGTCAACCTTTAATTTTGTAATGATGGTATAATTCCTAACGAATTATCCAAAAATTTTATCACACTTAGGAATTTATGCCTAGCAAAAATCATTTGAACATTATTTCATGCATACTATTTTCATGAAAATCTGAAAACAAACCATCATCATCATCATCATTTGCACTATTGCACCAAAGTCTTAAGACAACCTCTTAAGCACTCTTTTACTTTTAACAATATTTCTATCCTGGGATTAGCTTGACGACCGAGTGAGCAGCGACTCCATGAAATGGTCTATAATAGCGACAATGTCCTTTGAAATTATTGTTAGAAGTCTCTTTTTATCTTTTACCACATTTCATCACAAACAACCAATTTGTCACATCAGATTATTTCATTCAAAATATCACAGCATGACATCAAAATTATAATATTTCCAACGACATAATTACATCCAATTATTAAATCAATCAATCAAACATAAAAGCATCATAAGCATCACATAATACAAGTCATATGATCAAAACTATATATCATATATATATCAACAACATATATACATCATCAAAACTGGATTGGTATGCCACAATCTGTACCTCGGCATACTCAATCCTCTATAAAAATAATAATACAACAATGTCAGTCTGTACAATGTCAGTGCAGCCCTCTAGCCTCGAGAGCCCCTCGAGCTCTCTACCTCATCTCCTCCCCCACCCTGAGGTGGACGAGGTGGCCCCATCGCAGTCTGTGTAGTCCTCGTCCTCGACCGGGACGTGGTCCTCGATGACCCGATCCTGATCGGATCTACGATGTTAGCTGGCAGGGGTAGTCTATCCGCCTCTGGCACCAGCTGGAAGTATAGTGTCTGATAAAATGTCAGCTGGGCAATAGCCCGTGTCAACTCCCCAGAGCTCGCCCCTCCGCCCCGTGCCCTGAGGCGTGCAATCTCATCCCGTAGCTGTGACACCTCAGCCCGGTGGCGTGCAGCCTCATCCTGTAGCGTCTGCACCTGAGCCTGGAGATGATCTCTCTCCGCCCGAAGAGTAGCCATCTCGCTACTCTCTCCTGTGTCGACACCCTTGCCCTTATCGAGCGATGGTGGCCTCTATGGAGATGGGGGTCTCGCCTCCCTCCTCTCCCTCTCTCTCTGTCGTGGCCGCTCCTGTGCCTGTGGCCTCCTCACCTCTCTCCCGCCGTGACCCTGGGCTGCCTCCATCGCTACCTGGCACCGCCTCCCTATCCGACGCACAACCGCGTGGATCGGACCTTGTGCCCTCGTCATCCGAGGAGGGCGGATGCCTGCGTACCAGGCATCGTAGCCATCGGCTACTCCTACATCGTCCCCATCCACTGGCTGGATGGGGGCATCATCCGTGTCCTGGCTCCAGAACCGCTGCATGTCGGGAGCCCCGCTAACTATAGTGTTATCCCGGACAGTCCGAGAAAACTCGTAGTCCCTCAGAGATGGGATCCCCTACTGTAGACCGAACTGTCTCAAAACTCGGTCGTACCTGTGGAGCTCCACCTCTCCCCTCTCCATCCTCAGCCAGCAAACTCGCCTAACGTGAGCCAACTCCTGTCCGTCCTCGGCCCACCCTGGATGCTCCCTCCATGGCCTCCAGGTGATCTGGTCCGGGACTAAGTCATCTAGTAGCCTCCGGGACATCGACAGATCTATCCGTCGTTGTGCCCCTCTCCGGAGCCACCAGTAGAAGACTCGGGGCCTCTCCCCGTCAACCCCTGTCAGAGGAAGCCCTACCGGCCTTCGCACCGCAATGTGCTCCCAGCACCAAACCTGTAGTAGCGATGTCATAACCAGACATCGATCGCCCTTGTACACGACCCCATACAGGATCCTGTACAATCGGCATAAAACAAAACTGCCCCAAGCAAACCTATAGCCGTGGTCTCTCATGTCGTAGACCACATCCACGAGCATCCATGGCACCCTGCACCCGCTCTGGTGGCACAGCAGAAGTCCACCAACTACTCCAGCTAGAACCCGTGTGAGTGTAGATGCCCCAGGCATCTGGCGTAGTGCCTCGATATTAACTCCGCCCTTCTCCAGGGCGAAGCTCGGGTCACCGCACAGTCGTCCCATAGCGTGGCCCTGATTGGCCGTAGGAGTAATGAGCCGTCCTTGTATGGGGATTCTCAGAATCCTCCATACATCCTCCAAAGTGGGAGTCATCTCCCCTGTAGGTAGCCAGAAACATGAAGAGCCCGGATACCACCTCTCTGCTAGGGCCGTCAGTAGCCCCATATCTGTAGACACCTGTGGCATTTCTGCCACATGCAATAAGCCGGCCTGTGCCAGCTGATCCCGCTCTGCCTGTGTGAGAGCGGCCAAGTCATCTCTCAACCCTCCGTACTTCCATTCCCTGCTCTTTAGTAATCCTCTCTGCAAACATAAACAACAAAACAACAAACAATCATTAATAACAATTCAAGTAAATAATAATGCAAGTTAAAAATTCAATTTTATGCAATTGATGATATCGCCCACTATTGGACGATATCGTCCCAAATTTGAGCATAATCGTCTCCGATTTCGCAGTTCGAAATCGTCCCTAATTTGACGAAATCGTCCCCCTTTCGACGATTTCGCCCTCGGGCGAAATTGCCGAAATTGAGACGATTTCGTCGAAATCGGGACGATTTCGTCCCGACGACGTCGACGGCCCAAAAATGGCCGCGATGCTCAAAAATCATCTAAAAATTACCTACAAAGCATGTAAAGTTAAATTAAAGCATCCTAGATAAGTCTAGACTCTTACCCGTAGACCGCGTCGGACCTCTGTCGATCGTGCGTCGTCTCCACCATTTTTGCTTCAGAGCTCCAAAAACCAGAAAATGAACAGTAAAAATGAATTAGGGTTTTACCCTATTTTTCTTAATTTTATTCAAAAATAATTTTTTTGCTTTTTCGCGTTTTTACCTCAAACGTTCGATTTGGGTAAAAACACGGAGGGGGCACCATAGTAAGTTGTCGTACGATTCGACCAAGAATCGTCGCCTAAAAATGGGAATAATTTTTTGCTTTCTCGTAGATCGAGAAGAACTCATCTTTAACGCATTTTCTTCGAAAAATTCGCTAAAGAGGGGGCAAAATGTAGCACCCTAAAATTGGCACAGTAAAATTACAATAATTACATTCACCTTAGTAAATAATTTAAAATTCAAATTTAACCTCCCAAACCGCCCGTTAACCGTCGAGAAATCCGTTTCCCCCTTTTTCATGCCATTTTTAGAGGTTGTTTTGACCGTTTGACGATATCGTCGCCGATCAGACGATATCGCCCCAGAGTTGACGATTTCGTCTGGACTAGGACGTCCAGACGATCTTGTCGCAAAACTAATTTTGCAAAGTTAGCTTCTGTTCCAACGGGTCTCCAATCTGGGCAGAAGCGTGTCTGCGCCATTGGGACCCTCCCCCGTTGGAGATCTCCCAAATTGGGATGATCTCCAACCTCCTAACTACTCCCCTAAGCCTATTTAATCCTAAGCTATCCCTTTAGCACCCCCCTGGTTGAAATTCTCTGCAAGTTAACTCCATTTACGTTAAATCATCCCTATTCTTCATTTGCACTAGTTCCATATCAATTTTGTTGCGGGTACATCACTGTTTTTCAGCCAGAGCCGGCACACATCGTCGTCGATGAACTTGTTCGAGATCGGAGGCGAACCTGGCGAATTCGAGACGATTTCGTACTGATGCGAGACGATCTCGACTGCAATCCATATTGAGGCAATCAGTGCCTGAAGTTTGCACTTCTCAACCTTGTTTCTGTTGTTTTATTCTGCAAATTAGATAATTTATTCAGTGTTTTATGTTATTTTGCATTTGGAGTTCACCCATTTAGATTAAGTGCATAATTAAATCCTAATTATCATCTAATTAGCACGATTCATTTCTGTCTCTGTGTTTAAGTTTCAGTTTGATAACATTGCTTGCCATTTTATATCATTTCCCTCTGTTAGCATTGTAGTATTTTTTGTATTTTGCATCTTTTTTCGGTTTTGCGGGTCTCGATGAATTCGTCTGACGAATTCGTCAGATCTCAGACGATCTTGTCTGATTGCAGACGATTCTATCGAATTTCAGACGATCCAGACTGCTTCAACATCAGAATCTTCTTCAGACATCCGGATCAGGTATTCCTCATTTGCATTCTGTAATCTCTCTATTTTTTGTCTTTAAATTTGTTTTTTGTATTCATGGAATTTGCATTTTCATGTAGATTAATCTAGATTCATTCGGCCAAACCTAGGATATGAATGCTTAAGGTTAAAAACGAACACATTTAAACACATTCCAAAACCTAGGCGTGGAAGCTGCCGTTAAATGTTTCTTGGTGAACCCACCATCCGTCGAAAAATCATCAAAATACACCTCCCTTGAGAGGCGGGACCTTCGCAAAGTCCTCTCAGTCCGAGGTACCGCGCCATCCTTTTCCCTTCCTCCTTTCGGGCACGGATCCAATAGCCTGAAGGTAAGGATGCAAAAAATTTGGAGCGATACAGATAGACTGATTAGGGTAAGGAAACCCTGGACGTGAGCCTACAATATTTCTTATATGCTCATACTCATCCAGAGTCGCAAAAATGAAATAAATTTGCAACATAAAATTTGTCCAAGTTTGAAAGTAACTCCTAACTAGTGCTTCAATCTGTAGACTGGTGCCTTATCCATTCAAAAATTATAGCCAAACTTAAAAGATGATGAAAATAAAAGGGGGAGAAGATAAAATTGAGCCAATAACATCCATTCAAATAATGTAACAAAATTTATTCAACATACCAGTGAAAGAAGATGCCATTTACACATTCAAATGATGTAACATGTAAATAGGAGAACACACAAAATTGTACATAGAACTATTGAAAGGAGGAAATAGGATTGCATTAAACAATATATCATTACAATGGGAGTCTGATCAGAATAACCAGATCTCACTGAACCAGTACAAATAAATTCTCCATTCAAATTATGTAATAGGAACTAAAACTCTTTATTCAAATGATGTAAGAAAGAGCCTCCTAGATTCCAACCTCAGCCACTGGAAATGATCTCAATAAACTGGCCATCTCCTCAGCAAAAAATGCATAATAATGAGGAAGAAAAAGAAGTGACTAGACAAGACACAAAGATGCATGTCTAGAGACATTAGAGCATGATATATCTTCACTATCAGATATTTGATGGTAAGAAAAAAATACCTGTAATACCCTTAAAACCTGTAACAGTAGAAGCTTCTTTCACTCAATGGGGTTTAGACCTGATAGGAGAGAGCAATCCAAACTCATCAGGGGGTCACCGATGGATAATAACTGCTAGAGACTATTTCACCAAATGGGTGGAAGTTGCCCCATTAAAAAGATCTACTACAGAAGTCATTAAATTCTTGGAGGAAAATATTCTGATCAAATTTCGAGTACCCAAAAAACTAGTAGCTGATAATGGCAACAATTTTATTTCCTATGAGATTGTAGAATTCTATAGTAAGTACAATATTGAACTAACTCATTCAGCCAACTACTATCCTCAAGGAAATGGCTTGGAAGAATATTTGAACAAAAATATTATAACCAAGATAAAAGGATCTCTAGGCAAAAATAAGAAGAGCTGGGACAGTGAGCTAAAATTCGCTCTATGGACTAACAAAATTTCCATCAAGAGAGCTACAAGAAGAACACCTTGTGAATTGGTATATGGAGAATAGGCCTTACTTCCCCCACAAGTTGAGATACTTGCATTGGCTTTATTACTAAAAGACCATAAAAATCCTAAAAGTCTACAAAGAAGAATGGATCAGACTGTCAAACTGGAAGAAGACAAAAGAGAAGCTTTCAAGAGAATGACCCAAGAAATACATAAAACTTCTCAATTATTCAATAATAAGGCTAGGGGAAAACCATTTGTAGAAGGAGACATAGTATTGTATTGGGACCCAAAAAATGATAAACCAGGAGAGAAAGGCAAGTTAGAGCCCAAATGGCTAGGCCCTTATCAAATTTTTTAGAATATAGGCCAACACACTTACAGGCTGCAGATCCTACAAGGTGAAGATATGTAATTCCTGATCAATGACAAACATTTGAAGATATATCATCCCTGTAATGGGGATTAGTCTTATATGAACTATTTGTGTCTACCTATGTACATATGTATATATTAAAATTTTAGTTTCTACAATCATAATTATTTTTGTTTATGTCTATAGTAGTTTAATAAAGTTTATAGTCTGTCAATTTTTTTAGTGATTAGTTGTTTACTTTCAAATTTTGTTTAGTCCTAGTCAGGTCAGTCATGAAGCAAGAATGTTATAGAAGCTGATTTTAAAACTAAATTCCTTAGGAGTAGTATAAAAGGTCCATAGATAAGGTTTTAGTCAAGATTATATTACTCGTAACCTATAGCAAAGGTGGTGAGCAATAGGAAAATCATCAAATCACGAAGATGCATGTCTACAAACATTAGAGCAAAGGTTTTAGAGGAAGAAAAAGGGGTGACTAAACAAAGGCCTAAAATGTGGAACTGTAGTGGTTTAGTAGCAAAGGAACACCCCAGGCCATAGGGTCCTTATGCAGAAAAGGAAGCCTTCAAAAACACCTACCCAATAGAGGAAACAACAGCAATAGAATAGCACTTCTGAAGGAAAGGACGTGAAAGTACCACTAGAATCCAAGAGAATGGAGTCACGAAGATGCATGTCTGTAGACGTTAGAGCACAAATCAAAATACAACAACCATGCATCCTAGAAAACCTTCAACAACTTCAAGGTCATAGAAGAGGAAGTCCCACAAGGAATCAGTGACAAGAAAAATAGAGGCCCCCGAAAGCCACGAAAGGAACTAAAATCTTGTAGGAACCACCACCTCAAACCCAAAGAGTAGAGTCACAGTAGAAAGCACATGGGCAACCCATCAAATAATGCTATACAAAACTGCTCATGAAGTCCTCAGACCCACCAAAAAGTAGCTTTAAGGAAACAAGGAGGAAAGCATGTAAGGATTTAGCAGCAAAAGACTAGAGGTTGTAAAGCGACAAAAGGAAATAAAATCCTTTAAGACCCACCACCTCAAAACCAAAGAGCAGATTCATATTATAAAGCACATGGTCGCACTCCCAGACCAAAAGGATACTGTGTAAAACTGCTCAAGAATCCAGAATTCCTTAGACCCAACCATTCGCAACTGAAGATCCTCAACGAGCAGATGTCAAGAAGACTTCCTAAAACAACCTAAGAAAAAATCCCAAAAAAATTCCTAGGGAAAAACTTGAACATATCCCAGAACCCAGGCATTGAAGGAAAAATGTGGAAAAGTGGAACATAAAATGGGATAGAAATTTTCCCACCTTAGGGCAAGGAAAGGGGCAGAACAATGGATCAAGGATCTCCCCTCCAAAGGAGATCATCTGCAACACCTTCCTTCCATGAAGGATGGGAAAAGGTACCAAGGAAACTAGGAAAGGAACAGGATCTTGGGACAGGGATGAGGAAAGGATGCAGGTAAGAGGAACATGACTTCCATTGGAAGTCGCCCTGCAAAGCCCCCCTCCAAAGCAGTTTTTGGTCTTGCAGGACCTTCAACATCCTTTAGTTTTCTTCATCGCTTTCATCATAAATAACATCAAAAAACTCATTTTGTATAGTCATAAGATCATTAATGTGTATATCATCATGAAAAACTTATAAATATACCACATTATCTGGGATAGATGGCTTATAAACAAATATGGTTGGGAATATTTCCATAAAAAAGTGTCTATCTCTATTTTTTTTGCTCTAGAAGCATTAATGGCCAATTTATTAGCATTGCGATTCTGTGCTTTAGGAATAAATTGCAAATCAAAAGCCAAAAATCTATCTATTTCATCTAATACTGTCTGCTTATATTGATTTAATCTAGGGTGCTTTGTTTTATATCTTCCTTTGATCTGTTGAATTATTATCTCAACATCCCCACTAAATTTGAGGTAATTAATACCTAGTTCCTTGGATTTCCTTAGCCCTAGCAATAAAGCTTCATACTCTCCAACATTATTTGTACAAGAAAATTCTAACATGTATGGTATGCCAAGATAGCTGCCATTGATGTCTGTCAATAGTATTCAAGCTCCTGCTCTTGCTTTAGATTTTACCCCATCAAATATCATAGTCCATAACTCAGAAATCAAAATTCTATCAGTTTTTGCATCTGCTTCAACCTTCAGTTTTGAATCTATATTCTGAGCATCAGGTACTTCCAACAAGAAAGGAGAATGCTAGATAGAGTAAACCCTCATGTATTTTTCCTTAACATAATTCATGACATTAACCATATTATCATTAGGATCTTTGAGTTCAACTGAATACTTATTGAAGGGTTATTTTTTCAATATCACTTTTTTATTACCCTGCATTAGAATAGTGGCATATGATCAATCCAACTGAATAGCACCACCTAGTTTCTCTACACAATTCCTAGAGAGTAATATGGAAAAGAAAGGGTCCATATCTACAATTGAAACATCCATCACCGTTCCTTTTTTGGGATATTGTTCAATATGGACAAGAAGCCCAGTGATAATGCCTACACAAGGTACTCTCCTGTTATCCATGACAAAAATAGGAGGGTGCTCTTTCTAACAAATCAAGCCTAATTGATAAGCTACTTATTTTGATATTACATTCATGGAAGTACCACTATCAAGCATGTATTTTTGAATAACATATTGGTTTCCATATCCTGATATATACCTTAGTGAGATGTAAAATGGCTTAACTGAATATGGGCTATGACTGCATTATTCACAAGGGCTGTGGGATTTTGAGGTTGTCCTCTTGACTAATCAGTTAATTTTAAGGCTCTACATAATTGATACCGATACATTGGACTAGTAATTAATTCTCCAAAAGTGATATTGACCTTTTGTTTGGTAACCTCTAAATCTAGATCAAATTACTATTTCTCATCATCAATTCCTTTTCTATTTTTTTTTATTAGACAAGTCATTTTGTTGCTTTTGGATAATCTCCTCTACATCAGGATCTTCAGGAATCGTTTGTAGCTTCATTTGATTTACCCTTTTTTGTGAAATAACTCTTGTAGCTTTCTCATTTTGTCCAAGCCCTTCATCAAATTTGTCCTCCATTTTTCTATTCCTTAGATTGATAGCATGTATTCTTTCTAAAGACTCAATATTTTTTTTTGTAGGTACAAGCTTTCCTTGCTTCATTATATCAAATTTAGTATTAGCAGACTCACTTGAGGTTGATACCTCTACAAATACCAATGCTCTTTGCTCAAGATAACTAGCACATATGTCCATGTACCTTTCAAATTCTTGTTCTCTGGTTTCATCTTCCTGAGTCTAGTATACATTAATTCTAATAGCTTCATCTTTATATTTAGCATTTAAATCAACATTAGAATGCACATTTAGATAAATACCATAATCAACATGGTTATATGGTGCATCACAAGTAGATAAATAAAATGGATGATCTAATGCTATATTATTTTATGACATGATATTTGGAACATAATCTAAATCTCTCTCTACTTCTTTCTTTTTCCAATTCCCATACCAATTCTTGTTTCCCTCTTCATTTCCATTGTTATTCCAGTTTCTATTAAAATTCCTTCTAAAAGGATATATGTTATCTTCCTATTGTCTATTATTACCCAGTGAAATTTTTACATTGCTATCTTTGTATTTTTCAAGTCTAGCCAACCTATTATTCAAAGAAGTAAACATCTCACTCAACTGATTAGGTATTTTCTTCATAAGATCCTGATATGTTTTCTCAGGGATAGAGAAATCAACCTTCTTGGAATTCCTTTCAGGTTGATTAGACTCTAAAGAGTATGCTTTCATCTTACCACTATCAATCATATATCTCTTTAATCTCTTTAGAGTCTAATCAACCTTCTTGGAATTCCTTTCAGGTTGATTAGACTCTAAAGAGTATGCTTTCATCTTACCACTATCAATCATATATCTCTATATTTCAACAACCATTTCCATACATAAATCAATGGTAGCTACTACTTGCTATCTCAGCTTATAACTAAAATATCTAGGGAAAGTTATTTTGTAGAAACAAATGGAATGATCATCATTTGGCCTTAATGCTACTAGAATCTTATTTTTGGTCTTTAAGAATCTTCTATTGAAAACTTCCACTAATTTATTTTATTTATTTTTCATTGTAGCTAATTTTATCAGGAAGGACTATTCATTCTTTCTCTCTCTATATTTCCTAAGGAAAGTGTGCTCTAGCTTTGAAAATTATTGATAGTACCAACTCCAAGTTTGTTGAGCCATTCTCGAGCATCATTCTCTAAAGTTTGAAAGAAAAATCTAAGGACAACATCTTCATCATCCACCTCAAGACTATCCATGGCATATAGAAAATCCTTAACATGATCTTCACCAGTGACAACATTGTTTCCTTAAAATTTAGGCAAGTACTTATGAACTTTACCAAGGAGAGGAATTACATCTGTAGGTAAAACAAAATCTCTATATCTATTGGTCCTCCACTGATTAACATTAGCATTGGAATTTTTATTGACATTTTGATTTGCATTAGGAGCTGACATACTCACTACAAGTTGATTCACTATAGGTACTTGGTTTACAGTAGGAGAAGACTGATTTAAACCAAAATTCAGGCTAGAAATAGAAATAGTACAAATTGGAATTAAATATTTTCTATGATAATTGAAGAATACCTTAGCATTTGGTACTCCAACAAGCACTTCTTCACCACTTCTTCTTGTAGACACCAAAAACAACTCTTTTTTTAATTTTTAAATCTCTGATTTCATTTGGAGTTGCCAACACGAATGTACATAGAAGAAATAAGATATTCAACAATACTTGGGCCAAGATTGCTTAGCCTAATATTCACTCAACTCTCACAAATTGCATTCTAAGAAAGACTATGAGAAAAACAAACCCAATTTTGTATTGAGTCTTCCATGGCAATGAAACCAAAAACTATTGGGGGAAATTCCTATACCCTTAATAGATTTGTCACATTACAAGACTTCCTTGGTCCAATCAGCACTATGGATTCTGGTGGATCCACCTCTTTAAATCAAGAAAATATTATCCTAAGACTCTAGATAGATCGAGTATGATAAGGAAACCCTACAGGTGAACCTACAATATTTCTTATATGCTCATGCTCTTCCAGATTTGCAAAAATGAAATAAAACTACAACATACAATTTGATCAAGTTTGAAAATAAATCCTAGCTAGTGATTCAATCTTTATATTGGTGCCTTATCCATTTGGGAGTTATAGTTAAACTTAAAATATGATGAAGATAGAAGGGGGAGAAGATAAAACTAAGCCAATCACATCCATTCAAATAATGTAATAGAAATGATTCAACATGCTAGCAAAAGAAGACACCATTTACACATTCAAATGATGTAACATGTAAATGGGAGAACACACAAAATTGCACATAGAACTATTGAAAGGAGGAAATATGATTGCATTAAACAATAGATCATTACAATGGGAGTCTGATCAAAATAACCAGATCTCACTGAACCAGTACAAATAAATTCTCCATTCAAATGATGCAATAAAGAACTATAAATCTTTGTTCAAATGATGTAACAAAGAGCCTCCTAGATTTCAGCCTCAACCACTAGAAATAATCTCAGTAAACTGGGTACTGTTGGAACAAAATCTGCCTTCAGTTAATAGTGTTGCACCTTAGACTTTGCCAACATTGAATAGACAGATCTTGCTTGAGATCATCTGTCTAATATCCAGAGAAGGCTGGTTCCTTTGAGTTTTTTAGAGAAAAGGGGAACAAGAGATAAGGGAAATATAGCCTAAGCTAGAACTTTTATATGGTGCAGATTAGACAACAACAAAGACATATTTACTTACTTCTATCCAAAGCATTTAAACACATTTCCATGCAGAAATTATATAATTTCAAATATGATTTATGATATTTTGTTTAACATGCGTATATATTAGATTCTTATTCCAGCAATATGATTTATGTATTGTGAAAGTTCATATATAAGAACAAACTCAATTTACAATTCAATATTGTAAGCAAAAATAAAGAACATTAATACATACACTTGTACGATATGAACCAGAAGCCAATGGGAGATGTGATTTTATTTATTGTATTCGAAGTACATGTATTCAGTCTTGTAAACGTCCAAGAGCCGACCCTTTTTTTGGAGTCGCTCACCCCTATATATACCCTAAAAGAGTATCTTTTTCTAAGTACATCTTACTTATTTTACAAGCAATCATCTGTAGTTTCTAATAATACATAACAAGTCTTCTATAAATTAGATATCTTCTCTACAGATTAGATCCTAGATGAGCCTGTCACATTTTCAATCATCTGGCAGGCCTGCTCTATCCTAGACTTCTGATAATCATGTCAAAAATCACTTCTTGGTGCCATTGCATGCCTTTGATTGCCAAAAATACATTTTATTCCTTTACAGCTGGTGTTTCGTGAAATCACGACATTCTTTCCTTGCTTTGCTTTTTTGCCGCTTCCAACCATGAAAATGAGACATGTCGTGAAATCATGACATTCGTCTCTCGCTTTCTCTTTTGCCACTTTCAGTCGTGAAAATGAGACATTTCACGAAATCACGGCATTCGTCTCTTACTTTGCTCTTTAGCTGCCTCCCACCGAAAAAATGAGACATGTCGTGAAATCACGACATTTCTATGTCTTCAGCTCTTTTGTCGCTTTCAGCTGCAAAAATGAGACATGTCGCGAAATCATGACATTCTTTCCCTGCTTTGCTTTTCTATCGCTTCTAGCCGCAAAAATGAGACATGTCCCGAAATCGTGACATTCGTCTCTTACTTTGCTCTTTTGCTGCCTCCCGCCGTGAAAATGAGACATGTCACGAAATCACGAAATTTGTCTCTTACTTTGCTCTTTAGCTGCCTCCCATCGTGAAAATGAGACATGTCGTGAAATCACAACATTTCTATGTCTTCAGCTCTTTTGTCGCTTCCAACCGTGAAAATGAGACATGTCACGAAATCATGACATTCTTTCCCTGCTTTGCTTTTCTGCCGCTTCTAGCCGTGAAAATGAGACATGTTGCGAAATCATGACATTCGTCTCTTACTTTGCTCTTTTGCTGCCTCCCACCATGAAAATGAGACATGTCACGAAATCGCGACATTCGTCTCTTACTTTGCTCTTTAGCTGCCTCCCACCGCGAAAATGAGACATGTCGCGAAATCATGACATTTCTATGTCTTCAGCTTGATTCTTCTTCTTGCATCGTGAAAATGCGACATGTCACGAAATCGCGACACTTCTGCCTCTTTGTTCTCTTTTGTCGCTTTTGGCCACGAAAATGCAACATGTCGCGATATCGCGACACTTTTGCCTCCTTGCTCCTTTTTGTTGCTCTTAGCCGTGAAAATACAACATGTCGCGATATCGCGACACTTTTTCCCTTTTGGCCGCGACAAAGCAACATGTTGCGATATCGCGACACTTTTTCTCTTTTGGCCGCGACAATGCAACATGTCGCGATATCGCGACACTTTTTCTCTTTTGGTTGCGACAAAGCAACATGTCGCGATATCGCGACACTTTTTCCCCTTTTTGCAACGACAAAGCAACATGTCGTGATATCGTGACACTTTTTCTCTTTTTGCCGCGACAATACAACATGTCACGATATCGCGACACTTTTTCTCTTTTGGCCACGACAAAGCAACATGTCGCGATATCGCGACACTTTTTCCCCTTTTGGCCGCGACAAAGCAACATGTCACGATATCGTGACACTTTTTCTCTTTTTGCTGCGACAATGCAACATGTCGTGATATCACGACACTTTTTCCCTTTTGGCCATGATAAAGCAACATGTCGAGATATCGCGACACTTTTTCTCTTTTGGCCACGATAATGCAACATGTCGCTATATCGTGACACTTTTTCCTCCTTGCTATTTCTCTTTGCTTTGAACCGCGAAAATGCAACATGTCACGATATCGCGACAGTTTTTCCTTCTTGCGATGTTTTGCTTTTTCTTTGATCTTTAGCATATGGGCCACTTCGGTCTTCTTGGAAAATATGCAAAAAGGTGCATCAGATGTTTTTCTGTAGTTAGTCACTTTTTGACTAACAGTACCTCCTCAGTAAAAATTGCACAATAATGGGGAAGAAAAAGGGTGACTAGACAAGACACACAAAGGAAAATACAATCGACAATGATGGACACACTAGTATACCTCTTAAAAAATTACTGTAAAAAAACTTGATTATTTTCCTTCTACAAAAACTCTCTTAAATAGCTTGATCATTTGGTCCATAATTGTAAAAATTGTAATTGCCTCGATGATGACCATAACTGGAAATGATCCATAATAGCCACTATCTCCACCGCCTTTAGTTTTTTTTAGGGTTTAGGGTTTAGGGTTTTGAGTTTAGGGTTTAGGGTTTTCAGGTTTAGGGTTTAGGTTTTTCCCTCCCTTTTTACAATGTGAGAAACCCTAAAACAAAACCCTACATCTTAAAGCCCTAAAGATAAGAAATTACTATTTTTTTAAAAAATTCCATTTTCAACCAAAAACAACCATATTTCTAGTAAGTTTCCAAAAAAGCTCGCATAGACCTCAAAATTTAAACACATTATTGGATTACCCATATTAAGCCTTAAGGAAAATCTCAACACCTACTCATGTCTAAAATATTTTAAATTCCAAAAATTCTTTTTTCAAATTTCTAAAAAAAATACTAAAATCCTTTTTTGGGGCACTAGATGAAGGAATTAGAGCCCAATAAAAGCCTAAAAACCATCCTATCCACCAGTGTTTCTTATCCCATGCATTTTACTCCTATTTATCTATATCCATGTAATATTTCAAGCTGATCCAATGATCATATAAAAAGTTATGCCCTCTGGAAGATAAGCCCCTGCATTAAACTTATTTGGGCCAAACATTTAATGACAAAGACCTTAGGAAAACCAAAACAAAGGCCTGAAATTGGTGACATAAAAACTTGTATTGCTCTTGGAGGGTAAAAAAGACTTCAAAAGGACCAAAAATTTGCAATAATTGGAAAGGACTCAAGGGGGTATTGCAAATTTGAAAAATACCAAAGGACACCAAAAATTAAAAAAATTGGGGTAAACTCAAGTTGGATTTTGAGGATTCAACATATGCTCCGAATGGGATAGGTGATGAAAATACTCTTTGAAAATGAATCACATGAGAACTCTAGAATATCCAGCATACCACGAGGACTCAAAAACTAAACTAATCACCTCAAAAGAATACCTTAATCACCTAAAAACTGAAACTTTAATCACCTAAAAAACAATACTGAAACACATTTTTTTTGAATCACTTGAGAATTCTAGAATCTCTAGCAGACCACAAAAAGTCAAAAACTTACCTAATCACCAAAAAGGGACTCCTTAATCACCTAAAAACTAAAACCCTAATCACCTAAAAAGGAAAAAAATAAAACAAATATTTTTTGTGGCTTTTTAAGCCCTCAGTGCTGAATAATACAATTTCAAATGTTGGCCATTGATAGGAATTGAAAATTTCACACCATACAGAGTTTGAAATTTGTAAGTATGCTGGCCTACATTATGGAGGATTTGATAAGGTTCAAGACATTTAGGCTATCATTTCCCTTTTTCACCATGTTTGTCATTTTTGGGGTCCTAATACAACACTATATCTCCTCCCTAAAAAGGTTTATCTTTGGCTTTCTTATCGATCAACTACATTGTTTTGTGAGCTTGGCAGCTTGCTTAGTCATCTTAATTAATACATCCTTTCTATCTTCTTGCAACTTTGCAATTTGATCAAGTATTCTATGCAAGACATTTGGATTTTCATCAATATTTCTTATATGCTCATGCTCATCCAAATTTGCAAAAATGACATAAAACTACAACATAAAATTTGATCAAGTTTGAAAATAACTCCTAGCTAGTGATTCAATCTATAGACCAGTGCCTTATCCATTGGGTAATTATATCTAAACTTAAATTATGATGAATATAGAAGGAGAAGAAGATAAAACTGAGCCAATCACATCCATTCAAATAATGTAACATAATTCAACATGCCAGCGAAATAAGATGTTATTTACATATTCAAATGATGTAACATGTAAATGGAAGAACAAACAAAATTATACAAAAAAACTACTAAAAGGAAGAAATAGGATTACATTAAATAATAGATCATTACAATGGGAGTCTGATCAGAATAACCATATCTCACTAAACCAGTACAAATAAATTCTCCATTCAAATGATGCAATGGAGAATTGCAACTCTTTGTTCAAATGATGAATTAAATAGCCTACTAGCTTCCAAACTCAACCACTGGAAATAATCTCAGTAAATTAGACACCTCCTCAATAGAATCTGCACAATAATGGGGAAGAAAAAGGGGTGACTAGACAAGACACACAAAGGAAATACAATCGACAATGATGGGCACACTGGTATACCTCTTGCAAAATTACTGTGCAAAAAATTGATGATTTTTCTATTGCATCAACTTTATAAAATAGCTTCATCATTTGGTCCATAATTACAAAAAATTTAATTGCCTCGATGATGACCCATAACTGGAAATGATACATAATAACCACAATCTCCATTGCATTTACTTTTTTTTAGGGTTTAGGGTTTTAAGTTTAGGGTTTAGAGTTTTTAGGTATAGGATTTAGGGATTTTCACCCCTTTTTACAATGTGAGAAACCCTAAAACAAAACCCTACATCTTAAAGCCCTAGAGATAAGAAATTACTATTTTTGAAAAAAATCCATTGTTAGCCAAAAACAACCCTATTTTTAGTAAGTTGCCAAAAAAGCTCGGATAGGCCTCAAAATTAATACACATTATTGTATTACCCATATTAATCCTTCAAGAAAATATCAACACCTACTCATATCTAAAAAATTTTAAATTCCAAATTTTTTTTTTTTTCAAATATCTAAAAAACACTAACATCCTTTTTCGAGGCACTAGATGAAGGAATTAGAGCCTGATAAAAGATTGAAAAACCACCCTAGACACCAAGATTTATTAGAACACATATTTTCCCCCTCTTTATCTAGCTCCATGTAAAAATTCAAGCTGATCCAAAAATCAAATCAAAAGTTATGCCCTCTGGAAGATAGGCCCCTGCATCAAACTTATTTGGGCCAAACATTTACTAACAAAAAGACCTTAGGAAAACTAAAACAAAGGCCTGACCTTGGTGACATAAAAAACTTTATTGCTCTTGGAGGATGAAATAGGACTTCAAAAGGACTAAAAATTTACAATAATTGTAAAGGACTCAAAGGGGGTATTGCAAATTTGAAAAAGACCAAAGGACACCAAAAATTCAAAAATTTTGGGTAAACTAAAGTTGGATTTTGAGGATCCAACATAGGCTCCGATTGGGATAGGTGATGAAAATACTCTTTGAAAATGAATCACATGAGAACTCCAGAATCTCTAGTAGACCACAAGGACTCAAAAACTAAACTAATCACCTAAAAATAACATCTTAATCACCTAAAAATTGAAACCTTAATCACCAAAAAAAATACTAAAACACATTTTTTTAATCACCTAAGAATTCTAAAATCTCTAGCAGACCACAAAAACTCAAAAACTTGCCTAATCACCTAAAAGGGACTCCTTAATCACCTAAAAACTAAAACCTTAATCACCTAAAAAGGACAAGACTAAAACAAACTTTTTTTGTGACTTCTCAAACCCTCAGTGTAGAATGATACAATTTCAAATGTTGGGCATTGATAGGAATTGAAAATTTCACACCATCCAGAATTTTGTAATTTGTAAGTATTATGGCCTACATTATGGAGGATTTGATAAGGTCCAAGCCATTTAGGTTCTCATTTTCTCTTTTCACCATGTTAATTATTTTTGGGGTCCCATTACAACACTATATCTCCTCCCTGAAAAGGTTTACCTTTGGCTTTCTTATTGAGCAATTGCATTGTTTTATGAGCTTGCTCAGTCATCTTCATTGATGCATCCTTTCTATCTTCCTACAAATTTACAATTTGATAAAGTCTTCTCTATAAGACATTTGGATTTTCATGATCTTGAATAAGTAAAGATAAAGCATGAATTTCCACCTGAGGGGGTAGTAAAGCACTCTCGCCATATACTAGTTCATAGGGAGACTTTCATGTACTTATTTTGATAGATATTCTATTAGTCCATAAAACATACCTTAGCTCACTGTACCAATTTCTTTTATTTTTGCTAAATGCTCTTTTAATTCTTTTGATAAAATTCTTATTTGAATATTCTACTAGACAATTCCCTTGGGGATAGTAATTTGCATAATGAGAAAGCTCTATTTTGTACCTCGCACAAAATTCAATCATCTCAAAAGAAGTAAAGTACCATTGTTTGTGGCTATCTTCTTAGGAACCCCAAACATTGTTAATATGTGCTCTTCTAAAAACTTGATGATGACTTTTATAGTGGATTTCTTGAGAGGTGTTGCTTCTACCCACTTGGTAAAATAGTCTTTTTTTGTAATGATCCACCTATGACCTCTACAAAAATTGGGGTTAATATCACCTATGAGATCTATTCTCCACTGACTATTACCTTATTGGATCCAAAAATACACTTGAAATGATCCAATGCTCTGATTATTGCATAAGCTTATTTTTATAGCATAGATTATTTTATTTTAGGACCCTTCAATCATGTACTCATAAAGGCTATAGGTCTTTCATTTTCCTTGTCATACTTCTGAGCTAGAACTACAACAATAGTGTCTTCTAAGGTAAATGAGTAGATCATGAAATCTTTGGAGTAATCAGAGTAATTCAATACCGAAGCTTGAGTGATTGCATCTTTGATATTTTGAAAATCTATAGTAGTTTCCTCTGTCCACCTTATTTCCCTATTTTTCTTTATCATATCATTTATTGATTTGGTAATCTAAGCAAAATCAGGGATAAACCTCCTAATAAAGTTCATCTTTCCAAAGAATTATCTAAATCCCTTAAGATTATTAGGAGGGAGAATTTTAGCAATGGCTTCTACTCTTTATGGATAAATGCTAATCCCATATTTTGAAACAATATGCCCAAGCAGTTTACCTTGTGTGGCCCCAAAAACACATTTTCTAGGATTCAAAGATATGCCAAACTTCTTGCACCTATCAAACACTTGAGTTAGATGTGCAAAATGATCTTCAAGATTTAAAAAAGAATTGTAATGTCATCAAGATATACTACCACTATATTGAACATCAATTCCTTAAATGCAATATCCATTGCTCTCTGAAATATTGCCCCTGCATTCATCAATTCAAAGGGCATCCTAAGATATTCAAATGTTCCCCATGGTGTAGTGAAAGTTATTTTGTGTTTGTCTTATGAATTCACTATAATTTGATTGTAACCTTAAAAACATCCAATAAATAAATTCTTGATGACACAACCACTATTTGAAGCAATTGCTCCATATTTGAAAGTGGATAGTTATCTTTGAGAGAGCTCTTATTCAGATTCCTAAAATCTACACAAAGCCTAATCTCACCATTCTTTTTTCTAGCTAGAACTAGGTTTGCCAACCAAGTAGAAAATATCACCTTCCTGATTATCTTGGTATCCAATAACTTTTGCACTTATTTCTACATAATTGGAGGCAAAGTGGGATTGAACTTATTTTGTTTCTACCTAAAAGGCTTGGTATCTTTTTGAAGGGTATAATGTGAGTCATTACCTTTGTATTGAAAGTCTTCAAATATTTATAACAACAAGTGAAAATATCCATGTTTTTTTTTTAAATTTGATATATTGTTGCTTCTTTTTTCCTGACAGAGCTTTATTGATCCTAAAAATCTTGGGCTCTTCCCCTATTCTGATATTAACTTCAATTACCTCAAAATCTTGAAATGAAGGTTTATATACTCTATCAAAGTCATAAAATAAACTCTCTAAATACACCAACCCCCTAGGGATCCTGTTGGTCTTCAATTGTATGACTTATGTAGGCTCTCCAATAACATCCTTTAGTTTTTCTTCATCACTTTCATCACAAATAACATCAAAAAATTCATTTTTCATAGTTATAAAATAATTAATGTGTGTATCATCATGAAAAAATTGTAAATATACCATATTATATGGGATAGATGGCTTATAAAAAGATATGGTTGAGAACCTTTCTATAAACCAAGTTTCTAACTCAAGATTTTTTGCTCCAGAAGCATTAATGGCCAACATATTAGCATTGTGATTACGTGCTCTAGGAATAAATTGCAAATCAAAAGCCAAAAATCTATCTATTTCATTTAACATTGCCTGATTAAATTGCTTTAATCTAGGGTGCTTTGTTTGATATCTCACTTTGATCTATTGAATTATTAGCTCAGCATCCCCACTAAATTTGAGGTAATTAATGCCCAGTTCCTTGGATTTCCTTAGCCTTAGCAATAAAGCTTCATACTCTGCAATATTATTTGGACAAGAAAATTCTAACTTGTATGGTATACCAAGATAGCTGCCATTGATGTCTATCAACAGTACTCCAGATCTTGCTCTTGCTTTAAATTTTACCCCATAAAAGGTCATAGTCCATAACTCAAAAGTCAAAATTCTATTAGTTTTTGCATCTACTTTAACCTTTAGTTTTGGATCCATATTCTAAGCATCAGGTACTTCTAAAAAGAAATGAGAATGCCAGATAGAGTAAACCCCCATGCATTTTTCCTCAACAAAATTCATGAAATTAACCATAGTATCATTAGGATATTTGAATTGAACTGAATACCTATTTAAGGGTTCTATTTTCAATATCACTTTTCCTTACCATGCATTGGAATAGTGGCATATGATAAATCCAACTAAATAGTACCACCTAGTTGCTTTGCTCAATTCCTAGGGAGTAAGATGGAAAATAAAGGGTCCACATATACAATTGCAACATCCATAACCACTCCTTTCTTGGGATATTGCTCAATATGGACAAGAAGTCCAGTGATAATGCCTACACAAGGTACTCTCTTGTTATCCATGACAAAAATAGGAGGATGCTCTTTCTAATAAATCAAGCCTAATTGATCAGCTACTTGTTTTGACATTACATTCATGGAAGCACCACTATCAAGCATGTAGTTATGAATAACATATTGGTCCCTATAGCATGATGTATACCTTAGTGATGTGTAAAATGGATTAACTAAAGATGGGGCTCTGACTGCATTATTAACAATACCTATGGGATTTTGAGGTTATCCTCCTAACTAATCAGTTAATTTGAAGGCTCTACATACCTGATACTGGTACTTTGTAATAGTCATTAATTATCCAAAAGTGATTTTGATCTTCTTTTTGTCAACGTCTAAATCCATGACAAACTCAACTTTCTTATCGTCAATTTATTTTCTAGTTTTCTGATTAGCCAAGTCATTTTATTGCTTTTGGATAATCTCCTCTACATTAGCCTCTTCAAGAATCATTTGCAGCTTCATCTGATTTACCTTTTCCTGTGAAATCATTCCTATAGATTTTTATTTTTGTGCAAGTTCTTCATCAACTTTGTCCTCCATTTTTATATTCTTGAGATTGATAGCATGTATTCTTTCTAAAGACTCAACCTATTTTTCTATAGGTAGAAGCTTTTATTACTTCATTCTATCAAATGTAGTATTAGCAAGATGACTTGAGGTTGATGCCTCTCCAAAGACCGATGCTCTTTTCTCAAGATTACTGGCACATATGTCCATATCCCTTTCAAATTCCTATTCTCTGGTTTCATCATCTTGAGTCCACATACATTAATTTTAATATCTTCATCTTTAGATTCATCATTTAAATCAATATTAGAATGCACACTTAGATAAATATCACAATCAATAGGGTTATGTGGTGCATCACATGTAGAGAAATAAAAGGTATGATATGATACTATATTATTTGATGGTATAGGATTTGGAACAGAATATAGATCTCTCTCTACTTCTTTATTTTTTCAAATACTATTCCAATTCTTGTTTCCCTCTTCATTTCCATTTTTATTTCAGTTTCTATTAAAATTCCTTCAGAAATGAGGTCTGTTATCTTCCTGTTGTCTATTATTACCCTGTGAAGTTTCTGCACTATTGTCTCTACCTTTTTCAAGTCTAGCCAACATGTTATTCAAAGTAGTAAACATCTCACTCAAATGATTAGCTATTTTATTCATAAGATCTTGATCTGTTTTCTTAGGGATAGAGAACTCAACCTTCTTGGGCTTCCTTTTAGGTTTATTAGGCTCTAAAGAGTGTGATTTAATATTACCACTATCAATCATATGTCTCTCTATTTCAATAGCCCTTTCCATACATAAATTAATGGTAGCTGCTACTTGTTATCTTAGCTCATAACTAAAATATCCAAGGAAAGCATTTTTGTAGAAAAAAATGGAATGATAATATTTGAACTTAATGCTACTAGAATCTTATTTATGGTCTTAAACAATATTCTATTGAAATCTTCCACTAATTCATTTTATTTCTTTTTCATAGTACCTAATTCTGTCAACAAGAACTGTTCATTCTTCCTCTCTCTATATTTCCTAAGGAAAGTGTGCGCTCTTAAAAATTATTGATAGTACCAGCTCCAAGGTTGTTGAACCATTCTAGAGCATCCTTCTCTAAATTTTTAAATAACAATCTAAGTACAACATCTTCATCATCCACCTCAAGACTATCCATGGCATATAAAGAATCCTTAACATGATCTTCATCGGTGACAACATTATTTTCTTGAAATTTAGGCAAGTACTTATGAGATTTACTAGGGAGAGGATTTAGATTTGTAGGTAAAACAAAAGCTCTATATATATTGGTCCTCCATTGATTAACATTAGCATTTACATTAGAGGCTGCCATACTCACTACAGGTTGATTCACTGTAGGTACTTGGTTTACAATAGGAGAATACTAATTAAAACCAAGATTCAAGCTAGAAATAGAAATAGAATAAATTGGAATTGAAATTTTTTTGTGAGACTTGAAGAATACCTCAAGATTTGGCACTCCAACAAGCACTTCTTTACGCCCTCTTCTTGGAGATTTTAGATCTAGCTCATTTTTTTATTTTTGAATTTTTTAGTTCATTCAAAGTCACCAGCACGAATGTGCAAAGAAGGAACAAGATATTCAACAATACTTGGGCCAATATTGCTCAGCCTGATATTTACTCAACTCTTGCAAATTTCATTCCAGGAAATACTATGAGAAAAACAAACTCAAAATTGTATTGAGTCTTCCTCAAAAATGGTGCCAAAAATTGTTGGAGGAAATTCTTGCACCCTTAATAGATTTATCATGCTATAAGAATTCTTTGATCCAATCAGTATTGTGGATTCTAGTGGATCCACCACTTTACTTCAAGAAAATATTACCCTAAGACTCTGTACAGATCGAGGAGAGTAAGGAAACCCTAGAGGAGAGCCTACAATATTTCTTATATGCTCATGCTCACCCATATTTACAAAAATAAAATAAAACTGTAACATAAAATTTGACCAAGTTTGAAAGTAACTCCTAGCTAGTGCATTGACATGTAGACTGGTGCCTTATCCATTGGGTAATTATAGCTCGATTTAAAATATGATGAATATATAAGGGGGAGAAGATAAAACTAATCCAATCACATCCATTCAAATAATGTAAGAGAAATGTTTCAACATGCCAAATAAATAAGACACCATTTACACATTCAAATGATGTAACATGTAAATGGGAGAACACACAAAACTCCACATAGAACTACTGAAAGGAGGAAATATGATTGCATTAAACAATAGATCAGTACAATGGGAGTCTGATTATAATAACCAGATCTCACTGAACCAGTACAAATAAATTCTTCATTCAAATGATGCAATAGTGAACTGCACCTCTTTGTACAAATAATGTAATAAAGAGCCTTCTAGATTCTAGTCTCAACCACTAGAAATAATCTCAATAAACTGGGAACCTCCTTAGCAAAACCTACACAATAATGGGGAAGAAAAAGGGGTGACTAGACAAGACACACAAATTAAAATACAATCCACAAGGATGGGCACACTGGTATACCTCTTGGAAAATTGCTGTGCAAAAACTTGATGATTTTACTATTACAACTCTCTTAAATAGCTTGATCATTTGGTCAATAATTGTGAAAATTGTAACTACCTCAATGATGACCCATAACTGGAAATGATCCATAACAACCACTATCTCCATCATCTTTAGGTCTTTTTTAGGGTTGAGGGTTTAGTATTTTTGGGTTTAGAGTTTAGGGTTTCCCCCCTCTTTACAATGTGATAAACTCCAAAACAAAACCCTACATACTAAAGCCCTAAAGATAAGAAATTACTATTTTTGGAAAAAATTCCATTTTTAGCCAAAATGGCTAAAAAGCTCGGATAGATCTCAAAATTAATATACATTATTAGATTATCCATATTAAGCCTTCAAGAAAATATCAACACCTACTCATGTCTAAAAAGTTTTAAATTCCAAAAATTCTTTTTTTTTTCAAATTTCTAAAAAATATAATAAAATCCATTTTCAAGACAATAGATGAAGGAATTAGGGCCTGATAAAAGACTAAAAATCCACCCTAGCCACTAAGGTTGTTTAGCCCATGCATTTTACTCCTCTTTATCTAGCTCCACGTAAAATTTCAAGTCGATCAAACGGTCGGATCAAAAGTTATGCCCTTCGAAGGATAGGACCCTGCATCAAACATATTTGGACCAAACATTTACTGACAAAAAGACCTTACGAAAACCAAAACAAAGGCCTAACCTTGGTGACGTAAAAAAATTTATTTCTCTTGGAGGGTAAAACAAAACTTAAAAAGGACCAAAAGTTTACAATAATTGGAAAGGACTCAAGGGGGTATTGCAAATTTGAAAAATACCAAAGGACACAAAAAATTCAAAAATTTAGGGTAAACTCAAGTTGGATTTTGAGTATCCAACAGTTCTATTGGTTGGATTTCTTTTGTCCCTTTAATATGGTTTGAGATAAGCATGACAATTTATTTCCAACTCTTTATTTTTTTTAATGAACCTTCTTTTATAGCCTTTGATATTTGATTTTTAATGTTTCTAAATTCCAAGTACCTACTTTGATGTAGTATTGCTTATGGCTCCCTAATTTGGAATATTAGAAAACAATATAATATTTGCAATAATATATTTTTTAATTCCAAGTTGAAATTCCTTATTACTCCTTTATTATTTGTAAATATAAATCTTTTTTAATATGCTTGCTTAATATAATACTAATGCTAAGTGAATGAATTGCAATAGTAAATATATTTGCCCTTATGGCTCCAATATTATCTTAGTCTTATAGCAAGCAATAAATAGTTTACGATTTAATGACCATCATTGTAATATCCCTTACATAGTGCTTCCTCTCTTTGTAACTGAGACTGATATTATAGGTCTACTCTTCTGTGATTCCTATGCTATTATGATCTCTTCCTTGGATAAATTGGATGCTAGATTGCTACTCACATGGGGTGATGTTTCGATTGATCTTATGATAGCATTTTTAATGCATGCATTCTCCTCCAAATGGTATACAGGCTTGAATTAGCCTCTTCATCTTCACACCATTAATGTTGGTATTCTCTTTGACCCTTAGTGTTGTTCTTCTTCAATATGAACACTTTAAATAGTTCTACTCCCTTGTGATTTTTGGAACTTGAGCGTTACTTTATAGGTGTTGATATTCCAAAGTATGCAATGATGAGGCTGGTGGTAGTGTAACTCCTTCTGGGTGAGCATTGTATTATTCATGAATATTGGATGCTTAGAGCTCTTGTGTCAAGTGGAACTGATGGATATGCATTTAAACCTTTCTTCTAATGCTCCAATAATGGGATTTGATGCACTATATTTGCTTATATGTTTTGGTTTGCTATGTTTCTTGAAACACGAGCATTCCCTCTTCTGTTCATGCATTGTCTTGATGAGGATAATGGATGGTACTAGCTGTATTGATCCTTAGTTCTATGGCACTCTTCAATGGCAGTCTTATGGTATATTCTTTTGCTCTTCAATGGTAGCTGCTTTCTCCAAGTAGAAACCTTGGGTATTGCACTTATTCCTTTGTATTTTCACACCTGTAATATGCAGTTTGTACATCTATTTTTAAGAGCTAATTGCTATCCTTTTGCTTAGCTTTGATAATGCTTCTTCTATGTTGTTTGTATATATTTTATAATAGCTTATTGCTAGCCTTTTTCTTAGCTTTGATGGCAATTTTTCTTACATAGATAGTATCCCTCTGTATGCTACCCTTTTCTCTATGTAGGCTTGGATGATAATGGCTTCTTATTATGACTCCAATGTTGTAGGTGATATGCTCTCTTCTAGGAATTGGATTGGATGTGGATAAATGGTTTTTTTAAACACCTTGATTCTTAGATGCGTGAGCTCTTTGGTGGCTCCTTCCTATTGTTCAAATTCTGCCCTTTCACCTCCAAAATATGATGGCTACGTTGCTCCCTGTAAATATGATGGCTTTTATCCTTTCAAAGAAATAAAGTAGGTGTTCTGTAATAGTTAGATTTGAAGGACCTTTTTAATGAAATCCTTCTTGCCTCTTTTAATCTTCTTCCTTGGATATTTTAATGATAGCTAATCCAAGCAAATGAGATGTTGTTTTTGAAGTAAGGATTTTTGCTCTCTATATTTAAATGAAATCCTTATATATTCCTTGAATCTCGAGACTCACCAAGTCTTGATTTGAGGTTTCTTTCAGGGATATTAATGGTGAATTCCTTCTTCACCTTTTTCTTGTAATGGTGGCTTCCATTGGCCATAAAATGCTACAGATTATTATGGTAGTTTTGTGCTTTTAGTAACAAAAATAATTTCTTGAGAGTAACTAGTTAAGGATCAACTAGTATAGTACTTAATGAATTAATAATGCACTTTTAATAAAAATAAACTCTTGAAATAAATTTTAATGCACTTAATAATATTCTGCAATTTTTCACTACAATCAATATTGTAGGATGTAGTCTTCTTGTTTTCTAGATAGATAATAGGTAGATGATAATTTTATTTCTTTAAAAAATATCCAACTCCTATTAATGTGCAAATATATCTTAAAATGAATTCTCCTTTTTGCACTTTCTGGAATACTATAATATGAGCCCTTCTTGCAAATTTAATCCAAATATGGTGCCTAACAAAATTTGATAAAGTACCCTAATTTAAGTTCAATTGATTGCACCCTACCCTTAATAGATTTTGAAGTAGATGTAGATCTTGGTGTTTTGTTTCACAAAGTTGTTGCCTTGTAGTAGATGAATTTGCAGCATCTTGCTTCACCAAACTGAGGTCTTAAAATTTCTATCTTAAGCCTTAGTTTTTGTGGCTTGATCCTTCTAGTGGTCTTCTGCCTTTTTTTGTATATTCAGAGAACTCATTTCTCTGAACTTGTGCCTTCTTGCTATGATAGGTAATCTTCAAGTCTCCTAGATTTGGCAGGCTTCTTCTATCTAAATCTTATTTTAACCTTCTTGTCAAATTCTTACTTCAAATAGGATCTTCTTCTTCTCAATATTTTGAATGTCTTGACTTCTTCATTGGAATCTTCTTTTAGATTTAGTACTCCTTGCCAAATTCTTATTTTCTTAGGCTTATTGTCAAATGACGATAATTATCCAAAGTCCTTCACTATCAAGAGCTTTTCCTTGATAGTGGATTTATCCAATGTTCTCCTAGAAACTCTTTTAATGATACTTCTACGAGCTCTACAGTAAGGCTCACCAAGCCTTCTTCTTTTTCTACTTGAGACCTCTTCAAGTTCTTCTATCTGGTAGCTTTTTTGGTCTTCCACTTGAGGCCTTTTCTTCAACCTTCTACTTCTAGAAGTGTTGGTGATGATATATTCTTCTTAGATATTTAATTCTGCTACTTCTATTGTATCGCTCCAAATTTTTCGCATCCTTACCCTCAGGCTATAGGATTCGCGCCCAGAAGGGGGATGCGAGAAGGATGGGACAATACCTCGGACTGAGAGGCCCTTTGAAGGTCCCGCCTCTTGGGGGAGGAGTATAAGGGTGAATTTTTGACGGATGGTGGGTTCACCAGGAAACTTTTGAGTGGTAGTTTCCACGCCTAGGTTGATAGTGGGTTTGATGTGTTCATTTTTATACTCAATCATTCAACTCCTAGGTTTGGCCAAGATGAATCTAAACTATTCTATCTACCAATGATAATTTAAATGGATACAAAAAATAGGAATGAGTGCTAATAACAGAGAATATGCTAATTAGAATGTGTCATACCTGATTTTGGATGTTTGATGAAGATTTTGAGTTTTGTAGTAGTCCAGATCGCCTCAATTCGTACGTAATCATCTGATATCAGACATGATCATATGATATCTGATGAATTTGTCAGACAAATTCGTCAAAAACCTGCAATCACAAAAATAGATGCAAAATACCAAATATGCAAGTGCAGAAGCAAAGGAAAATGGTAGAAATAACAAGCAAACATGCCTAAATAATGGATTCCAATAACAAATAAGGAAATGCAGTAGATTTAATGATTGATTTTAACCTTACCATGCGATTAGGCTAAATGAGGTGAACTCCAAGATGCAAAAAACATAATAATTCAAGACAATGCAGAAATACAATATGAAAAATGCAGAGAAAGCTAAGGGAATGCAAAGACTCGGATTGCCCCCAATATGGACTACAATCAGGATCACCTCCAATCGTACGAGATCGTCCGTAGATCATTTGCGTCGATCCGAGCTATCTTCGACTGCAAAACAGTAGAGTTCTTGCAAGAAAATGCAAAACATAGAACACAAACAGTAGTGCGAGGGAATAAGGAGTTAAATCTGTCAGCTAAGGGGTTCAGGGAAATCAGAATCAAGGGGGTCATGTAGGGTCAGGGGGTAAACTAGAAAATCCTAGTTTATATAGGCTTAGGAAGAGGTTTAAGAGGTTGGGGATCATCCCAATCTGGGAGATCTCCAACAGGGCAATCTCCAACTGCACAGATGTGCTTCTGCCCAAGTTGGAGAGGCTGTTGAAACATAAGCTAATTATGAAAATTTGGTTTTGGGACAAAATCGTCTGGATGTTCTGTCCATGATGATTTCTTCAGATCTGGGACGATCTCATCTAATCTGTGATGATATCGTCCAACGGTCAAAACAAATCCTAAAAATGGCATGAAAAACAAGGAAACGGGTAGCAGGCGGTTTTGGGGTTAAAATTCAAATTTTTATCTTTTATCTTTTACTAAGGTTTTTAACCGTGCCAATTTTAGGGTGCTACATTTTGCCCCCTCTTTAGCGAATTTCTAAAGAAAATGCGTTAAAGATGAGTTTTTCTCATTTTATGAGAAAGCAAAAATGTACTCAATTTTTTAGACGACGATTCTTGGTCGAATCGTACAACTGCTGACTATGGTGCCCCCTCCGTGTTTTTACCCAAATCGAACGTTTGAGGTAAAAACACGGAAAGGCAAAAATTAAAATGTTGACTTTTTAAATAAAATTAAGAAAATAGGGTAAAACCCTAATTCATTTTTACTATTCATCTTTACTGTTCCAAAGTTCTGTAGAGAGAAAATGGTGGAGACAGCGCACAGAGCGACAGAGGTCCGACGCGAGCTATGGGTAAGGATCTAAGCCTAGTAGATTAGTTTTGATTTTTCTTTGTGCAATTTGTGGATTTAAATTTTGATGATTTGGGACATCACGGCCATTTTTAGGCCGTCGACGACGTCCGGATGAAATCGTCCCTATTTCATCGAAATCATCCCTAGATCGTCGATTTTGTCCGAGGGTGAAATCAATGAATTAGGGGCGATCCCGTTCAACAAGGGGCGATCCCCAAGTTTGCGAAATCGGAGACGAATTCATCCTACAAAGGATGATTTTTCCAAATTTAGGATGATATCATCCGATGGTGGATGATAACATCTTTAACTTGATTTTAAAATGTGTTTAATTTGATTTTACTGATTGGTTATTAATAAATTTTGTTGTTATTGTTTGTTTTGTAGAGGGGATTACTAAAGAGCCAAGAATGGAAATATGGCAGACTAAGAGATGACATAGCCGCGCTTGACCAGGCAGACAATGATTGACTAGGACAGGTTGGGCTACAACATGTGGTAGAGATGCCACAAGTATCGACTGACATGGGGCTACTGACAGCCCTAGCAGAGAGATGGTATCCGAGGTCATCCTGCTTTCGGCTACCGATAGGGGAGATGGCTCCCACACTAGAGGACGTATGGAGGATCATGAGGATCCCCATACAAGGACGGCTGATGATGCCTATGGCCAATCAAGGCCAGGCGATGATGAGGCTGACTGGAGACCCGAGCTTCGCCCTGGAGAAGGGCAAGGTGAACATCGAGTCTCTACGGGAGATGCCTGGGGCATCTAGGCTGACTCGGGTTTTGGTAGGGGTGGTAGGTGGCTTATTTTTGTGCCACCAGAGAGGGTGCAGGCTACCATGGCTCCTCTCAGATATAGTCTGCGACATGAGAGACCACAGGTATAGATTTGCATGGGGCAGCTTTGTACTCTACCGCTTGTATAGGATCCTGCATGGGGTCGTATACAAGGGAGGTCGATGTCTGGTCTTGACATCATTGCTATAGGTTTGGTGTTGGGAGCACATTACGGTATGGAGGCCGGTAGGGCTCCCACTGATAGGGGTTGATCGGGAGAGGCCCCGGGTTTTCTATTGGTGGCTATAGAGAGGGTCACAACGACGGATAGATCTGTCGATGTCTCAGAGGTTGCTAGATGACCTCATCCTAGACCAGATCACCTAGAGGCCATGGTGAGAGCACCCCGGGTGGGCAGAGGATGGGTAGGAGTTGGCTCGCATCAGGCGAGTCTGCTGGCTGAGGATGGAGCGGGGAGAGGTAGAGCTCCATCGCTATGATCGGGTACTATGGTAGTTCGGTCTACAATAGGGGATCCCTTCTCTCAGGGATTATGAGTACTCTCGGACTATTCGGGATAGTACTACACTGAGTGGGGCTCCAGACATGCAACGATTCTAGAGTCAGGATGCGAATGATGCCCCCATCCATCCAATGGATGGTGACGACGCCGGGGTTGCAGACGTCTATGATGCCTGGTACGTAGGCATCCGCCCTCCTCGGATGACGAGGGCACAGGGTCCGGTGCACATAGTTGTGCGATGAATGGGGAGGTGATGCCAGGCTACCATTGAGGTAGTGTGAGGTCACGGCAGGAGAGAGCAACAATGGTCCCCATAGGAGAGATGCCAGCAGATGGGTCAGGCTCCACAGAGGCCACGGGAGATAGGGCGGAGGGAGGAGAGACTCCCTTCGTAGTAGGGGGAGAGACCACCATCGCTTGATAATGGCAAGGGTGTTGAGGTAGGGGAGAGCAACGAGACAACGATTCTATGAGCTGAGGTTGCCCACCTTCGAGCTCAGGTGCAGACACTACAAGATGAGGCTACATGGCTCAGAGCTCGAGGCAGAGGAGTGAGCACTCAGGATCTAGCATGGTCTATTGCTCAGACCACATTCTACCATGGTTTGTACTATTAGGCAGTCCTAGAGGGATAGAGGATATCATTACTAGCCCCCATTGTAGAGTTGGTCATGATGGGATCATCGAGGACATCCTCATGATCGACGACGAGGACCCGAGATATGGCTCGGACCTCTATGGGACCACCTCCTCCATGTCAGGGTGGGGGAGGAGATGAGGCTGAGAGCTCGAGGGCTTCTCGAGGCTAGCTACTGTAGAGTGCAGATTTATTATATATGTATATATATATATATATATATATTTTTTTAGGGGATTGAGTATGCCAGGGTTTTGATTGTGGCATACCAATCCAGATGATGTAGATAATTGATTGATGATATATATAGATTGTATTTTTGATGATATGACTTGTGTATATGTTGTATTATGATGCTTGAATTGTTGATTCATGTAATTATGTCGTTGGAAGTAAATTATAATGTTTATGTCATGCCATAAAATTTGTAAATGAAATAATCTGATGTGCATAAATTGGTTGTTTTGGTGTGATTTTGATGAAAAATAAAAGGGACTTCTAACAATAATTTCAAAGGACATTGTCGTTGTTATAGACCGTTTCATGGAGTCGTCGCTCGCTAGGTCGTCAAGCTAGTCCTAGTATAGAAATATTGCTAAAAGTAAAAGAGTGCTTAAGAGACTGTCTTAAGACTTTGTGTTGTGATGATGAAAATGATGATGGTGATAATTTGTTTTCAGATTTTTTCCACAAAATTATGCATGAAATATATTTAAAAGTGATTTTTGCTAGGCATAAATTCCTAAGTGTGATAGATTTTTGAATAATTCCTTAGAAATTATACCATGGTTGCAAGATGGAATGTTTTGACATAATGACATGAAATAGAATAAGTGTTCGCTCGTTTTGAAGCACAATTGTGTAACATAATGATGTAAGCCATATGTGTTTTTAAAATGGATGGGAAAATAAAATTAGAACAAAGGTTTGCGCTAGGCATAGAATTATAGGTATAGACTTATACCATCATCGCGAAATCCAAAGATAAAATAAATATTTTAGTTTTATTGCATGATTGATTTTTTTATTTTTGATTTTTGATAGACAGAAAATAATAATATGATGAACATGTTGTTTGCAATCGTTTTGCAATTTTGTGACACAATGTATATAATTGTTTTTATACAAAACAAAATTCTGAAATAAGAGGATAAAATTATTCCGAAAAGAATTACAGAAATATTTTAAATTATCTCAAAAACAAATGTAGGTTTATAAGGGATCCTCATGTGCAAATGTGAGTTCATTACCGATCTTGATTTATCATAATGATACAAAATCTCTCAAATACAAATGTGTGTGCAATTGTATTTGTTCATTTACCAATTTTGAGCAAGATAATTTGATACAAGCAATTTGCTTTAACCAAATGAATGTTCGTTAACCATGATTTATATGCATATAACCGTACCAGACTACTGTGCAAGTTAGGTTATCAAGAGCTAGCTAATCCATAAGCCGATATAGGTCTATACAAAAGAAGGTCGCTAATGTGACAGACATATCACCACGCTAGGAATTACCCAAGGCCAAGCGGTTTGGGCACAAACCACCTGTTATGGGGCTTACCTCATAGTTTTCGAATAATTGAGAATTCCAGGGATTCAAGCTCATTCACCCTTCTTTTCTTTTCAAGGGGTAGGGAAAGGATTTTATTGCATTTTGCTTTTGCTTTTCTCTTTTGCTCTTTTTTATTTTTCTTTCTTTTTCTTTTTTTGTATTTTTGCTTGATTTTTGAGATAATGCTGAAATATTGCTGTGATGATACAAAATAACATTTTTCTTTTTCTCTTTTTCTTGCATTTTTCTTTTCTTCCTATGCTAGGGATACTTGCTCGGATTAGCTGTAGAGCAAGGGATTTTTATTCTGGGTAGGGGTGAGCTTGTCCTTTTGTCAATTCTCAAAGATTCTAGACCATGTGCATGATAGGATAGCAGGGGAAACTTTTCGCTCAAGAAACCACGTCTACTATGTAGCATGATATTGAATTTGCAATGAAATCATTTTAATGTGAAAAGATATACTTGGTTCAAGTAAATAACAAGATCAGTTCTCTATGCTCAAAATGTTATTTAATGCCAATGTGGACTTTGATATAAGAGAGATTAATAATCATACCAAATAAAATCAAGATATTTATTCATGTGAGTGTGAAAGTGTGGGATTCCAAATAAATGCTCATTTATCCAAAATAATTGAAAATATAACTGCAAATTCCAAGAATTGACAGGTATATATAAAAAATGTTTTTGAATATTTTGACAATTTTGATGTTTTTGTATTTGATTTTAATTGATGAATTGCAAGAAGAAATATTATTATTGTTCTTTGAAAAATATTTTGATAGAAATGGCTAAAAATGAAACAATATGCAAAATACAATATATACAAATGATGAAATGACTCAATGTTTTATGCATAGTAGCGTTTGAGATGCATAATGTTCATAGGTTCTTTAAGTTCTTTACCATCTAAGGTAGATAATTTGTATGCTCCCGATCCAAATTTAGCAGTGATGATATACGGTCCAAGCCAGTTGGGCTCAAATTTACCTTTAAGGTCTTTAGTAGCATTAGTATTTTTTTTATTTTCTTTTAAGACAAGGTCGTCGATCTCAAAGGATCGAGGATGAACTTTCTTGAGATATGCTCTCTTAAGCTTGTTTTGGTAGGCACGAAGATGCTCCAAAGCATTGATGCACTTTTCATCTAAAAGTTCCAGCTGACTAAATCTGCCAGCATGATATTCATCCCCTACTTCAGTATCTTGAATTAGTAGAGCCAAAGAAGGAACTTCTAATTCAAATGGAAACATAGCTTCAGCACCATAAACCAAAACGAAAGGTGAAGTTCCAAGTGGGGGTGCGAACACTAGTTCGATAGGCCCATAAAGCAGGATATAATTGGATGTGCCAATCTCGACCGCATTTATTGACCAGTATTTTGAGAATTTTAAGTAATGTTTTATTAGATGCTTCTGCTTGGCCATTACCCTGAGGATAATAGGGAGTGGACCAACGATGTTGAATTTTATACTTTTGACATAATTTCTTGACATCTTTATTTTTGAAACAAGTTCCATTATCGAAAATGAGATTGGCAGGAATGCCAAACCTACAAATAATTTGATTAAAAATAAATTTGGAAACTTGCGTTCCAGTACAAGAAGCTAAAGGCATAGCTTCAACCCATTTTGTGAAATACTCCATAGCGGTTATGATAAATTTGTGTCCATCAGATGACACAGGGTTGATTTTCCCAATGATGTCTAAGCCCTATTTTGAAAAGGGCCAAGGAGATGAAATAGCCTATAGCTCTTGTGCAGGCGCATGGACAAGGTCAACATGTTTTTGGCACTTGTCGCAATGGCACACATAATCATGTGCATCATTCTCCATGGTAGGCCAAAAATATCCTATCCGAAGGAGCTTCTTAGCAATGGCGTTACCACTAAAGTGTCCTCCACAAGATCCATCGTGGGCTTCGCTCAAAGCTGATCTAGATTCTTCTAGATTCAAACATCTTAATAATATGCCTTCAAAAGATCTCCTATACAAGGTATTACCAATAATTACGAAGCGACTTGCTCGTCTACGTAATAATCGGCGTTGGTTGCTAGTATAACCATCAAGGAAGGTTCCATTTTGTAAAAAATTAAATATATCGGTATACAATGGTTCAGGAGCTGTTTCGTTGATTAGAAACACATCCAAAGGTTCTAAGCATGATTTGCTTGAAGCGGGTTCCTGGAGTCGACGAATAATTATGGTAGCATATTCATCGTCTAACTCCAAGGGTAAAAGAGATGTAGCTGCAGCCATAGCGTCAGCCGCATGATTGCTAGTTTGAGGAATAGCTTCCAAAGTAACTTGATCAAACAAGGATAATAACTGCAAAACATATGCTTTATATGGGCATAATTTATCATCTCGGGTTTGATAAACATCATTGATTTGATTTATGACAAGTTGGGAATCACCAAAAACTAACAAATTTTTAATTTTCAATGCCAAAGTTGCTCGTAATCCAAGGATTAGAGCCTCATATTCAGCAGTATTATTAGTGCAAGCAAACGTTAGTTTAAATGATAGAGGGATAAGATGTTTTTGTGAGATATTAATATAATACCTGCACCAGCCCCACTCATACATCGGGCTTCGTCAAAGTATAGGGACCATTGTTCAGGATGGTCTGCCTCTAATTTAAGGCATTCATTGGGAAGTTCAATGATGAGGGGATGGGTAGACTCTAAGGGTGCAACAACTAATTGATCTGCTATGATTTGACCCTTAATAGACTTTTGTCCTATAAAAATGAGTTCAAACTCGCTTAGCGCAAGAACCCACTTGGCTGTGCGACCAGATAAATACGGTTGACTCATAAGATATCGTAAAGGGTCGAATTTGGCAATAACATAGGTTTTATGACTGAGCATATAATGTCGTAGTTTTTGTGTAGAAAATACGACTGCAAGACATAACTTCTCTAATATGGTATAGCGAGTTTCATAACTGATTAAGGTTCTACTGATGTAATAATTAGCATGTTCTTTCTTCTCATCGTCAAGCTGATCTAACATAGCTCCTAAGGCAAAATCGAAAGCAAAAATGTACAAAATAAATGGACGATCAGATCTAGGTGGGGAAAGCACTAGTGGTTGGAGGAGATATTGCTTGAGGATTTCAAATGCTTCCTGAAATTTGTCCTCCCAATGAAAATAGACATATTTCTTAAGAAGTTTAAGAAAGGGTCCGGTTTTATCTGCCAACTTATCAATAAAGCGATGAATAGCTTGAAGCTTACCTTGTAAACTTCGTAATTTTGATATATTGGTGGGTGCGGGCATATCAGTGATAGTCATGATCTTGAGAGGGTCAATTTCAATGCCACGTAAGGAAACTATAACCCCCAATAATTTATCGGACTTAACTCCAAAGATACATTTGGCTGGATTCAATCGAATAAGATACTCCCTTAACCGATCAAATACTTTTCTCAAGTCATTTAAATGATCATCTTCTTTGATAGAATGAGCTATAATATCATCTACATAATCATGTAGAATATGATGGATCATATTGTGAAAGATATAAGTCATAGCTCGTTGATAGGTTGCGCCTGTGTTCTTTAAACCAAATGGCATTACTTTCCAACAAAAGGTTCCCCAAGGGGTAATAAAGGTTGTCTTAGCCTGATCTTCAAGAGCTATCCTGATCTGATTGTAATCGAAAAATCCATCCATTAGGGATATAATTCCACTTCCAGCAGTAAAATCAATGATTTGATCCATGTTAGGAAGAGGAAAATCATCCTTAGGGCAGGCAGCATTAATGTCTCTGAAGTCTGTACAAACCCTAAATTTAGTGGCTTCTTCCTTAGTTACTGGAACTACATTTGAGATCCATTCAACATAATCAATGGCTTGTATAAAAATGACCTTCAACAGTTTTTCTAGTTCTGCTTTGACTAGTAAGGCCACTTTAGGATGCATTTTTCTAAGTTTTTGTTTAACAGGTTTAGCATCCGGATGGACTACTAGATGATGCATGACTAGAGAAGGGTCCAGACCTGGCATGTCTTCATATTTCCAGGCAAAGACATCCTCATAGTCTTTAAGAAATGAAATGTATTTATCTTGTTTTTTTTTATTTAATTCTGATCCAATATTGATTATGTGAGGGTTATGTTTAGTTCCAATGTTAATTTTTATACCGTTTTCAACTTCCATATGTAAATCTCTCTCAAAATTAGGTGGGGCGGGTGAAACACCCAATTCTTGTAATTCTTCCAAGGTTAGCTTGGATAATTCATCTTGAGGAGTCGAGGCCTCAAGCTGGGCTATACTAGGTATAGAGCCATCAAAATAAAATTTGTTATGCAATAAATCATCAACGGAGACATCATGGAAGATATCCCCTTCCAACTCATCGTCGGATTTGGCAATCATCTCAGGGTAGGCGAGAGATAGCATATGACAGGTAAAGGGATTATTTTTTGAAAGCAAAGAATCTTGTTTATTGAGATAATCTTGATAACATGTAAGATGGTCATCCTCCTCAAATGGGAAGGGTTGACCTTTACTAGGAAATAGGCCCACACTGCATCGGGTAGGCGATGGTTCTACCTCAATAGATTCCTTCATACCATTTTGGAAAGGTCCCAAACCTTTCCCTTTATAGCCCAATTTAAGCATTATGGGTTTAGCTTTAATATATTCATTAGCAAAATAGCATCGAGCATATCCATCACAATGTGTCTTGATGTTTTGGGGTATTCTTCCCCAATCATATCCCTTATAAACAAAAGCACAACTTTCGACTTGGTAGATACTTCCCATAGGTTGTGGGAGGCCCAAGGTACGAGGAGAAGGTGGGAGTTTATTTAAAACAAGGGAAGCTTGCACGACAATGTTGATCTCTTCTGATATAAGAATTTTAGATAAATCGGGTAGGAGTTCATCAGTAAGAGCATAATAGGTAGAAGGAACATTTCCAAGATTTTTTGATGTGGAAATAATGTTTGTAGGAGATGTTATAGGGATATCAATGGATGATTCTATCGGTGTGGAAGTTATAGGGGTAAAACAAGAAGCATTGGTTGTAGTTCTGGGATCATTGCGAGGTCCTAATGGGGTTTGTTCAGAAAGTGGTTGAGCTATATGTAGAGGTGTAGTTGATGGGGAAAAAGTAGGTGATGTTATGGGTGATTTTTTCACATGTTTAGAAGGTTGACGAGAATTAGGATGTGTGGATGACAAAGTAGGGCAAAATTGAACTCCAACCGATTCTGCCAAAGCACACATATCAAAGGGTCTAGGGTCACCATGAATGGTAACCAACTGGTTTTTAATTTTGAATTTAACACACTGATGTAAAGTGGATGGAACTGCTCGCATTACATTGATCCAAGGGCGACCCAAAAGTATATTGTACGATGCAGGGCAATATACAATAAACACGGTCATATCTAGGGTTCTAGGACCAAATTGCAAGGGTATAGTAATGAATCCACAGGTTTCTTGTGTCTTGTCATTGAAGGCTTTTATGATCATATCCGTTCTTTTCATTTCGTCACTCCTAAAGCCAAATATTTGGTAGAAGTCAAAAGTGCATATGTTTAAAGATGAACCATTATCAATCAAGACGTGTTTAACGGCTACGTCCCTAATTAGGGTAGTAATATATAAAGGGTTATCCTTATGTAAACTATGTTGTGGTATATCTCTATCTCGGAAGTCAATACAGTCAACTTCTCGAGTTATGATAGTATTGGTCATGGCTTCAGGCTAAATATTTTGTGGTACCATCATTTGGCTTAATGTGAGCATTAATTCATCCCTATGGGTAGGAGAAGATCTTAAAAGGTCCAAAAGGGAAATTCTAGCTATAGTATTGGATAATTGTTCATTAATATTATATGGAGGCTTAGGTTGAACATGAGGCATATGAATTCCTTTATTAGGATTTTTTAAAACAAATGGAGTTGATCCATCGTTTTGAGTTTGATCCTGTTGAGAGTTTTGGGCCTGTTGTCGAGTAACAACTCTGATGGTACCTATAATATTATTTTGAAGATTATGAATTGGTCTCGGTCTAGCGTTTATGGCTTGTTCATTAGAGAGGAACTGATGAGAAGAGGGTCGAGTAGTAACTCTTCTAGGAAATGGTTCTTTTGGAACCATAGAATTTGTGATAGGTTGAATAGGATATGATTCATTTTTAGAACTATTCGATTGATTTGAGGTGATTTCCATGTCACTTTCAATATCAGATTCTACATCACTAAGATCAGATGTTTGAGTATTATATAGGGGTCTGGACGTAACCATGGATAAAGTTGTGTCAAATATTTCTAGATCGTAAATAGGTAAATGCCCACTAATGGCTCCTACATATCGGGTAGGAGGGGGAACATTATGATGTTCAATTTGATTAGCCACCCCTTTGCCATGCTTTGGTAAAGGATGTTGAAATATGTCCAATGATTGATTGGCATTCTGATTCTGACTTTGAAGGGTGTTCTTTTGAACATTACTAGTAGGATTTTGTTTAGGTTGAAAGGCTTGTACCTCCATCTCATTGTTATCAATTAAATATTGTATTTTATGTTTTAATTGTTTACAAGAGTTGGTAGCATGTCCGGGTCCTCTATGGAAATCACAATGCAAATCAGCTCTATATCCGGGTATGGTTGGATCAGGTTCTCGGATAGTTGGTAATTGGATCAATCCTCGTGCTAGTAATTGCGGGAGAATGGTTGATAAAGGTTGATTTAACCTAGTAAATTCTTGAGGTGGTTTATCAGGAGGTTTCAATATGAAATTCTCTATTGTTTTTGCAGTATTAACATTGGCAATGTTTCTGCTATCAGTGACTCCATCACCCACAACTTGTTTATTTTTGTATTTATTTCTGGATGTTTTCTCATCATCTTTCTTTTTGAGCTGACCTCTTCTAATGAGAGCGTCTTCCACTCTTCGGGCTAAGTCTATAGCTTGATCGAAGGTGGTCAAGGTAGCGATTGATAATTCATAGGATAGTTGTTCTTGTAAATTATTGATAAAAATATCCATCATTTCCCGATAAGGTAACACAAAGTGTAATTTTCCTATCAACTGCCTCCATCGAGCTAAGAAGTCAACAAAACACTCATCTTTGTCTCGTTTTAGGTTGTATAAATCTTTAATAGTTACATGCCTTTCAATATAGGCGCTAAATTGATGCACAAAAGACTCGGCGGTCTCTTCGAAATTTCTCAAAGAATGAGTGGGCAATTGATAATACCACTCCAATGCCATCCCTCCTAAACTTTTCGAGAACATTTTTAGTAATAACAAGTCATCATGTGATATATCATGACATGCTATCCTAAACATACAAATATGCTCTATGGGATCTTCGGTTCCTTTGTATATAGGTAGGACAGGCATGGGAAAGCATTTAGGATATGGTTGTGCTACAACTATAGGATCTAGAGGTTGACTACACATCTCTCGATAATTGTACGAGGGACGGTAGGGATCTATTTGGTCCATATGAGAGGTTAACTGTTTCACCATGGCTTCCAGATTACCAGCTTGCCCACCATATTGGTTCGGTGGTACATGAGCATGAGATTTGTGAGCGTAGGTGTTGGCAATTTTGGGTACTTTGGGTACATTGCCTTTGCTCAAATGTATAAGTTGTCATTGATGTCAAAAGGCATTTTTGTGTTGATATCAAAAGAGTGTGATGTCAAGAATATCTTGAGAAGCTTCATTATGTTAAAGGGTTTTTATTAAAACCATGGTGACAAGGTTAAAGGTTTTTCTTAAAACCATTTGGACTCATTAAGGGTTTTTATTAAAACCAAGCTTAACTTAATGCAAAGGTCCATGTTTATTATTAATAATTAAATTAACTCAAACCTTTGTCAAAGGTCCAAGTTTAATTTATTATTAATAAAATAATAATTATTATTATTTTAATTATTATTATAGGGTCTTTCAACCCTTAAGCGACGGAAGTAAAAAAGAATTCTTTCGCCGATATGATGCCATCGTTGGAGGAGCGCCGACGTCAAACATTAAGGAGAAATGGCTATATAAGTGGGGATGTTTTTCTAAAGTGAGCACCACGAATTATTTGACATCTACGATTTGCGATTTGCTCTGTATCTTTCGATTTGCGCTTGGCGTCTACGATTTTGCGTTTTCTCTATTCTTTCGAACAGCGCTTTGTGTTTTCGATCTCTGATTGACATCCTTGAAATCGTGCTTGTTCTGTGTTGGAAACCGTGCTTGGCATATTCGAATTTGAGTTTGGGCTGCATCCTTACCTTTATGCTTGACGTTGGTGGATTGGCAATTGCACCTGGACTGCATTTTTTAGACTGTGCTGTGAGATGATAAATGCAAGCATTCTGTGACTTACGTTTTGGACAGCGCTCACCAGTTTGCATGTGGCTTGTGGAAGACGTTTACGTTTTCCAGTTTCTTGGCGTCAAAGGAAGATAAAAGAGAGGGCAATGCTGTATTTCTTCGTTGGGCACTTGTGACCCAACGACGGTGGCGTTTAAGCGAAAGCGCTAGATGGCAGAGGTGCCGAGTTCGATTCTCTTCGTTGGGAATTTCTTTTTGGTCGCGGTGTGCAAAGGATAGTGGCTGTGAATGCACGGGAGGTATAAGGTTAAGGTATCATATTTGTTTTTGACATTGTTTTATTGATGTTTAATGTTTATGTGGAGTAATAAGGTGTAAAGAGGTTTTACTTTGTATGTATATTGTACTTTGGTGGTTTTTACTAAGTTGGAGAAATAAGGTGTTATTTTGGATCTTTATTATTGTGTATTATTGTATAGTTGCTAACTCTAATTGGTGGCAAATTGAGAGTTAGTGTTGTGACAGATTTTGAGTTCTCCTTCTTCATCAAAGTAAAGGTATGGGCAACTTCTTCCATGTATGTTGTTTATGGTATATTTTCTGAAATTGAGTTTGGAGTGAAAAGGTTGTCTACTAGGTATTTTTTGGTGTAAATCTTATTTTCTGGATATTGAAGATTGTTTATGCATTAAAGTTATTGTTGAATTTTTGGGTGAATGCATAATTCTGGTTGAGGAAGAGGAAGCATTTTTGCAATAGGGTTTATGTTAGTAAGTCTTGCTACTTGCATTGAGATGATGAAACCCTAGTTGTTGGTGAAAAGAATATAAGTATCATTGTTATATGAGATATTGCATAGTTGGCAATTGTTGGGTTGTGTTTCATATTCTTGAGAAAAGCATACTACATCTATCTTATTCTTTTGAGATTGAGATTGAGTTGAGATTGAGATTGGGAGTTAAGTATAGAACATATTGGGTCTCTAACAATTCTCTTTATGTTTCTATGAGATTTGAGATTGAGATTGGGAGTTAAGTATAGAACATATTGAGTCTCTAACAATTCTCTTTATGCTTCTATGAGGTTTATGAATCACATTGGGTCTCTAACAATTCTCTTTGTGGGTTCATGCTAAGCAAGTTTTTCTTGGTGAGCTTGCTGAGGTTTTGGACAGGTTCTAGTGGGGACTTGTGAGCAGGTTTTGGACAGGTTTCGGTGGGGACTTGTGAGCAGATTTGGACAGGTCCTAGCAGAGGACTTGTGAGTTGAGTTTTTGAGAGTTCTATCAGAGAACTTGAGGACAGAGGTGCATTGGTTCTTTGAGAAGAACCTGAGGATAGATTTGGCAAGTCTTTGAGAAGGCTTGTGTGTAGAGGATTGATTTGTTCATAGAGTTGGACAGATCTGACAGATAGAGGAAGACTTGTACTAGACCGACTGATTGTGTTTGGTACAGGTAGCTGAGCTGCTGTGGACGTGATCATAGAAGGCAGAGGTCTCTTAGGCTAAGCATTGAGGATAGGAGGTCTTCGGTGGAAAGGAGTTCCACGTGCTGGCAAGAGGTAGAGGCAGTTGATCTTCTGAGGGATCATTTCCAGAGCAGAGGGGAAGGTATCTCCTTTGAGCAGAGGCTCATAAATTCAGATTGGGGGAAGGTGTCTCCTTTGGGCCGAGGCTCATAAACATTGTAATTGGGAAGGTTTCCCAAAGAACTTTGAGATAACTTTTAGAGAAAAGTTTTGTGGACGTAGCCCGGGCCTTCGGGTGAACCACGTTAAAAATGGGCTTCCAATGTGTGATGCTTTCTGTCTTGATTAATGTTGTGTTGATGCTACTGCTATCTAAAGTTAAAAATATTAAATGGTTAAGTCTTATACTTGTTCACCCCCTCTCTCAAGTATAAGTCCATGTTCTTCAATTGGTATCGGAGCGGGTCTCTCCGGAAAGAGCCTAACATATTGGAGAAGGATCTATCAGAGGATCATACAGATTCAGAAAGAGATGAAGAGGTTGAGTTCGATCTCAAAGGTGAATTCTTCTTGGCTTTGAGAAAGCTTGAGAAATTCAGGGAAGAGAATTCTGTTCTCAAGCATCAATATCAGGAAGAAAAGATAGCAAGATCAGAATTGGTTCAAAGTGTTATAGACTTCAAAATTCTAGCTGAAGAAGGGAAGAAGGTTGAACAGGTTCTGACAGAGGTTCTCAAAGGAAAGGAAGCTGATTGCGAGAAACTAGAAGAAGAAGTTATGTCTCTTAGAGTGAAGTTGGAACAGTTGGCTCTCAGACAGAATACTCCGTGTGAAAAGCAAAAGAAGGATGGTATCACCATTCAAGAAATAGGGTCTTCGAGCAAGATCAATCTTCATCCTGAAGAGCGGTGGATTCCAGTTGGTCACAAGAAGAACAATCATCCAAGGCATCAAAACAGGTTACATAATACTTTCCATGGCTATTGTTTTTCCTGCAAGAAATTTGGTCACAAAGCTATGCATTGCAATAAGTCCGTGAATAAACATAGTAAAGAAAATGGTAACTCTTTTGCACCTCTTATGAATAAAGATGTCATGTGTTACAAGTGCAATAATTTTGGGCATATTGCTAGGATGTGCAGTTTGGATAGATCTAGCCTTGAGTTCACTAAAAAGAAAAATGAGATCAAATCTAAGTCAATGATAGCTCAAACTGCTTTTCATGCTCTAGACAAAGTAGAAAAATGGTATCTTGATAGTGGTTGTTCAAAACATATGACTGGTGAAAAGGAAAAGTTTTTGGTCTTAAAAGAAACAAACAAAGGAACAGTCAGTTTTGGAGATAACAGGTCAGCTAAAATCTGTGGTAAAGGGACTCTTAGTTTGGATGGGAAATCCAAAACAGAAAATGTGCTTTATGTAGAAGGCCTAAGACATAATCTTCTAAGTGTGAGTCAACTTTGTGATCAAGGGCACATAGTATCTTTCTTTTCGGATAGATGTGAGATAAGTAAAGAAAAAAATGGAAAACTCATTGCTAGTGCTACAAGGACTCCAAACAATCTTTACATGCTAAGTGAGATAAAAAAGGAAAAGTGTTTTCTAACTCAAGAAGATGAGAGTTGGTTATGGCATAAAATATTGGGGCATTTGAGCTTTGATAATCTTGTCAATATTAGTAACAAGGAAGCGGTTAGAGACTTGCCCAAAATAAAAAGGCCCCATAACATCATTTGCGGTCCTTGTCAACATGGAAAACAGACCAGAACCAGTTTCAAATCAAAAGGGTATACTTCTTCAAAACCATTGGATCTTATTCATACTGATTTATGTGGCCCTACCTGAACTCGGAGCATTCAGGGAGAAAGCTACTTCATGCTTTTTATAGATGATTATTCTAGAATGACTTGGGTTACTTTTCTCAAAGAAAAATCTGAAGCTTTTGAAAAATTTAAAGCTTTCAAAGAAATGGTTGAAAATGAGACTGACAAGAGAATCAAATGTTTAAGATCAGATAGAGGAGGAGAGTTCACTTCAAATGAATTTGTGGAATACTGTGAGCAGCAAGGAATCAAAAGAGAATATTCAGCAGCAAGAACTCCTCAACAAAATGGAGTAGTTGAAAGGAAAAATAGAACTATTGAAAATATGGCTAGAGCTATGTTGAATGAGTCAAAACTTTTAGATGGCTTTTGGAAAGAGGCAGTCAGTACAGATGAGTCTACATTATCACCAGGGCCCAACTTAGAGTCAATCATCATAAAACTCCTTATGAGTTGTGGAAAGGAAGACCAGCTACAGTAAAATACTTCAAAGTGTTTGGGAGTAAGTGCTTCATCAGAAGGGAAGATCAGAATTTGGGTAAGTTTGATCCTAGATGTGATGAGGGAATCTTTCTTGGTTATTCCAACAAAAGCAAGGCCTACAGATGCTTCAACAAAAGAACTCATACAGTTGTAGAGAGCATAAATGTAACTGTTGATGAAAAGACAGGGATAAGAGAACCAATCCAGGAACTCAGTGATGAAATTTGTCAAGAAGAATTTAGAGAGGTTTCGGATGAAGAAGAGGAAAGACAACAACTGCTTCCCAAAACTCCTTCACGATATGTTCAGAAACATCATCCCAAATATTTGATCATTGGTGATCCAAATAGGAGGCAAACAAGAAGAAGAGTCATTCCCTCACATGATTCTACAAATGTTTCATTATTATCTCAAATTGAGCCAAAATATTTCAGTGAAGCATGTGCAGATAAGTTTTGGGTAAAAGCAATGGATGAAGAGCTAAATCAAATAGAGAAAAGTGAAACTTGGGAATTGGTTCCAAGACCTAAGGACAAGAATGTCATTGGCACAAAATGGATATTCAGAAATAAACTCAATGAGGATGGAAAGATTGTCGAAACAAAGCTAGGTTAGTCTGCAAAGGTTATGCTCAAGTAGAAGGTGTTGATTTCGAAGAGACGTTTGCTCCTCGTTGCTCGTCTTGAAGCTATCGAATGTTTTTGGCCCTTTCAAGCTTCAAATATTTCAAGGTGTATCAAATGGATGTAAAGTCAGCTTTTCTAAATGGGGTGTTGGAAGAAGAAGTCTACATAGAACAGCCGGAAGGAGTGTCTCTCTCAGAACAGTCGGACTATGTGTGTAAACTGAAAAAGGCCTTGTATGGGTTAAAGCAAGCACCTAGGGCTTGGTACTCAAGACTTGACAGGTATCTTCATGAGCAAGGCTTCAGGAAAGGTGTGGTAGATAGCAATTTGTATATTAAAGATGAAGGTGATGATATGCTGATTATGGTTGTCTATGTTGATGATATTATTTTTGGGGGAAATAATACTCAGATGTGCAAAGTTTTTGCTAACACCATGCGAAGGAATTTGAGATGTCTATGATTGGAGAGCTGTCATTCTTTTTAGGTCTTCAGATTTCTCAATCAAAATATGGTGTATTTCTCTCTCAAGGAAAGTATATCAAAGAAATGTTGAAGAAATTTGGGATGATAGATAGCAAACCAGTATGTACTCCAATGATTACAGGATGCAAGATGAGTAAAGATGATGAATCTCCAACATCAGATAAGAGGTTGTACAGATCAATGATTGGCAGTTTATTATATGTTACAGCTACCAGACCAGATATCATGCAGGCAGTTGGGTTAGTAGCAAGATTTCAGGCAGCTCCTAAAGATTCTCATGTTATGGCGGTTAAGAGGATATTCAGATATCTGAAGGGCACTATGGACTTTGGGCTTTGGTATCCCAAAGGTGATGATTTCACCCTCACAGCTTATACAGATGCAGATTGGGCAGGTGGTATTGATGACAGGAAAAGCACTAGTGGTGGAGCATTCTTTTTGGGAAAGAGTTTGGTTTCTTGGCTAAGTAAGAAACAACCTTCAGTTTCCTTATCTACAGTAGAGGCTGAATACATAGCAGCAGTGGCTGGGTGTACACAGGTTTTATGGATGAAAACCACCCTAGAGGATTTCAAAGTCAAACATGAACAACCCATCTCCATACTTTGTGATAATACAAGTGCCATAAGTATTTCCAAAAATCCGGTAATGCACTCAAGGACAAAGCATATTTCCATCAAGTATCATTTTCTAAGGGAAAAAGTGCAAGAGAAATAGGTCAAGGTAGAGTATGTGTCTACTAAAGAGCAGATTGCAGATATCTTCACCAAACCTCTTCCAAGGGATACGTTTGAGTATCTAAGGGAGAAATTGGGAGTTGTACTCCCACCCCAGAATTAATCACCTCATCAGGAGGTGGGGGAGGGACTAAGCTAAGAGGCTAATTCTTAGTCCCGAGCCCCAAAGGTGGCCCTTTGCCATTGATGACAAAGGGGGAGAGATATGAGTAAGGGGGAGAGCTTCAAAGTGAAGAGGAAAGCTTCAAGTCGGGGGGAGCAAAACTTCAAAGGAAGATTCTCGATTGTTAGCACAGTTGGTTTCAGTTGGTTTCAGTTTTGGCTCTTGAGAAGTGTTTTCAATAAAGGTTTGCCATCAATGACAAAGGGGGAGATTGTTGGCAATTTTGGGTACTTTGGGTACATTGCCCTTGCTCAAATGTATAAGTTGTCATTGATGTCAAAAGGCATTTTTGTGTTGATATCAAAAGAGTGTGATGTCAAGAATATCTTGAGAAGCTTCATTATGTTAAAGGGTTTTTATTAAAACCATGGTGACAAGGTTAAAGGTTTTTCTTAAAACCATTTGGACTCATTAAGGGTTTTTATTAAAACCAAGCTTAACTTAATGCAAAGGTCCATGTTTATTATTAATAATTAAATTAACTCAAACCTTTGTCAAAGGTCCAAGTTTAATTTATTATTAATAAAATAATAATAATTATTATTATTTTAATTATTATTAAAGGGTCTTTCAACCCTTAAGCGACGGAGTAAAAAGAATTCTTTCGCCGATATGATGCCATCGTTGGAGGAGCGCCGACGTCAAACATTATGGAGAAATGGCTATATAAGTGGGGATGTTTTTCTAAAGTGAGCACCACGAATTTTTGACATCTACGATTTGTGATTTGCTCTGTATCTTGCGATTTGCGCTTGGCGTCTACGATTTTGCATTTTCTCTATTCTTTCGAACAGCGCTTTGTGTCTTCGATCTCTGATTGACGTCCTTGAAATCGTGCTTGTTCTGTGTTGGAAACCGTGCTTGGCATATTCGGATTTGAGTTTGGGCTGCATCCTTACCTTTATGCTTGATGTCGGTGGATTGGCAATTGCACCTGGACTGTTTTTTAGACTGTGTTGTGAGATGATAAATGCAAGCATTCTGTGACTTACGTTTTGGACAACGCTCACCAGTTTGCATGTGGCTTGTGGAAGACGTTTACGTTTTCCAGTTTCTTGGCGTCAAAGGAAGATAAAAGAGAGGGCAGTGCTGTATTTCTTCGTTGGGCACTTGTGACCCAACGACGGTGGCGTTTAAGCGAAAGCGCTAGATGGCAGAGGTGCCGAGTTCGATTCTCTTCGTTGGGAATTTCTTTTTGGTCGCGGTGTGCAAAGGATAGTGGCTGTGAATGCGCGGGAGGTATAAGGTTAAGGTATCATATTTGTTTTTGACATTGTTTTATTGATGTTTAATGTTTATGTGGAGTAATAAGGTGTAAAGAGGTTTTACTTTGTATGTATATTGTACTTTGGTGGTTTTTACTAAGTTGGAGAAATAAGGTGTTATTTTGGATCTTTATTATTGTGTATTATTGTATAGTTGCTAACTCTAATTGGTGGCAAATTGAGAGTTAGTGTTGTGACAGATTTTGAGTTCTCCTTCTTCATCAAAGTAAAGGTATGGGCAACTTCTTCCATGTATGTTGTTTATGGTATATTTTCTGAAATTGAGTTTGGAGTGAAAAGGTTGTCTACTAGGTATTTTTTGGTGTAAATCTTATTTTCTGGATATTGAAGATTGTTTATGCATTAAAGTTATTGTTGAATTTTTGGGTGAATGCATAATTCTGGTTGAGGAAGAGGAAGCATTTTTGCAATAGGGTTTATGTTAGTAAGTCTTGCTACTTGCATTGAGATGATGAAACCCTAGTTGTTGGTGAAAAGAATATAAGTATCATTGTTATATGAGATATTGCATAGTTGGCAATTGTTGGGTTGTGTTTCATATTCTTGAGAAAAGCATACTACATCTATCTTATTCTTTTGAGATTGAGATTGAGTTGAGATTGAGATTGGGAGTTAAGTATAGAACATATTGGGTCTCTAACAATTCTCTTTATGTTTCTATGAGATTTGAGATTGAGATTGGGAGTTAAGTATAGAACATATTGAGTCTCTAACAATTCTCTTTATGCTTCTATGAGGTTTATGAATCACATTGGGTCTCTAACAATTCTCTTTGTGGGTTCATGCTAAGCAAGTTTTTCTTGGTGAGCTTGCTGAGGTTTTGGACAGGTTCCGATGGGGACTTGTGAGCAGGTTTTGGACAGGTTTCGGTGGGGACTTGTGAGCAGATTTGGACAAGTCCTAGCAGAGGACTTGTGAGCTGAGTTTTTGAGAGTTCTATCAGAGAACTTGAGGACAGAGGTGCATTGGTTCTTTGAGAAGAACTTGAGGACAGATTTGGCAAGTCTTTGAGAAGGCTTGTGTGCAGAGGATTGATTTGTTCAAAGAGTTGGACAGATCCGACAGACAGAGGAAGACTTGTACTAGACCAACCGACTGTGTTTGGTACAGGTAGCTGAGCTACTGTGGACGTGATCATAGAAGGCAGAGGTCTCTTAGGCTAAGCATTGAGGACAGGAGGTCTTCGGTGGAAAGGAGTTCCACGTGTTGGCAAGAGGTAGAGGCAGTTGATCTTCTGAGGGATCATTTCCAGAGCAGAGGGGAAGGTATCTCCTTTGAGCAGAGGCTCATAAATTCAGATTGGGGGAAGGTGTCTCCTTTGGGCCGAGGCTCATAAACATTGTAATTGGGAAGGTTTCCCAAAGAACTTTGAGATAACTTTTAGAGAAAAGTTTTGTGGACGTAGCCCAGGCCTTCTGGGTGAACCACGTTAAAAATGGGCTTCCAATGTGTGATGCTTTCTGTCTTGATTAATGTTGTGTTGATGCTACTGCTATCTAAAGTTAAAAATATTAAATGGTTAAGTCTTATACTGTTCACCCCCCCTCTCAGTATAAGTCCATGTTCTTCAGTAGGAAGGCGGGACATAAGGATTAGATGCTATGTTGCTATTATGCAAATGATTGGTAGGAAGAGTATTATGAAGAAGATTTGTGGTCGCATTATGTTGTATCCCAGATTGTTGGAAATTAACATTTGGTTTTATTTTAGGCTTTTGTTGATTTGAGGTATATTGATCGATAGCTTGGCGAAATAGAGCAGTGAATAAAGGTTTCTTTTATGTAGGAATAACCCTTGGCTTAGTAATAGGCACTCTAGGTAGTTGGGTAACCTATTGTTGTCATGTGTTTTTGACTATAGTAGCCATGTCCAAATTGGACGGTCCAGCTAGATCACTCTCTTAATCAACGAAGGACAAAGGAATAGTGCATGTGTGATATATATCTTCTAGGGTTGCTTGAGTGTCACTAACTTGATCTTTGTCCATATGAACTGCTCTATTAAGGGTGCCAATATTAGTATGGAGAAATTTCCAAAAATGTTTCATGTTTTCAAAAGTAACAGCTCCTTCTAGAGTTATTTTAGGAGATGAGGATCCTTCCTCTCTATCATTTTCCTTTTGTTCATTTGCATCAAAATAATATTCTTCTTGTTGGTCTAGAGTTTCTTCTTCCTGAATTGGGTCTTCAGGAAGGACATCTGGGTTATTTTCTGTTTTCCTTAACCAATCTTCTTCTACCTCAATTTGTTTTCCATTCCTGAGTCTAGTCATTATGTCTAAATTTAGATTTTAGCAAATATATATATTGATATATTTGCAACATATTTGGGAGGTATATATTTTAATTATATACCTACTATAATGCTTAAAATAAAATGTTTTGATTTTTTTGTTATGATTTTGTTTTTTTATTTTTATTTTTATTTTTTTTATGCTTATAAAGACAACAAATAGCACACCAAATACAAGAAATAACAATAATAGAATAATAGCTTAGTTTTCTAAAAATAGTTTATGAATGTCATTGATAGGATCAAGTTCATCAAGAGTCATAAAATGCTCCTCTTCAAATTGAAAATGGTTTTTTAGGAATTTGATAAAGTGTGCTATAGTGATATTATCTACTTCTGAATCTGATTTGTAAAAATAGATTTCATGGCAATACTCTCGATATAACACAGCTCTGGGGACTCTATACCATCTTTGTCTATCCGTAAGAACGACCTCCTGATCCTCTATACAAGACAGAAATTTATGTACTATGGCTGCATTCTCAAGGTATTCCTCAAAGGTATACAACTCAAAAGACACAAGGGCTCTTTTATCTGCTAACCACCTATGGCAAGCTCTCTGAAGCTCATGATACAAAGTCACTTGATCGGGATCTAGGATTCTATCTAGGACAAACCTCTTGATTTGCCTAAGTTCGGTTGCTCTAGATGAAATGAGATTCAATCTCCTATTAAGTTCATCCCACAAAGGTTGAACCCTATTTGTTTGAGATACACTAAGTACAGAATTAATCTCTATAGCTGCTAATTGATTTTCAACATTAATGGTGACAACTCGTCTTTTGTTATAATCTACCATCTACATATGACGTGCAATCTTTGATTCTAAATGCATTTATGTTTTTTTTTTTTTTGAATTGTTTTCAAAAGGTTTTTAGTTTTCACGTTGGGTTCACCAAAATGTATCGCTCCAAATTTTTTGCATCCTTACCCTCAGGCTATAGGATCCACGCCCGGAAGGGGGATGCGAGAAGGATGGGACAATACCTCAAACTGAGAGGCCCTTTGAAGGTCCCGCCTCTCGAGGGAGGAGTATAAGGGTGAATTTTTGACGGATGGTGGGTTCACCAGGAAAATTTTGAGTGGCATTTTCCACGCCTAGGTTGATAGTGGGTTTGATGTGTTCATTTTTATACTCAATCATTCAACTCCTAGGTTTGGCCAAGATGAATCTAAACTATTCTATCTACCAATGATAATTTAAATGGATACAAAAAATATGAATGAGTGCTAATAACAGAGAATATGCTAATTAGAATGTGTCATACCTGATTCCGAATGTTTGATAAAGACTCTGAGTTTTGTAGCAGTCCAGATCGCCTCAGTTCGTATGTAATCGTATGAGATCAGACAGGATCGTCTGATATCTGACGAATTCGTCCGATGAATTTGTCAGAAACCTGCAATCACAAAAATAGATGTGAAATACCAAATATGAAAGTGCAAAAGCAAAGGACAATGATAGAAATAACAACAAACATGCCTAAATAATGGATTCCAATAACAAATAAGGAAATGCAGTAGATTTAATGATTGATTTTAACCTTACCATGTGATTAGGCTAAATGAGGTGAACTCCAAGATGCAAAAAACATAATAATTCAAGACAATGCAGAAATACAATATGAAAAATGCAGAGAAAGCTAAGGGAATGCAAACTTTGGACTTGGATTGCCCCTAATCTGGACTATAGTCAGGATCACCTCCAATCGTACGAGATCGTCCGTAATCGTTCGAGATCATTTGCATCGATCTAAGCTATCTTCAACTGCAAAACAATAGAGTTTATGCAAGAAAATGCAAAACATAGAACACGGACAGTAGTGTGAGGGAATAAGGAGTTAAATCTGTCAGCTAAGGGGTTCAGGGAAATCAGAATCAAGGGGGTCATGTACGGTCAGGGGGGTAAACTAGAAAATCCTAGTTTATATAGGCTTAGGAAGAGGTTTAAGAGGTTGGGGATCATCCCAATCTAGGAGATCTCCAACAGGGCAATCTCCAACTGTGCAGACGCGCTTCTGCCCAAGTTGGAGAGGCTGTTGAAACATAAGCTAATTATGAAAATTTAGTTTTTGGACAAAATCGTCTGGATGTTCTATCCATGATGATTTCGTCAGATCTGGGACGATCTCATCTAATCTGCGATGATATCGTCCAACGGTCAAAAAAAATCCTAAAAATGGTGCAGAAAACGAGGAAACGGGTAGCAGGCAATTTTGGAGCGATTTTAGGGTTAAAATTCAAATTTTTATCTTTTATCTTTTACTAAGGTTTTTAACCGTTCCAATTTTAGGGTGCTACATCTATATTTTGGAACAGGACATCATTGGTCCTTTCTCTTTCTTCTATAATTTGTAGGCTTTGATGAAGATCACCAATCTCCTATTTCTTGGACTCTTCTCTGGAGTCTTCTTCTGAATCAGGAACTTTATCTTTTGAATCAAGAAATTTCTTCTAGATTTTTCTTCAAAAACTCTTCTTTGTAGTTTTCTTCTGAATTAGTAATTCTTCTTATAAATTAGGAATTCTTTTAAAAACATTTCTTCATAATTAAGGCTTCTATGGCCTTTTTTGGATCATAGCTTCTATGGCATTTTCTTCTTCTAGGATTCTCTAGCCTATTATTTTTCTAGGCTTATCTGGCCTATTCTTATTATACACTTTTGTAGGTATTGATCTTGAATGGAGATCACCAATCTACTGTCTCCTTCTTGAATCAATTTCTGGAGTCTCTTATTTCTTGAGTCTGCTATGAGGCTATTGTGATCTTTTTCTTCACTTATGAACTTTGTAGGATTGCAACTCTTGTAATGGGACCTTTATTGAGGTATTTTAAATCTTCAATCTTCTCCTTGTTGTTGCAGGTGCTGGAATGACTCTAAGAAGATATTCTTCCTAAATATTTTGTAGGAATCTTCCCAACCTTTCTCTGAATCTTATTTTTCCTTTAATAATTTTTTAGAAACTAGAAAAGAAGGATTTATAAATTTGGAGATAATAATATTCACTAGTTGATTTGTCAAACTAGTGGCTTGAATATTGAGTCCTAGTCTTCATGAGTTTTTTTGCAACTCTATGGAAATATTCTAGCCAAATATAATCTCAAGTTTTCTACAACTGATATTTTATTTTAGTCTTCACTTTTCTAATCCTGTTGACTACTGTGGATTTTCCTATCAATTAATCCTAATGGCATATTTTTCATGCAACAACACTCAACGGTAGATTTGGTTTGCAAATATGCAGGCCAACAATAGTAATGATGACTCTCCCTATTCCTCTTGATCTATTAGAATTTTATTATGATAGAGGTAGGTCCTCCTATTCCTATCTCGATTCATCGTGGCTTTGATACCACTGTTAGCTTTTGAAGATATATGTAGAGGGAGAGATCTAACTTAGGCCCTGATAATATGAAACAAGTGAGTTTACAATATGAATGAAATATGCTATAAATAAAAAGTGGTGAAAAGACAATGCAATATGGATGATAAGGTCACTCCATTAATATAAGCTAAAGAACTACATTGTGCTCCATACAGGAGCTCTACCACAAACTACTCTCTACTACAATGCTCTTGATATCTATATGCTCTACCTTATGATCTATCACTATGAGGCCCTTTATATAGGAAAAGAGATTCCTTGGCCAACACTCTACCTAGTTGTACAAGTGGACACCTTGCACATTACAACATGCACATTGATATTTGTGCATTTATTACATTTATTGAAGTAAGTAACTAACTTCCCCCTAAAGTAATCTCTACTCTAACTATATACCATAGGTGGTACATTTATATGACCCAATTATGTAATATAATCTAACTCTAACAAGTATATTTCTTATATCTTGCATTGTAATATGTGAGGCATAGTATGCCCATGTTGGATTTGATTTATTAGTTGTTATGATGTATGGTTATGCTATTAGAGATAGGTTTTATCTTCTAGTAGTTAGTTGTTTGTTTGCATCCATGTTTGATAGGTGGTTATTCCTAAATATATTTTAGTTATAAGTGGTTGGCCTTGCATGGCAAATTGTTACAACCACTGTAACCTTTGTGATTCCTTGTATGTTATACATATTCATTGCACATAATGAAATAATACAATTCACATTTGGTATTTTCATATCATTGGTAATCGAAGCTACGTGATAGTTTTTTCAATAAGGTAGGTAAGGTGCCAAATTCATTGCTAGGTGACAAGTCTCACTTTGTAGCTAGTGCACCAAATCCTAGGCTAGGTGTTGCGAGGATTTGGATTAGACTAGCCCGTAGAATCAATTTTATGAAGCTTTTGAGGTGGCAAAGGGTTAAAGATTATCCCTGCATCGAATACCCCTGACAGAAGATCATAGGGTAACCAGACTTACCCTAAGGAAGGTAAGAACTATTTGTCTACTTTGAATATCAAAGAGAAGAATGGAGGATTTGATGTTGTTGATTTGAATATCAACTTCACCAAGAACGAGGCCAATTTGTGGCCAAAAGGGAGGAATTGAAACTCCTTGTTGAGAGAGCATCTAGACAACCAAAGGTTGCACAAGTTTTTTATGGAGGAAAGAAGTTGATAATCAGTCTGTTATTCATAATCTAGCTTCTCAAAGCATTGGAAGGTTGCTTCTGGTTGATTAAATTCCATTGTGAGATCAATTTTTTGATCAACCTTTGTACTAATTGATGTCCTTATATGAATGGCCTTAGTGATCGATCGATGGAGGCATAGGGCACCCTACCTTGATTTACCCTCCCGTACATCATTGCCAAAAATAGCCTAAATACAAACCAAGAGCAAAACATGATCCAAATGAACTTGGGTTATAACCTAGGAAAAAATTCTAGTTTAGAGGGTGTAAAACAAGACTTCCTAGGAGGTCACCCATCTAAGTACTATTCCAATCAAGCATGCTTAACTATGGTGTTTTTCATGTATTGGAAAACATCAAGTTATATTGGTTTTTTAAATTTTTGGCTATGAGTGTGAGGTCTAAAAAAAATAAAAAAAAGAGCTAATTTTTTGTTGCTTACCTTGTCACCTTTGAAATTCTATTTCCCTACCTCATCCAAACCATTTTCTATAGATGCCCTGCATCTAGACCAATTTTTGCACCTATCGTGTATTCGAACCAAATTTTGTGCTTGTTCTACATCCGTACCAAATTTTACACCCGAATTGCATCCGAACCAATTTATACACTCGATCCAAATACAGACCAAATCTTGCACTCGACCCGCATCCAGATCAATTTATGCACTCACCTTGCATCTGGAGTAGTTTCTGCACCTGATCTGCATTTGGACCAAATTCTGCACTTGAGTCACATTTGGAACAAATTTTACACCCAGATCACATTCGGACCGCCTTTTGCACTCGGACCGCTTTCTACACCCAAGTCGCATTTGAAACACTTTCTACACCCGATTCGTATCTGGGACAATTTTGCATATGTATTGCAGGTTGGATGAAGCGCCTCGAATGCGATCTGGATGCAAAAAGTGGTATGGATTTAGTTCGGGTGTAGAAAGTGGTCCGAGTACAGGATGGATGCATAAAGTTATTTGGATGTAGGATGGATGCATAAAGTGGTTCAGATGGTGTGCAATCCAGCTTACGCAGACCACACTCTAATGTTTTAGTTGTATGGGTATGGTTGTCATGTTACATTTATATACTACTATAAGAGGTAAATTTGGTAGGATAATTTAAAAATTTTATAATTTCAAGGTGAAAAGGGTCCTCAGTTTAGGCAAGAGTGCTAACGATTATAATAAATAGGTAATATTATTGTCAACGTGAGGTGAACCGACCCCTAAAATATTTTGACCCAAAAATTTTGGGTGAATGGACCGATGTCTAAGGTCCCGATTTTCACCAATTTCTAATTTTAAAAATCTAAATATTCACCATTGTGCATAACCCTGGATCAAAAAACAAGTTGATTCATTAAAATTGTACAACATAATTACATAGCATACAATAGGTAAACACTCAAATCGTCAACTCTCATACTGAGGTAAATTCCACTACATATAGATTACTATACTAGCCTAGCTAATTATTACAAGGAAGACCTACCATAGACCTAACAATATAGGCATATCTTAGATAAATTTGGATCTTGTGCTTGATCAACATGTTGGGAAGGAGTGAATGTCACTTTTTGCTCTAATTATGCCTATTTTTATTGATTGTCATTATCTACTATCTATAGTTTTACATGTCTTTAGTAGATTTGTGCCACCTAAATATGCTCAACTTCTCCCATCATACCTTATTGTTGCACCAAATATAGAAATTGTAGGGAGATCTGCTTATGATTTGTGGAAACTGATGCTGTTGTGGGATTTAGGAGATTGGTTTTCATTTTCCTATAATTACTTTGCCTTGAATGGATATGAAGTGTCTAGGTGTCCCTTGCCTTTGATGTGCATGATATTCCCTAAAAGTGACCTAGTTGGAGGTCTTCTTTATCATTAACTATCGTATGTCTCTACTAGTCATTTGGGGCTTAGGGAGATGCCCAAGGCTATTGTAAGGCTTCAAAGCTTTCCATCACAAAAAATTTCAACCACCCATTCACCTAAACCCAACTAGTTTTGAGTGGCCAAATTTTCTCATCTTAGTCAATTTTAGGCTTGGCAAGCTATGTTCTAGTTTTTGGCCAAGCTCTATGCAAAAGACTTTAGATTTCATAACACTTCCATGTAATTAGTATTCAAAATTATACAAAACTGATAGTCTATCCAAATACCCAAGAACTATCCATGTGGAAGATTTTATGGACCCACAATTATATCTCAATGCTCCTCATTTGCTTTCTTTTTTGTTGAAACTCTTACTCTAAAAGGAGTTTACCATTTAGAGTCCAAGGAGAAGGGAGGCCCATTTGAATCAAAGAGATGATGTGCCTTCTCCATTCCCCCACCATCCAATCCAAAGCATCAATTTTATTCTTGTATTGGTGCATGGCTTTCTTTACCACCAAGACCGACATGATTTTGTAGGTCACTATCATGATTAGTTATTCCTATGACTATATACTATTTATTATTTGACCATGATACCTGGGTTTTGAATACTTTTGCTTTGATAAAAATAGGATCGATAACTATATAGACATGCTCTATTATATTGCTAACCTTGACATTCCATAAGGTGACTATTTGGATGAACTAATTGGGATCAAGGCCTCAACTACTTTGGTGACCTTATTCCATAGTACCTAGCTTATCTTGGAATCTACTCCATGTCACCCACCTTCTACTCTAGCTAAAATACTTTTCTCTATTGCTCCTCTAGTTCCCTTTCTATTGCATCTACCTCTTCTAATTGTGCCATGAGATGGTCCATTTAAGACTTCAACAACCTAGACTTAAACTTAGGAGAATTTGAGCATATGCTTAGTATTTTCTAGCTGCTTCTCCTTTTCTATTCTTCTTCTGTGAGTTAGATATTCAATGATCATGATCTTATGTACCTAATAAACAAATTCATCTTTGAATTTTGTTCTGGCATCCTTAAGACTAAGATTGACAGTAGTGACTCAATACTTTTGAGCTTACCTCTCCCTCTCCACCTTGGAGATGGTGGGTATGAGATGGGATAGGTACATTATGATGTTTTAGGGATTTTAGGAGGTCCTTACTTGTATGATTATAGGTCACTCTAGTCACTTTTTTTATTTTTTTGTGCATGCTATTGTATTTGCTTTTGGACTTGTTGGAACTAGGGTAGCAGGTCAAATATAGATGTGATGGCTTGGGGTTAGTTGGATTCCAATAAATTTTCAAAGGTAGAGCCAAGGAATAAGGGTAGTTGATCTACAAAGGATATGGTTTTAGAAGTAGACTCATTCAAGATAAGAAAGGTAGAGGGTACCATGGATTGAACTGGTTGGGATGTAATGAGTGGTGAGAGGGTGGCAAGAGTGGTAAATATGGAAGTAATGATGGAAGGGGCACTTAGGGAGGATTCTACTAGAGTGGAAGTGGTAGGCAATATGAAGTTCATGGATACGTTTAATGGGGTGTCCTCTTTTGATACTAGGGTAATAACTTTAGAATTCATCCCTAGAGGTGATAGAGGGGGTACCAAGACAAAGTATTTTGCTCTTTTTTGCTATGGACAACTTGGTGTTGAGGAATTGATTCCACCTTCCTTGAGAAACTTCATCCTAAATTTATTTTTCTTACATTTTCCATTCCTATGAGGGTGCTCATTGGACCAGGATGATTGAGATTGCGGGATCCAAAATGGAGGTCATGATGAGGAGCATTTTTTGTTTTTGTGGTGTGTTTGAGAAGGTATGGATGCCAACCTAATAGGACCCTTATATTCTTATCAAACTGAGTGATTGCCCTCTTGGATCCTCTCCTTTGCTTCCTTCCTAGGAATTACTATTTTTCTCCTCATGCTCTTTATCATAGAACCAACTAAATTATTCATCTTATTTTTAATCCTTGAGTATTTTATTGTATTAACAAGTTCTTAGTAGAATTTCAACCAATCATTGATCTTATCATCCTTCTAATCATAATTATGCAAAATATATTTTTTGTTGGCAAAGAGCTAGGATTTGAAATTCAGCTTACCAACTACCTTATAGAAGAAAAAATAGAGCTTGGTTGTGGCTTGGATGGAAATAAAATTATACTTTGGATAAATGGGCAAGTTCCCTCTAGGCTTCGACACGCTTCTATTTTTAGCCTAGGTTGATGCTTAATTTTTTTGATATATTTTATACCTGACAACCACTTCATGATTTTTCCTTTTGAATCATAGTGTTAGGAGTCATTTAATATATCAATACATAGTTTGCTTATCCCACCTTCTAGGATGAGTGTCACCTTCCCTTTTAGTAGAGACACCTCACCTAGATTTACTAGATGCTTGTAGTAGATTGCTTTGCTTTCCCCACTTTTGTAGGTAGCATCAATCATATCCAACTATATTAGCATTTCTAGAGAGACCACCATCTCAATCACATGACTTAGCAATGGGTAGACCAATTTGTAAAATTAATGTATATAAATGATGATGTCATCTTTGAGGAAGAACAAACTCCTCTAATTTGAAAGTATGGGTCTCTAACACTAGTCTCTAAATTGCATAGGGACCTACCTCCTTTGATCATGTTCAAATTTGGCATTAAGAATATCTAAAAATGTGTAGTGAGAGAAATTTTGATAGAGGAATCCAGTCTAGGAGGATATGGTATTCCTTTAACCATATTTTACCTTCACCATCAAGCCTAAGTGTTTGTACAACCAAGGGTTTTGGAACAATACCAATTGCACTAAAAATAAGTAATACCTAAATGTAGGAGCATGCCTAAAAATTTATAGCCCCTCATGAATCTGGTGGGCTATGAAGGTATTGAAATCAAAGACCAACATCCTACATTTAATGACACACCTCAACATATGCAAGATTCCTATATCTTCTTGAGATACCTTATTATCATCATTTGCACCAAAGGTGAATGTTGCCATGCTCAAAAAATCATGGGCATCATTCTTAAAGGTTTGTTGGTGTATACAAGGAATGATACCATTTTATTAAACTTTAATAATACTAAATATAAAACTACAATACCTCTTTGGGCTACAAAAATTATTTTTCCTAGCGTGGGATCTTATTTTACAATACAACTGTTGGCACTCATTATTTTCTTGGATACATAAAAAATGGGTGGGCTTAAGTTTCCACCATTTGGTTGTACAAGCTCCCAATTCCTACACACATCTACACATATAGTTAGTAAAACCTATTACACAAACAAATTATGCAATAACAATAATGGAAATTTAAGTAAAAATAAGGTAAAAAACACATTAAGGCATTTATACTCACAAAACACATGCATAAATACTAAATATATGTTACCATAATCTGGGTATGGTCAAGCTTGTGTTCATGAAATGAGAGAAATGGAATGGAGGATATATAGTATTATGGTGAGGGGAGTGGGAGGTGACAAGGAAATGATATGGAATGAGGTGGATGTGATTTGGATCCAAGTGGATAGTGGTAAATCCAAGGTAAATCTAGAGATAACACATGGAGGAATGTGCACCCTCTCCATTTAATAGCCTTGGGTGGAGTGAACCCTCACCCATACAAATACCATGAAGTGGCCTAGGGGGTGTGAGGGGTGCATGGGGGGAAGTGTGCATTGGGTGATGCATGGAGTTAAAAATTATTAAAAGTGTAAGATGGAATGTGGAGGACAAGTGGCTTAATGAGGGAGGTTGACTTTGGGGTTAAAGGGCAATTTTAAATTCATCCAAAATGGAGGGAAAATGGGAAGGAGAATTGAGGAATTAAATAGTGGAAATTCCCATGGGATTTCCTAGGGATTGAGAGGAGCTTGCCTTGAATTTTTGGGATTTTATTAGTATTTTAAAATTCTTTTTACATTACCCTTGAGATTTGGTCATGGATTAGGGAATTATTAGGGCTTAATGGAGGGCTTAATAGAGGGTTAGGTTTAAATGGAAGGTTATGGGGATTTCAAGGTGGATTAGAATAATTAGGGAGGCTAACAATAGATTAGAAGAATTAAATGGAGTAGGGAGAAATTAGGAGAATTAAAAGAGATTAGGAGGAATTAGGGAAATTAAGATGGATTAGAGGAAATAGGGAAAATTAGGTAAATTAAAGAAGAATTAGGAGAAGATAAAGAAGATTAGAAGAATTTAGATGAAATTAGAGGGATTTTAGAGGAATTAGAAGAATTCAAGGAAAATTATAGAGGAAATTAGATGGATTTAGATGGGAAATTTGGGTTTTTGGAAGATTTTGCAAAACTGGATTAAATGGCTTGTGGTGATCACAAAATTTGTATATTTTAGGCGTCTACAGATGCCCCTTTTTGTATCACATTGTATATAAACACTATGTGGTACAAAAACAAAAGACACTTGGTTAGATTAGTGATGGATAATGATGCATGGATGACAATGGTTGGTGAGTGATGAAAGTGGATTTTGGATTGATCAGAGTGATGTAAGAATACCTCAAATCAAGGACAATATAATATTCCCCAATTATGGAATGGATAAATGTCCTTGAATATTTATCTTTGATAGATTGATGAGATCACTTGATGTGGTAAACGAGCTAGCCATATGGTAGGTGTCCTCATGATGCTGGAATCGATTGTAAATGGTGGTCATTTTTACCACCTTGATAGTAGCATAGGTATGTAGACCCTATTCATCATAGGAATGATATGTAGTAAATTAAACTTGCTTAGAGTTTAATTGAGAAGAGAAATTTTACATTTTGACCCATCAGAGTAGGATTTATGATAGTGTTAGGTAGATATTATTGAACACATGTAAATTCAAGATTTAGTGTTTGGTTATTGAGCTTATTTAAGGCTAAAGTTTATGAATATTGTCTACCCCTCAAGTAGTGAGTGGGTAGAAGAGAGAATGTATGACAATAATGAGTCAATTGAAAAAATGTGGAATGGGCAATGGTAGAATGGAGATGAGATGGTGAGAAAAAATTTGAGATGAATTCCAACGTTTGTTTTTGTTTTATTGGTTTTTTTAACTACAAGTATCCTTATGGTAATATACCCATCTTACCAGATTGTATGGATAATCAGTCGTTGCAACCACCAAGTGTCTAGAGTAGATTACTAGGTACAAGGCTCACTCAGAAGGCTAGGCTAGATAATCTAGGCTAGCAAAGCAAATCCTAAGATAATACTAATCTAATACAAGAGAGTAAATCTAATGTAATGCAAGAAAATAAATCTAATCTAATGCAAGTAAATCTAATCTAATGTAGAAAAATTAATATATTCTAATACAAGGAAAGAAATCTAATCTATGTTTCTGCTTTTGAACATGAAAGAAAAAGTGTTGCTATGGGGAGTGACCTCTCACTTCTTATAGGGAGTGAATATTATGCTAAGAATATGAAAGGAAAATTATTTTTGTAGGGTGCAACCTCTTGCTTCTTATAGGGAGTAACTCTTGTGCTAAGAACGTAAATGAGAAATTATTATTGTAGGGAGTGACCTCTCGCTTCTTATAGGGAGTGACTCATGTACTAAGAACATAAATGGGAAATTGCTACTATATGGAGAAATCTCTCACTTATTATAGTGAGAAACTCCTATGTTGAATCTATGCTAGGAAAGTGGTTTAATCTAGGAAATTAAATCTAGGTAAGTTTGAATTTACTTTGATTGATGAAGGAGGTATGATATTTTGGATATCCTCAAATTACAATGTGTTTGTATCTTTGAATGTGGGGAATGTGTGATGTGTTAAAAATTTCCACTTTGTTTTATTTCTAATTGATGGATTGTTGCTTTTACCCTGGGCAAATGATGATTGAATGGTTCTTTTGCCCTAGCAAAAAAGGAGCAAAAATGATCTTTTTGGTTGAGGCATAAAAGGCCTCCATTTGTAATTTTTTTCATTCATTTTTCATCATTTTTTATATAACGACGAGGTATGTATATCGATATGTGTTGAGTTGTATTTATTGATTCATGCGGGAGATACAATGATGAGGTAATGATTGAGATATATGGATGGTGTGGGACGTGTGCTTAGGATATGTAGATTGTGGTACTTGATAGATGGATGTGGTTGAATAGATATGATATGTTAGGTGACATGTATGTGATATATGGATAGGATGGATGATGATGTGGAGTGATTTCTCTTTTTTGGATGTTTTTTATTTTTATTTTATTGTTTTTTAATGAAATTTTTATTTATTTTTATTAATGATGATAGATAGATGCATGTGATTAGATAGCCATGATATATGAGATGGTATATGAATGTGATGGGTGATTATGGATATGTGCATTAGATGTTCATGCTATATGACATGAAGTTTGAGTAGGTGAATACGATGGACCATGAATCATAGGTGTTTATTCGATCAATAATTGGAGAGGCATATAGGTGCTTCTTTATCTTAAAAAGGGTAATTAATCAATGATAAAATAGCAGTATCGATGACACAAAAGGGATACATGAGATATGAAAATTACAATGGGGATGCAATATAATATATTGATATTGATATGTAAACTGGGTAAACGATGATAGATGATGGATGATACATGATACAAATGGAGACATTAAGACATGTGTGATAAATGATGTGGAACAAACATGTTGTGTTTCCCTAGATACCTTAGGGTTTTTAGAGCTTAGAGGTATTTCAAGAAACTCAAACACCCTAGTGACATTGATCAACCTTATCTAGTAATCAATTAGACACTCAAAGATACTAAGACCAATCTAGTAATTCAAGTCACTCAAGGACCAAAGTGTGTGCAGTGATGTTCATTTTTTACTTTTAGTGAGGTAGGATTGATCACCTGTGAATCAAGCCATTATAATCTAGCACATTCATGAGCGTACATAGGTATTTATAAAAGAATATTGCTAATGTGATAGAAATGTTGCCATGCAAAGGTCTTACTCCACTGTCATTCAAGCATCTATATCCCCGATGGAGATAACCCTATAATCCTTCGACATTGCTCCACTACTAGACATGCGCCTATAGCCCCATAATCCTTTGATGTTTCTCCATGACCATCTAGGAATATATTGCCCTAGTGGAGACATCTATAATTCTTAAGGATCCATGATGATGATTAAATTATTTTTTGATTTGTGATTGATTTTTTTGATATGGATCCTTAGGTTCAAATTATGCACATGATAGGATGAGTAGGGGAAACCATTCAATTTATAGAAAGAGCCACACATGGATTCATATTATCTAGACTTAAAATTTTATTAGTCTATGATATGTATTTGGGCCAAGAAGCGACTCAAGTTAGCCAAGGGAGACCCAAAATCTCTTTAGAACATGATGACATTCTATAGAGGTTGAGTGGAACACTAGGTATGGTTGAGTAACTAAAACAACCCCTATATCTAAGCAACCTAAGTCAGTGAGACAATGTTGGTATGTGATGAGTGAATGACAGAGATAGTATGGGTGTACAAGATAATGTAGAAAATGATGGGATGCATGACCAAACATGACATGGTGGAGAAGGAAGTGATAAATGAGACATGAGAGACAAGAATGGATACAAAATGTATGATTGTTTGATGTCATTGATTAATTAGACTAATCAAAATTAGGAGACACACACACACACACACACACACACATATATATATATATATATGAATGAAACTAAAAAATAGATTCAATGAGCGTGCTCGAATCCATATACAAAATTTGTAATGGATAAGTGAGGTGGATAAATGGAGTGGATGGATGCCAGGTGATGATATTAATTACATGGAGGGAGTGAAATCTTGTAGGAACAAAATTATATGGAAGGAGAGGTGACTCCCCCTAATCAAAAGGAATGGTTATGTGAAAGATAGGAGTGAATTGATGTTTGATGAAGGATATTGAGGAATGGTGAGATGAAAATGAAGAATGACAAAGAAAGGGGTATGAGCGATTTGGGTGCCATGGGATGTGATAAAATTTAGAGGTGAAGGTAGTTGTGATGTGGCTTTAAAGGGTGAACAACTCCCCCAGACTAGAAGAGAGCTTTAAAAAAGGATATTCTCCCATAGATAAGTTATGACCTAAATATGGGAAATATTATATGCATGGAGATAATATGGAGTGACTATGAGATAAGAAGGTGGAGAAGGACAAAGAATAAAAAATAATAAAAGAAGATGAGAAAGAAGACAAGGAATGAAGGAAGGAGAGGAGAAAGGAGAAAAATAAGGAATTGGGAAAGGCACAATGGTCCATGATATGTAGTCTCTCAAAGTGTGACTATACAACTAGGAGTGATGTGTGAGAAAATAAGACAAGAAAAGAATAAACATAATAGATGCAAATTGAATATGAGTATACTAGAGATTGAATGTGAGTAGGTTGAAAAATGAATGCAAGCGGGTTGTGTATTTATAGTGTGATTTTGTGTAGTCATGATGATATGTGACAAAATTGGGTGTGAGGAAGTTATGATGCCCCCCAGACCAAGGGAAATATAGGAAGTGGACAAACTAGAGGATGAACCCACGATCCACCAATAAAAATTTGTTTTGAAGAGTGAAATTAATGATCAATGAGACAATAATGTGGTTGATGATGGGTCTAAAGTGGATTGATTGGACACTTGAGAAGGTGATGTAATATTTCCATGAATCATGACCAATGTAGGATGTCCCAATGATGGAAGAGATAAATATATTTGAACCTTGCCATTGACAACTTGTTGAGCATATTAAAGTTAGCAAATGAGCCAAGCATATGGTAGGTGTCCTCACGATGCTATAATCGATTGTAGGTGGAGGTCAATTTTACCATATTGATTGTAACATAGGCATGTAGAACCTACAAACATAGGCATGGTGCATAGAAAAGTGGATTAGGGTATATGATAGTCTCCAGCAAGGTTCTAGGATAGATGTCGAGTCAAAAAATGGGTGTTGTGAATTGATAAATATTTGTGATAGCATTGATTTGATAGTGTTGTCCAACTCAAGTGATAAGGTCATTTATTATGGGGTGGTGTGGAATATGTAGATGCAATGGTGACTAGTGAAAAGGGGTGGATGGGCATGATTAGTGTGGATGAATTTGATTGGTGGTTATGTGCGATATGTAGGTCGGCATGAAATTAGCTTTGGGTTTAGACCATAAGTGGATGATGACAAGATAGAATTGGGAAATATGGATTTGGAAATGGTTTTGGATGTTTTGATGGTGGTTTAAAATGTTTTTGTGAGAGTGAGGTACTACCTATGCAAACAAAAATCCAAGCATTCAATCAAGCAAACAAGCAAATGATGTTTTTGAGGTTTTTGATGTTTTGCAATGTTTTTATGGTTTTTGAGGTTTTTGTAATGTTTTTTTTGTACTTTTTGGATGTTTTTTGGGAAAAAAATGGGATTTTGAAATGTTTGTGGGATTTGTAATGCTTTTGAGAGGTTTGGAAAATTTTTGGAATGTTTTGGGATAGTTTTGAAAAATGTGGACTGAGGTGGGAGATTTGTGTAATTTTTTTTATTTTGTTTTAGTTTTTGTGTATTTGATGTTCTCTAAACCTAGGAACTACAAAATGTGCATGATGGAATAAGATCTAAAAGGATGTGTTCATGCCCACCCCCTTTTGAGGAATGAAACACAAATGGGTAATGCAACTTCCTAATATGGAGGATAGATGATGGGTGACCTAATAGGATAAAAAGTACCTCCTGAAATAGGCCATGCTATTTAAGTACTACTATCAAACTATAGAGGCTTTCACTTCACACTTAGTTAGGCTTGACAAAAAATGATAGCTATGAATCCACTAATTATAAAGCCTCGTGGTCAAGCGACATTTAACCTCAAGATTACCTTGAGCTAGTCCCAAGTGTAACCAACTTCTCGATGATGAATTCTAAGAAACTATGTGTACTATCTAAAGGTATACTAAGGTTTGAACAATGGTTGGGATGAAATCCAAATCATCGGGAGGTTTTCCTCGCAAAATATATATTGTAGAATATGATTGTGCAAAATGTGTGTGCAAAATTTTATTGTGTTTGATTGTGTAAACAATTTTTTTAATGCCTAATGTAAAATTGAGAGCAACTTTAGAGATGCAAAAATTTGAAATTTAATTATCCCAAATTTATTTATTTTTGTTTGGTGCTGATGAATTTTGTGTATTTTTTATTTTGATTTGTGATTTTTGTGTTTTGTTGTTTGATTTTTGGATGTTTTTTTTGGTGTTTTTGTTATTTTTTTGTTGTGTTTTATGAATTTTAGATTTTTTATTGGGAGGAAGCAAGTTAGCATGGCCCTATCACTGATAGTGATACGCCTGCATGCAATAGATATGTTTTAGACCTATCATTATCAATACTAATAGCGGTAGGTCTATGGTAGGCCTGCCATGCATAGAACCCCCCCAATTACAATGGGAAGGAGAAAGCACTGAGGTATCAAAAGAGGGGAGGGATTAGGGAGCAACGAGGTGACGAGGGCAAGGAATCCTATGATGGGACCACCCATAAGGGAGTTTAGAGTGTCAATTAATAGAGATCCACTTAGGGCGACAGGGTGGAGGCAACCTTCTTAAGGCCAAGGGGGAAGAAGAGAAGGGGGTAATGGAAAGGAAGGGACCACATGTAGAGTGCAGCATAAGGATGGTAGAAAAGAGAGGGAAATAAGAGGAGCCTATGGAGGGCCAGAGAGAAGCGGGCCATGCATAGAGTACGACCCATGGGTGGAGCTTAGGGGAGGTGAGGGCCATAGCTATGAGAGGATTGGAGAGGAAGGGGTTGTGCACAAAATATGATCCATGGGTGAAGCTTAAGGGAGGTGGGGCTATGGGCTATATGGCCATGATAAAATAGAGGCTTTCATATACAAGGTAGGGTAGGGTTATGCACAATGATGAATATTCACCAATTGGGCTAATATTTGCATTTTTGAAAATTCAAATTTTCTATTTTGGGGGACCTGAACGTCGGCTCTTTCACCCAAAATTTTTGAATTTTTTTTAGGTGTCGGTTCACCGTGCATTGAAAATAGTATTATAGATTTTTTTTTAGATTTATCAGAAATCTTGCATAATTAGAGGACCCTTTTCGCCATAAAATTTTAAAATTTTAAAATTATCTCGCCCAATTCGCCAAGTATACCACTATATATATTTAACACCCCAGTGATACTTTTTTATTTCTAGACCCTGTTCTACACTAGATGGATATCCCAACCTAGTTCTGCACTAGACTAGACCTATTTCTATACTAGACGGAACCTATTTTTGTACCAAACTAGATTTTTTTAAGCACTAGACAAGATCAAACCCTGTTCTACACTAGACCAGATCTTGTTTAGCACTAGATAAGATTAAACCCTATTTTGTGCCAAATTGAACCTATTTTTGTAGTAGATCGGATCATGTTATGCACTAAGCTAGGCCCTATTCTGGACCAAGAAAATATTAAAACCCTATTCTACTTCTAGATAGACTATCGGATCATGTTCTACACCAAACCGATATCTGGATCTTGATTTGCATCCGAACGGACTACCAGACCCTGTTCTACACCAGGCTAATTTCCAAACCCTATTTTTCACCAAGCCAAGATTCAGACCCTGTTTTGCACCAGTTCGGACCCTATTCTATACCATGACGATATTTGGACCCTATTTTACTATGTCGCTACCCCCCTAGATCCCCCGATGACATAGTAGGGGACGTTTCCCCCCTATACCCCCTTCACAGAGTGGGTCCAAGTGTGGCTAAAAATAAGACCTCCAAATTAGAGAGAGAATAAAGCTCCACAACCAATACCATATTTTGAGACAAGACCATTTACTACACCTGGTTCTAGGTTGGAATATTTTTTGCACCAACCCATGGTCGGATCTTGTTTTCTACCCGGTCTAGTCAAAACTGTCAAATTCACCGTTTTTTCTATTTTTTTCCAAAAACTAAGGTAATTCATAATTTTCTCCGATATGAGGTTGTTCAAGATTCACCACAGTTTTGAAATAAATTCACCTATTTTTTACAAGTACATTTTTGGTCTGACTCTTTATGCATAACCCTAAGGTATGGGATAGGGAGTGGGGGGTGCATGGTGTAGGCATCTTTGATAAAGAATAATCTCCTCCAAATTTAAAGTATAGGTCTCTAACACTAGTCTCTAAAATGCATAGGGGTCTACCTCCTTTGATCATATTCAAATTTGGCATTAAGAATATCTACAAATGTGTAGTAAGAGGAAGTTTGATAGAGGAATCTATTCTAGGAGGAGATAGGATTCCTTTGACCATATTTTCTCTTCACCATCAAGCCTAAGTGTTTGTACAACCAAGGGCTTTGGAACAATGCCAATTACACTAAAATGAGCAATACCTAAATTCAAGAACATACCTAAAACTTTATAGCCCCTCATAAATCTAGTGGGCCATAAAGAGATTGAAATTAAAGACCAACATCTTATCTTTAGGGATACACCTCAACATATGCAAGATGCCTAGCTCTTCTTGATATACCTTGTTGTCATCATTTGTATAAAATATGAATGATGTCGTGCTCAAAATATCACGAGCATCATTCTTAAATGTTTATTGGATTATACAAGGAAATATGCTATTTTATTAAACTTTAATAATATTACATTTGACACTACAATACCTCTTTGGGCTACAAAAATATTTTTTCCCAATGTGGGATCTTATTTTACAATACAACTGTTGGCACTCATTATTTCCTTAAAAATAAAAATGGGTGGGCTTAAGTTGCCATTGATTGGTTGTATAAGCTCCCAATGCCTACACACAATCCACACAAATAGTTAGTAGCACATGTTACATAAAAAAGGATGCAATAAAAATAATGAAATTTTAAATAAAAACAAGGTAAAAAGCACATCAAGGAATTTATACTCACAAAACACATGCATAAATCCTAAATATATTTTTCCAACATCTGGGTATGGTTAAGCTTATGTTCATGAAATGAGAAAAATGAAGGGGGGATTTATAGAATTTTTGTAAGGAGATTGGGAGGTGACAAGGAAATGATATGGAAATGAGGTGGATGTGATTTGGATCCAAGTGGATGGTGGTAAATCCAAGGTAAATCTAGAGAGGACACATGGAGGAATGTGCACCCTCTCCATTTAATAGCCTTGGGTGGGGTGAATCCTCACCCATCCAAATACCATAAAGTGTCCTAGGGGGATGTGAGGGGTGCATGGAGGGAAGTGTGCATTGGGTGATGTATTTGTAGTAAAAAATTATTAAAAGTGCAAGATGGAAGGTGGAGGACAAGTTGCTTAATGAGGGATGTTGACTTGGGGATTAAAGGACAATTTTAAATTCATCCAAAATGGAGGAAAAAATGGAAATATAATTGAGGAATTAAATAGTGGGAATTCCCATAGGATTTGCTAGGGATTGAGGGGGGCTTGCCTTGAATTTTGGAGATTTGATTGATATTTTAAAATTATTTTTGCATTCCCCTTGAGATTTGGTCATGGATTAGGGCTTAATGGAGGTCTTAATAGAGGGTTAGGTGCGAAGGGAAGGTTATGGGGATTCCAATGTGGATTAGAATATTTAGGGAGGCTAAAAAAAAAAATTAAGAATTAATTGGAGTAGGGGGAATTAGAAGAATTAAAATATATTATGAGGAATTAGGGTAAATTAAGATGGATTAGAGGAAATAGGGAAAATTAGGTAAATTAAAGAAGAATTAGGAGAAGATAAAGAAGATTAGAAGAATTTAGATAAAATTAGAGGGATTTTAGAGGAATTAGAGGGAATTAGAAGAATTAAAGGGAAATTTTAGAGGAAATTAGACATATTAGATGGAATATTGGGGTTTTTGAAATATTTTGTAAAACTGGATGAAATGGCTTGTGGTGATCACAAAATTAATATATTTTGGGTGTCTATAGTTGGTACTAGGGAAATTTTGGCATAAAGACCTCTAATTTCTAGAGTTAAAATTTCAAGCAACCTAATTTATCCTCGATCTAAGAGTAGTATATGTTGATGGTCTCTAGATGTACCCTCATCCCCTCGTGCACCATAAAAATCTCCTGCATGACTTTGACTAGAATAATTATTTTGAAATGACAATCACAACCCCTAACAATCTTGTGCTATGGGTCATAATATGAGGCATATGCAACCACTAGCTCATAACAACTATACACTTGAGGCACCATGTACTAGGCTAGATAACTTATATAAATCCTCATAGGAAAGGACTTGTCTTCTTTGCCAATGCTCTTCTAATAGGAACATTCCTTTAAACTATTGGTGCTTTTTTATAACTTGGAGTTGAGTATTCTTTTATTTGCATTAGTGATAAAGTATCTGGGATTTGTCTTAAGCTAAGTATAAGTATTTATCTTTGAACTGGACCTTGTTTCTCTAAAGGACATTTCTCTTTGATGTTGGTGGTATCAACTACTTATGGCATAATGAGGAAGATGGATGGGGTGGGGACATTAATAGGCTCAAATATATTTTGACCATTATAAATTCTTGTGCATGCAATTCTTCTTCATTATGGTTGATGGAGATGATTGATGTCTTCTTCTAGGTTCTCGGGAATCCTTTATTTGTGTACCCCTTTCTTATGATTATATAATTTTAAACTTTACCACATGTGGATCCATGAGAGTTCCCACATAGATGGATCATAGAAAATATTTCTAGACTATCAATTTTGTAAAATTTTGTTGATTTATTGCAAGGAAGCTTTTCCACACTTGATGATTACTGCACATGATTGGCCAAAAATCAAGTGGCTTACTAGACACAAATTTTGACTAAGGCAAGGAATTCTGGCCACTTAAGCAAAAGTGATAGAGGATTATTAGGGATGACATCATCCTAAGTCTATAAAGAACCCAACCACTAAAACTAAAGTAAGACATGAGTGGTTGAAAGTAATAGTTGTTGGAAGTGATAGTAACCAAAAGCAGGAGTTACCAAAATCAAGAGTAGCCAGTTTAATCGATAGTGAAAAGTTCTAGATAAGAACCCAAGAATTCGATGATAAGCAAAAGCCTGCAGTAGATAGTAACAAAAAAATATGGCTCATGGATAGGTATCTTCTAATAGATATCATGCACATAAAATGCATGGGCCACCTAGAAACCTCTCAACCATACAAAATAAAGCAACTAAATGAGAAAAGGATAGCTAGTCTTTTGGAGTTTACAACAACATCAGTTGCCATTGATCATGAGAAAAAGTCCCTATAATATTATAGCTAACATAACAATAAGGTATAGTAAGTGAAGCTTAGCATGCTTAAGGGATACAAACCTGCTAAGTATACATGGTTGCTAAGGATTATGAATAGTGCTAGATCAAAACAACTAGCTTAGATAGAGTAAGAAAATGACATGCACTTATTCTAAGCATATTGATCAAGCATGATCCCAAGTTGTTCTTGGCTATGCCTATTTTTGTCAAACCTATGGCATTCCATCCTTGTAATCATTATCTAGGGTATAGTAATCTATATATAACATAATTTACCTCAATATGAGGGTCAAAAATTTAAGTATTTACCTATTGTATAATATGCAATTTTGCTTTGCAATTATAATTAATAAAATTAATGTTTGACCTTTGATAGCATTGTGTTATTGAATTCTTTAATTTATGAATGCTATGTAGTATCTAGATATTTCTATAAATGCTTTGTGGGTGATCTATTTTATTAGACCTAAGTTACTATTTTGATTATCACTTTGAGCTATTGGAATATTAGGGATGCATAATATTGATCGTTGTGGTTCTACTTTCTTCTAGAAGAGTATGTCAAGGTGCTATGGACTATTGGAGTAGTAGAGGGTATGATCTAAGATTAATTTACATTTTGTAATGCTTTACTTGGTTACTGGTTTGTTAGGCCCTATATGTAGATTAGTTATAGTGTGCTTTGCATAGGATGTGGCAGTGTTGTTAACCAAATGTTGTTCACATTTAAATGAATGTTTCTTCTCTTTTTTTATATATCTAACATTCCATTTCTCTCTTTAGTCTTCTTCCATTTATTTTTAATTTTGTTTTCAACAAGGAACCTTCTCTGGAGGTTGGTAAGGAAAAATCCCTAACCATCCAATCTTGGTTGTAATAAAGGGTGCACTTCAATCCACTAGGCATATCATAGACCAAGATTTTTTGGCATGCTCAATGGGATGGATCATTTAGTATTTGTCTCATATACCTTAAGGCTTAAGATTTTTGTGAATATCTTGATATCACAAGTAAAGAATACATATTCACCTAATGACTCCACTCCTTGAAGAACTTTATATTAGCGACTCCATTGAAGGAACCATATTTGCTTGATAACAAGATAAAAGGTCAAATAAGCTCAAAGCACCTTATGCAGATCAATAACTCCCTAGCCATCCTAGCACGTCTCATCATAAACTATATTTGGATGCATATATCCAACCTAGAATAGTGTCAAACCCTTTAATCTCCATAATCTCCATGATATTTCTTAGGTTGTTATGAAGGCTTTGCCCACCCATGATGGTATCAAAAATATGGGTTACAAACATTGTTAGGCTAATGTTGCCTTGGCTACCATCTATGACATTACCATGAAGATGTAATGGCAAGACAAATTTGATGGATTTTTAGCTATATTAAATCATAGGTCTTATTTCTTAGGATCTAGTATAAATCATATAAAATATATGAAGGCTCATTCACATAATAATATTAATATCAATGAATATAACATTCATGAAATAACAAAAATATGCAAAAATAAAGTTACAATATTATTGATCAAATTGTATTCATACTTTGAATTTGTTTGATATAGTATATGGAGCTTTATCTCCATAATCTAACCTTAGAAGGTGACTCTTCAATACTTGACTATTTCTCTACTCACATATTCGAAAGATGCATTCTTTACTGTTCCTCACATATGACAAAACTCTCATATCCATTTACTTTACATCTTGACACATATCATGTGTCTCTTCACTTGAATACTTGAGTCTTGACTTACTTATATGACACATTGCACACTCTCACATATTACACACTTGCACACTTTATTACATGACACTTGGACACTCTCACACTCTACACACTTGCACACTTTATTATATGACACTTGGACTCTTCTCACACATTGACACATGCTTTAGGGGAAATATAAATCACACTCCCTAATCTAATAACTCACACCCTAATCTAATAACTCACACCCTAATCTAATATTTACAATAGTATAAAAATACCATGGGGTACTTTAACATTTACCAAATATTGTAATATTCTCCAAGATCCCCTATATTACATTATTTGGTTTGAATACTTTAGTATTCAATTTTAATCTTCAAATTTTGCCATGTGTCCATCCATTGACTTTGTTTATTGATTTTACTTGATATTATCGCACTATACCTATTCAATTGTCTTTTTTCCTATCTTTTGGAGAAGTTAAACAATTCATAATTAATCTATTCTTGAGAAAAAATATAGTTTAAAATTCCTTGTAAAAATCCCATTGTATCTAGAGCAAATATTCCATTTTTGATGGAACCCATTGCTTCAATTCTATTATGTTTCTTGATGACACAATTTCTTTTTCCATTAATGTATTTGAATTCCACCGTCCTACCTCTCTTTCCCAAATGGGCTATTGAGATAAGGTTATTTGATAATCCTGGAACATACAATACATCATATAGCATGAAATCTAAATATGGCAAGCTAGGTATAACATTTTTGGATCCTTGCACATGATAAATTTTGTCATTTGCTATTTTTAGTGGAACATTTTGTATTGCTTGCATTGAATCAAACCAATACAAATTTCCAGTCATGTGCTGACTGGCAATTGCATCTATATACCACATATATTTTCTATTTTTCATGTTTTGATGAGATTCAAGTGATCTTATTTCATTTTGATGAAAAATTTATTCTCATTTATTTGGCCCTTTGAATTCATATGATTGTCTTGATGCATTCATTATTATTTTCCTTCTATCCATGATATAAATTTCTTCAAAAAATATTAATTCTTCAAATTGATTCCTTCGAAGTTGAATTCTTAATTCCTCTAAAAATTAATTCAAGCAGTCAACAATTTCTTCAATCAACATCTTCAAATAAAAAATTTCAAAATATTCAAATTTTAATCAAGTAATCAATTTCAATTTAAATATTCTGCTTTTATCTCCTAATTCACTCTTTCTAAGGTTATACCTTATAAAATCAAATTTCTAATTTCTTTCAAGAAACCTTATAACTTCAATTTTTAATCAAATCAAATTCTAAATTTTTTAACCTCATAACTCCTCATAAAATCACGCACCCAAAAATTAACTTTTTTAAAAAATTAATAATTCAATGTCACCTCTTTTATCTTTTACATTAAGATGCACTTTGATAAAAATAAAGCTTTTGGAAAATACTTTGCATCTTGTTAGAATTGGCATTGGACGTTCTGGTGGCTTCTAAATCCTCTAAATTTATCGTTGTTATCTTAGACCTTTCAAATTATAATATTTAATACCCTTTGCATTAATCATTTATTGTTGCTTCATTCTATCATTAGGAACTTTGGATTTACACTTCACTCTCTAAGCTCTCTAAAATCAAGTGCTCTTTGGTTCAAATTATGCACTGGCTCAACTTATTTCATAGACTCTTAGTACTTGCTTCAGACACTCATAGATCTCAACTTTTGATTACACATTGGCTTGGCTTCTTTCATAGAATCCTTGTATTTAGAAACTTCTTTTCTCACAGGTTCTCTAGATTATTCACTGGTTCTCCATACTAGGTACCTCAACAATTCTTCATCAACTCTCAATTATGACTTGTCTTATTTTATAGATTCCTCCTTGGTTCTTTGTTAGATCTTGATGACTTTCATCTATTCATTATCGATGGTTTTTGCTCTTTTTCTAGTTTTCCTCATGGATTCTTCACTATACTTCAGCTTGGCTTCAAAACAATATTCTTCTCCTTTGATTCTTGTCTTCTTCAAGTTGGTTCTCATTCCAATATTTTCTTCACTCAGGTGGCTTTATCTTCACTAGAGTATTTTTTACCAATATATCCTTCCACCAATAATATTTCTCTTCTCAATTACTATGACTCTAATGGTATCTTCTCTTAATTCTTGGGTGCTATTATCAACCCAATTTTTATCAACTTTCGGGTGAAATCAGCCCTATCTTCTATCTTCAATATTCTTTAAATTCACACCAGAGTACATATATGATGATAGCTTCTTCAATATGTAATTTTTTTCAAATTTATGCCTTCAAATTATTCTCATATAGAGTGAGATTGTGTGGCTTTGATACATTGATGGATTTTTAGCTAGATTATATCACAAGTCTTATTTCGTAGGATGTAGTATAAATTATATGAAGGCTCATTCACATAATAATAATGAATATAACATTCATGAAATAACAATAATATTCTTAAACAAAGTTACAATATTATTGCTCAAATTGTATTCATACTTTGATTTTATTTGATATAGTACATGGAGCTTTATCTCCATAATATAACCTTAGATGGTGATTCTTCAATACTTGAATATTTTTCTCCTCACATATTCAAGAGATACATCCTTTTCTATTCCTCACATATGATAAAAATCTCATGTCCCTTCACTTTACATATTGACACACATCATGTGTCTCTTCACTTGAATAGTTGACTCTTGACTTACTTATATGACATATTGCACACTCTTTGGTGTGAACTCAGCTACAAGAGACTAACAAAATGGACTCCAATCACATAACACAAATGCAATATAATGGAATAAAACTACAAATCGATATTCTTCTCATTCCTGAATTCACACCCCTTCTCCAAAAGAATACAATCCATCATATAGCCACCGAAAACCAAAGAAACCCTAAAAACATCTTTTTTTCTAAAAACTACTAAAAATAGAAATGATTCGAATTGAACCCAAATTCGTTGCACATATTCCTCTTAAAATAATTAACCTTACTTTAAAATATCAAGTCTCAACTCAAGGTATAACAAAAGATAATAAACTTCTAACATTAAAAAAAACCCAAAAAACCCAGGAACCTATTCTAAAAGCTAATTTTGGGACACTAGATGGAGGATTTAGGTCCCGAAAGTATGTTTTTTGGAGGGTTAGGTGAATAAAATATTAGCCTAATGTAGAACACGCATGCAGAACCACTTGTTAAATTTCAATGTAAACGGGTGTATGGTTCACAAGTTATGGCTCTGACAAGGTGCATCATTCTCCTTTGGTGAAAAATAACTTAGCTCCTACGAGTTTAGCTGAATTGAAATGCTATAGCTTCTGGTTATCAAATTTCTTTAGATTTGACTCCAAAAACCAAGTGTTATCCAACTGTGGTAATCCTTCCCACTGAACCAAGTATCTGTTGTAGCTCCCATGTCTGGTGGTGATCACCTTCTTATCGAGCACCTATGCAACTCTGTATTTTTTCTTCTTAGGCATCTGTTGTGCCCAATTTACTATCTCCTGTAATTCACCATCCTCAGCAGTACCAGGATACTAAAATAAATCATAAAAATTAAAAATAGGTGAAATATCAAATTCATCGAGCAGCTCCACTTTATAGGCATTATCAATGATTTTCTTCAAAATCCTGCATGGCTCAATTTTCTTAAGTTTTAGTTTGTTATAAGTCCCCTTAGGAAATATTTCTTTCCTAAGATGAACCATGACCATATCACCCTCTTCAAACACTTCACCCTTATGCGTGTATCAGTGGACTCTTTGTAGTGAGCATTACTACTCTACAATTTTTCCTCACTAACTCTTGCACTTTCTGGATATGCTCAGCAAATGCTTCTGCCTCATCACTAACTTGTTTCCTAATTGGTAACTCAACAAAATCTAATACACCTCTAGGATTTCAACCATAAATAATTTTAAAAGGATATTTACCTGTCGACCTACTCACTAAACTGTTGTATGCAAATTTGGCTTGTGGCAAGGCTAAATCCCATTGTTTTGGTTTTTCTTCAACTATGCACCATAAGAGATTTCCCAAGCTTTTTTCACTACCTTTGTTTACCCATCGGTCTGTGGGTGGTAAGCACTACTGAACTGCATCCTGGTTTTCAACTTCTTCCACAATGTCCTCCAAAAGTGACTCAAGAACTTAGTATATCGATCAGAAGTAATAGTCTTTGGAAGATCATGCAACTGCATAATCTCATCAAAAAATAAGAGTGCAATCCTAGTTGCATCATTAGTTTTCTAGCAAGCAATGAAATGCACCATTTTTGAAAATCTGCCTACTACAACAAAAATTAAATCCTTACCCCTATGTGTCTTGGGCAACCCCAACACGAAATCCATACTCAACTCGGTCCATGGTCCTTTAGGAACTGGCAGTGGCATATACAACCCTGTATTTTGCACATGGCCCTTAGCCATTTGACATACTCTACATCTAGAGACAAACCTGATTATGTCTCTCTTCATTTTTGGCCAATAGTACTTCTCCTCTACAAGAGTGGTAGTTTTGGCTACTCCAAAATGACCAGCCAAACCCCCACTATGTAATTCCCTCAAGATGTTCTCTCTCATAGAGCCATTGGGAATGCATAATCGATTACCCTTAAACAAGTAACCATTCCGTAAAAAATACTCTTCAAAAATAGTAAGGGACTCACCCTCTATCGCACTTTTACACAGTTGCACAATATTCCCAAAATCTACATTAGATTCATACAGATCTTTAATCCCCTCAAATCTTACCACTTAATTCTCCATAGTGGTCATCAACAAGACTCTCCTACTCAATGCATCAACAACCTTATTTTGTTTGCCCGACTTGTGCTTCAGGATAAATGTATACTGTTGCAAAAATGAAACCCATTTGGCATGCCTAATATTTAACTTTTTATGAGAGTTGACATACCTCAATGCTTCATGATCAATAAACAACACAAACTCCTTTGAGAGTAAGTAGTGCCTCCACTATTGCAATGCTTGCACAACTTGACTTAAGACACCACCAATTCCAAAAAATGAGGCATCACAATCAACGTCAAACACCTTACTAAAATATGGTAACACTAGAATAAGGTCTTCTAACACCTTCTTCTTCAAGAGTTAAAAAATCTATGTTGCTATCATAGTCCATACAAACTCTTTTCCATTCATGTACTTAGTTATAGGGGTAGCTATACAACTGAAGATCCTGATGAACTTTTTGTAAAAGTTAGTTAGGCCATGAAAGCTCCTTACTTCTGTTATAGTTTGTGGAAGAGGTCATTCCATAATCACCTTCACTTTCTGTCATCCATCCTCATACCATATCTTGAGATTACAAATCCTAAAAACACTAAACTATCCTGAAGAAATCTACATTTATTCAATTTGACATACAATTTCTCCTTCCTGAGCACATCTAACACTAATTTTAGGTGTAACAAATGCTCTTCTTCACTTTTACTATAAATCAAAATATCATCAAAATACACAACCAAAAACTTACCATTATATTCTCGTAGTACTCTGTTCATCAACCGCATAAATGTACTGGGTGTATTAGACAACCCAAATGGCATCACCATCCACTTGTGCAACCCATATTTTGTCTTAAAAATTGTCTTCCATTCATCCCCTTCTCTAATTATGATCTGGTAGTAGCTACTTCATAGATCAATTTTACTGAAGTATTTAGCTCCAGCCAATCCATCCATCACGTCATCCACTCTCGACATAGGATACCGATACTTTATTGTGATCTTGTTTATAGCTCTACTATCCACACACATCCTGCAGTCACCATATTTCTTTATGGTCAGCAATGCTAGAGTCACACATGGACTCATACTCTCCCTAACTAATCCCTTTATCAACTTTTTCACTTGCCTACTCAACTCGGCATTTTGTGTTGGGTTCAACCAATAAGCTGCCTAATTTGGGAGCGCTAATCCTGGAATAAAATCCATGTGATGCTGGATATCCCTCTTTTGTGGTAGCCCGTCTAGTAAATCCTCTAGTGTGACAACTTTATATTCACTTAGCAACTTAGCTATTGTTGTAGGTATAACCACTTCCTCTGTTTCTAGCTTCCTAGCTGTTAAGGCATAATAGAAGCTAGCGTCCTTGATCTCTACAAGAAACTCCTACATTGTCAACAAGCTCTCACTCAGTCCATCCTCCTTCATAGGTACAAGAACTACATTTACACCATGCTTCCAGAATGTGTAAGTATTATTTCTCCCATTATGGTTAGTATCCTTGTCGTACTGCCAAGGTCTTCCCAACATAATATGACATGCATCCATCGGGATCATATCACACCACACTTCATCCTTGTAAGTGCTCCCAATTGAAAACTTAATTAAAAACCTATGATCTATTGTAACCTCATTCCCCTTATTAACCCATGAGATTCGATATGGATAAGGATGCTTTTTGCATTCTAGGTTCATTTTATCAACCATGATATTTGACACCATATTCTCACAACTACCACCATCAATGACAATGTTACATACCTTCCCTCCTTATGTACACCTTGTTTGAAAGATGTTTGTTCGCAACCCAGAATCATCACCATCTATGGTCTGCCCCTTCACTTTACTCTGCACCTTCTCTTTTTTAGGAACAATCAATGTCCTCCTTATCATAAGTGTTTCCCCCATGTTAGCATCAACTTCATCCTCATCCTACTCTTCCATATCAACTAGATTAACCCTTCCTTGTCCTCCTTGAAATATTTATTGGACATCACATTGGGGACACTCAAATGCTCTGTGCCCCTCCTCACCACATCCATAATAGATATACGACCTTCTTGGATCATTCATATTTTTTCCACCACTGTAACCTCTACCTCGTTGGTATCCTCTTCCTCGTAGATTATGCCCATCTTCTTATTTAGCAGGTATTGAGGATTCTCTATTGATAAAATTAGATCCACTTCGACCCCGACCTGAAGAGGGAGTGAATATCTTCTTACCTCTTCTATTAACCCTTTTTAATTTCTCCTCTACCTTGAGGGCCATTTGATACGCATCCTCCACTGTAAGAGTGTGATGCATGCTCATCTCATCTTGGATAGCAAAACTTAGGCCATTTACATACCTGGAAGCCTTTTGATCCTCCGTCTCATTGTACTCCACTCGAATGGATAGCTTGTAGAATTCATTAGTATAGTCCTCAATGTTTTGATCCTTCTGTCAAAGATTCTAAAATCTACAAAATAGGGTTTGGGAGTAGTCTACATGTATAAATATTTCCTGTAAATTCTTCTTCATCTTTGTCCAATCCCTGATATTTTCCTTTCCATTCCTCTGTCGTGTATTTTGTAAATGATCCCACCAAATCAATGTATGTCCCTTCAACTCTGTGCATGTGAGCTTAACCTTATTCTCTTCAGCAAGGTTACTCCATTCAAAATATTTTTCTAGGCTATTGATCCAATCGATCAACTCCTTTGGTTTCAACCCACCAGCATACTCGAGAACCTCGATCTTGATCCCATCTCGATTTCCCTTAAGACCCTCTAGAGCTTGTATCAGCCAATTTTCAAAATCGTACCCTTATTCCTCTAGACCCTCTGGTTCTGCTTTTGCATGGACCTTAGATCCATGTTCCTCAGGTATATTTTCATCATCAGATCCTTGATCTGCATGTGCCTTGGAATGTCTCTCTCCCATGCGATCAATCACATCAATCAGTCATGCTATTTTTGCATTAAGATACTCAATCTGCCTATTCATCTGGGCATATCTTCTAGGCAACATCTTCCCTTCACTAGCTAGATCACACCTGCTCTGATATCAAATTGTGTGAACTCAACTATAAGAGACCAACAAAATGGACTCCAATCACATAACACAAATGCAATATAATTATAGAAACCTACAAATTGATGTTCTTCTCATTTATGAATTCACACCCCTTCTCCAAAATAATACAATCCATCAAATAGCCATCGAAAACCAAATAAACCCTAAAGAAACCCTAAAAACATCTTTTTTTCTAAAAAATACTAAAAATAGAAATGAGTCGGATTGTGCCTAAATTCGGTGTACACATCCCTCTTATAATAATGAACCTTAATTTTAAATATTAGGTCTCAACTCAAGGTGTAACAAAAGATAATAAACTTCTAACATTCAAAAAAACCCAAAAAACCAGGGAACCTATTCTAAAAGCTAATTTTGAGACACTAGATGGAGGAGTTAGTGTTGGCAATTTGAGTTGTTTTATGTTGTCATTGATGTCACATTAATTTCATAAGGTAACATTGAGTTTTGATGACCAAAGCATTCATATTTCGGAGAGCATGGATATATACAGGATTTTTGTGAAAACCAAGGCAGGTAGAATAAAAGGTTTTATTTAAAACCATGGATGGCAGATTTGAAATGGGTTTTTCTTAAAACCCAGGTTGGCTTTTAGTTTCATCAAAAAAGGTACCCCGGATATGGAGATATTCAATTTTGAAAATTTGGTTTAAATTTTAATATTTAAAATTTAATTTTAAAATTACCTCAGTGCCGATGTCATCATCAAAAAGAAATTAATATAAAAGCGTCATCGACATTTGTAAAATTAAAGGAAAGTTGCATATAAGTGCAAAGGCTTTTATTTCAAAAGCCTTGGAATCGAGTGCAGAGGAGATAAGACGAAAAGCGCCAAAATGTTCATGTGGCAGCATGTTATTATGAAAGAGACGAGGTTCGATTCCCATGGGTTAGAGTTTCGAGCAAGAGAATTGGCCCACGTTTTTTTGATGTGAGCAAGGGGAGAAGGACAAAAGCGCATTCTACGCTCTTCATCCTATGTGAGCATGTAGCTCGCATGGTCTTTGGCGATGTAGTTGAGGATTGTTTGGGCAGATACGAAGGCTCGATTTCCTCTAAGATGCAAGTAACATTTTTATTAATAAAATTTTTATTATTGCCTAATGTTAGAGGAATAAGGTGATGAGGGTTGATTTAATTTTTTATTGGAAGGCAAGTTTAAAAAGCACTTTTAGAAAAGAAGATATTTCTGGTATTTTCATTTTATAAAAGTATATCATATTATATATCATTGGAAAACTTATTTCGAGGGCTATTTGAATAACTCATTTAGAAGGAGAAATAAGATGTTTGTAGAGAGATATTTCTATTTTTGTAAAGGGTTTCAAAGTGAAGGTTGTTTTGTTTCAAAGTGTGTTGAGTGTGGCAGATTTCAAAAGGGGTTTCTTCACTTCATAAAAGGTATGAGCACATTATCCTATTGATTATTTATGGTGGTTGATTTCTGAAATATCATTAGAGGGAAAAGGATTGTTTGTAGTTTCCTTTTCAAAAGTGGTTGGTTGAATGCATCAAGGTTTTCTAAATTGAGAGTTGTGTTTAAACCTTGTGTTATAAGCATAGTGGTTGAAGCCCATTGGTTGTGAAAGAACTTGAGTTAGAAAAGAACATGAGTATCATTGTTATGTGAGATTTGTGGTTGAGCATTATTGGAAACATTTGAGTTGGTTGATACATACTTGGACTAGGGTTGTGAGAGAGAGAGTTGTCCCTTGTGATGATTGGTTGAGTTGAGTTGATTGAGCCTAGTCAAGTGATGTGTGAAGTGATTGTTCAAGTTCTATGAAACAAACTATTCCATCATTCTATATTGATTTGAGATTGAGGTTATAACATATTGAGTCTCCAACAATTCTCTTTATGGTTCTATAAGACTTGATTTAATTTAAGGTTGACTTGAATTGAGTTGAGGTTGATTTAAGTTGAGAGTGAGTTTAGAACATATTGAGTCTCTAACAATTCTCTTTATGCTTCTATGAGTTGAGTTGAGATTGATTTGGATTGAGAGTGATATTAGAACATATTGAGTCTCTAAAAATTCTCTTTATGCTTCTATGAAGTGGATTTGAGTTGAGATTGCCATTCATTGTTGAGTTCATTTTGAGTACTACTTGAGCATGATTGATTGAGCCTTTGAGAAGGCCTTTGGGACAGATTTGAGGATAGTGTTGGGACAGATTTGAGGATAGTGTTGGGACAGATTTGAGGACAGTGTTGGGACATATTTGTGGATATTTTTGGGCAAGTTCTTGGTGAGCTTGCTAGAGCAGATTTGGGCAAGTTCTTGGTGAGCTTGCTAGAGCAGATTTGGGCAAGTTCTTGGTGAGATTGTTAGAGCAAATTTGGAAAAGTTCTTAGTGAGATTTTTTGAGCAGCATTGGACAAGTTCTGTGTGAGCTTGTTATTCAGCATTGGACAAGTTCTCTGTGAGCTTGTTATTCAAAATTGGATAGGTTCTATGTGAGCTTGTTATTCAGTATTGGACAGGTTCTGTGTGAGCTTGTTATTCAGCATTGGACAGGTTCTGTGTGAGCTTGTTAAGCAGGTTCTGTGTGAACCTAATTAGAAGGTTCGTAGTGAGCCTATTTACAAAGATTTGGATGTGATAGAGTATAAAGGATAGAGTCTCAGTGGATAGAGATCTAGCAGCCAGCACAGTTGAAGACAGATCTGAGTGAGGAGTCTTCAAGTGGAGAGAGGTCCACCAGTCAGTGCAACAAAGAGACAGATTCTTCTAGAATATCATATAGCTAGAGCAAAATGGGAAAGAGTTCTCCTTTGGATAGATATCCATAAACATTGTAATTGGGAGTTATTCCCAAAGATATTGATTGAGAAAGTTTTACTAAAATATTTTCTCCGTGGAGTAGCCCACATTGGGTGAACCACGTAAATTGTTGTGTCTCAATTGTGTGTGGTGACTTGTTCTCTTACTTACTACTGCTATCTGATTTATTAATGAACACAGCTATATTTGGTTATTGCAATTAAGGACATTAATTGATATTGGTTTGGAAAGAAAGTAAAAAGTGGTCTTATATTGTTCACCCCCCCTCTCAGCATAAGCTTGTGTTCTTCAGTTAGGTCCCGAAAGTATGTTTTTTGGAGGATCAGGCAAATAAGAGACAAACGGGAAAACGTTTCACAAGTTATGGCTTCGGTAAGGTGCATCACTCTCACATACTACACACTTGCACACTTTATTACATGGCACTTGGACTCTTCTCACACATTGACACATACTTTAGAGTAACTATAAATTACACTCCCTAATCTAATATTTACAATAGTATAAATGTACCATGGGGGTACTTTAACATTTATCAAATAATGTAATATTCTCCAACATTCTTGCACTATCTTTTAAAGGTAAATTTATGGCATGGTACTACACTTTAGATGATAGTAGCATAAGCACTTAGACTAATCTCTTTGAACTCTTTATTTTAGAGTTTAATGAATAGGGATCCTTTTGTTTTGCTCACTCATTTTTCATCCATTCAAAGAGATCCCCAAGAAAGCATAACTAATTTTAATATTAGGTTCAAAAAATCTGGGGTAGAATCCCTCGGGGAATAAATTTATCGCATGCCCAAGCTTATATATTCTATCTTTGTGCATTCACCTAAGCCTTAGGTCTTCAAATTTGGAGGTCCAATGAGATGATATTTCCTCAAATTTTCCATGTCATTGTCATAATAGAAAGCACACTTATCTTAGTTGGTAAGTATCCTCATAAAGCTATAATATAATACTTTCTTGAATTCCAAAACCCAAGCCAACAAGATGCCTTTCCAGTTTAGTCTTTGCCTACTCTAGTTGTGTCACTTAAATCATATCCATAGTATATTATTCTAACAAGTATTGTGCTCACCTTACCCAGTCTAGAGTAAACAAAATCTATAGAACTATAGGCTCTAAAGGCTAGGATCCAAAACCTAATATACAAGCTTATTTTTGGATAAACATAATGATATTGATAGAGATAAAGAAGAGGAGAAACAAAATCAACTGGCTACAACATAGGTAGCAAAAGAATAGTCAAAAGTGATTGAGGGTTCCCACATCAATATGGTGTAAAACTCCATATCTAAAGAACCTCCAACTTCTAGTCAAGCCTATGTGTCAAAATATTATGAAGAAATAACTTTGTTGCAATATTTCCAGTGTTTAGAGGTTCTAGATATTACAAAATAGAGAAATGAATGTCCTTGAATGGAAATAAAAGAATAGATCAAATATATGGAGTTTATAGGGGATAATTTTTTTGTGATAGAGCTTAACATAGTATTTTGCATAGACATTGGAGTCAATCACATACCAGAATAATTCAAAAACCAATATTAGGTTTCACATAGTCATGTGCTCCAACAATTAAATCTAGAAAAGTTGAGAAAAATAACACAAGTATTGATAGTATCAAAAGAATTTTTCATGTACAATTCTAATATAGTGATTTGCTTAGACATGGTAACTTGTTAGAAAATAATCCTAAATATTTCATAGGTTCCAATTTCTAATATCATTAAAACACTTGTCAAATAATCATAACACAACTCACAACACCAATATTTTAAAAATAACACTTGATACCTCATACTTCACATCTTGACACATATTATGTGACTCTTCACTTTTACACTTGACACCTAATATTTATGATTCTTAACTTGCACACTTGACACATTTCACTCACACTTGCACACTTGATACCTTTCACTTACAACTCACACTTGCACACTTGACACAAAAACTCCACACTTTGATACATCCTTTAGACAAATATAAAATACACTTTCTAAACTAAATATTTATAATAGTACTCAATGGTACTTCAATGTACCAAATAATATAATATCTCCAACACCTCATGTATTATATTATTTGGTGTGAAGATTTTTAATCTTCAATCTCTGATTCTAGTCTTCATTCTTTGACTTTGGCTCTTGCATTGTGTCATGACGCACCTTGGTATGACTTATTGATAATATGGATTATGTGTAAAAATGTGATGATGCAATGCTTAGTACTAATTGTTTTAAGTATGGTTAATTACAAATTTTTATTTTGGTTATATTATATGAGGATATGGTACTATTGATTTTATACGTGTTTCTAGGACCAGGTAATCTCATAAGTGGATGAGGAAGTTGGCCATTAAGAATGAGAGATTAAAAAAGGGAAATGATGGTCAATTTAACTATTTATATCTTCAAGGTAACAATATGTTGCCACATATAGTTGCATCTCATATTGCATGTGTGAATGAGGTTATACCACTAGCTAGGAATTTGCTATAGCAAAGGAGCAATTCCTAGTAGCAAGTGATGATTGGTCATCAAAAAACTTGCTAACTAGGAACAAGAGGTGGTATACCATTTTGAAATGCTTATCTATAAACATCTGAATTTTATATGTGTTGCTCATAATATTGGATCTCGTAAAGGGAACCTCTAAGAGAAGAAATTATTAAGCAAGAGGACTTAATAATACCTACATATAAATATCATGACTAATATTAAATATTAGCTTGTGATATTAATTTAGAAATAATGAATTAATCTATAATGTTAATAAGTTAACATTATCAAAAATAAATTATGAAAGGTTAATGTTGATATTTTTTATTATGAGCAATATGAGGATGTTATGATTTTTTTAATTAAAATAAATATTTCTTTTTAAATTTAAAATAAAGTTCATTTATTTTATTAAAGAAAATATTTTTAGAAAGTTATGAAGTTGGTTTGGGTGAAAATCATCTTCTTGTTCCTAAGGCCATTTAAGAAGGAGAAAGGAAGAAAAATATAAAATATATGGGTAAACAGAGAATGAGCTATAGTTCGAAATACAGTGTGTGTGGAGAAGAAAGGAGGTGTTAGCAATGTTTGACATAAAAAATCTAAGGGGAAGTTTCATTGCATTTATCTCCATTGTAGACTGTGAGGAAATAGGTATATTTCTAGTGTTAATGAGGTGTTGCTAAGTTTATATTAAAACGCTACAATTGCTTAATTTGTTGCTATGAATGTTGTAATGCCATCTTGCTTCATTATGCTTTATTTTCCTTGAGTAGCATTTTATTTGGAGTATCAATCATTATATTCTTTTAGAAGTTGGTAGGTATTTTCTTGTTTAGAAAACCATCATCGACTGAGTTTTAGTTGGTTATCCATATTAGAGTCTAGCGATGTCTCCTTGAGGATTAAACCTGCTATAGATTGAGTTTTAGTTTCAAATTGATGTTTTTTCTATTGCTATAACTACCCAATATGTGTGTCTTAAGCTATCTTGGAATCATCTAGCAACCTGTTATTTGGAGGTCTATTTTATGACATCTATTTATTTGCTTTATCTCTATGATGTTTGTGTTGGTTGATCAACATCTTAGTTATAGAAACCAATGTTTACCTAGCTTTCATTGAGCTTTTGAACCCAAATTTTATTATGTTATTGTGCACTATCATTCTTGCAAGTGACATGCTTTAATATTATTAGATTAGTATTATTTATTTACTTAAGTCATTATATAGCATGGTATTTGATTAATTGATTGTCGTGCTATTTTTACCACTATAAAAAAATATCAAGGTTCACTATGTACTTGATAGATGTATGCATTCATTTTATATGGGATTTAAAACACTTAATCTTTTATTTTTGTTATTAAAGTAGTTGGGCTCTTTGTTTATTTATTAAAAATAAATGTTATTGTTGTGAGCCTTACAAATTGTAGACAACTGACCTTTTAGTCAAGCTTTGAATGTTCTTTTTTAATAAAGAGGGAAGGTTCAATAGTATTGAATTCCTTCATATTATGTTTGTTGTAATAGTACTATGGAAAATATCTAGGTATGTGAAATATTTAGTAAATGATTTATGAAAAGAATAATTGCATTTGTTTTCAATAAAGTATTAAGGACAAAGTTTTTATCTTTATTTTATATTATTAGAGAAATTTATAAATGGACTTCAGTTATTTAGTTGCTTTTGTGAAGGATAATAATAAATTAGAAGGATAAAGGGAATGTTTTATGGAATTGGGAATATATGTATTTTTTTCAAAATGTGAAAAATCAAATTGGGCATGGAGTTCTTTTTAGATAAATAAATTTCTGGGGTTTCTTCATATGATTGGTTTAAAATGAATTAGAAATGTAAAGGATCATTTCTATATGGATTACTTGATGTAATGGGTAAAAAGAATGTAGAGATGTAAATGATGCTTCTTTATGTTTTTATTGGATGCATTGAATATGAAAGAGCAATTAGGAATACATTATCATATTGAGGAGTTGTCCTAATCCCTTACTCCAACTACCTCTTAATGGAGCTCAAGGAAAATCAACAAAGAATTATATGGATGAATAATATTCTATCTTCTATTTACCATGGTTTCATATTGTTTAAGAATACGATTTAATTGGAATCTCTTATTAAAAAGAGATGTAAAGTAGAAAAATTTTATAAATATTAGTCATGGAATTGATTATATTAATATTGAGTTATATTATATTTTCAAGGAAGACTTTGTTAATAGGTTTCTTTATTATGCAAGGACTTGAATATGTAATACTTTAAGTATTCATTGTTGTTAATTCCAATAAATTTTGAAAGAATAAAATTATCTTGTTCTTATTGTAAATTAAAAAAAAAAGATTATGTGTTGGACAAAATGAATGAAAAGTAGTTATGAATTTGATTACAAAACATGTTCTTGCTTACTGAAAGAGTAAACTTAATTAAGATGTTTAATGCTTTCGATAATAGGCATTAAGAATATTTTAAGTCATTTATTAAGTAAGGAAAATGAGCATGTTTAACTTTTTATGAAAAGAGAGAGAGAGTTAAGGTGAATGCATTTAGATGTTATACATTTAGGTCATGAAGGGTTTGGAAAGGTATGCTTTAAGTAACCATGTTAGAACCCGGATGGATTTAAAATAAGATTCTAAGTGGTGTAACTTGAATCTTATTTTCTACCAAAGCGATTAGGAACCCATGTGCAATTAAGTGATGGCTTGTCGTTTGGCAAGGATCAAGTGTCCATGTGATTTATTATATGGAGTGATAATAACTTTAACTAGCCATCACAAAGATGTAGTAGTTAAGCACTGAGGTTTTAGTAATTTCACCGTGGAGGTGCAATGACTAAACTTTAAGGTATTATAACTGTGAGCACCAACATAGATTGACTTATGTTTGGTGAAGGAATTGGCATGTTTTTCTCTAAATATTGAGAAGGGATAATCTATACACTATGGGTGAATGGTCTTACATTCATGAAGAATATAAGAAATGTGGAGGGACTATTAAAGTATCCTTTATACAACATATATAAAGTGAAACCGAGAACTTATGGGAGTTTGGCCACTCTTGTCCACTCAAGAATCATCTGCAATGACTACATCTTGAAATATGGTTGTCTTATCAACTCTAATCAAAATGGAATCATCTTTAGTTAACCTTGATAGAGATCCTTACTTTGACTATAAAAAAATACTCTCTCGAGTTGGTTATATTTGGGGCATTATAGTTAGTATCAAAGCTCTTAGTCCTAGGACTAGAAGCTTCAATAAGAGTACTTAGGATTGGCCTAACGTGATGCGTAGACCTTGGGGATATTTAAAAATTTAGGGACATTAACTTGTAATGGGTACATTGATTATTTTACATCGATGTGCTCAATTCAGACCAAGAATTAAAAATCCTAAAGGATGTAATCTCTTATTGGGGATGTCACCTTGCATGAAGTAAGTGTAACCATTGCTATTATCAATAGATGATAATACTCTATTTATTAGTTCATGTGGATGATGTAACTAACTAGAAGTTAGAAGTACAATTTGGAGGAAATTTGTAACCTAACTTAAACCTTTTATGGCTAGGGAATATGGCACCAAGGCTAAGGAGAGGAAGAAGAGGATCTTCCCATACTCTAAGACAAGCTAGGCAGAGTAGTGTTGAAGCTATACCCCTAGGAAATATTTTGGAGAATTCAAATAGAGACATGGAGAATCTTACTGCTATAGTTTCCTTACTCCAAGAATAGATAGAACAATAGAGGGAACATATGAACCAGCAAAGGCAGTCACTAGAAACTATAGTGAATCAAGGTTCTCAAAACCAAAATTTTGAGGTTAGGTAGGAGGGGAATCCTGCTATAGAAGAATAAGAAGTTAGGGCTCGTATAGAGGTAAAATTAGCTAAGGATATGAAAAATGTTAAAATATCCAAATTTACTAGAAAATATGGAGGTGATTCAACTGAGGCTTGGCTAAATGAATTAGAGACCTACTTTTCTATGAAGAATTACTCTTCAGTAACCCAAACAGTTTAGGCTACTCTCCACTTACAAGATATAATATTAGAATGGTGGAATATGTTCAAATTTGGACATAATATTCAGGCAATGAATCTTTAGTGGGATGGTTTTTTTCAAGCCTTCAAGAAAATGTTCTTATCAAAATAATATTATGTAGATAAATTTTAGGAATTCTCTACACTTCACCAAGGAACAAGAATGATGGAGATATATTGTCAAAAATTTGTAAAGTTATTAAAATGTGTACCATCATATGAGATATATGAGATAATGAATGCACATAAGTTCATTTTATGAGTGGATACTAAGATGAGAACAATGATAAACTTGCACAAACCCAAGACCTTACAAAAGACATATAATTTGGCTCATCAAGAAGAATCCAACTTGCAAACCAGGAAGACCTACTTCAACTATGCTAAATTGACAAAGGAAGATTGACAGTCACTTAGAAAAAGAATTGTTGGATTCATGAAGTGGGAACAAGAGTGGAATAAAAAGAACAGAGGTAATATAAAGTTTGAGAAAAGGAACGATGAAAAGCAAGGGAATTTTAAGAAGAAATTCCAAAATAGGAATAACAATAATGATAATAATAATCCTCAACCTCAAAGGTATTCAGAATCATTACAAGTAAAAAATATAGAGGATCATAAACATGAAAGAACCCAAGGCCCCAAGGGAGGTTGCTTTAATTGTGGTGGTTCATATTATGCAAATAGATATCCTTAAGGGCGAGGATCAAGTAAGAGGGTAGAGGAACAAACCCACAAAATTTACATAGAAATTGGAAACTAGAACTTGGATAGACAAGCCACACCAATGCTCTTGAATGGTAAATTGTTTGATAAAAATGTTAAAGTTTTAATAGATAGTGAGCTATTGATAGTTTCATTTCCACTAATATAGTCAAGGATATGCTAGAAAGACCTAGATTTTTGGCACAAGGGTGGAAATTCGAGTATGGATCTAGATAGACCTACTCAGTGGATTAGTGTCTACCTACAACTAATATCTCCCTATCCAATGGCTCAACCATATGGTATCTATATGTAGAATCACTACATGCTTTTGAAATTATCTTAGAAATGGACTATTTAAAGGCTCATGGAGCCTCAATCAATTTCCAATATATATGGATGGATTATACGGATAATGATAAGAAGAGAATAAGGATTCATAGTGAGCAACGATATTTTCAATATTATTTTTTATTAGTGATGCAACTTAGAAAATCTATGAATACAGGTGGAATGATCTATGTTGTTAAGATAAACAATACAACAAATGATAATGGAAAGGAATAGATATTTGGGAAACACCCAAGTCTTCATGAATTTAGGGATGTATTTCCAAAAGGTCTCCTAGGCATTCCACCTAAATGTGAATTTGATTTCACTATTAAATTGATGCCTAGAGCCAAACCCATCAATATAATGTCTTAGAGGATGAATCTTATTGATATGTAGTAGTTAAAGGTGTAACTTCAAGGGTTTCTAGATAAAGGTTTGATTAAAGCTAGTGTATCACCATGGGGTGCACCAATCCTTTTTATCAAAAATAAGGATGGTTCTTTAATATTATAGAATGCTAAACAAAGTAACCATTAAGAATAGGTATACTTTACCTAAAATTGATGATCTCTTTGATCAATTGAAGTATGTTGCAATATTCTTCAAATTCACCTAAAATCTATATATTATCAGTTGAATATTCATGAGGAGGACACTCACAAGACAACCTTTAAGACCAAATATGGGCACTATGAGTTCATAGTGTTACCCTTTGGGTTGACAAATGCACCAATGATATTTATGAATTTGATGAACAATGTGTTTAGAAGATATCTAGATTAGTTTGTATTGATATTTTTGGATGATATCTTGATATACTCTTGCACTAGGGAAGAGCATGATAGACATTTGAGAATTGTGCTAGAGGTGTTGAGGAAGAATCAACTTTACAAGAATTTGTCTAAATTTGACTTTTATGTTCCTCAAGTACAACATTTGGGGTACATCATATTTGTAGAATGGATTGCTATAGATCCAAAGAAAGTTGAAGCATTCTTAAGTTGGCCAACACCTACCAATATATTTGAAGTATGGAGCTTCATGGGCATTACAAGAAATTATAGGTATTTTGTGAAGGGCTATTCAAATATTTTCTATCCTATCACTAACCTTCAGAGGAAGGAAAAAGAGTTCAAGTGGATAGATAAATGTGAAACCACTTTTCATACTCTAAAGAAAAATCTAACTACAACACCTATGCTTAGGATACCAAATTTGTAAAAGAATTTTATTATATGTACAAATTCTTTACTAGAAGGATTGGGACGAGTATTATCCCAAGATGAATTTGCTATAGCATATGAGTCCAGGAAGATCAAGAAACATGGGGTAAATTTTGCTATGCATGAATTAGAGCTAGCAATGGTTGTGCATGCTCTTAAAATATAGATACAATAGCTATTATGAAAACCTTTTGAGTTAAGGACTAACCATAAAAGTCTAAGGTGCACTTTTACTCATCCTATGCTCAATGCAAGATAGAGAAGATGGGTCAAGTTCCTAGTAGAGTATGACTTTGGTATAGAGTATATCAAAGGAAAGGAAAATAAGATCATTGATGCCTTATGTAGAATAAAGCACATACCATCATTGACTCATAGCCATGTGGACTTAATGGGTCAAGTCAAGAAAATAGAACTTAGGATCAATATTATAGTGAAATTTGGGTCAATATGGAAATAAATCCTACAGAGAACAAGGATTTTAGCATAAAATATGATCTTTTGTGTTTAATAATAGGGTGGTTATACCCAAATTCAATGATTTATAAAGATTGATTATGCAATAAGTTCATAGTTCTCCTTACTCTCTCACCCTAAAGTGGCTAAAATGAGATAACATGAAAAATATATTTTACTGGTTAGGAATGAAAAATGATACCATTGAATTTATTGCTAGATCCTTGGAATGCTAGAAATTCAAAGCTAAGCATAGACATCCAACAAGAAAATTATACCCACATGATATACCGATGTATAAAAGGAAGGTTATATCTATGGATTTCATTGTGGGTTTACCTACGATAAGGTATCAACATAATGCAATTCTTATGGTAGTTGATAAATTAACTAAAGTTATGTATTTTATACCAGGTAACATCAGGGATGATGCACTAGTGGTGGAAAATAGGTTCCAAAGAGATATTTAGGTTACATAGGTTTCTTGAAGTAATCATTTTAGATAGGGATTCTAGCTTCACATCAAAGTTCTTGCAAGATCTTCATTATGTAGTGGGTACAAAGTTGAACATTAGTTCTATATATTATCTAGAAATAGATGGAAAAATAGAGAGGGTAAACCAAGTATTGGAAGACATTATTTGTGTAGACACAAAAATTGACCCACTAAGGTGAGTAATTTTCCCTAGATCCCTTGTTTTCTCCTTGGAAAATTAGGGTCATATTTGAGCCAATTTTCCCCTACCAAATCTTCTCCATTCCTCCTAAATACTATACCATTAGATCGGTCTTGAAAAGATATTTCCAACAGTATATGATATGACCCATTTTGACTCCATTTGATCCTCCAAAATGCATTAAAACCGCATGGGGGTCTAGCTGGTGTGAAATCGTGGTCCATTTTTATGGGGCATGATTTTGCATTTTAGGGTTTTCTCTTAAGAAAACCCTAATTTTCAAAGTTGATCTTTTAAAGTTGGTTGTACTTAGTTTTTTTTTCCCATTCTTCTTTCAAATCCACTATAAAAGGAGGGTTTGAAGTTCATTTCTTCCAATCAAGTTCATAACAACAATTCTTGATTAAAGTCCTATTTTCTTGAGGTCTTCTTCTTTCGTAAGCAAGCTAACTCACAAGTGTGAAGTGTGATCTATTGAAGCTTTATTTTTTGTTGCATTGGATTATGTGTTTTGGTGGATAAGTGTTGAAGCCATAAGGAGGATTTTTGCCACTTGGAGGTCTCCTCCTTGGATTTGCTTTTTCGCTACCATGGGGTTGTTTTCACTCATTTGTTTTTGCATATTATATTATTTACTTTTGTGCATTGTTAATTTACACTTTTTGGAGTTTTATCTCTTATTTTATGAAATCATGCTTGGGTCTATACGGAGCACGATTTTTCCTGTGCAAGATCGTGGTCACTCCATACGAGATGTAATTTTGCATAGATCACGTTTGGGGGTAATATACTACCCCAAACCCTAGATCTATGTTAGGTGTTGCATGTAGGCCATATTAGGGTATTTTGTGCTTTGTTTTACTATTATGTTCTACTATATTCTGTTATGCTTGTTCATCTTCCAAAGGTCAATTTTTGCTTCTATTTTTAAAGGTCAACTAAAAGGATCTAGGGGGCTTGAATGTTGTGACTCCAAGAATTATTGTACAATGGCCTAAGTAGGTACCTTAATGCTGATCATATTTTTCAAGTGTTTCTTAAGTTATCTTGCAAAAACATGAATTGTTGATATCGTTGGACAAAAGATAAAATATTGGATCAACCAACAGATAAGATAAGTGCCCTAATTAGTTTTTAGGCTATTTGTTGTGCCTTTTATTTCTATTATAAACCTTAGATCTGATTTAAAAAGAAATACATCTAATTGATTTCTAGGCATCTAAAAGATAAACAAGCATATAGTATGCACTTAGGGTTAATTTTGTTTGTGCATCATCTCTTGAACCCTTGCTTAAAGGTTTTCTATCTTAAAACCCTAGGGTTAGAAAAACATTCAAAGAAAGAATCATTCTAGGGTTAGCTCTTGTCTTCTTGCATTCTGTATTTTTGCATTGTCCTTTATCTTTTATAGCATAGATCTAGAAAGGTCAAACATAGGTGATTGTCTTGAATCGAATATATCAAACATTCCTAAAAATCTTGTGGACTTAGAGCGAGTCCTTAAATCCATTCCTGGTGAACCCTCCCTCCATTCTTTAGCATCGAGTGTAGAGAACAACGTATGTTATAGGACAATTTCCCCCTCTACATCTTTGGTGAACCCGATGTGAACACCTCCTTTTTCTTTTAAAATATTAAATAAGACCACTAATTTGTTTGCATAGAGTTAGAACATGAAAATAATTTAAAAATTACCTTTTGTGTGGCTTTCATTATTTCTAGATCTCTTTTTTTCCCTTGTTATTTCTCTTAATCCTATGGCTCCAAACCTTAGGACTAAGCGAAAGCTTTCAAAATTTGATATGAATCCTCAAAAGGATGATCAGATTGACAAGGAGAATCCTTATATAGAGATAAAAGAGGGCTTGGAGAATGATGATCCTATTGAAGGTCCTCATGGTAGGCTCATATTTAAATAATTTTATCATGTTTTGGATTTCATGGAATGCCATAAGGAGACTTTACTTAAGGCTATGGAACATGAATCTCAACTCGAAATAGGTGAGACTCTTCTTCCTCCTTCGGTTATCTCTCCTAGGCATGTTTATGATAACCCTTTGTTTGAATCTTTGAAACATGATAATCATGCCCATCAACCAACTTATGCCACTACTACAACCACCAATGTTGGAAGAAGTCCACAAATCCCTCCAACTAGTAGTGTCACTCAAAATTATTTTCAATTTCCTCCTCAATCTGTTAATCTCAACACTTTTGCCTCTATTCCACAAAATGTTAGTTATCCTCTCCAACAAGGTACCACATATCACAATAGTATCAATGCTTCCAATATGTGCCAAGTACATTTCCAACAACCTATTTATACCCCTCCCTTAGGGAATCTGGGGGTATTGCATAATAGTAATCCAGAGGTGCATAATTTGGAAAATATGGTAAAATAATTGGTTTCAAAAGTTGAGATGATTCAACCTTCAAGTTTTACTTACAACTATAAGTAAATATGTAATCAGCCTCTAGATCCTATTGTTGCTGCTAGGCCTTATCCTAAGCATTTTCCCATGCCATTTTTACCTATATATAAGGGAACTAAAGATCCAATTGAACATCTAAGAAGATTTAGAATAGCGTGTCATGATCTCATCTATGATGACATGTTATTACTAAATATATTTCCTAAGATTCTTATTCAAGAAACTCTACTAGATACATCTCATCAAGGTTTTGAGTAGAGTAATGAGGATGAGGATTCCCCTTATCCTTCTCATATTTTGTTTTGTAATATGATAAAGTTTGTGTGTTCTAATGGTAAATCTCCTGCTTCTCATAGAGATATTGTAAAGTTAGAGATTGCTCCTCCTTATGCTAATAATAATGGTTGTGTTCAAGGATGTATTGATTATTGTACTATGGTTGCCAAAGAAAGAGCTATGAATGAGCCTCTTTGTTATTATAATCATCAAGATGGCTTGCCTTCTAGATTTTTATTTGATGAAGCAGTCCCATGAATGCTTGTTCTTTTTGTTAAGATAGGAGGCACAATTATAATATGTGTCGACTATCATTTTGATTCCTTGTTTAATAAAACATAAAATAAAATAAAATCAATCATTAATTAGGTATGCATTTACATTTCATTCCATCATACCTATTTTCTTGCTCATACTACATGACTTCCTGTCATATTTTGCATGGTTGCCTGATATTCTGTTCCTCTTGCATTTTTGCTTGTCATAATTGCATGGTTGCTTGTTCATGACTACTTGATCATATAGCTTTTCGGGTATTTCTGACAATGGTATGTGATGATACCTAGTTAGGTCGTAGCTCATATGCATTGCACTCTCACTAGGGTTTTGATGTCTAGCAAAGCCCCAACCTATGGCCCATGCATTTTTCAACCCTTCTCTTTTCATCTTCCTTTGTTCTTTTCTTCTCTTCTCTCTTCTTCATGTATTCTTTGACTTTGAAAGTTTTTACAATGATCATCATTTATCTCCAAAGTCGAGGAATGCAATCATCTTTTGGTATGTCCTTATATTTTGCATAATTTTTATTTTTACTTTGTCTTCTTTGTTTAGTTAAGGATATATCTTCTTCTCTCCTTTTTTTACACATTTTCTCCCTCTTGAATTTTCAATAGCTAAAACTTGAAACTGGGGGTACACACACATAATTCTTTGCTCCTCATTTTCTTCCTCTTTCTTCTAGCATATGCACACACTCACATTGTTTTATGCTCATATGAATTCGTCTATGCATAATCTTACACACCCCTATTAGGTAGTATTTTCTAATACATCATACACATTAGCAATAACATATCACCCTTATTGGGTTACGCTTCTTTTGACTTAGCGAGCTCAAAACGCCATTACAGGATAAGCTCCTTGACCATTTTAGCAGGTCTTGAAATACATCCTAGTGGGTAATTGCCCCACAATAGTCATTAGTGAGAAATCATCCATAGTGGGTTATGCTCCATAATTTAATTATTTGGGCATTCATCCATAGCAGGTTACACTCCATATTTCTACCCATTTATCCATACTAGCGAGTACTACATCCATAGTGGGTTTTCACTCCACATATGGACCATCCTTTGGGCATAAAACCCTTCATTCAGGGTTCTTGATCAACTTCTCTCACTTTCTATTGTTGACCTTATTGGAAGATGTTCTTATTTTTCTTCTTCTTCTCTCCTCTTTCCTTCTTCTTTCTTTCCCTTTTTTCTATTCATCCATGCATTTTATGCTAGTTGTATTAGATTCATGTTGTACCCAATGATCATTGCTATACTTTCTTTGTTCTTCATGTTTCTATGTTTTACTTTTTATTTCTTCACCTTTTCCAATTTTCTTAAGGAAGTTCCTTTCCTTTCAAAACTCAATGGAAACCCTAGCCATAGAGGCATTAATGGTAGAAATGTCTCACCTTGTGTGCAAAATTCTAGAGTGTCCTTCGTGATACCTCTTTTGCACCACCCCTTTGTCCAAAACTGGACACCCCTTGTCTATGTTTGTTGTCTTCTTGCCCATAGGAGTCTACATATTTATTTGATACAATTACTTATCCTTAAATACATCAAAGAGAGATAAAAATGTAGACACAAAAAATTGACCCACTAAGATGAGTATTTTTTCCTAGATCCCTTGTTTTCTCCTTGGAAAAGTAGGGTCATATTTGAGCTAATTTTTCCCCACCAAATATTCTCCATTCCTCTTAAATACTATACCATTATATTGGGCTCAAAAATATATTTCCAACGATATATGATATGACCCACTTTGACTCTGTTTGACCCTCCAAAATGCATTAAAACCTCATGGGAGTCTAGCTGGTGTGAAATCGCGATCCATTTTTATGGGGCGCGATTTTGCATTTTAGTGGTTTCTCTTAAGAAAACCTTAATTTTTAAAGTTGATATTTTTAAAGTTATTTGTGCTTAGTTTTTCCCGTCCATTCTTATTTTAAATCCACTATAAAATGAGGGTTTAAAGTTTATTTCTTCCAAGCAAGTTCATAACAATAATTCTTGATTAAAGTCTTATTTTCTTAAGGTCTTCTTCTGCAAGCAAGCAAGCTAACTCACAAGTGTGAAGTGTGATCTATTGAAGCTTTGTTTTTTTTTGCATTGGATTATGTGTTACTACTCTTGGTGGACAAGTGTTGAAGCCCTAAGGAGGATTTTTGCTACTTGGAGGTCTCCCTCCTTGGATCTGCTTTTTCGCTACCACCAGGTTATTTTCACTCATTTGTTTTTGTATATTAGCTTATTTACTATTGTGCATTATTAATTTACACTTTCTAGAGTTTTATCTTTTCTTCTGTGAAATCGTGCTCAGGTATCTATGGGGCACGATTTTTCTTGTACGAAATCGCGATCGCTTCGTATGGGGCATGATTTTGCATAGACCACATTTAGGGGCAATATGCTACCCCCAAACCCTAGATCTATGTTATATGTTGCATTTATGATATATTAGGGCATTCTATACTCTATTTTACTATTTTGTTTTGTTATATTCTGTTATGCTTGTTCATCTTCCAAAAGTCAATTTTTGCTTCTATTTAAAAAAGGTCAGCTAAAAGGACCTAGGGGGTTTTACTGCTACACCTCCAAGAATTATTGTATAGTGGCCTAAGCAGGACTCCTAACACTAATCATATTTTCAAAGTATTTATTAAGTTATCTGGCAGGAACATGAATTGTTGACATCGATGGACAAAGGATAAAAGCTTGGATCAACCACGAGATAAGATAAGTGCCATAATTAATATTTAGGCTATTTGTTGAGTGTCTTTTATTTTTTTTATAAACCTTAGATCATATTTTAAAAGAAATATATTTAATTGATTTCTAGGCATCTAAAATATAAACAAGCATATAGTGTGCACTTAGGGTTAATTTTATTTGTGCATCATCTCTTGAACCCTTACTTAAAGGTTTTCTATCTTAAAACCCTAGGGTTAGAAAAGTATTCAAAAAAGAATCATTCTAGGATCAGATCTTATATTCTTGCATTTTGTATTTCTACATTGTTCTTTATCTTTTATAGCATAGATCTAGAAATGCCAAACATAGGTGATTGTCTTGAATCGAATACATAAAACAAACCTAAAAATATCGTGGACTTGGAGCGAGTCCTTAAAGCCATTCCTGCTGAATCCTCCCCCATTATTTAGCACCGAGTGTAGAGAACAACATATTCCCATGGTTCACCTCAAGGATTTCTCTCTTTGCAGATCTAGCCTTGAGAATCATATGTGGTAGGGTGATTTTATCTCTTTATACTTTGCATGTATTGCATGGACCAAAAGTCTTTATGGGAAGACTTTTTGCATCTAGTAGAATTTGCTTATAATAATAGGTATCATGCTTCCTTTGGAATGGCCCATTTGAAGCCTTATATGGAAGGAGATGTAGAACACCTCTATCTTGGGATAATATGGAGGATCAGGTAGTGATCAGACCAGAAACTATTTGAGAGATAGAGGAATAACTTAGAATGATCAAGCAAAGGCTTAAGGAAGTCATTGATCATCAGAAGCGCTACGTTGATCTAAAAAGATCACCTAGAGAATTCTCTATAGGAGATAAAGTTTTCTTAAGAGTTAAACCCATGAAAAGTAGCATCAAGTCAACTAAGTTGGATTTCCATTATGTTGGGCTATTTGAGATCATTGATAAGATAGTCTAGTAGCCTATAGACTTGTCTTACCACCTAACCTATCAAAGATCCATGATACTTTCCATGTATCTCTGCTTAGGAAATATATTACTGATCCTAATCATGGTGTGAAATATCTCTAAATTGTATATGGTAGATCCCTCAATCATTGAGGTAAGACCAATGAAGATTCTAGAGTTTTGTTCCAAGTTTATAAGGAAATAAACTCTAGAACAGTGTAAGGTCCAATGGGACCACTATTCTGAGTAATGTGCTACTTGGAAAAAAAGTGGAGGATGTTGGTTGTGGAACCTGATTCTAATTTGGAGGCCCTGTTTTAGTCGCATTTGGACCCACTCTACAAAAGGATATGGGTGTTATGTAGTTGTGTGTCAAATTGCATGTCAATCCAAGTTTTTTTGTGAATTACTATTTAAAAAAAATATAATGAGAAATAATTTTCCGAAAATAGTAATACTAAAAACAAAAAAATTTGACGAAAACATAATTTGCCAAAAATAGTAATTAACAAAAAATGGAAACATTTTGATGAAAAATAATTTTTTGAAAATAGTAATTACTAAAAATGGTAAATTTTGATAGAAAAGATAATTTGTTGAAAATAGTAATTTTTTATTTTTATTTTGGGGCCTTAATGATTTGCTCTAAAATTGTAACCCTCATTTTATAAGAGGATGTTGTTTGACATTGGATATGTGAGAAAGAAGAGAAATTGTAATTGTGAGATCGAAGAGGAAGTACAATGGATTTGCTATAAGTTGTATCCCTTCAAGATTTGCTAGATGGAATAATAAATCTTGGTTATTTTCTCCGTGTGTCTCTTGTGTGCTTTATTTTCTATGTTAATAAATCCACATTTTTTATTGTTCATGATATTATATTCATAACAACTAGTATCAGAGCAAGGTTGACTTGACAGGAAGGTTTCCTGATTCGAGTGGGAGCAATGGCAGAAGAAGGTAAGTTCAGGGTTGAGAAGTTTAACGGCTAAAATTTCTAGCTATAGAAGATGCAAATGGAGGATTATCTATATCAGAAGGATCTTTACCTACCATTAGATGAAAAAGCAAAGAATTCGATGAAGACATCAAATGAAGAATAAGAAGTTCTGAACAAAAAGGCACTAAGAACAATATGACTATGTCTGGCATCATCGGTGGCCTTCAATATTTCAAAGGAAAATATAATAGAGGATTTAATAAATGTGTCGGAAAAACTGTATAAAAAAACCTCAACTTAAAATAAGGTATTTCTTATGAAGCATTTATTTAATATGCAGATGTCAGAAGGTGGATTTGTTATTGATCATTTGAATGAGTTTAACATGGTTACAAATCAATTAACTTTGTAGGCATAAATTTTGACGATGATATTAGGGCTCTTTTGATCTTGTGCTCATTTTCAGAAAGCTGAAATGGCTTGGTCATGACTATGAGTAATTCTATCTTTGCTTCAAATACTTTAAAATTTGATGATGTTATTGGTGTTATCCTAAGCAAGGAAATGTGAATAAAAAGTACAGGTGAGACACTAGGTAATATTTTGAGTGTGGAAAATAGGGGGAGATAATAGAAGAGAGGAAAGAACCTAGGGAAACATGGAAAATAAAATAAGGGCAAATCCAAATCCAAAGAAAAATAGTTGTAATGCTAGCACTATGGGAAGAAAGGACACCTAAAAAGAGACTATTGGTCTCAAAAAGAAAAATAGGGAGATAAAAAATAGGATAATCAGGAAGTAAATATTGTAGGTGATATATTACAAGATGCTTTAATCCTTTCACTAGATAATTTTACTAATTTTTGGGTGCTAGACTCAAGATATTCATATCATGCCACACCCCATAGAAAATATTTTTTAGATTATGTTCAAAGTGATTTTGGACAAGTTTATTTGGGGGATGATCGACCATGTAAAATCGTTGGAAATGGTAAGATATATAGATAAAATTATTGAATGGAAACCAATGGTTGCTAAAAAAGATAAGGAATATTTATGATTTAAGAAGGAATCTAATTTCCATAGGGTAGTTGAATAGTGAAGGATGTACAATTATATTCTTAGCAGATTCATGGAAGGTTGCTAAAGGATCACTGATATTAGCAAAATGAAATAAGTCAAGTACATTGTATGTATATACTGGTAATACTGATATTTCTATTGCTTTAGCCTCTATAGGAGCAGATACAACTTTGTGGCATCATAGGCTTGGGCACATGAGTGAGAAGGGGATGCATATTCTCCACTCAAGGAAATTATTGCCAAGATTAAAGCAGATTGATATGGATTTTTGTGAGCACTGTGTTTATGGCAAACAAAAAAGAGTTATATTTCTCAAAGTTGGGAAGGAAAATAAGAGTGAAAAGCTAGAGCTTGTGCATACAGGTGTGTGGGGACCATCTTAGGTATCATATCTTGGTGGCTCTAATTATTATGTTATTTTTATTGATGATGCAACTAGAAAAACTTGGGTTTACTATATTTTAAAGAAATTAAATGTCTTTGATACTTTTAAATATTGGAAAGCTTTGGTTGAGAATGAGACAGGAAATAAGTTTAAGTGTCTTAGATCAAATAATGAAGGTGGGTACTATAGAAAGGAGTTTGAAAATTACTGTTCATACCATGGGATTCATAGAGTGACGACAATTTCAAGAACACCATAGGAAAATGGTGTGTTAGAAAGGATGAACAAGACAATCATGCAATGCGCTAAATGTATGAGATTATATGTAGGATTGCCCTTACAATTTTGGGTAGATATTGTGGATATTTTTGTTTATTTAATAAACAAAGGGCCTTCAAGTTCAGTGGATGGTGGTATTTCATAAGAGGTATGGACAGGTAAAACTGTTAATTTTTCATTTCTAAAGACTTTTGGTTGTGAAGCTTTTATGCATATTGATAAAGAAAATAGAACAAAACTTGAGGCAAAATCCAAGAAGTGCACTTTCATTGGATATGGAGTTAATGATTTTGGTTCACTTTTGGGATTATGCAAATCACAAAATCATTAGGAGTAGATATGTGATATTCAATGAGAAGGTCATGTATAAGGATCAATTGCAGGGAAAGAAACATGAAAAAGCAAACACAAAATACACAATGCTTGCTGAAATTGAAACTCCAAAGGTGCTAAAAGAACAACAACAATAAGCACCTCAAACTCCTGAAAATGTTGTTAAAAGATCTACCAAGATAAGTAGACCCCCTGAATGTTACTCTCCTTTATTATATTATGTACTATTATCTGAATCTGTTGAACCAAAAACATATGAATAAGTGATGCAGATAGAAACCAGGAAGAAGTGGTAGAAAGGCATGAAACAGGAGATGGACTCCTTGGTACATAACCAAATTTGGGATTTGGTTTGGTTACCTACAGGAAAAATAGCATTACAAAATAAATGAGTTTACAGGGTGAAAGAAGAAGATGGAGGTAAAAATAGGTATAAGTCCATACTTGTTGTAAAGGGGTTTGCATAGAAGAAAGGTATTGATTATGATGAAATTTTTTTACCTGTTGTTAAAATAATTTTAATAAGAACCATTTTAAGTCTAGTGGTTGTAGAGGATTTTCATATTCAATAGTTAGATGTAAAAACGTTTTTATCCATGGGGATTTGGAGGAAGAGATTTATATGCAGCAGCCATAGTAGTATGAGGTCAAAGGGAAGGTGGAATTGGTGTGTAGGTTAAAAAATATCTTGTATGGCCTAAAGCAAGCATCAAGGTAGTCGTATATAAAATTTTATAGGTTTATGTTAGAATAGGGGTATAGTAAATGTTTTTTAAACCATTATGTTTTTTTTAAGAAATTGTATAATGATAATTATATTATCCTATTACTGTATGTAGATGACATGTTTGTTGTAGGGTCTAACATGCAAGATATAGATGTGTTGAAAAGAAAATTGGTAAATTCATTTGCAATGAAGGATTTGGGTGCTGCAAAGCAAATCCTTGGTATGATAATAACAAGAGATAAGAAAAATCATAAATTAAATTTATCTCAGGGGGAGTACATTGAGAAGGTGTTGGAGAGATTTTAGATGAAGGATGAAAAACCTGTTAGTACACCTTTGGCTAATCATTTCAAACTGACCAAAGAGATGTGTCCCAAGACACATGAGGAGATTGACTATATGTCCAAGGTTCCTTATTTATCAGTAGTTGGCAGTTTGATGTATGCGATGGTGTGCACAAAGCCATATATTGCATATGTAGTGGGATTTGTGAGCAGGTTTATGAACAATCCAGGAAAATAATATTGGGAGACAGTGAAGTAGATTCTCAGGTATTTGAGAGGTACTGTCACTTAGGTAAGGAAAGGAGGAATTGGTGTGTAGGTTAAAAAATATCTTGTATGGCCTAAAGCAAGCATTGAGGTAGTGGTATATAAAATTTGATAGGTTAATGTCATAATAGGGGTATAGTAAATGTTATTCTGACCATTGTGTTTTTTTTAAGAAATTGTATAATGATAATTATATTATCCTATTACTGTATGTAGATGACATGTTTGTTGTAGGGTCTAATATGCAAGATATAGATGTGCTGAAAAGAAAATTGGTAAATTCATTTGCAATGAAGGATTTGGGTGCTGCAAAGCAAATCCTTGGTATGAGAATAACAAGAGATAAGAAAAATCATAAATTAACTTTATCTCAAGGGGAGTACATTGAGAAGGTGTTGGAGATATTTTAGATGCAGGATGCAAAACCTGTTAGTACACCTTTGGCCAATCATTTCAAACTGACCAAAGAGATGTGTCCCAAGACACATGAGGAGATTGACTATATGTCCAAGGTTCCTTATTTATCAGTAGTTGGCAGTTTGATGTATGCGATGGTGTGCACAAGGCCAGATATTGCATATGTAGTGGGAGTTGTGAGCAGGTTTATGAACAATCCAGGAAAATAATATTGGGAGGCAGTGAAGTGGATTCTTAGGTATTTGAGAGGTACTATCACTTAGGTAAGGGAAGGAGGAATTGGTGTGTAGGTTAAAAAATATCTTGTATGGCCTAAAGCAAGCATCGAGGTAGTGGTATATAAAATTTAATAGGTTTATGTCATAATAGGGGTATAGTAAATGTTATTCTGACCATTGTGTTTTTTTTAAGAAATTGTATAATGATAATTATATTATCCTATTACTGTATGTAGATGACATGTTTGTTGTAGGGTCTAACATGCAAGATATAGATGTACTGAAAAGAAAATTGGTAAATTCATTTGCAATGAAGGATTTGGGTGCTGCAAAGCAAATCCTTGGTATGAGAATAACAAGAGATAAGAAAAATTATAAATTAACTTTATCTCAGGGGGAGTACATTGAGAAGGTGTTGGAGAGATTTTAGATGAAGGATGCAAAACATGTTAGTACACCTTTGGCTAATCATTTCAAACTGACCAAAGATATGTGTTCCAAGACACATGAGGAGATTAACTATATGTCCAAGGTTCCTTATTTATCAGTAGTTGGCAGTTTGATGTATGCGATGGTGTGCACAAGGCCAGATATTGCATATGTAGTGGGAGTTGTGAGCATGTTTATGAACAATCCAGGAAAATAATATTGGGAGACAGTGAAGTGGATTCTCAGGTATTTGAGAGGTACTGTCACTTAGGTAAGGAAAGGAGGAATTGGTGTGTAGGTTAAAAAATATCTTGTATGGCCTAAAGCAAGCATTGAGGTAGTGGTATATAAAATTTGATAGGTTTATGTCAGAATAGGGGTATAGTAAATGTTATTCTGACCATTGTGTTTTTTTTAAGAAATTGTATAATGATAATTATACTATCCTATTATTGTATGTAGATGGCATGTTTGTTGTAGGGTCTAACATGTAAGATATAGATGTGCTCAAAAGAAAATTGGTAGATTCATTTGCAATGAAGGATTTGGGTGCTGCAAAGCAAATCCTTGGTATGAGAATAACAAGAGATAAGAAAAATCATAAATTAACTTTATCTCAGGGGGAGTACATTGAGAAGGTGTTGGAGAGATTTTAGATGAAGGATGCAAAACCTATTAGTACACCTTTGGCTAATCATTTCAAACTAACCAAAGAGATGTGTTCCAAGACACATGAGGAGATTGACTATATGTCCAAGGTTCCTTATTCATCAGTAGTTGGCAGTTTGATGTCTGTGATGGTGTGCACAAGGCCAGTTATTGCATATGTAGTAGGAGTTGTGAGCAGGTTTATGAACAATCCAGGAAAATAATATTGGGAGACAGTGAAGTGGATTCTCAGGTATTTGAGAGGTACTGTCACTTAGGTATTATGCTTTGGAGGTTCTAATACTATTTTACAAAGATATGTTGATTTAGACATGGTAGGTGATATAGACAGCAGGAATACCATAGGGTATATTTTTACTATAGGTGGAACTATAGTAAGTTGGATTTCAAAATTACAGAAGGTTGTTGCACTTTCAACAATAAAAGCAGAGATGATGCTATTACAGAGGCTAGAGGAGATGATTTGGTTACAAAGGTTTATGGAGGAGTTAGGAAAGAAGTAGGAGAATAACATATTATATAGTGACAATCAGAGTGTCATTCATCTTGCAAAGAATTCATCCTTCCATTTCAAAACTAAACATATACAAATCAAGTATAATTTTATATGCTCAATGTTGGAAGATGGATAGTTAAAACTGGAGAAGATACACACTAGCCAAAATCCTACAGATATGTTCTCAAAGGTAGTAACCAGGAAGAAACTAAGTTCTTGCTCAATTTTAGTTGGTCTTCAAACGTAACAGTAAAGTGTGAGAAAATTTCCAAGTCCAAATTTGAATCATAGTCTAGGTGCAGTAGCGGTGGAGTTATTGTGATCAGTCTAGTAGGTGCAGTAGTGGTGAAGTTATTGTGATCAGTCTCCAAGTGGGATATTGTTGGTTGTGGAGCCTGATTCTAATTTGAAGGTCCTATTTTAGCCGTATTTGGACCCACTCTATGAAAGTATATAAGTGTTATGTAGTTGTGTCAAATTACATGTCAATTCGAGTTTTTTGTGAATTACTATTTTTGGAAATTTTTTGACGAAAAATAATTATTTGAAAATAGTTATTACTAAAAACGGAAATTTTGACCAAAAAATAATTTTTCGAAAATAGTAATTACTAAAAACGAAAAATATTTTGACGAATTTTTTTTCTAAAAATAGTAATTGCTAAAAATGACAAATTTTGATAGAAAAAATAATTTACCGTTTTATATATTTATTTTGGGGTCTTAATGATTTGCTCTAAAATTGTAACCCTCATTTTATAAGAGGAGATTGTACGATATCGGATATGTGAAAAAGAAGAGATATTGTAATTATGAGATCGAAGAGGAAGTATAATGGATTTGTTGTAGGTTGTATCCCTTCGAGATTTGTTGGACGAAATAATAAATCCTGGTTATTTTCTCTGTGTGTCTCTTGTGTGCTTTATTTTTTGCATTAATAATTTCATTTTTTATTGCTCGTAATTTTATATTCCTGACAGAGGATATGAGAAAACAGATTCTTTATCTATTTGATTGAAATATATATTTTTTATATTACAGGAATATCACAAAGGACTGTATTTAGTCCAAGGAGGAGTATGTCATGATCCACCTTGGTAGGACTCATTGACAATATGGATTATGTGTAAAAATGTGATGATGCAATGCTTAGTATTAATTGCTTTATGGATGGTTAATTGTAAATTTTTATTTTGGTTATATTATATGAGGATATGGTATTGTTGATTTTATGTGTTTGTAGGACCGGGTACTCTCATTAGTGGACAAGGAAGTTGGTCACTAGGAACAAGAGACTGAAAAAGAAAAATGATGGTCAGTTTAACTATTGAGAGCTCCAGGGTAACAAGATGTTGTATATAGTTGCATCTCATATTGCATGTGTGAATGAGGTTATATCACCAACGAGGAATTTACGATAGCAAAGGAGCAGTTCCTAGTAGCAAGTGATGACTGGTCATAAAAAAACTTGCTAACTAGGAACAAGAGGTGGTATAACATTTTGCAATGTTTATCTATAAATATTTGAAGTGTATTTGTGTTGCTTTTAATATTGTATGTAGCAAAGGGATCCACTAAGAGAAGGAATTATTAAGAAAGAGGGCTTAATATGTTAGGATCCTCAATCCTAACATTATTAGTTAGTATTAGTTAGTATTATTAATCATTTAATTATTATATTATTAACTTATAAAGTGAACCATCACAACCCTTCATAACATGAACCATCACATCTCTTCATACGTGAACCATCATGTCTCTTCACCAACATAGCTTTAGGGTAGATATATATATTAGGTTGGCCATCCATATCAAATCATCCAAGAAGAAGAATAATAATCATAGATTCTAAGGAGGGAGCCCCCTATAGTGGCAAAGCAATTACAAGGGAGCCCCCTTTGAGTGGCCTGCGATTACATTTACATTAATTTGTTAATAATTTTATATTAAGACCTTGGGGTCTTACCATTTGGTATCAGAGCCATGTGGGACCCAGTCATGTGGGAATTGCTCAAAGATCTTCATCAAATCACTTTTGTACGTGAGTATCAAACTCGATTTGAGGATATCACCAAACACAACATAATATTGGAGGAATCAATTCTCATCAATGGCTTCATTAGGGGATTAAAAGAGGAAATTAGAATGGAGGTGACAAGGTTCAATCCCTATACCATGATGCAGACCTATGGATTGGCAAAAATAGTTGAAGATAAAATCAATGCACAACAACGATTAGGGAAACCACTTATGGAAAAATCATCGACCACTTACATCACTCCCAAACCTATGCATAATGGAAGGGCACAAAGCACTTACACAACCCCCAAATCTAACCGAAAATTACAAATTAAACATCTTAGCTTTGAGGAGATGAAGGAGCGATGAGCAAAAGGACTCTGTGATAATTGTGATGACCAATTTGGACCCCACCATAAATGTGCTACACTAACATTGTATTTATTGAAGGAATTTGATCCCTGTATCTCCATAGAGCAAGCAGATGAGGTAGTTGTGTCCGAAGCGACCAATGCACCTACTCACCACAATGAAGACAATGAGGTCGATGTGCAAGAAGTGATTGATGTACCAAGAAAGGATGAGGTAAACATACCCAAAGTGATCAATGCTAGCCAAACATGCACTCTACAAGACCTACACATACCTTCCTCACCAATAGTGTGTTCTTGCCATATGACCAAACCTATTTGGAACCAACGCAGAGTGACTACACACTCCTCCATTGGCTCTACCAAGGAACCAAAAAAGAATATGAAATCCTTACCATCACTTTTGATGCATCATTCTGAAGTATTTGAGGAACATCAAGGGTTGCCCTCCCATCGTCATCATGATTTTACTAAGGAATATTCTACTATTGTTCTTGGCAATCCCCCGCTAATGCTTCATCCTGCTCGATATCCCTGCCTATGAAAGGATGTCATTAAAAGAGTCCAAGAACTTACACAAATCCTTCTTGGAAAACAAATGATAAAGCTTCTCACTTTGAGCTTTGAGGACAAAGCTCTTTTTAAGAAGGGTGGTATGTTAGGATCCTCAATCCTAACATTATTAGTTAGTATTAGTTAGTATTATTAATCATTTAATTATTATATTATTAACTTATAAAGTGAACCATCACAACCCTTCATAACATGAACCATCACATCTCTTCATACGTTAACCATCATGTCTCTTCACCAACGTAGCTTTAGGGTAGATATATATATTAGGTTGGCCATCCATATCAAATCATCCAAGAAGAAGAATAATAATCATAGATTCTAAGGAGGGAGCCCCCTATAGTGGCAAAGCGATTACAAGGGAGCTCCCTTTGAGTGGCCTGCGATTACATTTACATTAATTTGTTAATAATTTTATAGTAAGACCTTGGGGTCTTACCATAATAATACCTACATACAAATATCATGACTAATAATAAATATTAGCTTATGATATTAATTTGGAAATAATGAATTAATTTACAATGTTAATAAGTTAACATTAGCAAAAATAAATTATAAAATATTAGTGTTGATATTTTTTATTATGAACAGTATGAATATGTTATGATTTTTTTTAAATAAAAAACCCCTCATGGGGCTGCCTTGGCCTGAGAGACCACGACCAGGGGGTTCTACACCGTCAAAGTCACCCGAGAGACGCGCTCGACCCTGCCCGTACCAACATTATAAATTGGATTTTGGGTACCCAATTCAACTTTTTGGTAGGGTGGAGATTCGAACCTAGGACCTCCCTTGGAGGATTTCCCTCTCCTCTCCAACTCACCTACAACACCTGGGTATGTTATGAACTTTTTAATTAAAAGAAATATTTCTTTTTAAAATTTAAAATAAATTTCATTTATTTTATTAAAGAAAGCATTTTTGGAATATTACAAAGTTGGTTTGGGCAAAAATCATCTTCTTATTCCTAAGGCCATTTAAGAAGGAGAAAGAAAGAAAAATAAAAAATAAATGTGTAGACAGAGAGTGAGCTCTGGTTTGAAACACAGTTTGTATGGAGAATAAAGGAGATGTCAGCAGTGTTTAGCATAAAAAATCTAAGGGGAAGTTTCATCGCATTTATCTCCATTGTAGACCATGAGGAAAACATTATGCTTCTGGTGTTAATGAGGTGTTGCTAAGTTTATAGTAAAACACTACAATTGCTTAATTTACTGCTATAAATATTGTAATGCCATCTTGTTTCATTATGCTTTATTTTTTCTAAGTAGCATTTGCTTTGGAGCGTCAATCATTATATTCTTTTAGAAGCTCACAGGTGTTTGCTTGTTTGGAAAACCATCATCAAATGAGTTTCAGGTCGTTAACCAGATTAGAGTCCAACATCATCTCCTTGAGGTTTAAACCACTCTAGATTGAGTTTTAGTTTCAAACTGATGTTTTTCCTATTGCTATAGCCACCTGGTCCTTGCATTTTAAGTTATCTTGGCATCGTCTAGCAACCTATTATTTGGAGGTATGTTTTATGATGTCTATTTGTTTGCTTCATCTCTATGACATCTATTTTAGTTGGTTAGTGTCTTAGTCATAGAAATCGAAGCGTTTACCTGGCTTTCATTGAGGTTTTGAACCCATATTTTATTCTATTGTTGTGCATTGTCATTCTTGAAAGTTTCATGCTTTAATATTATTGGTTTAGTATTATTTATTTTCTTAATTCATTATATAGCATGGTATCTAGTTAATTGATTGTCATGCTATTTGATATTTCTGCCATAAAAAATATATCAGGGTTCATTACATACTTGATAAATGTATGCATTCATTTTATATGCAATTTAAAACAATTTATCTTTCCTTTTTTTTATTAAAGTAGTTGGGCTCTTTGTCTATTTATTAACAATAAATGTTATTTCTGTGAGCCTTACAAATTGTAGGGAATCAACTTTTTACTAAAGCTTTGAATGCTTTTTTTTTGGTTTAATAAAGAGGGAATGTTCAAAAGTATTGAATTGTTGCATACTATGTTTATTGTAATAGTACTACGGGAAAGATCTAGGTATGTGAAATGTTTAGTAAATACTTTAAGAAAATAATAATTGTATTGGTTTTCAATAAAGTATTAAGGATGAAGGTTTTATCTTTATTCTAGAGTATTAAAGAAAGTTACAAATGGAATCTAGTTATTTAGTTGCTTTTGTGAAGGATAATAATAAATTAGAAGGATAAAGAGAATATTTTATGGATTTGGGAATATATATTGTTTTTAAAATATGAAAAATCTTTTTGGATGAAGAAATTTATGGGGTTTCTTCATGTTATTGGTTTAAAATGAAGTAGAAATGTAAAGTATCATTTCTATATGGGTTACTTGATGTAATGGGTAAAAAAATGTAGAGATGTAAATGGTGCTTCTATATATTTTTATTGGATGCATTGAATATTAAAGAGCATTTAGGAACACATTATTATATTGAGGAGCTATCACGATCCCTTACTTCAACTACCTCTTAATGGAGCTCAAGGAGTCAGCAAAAAATTATATGGATGAATATTATTCTATATTATATATGCCATAGTTTCATATTGTTTAAGAATATGATGTAATTGGAATCTCTTATTCAAAAAAGATGTAATGTAGAAAGAGTTTATAAAGATTAGTCATAGAATTGATTATATTAATATTGAGTTATATTATATTGTCAAGGAAAACTTTGTTAATAGGTTTCTTTATTATGTGAGGACTTGAATATGTAATAATTTAAGTATTCATTGTTCTTACTTTCACTTAATTTTGAAAGCAGGGTTATGCATAGCGGCGAAACTTCGCCATTTGGGCGAAAAAAAAGCATTTTCGAAAATTCAAATTTGCGAAATTTTCGGGACCCGGACGTCGGCCATTTAGCCAGAATTTTTGAGAAAAAATAAATTTTAGGTGTCGGTTAGCCGTCCTTTGATGAGAGTATCACGAATATTTTGAAAAATTTGCAAGTAATCCCGCCTAAATAAAGTACCCTTTTCGCCCTAAAATTTTAGAATTTCTAAATTATCCCGCCAAACTCGCCAAGTATACCTCTATATATAATTAACACCCCAGGGATACATTTTCATTTTCAGACCGTGTTCTATACCCGACGAATATACCGACACAATTCTTCACAACATCGAAACCTTTTCTACGATCGACCGTAACCAATTCTGCAACCGGACGGAACCTCGTCTACAACCATCCAAAACTATTTTGGCAACCAGACCAGTTTTTGCAACCATCCGAAACCACTTCTATAGCAGAAACCACTTTTGCAACCGAACGGAACCACTTCTACAATCGGATCCTATTCTGCAACCGTCCGGAGCAACTTTTGCAGAAGGTACCTCCTTCGCAATTGAATGAAACCACTTCTGTAGTCGGATCCTGTTCTACAACCATTCGAAACAACTTCTACATCAAGATCTTCCTCTGCAATCGAATGAAACCACTTCTGCAATCAGAACCTATCATGTAACCAGATAGGACCACTTTTTATCCAAATTTTTTCCTACATTCATTTGGAACCATTTCTGCAATTAAAACATTTTTAACCGGATCCTGGTCTGCACCAGACTTCTTTTCACACTAGGTTCTCTATCATTGTTCTACTTTCCATGTTTTTTCTTTATTTTACCATGTTCTGCATGTTATTTTGCCTGGTTCTGCATGTTTTTCTTTATTTAATGATTTTTCAATCTTGTTCTGCACCACACCAATATCGGAGCCCTCTTCTACATCTGGAATGTCATTGCTCTATTCCCATGTTTTTCTCTATTTTGCCATGTTCTGAATGTTTTAAAACTCTTTGATTCTTAGTTTCAATTCAGATATTTTTTTCCTTGCTAAGATTATACATGAGTAAATGCTTTGGTTCTCTAAAGACATATTGATGCTCTTTTTCTCAGTTAAAGTGCTTTCACCAGAAAATGAACCAGTGGCATAAATTGATAAAATCACAATAAATAATGGCAGGAAAAAAGTATGTATAATCTACCACCCAAACAATTGTTTATTCTATTTACAATATTATCTTAAGGCCTCTAGAAAGTACACCCTCTTTAACCTTTTTTTTGTAACAAGTAAAATGTCACCCAGTGATGGAAAGAAGGGCACCAAATCTTCTGCTGAAAAGAGTATCCTCAAATATTTTAGCCAAACTTCGAAATGCAACGAGCCAATGACATCCATGCAAATTCAAGGTACAAATGATTTTTGACTTCCCAGTATGTGCTTGATTGACGATTTGAATATTTTTTTGTAAATTTTTTTATCCAAGAATGATAAAAAATATTATGGTATGCTACTATGCAGAATACCCTGTCGATCCTGATATGCCTCCACTTGAAGATATTCCCCAAGAAGAGATGCCTTTTATTGAAAATCCCCTTAGAAATGACATCCAACAAACACTTGAAGACAACACGCAAAATGACATCACAATTGAAAATGAAAGTGATAAATCAAAATCATTACAAGCTTCAATTGAATCTTCAACCAAAAATTCCAAAAAAAGAAAAGCGTCTCTCTGGATACTTGGAAGGGGATTTAGGAAAGAATGGGTAGAAATATTTCCCTGGCTTGAGCCTGTCATGACTGAGGATAACCAAATCGATGAAAAAGAATGTAGATGCAAAATTTGCAGTTGGAGACTTGGTAAGGATCATAGGCTTCAAAACAAGATTGATACAATTGAAAAACATGCTGGCAAATCTTATGTAAAAGTTATAAAAAGTAATGGTGAAGTTAGTAAAGAAGTTAAGTGGAAGGATGCATCAGAATGTATGCATTTAAGATATGCTATAGAATATGACAATCACTTAAAGCAACAACAATCTCTTGTTGAGAAAGGTGGAACAATTGGAGCCCAATTTCACAAAATACAGAAGACTATTTTAGCTTCAAAAAGTATGCAGTTTGCCATTGTTTACAATATTCTCAAGAAAGGTAGACCAATGTCCGATTTTATTGATTATAAGCAGCTATTACGCCTTTTTAATGTGCAAAACCTTCCTAGTTCTCATTGGTCAGACCGAAGTGGTTGGGAAATGGCAAAATGTTTATCTTTGGTTGAGAAAGAAGACCTAAGGGAGCAAGTAAAACTTGCCAAATTCATTTCACTTTCTATTGATGAGGTAACAGTTGTGGATAACACATCTTGGATTTGCATGCATGTGTACACATTTCAAAATCATATTAGAAGGCCTATTTTGTTGGGAATACATAAGATGTTGGAAAGTTCAAATGCAGAAAATATTTATAATGTTGTTGTCAAAAGTTTAAAGAATATTGCAGGAATGAATGATATAGACATAGCAACAAAGTTAATTTGCGTTGGAGCTGATGGAGCTGCTATTATGCAAGGTCACAGGTCTGGTCTTTGTGTTCGACTCCAAACCACAGTTGCCCCATATATGATCCCCATTCACTGTATGGCTCATAGAGTTAATCTTGCATATAAAATTGTGAGCACATTTTCAAATGTTGCTAAAGTAGAAAACCTTATTCGTGATATTCATTCTTATTTCTCATTAAGTCCAAAAATATTTGCAGAGTTTCAGTAGTTTGCACTAGGAGTTACAGAAGGGAAAAAATTGTTAAAAGATGTGGATACAAGATGGATTTCATTGTATCAACCTGCTCAGAGAGTTTTGGTATAATATCAATCATTGATGGGGTTTATGCATGCAAATCGTAGAATAGTTGATAAGGCAAAAGATATGTTGTTCCGTTTGACTGACTTGGAAACACTTTTGACCTTATGTGGTATTCTTCCAATGTTAAAAGAAATGAACAGATTAATTAATCTTGCACAAGAGAGATCCATCTATATCATTGATTTTATGAGGATGAGAAAACAAATATGCGTGCTTCTTGATACATTATATGTGTCTAATGCAGATTTTATAGAACCTGTATTTGATAGTTGGAATACATTGATAAACGTGAACAATCCAAAAAGCTTCTTGAAGTTTGACATCAATGATCATCTTTGTATTAATGTTCATGAAAAGATGATACCTGTTTATTGTTTTGAAAGGCAATCAAGTATAGTTGTGGAAGATTTTGAAGAAGTTCCTGTAACACACAATAGATTTCATGTTGTAATATAGAAAACAAAGAGTAATTTGTCAAATATAGCAAAAACTTTGATAGGTGAGATAAGAGAACGGTTTCAGAGAGATGAGTTGCTCGAGTCCATGGGTGTGGTTAACCCCATGTTTTGGGGACCTTGTACTGAATACAATTCTGCAAATGAGTTGTTTATTAAATATATGGGTAACCTCATTGACCATTTCAGTAAGAGTGTGGAAGTCAATGGTGTTGAAATTAAAGGTATACTCAACAATGATCTTTTGAAAGAACAGTCATCACATTTTGGAAGAACAATGGTTGTGCAAACATCACTTATGACAGGTGTCCATGAGATTGGTTCCACTGCACGTTTGTGGCAAAAATTGTATCCAAGCACAATCTTAAAAGATACTATAAGTGAATACTTTCGTTTATATGAATTATGTGAAACAATGATTTTGGGGTCAGTCGAAGATGAAAGAGTTTTCAGTGCACTTGCTTTTGTTAAATCTAAACTCCGTAATAGACTCGACAAGAATTTAGAAAATTGTTTAAGAATTTATGTGTCTTCATATCATTTGGATACATTTCCGTATGATAGAGCGTTGGAACACTGGAGTTCCTTGGTAGACAGAAGAGGAACGTCGAATACGATCGATAATGATGATGATGATGCTTTCAGTGATCAGATGGTGGAGACACAAATTTTTGCTATGCTTCATAATGATTCTGGACAAGTTGATATGTTTCAGCTTCCATAGTGATAATTTTCCATGATTTCATTGACAATGATAAACATAAATTGATTTGATAGCAGATTTCTCAATATTGTTCCAGATTTATATGATTTCAAAGAATTGTTGTTTTAAATCACATTATTGTTTTAAAATTACATGTCTTATATCATTTTTGTAGATTGTAAAATTGTATGTTTATGTCTTAGTGTCTCAACTCTCATTTCATTGACAATGATAAACCCAAATATTACATAATATTTTCAAACTCAAATATTACATAACATTTTCAAACCCAAATTAGATATTGCAGTTTTTTTAAAAAATTTTCAAATAAAATTACATAACATTTTCAAAGAAAAAATTTCATATTAACTAGTTCAAAAAAGATATATTATTAACGTTCAAACATTTTTAAACCCAAATATTACATAACATTTTCAAACTCAAATATTACATAACATTTTCAAACCCAAATTAGATATTGAGTCTTTTAAAACATTTTAAAAATTAATAAATAATTTTAAAAGAAAATTTCATATTAACTAGTTCAAAAGAGAAATATATAATCTTTCAAATATTTTTAAACCCAAATATTACATAACATTTTCAAACTCAAATATTACATAACATTTTCAAACCCAAATTAGATATTGTATTTTAAAACATTTTCAAATAAAATTACATAACATTTTCAAACAAATTTCATATTAACTAGTTCAAAAAGAAATATATTACATCGTTCAAACATTTTTAAACCCAAATATTAAATAACATTTTCAAACTCAAAATATTACATAACATTTTCAAACCCAAATTAGATATTGCAGTCTTTTTAAAACATTTTCAAACAAATTACATAACATTTAAAAAAAAAATTTTCATATTAACTAGTTCAAAAAGAAATATATTACATCATTCAAACATTTTTAAACCCAAATATTACATAACATTTTCAAACATAAATTAATATATTGCAGTCTTTTTAAAATATTTTCCAACTCAAGTCTCAAATATTACATACCAATTTCAAACAAAAATTACATATTGTGATTTTTTAAAACATTTTCAACATTTTCAATCTTTTGATTGGTGCTTGGATGCTTCACTAGTGGTTGGAGTTGTCGTTTCTTTTCCTTTATCAGCTTTTGTGACACTCTCTTCTGGCAGTGCTCCAACTCTAACAAGGTTGTCACGTACTTTCACAATACTTGACACACATGTTGCTTCTTCTTTGTTTGGATCTTCAAGTATTGTTGGAAGTGATTCTTTCATTTTCTCAAGCACCTTATCCGGATCTTCTTGCAACTTCTCTTTGATGTATTTTTTAAATGATTGTTTTCTAAAACCTTTGCCTGCATTTTTTTCATTTCCATTGCATTCATCAAACATGTCTTTGTTGTATGAATATTGACATCCATGCTCTTAACCCGTGTTTTCAAATTTTCAAAATTTGACTGCAAAAACAAATTGAAAACTTAATTCGAAAGGGATATATTGAAATTATTACAAATTTTCAAGAAATATAAAAATTTAACTGCAATAGAAAATTGAAATACATATAACTTTTTTACCTCAGCCAATTCTCTTGCAGTCTCAGCAACTGCAACCTTGTCCTTATCAGAAGCCCATTGGTTGTAAAATGCTTGGGCTTCAACATTAACATTCTCCAATCTACCAACAACAACATTTAACACATCATCATCATAAGTAAAATCGGATTTAACTATTCCTGATGTAGCCTGTTTTAGCAGGCCATCAAGCTTTTCAGGTTCAAATTTGACCAAAGAATAAATAGATTCTCTTTTTTCATAATTTTTATATCGGGCATTAATTTCCCTAATAAGGACCTTTGCCCGATATTCCCATTCTTTCAACTCCTGCAAATATTTCAACACAAACTCCTTAATTTTTGACTCGGTACTTTCAGCCAATGAAACATTTTCATTAAAATTGACAACATCATCCTCAGTTTGAGGACCCTGAGGATGAGGGTTGTCTCCTTGAGTGGGTGGTACTGATGTCTGCTCAGCTGTAGGGGCTTCTTCTTCTTGTGCTATATCTTTAAGCACATTTGTTGCCTTGAAGCCTACAATGTTGCCCTACAAAAGGAAATCCTCATCAAGTTGAATATTATCCAATCCCTGTGTAGAACATTCTGGTGCTTGTGAATTTGTAGAAAATGTAAATTGAGACCATCCATACCCAGAACTTGTTGTTGGCATGTGTGATCTCTGTGGGTGTGAAAACCCATGCCCAAAACTTCGTGTAGTGCCCTGTGATCTCTGTGAAAACAATCATTTTCCAACACCGACTTGCCCTCGCATAGGCATTGTCGGAGGTTGTGTCGGTGCCTATCACTGATTTGGTGGAAGTGGTGGTTGTGGTGAAACCAGTGAGTGTGATGCAACTGGAGGTGGTGGTGGCATATGCCCTCTAACTTGTGATGTTACTTGTTGAACATGAGAATCAACTAAAAATAGTCAAAAACATTTTGTTAGAATTCTTCTTAAAATAAAAAATATCTTAATTTAAATTAACTACACATAGATTTACCTGAAGATGATGAAATATGTTGAAATTGTCCTGCAATGGGGGAGGGGTTGGCCACACTAGATTCGGCTTGCACATTTTGTGCATACCTAGGTGTACGAGAAACCCCAAGAGTAGCTGCTTGCCTGGAATATTTGTGTGACCTCTGCATAGGACCAGGTGTTGCTTCAGAGCCCGTGTCTTTAGAATCACCTATTTGTTCCGGCCTGTGACCCCTAGTGGCAGCAATCTATTTACTCCTTGTATTTTCTACCTTCCCCTACATATAGATGAAAAGAAAAATTAAAAAAGAGAATGTGGTAAACTATAAAATAGTATGTCAAGGACAATGATGTAGTTATTACCTTCAATTCCTCTACTGACATGGCAATAGACTGTAGTGTTGCATGCACTACAGTTGGTACATGAGTAGTCAATAAATTATGAAAACACTCAAAATATAAAGCTAAAAGAAAATTTATAGTGCCCACAATGGGCTGAGTCTTGTTGGTTTCTAGTTGGACCATGTGCAACTCGGACCTGATTCGATCTAAAATATAAGTGCACCAATCGAACTTATGATTTTTCTCAGACTGAATAATATAAGCAAGTGCCCAAAATAGAATTTTTGATCTTCCCATCAGAATAAGTCTGGCCTAGAAAAATTTGATAATGGCCTTCAGAGTTTGATGGTTAACATCGTTGATTGATAAACCTCTTTTTGATTTGGTGGTAGAAGCTGCATAAAAAAATTAGATGTCAATTTACAAATTTGAAACATTGAAAATTAATAAAATATAATTAACAAGATTTATACCTACCAAATATTTCGATGAAAGACCGTACTTGCTTTCGAGGTGTGCTTTGTCATCTAGAGAAAGTTGCAACCTCGTCGACACTTGAGGAAAACCAATGAATGGAAGACCTGTCAATCTATGAATATCTCTAGGGGTGATGCTGAAAACCACATTTCTATTTTATACTTTAATGTTCACTGTAGCCCTATCGTGGTCATAACTAGATATAATATGTTGTAGGAGAACTTTATCTATTCTGAATTATGGCATGGAAATGAGGTTTGATAAACCTGCATTATTGAGCCACTAAAAGTTCATCCCTGGAGTTGTTATCAGATCTGAAATCAAAGTGCATGAAAAATTCTTGAATTTTGGTGCGGTTGTGGAAGAGGTATCCATTGCAAGAAGTTGGAAGTGGAAGAAAAAGGATTGGGAATCAAAATAGAAAGGTTGATCAAAAAGGTTAGCTCTAGTTGTAGTAGTCATAGAAATAAAATGGAAAAAATGATAGTTGATGCCCTTTTATAGATTGAGAAATAGAGTTGACACGTGGCAACATTGTATTGGACATGCGGTGTTGTTGATTGAACGTGTGACACATGGTAGATGAACCTTTTTGCATCTGATACAATGTAGGACCAGATTCTATTCTGCATCTGATCGATGCCCGGATCATATTGTGCACCCGATTCGAGATCGGGTCAAATTATGCACCTGGTTGGTGATCGGATCTGAGTATGTATCCGATCTAAAATTAGAGCAGATTATATATCCGATCCAAGACCGGATCATAATATGCATCCGATCGAGAGGGGGGATCATTTTATGCTATCGACGGTGGGATGTGCATCCGGTCCGTGACCGGATCATAGTATGCATCCGATCATTGATCGGATAGTATGATGCATCCAGGCCATCATCGGATCATATTATGCATCCGGTCCTTCACCAGATCATAATATGCATCTGGTTCATAACCGGATCATAATATGCATCCGGTTCGTAATCGGATCATATTATGCATCCGATCCGTAACCGGATCATATTATGCATCCGATCCGAGCCCGGATTAAGATTTGGAAAGTGTCTTACGTCGCCAAACTCCTTTCTCACCTGGTCCGATCAGAACTTTGAATTTCGCCATTTTTTACCAATTTTTTTTGAAAATTTGAGGTAATTCGCCATGCCATCATACATGCAGTTTGCCAGGATTCATCGGGTTTTTGGAATAGATTAGCCATTTTTTTACAAGTACCTTTCGGGTCCTACCTCTTATGCATAATCCTCTTTGAAAGAATTGAATTATAATTATTCTTATTGTGAACAAAAAAGAATATGGAGATTATGTATTTGAAAAAATGACTAAAAAGTAGTTACAAATTTGATTACAAAACATGTTCTTGCTTATTGAAAGAGTAAACTTAATTAATATGTTTAATGCTTTTGATAATAGGCATTGAGAATGTTTAAAGTCATTTCTTAATCAAGCATAATGAACTTGTTTCACTATTAATTCTCAACCATTAAGAACTTAGCCAATAAAAATGAGACATTACAATTTTATGCAAAATCTTTAATGCTAATATTATTATTTAAAATGTCCAAGGTGTAGACCAATTGGTTCGACCAAATCCTGTAAGGGGGGCGGAGGTCCAAGGTTCAAATCTCGGGTCTTACCGGACTGAACGCTTGTCCCTTTCCTGGTGCTTTCAATGGCGTAAAAGATTTAAAATGATTATGTCATGATGGTTATAAGGGCGGACTACGCGAAGAACTATGTGACGGTTTTCGAAGTGGACAACGGAGAATACTGTGACAACCATTAAAAAAATCGGACAACCTACCCGAATTTGTGGCAACTACCAAGTCCACCATGTAAATTAAAACATATTTATTATTATTATTTAAAAATATTATTTATTATATATATTTTATTTTTTTATAATAGCGAGGGCATGGAAGCACCCCACTTTTTTATTTATTAAATTAATAAAGCGGGGGGCAAGGAAGCACCTCCACTTTCCCTTTTTTTATTTATTTATATTTTTAAATTAATTATTAATATTTTTTAGAGGGGTGTTTCCCCACGCTTTATTATATATTATATGAGGAGAAGGGAGGTGCATCCCCGTGCTCTATTATTTTATTATTATATTTTTTATTTTAATTTTTATTAAAGTAGGGGGCATGGAAACTCCCTCCGCTTTATTTACTTATTATATAATATATATGGGCAGGGAGCCATCTCTCGCTCTATTACTTTATATATAATATATATGAGCGGGGAGAGCCACCTCCGTTCTATTTACTTATATAATATATATGAGTGGGGGTAGCTTCCCGTGCTCTATTTACTTATATATGAGCGGGTGGCTTTCCCTGCCATATTAATTTATATATATAATATATATGAGCGGGGAAGCCACCCTTCATTCTATTTATTTATTATATAATATATATGAGCGGGGAAGCTATCCCGCTCTATTTATTTATATTATTATATATGAGCGGGGAAGCCACCCTGCTCTATTTATTATTATTATTATTTTTAAAAGCAAAAATAATAATTAAATTTAATTTAATATTTAATTAAACTTAATTAAATACAATTAAACTAAAACTAAAAAGAAAAAATTTAATTAAATACTTAAGATCTATTTAGGCCAAAAAAACAATTAAACTTTATTTAGACCAAAAATTGAAATTAGACCAAAACAAAGACCCGACCTTGATGACAAAATTTTCAAAAACATTCTCGAAGGACTTAATACATAGGAGATCAAAATTTCAAAAACTAGGGGTAAACTGCAAGTTGGATTTGAGGATTCAATACAGGGTTTGACTGGGATAGGTGATGAAAAAGGCTTTTTGATAATGAGTCACATGAGAACTCCAAAATCTCTAACAGACCACAAGGACTCAAAAAATGAACTAATCACCTAAAATAACACCTTAATCACCTACAAAGGACTCCTTAATCACCTATGGAAAACACCTTATCACCTAGAAAGGACCCTTTAATCACTTAAAAATTGAAACAGATTTTTTTTTTGGCAACTTTTCAAGCCCTCTATGTAGAATGATACAATTTCAAATGCTGGCCATTGATAGGAATTGAAAATATTATACCATCCAGAGTTTGCAATTTGTAATTATGTTGGCCTACATTATGAAGAATTTGATAGGGACCAAGCCATTTGGATTCCCACTTTTCTTTTTCACCATGCTTCTCATTTTTGGGATCCCAGTACAACACTATATCTCCTCCCTGAAAAGGTTTACCTTTGGATTTCTTATTGAACAATTGTGCTATTTTGTGAGCCTTATCAGTTATCTTCATTAATGCATCCTTTCTATCTTCCTGCAACTTCATAATTTGATCAAGTCTTCTCTACAAGATATTTAGATTTTCATGATTTTGAATAAGCAAAGATAAAACATGACTTTCCACCTGAGGGGGTAACAGAGCATATTCACTATATACTAGTTCATAAGGAGATTTTTATGTGCTTCTTTTGATAGATATTCTCTCAACCAATAAAGCAAACTTTAATTTATTGTCCCAACTTCTTTTGTTTTTTCCTAATGCTCTTCTGATTCTTGTGGTCAAGTTCTTATTTGAAGATTATGCTAAACCATTCCCTTGAGGATAGTAATTTATAGAATGAGAAAGCTCTATGTTATACCTAGCACAAAATTCAATCATCTCAAAAGAAGTGAAACAATTACCATTATTAGTGACTATCTTCCTAGGAACCCCAAATCTTGTCAATATGTGCTCTTCTAAAAACTTGATGACCACTTATGTAGTGTATTTCTTGAGAGATGCTACTTCTATCCACTTGGTAAAATACTTTGTTGCTATAATGATCCATTTGTGCCCTCTAGAATAATTAGGGTTAATCTCACCTATGAGATCTATTCTCCATTAAGTAAAAGGAGCTTCCACAATACTTGGCTTCAAGGGCATGGCTGGAAAATTCTTTTTCCCTGCAAATATTTGATAGTCATGACAACTTCTAACAAACTGATAAACATCCTTAAACAGGGAGAGCCAATAATAACTAACTCTCATGATTTTGTGAGCAGTAGCCTTTGGAGAAAAATGTGTTGGAAATTTGAGTTAATTTGAGGTATTTTATGTTGTCATTGATGTCACATGGATCATTGATGTCACATGGATCACATTTGGTTTTGGTGGCCAAAATATTTCATAAATAAGCATTTATGATATTTTGGAAAGCATGGCTATTTACAGGGTTTTTATGAAAACCAAGGCAGGAAAAATAAAAGGTTTTATTTAAAACCATGGTGGGCTTATGTGGAAAGGGCTTTTCTTAAAAGCCAAGGTGGAATTTTGTTTCATCGAAAAAGGACCTCCGGTGATGAAGATATTAAAGTTTAAAGTTTAAGTTTAAATTAATGGAGGGCCGACCTATGTGCAATTAATGGAGGTTGGCATATATATATATATAAAGGTTTCAATTTATTTTAGAAATGTGGGCATATTATATATCGTCGAAAAGCTTATTTCGAGGGCTATTTGACTAACTTATTTAGAAGGAGAAATAAGGTGTGTGTAAAGAGATATTTCTGATTTTGCAAAGGGGTTCCAAAAGTGAAGTTTGCCTTGTTCTTTTTCAAGAGGATTAATTCTTTCATGAGGTGACAAGGTATGCAATATTGTGATTTATTTTATTTTATGGTATAAGTGGTTTTGGGAGTGAAAAGGTTATGCAATGTTTTGATTTATTTTATTTTATGGTACAAGTGGTTTTAGGAGAGATAAGGAAGTTGTGCAATTAAAGGCCTTGGTGATGATTATTGAAAAGTGGAGTAATGTTGATTATTTTGTGATCTACTAACCCTTGTGAAGATTGGCAAAAGAATTTTGTGATTGTGGCAGATTTACAAAGAGGTTTTTTCATCTTCATAAAAGGTATGGGCACATTCTCCTATTGATTGTTTATGGTGGTTGATTTCTGAAATATCATTGGAGGGAAAATGATTGTTTGTGGTTTCCTTTTCGAAAGTGGTTGGTTGAATGCTTCAAGGTTTTTCTAATTTGAGAGTTGTGTCTAAACCTTGTTTGATAAGCATAGTTGTTGAAGCCCATTGGTTGTGAAAGAACTTGAGTTAGAAAAGAACATGAGTATCATTGTTATGTGAGATTTGTGGTTGAGCATTGTTGGAAACATTTGAGTTGGTTGATACATACTTGGACTAGGGTTGTGTGAGAGAGAGTTGTCCCTTGTGGTGATTGGTTGAGTTGAGTTGATTGAGCCTAGTCAAGTGATGTGTGAAGTGATTGTTCAAGTCCTATGAAACAAACTATTCCATTATTCTGATTTGAGTTGAGAGTAAGATTAGAACATATTGAGTCTCTAACAATTCTCTTTATGCTTCTATGAGATTGACTTGAGTTGAGTTGAGATTGATTTGAGTTGAGTTGAGTTGAGATTGAGATTAGAACATATTGAGTCTCTAACAATTCTCTTTATGCTTCTATGAGTTGATTTGAGTTGAGTTGAGTTGAGATTGAGATTAGAACATATTGAGTCTCTAACAATTCTCTTTATGCTTCTATGAGTTGATTTGAGTTGAGTTGAGTTGAGATTGAGATTAGAACATATTGAGTCTCTAACAATTCTCTTTATGCTTCTATGAGTTGAGTTGAGTTGAGATCATTGTGGATCATTGTTGTCATCCATTGAAGAGTACATTGCCATTCATTGTTGAGTTCATCTTTGAGCTTTGCCTTGATAGATTTGTGGATGAGATTTGAGTGCTACTTGAGCATGATTGATTGAGCCTTTGAGAAGGCATTTGTGGATAGATTTGAGGATAGTTTTGGGATAGATTTGAGGATAGTTTTGGGAAATATTTGTGGATAGATTTTAGAGTATATTTGGGCAAGTTCTTGGTGAGCTTGCTAGAGTAGATTTGGGCAAGTTCTTGGTGAGCTTGCTAGAGCAGATTTGGGCAAGTTCTTGGTGAGCTTGCTAGAGCAGATTTGGGCAAGTTCTTTGTGAGCTTGCTAGTAAGATTTGGACAAGTTCTATGTGAGCTTGTTAAGCAAGTTCTGTGTGAGCCTATTGAGAAGGTTCTTAGTGAGCCTATTGATAGAGCTTTGGAGGTGATAGAGTATAGAGGATAGAGTCTCAGTGGATAGAGATCCAGCAGCCAGCATAGTTGAAGATAGATCTGAGTGAGGAGTCTTCAAGTGGAGAGAGGTCCACCAGTTAGTGCAGTAGAGAGACAGAGTCTTCTAGAAGATCACATAGCCAGAGCAGAAGGGGAAAGAGTTCTCCTGTGGAAGAGATCCACGAACTTGAGATTAGGGGATCAGCATCTCCTTTGGATAGAGATCCATAAACATTGTAATTGGGAGTGATTCCCAAAGAGATTTATTGAGAAAGTTTTAGTAAAATATTTTCTCCATGGAGTAGCCCACATTGGGTGAACCACGTAAATTGTGGTGTCTCTATTGTGTATGGTTTTTGTGCATTGCTTTGATTACTGCTATTGATATTGCTATCTTTACACAACATAATATTGATTTGGAAGAAAAAGTAAAAAGTGGTCTTATACTGTTCACCCCCCTCTTAGTATAAGCTTGTGTTCTTCAATTGGTATCAGAGCGGGTTCCTTCGAAAAGGCTAACAACTTGAGGGCAGATTCTACAAGAACACAGATGGCTTCACAGAATGGATTATCTTCAAATAAGGCTCCATTGTTTGATGGTAACAATTATGCTTTCTGGAGCATGAGGATGAAGAACTACTTGATATCACAAGGATATGAGGTATGGCAGATGGTTGAAAAAGAGTATAAGGTTGAAGGTGATCCCGAGGAAGATAAGACTACCAGGAAATTGGTTGAGATCAATGCAAGAGCAATGAATTGTATTTTGAGTGGGCTACATGAGATAGATTTTGCAAAGGTCATGGTATGTACTTCAGCTAATGAGATGTGGACCAAGTTGAGGAATACTTATGAAGGAGATTCCAAGGTAAAGTTGGCAAAACTACAAACTCATAGAAAAATATTTGAGGAATTGAAAATGGAAGATTCTGAAGATATTGCAAAGTTCTTACTTCGAGTTGATGAGATTACTAACACTATGAGAGGCCTAGGTTTTGAGATGAAAGAATCAGAAGTTACTCAAAAGGTTTTGAGATCACTTCCCATGAAATATGATGCTAAGGTTTCAGCAATAGAAGAGACAATGGATATCAACAAGTTAACAATGGAAGAATTGCAAGGTACTCTCACAGCTTATGAGATGAGGGTAAGTAAGCATCAAGCTCCAATAAAAGAGATTGCATTCAAGGCTTCAAAAAAGAGAAAGGGAAAGTTTCAAAAATAGATAGAGTTTTAGAAAATGATGAGGAAGCTAACTTCATCAAAAGGAATAAGGACTCAAGGAATTTCAGAGATATAAGGAAAGTCAGGTGCTACAAGTGTGGTGATCTTGGTCACTATGCATACAAGTGTCCACATGAAGAAATCAGTGATGATGAAAAATAGGGTCACAGAAGAAAAGAAGATGGAAAGCATAAGCATGACAAAGATGACAAATTCAAGCAAAACAAGTATGAGAAGAAGAATATTTTTTGTAAGGCAAAGAAATCTTACTACATTGTAGAAGCAAGTGATAGTTCAGATTAGTGATAAAGATCAGTCAGATGAAGAAGAATGTACATTCTTTGGAATAAGTGAAGAAAAGCAAGAACACCTATTCCTAGGTATTGAAGTTAAAGAAGAGGATGTGCCTATTGAAGAAAGACATGAAGAGCTTGCCATAGCCATTGAGCAAGAAGATAGGTACAAGAAAGGTCTAAGGATACTAAAATGCTTCATATGTGGAGATTTTGGGCATATAGATGATGATTGCACATACTACAACAATTACAACAAGGAAAGTGTATTTGAAAAAGAAAGCAGTAGTTCTAGTGACAATTCCAGCAGTAGTAAAAACAAAGAAGTCTCATTTTTGGTAATAGAAAAGGAAGAGGATGAGCCAAGTAAACAAAAATCAGAAATCAAAAGGCTAAAAGAAGAATACAGGAATCTTGAAAACAAGATTTGAGCAGATGTCAAAATCAGAGAAGAACTACTTCAAACAATCAGTAATCTCAGAGAAGAGCTTCAAAATGCAAAAAGGATAGAAGAGAGGATGAATGAAGAACTAAGGGTAACAACGACAAGACATGATACATTAGATGAAAAGATTCAAAAAGGAGTGGAAACTTATTTTAAGGTTGTATCTTACTTCCAAGAAAAGTCACACTCAAAAGGAAAGGAAGTTCTAAAAGATGAAAGCAAGGAAGCACCTAAGATTTGTGAGGAAAGTTCCAAAGTTCCTATGGCTCCAAATATTCAGTTTGGTTCTTGTTTTGAGATAGGTGAATCAAGTTCAAAGGGAAAATAAATTCTTGAAGAGAAAGGTAAGGAAGAGGTTTTAGATGCTACAAAGAAGGTTCAAGAATGCAATGCACAAGTTGAAGATGATCATAAGGATAATGGTCAAGAAAGGTATGAGGAACCAAGGCATGAACAAAGGGCTTTTCAAGGATATTGTTTTTCTTGTAATGGATTTGGACATAGGGCTATACATTGCAGGATCCATGGATCAAAGAAGTTTGATTTTTCTAGAAGAAACTTCAAGGGAAGAAGGTATGGTTTTCAGGGACATTGCTTCTCATGCAATAGGATTGGTCATAGAGCTTTTCAGTGCAAAGGAAATGAGCAACATGGTTTTGGTTTTAGAGCTACACAATTCAGAAGTCATGGTTATAATGGTCATGAAAACAGAGCTTCACAATACAGGGTTCAGGAAAGGAATGGATATGGAAATTATTTTAAGAATAATTTCAGGACATGGGCACCAACCAAAGGCTACAATATCAAGTGTTTTAATTGCAATAACTTTGGGCATATTGCAATATGGTGTAGGACTCAATTCCAAATAGGTTCAAGGCAAGAAGGTCAAAAAGGTTCTAGACAAGAAGATCAAGTAATTCATCAAGAGAAGGATATCAGAAAAACATGGAAGGAAGTTGATAGAGGAAAGAATCAATGTAATATGGGAGTAAATGTACTCCCACCCCAAAATTAATCACCTCAAGAGAGAATGTGGTGAGGGGGCTAAGCTTAAGAGTCATATCTTTTAGCCCCATAGGTGTCCCTTTTGCCATTGATGTCAAAGGGAGAGAGATTTGAGTAAGGGGGAGAGTATTGAGTTAGGGGGAGCAGCCTCCATAGAGAGTATTGAGTCAGGGGAGCAACTTTGATTCTCAGAGATGGTTTTTGCAATGATTGTGGTGTTTGCATTAGAGGTGTTGCCATCAATGACAAAGGGGGAGATTGTTGGAAATTTGAGTTAATTTGAGGTATTTTATGTTGTCATTGATGTCACATGGATCATTGATGTCACATGGATCACATTTGGTTTTGGTGGCCAAAATATTTCATAGATAAGCATTTATGATATTTTGGAGAGCATGGATATATACAAGGTTTTTATGAAAACCAAGGCAGGCAAAATAAAAGGTTTTATTTAAAACCATGGTGGGCTTATGTGGAAAGGGCTTTTCTTAAAAGCCAAGGTGGAATTTTGTTTCATCGAAAAAGGACCTCCGGTGATGAAGATATTAAAGTTTAAAGTTTAAGTTTAAATTAATGGAGGGCCGACCTATGTGCAATTAATGGAGGTTGGCATATATATATATGTAAAGGTTTCAATTTATTTTGGAAATGTGGCATATTATATATCGTCGAAAAGCTTATTTCGAGGGCTATTTGACTAACTTATTTAGAAGGAGAAATAAGGTGTGTGTAAAGAGATATTTCTGATTTTGCAAAGGGGTTCCAAAAGTGAAGTTTGCCTTGTTCTTTTTCAAGAGGATTAATTCTTTCATGAGGTGACAAGGTATGCAATATTGTGATTTATTTTATTTTATGGTATAAGTGGTTTTGGGAGTGAAAAGGTTATGCAATGTTTTGATTTATTTTATTTTATGGTACAAGTGGTTTTAGGAGAGATAAGGAAGTTGTGCAATTAAAGGCCTTGGTGATGATTATTGAAAAGTGGAGTAATGTTGATTATTTTGTGATCTACTAACCCTTGTGAAGATTGGCAAAAGAATTTTGTGATTGTGGTAGATTTACAAAGAGGTTTTTTCATCTTCATAAAAGGTATGGGCACATTCTCCTATTGATTGTTTATGGTGGTTGATTTCTAAAATATCATTGGAGGGAAAATGATTGTTTGTGGTTTCCTTTTCGAAAGTGGTTGGTTGAATGCTTCAAGGTTTTCTGAATTGAGAGTTGTGTCTAAACCTTGTTTGATAAGCATAGTTGTTGAAGCCCATTGGTTGTGAAAGAACTTGAGTTAGAAAAGAACATGAGTATCATTGTTATGTGAGATTTGTGGTTGAGCATTGTTGGAAACATTTGAGTTGGTTGATACATACTTGGACTAGGGTTGTGTGAGAGAGAGTTGTCCCTTGTGGTGATTGGTTGAGTTGAGTTGATTGAGCCTAGTCAAGTGATGTGTGAAGTGATTGTTCAAGTCCTATGAAATAAACTATTCCATTATTCTGATTTGAGTTGAGAGTAATATTAGAACATATTGAGTCTCTAACAATTCTCTTTATGCTTCTATGAGATTGACTTGAGTTGAGTTGAGATTGATTTGAGTTGAGTTGAGTTGAGATTGAGATTAGAACATATTGAGTCTCTAACAATTCTCTTTATGCTTCTATGAGTTGAGTTGAGTTGAGATCATTGTGGATCATTGTTGTCATCCATTGAAGAGTACATTGCCATTCATTGTTGAGTTCATATTTGAGCTTTGCCTTGATAGATTTGTGGATGAGATTTGAGTGCTACTTGAGCATGATTGATTGAGCCTTTGAGAAGGCATTTGTGGATAGATTTGAGGATAGTTTTGGGATAAATTTGAGGATAATTTTGGGAAATATTTGTGGATAGATTTTAGAGCAGATTTGGGCAAGTTCTTGGTGAGCTTGCTAGAGCATATTTGGGAAAGTTCTTGGTGAGCTTGCTAGAGCAGATTTGGGCAAGTTCTTGGTGAGCTTGCTAGAGCATATTTGGACAAGTTCTTGGTGAGCTTGTTAGCATAGATTTGACAAGTTCTGTGTGAGCTTGTTAAGCAGGTTCTGTGTGAGCCTATTGAGCAGGTTCTTAGTGAGCCTATTGATAGAGCTTTGGAGGTGACAGAGTATAGAGGATAGAGTCTCAGTGGATAGAGATCCAGCAGCCAGCATAGTTGAAGACAGATCTGAGTGAGGAGTCTTCAAGTGGAGAGAGGTCCACCAGTTAGTGCAGCAGAGAGACAGAGTCTTCTAGAAGATCACATAGCTAGAGCAGAAGGGGAAAGAGTTCTCCTATGGAAGAGATCCATGAACTTGAGATTAGGGGATCAGCATCTCCTTTGGACAGAGATCCATAAACATTGTAATTGGGAGTGATTCCCAAAGAGATTGATTGAGAAAGTTTTAGTAAAATATTTTCTCCGTGGAGTAGCCCACATTGGGTGAACCACGTAAATTGTGGTGTCTCTATTGTGTATGGTTTTTGTGCATTGCTTTGATTACTGCTATTGATACTGTTATCTTTACACAACATAATATTGATTTGGAAGAAAAAGTAAAAAGTGGTCTTATACTGGTCACCCCCCTCTCAGTATAAGCTTGTGTTCTTCAAAATGATCCCCATAAAAACTAGAATGATATTCTTTTAGCACTTAAGGGACCTCTTTTTCATACAAGCAAAGGAGCAACACACCATTTGGATGCTTCCAATACAGTCTACCTTCCTGAATGTAGTATTTTTGGACTGATTGCTTAATAGACTTCCTTTTGTTTTTGGGTGTCTTTTGGAAATGATAAATTTTGAACGTAAAACATAATGCCATCATACCACTGGCAATCATAATTATCAACTGCTTTAGCTTCTTCTTGCTCACCTATTGCAATAATGTTATTCGTAGCTTCCCCTTATTTGTTAGCCATATACTTTGTTAGTCCCTATCCTATAAAAATCTGCACTACTTTAAATTCTACATCATACTGCAGTAATTTATCCATCCACCTTGCAGGACTACCTAAAGGTTCAGGCTAAGTGAAAATATATTTAACAATAATGTAGGGGATACAAGCTATTACCTTGATGGATCCAAAGATACACTTGAAATGATCCAACACTCTGCTTAATGCATACGCCTATTTTTCTAGCATGGAAAATTTCAGTTGATCACCTTTCAATCATGTACTCATAAAGCCCATAGGTCTTTCATTTTTCTCTTCATCTTGTTGAGCTAGAACTACAACAATAGTGTATTCTGAGGCAAATGATTGGACTTTGAAATCTTTGGAGAAATCAAGGCAATTCAATACTAGATCCTGAGTAATTGCATCTTTATTATTTTGAAAAGCTATAGTATTTTCCTTTGTCCACCTTATTTCGCCATTTTTATTGATAATGTCATTAATTGGCTTGGCAATCTGAGCAAAATTAGGGACAAACCTTCTAATAAAATTAATCTTCCCAAAGAATGATCTAACCCCCTTAATATTTTTAGGGGGAGTAATTTTAGCTATTACCTCTATTCTCTATGGATCAATGCTAATCCCATCCTTTGAAATAATATGCCCAAGCTGTTTACCTTGAGTGACCCCAAACATACATTTTTTTGGATTCAAAGATATACCAAATTCTTTGCACCTATCAAACACTTGAGTTAGATGTGCAAAATGATCCTCAATATTTTTTGAAAAAACTATAATATCATCAAGATATACTACTACTATTTTGAACATCCTCTGCGTTCATCAATCCAAAGGACATCCTGAGATATTCAAATAGTTCCCATGGTGTAGTAAAAGTTGTTTTGTGCCTATACTTTGGATTCACTGGAATCTAATTGTAACTTTAAAATCCATACAATAAAGACATTCTTGATGACCCAACCACTACTTGAAGCAATTTATCCATGTTCATAAGTGGATAGTTGTCTTTAAGAGAGCTCTTATTTAGATTTTTAAAATCTACACAAAGCCTGATCTCACCATTATTTTTCTAACTGGAACTAGGTTTTCCAACCAAGAAGAAAATACTACCTTCCTGATTATCTTAGCATCCAGTAACTTCCACACTTCTTTCGACATAAAGGGTTGCAAAGTAGGATTGAACTTTCTTTGATTTTGCTTGAAAGGCTTGGTATCCTTATGAAGAGGTATTATATGAGTCATTACCTTTGTGTTGAAGGTCTTCAGATCCTCATAACTCCAAGTAAAAGAATCAATATTCTTTTTTAGGTAGTCGATATATTGCTACTTCTCTTTTCCTAACAAAGCTATATTGATCCTAACAATCTTGGGCTTTTCTTTTATTTTTATATTAACTTTATCTACTTTAGATTCTTGAACTAGAGGTTTATAAGCTCTATCAAATTCATCAAACAAGCTCTCTAAAGATACCAACCCCCTGGGGATCCTTTTGGTCTTCAGTTGTATGACTTATGTGGGTTCTCCAATAACATCCTTTAGTTTTTCTTCATCACTTTCATCACAAATAACATCAAAAAAATTATTTTGCATAGTCATGAAATAATTAATGTGTATATCATCATGAAAACTTAAAAAATACCACATTATCAGAGATAAATGGCTTATAAATAGATATGGTTGGGAACCTTTCCATAAACCAAGTGTCTATCTCAAGGTTGTTTGCTCCAGAAGTATTAATTACCAATAAAATAACATTTTGATTATGTGCTCTAGGAATAAATTGCATATCAAAAGACAAAAATATATCTATTTCATCCAATATTGCTTGCTTATATTGCTTTAATATAAAGATTTTTTTATGATATCTCCCTTTGATGTGTTGAATTATTAGCTTAGCATCCCCACTAACTTTGTGGTAATTAATACCCAATTCCTTGGATTTCCTTATCCCTAGCAATAAAGCTTCATACTCTACAACATTATTTGTGCAAGAAAATTCTAACCTATATGGTATGCTAAGATAACTTCCATTGATGTCTATCAATAGTACTCCAACTCCTACTCATGCTTTAGATTTTGCCCCATCAAAGGTCATAGTCCATAACTCAGAAGTCAAAATCCTGTCAATTTTTGCATTTGTTTTAGCCTTCATTTTTGGATCCATATTCTCAGTAACAAGCACTTCTAACAAAAAATGTGAATGCCAAATAGAGTAAACCCCCATATCTTTTTTCTCAACATAATTCATGATATTAATTATATTATCATTAGGGTATCTAAATTCAATCGAATACCTATTGAAAGGTTATCTTTTTAAGATAACTTTTTCCTTACCCTACATCGAGATAGTGGCATATGACCAATCCAACTGAATAATACCATCGAGCTGCTCTACCCAATGCCTAGAAAGTAAGATGCAAAATAAAGGGTCTACATCTACAATGACAACATCCATTACCACACCTTTCTTAGGATATTATTCAATATGGATAAGAAGTCTGATGATAATGCCCAAATAAGGCACTCTTCTATTATCCATCACAAAAATAGACGGATGCTCTTTTTGATAAATCAAGCCTAATTGATCAGCTACTTATTTTGACATTACATTCATGGAAACACCACTATCAAGCATGGAATTATAAATAACATATTGGTCTCCATAGCCTTATGTATACCTTAGTGATATGTAAAATGGTTTAACTAAATATGGGACTTTGAATGCATTATTTTGAAAGCCTATGGGATTTTTTGGCTATCCTCCTAATTGATCAATAAATTTGGAGACTCTACATACCTGATACTAGTACTTTGGAACAACCATTAATTCTCTAAAAGTGATGTTGACATTCTATTTGGAAACCTATAAACCCAGATCAAATTGATCTTTCTTATCATCAATTCCTTTTCTAGTTCTCTGATTATCCAAGTTATTTTGCTGCTTTTGGATAATTTCCTCTACAATAGGTTCTTCAAGAATCATTTGCAACTTCATTTGATTTACCTTTTTTTGTGAAATCACTCTTATAGTTTTCTCCTTTTGTGTAGGCCCTTCATCAATTTTATCCTCCACTATTATGTTCCTAAGGTTGATAGCATGTATTCTCTGTAATTTCTCAACCTCTTCTATTGTAGGTATAAGTTTTCCCTATTTCATTCTATCAAATCTGGTACTAGGAGGTTCACTTGAGGTTGATACCTATCTAAATACTAAGGTTATTTGTGCAATATTATCGACATATGAATCCATGTATTTCTCAAATTCTTGTTCTCTTATTTCATCCTCCTAATTCCAACACACATTAATTATAATATCTTCATCTTTAGATTCAACATTTAAATCAACATTAGAATGTAGACTGATAAATACCACAATCAACAGGGTTATGTGGTGCATCACAGGTAGAGTAATAAAAGGTATGATCTGATGGTATATTATTTTATGGTATGGGATTTGGAACAGAATCTAGATTTCTTTCTACTTCTTTATTTTTCCAATTCCCATTTTGATTCTTGTTTCCCACTACATTTCCATTGTTATTCTAGTTTCTATTAAAATTCCTCCTAAACGGAGGACTGTTATGTTCCTATTATCTATTATTACCCTGTGAATTTTTTGCAATGCTATCCTTACCTTTTTAAATTCTAGCCAACTTCTTATTCAAATTAGTAAATATCTCACTCAACTAATTAACTATTTTGTTCATAATATCCTGATCTATTTTCTTAGGGACATAAAACTCAAACCTTCTTAGGCTTAGGGTTTGAGAGAGTATCTTACCATTATCAATCATTTGTCTCTCTATTTTGATAGTTCTTTTCATACATATATAAATTGTGGTTGTTGCTTTCTACCTTAGCTCATAATTGAAATATCTAGGGAAAGCATTTTTATAGAAACAAATGGATTGATCGTCATTTGGCCTTTAATGTTATGGAAATCTTATTTCTAGTCTTAAAGAATATTCTATTGAAATCTTCAATTGACTCATTTTTTTTCTTTTTTGGTAGCAAACTCTGTCAAAAAGGACTGTTCATTCTTCCTCTCTCCATATTTTCTAAGAAAAGTGTTCTCTAGATCTTGAAAATTATAAATAATACCAGATCCAAGGTTGTTAAACCATTCTTGAGCATCCTTCTCTAAAGTTTGAAAGAACAATCTTAGGACTACATCTTCATCATCTACCTTGAGACTATCCATGGCATATAGAAAATCTCTAATATGATCTTCACCAGTAATAACATTGTTTCCTTGGAATTTAGGCAAGTACTTATGAGCTTTACCAGGGAGAGGATTCAAATTTGAAGGTAAAACAAAAGCTCTATATCTATTGGTTCTCCATTGATTGATATATTGGTTGGCATTGATATATTGATTTGCACTAGGAGTTGACATACTCACTTACTTGGTTTTCAATAGAAGAAGATTGATTTAAACCAAGACTTAGACTAGAAACAGGAAAAACATGAATTGCAATTGAAATATTTCTATGAGATTTGAATAATACCTCAAGATTTGGCACTCTAGAAAGCACTTATTTGCCACTTCTTCTTATAGACGCTCGATCCAACTCCTCCTTTCTTGATTTTTAAAATTCTGAGTTCATTCAGATCCGAAAACACAGATGTGCAAAGAAAGAACAAGATCTTCAACAATACTTGGACCAAGATTGCTCAGACTAATATTCACTCAACTATCACAAATTTTACACTAGGAAATACTATGAGAAATACAAACATAAAATTGTACCGTCTTCCCCAAAAATAATACCAAAACTATTGGTTGATTTTTGCCACACAAAAATGGTACATAAAATAAAATACATAGGTCTTAGAACTCTCGACAACAAGAATTCTAATCCTCGATAATGGTACCAAAACATATTATAGTTATATTTTTGTCCTTAATAATTTGGGTTGTCACGCCATAAGAAAATCACTTATTCACAATCAACATTGTGGACTCTGGTGGATCCACCTCTTTAACTTGAGAAAATATTATCACAAGACTTTAGATAGATCAAGTAAGGTAAGGAAACCCTGTAGGTGAGCTTAAAATATTTCTTATATGCTCATGCTCATCCAAATTTACAAAAATAAAATAAAATTGCAACATTAAAGTTGATCAAGATTCAAAGTAACTCTTAGCTAATACTTTAATCAGTAGATCGGTGCCTTACCCATTGGGTAATTATAGCTAGATTTAGAATATGGTGACAAGAGAATGGAAGATGATAGAACTGAGCCAACCACATCCATTCAAAAAATGTAACAGAAGTGACTGAACATGCTAGTGAAAGAAGATATCATCTACACGTTCAAATGATGTAACATGTAAACATGACAACACACAAGAATGTTCATAAAAATGCTAAAAGGAGGAAGCATGATAGTATTAATCAATAGATCATTACAATGGAGTCTAATCAGAATAACCAGATCTCACTAAGCAAGTACAAACAAGTTCTTCATTCAAATGATGCAGTAGAGAACTACAACTCTTCGTTCAAATGATATAATAAAGATTCTCCTGGCTTTCGGTCTCAATCATTGGAAATGATCTTAGTAAACTAGACACCTCCTTAGCAAAAACTTGCATAGTAATGGGGATGAAAATGGGGTGACTAGATAAAACACAAAATAAAATATAAATAACAAGGACGAGCACTCTGATATATCTCTTGCAGAATTTTTTTTTTTTGTAAAAGAGGGTAAAAATTTATTAACTCAGCAAAACATTCATGATACAAAGAAAAAGCAGAAGCTATTCAGACATATCAGCTCTCAATAAAGAAGAGAGATATTGAGAGCAATCAGAAGAAAGTTGAGACCAATTTTGAACATCCCAACCATCTTGAAACTTAGAAGCCCATTTAGCTAACAAATCCGCTACCCTATTCCACTCCCGAGGAATATGGACAAAAGAAATGAAGTCCAAGTGAGCAGAGATATTAAGAATTTGTCGAGCAACCCAACTCAACCGCCAACAACCATGAAGACTATCTCCGTAATTTAACAAATTTATAACAATCTGAGAATCGATTCACAAACAATCCGACGCCAACCCAAAGCATACCCTTGCTCCAAAGCATATAAAATTGCGAGTGCTTCCATGAAGTTATTAGAATGATGTCCCTTAAAGCAAGAGAAAAAAAATTGGATAGTACCACTACTATCCCGCCCCACACCACCAATACCAGCATTACCCGGATTACCCCGGGAAGATCCATCCGTATTAATTTTCAGCACTCCCGAGGAGGCGGATTCCATTTGCCAGCCCTCCGCACCCGATTATTCTGACCCATCCGTCTGCAAGAGACATTAGGACCAGGACCATTAACCATCAAGCCTAATCTTTCCATGATCTGACGTTTCGCATGGTCCACGGGAGAAATAATCTGACATTTTGCAGACACGCTTTCTTGGATCATTCGCAAAATCCTTTGCCAGACCTGGGAAGTAGTTAACTCCTTACCTTGTAAAATTCGACAGTTTCGTTCAAGCCAAATCTGCCAAAAAATGCATGAAGGACCAATACTACATCCAACTTGTAAAAAGAAAGCTGCCGCAGGAGGCCGCCCCATACTCCTCCAAAAATCAACTATTGATGAAGCATGCGAACAAGGGTGATTCCATACTCCCCACCAATAATGCCAGACTTGTCGAGCAAAGTCACATTGGAGAAGTAAATGCCCAACAGATTCTTCAACCTTCCCACAATTATAGCATAAAGAGGGGCCAAGAAACCCACGCTTTTGAAAATTATCCCAAGTGAGACAACGATTATGAGTAGCCTGCCACCCATAAAAACTACACTTCGGCCAAATAAACTTATTCCAAACTTGCTTCCACCACGGAACCTCCTCCTCACCAAACCGCTGCCTATCCAAAACACAATAACCAGCAGCAACCGAAAATATCCCTCTATTATCTCTTCCCCATGCTAGCACATCATCCCCAGGTAGAGAAGAGCAGGGACGGCTAGCGAGAATACGGGCTAGCTCTGCCCTCGCATCCATAGTGCCACCAGCAGGCCATTCTCGAGGATCCTTCCACCGGAGACTAACCATCTGACCAAAGGACTTAACAGTTTTGAAATCTACCACCTTCAACCATCCAAAGATCCCAAAAGCATTGAGCAAGATCTTGAAGATGTGGAAACTCGCTAAGAAGAGGAGCAAAGCCATCCCAAGAATCCTGCCAAAAAAGAGCCCGAGACCCAGTATAACAAATCCATAATAACCCCTGCTTAACCAGCTCTGCTCCCTTTTTCAAAGTATTCCAAACAAATGATCCTCGACCAGTCAAGTCGTATCGAGGAATCTCTGAACCTTCCACTCCCCTAAGATACTTGTGGGAGATAATCTTGGCCCAAGTTTGCTCCCCGATTACTACACCAACGCCAATACAACTTAGCAACCAAAGCAGTCCCAGAAAGAGAGCTTAGACGAAGACCCAACCCCCCAGCTTGCCTTGGTCGACAAATAGTCTCCCATTTAACAAGACTCCATTTTGAGGAACCAAGATTGCCAGCCCATAGGAATTGCCTAGAAAGAGAATCCAGGTCATGAAGAAAACTTGCTGGAGCAATCTGAATAAGGCATCTATACACCGGTAAAGCCTGAACAACTGACTTCAAAAGTAAAACCCGACCAGCAAAAGTTAACCATCTATGAGTCCAATGACTAACTCGACTACGAAATTTGTCAAGTATGTTAGTCCAAACCGCCCTAGGTAGAGGACCAACAGAAATGGGAATCCCCAAGTATGTAAGAGGAAGAGTTCCAACCTGAAACCTGAGAATCTGAACAATTCTAGCTTGAACCCTGGGATCTGTATTGATAAATAAAATAATAGACTTGTGCTCATTAATCTCCTGACCAGAGACAGCCAAATACAAGTCCAAAGCATGTCTAAAGTTGGTTGCTTCACAAATAGAAGCTACACCCAAGAGAGCAGTGTCATCAACAAACTGAAGATGGGAAATGGTTGGCCTACTATTCTCCCATTTCCATCCATGAATAAGACCCTGGTGAACCTGATATTTAAGCCAACGACCCAGACCTTCAGCCATAATTATAAACAAGTACGGAGATAAAGGATCCCCCTACCGAAGACCCCGGGAAGCATGAAACAAAGGAGAGGGCTTTCCATTAATTAGGACAGAATATGAGGGAGTTGTAATACAACTCATAATCCATTCAATCCAAGAAGGATCAAATCCAAAGGCCAAGAGGATTTTGTGAAGAAAATACCATTTCACCCTGTCATAAGCCTTCGCCATATCCAACTTCATAAACATAAACTTATTCTTAGAAGTGCTCATAGAATGAATCGCCTCGACAGCAATAGCCACTCCATCCAGAATATGTCGACCAGCCACATAGCCACCCTGCTCATCAGAAACAACTCTATCCAGCCAAGGCTTGAGACGCTCCGCAATCAGCTTAGTAATAATTTTATACACCACATTGCAGAGAGCAATAGGCCGAAACTGATCAAAAGAGCTAGCACCCTCCTTTTTAGGAATTAGCATCAAAAAAGTGGAATTCAAAGCTTTCAACAACTGATGGTTATGAAAGGACTCAAGAACAACCCTCAAAAGATTAGATTTAATAATTTCCCAAAAGTGTTGAAAGAACTCAACCGGAAGCCGTCAGGCCCCGAAGCTTTCCCGATCTTCATAAGGAAAACTACCCTTTCTAGTTCATCAATGGAAATAGGTTGAAGAAGGCATGCATTGATCTCTTCCGAAATAACGAAGGAATACAACGCAAAATAGTATGATCATCAACATGATCCCCACAAAAATCCTCGTAATATAAGGAAGAAAAAATCGAACAGCCTTCCCGAGAGATATCCTGAGAAGCAGACAACTGAATACCTTGAGAAGAAATAATCGAAGAAATACCATTACCGTGTCTTCGAGCCTTAACAGTGTTAAAGAAAAAATTTGTATTTCGATCTCCTTCTTGTAACCATTCTACCTTGACCTTTTGCTTCCAGAAAATCTCTTCCCGAAGCTCCCATTCTTGAAGTTCATGCAAAGCTTCAGACTCCTCCTGCAAATTCTGCTCTGTTAACCCATGATCTCTGATATGTCTGGTGATAACATCAAGCCTTCTTTGGGCCAAAGTTTTAGCCTGAAATAGATTCCCGAAACACTGCTCGTTCCACTTTTTGAGTTGATATTTCACAAATTGGAGTCTTTTAACAAAAGAGTACATAGCAGTACCATGGGAAGGACAGCCTCGACTCCACCAAACTTTCATCAACTCGTACAAAGAGGGATCCCTAAGCCACATTAACTGGAATTTAAAAATTGGATGATGATCCATTTCTTGCCGAGAGATAACAAGTTTAATAGGCCGATGGTCTGATCCCCTCCAGTCAAGAATCGTTGAGTTAGTAACCCAAGAATTGCTAATCCAAAATGAAAAAGTAAGAAACCTGTCCAACCTCTCAGAGATCGAGTTAGAACCACACCGCTTATTCGTCCAAGTGAACACACCATTCTTTGGCTTAATATCCACCAGATTAAGAAGCTGAATATTATCATTAAGGAGTCTAGAGGCAGGCCCCAAAGTACCCACACCACCCCTCTTCTCATCTATACTAGATACAACATTAAAATCTCCAGCCATAATCCAAGGATAGAATGGAACCAAGGCTCGAACACTTTGAATATGATTCCACAGCAGCACCTTCCCAGCAAGATCCGAGGGGGCGTAAATGTTAGTGAACAAAACCACTTCTCCAGACTCATGGCAATAAGCTATCATAGAAAGAGATGACTTATTCGATACCTCACTTAAATAGTTTGATCATTTGGTCAATAATTGCAAAAACTGTAATTGTCTTGATGATGGCTCATAACTGCAACTGCCATTTAAAACCATGTGATGGCCCATAAAAACTACAGTTACCTTCATATTTGATCCACCATATTGATTGCACTTATAATAGCTCTCGTTTATGGCCTGGTAGTGGCCTCAATTGGTCAAAAACATTTTCATAATTGCCCGACATAATTTCTCTCGAAGTTGGCCAACAAACAACTTCAAAAAATTAATTCTCAACCATTAAGAACTAAGCCAATAAAAATGAAACATATTACAATTTTAAGCAAAAACTTTAATACTAATATTATTATTTAATATTTTTTTTATTTTTTATAATAGCGGGGGAATAAAAGCACCCCCACTTTTTTTATTTTTTATTAAATTAATAAAGTGGGTAGGGAAGCACCCCTCACTTTTCCTTTTTTTATTTATTTATTAATATTTTTAGAGGGGGTGCATCCCATGCTCTATTATTATTATTATTGTTATTTTAATTTTTATTTTTTTAAAGCGGGGGCATGGAAACTCCCCTGCTTTATTTACTTATTATATAATATATGAGCAGGGGAGCCATCCCCCGCTCTTTTAATTTATATATAATATATATGAGCGAGGGGAGCCACCCCCGCTCTATTTACTTATATAATATATATGAGCAGGGGAGCCACCCGTACTCTATTTATTTATTATATAATATATATTAAATATATATGAGTGGGGGAGCCACACCCACTCTATTTATTTATTATATAATATATATGAGTTCCCTGCTCTATTTATTTATATTATTATATATGAACGGGAAAGCCACCCTTGTTCTATTTATATTATTATTATTATTATTTTAAAAGCAAAAATAATAATTAAATTAAATTAATTATTTAATTAAATTTAATTAAATACAATTAAACTAAAGATAAAAAGAAATTTTTTAATTACATACTTAAGATTTATTTAGGCCAAAAAATATTAATTAAACTTTATTTAGACCAAAAATTAAAATGAGACCAAAACAAAGATCCAACTTGGGCGACACAAAATTTTCAAAAACGCTCTTGGAAGACTCAAGATATAGGACACCAAAAATTCAAAAACTAGGGGTAAACTTCAAGTTGAATTTGAGGATCCAACAGATCCCAAGGAAGCTATTGTATCTGCAAAACGATTGGAAGAGCGAGGAACTGCCTCGATGTCATACCATTCAAATTTAGTTAATAATTTGTCCACAAGTACTTTATAAGATTTCAAGATTAGACACTTGCATTGGTAAATTTCCTTAACCTGGTTGACAATGAGCAAGGAATCACAAAAGATGTTGAGCTTCTTGATGTTCATGGCAATAGCTATCTGAAGATTCAAAAGAAGGGCTTTGTTGGTTGGTCTTTTAGGCACACCTAGGAAAGAGTAGATAAAAGGTGAATAACATCTGAATGGGAATAGATTCCCTCTCACTTTAGAATCTGATTGGATATCCAAGGTGTGAGTTATAGGGTCGGGTCGAATGATTTCACTCTTTTCCACTTTCAAAATAGTTTTTGGTGGACTGCCTATTTTACCTACAACGGGTTCAAATTTTGTTTGTTGGTGTTTAATGGTGGTTTATTTATTTATTAGATTTGCATTAATTTTTTGATCTGACTCTCAATTGAGTGAAATAAAAGAATAAATAATTTTAAGAAGCATAAAAATGGATCATCTTTAAACAAAAACTGAGAGTAAGGCAGAAAGAAAGGTGAAACTCTACAATTTTAACTATCAGTCATATTTCAATTTGAGCATGCTACTATGTTCACTAATTGGGACAAATAAAATAATAAATTATCTAGCTTTCTAAGATTAACTTGTTATCTAGCAAAAGGTGAAACAAGGCAAAAGAATAGAATAATTTATTTAAGTTGCAGTTTTTCTAGAATTAACAGGATGAATCTATGGATAGCAAAACCTCATGCATGTAGACCAGAACTATCAAATCTAGATCTTCAAACTAATTGATTTTTCTCCATTGATTATAGGTAGTCTCTCAACCCGATGCCCCATTGGCTTAGTCAATATCAGTGTAAGATCATCCAAGAGGGGGAAATATTTCATTTTTTAGGTATTCTTTTTTCCTTTAAAGTTCGTTGCCAAAGCTGTGGAAGTATGTTATTAACAAGGTGGGACAAAAATTTACCTACTGGTCCACCAAGAAGCTCTCCCTTGTTGGTATATTCCAAATTTGCACCAAAGTCCTTGCAACTACCCATGTTTATTATTATTTTTGCTTGATAAGCTTCTATGATACTTTTTATGGTCCTCTTCCAATAATGGTTCGAAATTCCATCCTGTTGCTTGAGAGTATTATTGTCTTCCTAGAAGCCATGGTGGGCTTGGTATTCACAGTACCCAACGTCAAGGTTTGGCCCTCTGTGTTAAGTGAAACATCAATGCCCTCATAGGCAATGAGGCTTGGAATATTCTCATTTGAAAATATATCAGTGAAGGTTCCCCTTTTGGTTATAAGAGTTGGAGAGGCATGGGGTTCCCTTCCCTCCTTCTTGCCCTTGTGTCTATCAAAGTGTTAGGATACTTTGTCATTAGGATCATTTGAAAAGCTTGAGAGAATGTTAAGTCTTGTATTAGATGAAATGGCCAAAGCTTTTGGCATGGGCTCTCCATCAACTAGATGAATGTTTGGTGGTCGCATGTAATCACCTACCAAGGTTCCCTACTTACGTAGGTTCCTTGGGTTCATGCATTTAGATTCCTTTGAAAATGTGTACGATGCATCACTGATTTCTTTTCTCATCCTACCAAGGATTGGCTCTCTTAGGATGACTTTAGAGCTAAATTTGGACTTAGTCACTTTGACAAGGATACTTTTAAGGCTATCAAGGTTGCTCTCCCTGAATCCATGTTACACAAGATTTCTATGCTTTCACAACAACCTTGGTGGAAGGATTGGAAGTGGTATCCAAACACTCTACTATGAAACTATAAGGCTTGATTGGGGTATGGATGACTATCTCCTTGTCTTCCCATGATTGATAAGCTCAATCAATGGTAGAAGGTCTCCTCCCCTTAGTCTATTTGGATGTACAAGTTCTAGACTGCTTGGGCTCCTTGGAGCACAAAATTTCCTATTTTTCCTAGATTCTTTTGCACCAAGGGCTTCTTGTTGGGGAGCATCTCCATAATTTAGGCATCCCTAGCCCTTCTTGCCATTTTTGTCTTCATTCTGAAGACTTTATCCATATTTTTTGGGTTTGTGCTCATGCTCATTCTCTTTAGGAGTGGATTTTTTCCCTTTTTAGACCCTTTTCCTTCACCACATTTGAGTGGAAGCATATCATTTTTGGAGATCCCCTATCCTTGTCGGTTATTTTCTTTGTAGTGTGGTACTTGTTTTTTATGGTGACCATGTTTACCATATGGAGAGCTAGAAATGATTATATCCTTGGTAAGTGTTCTTCCTCTTTGCACATCTCTATTTTTGAGAAGTCTAACATTATTTCTTCTATGTATTTTCAAATTAAAGTTAAAACCAATAAGGTGTTCATGGAGATCACTCATCTTTAAGAGCTTATTGATCAGTTGGGGAACATGGCATGCATAGTCAATCAGGTTCCTCTTAAGCAAGATACTCCTAAAAGCTGATCTAGGTCTAGATAGTAGTATCGCTCGCTCCTGAACTGCACTCCTATCCCATCTCAAGGTCCTTACAGAGATGGTCGTGGCTATTTGACTATTCCTCTCTCCCCCAACTCCTCAACTTGATATCTAGGACAATTTAGGAGCTTCTATGATTGCTGCTAGTCAAGAGCCATTTGTTTATAGCTACGAGGATATTCCTAGCACTTCTGGATAGGGGAGGGACTCAGTGTCAAAGTCTTGTGATGCTTCTATTGGGTAGGAATCATTCCTAATGGTGGCTAAACCCATATAATGGAGCCTCATTATTATGTAATCAATTAGTTTTGTTGGCCATAAGTCCTGTAAGGTAGTGTTAATTAGCTGTAAATTGTTCACTTGGGTTCTCACTTTGTTTTTATGGGAATGGTTTTTCGACTGATGTCGTTAGCCATGTGGTGTGTTTATTCGCATCTTTTTATTTGTAAAAAAAAAAGAAAAACTAATTGATTTAACAACTCTAAGATAATTTAACACTTCTAAAATTTTAGACTTTCTGGTATGACTTTGCTAGTAGCTCTGCTCACTCAACCAAATCAGAGCCATTAGAAAAATAAATTAAATTATAGAAATATTAAACTATAATTAAGCTTTAAAATAACATTAGTAACATGCATAAATCAATTGAACTCATAACAATTACAGTCATAGATATTTTAGTGAAAACATGAATAAGCAAGAGGGCACCATAAAAACTTGGAGAGCAGATTAAGCGCTTGGCTACGCTGCTTTAAAGTAACAACACCACCAAAATCTCATGTCCATAACAGAGGAGTTCAAAAAATAGTTTTAATAAAAACTTTTGTTATAAATTCTTGAATCCTTGTGAATGACCTAGAAAATTGCTTTTATAGACAAAAGCTTTCTCCTATCCATCCACTCTTATACACGGTTCAAATTATTATTGCAAGATATTTTACAATAAATTTCCTTTGTAGACTTGGAGATTTCTACGCATTAATTTCTCTGCCACTTTCAAATTTTTACACATTAATTTCTCTGGCAGCTCACAGGAAGAGGAAATTTAAATAATTATTTTAAGCAAAAAACTGTAGGATGCTTTCACTAAAAAATAGCCCCCTTGAGTTGCAAATGCATTTAATTCTCAACCAACTATAGATATTTTACTTTCTAGCTAGGGAAGATGTATTTTTTACGTTCCCAACCAGGCTACAGATATTTTCCAATTATCTTAGGTAGCCACAAATGCCTTCATTTCCCTTGTCCTGATATTATTTCTGGAAAATGGTGGCTATGTGAAGATGTTTCCTTTGACTTTCCATCTACTCACAAACATATTTAATTCCCAACCACCTACATATATTTTTAACTTACCCAACCAATTGCAGATGTTTCTTTTAATTCCTAGCTAGTTGCAAATATTTTATTTATCTCAGTCAGGCTACAAATATTTTTATATTTATCTTAGGTAGGCTGCAGATGTTTTTATATTTATCTTAGACAGGCTACAGATATTTTTTATATTTATCTCAAGCAGCCACAAATATTTTCACTTTTCCTGTTTTGATCTTATGTTCGGTAAATGGTGGTTACGTGCAGATGTTTTCCTTTCACTTTCCAACCAGTTGCAAATGTATTTAATTCCCAGCCAACTGCAAATATTTCTTTACTTTCTAGCCAATTGTTTTTAATGCAAAAAATATTGTAAAGTCCACACTATTTGACCTTTTATCTTTTCAATGTAAGTTGTTGTATCTTTGAATAAATTCACGCGTATTCAAATATTTTTCAAAATTTTGTGTGAATGTGTTATATTCAGATATTTTCTCCAAATTCTAGATATAGGCATCGTTTTGAATGTAGTCGCCTATATGTGGATATAGATGCTACTTTTGATTGTGATTGGAAGATAGGTGCTACCCTATGATTGGAAGATAGGTGCCACCCTGTGATTGGAAGACAAGCACCCGATTTTGACCAAAAGATAGGCGCCACTATGACTAGAATACAAGCACCAGATTTTGATTGTAAGTAGGATACAGGTGCTAGATTTACCTGCAAAATGCATAATTACTTAAAGTATTTGCTAGGAAATGCATAATTACTTAAAGTATTTGCTAGGAAACCTATCAAGGCATGCAAAAATTAAAAGTTCATATCAAGAAAAACTCTATTAAATAATGGTAAAATAATATTTAATAATGCAAAAAAGAGAAGTTAGTTTATTTTATTTTAAAGCAAACAAGAAAAACTGCACATCAAGATTCAAACTTTCAAAATAAAACAAACCAAAGCAAACACAACAAAATATTTAATGATTTCAGACTTCAAAAGGGTCCCCTTAGAAAATAAAATTTTAAATTTTAAAATATCAAAATTTTATTATCAGTGGGGTGTGTTGCTTCTCAACAGATAGTGATATGCGGAGAAATAGTAACACTATTTAGAATCCATAACTTTAGTTTTGAAATAAATTATATTACATACAACACCTTACCACAAGGATTTTCAAAATGCTTTTAACTAATATCTTCCAATCTGTCAAAATTTCTCAAGGACATACTGGGTTAAACCACTTAAAATAAACTCTAGTGTATAATTGTGAGTGCATAAATTCTTCCTCCAAAGATGGCCATGGCTTTAAATGCTTACTAAGTATTAACTGGATTGTTTGGGCTACACAAAGATATTTGAGTAGAGCTATGCTTCTAGTTTAGCTTTTTATGACCCTGGTAGAGTTACTCTTAGCTTTCTTCTAAGAACTCGGTTCACAGTCGTGGAGCATCTATGGTCCATTGTGCTTCTCTCTACCAAGAATATACTCTTCTCTTATTCTAAACTTTTATATTTAAGCCTTATTTCCTCATCCATTTCTTTTTCAAAGTCATCTGCTAGAAACACTACAAGCTCCTCCTCAATCTCCCTTAGTTTTTTCTCATCCATCAATTTTTTTTATGGGCCCACTAAGCCACTGCTGCCTTAACCCTTTTTAAATTTGCTATAAATTGTATACTAGCAAATTTTCTTAGACTAGAATCAAACTTCACCCATTTTGATTTGACTAGAGTTACAAAGTTATCCTCTTTCAGCCACTCATAATTAAATTTAAAAGGACAATGTGGTTTTTCTCCTCTTTTGTTAAAGGAAGCATGATAGAGGAGTGATCAGAGTCACCTCCAACTTCAGTCCAAGACTTCAATCTATAGTGTTATTTACCAAACTCTCTACTACTAAGAATCTATCTGATCTATTAGAAATTATATCAACTCTTATTCTCATGTTTCTTCATGTTGGGATAGATTTTATAGGCACTAAGAGTACCAACCCCTTTGATTCAAACTTTTGGATGAACTAATTATCCAATGGATCTGTTTTAGCAGCAAAACCCCACACTTCACTCCTCGAGAGAGTTAAGTTTAAAGCACCTCCTAAAATTAAATTATTAGCTTCTAAAAAATTTTGATCCATAAGCTTATCCCAATACCGCATCCTATTTTTATAGGGTCCATAAATGTTCACCATTGTCATTGTTTCTTCAATCTCCACTAAAAATAATTTGGTCCCTACTCCTGAATCAAGCAATGCAAATATAGTTAGCCTAAACTGATTTACCTTCCACCCTGTAGCCACTCCTCCTGAGGCTCCTACAGCATCAAGGGCCAAAAAATCGTATCCTTTAAGCAATTAACTGAGATCTTCCATCACTTTCATAGCTAACACTTTTGTCTCTTGAATTAGAAAAATCTTTGGATTATGAATTTCTACCAACCTACATAGAGAAAATTTTTTTACATAGCTACCCATCCCTTGAATATTAAAAGAAAGTACTTCCATTGATTAACAATATTTGGGATCATCCCTGCTCTAAGGATCATTGTTAAGGATGGTTGCTTGCCTTGTTGATTTTCACATAGGCTTTTATTCTTAGCCAATAAAGTAAAAACTATTTTGCCCCTCCTACCAGTAAGACTTCTATCCCCCACATCTTTACTAGGTCCTCCCTCAAATCCTTCTTCTCTTAATCCTATTTTTCCTTTTAAGGATCATAGGTGATACCTATGAGTTTTTGGGGGCAGAAAACCTTCCTGACCACAATAAAATTGAAGAGAGGAAGCAATTTCAAAGAGATTTAATTGTGAAGCATCATTAAAAAATTTACCACAGTCTAATCTAAGGTATGGATCTACTTCCTTCAAGGAAGAGGAATTTAAGGGTCCTCCTTGTCCCTCAAGTACACCCTTACCTTTTTCTAGTGGAGACTTTGTATGAGATTTGGTAGTATATTTGCTTTGAAAGCTTGTATCTAGGTCCAAGAGCATGACATCCAAATTTTTCTCTAAGAATCCTAGCCTTAATTTAATATGAGATGATTTTGAATCCATCACTTGATTTGGCACAAAAATATTTATCTCCACCTTCTCTGCATTTTCTATTTTTCCCCTAATTTCGCTAGCTTGTGTTCCTTATGCAATGATTCAATAATATAATCAAATTGTAATTTATGTGCTTGAAGGAAAAAATGCATTTCATTCTGACCCTTAAATATCCTTCTATCTTCCTTACAATGCCAAACCTTTTTTGAAAAATTAAGAGAATAATCCCTTGCAATATTCCCATAATTATGATAACGTGTACACCTAAAAGGCACGCCAATATAGTCTAAGGTTTCAACATGCATCTCTTTGTTATACTTCAACACAATCTCCCCTACCAATCCATCTCTCTAGTCCACATCAACAAGAATCCTAGCCATTGTCTTCATGCATGAGGACTGATACCTCTCGTCCACCTCCAAGAAAGAACCAATGTAGTTGCCTATGGCTTGGAAAATATCTCTAGATCAAAATTCTAATGGCAACCCTGGTAACTTTATCCATACAAGGTGAGAAGGTATTCGAGTGGTCCTAGGGTCAAAAAAAGCATCCCATAATTTGAAAATTAACAAAGCTGACTCCCAAACCATTTCTCTGTCATTATCTTTGCTACATCTTCCTTAATCCTAACTAAAATGACAACCATCCTCTTACTAGAAATAAAAAACTAGGTACATACCCTAAAACTTTCATCCATTACCTAGCCATCCAATATGCCAAGGATTTTTCAACAATTGCATGTCATAGAACCTCCCAATAAGCATTTTCTCATAGAGTTCAATAACTTCCCTCATTTTTTCTATTAAATGGGTTATATGGGATTGAAATAGGCCCCACTCGTATTACATCATCACCATGTAGCGATATTACAACAAAGCTTGAATATTATCCATATATCGTTTGGAAATATTCAAACTTGGGTCTCCTCCTTAAAATGTTGAGGAATTTAACCGGTTGAGCTAATGCCACTTGTAAAATTCAATGAGTTTACACGAGTTTTTATGAGGGGTCCTAGTCCTCTCATATCGAGTGGGTTTGAACCTTGGACCTCTCAAAGAGAAGCCAAAGCCTTTACCACTATATTAAGCTTGCAGCTACTATAACTTCCCCCAATTTTACATCTTCTAGGACTAATTTTGCTCTATTACTCTTCCTTTTAATGCATTTGGTTACCTTTTTACATGCTTCCAAGGGATTCTTCTTTGGATCATTTTCTCCTTTCAAATTCTTATGTTGTCTCTCATAACCTTGATCAGAGAGTTGTGGCCTATTTTGAACTTGCTTTAAAGAGAACATATCCCAATCATAACTCTTGTCTAAGAGTTGTGTGTCTTCCTATAAAATTATCATTGACTCAGGCCCATTCTTGAATGCTTATAAAGGAGACTTCCTTCCACAATCAGAGATGGAGACATCCTCATACGAATCCGTCAAATATTCCACTTATTCTTCTTCATGGCCTTGTTCTAGAAAACCCCAAAATCTTCCTTCCTTTTCAAAATTTTACATTCTCCTTATAGCCTCAATGTTGGGGGACTCTCCATTAGTGTTTGCATTAGCAAAACCAGTCTCAATTTCACCCTCTATTTCACTCACCATGGTAGCAGTCTTGTCAGAAAAACTCAAAAAATCTATCCTCTTAGTCTATGTCTTTACAACCTTAGGGTTAAGATACATGTCATGTGATGATGAATCCATCCTTAGCGGCTAAGCCCTATTCTTTTCTTCTCATATTTCTCCTCCTCAACCATTGCTCTATTTTACACTGAACTTGCCAAAAAACCCACCGCAAAATCCTTCTTTAAACCCTCGAGTTGCTACATCTTGTTGGTGATACATCTTGAAACCAAGGGCTATGTGATGGATCTAACAATTGCAATGGTAGTTGTAGTAGTGATCCATATTTCTCCTTGTCCTCTTTGTATCCCCTTGACCCCTTATTCAATCCCAAAGTTGAGATCTTAGACATCTCTGACATCCATCTGCACCTTAGTGCAACATCCCGTATTATTTTTTGATAAAAGTGCAATAGTTTTAAGATATTTAAACATGTTGGATTTTCCTTCAAACTGTTGAAGGCCCTCTTCTAGAACAGATTGTTCTTCTATTATCCATTCATGAGCAAGCCCTGGGTTGTGCTTTAAGACCTATGAAATCCCACTATTGTTCTCCATCTATATTTCCACTAAGTTCTAACTTGCACAGACTATCGCCTACCCAAATGACAAATACTATATAATTTTAACAAAATAAAAACTTATTCTTATATGGCTACCCAAACTTGTGTTTGAAAAAACCATAGACACAACTCCAAAAACAACTTTTACTTTTATATAGAAAAGTAAATAGAAGAGAAAAATACTTGTTAAGACATGTACTAGGGTTTGAAATCCACCACCTACTTCAGAGAATTGCTATGTTTTTTCCTCTTTTTTTCATGCTAGGGTTTGATCTTTGTCGTTTGCTCTAAAAAATCCTCACTTGCTCCAAAAAAATTGACACCTGTTTAAAAACAATGTTGCTCCAAAAAATCTAGTGTTGCTCCTTGCTCCAAAAATTTGTAGTTTGCTTCAAAAAATTGCATGCTTCAAAAAATTGCATGCTCCAAAAAAATTATAGCTTGCTCCTAAAAAATTCGTTGTCACCGCTTGCTCCAATCTGCTCCAAAAAATATGTTGTCGCCCTTGTTAAGACATAAAAATATTTTCTAAATGAAGTAACAATTTAAGGCCACATATCATACCATAAGACCTATCATATCCGAAATACCAAAATCTTCATTGTTAAGATCCCTCAACCTTCAAATCAACTTAAAACTTGAAGAACTCGAGTTGAGGATCTCCCACTCCTGATGCATGTCGTTAATAGCATCATTTAATCTTATGATTTATCAATCCGAGGTGGTGTCCAAGGCTATCTATGATAGAAGGTTAGGGCAAAGTACAATTTAGGTATTCATATTTCAAGCATTTATTGGGTGAAATAGATTTTGGTTTAGCCTTTTGGTGTCACACTAAACCTAGTCTGCAAAATGGAAACTGAATTAAATTGCAGGAATTGAAAACTAAATCTAAGTTGCAAAAATCGATAAGTAACTACAATTGCAAGAATTGGAAATTGCAGAATTGAAATCTAATTTACTTCTGCAAAATTGAAATAACATAATTAAAATGTTGCTAAATTGAAATCCTAAATTACACTTGCAGAATGGAAACCTAGTTTACTCTTATAGAATTGAAATGATGCTTGGAAATAAAACTTATGCTAAAAACACCTATCAATGTCCTGCTACAAAAGGTAGTCAAGCTTACGTTACAGGAATTGACAGTAAAATGAAATCTACTGAAAAAAATTGATAAAAGTTGTTGAAACATGAAAACAGGGGAACATGGAAAGTAGAGGAAACAAGGGAAAAAAATATCTAATCTAATTTGTCAGCTGGTACATACATAAATGTTACATATAAACATAATGGAAAATATAAATAACATCACACAAACTTTAAACAAAAAAATGAAATCTGACAAGCAATCTGTTAATTCTGCTGTAACAAAATTACAGAAAAAACTTATCATGAAAATCCTCCTTCTAGGCCTGAAATTAGACCCAATATTCCTGATCTAGAAGAAGGTGGGAAAAACACTCCTTAACTAATTAACAATCACACTTTCTCATGAACAAAAATTGACAAAAGAATTGCACTTTTATTGTTGTCAAAACATGTTAAAACTGTTACAAAAAATTGCTATATTGTCATATTTGCTGCTACTAACTACTCTCCTCTATTCTAATTCCTACTTAGCTCAACCAAGAATGGAATTGTGTTACTTACAATAAAATATTACAATATATCTTGTGCTCAAATCAGCCTATTTGCTATTTTACAATGATTTGCCAATAATTCTGGATCTGAAATAAGTGTAATTTTGGATAGTTTATGCTGCAACAATAGTCATTGGCCCTTAGAAGGCATATTTAGTGGTGGGAGTACATTGGAGGAGTCTTAGAAATATCTTGCACACCTATATCCACTTTAAAATATCATTTCCTAATATTCTGCAACTAATTTGGGTCTATTTCATAACAGGATCAATTGCATCAATTGATATTTCCTTGTGAGTTGTGTCTTTGGTCAACAAGGAACGGTGGGGACAGCTGTATAATACTTTTTCTATATCTTCTCAACCTTATGTTTTCTTTTCAACCGCTTAGAAACCGTAGAAATTCAAAAAGAAGCGTGTTCCCCTGTTATTCCGAAGATCTTCGGAATAACTAGTTGTAGGTGCACTTTATGCTCAAAATGCATTCAGAATGTCCATTTTGGTTGTTTCTTTCAGGTAGGTCATTTAATCCAGCTTCCAGGAGGTGATTGCAATCATTTTTATCTTCCTCTATTGGTAAATTCCATGCCCTACCATTCATTGGTAGCTGGTTGGAATTTACATGATAAACCTGTATTTCCCTGTTTCTGCTGCAACAGTTACACTTTTGGTGCTCTTTTCCAGTTTTAGATAAATTAGCACTTTTAGAAATATAAAACATAAATAAATATATGTTTCTACAAAACTCATGCATTCCATTTATTAGCAAGCCATGCTAGGATGATGTAAAACTGTACAAAAACTGTAAAACTGCTGCACAACTATCTTTGTTTTGTTATGCCCTACTGCTGTCCATTTAGACCAAGTGGGAATGCATCCAAGTAGGTCAGAAGTCTTATTTTAGTCTCTATGAACACATCCCATATATTTTTGCTTGCTTTGTCTGACAACTTCAAGGTGCTCCTATAAAGTGACAACTTGCTGATTTTTATATGGTTGTTTTCTACAGATTTCCAGATTTATGACAGTCCTAAAATTTTGGCTCCAATGTGTACTTCAAACAAGTTCAAAAGGTGGGAAAACCTTCAAACACCTTTGTGAAATTAATGGACATCAGCATACCACATTTGGCTAATTGAAATGCATGTTTTAATTGCTACTTAATCAAGAAAAATTAGTCATAAAATACTGAAAATAGTCAAAATAGGGGTATAATATTCCTAACATGAAATCATGCAAATAATTAACAAATAATATATTTTAATCAACTATTTGGCAATTAAATTTGACATTTTTGGTAATACGGTAGTTTTTTATATGTCAAACATAGTGCAATAATGAGGTATTTTTGGATCTCATCAACACCTCCACCCACTCCCCCTGCAAACCCTTTCTCACTACAAAAACCCTATTCCCCGGCCACCATGCCCGTTATCCTCTCCCCACACTACTCGCTTTCAATACCGTTATAAAAAATTTCAACATTAATAAAATCCATTAAAAAAACATGCATCCAATAAAAATATGCTTAATATCTACAATTTAAAATTTGATTAAAGAATAAGATTTATAAAAATGTTAAGGTTTTGTTAATTTAAAAGCTAATAATTTGATTAAAGAATAAGATTTATAAAATATTAAGGTTTTATTAAAAATTTATGCTATTTGTACCAATTTTTTTCTCTTTTTTAAAACTAAAGACCTTTTATGTTGCTCTTGCTTCTAAAATGGTTTAATTTATTTGACTATGATGGTTGTAAACTGCCTTTACCTTTCCTTAGCCATGTACGCCAGTTGACAATATGTATTTGTTTACTTACCAACAAACATAAATATCGGCTCGTTTTCAAGACAACAAATTCCTATTCATATGAATTGAAGTGGGATGTGACTACCAAACTGAATGATAGTATACATTTACTTTTTTGCACCTCGTGTTCCAAATCCAATTCTGAGAACACAAAGAACAAGATCATGAAGACAAAGCCCATCGACAAACATAATTTATGGGTGTTTAGGTTTTGGACGTAAGTATAATTTCAAATCAACGCTTATTGTTGTTATATGAAATATTAGATTGATTTAATCAAAAATGGATTTATATAACACAAGAAACCTTATTCGAGGAAATAAAGGTTTAAATTATCTCTAGAGTTATTTTAGGATTATATAACATATTAAGGTTAGTCTAATTTTTTTCCTCCACTTGTATGGAAAAAGAACTATAAGCGCAAAGTAAGCATAAACCAATACACTAAAATGTATTAATAATATATTTAAATATGTAAATAAAAATACATAGAGACTTTACACCACATACGAAAATAGGGAGGAAAGTATGATGAAAGAAAAAAATAACTTGTTTTATGTCAGAGGATAGGTTTGTTTTTATAATACTTATATGGTTGGTGCCTAAATATTCTAGAATGTCAGAACCATCTTCCACCGTCTATACATTTATTACACCAACTATAATTCACCTAAATGAAGTTACTTTTAACACCCCTTAAATTCATTTTGGTAAGACCCAATACAAATACACAAAACTTGTTACATCAAAATTTGGAGGGTGATTTTATGTTTTACATCCAGACTCATGTAACATTGTTTAAGCCTAGAAGTATTCTAAGACAAACAAATGTAGCTTCATTCAAGGCTTTGGTGAAGATATCCACAATTTGATTTTCTGTTTCACAATATTGGAGTTGAATGACTTGTTGGTGAATGAATTGTCTAATGTGGTGATGAAAGACTTTAATGTACTTAGTCCTAGCATGGAACACTGGATTATTGGTAAGTTTGATGGTACTGTTATTATCACAATGCAATGTAGTGGGTTGTGTTTAGTGTTGTAATTTTGATTGAATGTTCCTCAACCACCTGATCTCTTTGGTTGCCTCATTTGTTGCTATGTATTTTCCTTATGTTGTAGACAAGGCAATTGTACTTTATTTCTTGCTATACCAAGATATAGGACCTAAGCCAAGTGAGAAGACATCCTGTAGCAAATCTCCTGTCATCTACACATCCTATCCAATATAAATCTGAATATCCTATAATAAGTAAATGTCCACCAGATGAATATGCAAGATCCATGTTAAATGTACCCTGCACATACCACAATATCATTTTTGTAACTTTCCAATGGGGAACCTTAGGAGAAGTCACAAATCTGGATACTATACTGATAGTATAAGAAATATTTGTTCTGGTATGAGTCAAATATATTAGGCTTCCCACAAGTTATCTGTAAAGTTTTAGATTTACTTCATCTCCTTCCATATACTTACTTAACTTTGTACTTGCAAATATTGGAGTGGATATTATTGCACAATTTTACATTTTGAATTTACCTAATATGTCCTTAGCATATTTTCTTTAAGAAATAGGAGTACCCTTTTTAGTTTGCCATACATCAAAGCCAAGGAAGTAATGAAGAAGTCCATTTCAAATTTATCTCTTAGATGTGACTTCACTTCATTGATGTTCTAAAGATTATTACATGTGATGATGAGATCATCCACATAGAGTACAATTATAATCATTCATCCATTGAAGGATTTCACATATAAATTTGGATCATAGGGACTACTATTGAATCCCTCAAGTTTGAAGAATTCATCAATTTTTGCATACCAGACCCTTGGAGCTTGTTTTAATCCATAAAGTGACTTATTTAATTTGCATACTAAGTGTTCTTCTCCATATTTCACAAATCCTTGAGGCTAAGACATATAAATTTCTTCCTCTATCTCACCATTAAGAAAATCATTCTTGACATCCATTTGATGAATTTCCCACCTAGAATTAGTTGCAAGTGCAATAGGGTGATTTTGGCAACCGGAGCAAATAGTTCTTCATCATCAATTCCTTCTTTTTGAGAGTAACCTTTGGCCACAAGTCTAGCCTTATATTTTTCAATACTTCCATCAGATTTGTACTTAGTTTTGTATATACATCCACTACCAACAACATTTTTACCTTTGGGTAGTTCCACTAACTCCGAAGGATGATTTTTTATCAAGAAATTATATTCATCCTACATAGCTTCCTCCCATTCTCTTCTTCCTTGGGCTTCTTCAAAATTAGGAGGAACATTAGCATCCATAATTATAGTCATCAAAGCATAATTAATAGTTTGATTTATAATTAGAACCTCCTGAGTGTTGTTATAGATGTCTTAGAGGTTTCTTGTCTTCTTAGGGGAACTTTCATCATCATTAGTGTCTTCCTTGATTGAATTATTACATTTGTCAAAGTCATCAATTTTAATTTGAGGAGGATAACATGGATTAGTAACAATGTTGTGAGAGCCTTCATTAAACTTCACGTCCGTACTGATAAAAATATATTTAGCTATAGGATCATATAGCTTGTATCATTTCTTGTGGTCATCATAGCAAAAAAAAATATATTTGAAGCTTTTACTATCAAACTTTCTAGCCCTGATCTCATCTGGAACATGAGAATATGCTTCACAACCAAACACTCTAAAATAGTGTACATTGGGCTTCCTACCACTCCATGCTTGTTCTGGTGTGATATTGTTAAGGCATTATGTAGGTGACCTATTTTAAATCTGAGTTACGGTATTCATTGCTTTTGCCTAGAGTTCCATAAGCAAGTTCTTAGATTGAATCATGCATCTAGCCATTTCAACCAAAGTTCTAATTTTTATTTCAGCCACTCCATTTTGTTGTGGAGTGTATCTATTTGTTGTCCCTCTTCAAATTCCATGTGTTTCACATAATTCCTTGAAATTATAATTGATATATTCTCCTCCATCGTCTATTCTTATTCTTTTAATTATTTTATTACATTGATTTTCCACAAGGGCCTTGAAAATTTTAAACATTTTTGAATACATCCTTGGTTTTGAGAAAGTATGTCCACGTCTTTCTAGAGAAATCATCTATAAAGGTTAACACATATTTTGTTCCCCCTAGTGATGTAGGAGTAATAGGACCACATAAGTCACTATGCACAAGCTCAAGTAATTCTTTTGATCTTGATGTACTCCTTTCAAATGAGTCTTTGTATTGTTTTCCAACCCTACATCCTTCACAAACACTTGCGTGTGTTTTGATCCACGGGAGACCAAGAACCATATCTTTCTTTGATAATATATACAAGCTTTGATAATTTAAGTACCCAAACCTCTGGTGCCATAATTCATTGTCTTCAAGCTCAAAATTCAATTTACATATCTCATTTTCTACATGCATTATCACATATAAGTCGCCTTGTCTTCAAGATCAAAATTCAATTCATATATCCCATTTTCTACTATTCCTACTGCTATGACCTTGTATCTATTCTTCATATCTTTTATCAAACATTTATCTTGATAGAATTCTATCTTATATCCATGCTTTGTCATCTAATTTACTGAGAGAAGATTCTTCTTAAAATTTGGTATATTAAGTACATTTGTAATTTCTCATTTCTTGTCATTATTATCCTTCATGGAAATAGTGCCAACACCTTCAACATCAAGTGAAGAATTATCACCTAAAATAACCTTATGGGAGCCATTTTTCTTCTCTAGAGAGTCAAAATACTCTTTATGATGAGTCATATGTTGACTTGCATCTAAGTAAATGTACTAAGATCTGTAGAGCTTCCACAAGTAGCAAGAGAAGTGAGCAAGATATGTTTGGCACATTCATCTTCTTGAACAAAATTTGATTGATTCTTTGGTTGGAATATTTGAAATCCACTTGTGTTCTTTTTGTAACATTGATCTACTTTATGCCCATATTTTCCACACTTATAACAAGTTATCTTATAGTTATTCCTTGTATGATTGTTATTATACTTTTGATTGCTATACCTTTGATGTCAATTTTGTTGCCTTTCTTGTCTATTTTGTGGTTTACTCTTATATGCTTCTTCCATTTGTTGTGTTGGTTTGTATTTATTTTATTTCCCTTGGTAATTGGATCTCCATTTTTCTTTAGTCATGAGTGCCTACCCAATCTTACCAGATTCACCATTGAACTTCTTAAGTTTCTATTCTTCACTTAACAAATCTCCACATAGCTCATACAACTTCATTGTACTTAATTTTTATGTTAGCTCTAGAGTGGACACAAAATTATGATATTTTCTAGGCAACTTGTCAATTAAAAATCTATACTATATACATCTTTGTATGTTACTTGCATAGTGGATAATTGATTTATTATCCATTTTGATTTAGTGAGGTGGTCATTCATGCTCTCTCCATCTTTCAATTTGAGATGATTCAATTGTCTCTTTAGATCCATTACTTTAAGTTTGTTTATTCTCTCATACATAGTGGAAAGAGTATTCCAAACCTTTTTTTATGTGTCAAACTCTTGAACATGAGTCCTAATTGATGGATCCATCTACCACAAAATGAGTGCTCGTGCATTCATGTCATTTTTGTCCCATTTAATGTGTTCATTTGGATTTGTTGGTCTCTCTTCAATTATTTAATATCAATGCTATTTCCATCTTCCATGGCTCATGATTTGTACCATTTAACTTTTTTTTTACCATGTAGTTATCATTTGAACCCATGATTGAAGAAGTAACTTAAAAAAATAGACCACTACAAGGCCACCATAAACACAAAGGAGTTGAAGACCACCACAACCATGAGAGGCTCAAATATAAGTCTCTCAAAACAACTCCACACCAAAATAAATTATTATTATTTGCCTTGAAATTGGTCTTCTTATAAGCCAATTATTCAAGAACTTAATTTTTTAACTTATCAACACACTTTTGAGATATTTACAAATATTTTTCAATAAAGAAAACTTATCTCCTTTCTCCCAAATATAATTTCACCAATTTCCAATGTTGGAAATAACCCCAAAAAGCTCCAAATAAATCAACTACAAACCTTCTTCAAAGAGTCGTGCAGACCCAATATCTTCTATGCCCACCAAAAACTTTCACCAACAGAAATAGCAAAACCTTCAAAGCATCCCACTATAATACATAAAATACTTCGAGGTTCTCACAGGGTTATAGAATAGTAAAAGAGATGTTTTGAAGCACAATAGATAGATCACGTGAAAGGTAGGCACATTTGTCTTAGCCAAGGAAACAGGAGTCCACCTCCAAACGTCCTAGCAGTGATAGTTGGATATTTTATCCAAGCCTAGAAGCAATTTAGTGGCCAAGTTCCACGTTCACCAGGAGCACTCAAAAATCAAATCCACCAACATTCTATTTGATGACAAATACAACACCAAGCTATGTGGCTTCAAATTCTCCTCAACTACCACGATCCATGACTTCAATTTTTCTCGACTACCTTGATCCATAGTACTACAAGAGCACTAGTCAGTTGGCTCTAATACCATGTCTAGAAAAATAACTATAAGCACAAAGTAAGCAAAAACCAATACACATAATAAATTAGTCTAAATGAGAGCACTAGAATATATCAGCAATATGTTTAAATATGTAAATAAAAATACATAGACTTTACACAACACACGAAAATAGGGGAGGAAAGCAAGAAGAAAGAGGAAGTGAACTTGCTTCATGCCAAAGGATAGGTCTATTTTTAGAGTACTAATATGGTTGGTGCCTTAACACTTTAGAATGTCGGCACCATATTCCACCATCTATACATTTATTACACCAACTATAATTCACCCATCTTCCACCATCTATACATTTATTACACCAACTAGAATTCACCTAAATGAATTTATTTCTAACACACTTTTGTGTAGTTCACAAACGAGTTGCATGGTAAAATGTTACAAACCTATGATATCAAATTTGTAGTAAATACTTTTCAAAGTTCTTTGTGGGTAGCTATGTGGCATGGATCCCCATGCTTAATAATAAATTATTATTTTATAATTAAATATTTATTCAACTTTTTTAATGTTGATAAAATTATTTAATATATTTTCATATATTAAAAAAAGTAACTTTAAATGGTACAAGGAAAAGGATAATGAAAAAGTAAATGGTTTGCTAATTTTAAATCTTTCTTATACATTTGAAAGGTTCATGGCATCCTTTTTTTTGTAGATTCTCTCCTATAAAAATATTACTTTGAACAGCTAAACAAAGGAATATTGGGACCTTAGGAAGAGCCTCTAATGACTAAACATTCTTCCACATAAAAGTTTTGGGAGTAGAAAAATTTGATTGCTCCAATTCATCATATTCCAACTTGACCAAATAACCAACAGCCTTTGATAGATACTAAACCAAAAATCTTTGGGAGTAGGAAATTTTTATTGCTCTAAATCCTTATATCCCAAATTGACTATAAATTCAACATCCTTTGATAGAGTCTAAACCAACTCTTCCTTTTATGTAAAAATCGATAAATAATACTCTTGAAACATCTTTTGACCTTCATATGCACTTTGTTTGAATTTCTCTCCTTCAACCAAGGTACTAACTTACCTTTCCAACCTACCAAACAAGATTTCATTCTATATGTTAGGAACCTTTCAATTAAAATAAGCACATCCACATAAATATTGCAATAATTAGATAATTAATATTGCAATGCAAAATGGAAATGCAGTAGATATATTGATCACAATAGAATCACAATACATAATCTCAAGCTTCTGCGAGGGGTAATCTCCTTAGATGCAGAACTTTGATATAATATGCAAAAAGAGATACATCTATCTATATATTTTGATTTTTAATGACTCTTCTCAACCCTAACTCTAATTCTAAAATGTCGCTTACACATGCAAGTGGGAATCTAAGCTAGAATCTCCTACTAAACAAACAATTACATTCTTGATAACGGTTACATTAAATGGTGCCATTTGTCTAAGTGAATCAAGTGCCACCTGTACATTACAAAGTATTCCAAAATAACATTAGGATGAGGTCCCAACATTATGATGAGCTAGAAAAATATGTTGGGAATTCACATTTATTAGTCTTATTTTCATACCCAAACTAATTACTCTTGAAGGATTTTATAAAAAAAATTTACTAGCTTTTGTTAAAATAAATATTTTACACTTAAATGTTAATGGAGTAGATGTAAAGGGTAATTGTGATTATTATTGTTGTTATTTTCTATATTTCTATGTACTTTTTTGCTTTACACAAGTCATTTTTCGTTACTGCGAAATGATTTCTAGCCACAAGTCTGTTCCAAAAAACTAAGAAATTCCTAAAAACTTGGTTGTGCACATAAGTAGCCCAAGAGCATATGATGTGCTTCTTATAAAATAGGAATTAAAATCTTCTATATTTTAGGGAACCATTCCTAAAATATGGAAATTACACAAGTTGAATAAATGCAATAAAATAGTGACCTCTAACCTGTCAACAACAACATTTACAACAAGGTAAAAAAAATTTTGACAACAACAAGATAACTCAAGCATTTAGAAATTAGTTAGGGAGTAGTTGAAACAGCTCATACATTTTTTTGTTAGTAACGGCTAGCAAAGGAAGTTTTTCTCTCTTTTAGGATAGCAACAGACTAGATTTTATTTCTAAAATAGACTATAACAACACCTTTATTTTTACAGCTAATTTATATATCAGTTTTCAGAATTAGTTGAATATGTTGCACAATAAGGTGTTTGGTATATTAAAAATACTAGAGCAAACATTATTTTTAAGGTTAGAGTGAATATAAAGAAACTCCTTTGTAGTTGTTACATTCTGGTTTTTGTATGGACTATCATGACTGTGTATTTCCAACCATGACAAAATTTCACTTTATGAAAGAATAAAAGTTGGTTTTGGTTTATTTAATGTCTTAAATATTTGTATAATGGTATGCAATTAATATTAGTGCCTTGAAGTAAGTTTAGGACCTGTAAAAGAAGATCGTTTATGTTGTTACAAGTTTAGCAAGGGCCCACTAAACCTGGATAGTCCATAAAAACTCTCTCTTGTTAGATGTAGAATAAAGTAGATAGGTAATATTTTGATTTATGTTGAATGGATTATTTTTAGTTGTTAAGTAGGGATTAATTTACTATATTTTCAACATTAATTAGAAGTAGTATGGCTATAGTCAACCTAGTTAGTTGTTAGACTAGATACATGCTTGTGTAGGATTTTCTTTCAACACATGTTTTGCTTTCAATTTGCTTCAAGTTTTTTTTGCTTTCTTACTGCTTTCCTAGGAAGGAATCACTTAGTGTATGCAAGAAAATATATTGGCTTATACTGAGCAATACACATTTTAAATCAAACCTAGTTGATAATTTAAGTGGTTAGCACAAACTCATCACTTTTTGGCATCGTTGTTGAGGAAGGCTACAAAAATAGTATTGGATATTGCAAAAGCTAAGGACTTTCCATGTTGAAATACTTGGAGGGATTTTTGGTCTCATCAGAAGCAATAAATAATTCTTAAGTAGATAAAGGCATCGAAATTCAGGTTCTATAGTAATTTCATTACTTTCTAGAATTAAATCTCATTGCTTTCTACAGCTAAGGAATTTCCATGTTTAAATACTTGGAGGGGTGGTTTTGGTATCACCCAAAGAAACATGTAATTCTCATGTGGATAAAGGCATTGAAAGTCAGGTTTTAAAGTAATTTCATTGCTTTCTATTATTAAAATTTATTGCTTTCTAGGATTAAATTTCACTGCTTTTTAGATTAAGTTCAATTCCTGCAATTTTCTTGTATTTTTGTCCTTGTTTTTATTTTTGCAAGTTTAATAATAGGGAGGAGGATGAATGAATGATTCATCCACGAGATGAACGTGGAAGATACATTTCTTAACCACCCTCCAAGTAAAATCTACAAGAACTAAGAAACAAGAAGAGACTTCACAAAGCCAGCAGATTGGCATTTCCTATATAGTTGAGCAACAGTCCTCAGTTGGTGAAGATCAACTTCAATTAATCTAGGAAAGAGCTCATGGGATTATCAAATAAATCACTCATACACTTAAAAGAATAAGGACAAGTTGAGATTCCTAAGGCTACAAGTGAACAAAGTGAAGTACAATAAGAACAAAGTGACTTATCCAATCCTAATCCATTTACTCCTCCAAGAAGATATTACACTCAATGATTGTGGACTCCTTGGGCTTATCACATGGCTAAAGAAGAACCAAGGCAGACAAAAAGCACTTAAAATTTTCTCATACGCCTTCCAATGGTAGAGGCTAATAATAATGATGGGCATATGAAGAATATCTCTTCATCAACCATATCCATTTTTGGAGGACTAGCCACTAAAGATCCTGCCACTTTTATTTTTGAGTTTGAAGTGCTTTTTTGCACCTATGATTACACCACTAATGCACAAAAGTCAAAATTATTTCCAATCACTATAAAATATGGTGCATTAAATTGGTTCATGGATTTGGATAAAAAATATGTCACTACTTGGAAAAGTGATTATGGAATGAAGGTAGTTTTCTTAGAGAAATACCAATATTATTGTCGTGTGAGAGAACAAAAGAGTGAGCTTTTCAAAATGACTCAAAAAGAGGATGAAGGTCTTGAATATTACATTGAGAGATTTCAATTTGTAATGAAGAGAGGTAACATTGAGTTGAATGTTGATTTGTTGAGAACTGTCTTTCTAAAAGGATTAAGAGAAGAGACCATTGATATCCTCAATCTAATGGAAGGAGGGAACATTTCTAATATTCCTTTCCATAAAATTCTAGAGTTGTGCACCAATTATTCTCACACAAGGCTATCTTTGTGCAATAAAAAGCCAACTAGAATTGTTGGAGGAGTTACAAGAGTTAAACTTAGTAATATATTGGAAGATTTAAAAATAAATTTGTTGGGCACTTTTACCTCTTCCATGGATTTGTTGTAAAATAAATATGAGGTAGAAGTTTTTTATTGTCCTCACTGCAAGAATAAGCATACCTTACATGAATGTCCTTTAGACAATACTACTAATTATAGCATTTATGATCAGCAACATTCAACATAGGACTGTCAACATTTACCTATACTAAAAACAACATTAAAGGAACTAGATTTTCAAGTGAAGGAAGATGTTTTCTTTGTTGCACAAAGGAGGCCATTTCAAGAAGACAATCAAGGATGATATTCAGGTATACCTAATCCCTATGCCCATTTTTATTTTCCTTACTATAATTATAATTGGTCAAATCCATAATGTTCACAATGGTCTAATAATGTTCCACCTTGGTCACAACCAGATTGGTCCAATCAATATTAGCCACAACCAGATTGGTCCAATCAATATTAGCCATGAAAAGGTTGGTAAGGCTAACACTGGTTATACCCACGGTAATATCAGTCCAACCCATCACAATTTCAAAGACGAGTTCCTCAAAAACAACAATTGTTATCTCCTCTATAATGGAATAACAATCATGCACCACCTAAATAGCCTTCTCTTCCTACTCAACCGGTGCCTAACCCCAATAATAGACCTACCCAATAGTCGATATATGAAGTTGAAGGTACCTATCCAATCAATTTCTTATCTTGTAGTGAAATCTAGCTCAGGTCAAGGACAAATTTACTTGATCCTACTTCTCCTATCATCACTAAAGAGGAAAATGAGAATCCAATAGAAACTGACCTTCCTACTATCAAAAGATCATAGTCTACTATTATTACAAGGTATATTGTAGAAAAAATTGTAGTACCTATATAGAAATTTTCAAGTATTATAGGATGTTTTTTAGGGCTTGCATAAACAACAAAACATTCTCTTATAGTAGAAGGTGAACAAAAAGAGTCAAATGAACCTCCTTTTCTTCCAAGGTTGATGGTAACTAGGGAAATACCCAAAGCTAATTTTGATCTAATGGAAGAACTATGCAATATTAATGATAAAATCCTACTTTTGTAGGCTTTAAAGGATATTCCTATTTTTCCAAGGCCATTAGAGAGTTATGTATTAAGCATCCAAGCAAAATTGACTATTCATGTCATTGGGTAACTTTTTGATTTGATGATAGAAAAAGTACCAACCCATTTCTCACTACATAAATGATACAAACTAATCCATGAGAGTGCTCAATACACTTGGGTAGATGGTATTTTATTTAAATTTTGTCCTAACCATGTAATTCATAGATGTATGCAGGAAGAAGATATCTTTGATATTTTGTGTGCAACACACTATGAACCATGTGGAGGACATAGTGCAACCAAGAGAACCATCTACAAAATCCTACAAATAGATTACTATTGGCCAATAATGCATTGTGATGCCAAATTTTATCTCTTGATGTGATCCTTTCCAAAGGATGAGAAGACCAACACCTTTAGTGGAGATACCTCTTCATCCTCAGGTGGTCTTGGAATATTTTGAGAGGTGGAGACTAGATTTTGTTGATCCAATTACTCCTTTAAGTCAGTTCAATGAATACATCCTGCATTTTGGAGCACCATGGGAGATTGTATAATATTAGGGACCATAATTCATGTTCGATGTAATAGATGCCTTTGTGTATAAATATCAAGTGACCCATAGAAAATCTTCACCATACCATCCTCAGTGTAATGGTTAGGTTGAGGTTACGATTACCAATAGGGAGCTTGATAATATCTTGACAAAGATAGTTACTTCATATAGGGCAGATTGGATGATTTTATTAAGCAAATGATTCAACAAGCAGAACTACAGTTCATTTCTAACATGTAGCCTTCTGTTGGTGCTTGATATGTTTCCTTCAGTAAGCATATATGAAAAAACAAAAAAAAATAATAAAGTTTTATGGTGAAAACCGTAACCGATGTCGTAGGGCCAAGGAGAAAGATGAAAATTAGTTTTTTTGGTTTTGTACCCTTGAAAAAATAACATCCATTTGTGAATACTAGCTTGCTAGCACAAATGGGTAGTCAATTTCTAAAAACCAGCTTGCTGGTGGGAATTATCTACAAAAAAAGAAGAAAAAGAAAAGAAAAAAAAGAAAAGCCCCACCAGTTCAAATATTCTTCATGATGATATGTTTAAGCAATATGCAGCTGCATATGGACATTTTCAAGCATATTATCCTAAACCTCCAATAATGATCATTGTTTTAGCATATAGCATATTAGTCTAGGTACTTTTTCTTCTCTTCATTTTTATTTTAGTTGTATATATTTTGTTTTTACAAACGCTATTAAGATTGTCCATTTCCTTTCTTTTATTTATCCCTATTTTATCTGGTTTATTCTGCTCTTCCACAAGGATGTGGAACATTTTTCAATTTGGGGGAAGGAGATAGTCATTTAAGTTCTTTTAAAACTTTGTGTATTGCCTGTTATTACTGTGTGTTGTAAATTAAAGCCTTGTATCTTTTCTATGTTAAAAAAACTTGTATCTTGCCTATTGAATCCCCATAAGACACAATGGTGTGTTATTTCAAGCATGTTAGGGTATAAAATGAGGAAGGGGAGCAAGAGAAATAAAATATGCAAAAAATAATTCACAATACTCCTGGTAAAAAAACATAGCAGTCTTGGTGAAAAAAAAAAATAGAAGCAGCAGGAATCTTACAAGCAATGTCCACACAAAAAGTTGCTGCAAAATAAGCTAAGGCTCCCTCACCTATTATTAAAAATATAGCAAGTAGTAAGGAGAAAGGTAATAATACAATGGTTCAAAGAAAACTCCAAAAAAGAAGAAGCAAAAAAATCCTAGGCAACAAAAGAAAATTCCTACAGTCATAGAGATAGAGGAAAAGGAAGAAAAATTATGCCCTAGGGAATTAAAGGCACTAAAAAGGAAATGGATTGGAAATTCAGGTACATGTGAAGGCACTACCAAAACTGGTATAGCAAAGCAAGTCTCTACTCCAACATCTCCTCCAGCCAAGTCAGCACTAACAACTGCTACAAAAAATGTTAAGAAAACAGTCAAGAAAAAGAAAACTAATGTTAGTAGTTGATAGGATAAATGAAATTGCATGAGGACATGCAATTGAGTTAGTTGGGGGAATTATGAATTAGAAAAATATGCTAGGAATTAACATTTATTAGTATTACTTTCATACCCAAACTTATTACTCTTAAAGGATTTTATGGACAGTTTTACTAGTTTTTGTTAAAATAAATATTTTACATTTAAATGTTAATGGAGTATATGTAAAGGGTAACTATGATTATTATTGTTTTTATTTGATATATTTCTATGTACTTTGCTTCATTTTAGTGTTAGTGTATACACAGGTCATTTTTTATTACTATGAAAGGTACTATGGAAGTATTTTTAACCATAGGTTTGTTCCAAAAAAACCAATAAATTCTTAAAAATATGGTTATGCACAGAACCAACCCAGGAGCATAGGATGTGTTTCCTAGAAAATAGGATTTAAAATCTCCTATATTTTAGGGAACCATTCCTAAAATAATGGAACTGCACAAGTTGAATAAATGCAGCAAAAAGGTGACTTGTGACCTATCAACAACAATAGTTACAACAAGGCAAAATGTGTTTTGAGAGCAACAAGACAACTTAGGTAGTTAGGAATTAGCTAGGGAATAGTTGAGATAGCTCATACCTTTTGTTTTTTAGTAACAATATCAAAGGATTTTTTGTCTCTCCTATAGGATAGCAACAAACCAAATTTCATTTTTGAAATAGACTATAACAACACCTTTATTTTTATAGCTAATTTATAGATTAGTTTTTAGAATTAGTTGAATATGTTGCACAATAAGGTGCCTGGTATATTATAAATACTAGATCAAGCATTATTTTCAAGGTTATAGTGAATACAAATAAACTCCTTTATAGTTGTTATATTTTGGTTTTTGTATGGACTATCATGACTGTGCATTTCTAACCATGACAAAATTTCACTTTATGAAGGAATAAAAGTTGGTTTTGGTTTATTTAATGTCTTCAATCTTTGTATAATGGTATGCAATTAATATTAGTACCTTGAAGTAAGTTTAGGACCTATAAAGGAAGATTTTTTATGTTGTTACAGGTTTAGCAAGGGCCCACTAAACTTGGACAGTCCATAAAAACTCTCTCTTGTTAGATGTAGAATAAAGTAGGTAGGTAATATTTTTATTTATGTTGAATGGATTATTTTTAGTTGTTAAGTAGGGACTAATTTACCATCTTTTCAACCATAATTAGAAGTAGTATAGCTTCAATAAACCTAGTTAGTTGTTAGACTATATACAGGCCTACGTATGATTTTCTTTCAGCACATGTTTTGCTTTCAATTTGCTTCAAGTTTTTCTACTTTCTTACTACTTTCCTAGGAAGGAATCACTTAGTGTATGCAAGAAAATATATTGGCTTATACTGAGCAATGCACCTTTTAAATCAAACCTGGTTGATAATTTAAGTGGTTAGCACAAACTCATCATGTTACAAAGGAAATAATTACATATTAATGTTAGGACGGGGTCCTAACATGCCCTTCCCCTTCAAAAAGCTTTATCCTCAAAGCTGAAGATGAGGAAACTACTAATGTAGTGGCTCTCGTGTGACATATTTTGGTTGTAGATCATACCATTACACCAAGATATCAGTGATGACACGATTGAGAAGGGTACGTGATCATCGATCCAAAACATGTTAAGGCTCTAGAATGATGTATTCTTCTTCATCCAATTTAGGTAATGTGGACTACACTTGTATGTTGGTGTCAATAACCTTCTTCAATGAAGATACATGAAAAAATGGGTGGATCTTGGAAGTGGGTGGAAGGCCTAGTTTGTAGGTAGTTGACTCAATCTATTGTAACACCTACTGGGAATCATATAATTTTGCTACAAGTTTTTGGTTCCCTTGGAGCTATAGTGATGATTTTTTGTAGGGTTGCAAATAGAGGAAAACCATTTTACCTACATCAAAGTGGTGCTCAGAATAATGTTGATCAGTTTGGTATCGCATACAGTTCTAGGTAAATTCTAGATTATCCTTAATTTATCAGAGGAGTGCATCATGCTGACAAAGAATGGTATCTACAACATGAATTTTAGAGATTCCTAGAATGTAGTAGGAAGGTATTGATAGAGGGTAACCATAAACTGCTTCGAATTGTGTGACCTTAGTGGTTGTGTGGTAGGAAGTATTATACCATCATTTAGCTAGAGGAAGTCATTTTACTCATTATGTAGGATTATCTGATGCAAATCAATGGAGGAATGTTTCCAAGTACTTGTTAACAATCTTGATTTGACCATCAGTTTGAGGGTGATAAATAGAACTCATTTTGAGGTGTGTACCCTACAACTTAAATAGTTCATACCAAAAGTTACTAGTAAAAGCAGGGTCTCTATTTGAAACAATAGATTTAGGTATACCATGAAAGTGAAAGACGAAGTTTTAGAAAACTTGGGAAACTATAGAGGCTATGTAGGGATGTGATAAGGAACATAAATGAACATATTTTATGAGACAATCCACTACCACTAGAATGACTTATTTCCCCTGATTTTGGTAGTCTTTCAATAAAATCTAGAGAAATATTTATCCACATATGAAGTATACCTAGGATGCAAACTCTTTTTATTTTCATCCTGTAGTCTTCCTTCTTTTATCAACACTATCCCAATTCCACTATTGGAAGCAAAACTTTCAATTACAAAGGGTTTAGAAAAATCGGGTATGGCTAACACTAGTGTTGATATCAAAGATTGTTTTAAGTCCTCAAAAGCTTGTTTTATTGGTTCTAACCACATGAAAGTATTTTTCCTCAACATAGCAATGAATGGGGTTGCTATCTTCCCATAGTTCTAAAGAAACTTCCTATAATACCCTATGAGACCCAAAAAACCTTGAAGTCCTTTGATGGTTTGAGGTTTTGGCCATTTATATATAGCTTTGATTTTCTTGGGGTCAACTTTAACTTTGTCCTTTGAGACAATGTGACTTAAGTATTCTACTTCTTGCATACCAAAAGAACAATATGAATACTTTACCTAAAGTTGAATCTCAAACAAAATTTGCAAGGTTTGATCTAAATGTTTGAGATGCTCCTCCTAAGTACAAGTATAAATCAAAATATCGTCAAAGACAACAAAAATAAATTTGTGTAGAAAGGGCCAAAATATTGCATTCATCAGACTCTAAAAAGTAGAAGGTGCATTAGTTAGATCAAAGGATAAACCAAAAATTTGTAATGTCCTTCATGATTTCTAAAGGGATTTTTAGGAATATCCTCTTCCTTCAATCTAATTTGATGTTAGTCATACCGCAAATCCAATTCGAAGAAAAAATGAGCAACATGCATCTCATCCAACAACTTATCAATTATCAGAATAGGGAATTTTTTCTTGATTGTTATCTTATTAAATTCCCTGAAATCCACACACAATCGCCACAAACCGTATCTTTTTACCAACAAAATCAATGAGGAATAGAGACTAACACTGGGGCAAATAACCCCTTCAACAAGTAATTCTGGTACCATTTTCTCAATTTCTAATTTTTGTACATATGGATACTTGTAAGGGAGGAAATTTGGAGGGAGACTACCTAGAACAGGCTAAATTGCATGATCATGGGTACAACAAGGGGAAAGTACCTTAGGTTCCTCAAAAACTATTGCATGTTTGTTCAATAGAAGTTGTATTCTACCTATGGTTCTTGTTCACTATCACTAGGGGCTTGTATAGCAAGAAAATGTGCCATAACTTCAGGTGTGAAATGTCCTATCACTTTCATAGTTTGGGGGGTAGCTATGTATTTTAAGGCATGAATTGAGATTTTTTGTTGGGTTTCTTGTTGGACTTAAATATGCTCTATTTGTTCCTTTTCTTGATGGTCTTCTTCCACCTCTTGAGACCCCATGGTTGCTAACTCATCCACATCAAGCAAATAGAATTTTTGTTACACATATTTTTGTCCAGGTGAATACTTCTCATCACAATTATAACACAACCCTTGAGATTTATGAGCTTCCATCTCTTCTCAACTCAATCGTTTGATGGTGGGTCACTTGTTAGTTGGATTGGTGGTTGGTTTATTTGGTAATGGGGGTTGTATTTGTGGAAATTTGGAAGTGTGTCTCTATGCAACAAATTTGTCTTCGACCAACCTAGACAACCCTATGGTCTACTATAAGGTTTGTGGCTTGAACATTTTAACCTTAACTTTAATATCATTCTTCAACCCACTAACAAAACAACTTTGAAAGAAGTCTTTATTCAAGCCAATAGTACAATTCACCAATTTTTCAAATTGAGCCTAATAGTCTCTAATAGTTGAGATTTTTTTTACTTTAGTGAGGGCTCCCATGAAGTCCTCATACTTACTATGAGAAAATTGAGTGAGTAATTGTGTTTTCAATTCATCCCAAGTAAGATGGGGATACACTTTTCTAACCCATTGGCACCATTGTAAAGCACAAATTTTAAATTGAAATATGCAAGGTCTACAAGTGCTATGGAACATTATGAAGGATGAAATAGTGCTCTATTGGGAACAACCATCCTTCTAGATCCTTTCAATTAAATTCTAGAAAATCTAACTTTGGTAGTTGGTATGTATTATTATTAGGATAGGTGTTGTGTGTTTCCCTGTTATTCAACCCTTCTCCTTTATGATCAAAAGGACCATATCTACCATATGTTTGTGTGTTATTGGACAACTGACTCTCCAAATCTGTAAAATTTTATTCATTTCCTCCTTAATCCCTTTCTATTCCCCTATCGCATATATCAAAAATTTATTTAATGATTGGATCTCACCCTATAATTGATTTAATCCCTTAGCAAGTTGGTTTCCAAGGGTCTTAGAGAGGTGCTTACCCCATTGAGTTAGCTTGAGATCTAGTTGTTTTTCCATTTGTTGTCCTCTAGTGCTTGTAGCCATATACCAAAATTTTGAGTCTTCTAACACTACTTACTAAAAAGAGAAGTGTTCTTTTTGGCAATTACTATTTTTAGTAATGATCCAAAAAAAGTGTTTGGGTGCTATATATCAAAAAAATCACCTTGAAAATAATATCACAATGGGTTAATCCTAAATGACTATTTTTATTAAGGATCCTATAAAATTGTATGGGTGTTATATACCAAAATAATTAACTTGATGAGACGATCACAATGGGATATATCCCAAAATAACATTTTTTGGAAGCCCAAACTTGTGAATTTTTACATTTAACAAATTTTTTTTGATAACTACCTAGTATAACAATGGTGGTTTAAATCTATCCTTGACTATTACTAACAACTGCCCTATTTGAGGCTATCTTGATTGTTACTAACAACTGCCCTATCTGCTGCAATTCTTGGTTGTTACTGACAAGCACTATTTTATTGTTACTCTATTTTTTGTTTTTGACACTCTCTTCTACTCATTGCCCTTTTGTTACTAAGACCAACAACTTATTTTTGACTAGTAAGAGTTGTTACTGTTTTATCAATTCTATGATTAGTGCAGTCTCCTTCGTATTCTCAAGTCTATGTTTAAGGTTTTTAGAGTGATAGACTGGTGTAAGGTTTGATAGGCAACCAAAAATAATTATGTTAGGTTGAGGTGTGTGTACTGCCCATAGCCCTTTATTATATTATAGCAAGGATCAGTAATGCTCAAACCAATATTTTAGAATACCACTAAAGGAGGATTCCACACATACCCTTGAGTGTACTTTCTACCTCTTTGATAGTACGAGAGGGTAATCTTCTCAAGTGTTATGCTCGATGCACTATGGATAAATACATGATCGAAATCTTCCTAGGGTTAAAAGTTTCTCCAAAACCTAGGGGGTCTCCCTATATACTTGAGAGTATGTGTGAGCTCAAGTTTGTATACCAATGTTGTCTGAGGCCTAGGTATTAGAATATGATCACCCCTCACTTCGCTAGACACTTTACATATAATCTTGCTTAGCCAATAATGATAACTCCTCCATGATATTTTAAAACCCTTGCATAGGGTTTCTAACCTATTAAACTAAAACAAAAAAATATTTGACTTGGGATTTCATAGGATAAATTGCAAAAAGCACAAAATGGAGGAAAGTTATACCTAACATGCACATAAGGGCATGATAGGAATTATCGCAATTGTAGTAGGATGTGACCGTAGATAGAGCTTTGATACCACTTGTTAGAAACCTTTCAATTAAAATAAGCACATCCACACAAATATTACAATAATTGGAGAATTAATGAAAATAAAACAAAAATATTGTAATGCAAAATAGAAATGCAATAGATATATTGATCACAATAAAATCATAAGCCTCTTCGAGGGGGCAACCTACTTAGAAGTAGAACTTTTATATACTATGCAAAAAGAGATACATCCATCTATACCTTTTGTCTTTTTAAGGACTCTTCTCAACCCTAGCCTTAATGCTCAAATGCCGGTTACACATGCAAGTGGGGACCCAAGCTAGAATCTTGTATAAAGTTTCAATACATTCTTGATAACGGTTACATTAAATGGTCTTATTTTTCCATGCATCTCAAGTGCCACATGTACATTCCAAAGCATTACAAAATAACATTAGGATGAGGTCCCAACGTTAGAAAGGGGATCGTTACATACTAATGTTAGGACGATCCAAATAAGAGACCCAAAGCTCCTTTTTATTTCCTTTTTGAGATAAAGGAATACCCAAGTAGGTTAATGGAAATTTTTCAATTTTAAATCCGAAAATATTCACAATAATTTGTTGTAAATCTAAAGCAGTGTTTATATAAATATATTGATTTTGTAGCATACCTTGCCCATGTTACATTATGACCACATAATACTTGATAATTATGCATATATCATTTTACTAGATTCAAACCCATTTTTTCTTTTTGAAAATAAAAAATATTTAAAATAATACCATTAAATACTTTATTTATATATAAATAATTAAATATTAGAAATTAAATAAATAAAATATTGATTAATTAAAAAAATAAATTTATATAACAAAACTAATAGATGTATTATATGAGGAAGGAATGTGAGCGTGAGCCGATAATAAGGGCAGCAACAAGTGCAAACGCAAATCAGGAGTAATGGCAGTAGCGATTACGAGCGCGAATCAGGGAGTAAGTGCAGTAGCAAGTGCAAGCGTGATCTGGGAGTAAGTGCAATCGAAAGCGAGTGCAAGTGAGTGCAGCCAAAAGTGAGGGCAAGTGCAAGCTGGGAGTGAGTGTGAACCAAGAGGGAGTGTGAGCAGAGATTCAATCATGGCAGAAGAGCGACAAGTTCATCCAGAGTGCATCAATGCTTCAAACCCTTACCATGAATGTGTGGAACATTGTTTCCAAAAAATTGTTGAAGCCAAAGAATATCAGAAAAAAGAAGAGACAAGGGCAATTGTGAGCCAAGAGGAAGGGCAAGTTGGAAGTGAATGCGAGGCAGGAGAGAGTGTGAACCAAAAAGGAGTGTAAACTAAGAGGGAGTGCAAACCAGGATTCAATTATGGTGAAAGGGCAATAGGTTCATCCAAAGTGCATCAATGCTTCAAACCCTTACTACAAATGCATAGAACATTGTTTCCAAAAAAATGTTGAAGCGAATGAAAACCAAGAAAAATAAGAGACACGAACATTTGTGAGTCAGGAGGGAGTGCAAACCAAGAGCAAGTGTGAGGCAAAAGAGAATGCAAGTTGGGAGCAAGAGCGAGTGCAAGTAGAGAGGGAGTGTGAACCAAGAGGGAGTGCAAGCCAAGAGCAATCCCCATTAGCTATTATAGAAGGAAAGTAATTTTTGGAGCCCTAATGGGAATTCAGGATGCCCTTGTTGGAAGTATGAAGGCCCAAGCTCGAGATAAGTGAAAGAGCGAATGCATGGCAAGTTTGATCCAGGTAGCAAATGGTACACCAGAAGTAAGCATCAAGGATGAGATGATTGAGCATTATATGATGGTTCTTAAAATTAAAAGGCTAATATGTAAATTCCATAGATCATGGCCAGGGTTTTTGAAGATTCAAAATTGGATCAAGTGGAAGTGGGGATTGAATTCAAATTATTCTATGACTTTTCTTCCTAAAGGTTTTTTCCTCATCATATTTTCTAGTTTAGAAATTAGGGATAAAATAATGGTTGGTGGCCCATGGTTTATGAGAAGAGATGCACTTTATTTGAGACCATGGAATGAAAAATTTTTAGTTGAGACAGAAACTATTAAGAAGCTTCCAGTGTGGGTTAGGCTTTTTGGACTTCCATATCAGCTTATAAATAAGGATGTTTTAAAAAATATTGGAAATACCCTAGGGGAATTCATCAAGGAAGGACCAAAAACTAAGGAGTGAAAGCATGCTATATATACTCGAATATGTGTTGCTATGGATATTTCAAAACCTTTGCCACAATCCATTAAAGATTAAATCTGAATCAAGATAATAGGATCAACAAGTAGATTATGAAAATATTGCATTTTGTTGCCACAATTATTTTGAGATTGGACACATGGCAAGAGTTTGCAAAGTAAAAACTATGAAGAAAGAGATAAAAAGTTCTAGCCATGAGATAAAATAGAAGACAAAGCAATGAAATCATTCAATAATAGAAGCAAGATCAGATCAAGGATATTCCACTCCAAAAGAAGAGGTAAAGAAATCCTATCGACAATATCAATTGGCAAGTTTAGAAGGAATTAAAGGTACAAAAGAAGATGTGGAGATAAAGCCCAAAACAAAGACAACAAAAAAGGTCAAGTTTATTCCAGGTAAATCATCTTCATTTTCCTCATGTAGTATAGAATCATTTTCAGGCAATAAAAGTGAAAGTGATGAAGATGTTATCCCTTGCACTTTAAGGTTTCAAGATCAGAATAATATAGAAATGAGGTTGGAGGAAACCCATAACAATTTAGGGTTTCTAGGGTAGAATAAGAAGATAATTACTACAGCAGAGCATCCTTGCACTTTAGGGTCTCCAGAGAAATATAAAGAAGAGTGTATTTTTGAGGTTATTCCTTGCAATTTAGATCCTTCACAACAAGGTAAACCTAAAGATGATAAGTCTTACTATGAGCAATGTAAGAAGATTGAAGAGATTGATGAAGATGAAAGTATTGTTGAGAATGGAAAAAAAAAGAGGAAGATCCAAGAAGCAAAAACAAAGAGAAAAATAAACACAAAAGGATATTGATATGGAAAACAAAAGCAAATATCACAAGTGTTAACAAGAAGTGGGGTTAAACCCACAAATAAAATAAAAAAATAACAATGAAAATAATATCTTGGAATATTAGGGGAATGAATAAGAACCTTAAAAAATATATTAAGAAATTGTGAGGTTGTTATAGACAAGATATTTCTGGATATAGAAGTTGGACAATAAATATTTTAGCCATTCGCAGTGTTGAATTTCATCTTGACAGAATTTAATTTTTTGAAGGCATTTGATATAAAAGGAGTTGATTGTGGAAAGTTAGCAGTTTGAGAAGATGAAAAATATTGTTGATAAAAGGGTAAATGAAGAATATCTCTCATCAAAAAATAAAGTTGAATATGGTTTAATTAACTTGTTGTTAGAAATGTAATGAGAGCAATATAATGTTTTATTTTTGTAATGGAAGTGACCCCAATAAAAGCTATGCATAACTTAAAAAAAAAATGTATTATATGACATTCAATTACTAATAACTACAAACTAATAGACATATTCATAGAATGAAAGAAGTTGAACGATATAATTCAATTCATTTTAAAATCTTAAACATATCAAAAAATATATATAAAATAATATACTTATATAAACTAAGCCTTTGGGACAACGCAACGGTTAAGGCTTTGGTTCTTTTTCGAGAGGTTCAAAGTTCAAATTGCGATGCATGTGTGGTTGTGTGTTAAATTCCCTATTGATGACCTCAGCTCTCTTCCTTATGAGAGGTCATGGTAGGATATGACACTCAGCCCTAGGCGTTGATCCTAGTTTTTCACACTAACCAAATTATATATATATATATATATATATATATATATATATATATATATATATATATATATATATAAATTAGTCCCTAGGGACTAGGTGAATTGGTAAGTTCTACTGCTTACTAAGAAGAGACCTAGGTTCAAATCCTAGAACATGCCTATTTACAAAGGTAGTAGTTTAACCTAAATTTGTTGAGTGTATGTCAACCCAACAACAATAGTACCAATACTTAGCAACTGGTGGTCCCCCTCACACCAGGTCGGCAACAAGCTGTAATAGAGGTTATAGGGGGCAACCCCAAAGTTTGAACCTTTAATAATAGAAAAAAACTAACTGATTCTTCTATGTACCAAAAAAAAATTATTATCACACTAGGTCAACAACAAGATAGAATAGAGGTTATAGGAGCAACCCCAAAATTTGAACCTTTAGTAATAGAAAAAAACTATCTATCTGATTCTCTCCTATCTACTAAATGAAAAAATATATATTATTGCATGCTTTTTTTAGTCATTAATTGATAAGTTTACCTCCCCTCGGTGGGTGTGATGTTGTATTGGGACATAATGACTTAGAACATTGGATCTTGCGGGATTTTATTTCAAAGTTATTGGGTCTTGCACTATGGAATTTTTCTAAGTTATGGATGAAATTCAATGCACTGCATTTACCATCTTACTTAAACAACGGCAAGTACCGTCATTATCCTTTTCTTTTTTCCAATGATTCCAAGACCATGCTTCTTTTTTTTTCATTAAATATTATAAAGACCATGCTTTAAAAGTATAATGTCTATCCGATGGAACCATGAAGCTTTTGGAGATGCTTTACTGTCAGATTCCTTTAACTTTAGTCAGACTTTACAACCTGGCGACACTGACAGGAGTTCCATTTGGACCACCTTCCCCATGCTTTTAGGGACAGGCAGAACTGATGTGGACTACATTTCCTAATCTTACTTTTCACAAACGCCGTAAGACAATAAGTATTTTTATTAGAACGGAGATTATAATATTATTAAATGTCAATGGAATATGAATCTTTTCACTTTTTCACGTCCGTATCATTTAAGTCAATCTTATATAATTATTAATTATATTATAACAATTTGCCTTCTTTATCATATTAGGATCAAATTATCATATTAGGATCAAATGTCCTACCTAACTAAATTAGAATTATTAGCCATTGTCCTTTGAAATGTTCTATCACCTTCATAGTTTAGGATAGTTATGTTTTCTAAAGCATGAATTAAGATTTTTTTTTGTTGAGGTTCTTTTTGGACTTCAATCTGCTCAGTTCTTCTTTTTGATGGTATTTTTCCACCTCTTGAGACTCTATGGTTGTTGATTCATCCACATCAAGCAAATAGATTTTTTGTTATACAAATTTTTGGTCGGGTGAATGCTTCTCATCACAATTATAACATAACCCTTGAGCTTTGCGAGCTTCCATCTCTTTTTGACTCAATCGTTTGATGGTGGGTGACTTGTTAGTTGGATTAGTGGTTCATTTATTTGGGAATGGGAGTCTTATTTGTGGAAATTTGGAAGTGTGTCTCTATGCAACAAATTTATCTTCGACCAACCTAGCCAATCCTATGGCCTACTATAAGGTTTGTGGCTTAAACATTTTAACCTCAACTTTAATATCATCCTTCAACCCACTAACAAAACAACTTTGAAATAAGTCTCCATTCAAGCCAGGATTACAATTCATCAATTTTTAAAATTGAGCTTGATAGTCTCTAATAGTTGAGTTTTTTTTAGTTTAGTGAGGGCTCTTGTGAAGTCCTCATACTTACTAGGATAAAATTGAGTGAGTAATTGTGTTTCCAATTCATCCCAAGTAAGATGGGGATACACTTTTTTGACCCATTGGTACCACTGTATAGCATCAAATTCAAAATTGAAAGATGCAACTATGATCTACAAGTGTTGTGGAACATTATGAAGGATGAAATAGTGCTCTATTGGGAACAACCATCCTTCTAGATCCTTTCAATGAAATACTAAAAAATCTAACTTTAGTAGTTGGTATGTATTATTATTAGGATAGGTGTTGTGTGTTTCGCTTTCAGTATTATTCAACCCTTCTCCTTTACTATCAAAAGGACCATATCTACCATATGTTTGTGTGTTACTAGACGAGTGACTTTCCAAATCTGCAAAATTTTCATTCATTTCCTCCTTAATCCCTTTCTATTCCCCTATCACATATATCACAAATTCATTTAATGATTGGATCTCATCCTATAATTGGTTTAATCCCTTAGCAAGTTGGTTTCCAAGGGTCTTAGAGAGGTGTTCACCCCATTGAGTTAGTTTGAGATCTATTTGTTGTCCTCTAGTGCTTGTAGCCATATACCAACTACTTACTAAAAATAGAAGTGTTATTTTTAGCAATTAATATTTTTAATAATGGTGCAAACAAAGTGTTTGGGTGCTATATATCAAAAAAATCACCTTGAAAATAATATCACACCGAGCTATATCCTAAAATGCAGCAAATATACTGATCACAATAAAATTATAAGCCTCTTTGAGGGGGCAACCTACTTAGAAATAGAACTTTCATATACTATGCAAAATGAGATACATCCATCTATGTCTTTTATCTCTTTAAGGACTCTTCTCAACCCTAACCCTAACGCTCAAAGTATGGTTACACATGCAAATGGGGACCCAAGCTAAAATAATGTACTAAAGAAACAATTATATTATTGATAACAGTTACATTAAATGGCCTCATTTGTCTAGGCATCTCAAGTGCCATATGTACTTTACAAAACATTACAAAATAACATTAAAATGAGGTCCCAACGTTAAAAAGGGTATCGTTACATACAAATGTTAAGACTATCCAAATAAAAGACCCAAAGCTCATTTTTATTTCCTTTATGAGACAAAGGAATACCCGAGTAGGTTGATAGAAAATTTTTAATTTTAGACCCTAAAATATTCACAATAATTTATTGTAACTCTAAGGTACTTTAAAAAAAAGCTTTGTAGCATGCCCTACCACATAATAACATTACAAAAGCTTAATAATTATGCATATATCATTTTACTAAATTCAAATCTAAATTTTCTCTTTAAAAATAAAAAATATTTAAACTAATACTATTAAATATTTTATTTATATATAATTAAATATTATAAATTAAATAAATAAAGTTTTAATTAATTTAAAAAATAAATTTCTATAACAAAACTAATAGATGTGTTATATGACATTTAATTACTAATAACTACAAACTATAAAGATTTTCATGAGAAATGGTTCATAGGGTGAAAGAAATTAACGATATAATTCAATTCATTTTAAAATCATAAATATATCCCAAAAAATAAAATTAAAAATAATATATTCATATAAATTAAGTTTTGTTAACGATATAATTCAATTCATTTTAAAATCATAAATATATCCCAAAAAATAAAATTAAAAATAATATATTCATATACATTAAGTTTTGGGCAGCACAACAGTTTAAGCTTTGGTTCTTTTTCGAGAGGTTTAAAGTTCAAACTGCGACAGACGTATGCGTAGTTGTGTGTTAAATTCCTTATTGATAACCTCAACCCTCCTCCATATGAGAGGTCATGACGGGAGATACCCAACCCTAAACCTCGATCCTAAGGGTTTCTCACACAAACCAAATAAAAAAAAAACTAATATAATTAATAATTATAGTCCCCATGGGCTAGGTGCATTAGTAAGTTTTGGTGTTTATCAAGAAGAGACCTAGGTTCAAACCATGAGGGCATGTTTGTTTGCAAAGGTAGTAGTTTGCCTCCGTTGAATGCTTGCCAACTTAACAACTACGGTACCAACCTTGAACGACCGGTGGTCCCCTCACACCAGGTCAATAACAACAAGGTGGAATAAGAGCCCCAAGGGCTAGGTGGATTGGTAAGTGCTAGTCTGGATGGGCACTTACCAAGAAGAGACCTAGGTTCAAACCTTGGTGATGTCATTTTGCAAAGGCAGCAGTCTGATCTGAATCGTTTGAGTGTGTGCTAGACCGACGACAATATAAACCCTGAGCGACCGACGGTCCCCATCTCACATCGGATCAACAAAAACAAGACAAATAAGTTTGGTGGATGCAGTCCCTATGGTTTGAACCCTGCGCTGACCAGTTACTAGAAATAGTGGTAGTAACCAACTCTCCTGTGTAACAAAAACAAACAAGGTAAAATAGGGAATAGGGATTATAGAGGGTAGCCTCAAGATTTGAATTCTCCTTATAGTAAAATATAATTATTATTATTATTATTATTAGAATATAAAGTAATTTATGTAAAAATAAAATGAATTAATATAATTAATAATTATATATGTATAGTTTTCTGTGGGAGGAGACTGCTCAGCCTTATGCGATCATAGAGATTTTTTACAATAACCAAATAAAAATAATAATTATATAAATATTTACGACTTAATTCAAATTTCATTAACATTTAATATTATTATAATGTCCATTGTAATAAAAATACTTATTATCTTACGGTGTTTATGAAAAGCAAGATAAGGAAATGTAGTCCACATCCGTTCCGCCTTTCCATGGGAATGGTGGTCCAAAAGGATATGTTGCCAGGTTGTAAAGTCTGATCGGTCTTAGCGTTGGTTCTTATTCTTGGTAGGCAAAGGTAGTCGAGCACGCCACTTGACAGTATGTATTTGTTTACTTATCAAAGTTCTTTGTGGGTAGCTGTCTAGCGTGAATCCCCATGATTAATAATATTTTATTATTTTATAATTAAATATTTTATAAAAAGTTTGTTTTTTATTTGGTTATTATGAGAAACTCCTATGGTCGACGTATAGGAGCGGTCTCCTTTGAATCACGATCTCTCGTAAAGCCAAGAGCTATACTTATCAATAAGAGAATTTAACACAAAGCCACCACACACCTACCCCCTCACACACTCGCCCACGCCGCGGTTTGAACCTAACTTTTTTCTTAATGTTGATAAAGTTGTTTAATATATTTTCATATTTTAGGAGAAAAGGATAATGAAAAAGTAAATGGTTTGATGATTTTAAATCTTTTTTTAAAAGGTTTATGATATATTTTTTAATAGATTTTTTTTTTTTTTAGAATTTTACTTTGAATTGTTAACCAAAGGAATATTAAGGCCTTACGAAGAGTCTTTAATGACCAAACATTCTTTCAAGCAAAAATTTTGGGAGTAGAAAATTTTGATTGCTCCAACTCATCATATTTTAACTTGACCAAATATCCAATATCCATTAATAGATATTAAACCAAAAATCTTTGGGAGTAAGAAATTTTGATTGCTCCAAATCCTTATATCCCAACTTGGCCAAGAATTCAACATCCTTTGATAGAGTCTAAACCAACTCTTCCTTTTGTGTAAAAATCAACAAATAAAACTTTTGAAACATCTTTTGATGTTCATATGCATTTTGTTTGAATTTCTCTCCTTCAACCACGGTACTAACTTACCTTTCCAACCTATCAAACAAGCTTTCATCTTATATGTTAGGGACCTTTCAATTAAAATAAGCACATCCACATAAATGTTGTAATAATTAGAGAATTAATGGAAATAAACAAAAATATTGCAATGCAAAATGGAAATGCAACAATTATATTAATCATAATAGAATCACAATACATAATTTGAAGCCCCTTCAAGGGACAATCTCCTTAAAAGCAAAACTTTGATATAACATGCAAAAAGATATATATATATATATATATATATATATATATATATATATATATAGTTATGTCTCTTGGCTTTTTAAGGACTATTCTCAATCCTAACCCTAATGCTAAAAGGTCAGTCACACATGCAAGTGGGGACCTAAGCTAGTAACTCCTACTAAACAAACAGTTTCATTCTTGATAACAATTACATTAAATAACCCCATTTGTTTAGGTGCCTCAAGTGCCACATGTACATTGCAAAGCATTACAAAATAACACTAAGATGAGATCCCAACATTAGAAAGGGGGCATTACATATTAATGTTAGGTGGGGTCATGACATGCCCTTCCTCTTCAAAAATATGTAATAACCCTAACTCAACAAACTAGGGTTTAAACAAATAAAAATCAAATTTCTACAAAATAGATCAGATCTGCAATTACTACTCAGAAATTACTCCATAAACTCTCAAAAATGAACGTTCCAGCCATACAAATTTTTTATTAATTTTTAGAAAGTGCAAATAGGCCAAACAACTATCCAACAACACAAATCAACCCTCAAAATTGGCTAGAAAAATCTCCAAAGCTGGGCGATCCTCTTATGAGGATAAAACAAGCTACAAAACAAATGGCCTCCCAAAGTTGGACGACCCACTCCCAGACACCAACACACCAAAATATGTAGCACAATTGTGAATCTTGAGATAGATCCACCCAATCTCCAATCAAGAACAAGGGCACATTACCTTGTTTACAAGATTGACTATTTATGAAGACTTAGGGCACACCACCTAAGCAACAAAAGGTGAGGAAGGGTTCAACTCTCTCTCTTACAATTCACAAGATGAACATGATATAATAAAACCCTAAAAGTGACTTTCCAAGCCTATATACCTAGTCGCCCCACTAGAGGCTTCTAATTATTCATTAAGTGAGGGTTACATCAACATTAATCCCCAACACTTCATTTTTATTATATAAAAAACCTATTAGCCTAGCAAAAAGGGGACGTCCCACTTCCTTATCCACAAATGACAAAAATAAAACATTACAATGCGTGGGGTCCACATAGTCTTCAAAATGGGACATTACAAGTCCTCTCTTCCCAAATTGATTATCCTCAAGCAATTTAGGGTTGGATTCGCAAGAATCTCTTTTCCCTCCCAAGTAGCATCTTTAATGGGCAAGCTCCTCCATTTCACCAAGTACTCTTTGATGACCCTGTTTCTCAACTTCCTCTCTCTAGTCTCCATGATCATGTCAGGTTCCAAAATCAGCTTTCCCTCATCATCAAATGGGGGTAACTCAATGGAAGGAACAATGTGTTGTCCAAGTACCTTTTTTAGGCATGAAACATGGAATACATTGCGTATTTTACTGATTTTTGGTAGCTCAAGCTCATATGCAACCTCCCCAATCCTGCGGATGACCTTGTAAGGGCCATAAAAACGTGGCTTGAGCTTCTCTGCTCCACTTTTCTTCATGGTGGATTGTCTATAGGGCTGCAACCTAAAATAAACCATTTCTCCAACCTCAAAATAACACTCAATACGTTGCTGATCAGCATACTTTTTATGTTGATTTTGTGCAAGCTGAATATTATTCTTCAATGTCTTCATAATATCCTGATTTTCTATTATATAATCCTTGGCTTTTGGCACCCTACTGTCACTCAAAAACAAATCAGTGAAGTTAGGAGCATCATATCCATATAAAGCCATAAATGGGGTCATTTTAATAGACATATGATAGGAAGAATTATAACAGAATTCTTGCAAGTGCAGCCATTTAATTCATTCATTCTGCTGCCCTAAAACATAGTTTCTCAAGTAGCCTTCAACCCATTTATTCACAATCTCCGTTTGGCCATCTAGTGATAGCTTGTACTTGGAGTCAACAATGTACCACAAAGCCTGAACAACTCTTGCCAGAACATACTCATGAATTTGTTGTCCCTATCACTCACAATATTCTTTGGCATGCCATGCAATTTAAACACTTCTCTAAAGAACAAATCAGCAACTTGTACTATTGTATATGAAGCTGAAATAGCATAAAAGTGTGCAAATTTAGTTAACCTATCCACCACAACATTTATACAATCCTTGCCATGCACTTTTGGAAGCCTCGTGATGAAGTCCATTGATATACTTTCCCATTTTTTATTGGGAATGGGTAAGGATTGAAGAAGACCAATAGGCAAGTGTTTCCAATTTTATTTTTGTGACAAGTGGTGCACTCCCTCACATGCTTCAATACAATATCTTTTAGCCCCTTCCATGAAAACCTTTCACGCAGCTGTCTATAGATCTTAAAAAACCTCGGATGACCAACCATGAGTGCATCATGCATAGTGGCAATCAATTTCTCTTTAATCTTGGAATATGGCACAATAAAAATTATGTTTTTGTTAAAAATCATACCTTCTTTCACGCTATACCTGTCATCTTTCAAGTGGCCATCAAGAATGTAAGATGCAAAAGTGTTCTTCACATACTTAACCATAATTGCAGCCTTCCAATCAACTGTTATAATGGAAATAGAGTGAAATGTGGGCATTCTTTTTTTTTGGTAGGTAGAAAATATCTTATTGCTTTATGGGTTAAAGGGTCACATCCTTGTTACATAAGTCGCATAATGTGACAACTGAAGACAACTTTGGCAATTGATGGCGGCAATTGATAAACCAAAAAGTAACAAAACCATCCAAATACATTATGATCTTGACTAGACCTAAGCCCTTCGAAGCTAAAGGAACTGGACCAACACAATAACTAAAAAATAAAAACCATGCAGCCCTACTGCTCAAGCATTATTTTCCTAGTTTACTGGGAATCCTTGTTATTTCCCTACTTTGCGCCGTCATCGGGAGTCAAGAGGGTTTTTATTAGGGCCAAGAATTCTCTGAGCTCGTCCATTGCATTGGCCAGCATGGCATAGCCCTCCTTGTAAATGTTGGCAGCCATCTAAAAATGGTTCATTGCTTCACTGGCTCTTTTGAGGGTTAGGGAACACAACTAGTCCTTTGCATTGTCAATGGGCTGAGCACCATCATCACTGATGATCTTTGTGCCCGGTTGTTGATCACTGGTCTACGGAGTCTTTAGCCTTTTGGATTTCCTACACATCTGATGGGGCTGAACATGCTTCTGCTTGGTTCTAACCTTCTTACCTATATGGGGATCCCCTTTGGGAAAAGAGGGCGAGGGTAGATCTTCCTTGGCCTAATTTGGGGGGGAAGAGCATGAGGGGGAGGTGAGGTGGCGAGGGGATGCGGGGGATTTGAAGGCTGACCTCAGACAGAATTGAAGGACCGAGTTGGGTTGGGGGACATGGAAGACATGGTCCTTGACACCTGGTGGGATAAGGCATACTTATACAGAAGTAAGAACAACCCCTGGTGTCAGGGAGGCTTCAGAGACTTGCTCTCCCTGAATTTGGTGATGGCAATGGTGATGGAGCGAAAAATAAAATTTGGTATGTTGATAGGGTGGACATCATGCAGGTGGTTAACCAGGGCCAGGTTATAGGCTCGAAGGGCTTGTTGGGATTATCGATCGAGATATACTGGATGACGGGTACGATGGCCATGACCCAGGGATGGGGCAAGGAAGACCGAACAACTCCTTTGTTTTCCCAAATGAAATTTTTCCCTTTGTCTAGGAATTGATCAATTTCTTCCTTAAAATTGTGTCTGCCTCAGTGCACTACTCTGCCATCAGCAGGAATACCAGAGATCTGAGCAATAGATTGGACACTAACTTGAAAACACAGCGTGTGGACTTGCACCTCCCCATCGTTCCACATCTCAATGAAGGCCTTGGTAACTTCTACTTTAAAATCGGAGAAGAGCTTGAATAAATTGATGAAGTGTTTCGCATCGAGCAAATCGGTAGTCCCAACATCAATTTGCAAACTAGAGGGCTCGATCAAGGCCATGGTGGAGGCCGAATCGATGCTCATAGGATTTGGAAGGGGAAATTTGGCAAGCACAATAGAGAGGTGAGAGGGGACAGTTCGAGTACGGGCAACATAGAAAGGAAACAATGACAACAAGAGAGCGTTCATGGGAGAAAATTCCTAAAACAGGAGGGTGATGGAGCAAAAAATGGGGCAAGCATGGCTCATGTTGATAAGACCAAGGTGGAAGGGGGTGGAGGAGATCATGAAGGAGGTGGCGAAAAGGTCAGTCAGTGAGGAGAATGAGGGAGAAAGGTATGCAAACGTGAGGATGGTGGGGAAAACAAGGCGGTACGGGCGACTGGTCAGCAAAGTCGTGGCTTGGCTAAGGTAACACGAGGGGGGTGCACAGGCCATAGTATCCTTGCGAAGACCCGCACGGATAACGAAGGTGTAGATGGTGTTAAAAAATATCCCTAGTGTTGAAAAAACACTAAGTTGGTGGTGATGACCACCTTTAGATGGGTTCTTGTTGTGATAAGTGAAGCGGCGCACTGCACTCCTGGGTATTGAAAAAATACCTGCATGAAGGTAGCACGAGCTACCGGATGGTTCACTTTCCCGCATCATGATTGGCTTGGGCGATGACTTCTTGGGGGAAGTCTTCTTCCTATACGATCATGGTTGACTGGTTGACTGCTATGTTGGCTAAAATATCAACCACTTTGTTGGCTTCCCTGTATACATGGTTGATCTAATTCTGATGATTGTTGTTGAGAAAAATTTGATAGTCCTGGATGATGTTCTGTATGTTCTTCCCACCAGTCATGTTATTTGTAATGTGACCAATGATCACAATAGAATCTCCTTAAAAAATAACTGGCTTGGGGAGGGCTTTGCTTTCCTCGATGCTCCTCCATAGAGCTCTAGCTTCTACGTAGTTGTTGGTTTGAATCCCCATGTTTTTTGAGAAGGCCTTGATGATATATCATGTATGATCCCTGATGACTACGCCTGCTCCATATCGCCTTGGGTTTCCTTTGGAGGCCCCATCGAAGTTGGCTTTGAGCCATCCCTAAGGGGGGGGACCAATATGTCGTGGCTCAAAGGCAGTCAGAGTTCTGGACTTTGCAGACATCAGTGGGAATCCTGAGGGAAGCGAAGAGTTGTCCTTATAGACCATAGGTAGGTATCTCACCACAAGGGATGAGACTACTATTTTCGATGGCCAAGGACAAATCTTTATTGACTACAGCTTTCAGGTGATTATTGTCTTCCGTGTAGATGCAATTATTTTGTTCCAGCCATATCTGCCAGGCCGCATGGTGGAGCATGGAACTCCATAAGAACCTGAGTCTTGGGTTCTTAAAAGTTTTTGGCCATTGGATGAACATGTCCGTTACAACCTTGGGGAGTGTCCAGCAAACCTAGAATTTATTGGATAAATTAGAAAACACCTCCCTGGCGAAGGGGCAGTTCAGCAAAATGTGTTGGACGGATTCCCATGCCTAGGTGCAGAGATAACACCTATTGGGGACCATCACCCCTCTATGGATTAAGTTATCAGTAGTGAGAATTTTGTTATGTGCAACCTTCGAGATTAGGGCCTTGAGCCATATTCTTCTGGCTAGGGTCTCGGAGTTATCTTTGTTGGGGCTTTTGGGATTGTTTTCCAACATCTGTGAGGCAATTTTGATAGTGAATCATTCGTCACTGGAATTCTTCCAAACTCGCTCATCCTCCTTCAGGGTCTGGGGAATGACGTTAGCTTTAAAAATTTCTGTCAGAATGGCCAGACCTTTGCTGATGGTGTCATTCCAAATTTTGAACTTGATCTTTTTAAATTGATGGGTGCCTTGGCCAGTCGTGATGAAGTCAGCAACATGTTTACCATACTTTCTGTCAGTGAGGTGTTTGATCGGTGCAAGATTGGCATCATTGATGAGGGGGTCCTTTCTGGCCCATGCAACTTTCCAAAATTCAATGGTTTTGCCATCTCCTAATTGCCACTAAGAACCCTGCTTGATCAACTCTTTGGAGAGGCTAATGGATTTCCAAAAGTGGGATCCGTTGCGAGGGGTTTCCATGTCCAAAAATGAGTGTTGTTGTAAATATATTCTTTTGACAGTCGACACCCACTCCACTTTGGCATCTGTGACCACTTTCTAAGCCTGCTTGGCTAAGAGGGCCTGGTTTGTGATGTTAATGTGATGCATTCCCAGCCCCCTTGTCCTTAGGGGATATTTTTCCCAAGCCATCAGGTGGAACTATTTTTGACTGTCATTCCCAACCCATAGGAATTATTTCTGTATTTTTTCAATGGCTTCTCCCACTGCTACAGGAATTATGAACACCGATAAGAAGTAGGTAGGTCTACTATGGAGGACTGGTTTGACCAGGATTGTTTTTCCTACACTAGAGAGGAGGACCCTTTTCCATCCCGCCAACTTTTTATGGATTTTCTTTGTGATATTTTTCCACATGTTTATAAGGGGTTTTCATTTGAACATGGGGAGGCCCAGATAGATGGTTGGGAAATTCGCAATGGTGCACCCTGAAATACCTGCAATATTGGTATGTCGTCTGCTAGGGGTGTTGATGAAGTAGAGTTTACTTTTGGTGTAGTTGATCTTTTGACCTACTGCCTCCTCGTATAGGTTGAGGATGGTTTTGATGATTTTAGATTCGGAGACTGATGCTTTAGTAGCCAGTAGGGTATCATCCATGAATTATCGATGCATGATGGGGGGAAGACCAGATGTTGCCCTAATGCCAAAAATTATATTTTTGTGGCAAGCATTTTTTATGGTTCTGCTTAAACTGTCAGCCAGAATAATTAAAAGAATGGGGGAGAGAGGGTCTTCTTGTCTGAGCCCCTTGGTGCTGGGGAAGTAGTCGGTTGTAGACCCATTCACAAGCACTAAGAACCAAGAGGAAGAAACAAAACTCAAAATCAGATTTACCCAAGACTCATGAAAACCATACTTGAGGAGAATTTTGAAAATGAATTCCTGGTTAACCCTATCAAAGGCTTTGTTATGTTAAGCTTTAAGAAGAAGGCGGTAGAGTTGGAATTGTGGGCAGAGTGAATCATATCGTGGATGGTGATGACCCCATCCAAGATATTTCATCCCTTGATAGTGCTTCCCTGGCTCTGGTCGATGATGGTGGGGAGAATCTCGGTGAGTCTATTGGTCAGGGCTTTGGACATCACTTTGTAAATGACTGTACACAGGCTGATGGGGCGGTAGTCTACGAGGGACTGGGAGTTAGTTCCCTTGGGAATAAGGGCTAGGAATGTGGAGTTAATATCCCTAGGAATGGAGCAAGAATTTTGCATTTCAGAAATGGTGAGGCATAGTTCAGGACCCACAATATCCCAAAAGGTTTGGAAGAACCTTGGAGGAAAGCCATCAGGCCCGGGAGCTTTATCTGCCTTCATGGAGAAAAGGGCTTGGTGGATTTCCTTGTGAGTGAGGGGACTGAGGAGGTATTTGTTGGTTTTAGTTGTGATGGTTTTGGGGATGTTCTCCAGGAGGGACTCCATGGCCAAGGGGGAGGAAGAGGGAGGGGAAGCAAGGAGATCTTTGAAATGGCAAACAACTTCATCCTTGATCTGGTGGATGTCAAAATTAAAGGTCCCGTCTTGCTTAGTGAGGCATTTGATTCTGTTGTTTCCCCTATGTCTGAGGGTGGAGATGTGGAAGTACTTAGAGTTGGAATCGTCTTCCCTGAGCCAAATTTGATGGGACTTTTAGCGCTAGAAGTTTTCCTCCTTACCTAGGGTGTTGTGGTACTCAGACAGTAGCACCCTTTCTTCAATCCTGAGGTTTTCGTCCCCCTGCCCTTTATGAAATATGTCTTCAATTTGTTCTAATATGGTCTTGATGTTCTTCTTGGATTCAAATATGTTCTCAAAGGTTTCCATGTTCCACACTTTGAGGTTTTCCTTGACCCACCTGAGTTTCTACATAAATTTGTTGGACGCTAACCCATGAAAATTAGTTCCCCACCATTCTGCTATATGATTTCTAAGATCCGAGTGATGAGTCCACATTGACTCGAAATGGAATGGGGTCTTGAACTGGGGTTTGCTAGTTGTTTCAAAGAGGAGCAGACTATGATCGGACCCTATCTTCAGGAGGACCCATAGGCTGGTATTGTCGAAGATGGGAAGGGCTTCTTGAGATAGCAAAATCCTTTCAAGGTTCTCCTAAATAAGGTTATTTCCCATCCGTATTTTGCTCCAGGTGTAGTGGATTCCCTACAGTGGGACATCCATGAGGGCATTGGTGTCCACAAACTGTCTTAAATCACTTGTATCCCTAAGAGTAATAGTATTCCCTCAATTTTTGTTATAAAAGTGCAGGGGGAGTTAAAGTCCTTTGCCATAACCTAAGGATGTTGATGAACACCTGTCTCAACTGGGTGAGAGTGTTCCACAATGTCAATCTTCCCTGAGCCGTGTTGGGGGCATATATATTTGATATTATCCAAGAAATCTGGGAGTTGGGATCATGGAACATAATGTTGGACAGCTTGTCTTGGCCTAAAATAAGTCAACCTTCGACTTTGGAGGGGTTCCAAAGACACAGTAAACATCCTGCAGTCCTAGAGGCCAAGGAATAAACAAAATCGCAAATTTTCCAAATGATTTTGGCAATTCTAGGAGAAAGTTGGTCATCTAATTTTTTTTCCTGAATGAAGAATATTGTGGGGTTATAATATTTCCTCATGGCGGCAGCTAGTCTTTGCTTGGCTGCCCCATTCAGTCCTCTCACGTTCCAGGAGAGGAATTTCATTTGGAACTTTTAGCAGGTTTTTGCCCCTTTTGCCTTGTTGCGTAGGGGGTTTGGATCTTCAGTTTTCTTCCTTAATGATATTTTCAATTTCCTAAAATAGGGTTTTCTACGTCCCATTGACGATATCCTCGACTGTATCCCTATTTTGTTTCTCTGTGCCAGTCGGCCTACCTTTCTTTCTATCAGCACCAACATCGATTTGGGATTTTTTGAAACTACGGGTTTGTTTGGGGCTCCACTAGTTGGGGGATTCTGGGGTGTTATCATCGTTGTTGGATTTGGTGGTGGTGGAGATATATGGGGAAGTAGGGAGAGTAGCTCCTTCACAGGGGGAATATGGGGTTGGGGATGCAAGCGATCGAGGGGGTTTAGGTGTAGGGCTTTTAGGGATTTTATTGGTTTTAGGGTTTTGGCCCTGGGGGTGGGGGCAAGGGCTTTCCTAGGGAATATTGGTGTTGGGGCAATGCTGGGTGGAAGCATTGCAGGTCGAGGGTGAGAAGCCAGGGATTTCACCATCCTCAATTTCCTCATTGGTTTCAAAATCATTGAGTAAACCGAATTGATTAGCAATGGTAATAGAGGTACTTGCCTGGTGGATGGTTTGATCTAGAGGTGGTCGGGTCTGCTGTGTGTCATTTGTAATTTGCCCTTTGCTGTGGGTTATTCTTTGGTTGACGTTGAGCTGCTGGCATCCGACTGGTTGGTAATCGATGTAAGGGTGACTGCGCTTCAGGCATTGGGTTGGAAGATGACCCTGGGATTGACATTTTGGACAAAACATCGACTTGTTCTCGAAGATCACTGGCTGTCTCCACCTGAAGTATCCATAAATTAGATTGATATGGTTTGGAAGTTGTGCCTCCAAATTTACATTTACGTATATACGGGCCTAGGTTAGCCTTGTTCTAGCGCAAGTGGCAGGATCAATGGCCACTAGGTCCCCAAACACCTTTGTCAGTCCACGAAGAGCATCCTCATAGAAAAAATGCACGAGGAGATTGGGGAGACATACCCATATCAAGGCGCAGTTGATGTTTTGAGATTCGAGGTCGAAACTTGGTTCCCACTTTTTCAAGAACAGACTTCGTCTTCCGAAGAACCAAGGGCCTCCAAAAAGAATACATTTTGTGTCCTCCCAAGTATTCAGATGTATCATGAAGAAGCCTCTGGTCATGGTAGACAAGACCATATTTCCCAAGATTTTCCATTTGGAATTCGCCCATCGCCAAATTGCATCCATGTTTGGATGTCCTCCTACGAATTTCCCCACTAAGGAGTAGGAATCGTGAGACACGAAGTCCTCCATAAGGCTTGAGGGACACATAATATCGATTCCTTGTAAGAAAAAACCCTCTAAACCCTTCGAGGGAGGTTTGGTGTTATGCTATAGGCATTCTGCATAGGAAACTTGGTCTCGGTTGTTCTTTGAGTTGCTTGGTTTATCGGGGGGTTCTTTCCCCCTCTTAATGTAAGTATGAGAGCTACCATGGGTAGCTGCAGGCATACTCCCAGCAGGCCTTCCTGCTATCTGCAAGTTGGGAAACCCTTTGGGAGCAACGCGGCTATCTTCTCCCATGCATGGTTTCTCTATGTCTGTGGTCTGTATTCTGTCGCATGATTTTTTCGTTGAAACCATAGTCGCTCCTCCCTTTTCAAAAAAAATTGGCATCTAAAATGTGGGCATTCTAGATAGTGCATCGACAACCGAATTATTTTTTCCTTCTATAAACTCAATCTCAAAATAATATGCTTGCACTTTAGTGACCCATTTCTACTGCCTATCATTTAAATATCGTTGTCCAAGGAAATATTTAAGGCTATTATGATCAATCCTTACCACAAATTTACCATAAACAAGGTATTGCTTGAACTTGGTCAAAGTGTGCATAATGGCAAGAATATCCGTGTCATATATGCTGAAATTTATCTCCATTGGACTCAGTTTCTTGCTCTCAAAGATAATTGGCTGCCCCTTTTGCATTAGTATAGCCCCTACTCCAACACATGAAGCATCACAATCAATGTTAAATGGCAAAGAAAAATCAGGAATTATAAGGCGAGAAGACATTACTTCCTTCAATTTATCATAAGCCTTTTGGGATTCATCACTCCATACAAACACTCCCTTCTTTGTTAATTCGTTCAAAGGTGCTACCAAGGCTAAAAACCCTCTAATGAATCTCTTGTAATAGCTGCAAAGTCCCAAAAACTCTCTCAATTGAGTTAAGGTAGTGGGAATAGGTCAATTTTGAATTACCTCTATCTTGTGTTGGTCTACATGCACTCCCTTATTGCTGATTATGTACCCCAAATATAAAATTTCAAACATGCCAAATTCACACTTAGACTTCTTTGCATAAAATTTTTGTTGTCCCAAAATACTCAAAACAGAATCCAAATGCTTCAAGTGATTTTCCCATGAGCTGCTATAAACAAGAATATCATCAAAGAAAACTAACACAAAATTCCTCAAATACTCCCTAAAAATCTGATTCATAACTTATTGGAAAGTGGCAGGGGCATTTGTTAATCCAAAGGGCATCACAAAAAACTCAAAATAGCCAAAATGACATCTAAAGGTTGTTTTAGGTATATCCCCAAAAACAATGCTATGTTTTTCCAACAAAATCTAAATTTCAAGATGATAAGAGACATGATTATCAGATGAATAAGGCATACCTTTTATCATAAATATACCATCAGCCCAAACTATCTCCTCTTTCTTAATAATGCTCTTCATCCTCTTGGGCGTCACCTCTTGGACCACATTTTCCTTGATCCCTTGCAAAACTACCTCATTCCCTTTAGCTTTAAATTGTAGTTGCAATGGTGGATGATTTGTGGTGTAGTCTCCCAATGAATACAACCATTAAACTCTTAGTATGAAATGAGGAATTCCTCCCAATGGAAACAAATAGAAGACATCTACTATGGAATGATTCTCAAAATTTACCTTCATTTGCCTCACAAATCTGTTGCAAGGTACAATGCTCCCATTTTCAGTAGCAACATTAAACCTAGTAAATTTTTCTGGTTTTAGCCCTTTATTGGCTACAAAACCCTCATCCACAAAATTGTGGGTTTCCCCACCATCTATTAATACTATCACCTTATTCCCCAATACCTCTCCTGGCACCTTGATTGTAAGATACCTATTTGCACTGCTCAACGTGGCCAACATGCCAACGTTTGAGCTCTCATGAGACTCAAGGGATGGCTCCTCAAGCGCATGCTCCTCTGAAGACTCATATTCACTTTTAGACGCCTCCTCATCTGAAACAACCTCAATGTAGTGAATCTACCCCTTTCCCTAGTAGCGATGGCCTGATACCCAAGGGATTTTACATGTGAAGCACAATTTTTTCTTTCTAAGCTCATCATGCTTCTCATTTACCCTCTTTCTTGGTGGTATAGGTGTTGAATCCATCTGTGGAGGGGGCATTGGCTTCCCAAAAGCTTGATTCTTCCCTGGAGGGGTGTCTCTCTCTTTTGGAAGAAATTCCCTCTCTAGAATGATCTTGACAGTCTTGCTTGGCTAAACCTAGGTAGTGGTGGTGCTAAAACCCTAGGTTTTGGTGATGTTGTAGACTCAAGGGTCAAATACCTTCTCATTGCAATCTGTAATGAAGTAGGCTCAAAGGATTTTACCAAGCCTCTCAAGGAATCCACCAAACCATCAATGAAAATAAATGTAACTCTCTTCTCTAAAATGTTAGGCACCATAACTAAAATCTTCTAGAACTCCTCAATGTATGCCTCCATTGTAGTTTTTTGCTTAAGGGTGGCCATCTCCTTAAAATATTCCTCCTCATCCCTCATCTCAAAATGATTCAGGACCCTCTGACTAAACTCATCAAATGAGGTGATCTCTCCATGGTCTTGTGTGTTGAGACCATGATACCACTAGTCATGTGCAACCCCCTCAAGATGTAGGGTAGCAAATTATACTGCATCCTCTTCATCCATAGGGATGAGATTAAAGTAAGTCTACAATTTCTACAACCATGCCCTAGTAGACATGCTATCATCTCCATTAAACACTGGTACTTATATTTTTGCTGTAATTTCTTTCTTTCTCCTTATTTGCTACCTCTCTCAGCCTTCTTCCCCATGATATCTAGGTAACTCTGAAAAGTGGTTGTATTTTTGAATTCTTCAGCCCTACACTGATATTATACAAATAGAACATCCAGTTCATCAGTCTCCTAGCATACATCAGGTTCTTTCTTAGGTAAAAAACTAGGTTTTATTGGCCTAGACAAAGGAGAATGAGTGTATCTCACAGACCTTTCACTCCCTTGGTCCCGACTGGTCGCCCTATTTGATGGTTCTCACTGATCTGGTGGAAGCTATGGGTTAGGGTTTGCTCCATGGTTTGGTGGTATTTGAACTCCATATTGATCCATCTTGATAACAAAACGAGTTAGTAACTCAAGCATGGTGTCAAATTTTTGCTCAAAAAGATTCCTTTGCTCATATGCCATCTCCACTAGCTCCCTTTGTTCAACTTCTGATTTTGGAATTTCTTCCCCTAGTTGAGGTTAGGGTTTGACTTATTTCTCCTTAGATAGTACCTATTTGGCTACATAAAGAGATCTCATAGGCTAGCAGGAAACCAACTATGATACCACTGTAATAACCCTAACTCATAAAACTAGGGTTTAAACAAATAAAAATTAGATTTCTGCAAAATAGATCAGATCTGCAATTACTAATCATAAATTACTCTATAAACCCTCAAAAATGGACGTTCCAGCCATACATATTTTTTATTAATTTTCTAAAAGTGCAAATAGGCCAAACAACTATCCAACAACACAAATCAACCCTCAAAACTAGCTAGAAAAATCTCCAAAGTTGGGTGATCCTCCTATGAGGGCAAAACAGGTCATAAAACATGCACAAATGGCCTCCCAAAGCTGGATGACCCACTTCCAGACTCCAACACACCAATATCTACAACACAATTGTGAATCCTGAGATAGATCCACCAAATCTCCATTCAAGAACAAGGGCACATCACCTTGTCTACAAGGTTGGCTATTTCTGAAGACTTAGGGCACACCACCTAAGCAACAGAAGGTGAGGAAGGGTTCAACTCTCTCTCCTCTCTTACAATTCACAAGATGAACATGACATAATGAAATCCTAAAAGTGACTTTCCAAGCCTATATACCTAGTCGCCCCACTAGAGGCTTCTAATTATTCATTAAATGAGGGTTACATCAACATTAATCCCCAACACTTAATTTTTATTACATAAAACACCTATTAGCCTAAAAAAAAGGGGACGTCCCACTTCCTTATCCACAAATAACAAAATTAAAATATTACAATGCGTGGGGTCCACAAATTCTTCAAAATAGGACATTACAAAATATTTGTCCTCAAAGTTGAAGATGAGGAAACTGCTGATGTAGCGACTCCCATGTGGCATATTTTGGTTGTAGACCATGCCATTGCACTAAGACATTAGCGATGACGTGATTGAGAAGGGTACATGATCATCGATCCCAAATATGTTAAGGATCCATAATGATGGATTCTTCTTCATCCAACTTAGGTAATATGGACTACACTTGTATGTTGTTGTCAATAACCTTCTTTAATGAAGAGGCATGAAAAACTAGATGGATATTAGAAGTGGATGGAAGGCCTAGTTTTTAGGTAGTTGACTCAATCTATTGTAATACCTAGTAGGGACAATATAATTTTGCTACAAGTTTTTGGTGCCCTTGAAGCTATAGTGATGATTGTTTATCACCTACATCAAAGTTGTGCTCAGAATAATGTTGATCAGTTTGCTATCACATATAGTTTCTAGCCAATTCTAGATTCTCCTTAATTTGTTAGAGGAGTGCATCATGCTAATAAAGAGTGGTATCTACAACATGAATTTTGGAGCTTCCTCGAATGTAGGAGGAAGGTGTTGGTGGAGGGTGACCATAAACTACTTCAGATGGTGTAATCTTGGTGGCTGTGTGGTAGGAAGTATTATACCACCATTTAGCTAGAGGAAGCCATTTTCCCATTATGTAGGATTATCTGATGCAAATCAACTGAGGAATATTTTCAGGAACTTGTTAACAATCTTGATTTGGCCATCAATTTAAGGGTGATAAACAAAACTCATTTTGAGGTGTGTACCCTACAACTCAAATAGTTCCTATCAAAAATGACTAGTAAAAGTAGGATCTCTATTTGAAGCAATAGATTTAGGCATACCATGAAGGTGAAAGATGGAGTTTAAGAAAATTTGGTCAACTATAGAAGCTATGTAGGGATGTGATAAGGAACATAAATGAGCATACTTCGTGAGACAATCCACTACCACTAGAATGACTTATTTCCCCCTGATTTTGGTAGTCCTTCGATGAAATCTAGAGAAATATTTGTCCACATCTGTTCCAAAATTAGGAGAGGTTGAAGTATACCTGGGATGCAAACTATTTTCCTTTCATCCTCTGACGCCTATCACATTTTTCCATGAATGTTTGAATATCTCTCTTCATTCCCTTCCAAAAGAATGTGCACTTGGCCCTTTCATAGGTTTTAAGAAAACCTAAATCTCTTGCCATGGGTGATGCATGCACACATACACACACATGCACACACACATATATATACACACTTAAATATGTCCTAGGGAGGATAACGTAAAGGTACAAGCTTTGGATTTTCTTTGGGAGATCCAAGGTTCAAACCATAGTGTGGGCAAGTGTGTGAAGGGGTATGTGTGTGATGGTTGCGTGTTAAATTCTCTATTGATAAGATTAGCTCTAAAATTTATGAAGGATCATGGTTGGAAGGAGACTGCTCAACCCTGCGTGTTGATCATAAGGATTTATCACACTACCCAAGATTAAAAATATATATAAATTAAATAAATAGAATTTTAATTAATTTATAAAAATAAATTTCTATAACAAAACTAATAGATGTATTATATGACATTCAATTACTAATAACTACAAACTATAAAAATTTCATGAAAAATGATTCATAGGGTGAAAGAAGTTGAATGATATAATTCAATTCATTTTAAAATCATAAATATATAAAAAAAATTAAAGATAATATACTTATATAAACTAAGTCTCGGGGACAACACAATGGTTCAAAATTTGGTTCTTCTTCGAGAGGTTCAAATTTGAAACTATGGTATATGTGTGGTTGTGTGTTAAATCCCCTATTGATAAGCTCAGCTCTCCCGATATCTACCCCTAAGCATCGATCTTAAGGGTTCTACTGATTCAAACGATTCTTGGACCAACTTGTGCAGAATTTGAATAGATTTAAAATGAGTGGTCATATGCAAAAATCCGAGCAATATTGAGGGAGATACGACCCTATGAAGTCAATCATTTGGAATAAGGGTAATGACAATCACGAAAAACAAAATAGCAAAGTGCGAAGGATTAGGATTTTTTCCTAAAAAATGTTTCATCTTTTAGGAGCCATATCTTTGCAAAGAGTTATCTAATTTAGCTAATTCTTGGACCAACTTGTGCAGAATTTGAATAGATTTAAAATGAGTGGTCATATGCAAAAATCCAAGTAATATTGAGAGATATACAACCTTGTGAAGTCAACCATTCGGAACAAGGGCAGTGACGATTTTTCAAATCGCAAAAAATAAAATTGTAATTATTTTTCACCTAGGGTTCGAACTATGGGAAGAGCAATGAAGGGCTAGGACTTCATCCAGGCAAGACATTCTATCTAGACAAAGAATATTTCAACGAAGTTATTTTTTCCCTTTCTTTATCTTAGAAATTGTGCATAAAAAAATTATAAAGTTTTTATCAAATATTTTATTTGCTATAGAACTTTCAGATAAATTTCATTAGATTTTGAGTTTTGGTTTTGTTTTTATGGATTGATTTATAGTTAAATCCTTAGAATCATCTCTAGTGGTAGAGGTTAGTGAGCGCACGTCGGAGAGATCCTCATTGCTCCAAGATAGGGCAGTTTTTGGTCAATTTAATAGGTATTGGTCAGGGGCTTCAACCTTCATAAAATAGATTGATAGGAGTTGGAAGTCTCTAGGAGTGATTCTATCATTTCTTCCCAAAGGTTTCTTCCTAGCCATTTTTTGTTCTAGGGAATAAAGAGAAAGAATCCTAAAAGTGGGTCCTTGGTTTATGGGAAGAGCAAGACTCTTCCTTACCCACTGGTATGAAGGCTTTTCACCTGAAATGTAAATATATCCCTAGTACTAGTTTGGGTTAGGATGTTTGGATTGCCCATTGAATTTTGTAAAATAGATACCTTCAAGGCAATAGGCAACACTCTAGGAGAATTCCTTGATATTTCAGATACAACAAAAGATGGATTTTTGGCTATTTATGCTCGAATATTGGTCATGATTGATATAAGTAAAGCTTTACCATAATCAATAATTCTTAAGTATGGGGATAAGATGTGGACCCAAAATATAGATTATAAAAACATATATTTTAGATGTATAAGATGTCATGAGGTGGGGCATATTGAGAGATCATGCCCTAAGAAGAGCCCAACATAATCATTTATAGAAAATCGTAAGAGAAATTTACAAATGGTTATGGATAAAGATGGTTTTCAACTTCCAAAAATAGATCTAGAAAAATAAAAGAAAATGAACAGTGGAGACCAATAAGAAAGGATTCTGGAAGAAATTCCTATTCTTTTGAGGCTTTAGCCTATTAAAAAAAAGTAGATCAAAACTTAGAGGACACAGGACAACAATTTCAACATATTAGCAAGGAATCGTCTATTCAATATGATCCTAATTTAAGGAAGAACATTCTTGATGAACCCAAGGAATGTGTTTCATCAGATTTCGAAGACTGTCTTGAAGTACCATGCACCATTCATGAGGAAATAATTGGTAAATAAAATGCAATTTTAGAAGGTAATACCTTTGCCATTAATAAGGAAATACCATAAAATGAGTAGGATAAGTCAAAAGCTTCTATAATAGAGCTAGGAGAGGATAAATATGTTGAAAAAAAATGGTGAAAGAATATTGAGGAATAGAATAATAAGACCTACTCCTGATATAGGTAAGGCAAAAAGAGGAAAACCCTCAAATTATCAAGCAAGATCCAAGGAATCAAGAGCTAACACAGAGAAAGGAACACAAACTAAGTTGGTTGAACTTCTCTTTACCAAACAACAAAATGATATTGGTAATACGCAAGAGGTGCCAAAAGCCCCTAATGAGACATGATTATCATCTCTTGGAATATAAGGGGTGCTAATGCCCCCTCAAAGCATAGGTGTATTAGGGACCTATTTTTAAGTAATAAACCTGATATTCTTTGTATCCAGGAAACTAAAATGACAAAAGAAGAAGTTTCAAAAACTATGAAAGTAGTTTGGGCAAGATGTAAATGGGATGCTATGGATTATGGAGTAGTAGGGGGAATTCTAACTTGTTGGAATCCTTATAAAAACTCTTGTGTAACCATTCATAAAACCTTTTGCATACATTGTACTTCAAAAACAAGAAAACACAAAAACATTGCACATCATTTTGCATACATTGCACTTCAAAAACAAGAAAACACAAAAACATTGCACATCATTTTGCATACATTGCATTTCAAAAATAAATAAAAAATAAAAAATAAAACTTTCCACCTTCCTCATTCACGCATTCAAAAAATAAAAAAATAAAACAAACAAAAATCTTGCCAACCCCTCTTAAGTGGTTGCAAACAGAAAAATAAATAAATAAATAACAAGCAAAAATTTTGCCAACCCCTCTTAGTGGTTGCAAACAAAAAAATTAAAAACAAACAAAAATTTTGCCAACCCCTCTTAGTGGTTGCAAACAAAAAAATTAAAAACAAACAAAAATCTTGCCAGCACCTCGTAGTGGTTGCAAACAAAAAATTTATCAGCCCCTCTTAGTGGTTGCACAAAAAAAAATAAAAACCAAGCAAAATTTTTGCCATCCCCTGTTAGTGGTTGCAAACAAAAAAAATTAAAAACAAGCAAAAATTTTGCCAACCCCTCTTAGTGGTTGCAAAAAAAAAAAAAAACAATAAGAAAAAACACAAAAAAATAAAATAAAATAACCTAAACTAAGAGTTTAGGCCACCTACCTTGGCATAGCAGACACCGGATTTCACTCCAGTCGAGCCTCCCACCTCCGCACCCATGTTCGCAACCACTCCACTCGCCTCACCCACATCCATTCTCACTAACTCTTCTCAAAACGCTCAGTAAATTCAAACCGCAGTAATGAAAATCCAAATGGCTCCCTCCCCTATATATAGCCACTTTTTATGATGAAAATCACACGTCTGCGGTTTGCGGAGCGTGCAAAAACATGCACCTGTAGTTGGCGATACCAACCGCGAACGCACAGTTAAGCCAGAAAAAAACACAAACAGAAAACACCCCCTCACAGAAATCAAAATCATCCAATAAACATCAACATCATCCATCACATCATATATTTTTAAACACATCATCCATCACATCATGCATTTTCAAATACATGATCATCATCATCACATCATTTAGTGAGTCTTGTATCTAGTGGATTACCCTATACACTTGGCAGTTGCATCGACTAGCAATCCATACAATTTGGTTTGATGGGTAGCTTACCATAAAGACACTTATCCAAACAATCAAATCACTCTGGCATTAAATCAACTAGATCCCTATATCTTTGAGATCATCTGTGTTAAAAAAAATTGCACAAGGTTATCCTTAGGCCCTTTTTGTTGGGTGCAAAAACGGAAACCAATCAAACATAATTTGGTACTAATAAGCTATCACTTGAGCATCGAATTCCTAAATTACTAGTTCCTAAAAACCCATCATTTGGTAGGAATTGCTAAAGTAAAAAAGGACCTAGAACTCTAAACGTGGTCAATGATTTTACCATAGCATTTTTGCGCCTCATTGAAACCAAAAGCAAATTCAAACAAACACAAACAATCCCAAAATTGGGGTATCAAGTTGATCAAAATGTCATGCATTTCCATTCATCATCCACACTTGGTCAATTGGCTCATGGTTTTCATCCTTTACCCATTCTCCAATTGAGGGGGTAAGCAAACAAATCAAAATAGCATCAAAATTTTCAAAAATTGGTCATTCTTGTGCATCGAGAATATTTGAGTCCATTCATCCAATAAAGACGGGTGTCATTAGTTTTTGCACATCATTTTTCACACAACACGATACAAAAAGGGGCATATGTAGACACCAAAACCTAGACATCCACAACATCACATCTGCCATCCCACATCAAATCCTACATAATAAAATTATATACCAAAGTTCAAACTTAGGTGTATAAAATACTGCACATTATCCTATTTTTTAGATTTATTAAATCTGGAAAATCAGCCTAGGATACCCTCACTAGCTACTACACATGTGTCCTAGCCAGCTCACCAACACCCCTTGCCACATCTCATACACCTTTGTCCTCTTTGTCCCTTCACATGGGGTAATCCTCCACATATCACTCCACTTGCATCCACCTCACCCCAGTTAAGTGAGACACCTTGGGTGACTCACTCTAACTGCCCCTTCCATTTGGCAACCCTAGATTACCACCTGGAAATCCTGGCTTACCACATTTTATTTCCCTCCAAAATCCTAAGGGGCCTATAAAGGCACCTTTACCCCATCAAATCAAGGATGCTGAGCATTTGTACCATCAGGATATCAAAATAAGACCAGAGCATTGCACACATCCCAAGGAGAAGAGAGATCTGAAGCTCGAAGGCCCTGTTTTGCAATGATATGCCACTCAGCCAAAATCTCCTGTCCATAGTTACATAGTAGGAATTGCACTTGTGCGGTTTTCCCACCACCCATGCATGGTTAGCCAGTAGCCACCACACATCCGCAGTTTCTTAGAGCCAAAATAGACCATAAACACGATCAGTAAACTTCATTTTAGCAAGGCATTTAATATGTGTTTTACTATTTTTTGTATTGCATGCTTATCTAGCTAAGGTTTTTATAGCAATATTTTATATCCTGATTTGCAGGTGCTACTAACCCTTGTATGGTTTCATGTTTGTAGGAAGCAGGTATCTTGGAAAGTTGTTGAAGCTGGAGTGGTCCCTACGTCGGATAGCAGAATCCCACTCACCACTCTGAACCTGTAGCATGACCTGTGTATACAATAACACTATAAGGCAGCAAAATACATATAAATATAGCAAATAACAACAATAATAATCGCAGTTACCCTTTACATATACTCCATTAACAATTAAGTGTAAAACATTTCATTTATCAAAAACTAGTAAAACTATCAATAAAATCCTTCAAGATTAATCAGTTTGGGTATGAAAGTAAGGTTAATAAATATGAATTCCCAACCTATTTTCCTAACTCATCATAACATTGGGATCTCATCCTAATGTTATTTTGCCATGCTTTATAATGTACATGTGGCACTTGAGGCAGCTAGACAAATGAGGTCATTTAATGCTATTGTTATCAAGAATGTAATTGTCTGATTAGTAGGAGATTCTAGCTTAGGACCCCACTTGCATGTGTAATCAACCTTTTATAATTAGGGTTAGGGTTGATAAGAGTCCTTAAAAAGGCAAGAGACGTAGATAGATGTATCTCTTTTTGCATATTATATCCAAGTTATGCTTCTAAGGAGATTGCCCCTTGAAGAGGCTTCAGATTATGTATTGTGATTCTATTGTGATCAATATATCTACTGCATTTCCATTTTGCATTGCAATATTTTTGTTTTATTTTCAAAAATTCTCTAATTATTGCAATATTTATGTGGATGTGCTTATTTTAAATGAAAGGTTCCTAACATATAGAATGAAATCTTGTTTGGTAGGTTGGAAAGGTAATTTAGTACCTTGGTTGAAGGAGAGAAATTCAAACAAAATGCATATGAACGTCAAAAGATATTTCAAGAGTTTTATTTGTCAATTTTTACACAAAAGGAAGATTTGATTTAGACTCTATCAAATCATAGTATCACCAACTTGGATTTTAACAGTCTCTTTTAGGTCTCAAGAAATATCAACCTCGATCCACACATGTTTTTGAGGTCATAATGGAAAAACTATCTACTTACACTAAGATGACATGCCCTAGAGGGGCTGCTATGCAATTCAAAAAGGGCCACAAAGGTAGAAGGAGGCCAAGGAATTCCACCCATATAAGGACTTTGGTAGTCCTTTCTTCAAAAATAGAGAAGTCATAGGTCCATAGTGAAAAACCAGTAGGGAGATCCACATATACCAGGGGCCATGCTTGTATATTTCCTTAGCATGGGTAGAGTCTGTAAAGCAAAACAAAAAAATTCTTCGTAAGGTTTTGAATCATTGTCAGCTTGACTCCATGAGGAGTCCAAGCTAGGTTAACCTAGGTCCAAAGGGAAGACTCATTGGGGATATACCCCATAAAATACTCGACAAGGGTGAAGCATTCTAACTAGTGAGATGCATTATTAAAATCTAGTAATTGAAGAACTACATCAAGGGAAGGAGGTTTACCTCATGAACCACCTTCAAAATAATATTTTGCAGTCTTTTGAGAGGAGCCATATTTATATGCAGTCTCGTTTGTGATGTTAGCGTTGTTCTCTAGGCTGCCAAGGCTGGGGACCATATTAATACAATGTAAGAACACTCAAAATCCTAGCAAGTCGAGAGATACTTAGAAGACCGCTTAAATCATTAGAGCTTCGAAGTCACTAAAACTCCCCTCTTCTTTAATATTTAATTATTCTATTTTATTTTTCAATATTTTCTTTATCTATTCAAATTTTCCTTTCAAATATTTTAAATTTTCCTTTCTTCTTTCCTTTCTTTTAAAATATTTGAATTATAAAGTTTTTTAAATTCACTTTTAGAAAAGGTAAATATTCAGTACCTTTTGTAATTCTTCTTCTACGTTAGGCTCGATTTTCCTCCTTGTCCAATCTCCTCACAATTCTCCTTTAATATAATTAATTTCCTTCAAATAATGTTGTATTAAATCTTCTCCTTACAAACGGTTTTTTTCAAAATAAACTCCTTTATAAAATATTTCTTTCAAATAATCCTTTCAGCTTTAAGCCAATTACCTCTTCCTGATATATTTAAATTTTCACCAATGAATCAGGTTAAAACTTGTACCTTAACGTAGAACTTGTACCAATGAATAATGATGTTTGCCGTCCAAACTCTGTGTTTTCAATAAATTTCATTCGCCTTTCATTTATGACCCAACTTATTATACATATTTAAACATTGAATATTCATTAGTCTATGTGTGTTATAGGTTTACATTATTACACTTACCTCAACCAACCTTTGCTCCTTTTTATTGTTACCCTCTACTTTGATGCTCACCTGACGTCTTCTCTAATCATTCTTCAACAATTATATTACTTCCTCATGCCTCCAATTCTTTTCTTGGAAATGTGTTCTTCCTATGCTTCATTGTCTTCTTCTCCATCATGTATTTTCTTTAATAGTCTTCCTCTAGTTTATCTCTATTGTATCTTTTAACCTTCTCACCTATGCTCTCTTATTGACCAATTGCTCCCAATGTTACTTTCTCACTGTGGATTCTTTCTCATCCATGGCTTCTCCTTTTTACACCTTTCTTTATTTTAATAGGTCCTTATCCCTTACTAGGCCTTCTTGCAATTCTTATTTAGCAAGGTCTTCTCCTATATTGGGCCTTCCTGCAATTCTTCTCTTTGTGAAAATCTCTCAAATGTGGGTCACAATTTAAGCTTCTTCCAAGGGTGTGTATCAATTGGTTGGGTTCCTACTCACCATGGAGCTCATATGTCTCTCTCTTTCTCACCAAGCACTTCAAATGTGGATTTGATACCATTGTTATCAATTAAGCTATTTTCTTATAGGATCTCAATCTTAATACTATCACACAACAATACACAAGTATTCACATAGTAATTTTTTACTATAATCATGGATTTCACTTAGTATTCTAGTGCTAAAATAGTACTAAAATTTCCATTGCATACATCTCATAGGCTTGCTCTACATATAAAATTTACAATGACTCTTAACATTTCAACTTCAACAAACTATTCCTCTTCTTAGACTCTTCACTCTTTTCAAAAATATGACCTCATATTTCTCATAAGAGAAATATATTTTATTGACTCCTAATAATGATAAAATTCTAATGATTACTAAATGATAATTATTTTTACTTAACTCCACACATATTAAATACTTACATGACACCTAATATTTACAAAAAATTAGACTCAAATATTTATAAACTATTTACAAGGTACTTGCAATATTCTTGCAAGGTACCAAATAATGTAATACTTTCAAAACTCATAAGGCCACAACTAACCTTTTGTTATTTACCCTTTGGACCCATGCAAACGTTGAAAAGGGTATTTTTTATAAAAAATTAAAATTTTATTCTTGAGGGTTAGTCTCATATACTTGACCTAAAGGAAACATGTAATTGGTTATGAATATCCCCCCACTGATCATTCTTTATCGATTGAGTGTAATTTTGATCTTTTTAAGTGAAGATATTCTAGTGTCTACAAACATCCCATTATATAATGTGTTATTTCTTTATGTTGTGTATTTCGTTTGACAAGCAATATTAGGTGATGTTTTATTCCATTTATTTTTGAAAACTACTATAAAATCTGACAAAGAGAGGAGCAACAATATCAAAAATTTATAAGAGAAAGAGGTCATGATAGAAGAGGAGACTATAAAGAGTGATATAGAGGTATATTTGTGGATAATAGAAATGTTCAATGTCACCATTACAAATGTTATGGCCATTATGAAAGAAAATATAGAATAAGAGCAAGCAATAGATAAGGAAAAAATGTTCACATGAAGAAGGTAAAATCTTAGAAAATATGTTCTTATCATAAAATATGGTAGGAGTTTCAACTAGAGAGTCTTGATACTTAGATTATGGATGTTTAAATCATATGACTAGTAATAAGGGTTTGTTTGTGGAGTTGGATAATTTATAAAAGAGTAAGGTGAAATTTGAAGATAATAAAACATTGGAGGATGAAGGAAAAGAAACCTTACAAATTGACATAAATGATGGAAAGAAAATTATCCAAAACATTTACTTCATACTGGAATTGAAGCATAATTGTTAAGTGTGGGAAAGTTGGTAGAGAAAAACTACAAAGTGGTGTTTGAGAATAAGGAATTCATCATCTATGACAAAGCAAATGGGAACCAAATAGTGGTTGTTGTACCTATGACAAAGAACAAAATATTTCCTTTGGAGCTTGGAGTGAAAGAAAGCAATTTGCATCATATAGACATTGAGGACGATAGTTGGTTATGACACCAAATGTATAGTTATCTAAATTTTTGAAGCTTACATTTATTGAATATTAAAGTAATGGTTCATGGACTACCTTATGTACAAGAAAAAGCAAATTGTATGAAAGTTGTACATTGAAAAACATCATAGATAAAGCTTTTGAAGGTGAAGAGCATGGACAACATCATATCCGTTACAACTTATTCATTTAGATATCTATGATCGAATGCACACACGAAGTGTTGGTAAATTCTTCTATATTATTACTTTCATTTATGATCATACTAGAAAATATTAGGTATATTTTTTGAATAATAAAGGTAATTCTTTTGAAGTATTCAAGAGCTTTAAAGCAATAGTAGAGAATAAAAGTAGATATAGAATTAAAATATTAAGGACTAACCTTGACAATAGCCTATAAACCTCAAAAAATGGAATGATAAAAAGGATGAATAGGACAATCATGGAGATGTTAAGAAGCATGGTACTAGCAAAAATTTTGTACAATCATTCATGGGTTTAAGTAGTTACAAAAACAATATACATCCTCAATATAATACCCACAATTATAGTGAATAATATGACTCCTCATAAGGTATGGTATAGAAAAAATCCTTTGGTAATCACTTTGAGAGTATTTGACTGTTTGGATTGTGTTCATGTTAAAGATAATAAAAGGTAGAGGTGAGGTTCAAAGAGTCTACTATGAATTTTTGTTGGTTATTCTAAAGAGAGTAAGGCATATAGACATTATGACTTCAAATCTAGATAATGGATTGTGCCTAGAGATGTAATTTTTAATGATGGGAAAGTAAGTGGACAGCAAGCAAAAAACTCTAAGAAGAAAATCATATTTGAAGATACTGGTGTACACAAGAATCAAGTAGAGACACAAGCATTTCTCCAAAGACAAGCACAAAAGGGATAAAATTACAACTACATCCAAGCTATCAAAAATTAGATTAGAATTTTGATAGGAGGTTTACAAGAATCCAAACATAACCCCAAAAACAAAGGCAAGAGGAACAAGAAGTTAACATGGTGAACTATGCACTATTGTCTAAGATTGAATTGGAGCCCTCAAGTTTTGAAGAAGCAACCCAAAGCAAGATATGGACCAAATCCATAAAAGAAGAATTCAATGCAATTGAAAGAAATGAATGCAGGAATTGTGTGAACTTTCAAAGAACAAGAAAGTAGTTGGAATGAAGTGGGTGTTCAAGACTAAGTACAATAGTGATGGACTAATTGAAAGGGATAAAACAAGGCTAGTGGAAAAAGGGTATGCCTAGAAAATTAGTATTTATTATGATGAGATGTATTCATTTATTGCAAGGCAAGACAATAAAAATTATCTTAGCCTTGGCAACCCAAAAAAAGATGAACTATACATCAATTTTGATGTAAATAGTGCATTCTTGAATGGTAAGATTAAAGAAGTGTATGTGGAACAACCATAGGGATTTAAAGTGGATGACAAAGAAGGTCATGTCTACAAGTTTAAGAAGAGCATTATATGGACTGATACAAGCACCAAGGGCATATTATTTAAGAACCGATGCATACTTGTTAAAGTGTGGACTTGTGAGAATAAAGAATGAGCCATATTATACTACCAAAAGAAAGGTGATGATATTTTTATTGTTTGAGTGTATGTTGATAATCAAATTTTAATAGAAAGTCATCAAGAATATAGAAATATTTCAAACAAGTTATGATGCAATAATTTAGAATAAGCAATTCGGCATGAGGGTACATCAAATGCATGATGGGATCTTCATTTTTTAATCTAAATATGCACATAATATGTTGAGAAGTTTGACAAGAAAAGTTGTGAAGATGTCAGCACCCCACTTACATAATGCAAAAGAATATGTAAGAACGATGAAATGGAAAAATGGATGAGAGGAAGGTTAAATGATAACCTTGTGTACTTGATAACAAGAAGATTAGCTATTGCATATGCAGTTTTTTTGGTTTCAAAATTCATAAGTAAACCATCAAAAAATCATATGATAATAACTAAAAAAAATTTAAGACGTGAAAAGATGAAATCTATTATACTTCAACAAATAAAATTAAATTGTTTTTGGATCGAAACGGAGCTCTGGCGATTTGGCGAGAAAATTTCTGAGCAGTCGTCGGCCGATGCTCTAGGGTTTCTGGTGGGAAGGATCTACCAGGGACTTTGGTGGGTTGAATTTTTTCTACTCTGAAGGTTCGTCCGCTGTCCCGGGAGGGCCCAATGGGGTCTCCTCCAGGTTCGCTCGATGGGAAAAAGAGCTCTTATGCTGAGATATTAAAAGACAATCTTGCGTCTTCCTCCGATGAAGCTCAGCGGAGTGCTTATCAAACGCTACTCAAGAATGTTGGCAAGGGTTCATCTGCACACCGAGTTAATGGATGCCTCCCGCAATCCGCCTCTAGACCCAAGATTGTCATTGAACCAAAGTTGGTCGAGGATACAATCAGTTATCGTGCTAACCATGACCTGATATGCAAGTTCATGGGCATCCGACCTACTCTAAACTTTTTGCATACCTGGGTTAGACAGAACTGGGAGCCACTCGGTGAGTACTCCTTATGGCCTATAAGCAATGGATATTTCATTATTAGTTTTTCTTCTTTAGCAGATAGAAACAGAGCATTTGAATCAGAAAAGAGAAGCCACGGCCCGGCAGGGTTATTTGTCCAGCCGTGGAGAGTGGGTTTCGATCCTCGCATTGAGCCCACGGCTGTCCCGGTTTGGATCCGGCTGTACGCTCTCCCGATGGAGTTTTGGGGTGAGCAGGTTCTTGAGATGATTGGTAACTCACTAGGTAGATATCTGGGAGTCTCCAAAGATACCATAGAGGGAAACACTGTTGTCTTTGCTAGAATTTGTGTAGAAATGGATATTAGCCAGCCGCTACCCGTCGAGGTGGAACTGGAGTTGGCAGGACAATCCTGGATCCAGCAGTTAGATTATGAAGCCCTACCTTTTCGATGCAGAGTTTGCCATAAGCATGGACATTTGGCTAGGTTCTGCCCGAATATTTTGAGTACAAAAGCGGAGGCTCCGCTGGGAATGCCAAATCGCCCCAGAGAGGGTAAGTTCACTCCGGTCAAAGAACCACACAATACCCCGCAAGGTTCTGATGCCCAGAAAGATGGCTTTGAACAGCAGAAGCGAAGGAGAAACAAAAAGAAAAATGGCAAGGAGCAGGCTCAACTCAAGCCAACCAACCGGTATGAAATCTTTAAATCCCTAGTGGATCAAGAAGACCAAGTCATGGAAGGAGTGGATGGGAATGTTGAGGATAATAACATCCATTCTCATGCTCCTCCTTCATCTACCCCTGTTTTAGAACAGGTGATTGAACCCTCTGAGATTTTGCAGCCAGCGAACCCAGGGGCATTGGTAATCCATTCCCCAGCACAGCCAGTTATTAAGGATGTCAACATGGGAAGTGCAGAAAAGAATAGAGAAAGACCAGCTCTAGGGATCACCCAAGTTGAGAAGAGGTCTAAAAATAGTAATTCCCAAGGAGCGGGCAGAAAATCCAATAAGGATTTACTAGTAGTGCAAGGGGACAAGCTGATCAATGGAGGATCGGTGAGAACAATTGATTCTTATTGCTCTCAAGGTTTCCAATGATTATTCAATCCTGGAATGTTAGGGGTTTAAACAACAGAACCCATCAATCTGTTGTTCAAAGACTTTTAGGAAGATGTAAAACAGACTTTTTGCTCATTCAGGAGACAAAAATGTCTTTAGATCTTATGTGCAAAACTGTCAGTAGAATATGGCGGGGCGCTGGTTATATGGATGTGGCTACTCAAGGTGCTTCGGGGGGGATTGTTACTCTTTGGAACCCTCTAGAATGGACAGCAATAGAACATATAGCTTGGAGGGGTGTTCTCACATCCCTTTTTAGGAACATTGTTACAGTTGAACATGTTTTAATTACAAACTTCTATGGGGCTCAAAGCATTGATGGCCAGCGGCTTCAATGGAAAGTTGTTCATAACATGAGATCCTCCCGGGAAGATTTTGATTGGATTATTGCTGGGGATTTTAATGCCAAATTATCTGCCAGGGATCAGGAAGGTGGTTTCCCAGTTTTGGATCCAGGGGACCGGCTTCTGATTGCCCAAGTCCAGGCCTTTCACCTTGTTGATATCAAAGGCCCTGGCACTTACTTTACTTGGACTAACAAGAGAAGAGAGCCACACAGTAGGAAGGTAAAGCTAGACCGGTTTCTGGTCTCCGAGGAGGCATTTGTTAAATGGAATATTAAATTTCAGATTTTGGAAGGCCCAGTTTCAGATCACTTTCCCATTTTGTTGGAGGGAGGGACTTTGACAGGGCAGTACCACAAGCCATTTAAATTTGAAAATTTTTGGTTGCAAAAAGAGGACCTCCGAAGAAAAATTCCTCAGTGGTGGGAAGAAGGCCGCCTACCTTTTGGGACAACAATGTTCAAATTTCACAAACAGCTTCATTTTGTCAAGTGTAAATTGAAACAGTGGAGGCAAACTAACAAATCTGACTTCCAGCTCCAACGGGCTCCCTTGTTGGCCAGATGGGATGAGGTGCAAAAACATTTCAGGGAAGGAAAAATTACTGAGCACCTTAAAACCGAGGATGATGCTTTGCGCAGAGCGATTGAGGACATTGATAATCAAGAAGAGATTTATTGGAAACAGAGAGCAAGAAACACTTGGTTATTAGAAGGAGATAGAAATACAAAATTTTTCCATCGTTCTGCCTGTGCTAGGAGACAAATGAATAACATGGAATTCCTTCGAGATGAGAATGGACACTCTTTTGACACTCTTCCTGGTATGCATTCCCACTCAATGGAGTATTTCTCAAAACTCTTTAAGGAAAGTTTGGAGCAAGATGTGGAAGCCCAAAATGAAGTTATTGATGTCATACCCTCTATTATCTCTCACGAAGAGAATCAGGCCCTTCTTAGACCCATTGATAGAGATGAACTCAAGAAGGTGGTCTTTGGGATGAGCACTGGTAAATCGCCCGGGCCTGATGGCTTCCCTATAGAGTTTTTTCAGGCCTTTTGGGATACCTTGGAGGAGGATGTTTTGGCTATCACTGAGGAGTCCAGAACTAATAAAAGAATGCTCAAAGCTCTAAATCACACCTTCATCACTCTAATTCCAAAAGGGGAGGGGGGGTTCATATATCTGATTTCAGACCTATTGCCTTATGCAACGTGATTTATAAAATAATCACTAAGATTATGGCTGAAAGGCTAAAACCTCTCCTTCATAATATAATTTCCTCTGAGCAAGGGGGTTTTGTTGAAGGGAGACAGATCTTGGATGGAGTGATCCTTGCCCAGGAGGCTATCCATACAATGCAAAAATCTGGTAACAAAGGAATGTTCATTAAACTGGATATGTCCAAGGCTTATGATAGGGTGGAGTGGGGCTTCTTGGCAAAGATGTTGGCAGCCTTTGGTTTCTCTCAGGACTGGACAGACTGGGTCATGAGCTGTATCTCTACGCCTTCATACTCTGTTCTAATCAAGGGGCTTCCCTCGCCTCCTTTTGGAGCCTCACGGGGTCTTCTTCAAGGAGACCCTTGCTCTCCTTATCTCTTCCTCATCTTGGCTGAAGGATTAGGCCGACTCTTCCTGAGAAGAAGACTTCAAGGTCTGATAACAGGTATTAAGGTCGAGGCTAAAGTTTTGACTCATTTACAGTTTGTGGATGATACTGGATTGGTTGGAGTGGCCAGTCTCAGGGAAGCAAGAGGAATCAGAGATACTCTAAACGTCTACCTCCGGGCCTCAAACCAAGTCATCAATGATAAAAAATCCAAAGTGGTCTTCTTCAATCTTGACCAAAGGTTACAAGATAGAGTAATTGAAATCTTGGGATTCACTAGGACCTCTCTCCCAATAGTTTACTTGGGGGTTCCTCTGCATTTCAAAAAACTGAAAATTGATATCTGGAAGGATCTTTTGGATGGTATCAAAGATAGAATGAATCATTGGTCTCATAGATGGTTAAGCTATGGGGGCCGACTAACTTTCTTGCAGTCAGTTATTCAGGCTATGCCAATATATAAATTCTCCATCCTGGCTGCCCCACATTCTATTTGGAAAGAGCTGGACAGAATGGCAAGAAGTTTTTTATGGGAAGGTGCAAAAGGAGAGAGGAAATGGGCCCTGGTTGGCTGGGATAAGGTTACCCAGCCCAAGGAAAAAGGAGGGCTGGGACTGAGAAGCTCCACGTTTAACAATAAAGCTTTGGCCGACAAACTGTACTGGAGGTGGATCTCCCAGCCAACATCCCTCTTCAACAGAATCCTCTCTAGTAAATACTTGGGGTATGTTCATCCCAATGATGTGGGCCGCTTCCCTCTGGAGGGTAATGGATCCTTAGTGTGGTAGGCTCTCAAGCTTGGATCTCAACTTATTAAAGATCAATTGTTCTGGAAAGTGGGGAGAGGGGAGAAGGCCCGGTTCTGGACTGATTCCTGGGACCAGCATCCCCCCATCATTGTTGTGTTTCCTGAATTGCAACCGATTAAATCTGCTATAGAAGATAAGGGCTGGATCCAAATCGAGAGCTATTTTAATACCAGCCAATTGGGGGAGTACAAGATCAAAAAGTTCAAGCGGCTGGATGAGTGGCCAATTCCAATCCCTCCGGAGCTGGCACCCATCTTGTCTAAAATTTTGACAGAACGGTTTCTTACTGGGAGAGATGAGGAGGATGAACTAGCTTGGGGCTATGGGAACCTTGGGGTTTATACTGTGAAGGAGGGATACAATAAGATCCTCCCAGAGCCCCCCCCACACTTTTTTCCGGTCCAAGATTGGAGGAAGATATGGCATTCCAAGGGTTGGCCGAAAGTGAACTTCTTTGCCTGGCAGTTTATGCACAATGGAATTCTCACCTTTGACAATCTCAGAATTAGAGGCATCATTGGTCCTTCTCAGTGTGTGTTATGCCACAAGAATGAGGAAACTGCTGATCATCTAATGTTTGAATGTCCCTTCACAAGGCAAATCTGGAAGCGTTGGTTCGCCCATTTTAAACTTCAGGCTAACGGTGACTTGACTCGGACCAATATTTGGGAAAGCTAGAAGAGAGGTAGATTTAAATCTAAAGCTCTTCGAATTGGTTGGGAGCTTGGTTTACTCTTTATCTGGTGGTAGGTGTGGTTGGAGAGAAATGCCCGTATTTTTCGGGAAACATTCTCCTCGTTAGATGGAATTTGGCAGGTCATCTGGAGCAAAGTCGTGGAAACGGTTGCCCTTTATGCTGAGGAGGAAAATCAGTCTGCTTCTGAGCCACTGGAAGAGGGAGCTGCTGATCAAGAGAGACAGGTGAGAGGTAGTTGGAAACATCCCCCAGAAGGCTGGATCAAAATCAATACTGATGGAGCTGCAAAAGGCAATCCGGGCAGTGCTAGAATTGGAGTAGTGTGCCGGGATCATGCTGGGTCTGTGCTCTATTGGGAGTTGCAGGGACTGGGATGTGCCACAAACAATGAAGCAGAGGCCTTTGCTATCAAATCTGCCTCCATCTGGGCTGTCAAGCAGGGACACAGGAAGATAATTGTCGAGTCTGACTCCCAAATCCTGGTGGGCGCTCTTGATTGCATGAGGAACTTTGACTTGAAAGCCTGGAGGTTGCGAATTCTGGTCTCTCAAATCAAGGAGCTATGGAGGGAACTTGATGATGTGATTCCCATCCATGTGAACCGAGATCTCAACAAGGCGGCCGATTTCCTTGCAAAGATGGGTGCCGAGAGGGAGGTTGGGATGCAGCTGCACAGTGATTTGCCTGTGGAGGATGCAGTGATTAGGCAAGGCCTTGAACGATTTCTGATATAATGTGCAGAGTTTTTGATGCTAAGGGAGGTTTTTGTCGCGATATCGCGACCTGTAGCACCGTCGCGGCCTCTAGCTGGAAGTTGTCGCGATTTCGCGACAGGTTGCGCCTTCGCGGCCTTTGGTGGGTTCCTATCGCGAAATCGTGACATGTCGCGATTTCGCGACATGTCGCGCTATCGCGGCCCTTGGTGAGATACTGTCGCGATATCGTGACCTGTTTTGCTGTCGAGGCCTTAAGAGGGAAGTTGTCGCGATTTCGCGACCTGGTGCGCCATCGCGGCCTTCGGCTGGAAGCTGCAGCGATTTCGCGACGTTTTTGGCGCAGGGTTGGCAAGGAGGATAACCGTCGCGATATCGCGACAATTTTTGTGAATTGGAGCAAAGTGCAAAATCCGTCGCGATATCACGACATTTCTGCTGTTCGAAAGCCGCAAGGAAAAACTGTCGCGATATCGCGACAGTTTTGGCAACTTGGTGCCATCTGGAAAACTTGTCGCGATATCGCGACACTTTTGAAGATGGAGAGCAAAGTGGAAAACTCGTCGCGATATCGCGACATTTCTGCTGTTCGAAAGCCGCAAGGAAAAACTGTCGCGATATCGCGACAGTTTTGGCAACTTGGTGCCATCTGGAAAACTTGTCGCGATATCGCGACACTTTTGAAGATGGAGAGCAAAGTGGAAAACTCGTCGCGATATCGCGACAGTTTTGAGGATTGGGAGATGAAAGGAAAATTCGTCGCGATATCGCGACACTTTTGGCGAACTGGTGACATAAGGAAAACCTGTCGCGATATCGCGACTCTTTTGCCGACCGGATGCAAAGTGGAAAACTTGTCGCGATATCGCGACACTTTTTGTGATCGGGTGCAGAAACATAATTTCGTCGCGATATCGCGACACTTTTGGCACATAAGCGGCTTGGAGGAAAACTGTCGCGATATCGCGACGCTTTTGCGGCCAGGGCGCCAAATGGAAAACTCGTCGCGATATCGCGACGCTTTTGCTGGCTGGGCGATTCGAAGACACTTCGTCGCGATTTCGCGACCTTTTCGGCGATCTGGAGCTTTTTGGATTTCTAGTCGCGATTTCGCGACTTTTTTGGCAAACGGGTGCCGAGGGCTCTGGCTGTCGCGATATCGTGACATGTCGCGTTTTCGCGACTGGTGGCTCCGACGCGGTCGAGACGGGGCTGACTGTCGCGATTTCGCGACATGTCACTGTTTCGCGCCCTGTTGACTTCTGTGCCTTGTGTTGGAAAGTGTTGACTTTTTGCTCTGCACTTGTTGTTTTGGTCTCTGCTCTTGGTTGGGATGAGTTTTCTCCCGTTTGTATTAGTTCTTTGTATTAATATAAGTTTTTCATTTTTTTCAAAAAAAAAACAAATAAAATTAAATTTGTTAAATACAATAATTCTCACTAACCGAACTTAATTAATAATAAATAATTTACATAAATTTTTTTTTTTTAAGTTACATAAATAATAACTAATTTTATTGACAAACACCGCGCCGCAAGAGAAAAAACTGACTACGTTCCTACCATTGAATTTCATTCCACTTTAATACGTCTTCTCATGGCATAAACTGACCCACCGACACTGACTACGTTCCTACCATTGAATTTCATACTTCAACAAATAAAATTAAATTTATTAAATACAATAATTCTCACTAACCGAACTTAATTAATAATAAATAATTTACATAAAATTTATTTTTTTAAGTTACATAAATAATAACTAATTTAATTGACAAACACCGCGCCGCAGGAGAAAAAACTGACTACGTTCCTACCGTTGAATTTCATTCTACTTTAATACGTCTTCTCATGGCATAAACTGACCCACCGACACTAACTACGTTCCTACCATTGAATTTCATTCCACTTTAATACGTCATAAACTGACCCACCGACACTTCTCATCTCCTACGGATTCTTGGTGTATACTTTTCCAAGATATCCATGCGTGTTTTGATGTTGCGCGTAAGGACAAGTCAAAGTCCACATTTATTGTAAGAAGACAAGCCTGACAGCATCTTCTTTGAAGAAAAGACACCGTGCTTTTATGGTCGTAGAGAATAAAACTAGTTTTTATGGTCGTGCTTTTATGGTTGTTGGGTCAAACTGACCCACCGACACTTGTCATCTCCTACGGATTCTTGGTGTATACTTTTCCAAGATATCCATGCGTGTTTTGATGTTGCGCGTAAGGACAAGTCAAAGTCCACATTTAGTGTAAGAAGACAAGCCTGACAGAATCTTTACTTTGAAGAAAAGGCACCGTGCTTTTATGGTCGTAGAGAATAAAACTAGTTTTTAAGGAGTATTGGATTGCTAAATAAAACATAGTTTTTAAGGACTAGTGGATTGTAGTAAATGTTTGTTTGGTCATACATTTATCAAGAAGAGATTTAGATTCAAACTTTAAGGTATCAAAGGGTAAGAGTTTACATGTTAGACAGTCAATGATGGTATTAATTTCAAGTGGTCTCTTCCTCAGACCCGGTTAACAACAACAAGTTGGAATAGGCTTGTTGGAAGCAATCCGTGTGGTTTGAACCCTGCGCAAGCAGTTACTAAAAATAGTGTGGTTGTGACCAACTCTTCTATATATCTAAAAATAAAAAATAAATTTTTTGAAATACTCTAAAGGGTTCGAACTCCTCCCATCTCTATTTTAGTTTTTTTAAAACATAGCTAAAACAATTTCAGTTTATACCTATCATTGTGATTTTTTTTACGTAGAGAAATCGGTTACATCCACAGTTCAACAGGTTTAAATTTGGGGGTTGTTCCTTATTTAATCTAGTTATTGTTTAACTTGGCGTGAGGAGACCATCGGTCGCTTAGAATTGGTATTGCAATTATCGGAGCACACATATACACCGGAGTCAAGTCAAACTACTATCTTTGCCCCCAAGGTTTATACCTAAGTCTCTTCTTAATAAACGCCAAAACTTACCAATCCATCTAACCCTTAAGGATCTATCACTAATATAATAAATTATATTATAGATTTAAATAATTTTTACAATCACAACCATGCATTCAAACTACATTGTTTTCGAGAAGAACTACAATATGCGTATTTTGAATTTTATTTATGATCTAATTTTTACAGTTAAAAATAACTATCACATATTATAATTATTTAAAATTATATTTATAATATTATTTATTTTTATTGTAAGAGTAATGGTAAAATTTTGAAGAAATCAAGGAGAAGGAAAAATCAATTGTATAAAAAAAGAAAAATACACAAAAAATGAAGCCAAGACATACCAAAACGGTGATAAAAGCAAGATTTTTGCTAGAAACCCTTGTCCTACAGGTAAAAATTTGAAAATTTCTATGTAGGAAAGAAGAAGCAACTAAAAACTACAATTGATAAAAGTGAATGATCACGAAATGATGCTAAGAAAATAATTTAGAGATCTAGAAATGCATCTCTCTTCAAATCTAGGAATGGGGCTTTTTCTCCTTTTTCCCATAATCTGCCTTTTGAGTAGAGCAAGATGACCAATATGGTCGAGGTTCTAAATGCCCATCCACACATAGCATTTAAATCTTAGAACTCTAGTTCCAAAAGTTCCTTTGTGGCAAAGTTGGATAAGGTTATGGTTGAAAGGTGCCTCCAAACTTCATTTAGCATCTGGTCTTGGCTCTTTCAACCCAAGCTTTGATTTGAAAATTTATAAAAGGCCTTGTAAATCAAGAACTTGTAAAAGGGCCATTGAGAGAAAACAAGATCTCCAAAGATCTAATAGATTTTCTATCCTCACTGATTTAGAGGAGAAAATAGAACCACAACTTAATAATGTAGATCAAGACATGTATTGAAACAATGCTTGAACATGTTAATGAACAAATAGCCCCTGAGGATACCCAACAAGGGAATCCGAACAAAGAACTAAGGTCCTCTGATGGATTACTATAAGTGAATCTCATTAAATAATCAGATCAATTTGGTGAAGAAAGTCAATATGTGAAAATATTCATTCCAAGGGTACTTTGGCAACCTATTCAGTGGCAAGACGTAGAAAGTATAACTAAGTGTTAATAAAAAAGCAAACCCAAAACGATATACAAAATAAATATCTAACCACTTTGAAAATCTATAGAAAGAAGAAATTCTTTAAATAATGATAGCTCTTTCTTAGAATTGTAGGGGATTGGTAATCCCCTAAAGAAAAACTACCTTTCTAATCTTGTTAAAAACCATAAACCTCTTATTGTTTTATTGCAAGAAACTAAAATGTTGGATAGTGTTGTGGCTTTAGATTGGAATAAAAATTGGAAACACTCTGAATATGAGGTTATAAGTTCATCATGAGCTTCAGGATGGTTTATAACTGCTCAGGACCCACAATAGTTAACCTATGTAGGGAGATATAAACAAAGAAATTGGTTGGCCCTAGATTTTGTTTTATCTAATAGCTTATGCATAACCTTTCTTAGCATTTATGGGTTGAATAGTCTAGATCTAAAAAGAGAAGCTTGGAATCAACAACATCATTGGATCAGAACCATACAATCTAATAATAGGAGGGGACTTAAATGTCACTCTAACACATTTGACAAAGACAAGGGGAAATAAGACTTCTGATGTTATAAGAGACTTAGTAACTCAAATAATATTTTAAGAAAATATGCAAAACTTTATCCCCTAAAAAGGGAAATTTACTTGAACAAACAGAAGATCTAGAATTCATTATATTATAGAAAAATTAGATAGATTTTTAGTGAGGGAAAACCTTGTGATTCTTTTCCCTCTACTTTCTAGTCGTATATTTCAAAGTGCAATTTTTGATCACAAACCAACTCTTTTGGAATGGGGTCAAAACAACCAGCAAGTCAGAAAGACTCTGTTCAAATATAATCCAAGATGGGCAAAGCAAGAAGATTTTTGTAAACTCGTTGAAAATAGTTGGAAACAAAAAAACCTCCCAAACAAGGTTGCAAGATATTTGAAAAGAAAAAAAATTATGCCTCAAATTAGGAATAAGAAAATGGTTATCCAAAAAATAACCCAAAGAAAAGAAATAATCTTGCATCAACTTGAGATATTTGAGACAAATGTAGACACAAAAACCTAGACATCCAAAACATCACATTTGCCACCCCACATCAAATCCTGCATAATAAACTTATATACCTAAGTTCAGACTTAGGTGTATAAAATCCTGCACATTATCATGTTTTTCAGAATTATTATCAGCCTAGGATACCCTGCCTAGCCACTAGACATGTGTCCTAGCCACCTCACCAACACCCCTTGCCACATCTCATACATCCTTGTCCCCTTTGTCCCTTCACATGGGGTAACCCTCCACATATCACTCCACTTGCATCCACCTCACCCCAATTAAGTGAGACACCTTGGATGACTCACTCTAACTACCCCTTCCATTTGGCAGCCTTGGATTTCCACTTGGCAATCCTGGCTTGCCACCTCTCATTTCCCTCCAAAATCCTAAGGGGTCTATAAAGGCACATTTACCCCATAAAATCAAGGAGGTTGAGCATTTGTACCATCAGGCTATCAAAATAGAACTAGAGCATTGCATGCATCCTGAGGAAAAGAGAGATCTAAATCTCGAAGGTCCTATTTTGTAGTGATCTACCACTCAGCCGAAATCGCCCGTCTGTGGTTACATAGTCAAAATTAAACTTGCATAATTTCCCCACCGCCCATGCGCGGTTAGCCAATAACCACCGCACATCCACAGTTTCTCAGAGCCAAAATAGACCATAAACATGATCAATAAACTTCATTTTAGCAAGGCATTTAATTTGTGTTTTACTATTTTTTGTATTGCATACTTATCAGCTAGGATTTGTATAGCAGTGTTTTATATCTTGATTTGCAGGTGCTACTAACCCTTGTTTGGTTTCATGTGTAGGAAGCGGTTCTCTTGGAAAGTTATTGAAGCTAGAGTGGTCCCTACATCAGATAGCAAAAGCCCACTCACCCCTCTAAAGTTGTAGCAGAAAGAACAAAAGACACCAGTTGTTTGCTTGGAGAGCCCGCCATTTGTTGCTTGGACACTTGTAATTGTATCATACATTGTAACATTGCACCCAATACACTTGGGGTAATTCAAAATCATTATAATATTGGGATATTTAGGCTTCCTTGTTAATACAAAAGCAGATATTCTTCTCATATTGCAAGTGTTCATTTGTGTTATATGTTTGGTGTTGTTTATTTTGCTACAAAAAATGGTGATCATGATGGGACCCCCTAAGGGTTCTGTTTATTTTTGCCTTGCTTTTATTTGATTACTGATATGGTTTTTCTGTGGTTACAGGTTTCATGAGCTCGAGTGCACAAAGATTCGATCTTGGGATCGATGGATTTGAGACTTGTTGTTCAATCCTACTACTGATAAACCGTGCACCTATAGTTACGGACTTGCAGAATCGTATATATGTGGTTGAACACCTGACAAAATACGTATCGATGGTTTCAGATTTACAGGACCGTGCATCGATGGTTGGTACTTGGGGAAATGTGCATGGATGGTTACAACACTATGACACCACGGACTGACGGTTGAAGCACACTAGAAGGAGAAAAGAAAGGAACACATGTTTGTACCCCTGTATTTCTTTTCTTTCCTCTACTTTCAGTTGTAGTATTGCATCTAGGATAGATTAGGATTCAGTCTTGTTTTCCCTTGTTTTCATTTAGGATCTTAGGCTAGGCATATTTGCATTCAAAGTTAAAAACATAAAAAAAAAATCAAGGAATTTGCATTTTCAAGCTAGTTAAATAGAGCATATGCATAGCCCGGTTAGCAATAATCTGGGCACTTTCGGGGTTCGGGCCTGTGTTGCCCTTGTTCTATTATTTAGAAGGAACCACACATCCATGATTGGGATTTCCCAAGTGCACACGCATGGTTGGTGAACCGCACAAATGCGGTTTACCAGAACCAACCACCCACCCACGGTTGGCCCTAATAACAGAACTTGGCTAGATCTTGCTCGAAGTTAGCAAGTTTAGCCCCTAATTTGTTCTTGTTTGTTGTTCTCTATTTTCTACTTTCAACATTAGGCATTGAAACAAAATTGCATAATAATTTTTGCATCATATAATAAATTAAACAAGCCTCACACACTCACTTGAACGTTGGACAAGGTTGGACTTCATCACCAACCCCCAACATATTATTACCTTTTTCCTGGGCAAGGTTGGCTCCAAGAACCATCGTAGCCTAGAAAATAGCACACATTCCTCTTCGAAGGGTGTATCGTTGCCCATGGTGAGACTAGGTGAGGACTGGTAGGACCTGTGTCCCCTCATTGATTATGGGTTTCATCTCCATAGCTTGATGGGATTCACAATCCAAAATTCATCACCGGATATGTGTGCGGCCATACATGTGAAACCCTAGAATTATTTTAGGGAAAACATTTTGCACATCGATTTTTCTTTTTTTCCAAAAACTTCAAAAAAAATTCAAAAATCAAAAATAAAAAAAAATCAAACTTTGCGCAAACTTAGGAACAAAAACCATTGTTTATTTTTCCTTTGAGTGTTGGATTCCTTTGTACTTACATCACACATACACACACATACACTTGTATTTTACACGTCATCCCATCCATTGTGTATGGTAACAACTCGTGGTTAGGCCAGAAAGTTAGCACTAGTTCAGAGCCAGTTATCTTCTCCCATAGATCCATCTCAGTCTGGTCAAGTTCCTAACACTTCAATGGTAGGGCAAGGTAGTGCAATTCCTACTATATCCCAAAAATTGAATGCAATATCCTCTAGTAGTGCTCCATATCAGACATAGATGTCATGAATAGGGCTACCCATACCGCTATTCCTGAGACCCCTAGGAGTGAGCTATTTACGCTAACGGATGGCCATGTCATATACGTAGAGATGAACATTGTTAGGTAGTACCTAAATATAGCTAGTATGATATTTTCATCATTTCCACTGCTTACCATTCCACCTCATACCATCCCATCATTCCATTAGGAAGTCACCTTCCCACACCCGTAGTAGTCTAGCCAAACCTTCACGAATCCACTTTTTGAGCACACTGTTGTCACCATAGCCTATACTCATCCATCATCATCTAATCAACCTCTCATCATCATACCAAATCAATAGGTCATTTGCACCAATCCCCTTTACGAAGCACCCATCAGTGTTGCTTCATAAATCCCTGTGTCCATTCCATCCACAACACCCATTGGCACCATGATCCATAACCCCCCTCCTTCAATGGTAATGCAATTTGCCACTTGCCCACCACTTACATCCACTACCATGGTTACCACACAACCTGCTTGATCATCCACATCATACATGGCCACACCCTCCTCATCTATGATTGCTATGTAGCAAGCCTTCTTGCAACTACAACAGATGATCCTAGATAATTTTAATCGAAGCATTAATATTGACCCAATGCAACAATCGCAAGGAGTTAACCAAAACCAACCACCTACATCCCAAGATCATACTTTCTTCATTCAAGATTCATCTTAGGTGATGCGCCCCCCAACCACCATGGTCGCTAATCCATATCATCAGGTGTATGCTAACACTTCAAGTCAGTATACTATCCTACCTCCATCACCTCATCACTACCAAATCCCTCATCAACAATCATACCACAATACACTCCACACTAAAAATCCACATCACCCAAACCCTACAATGATGGATAATATTACCAACAACTACAAGCAAACCAGGGTTTTAACCCTATGGAATATCCTAAGTTCTATTTTTTATAGAGCCAGATTGATAGCCTTGCCATGCAGACACCAAGTTTGCGGTACCAAAAGCCCACCTTGAGGCAGCTACTCAATCACTCGATCCATGCTTCGGTACCTGCACCACCTTATATTACTGATTTTCAAGTATCAATGTTTGGTACGTTTAAGGGGGATGAGGACCCCCGAGAGCATGTGTCTAGATTTGTTAATGCTTGTTTCAGGTTTGAAAACAATGATGCACTCATGCTCCATACCTTTTTTTAGACACTCGGGGGAGAAGTCGAGAATTGGTACAACCACTTACCGCATCAGTGTATACACTTTTGAGCAACTCGTGAACCAATTCCTAGAGCGATTCACCTTGAATGTCAAAAAGAAAACTACATTGACCAATCTGCTTAGCTTGAAGCAATATGATGATGAATCGGTCCATGATTTTGGTAACCATTGGAGGGCGATCATGATCAAATTGCCATTCTCCCTCCCCATGATAGAGCTAACAAGAATGTTCATTAATATTTATGCCAAGCCCATCTCTTTATTGCTACAATTGTAATAGTACCGAACATTCGAAGAGGCACTCGCCCAGGCCAGAGTAATAGAGGAAATAAAGATTCAAGAGGGTGATATTAAGGCTAAGAAAAAAGAGTGGCAAAATAAGAACCAAAAGGGGAAAAACCACGACTAGTCCAAGGCCACACAAGTTAATCAAGTAATCTTGGGCCAACCATGACAGCCAATTCAACATTCCTAGGTTCAAGTACAACAACCTAAAAATCAACAGCAACAATCGTAATAACTAAATTATCAAGCAGTTCCATCCCCACAGTAGGTACAAAACCAAACACAACCTGCAAAAAGGCAACTGCATCTTTTTAAGCCTAAGAATAATTACATCTCGATATCCAAGCCTTATTAATCTATTTTTTAAAATTTGTATGCAGCACAAATTTTCACATTGCCGAAGGTAAAACCTGAAGACCCGAATATGTCAAAGATGAAAGGCTACAAAGAATATTTATTTTGCATATTTCATTGGTAAAAAGGGCATGACATAAAAAATTACCACAGGTTTAAAGGTATTATGCAAGATTTAATAGAAATGAGAAAGATTAAAGTAAAAAACCCTTTAGCCCAATCTAATCAGAACCTTGGGATATAGCAGACACCTTTTCCTCATCATGAGATGAGTCAACAAGTAGCGGGAGCATCAACCTCTACAGTTCCTCCCAACCAGGTTAATCATGTATCACAACTATACAAAGGTCTTGTAGGGGCTATAAGTATAGTTACCCGTAGCCAAAGACAAGTATATCACACAATCCAAGTAGCACAAACTCCTCCAACACAACCTAGTGTGCCCATACAACTAGGGCCATCCATTCCACCACCACCCATCCACAATTTAAATCATCCATCTTGTTTCATCATCACCCTGAGAAGCTGGTTGACATAGAGTTTGAAAATGGCATTAGAAAAACTGTCAATATACGAGTTAATACAACAATCTCCCCCACATCGTGAGGTTTTGATGGAAATTCTAAAATCCACAAAAGTGCAATAAGAAGACCCTAATGCCTTCAAAACTTTTGTGGGGAGTGTCAAAAATTGCATGGAGCCCTCAATAGCATTTTATGACTTTGAGAAGAAAAGTGCATCATCAGATATACCAGATCCTCCATTGCATATAGTCATTCATATTGATAGAAATCCATTGAAGAGGGTGCTTATTGATACCAGCTCCTCCATCAACATCATTATCACTCCCACCATCAAGCACCTGAACCTACCATCATCTCATATCACATCATTGATGTAGGAGCATCCAGCGGTGTAAGAGTGATTTTGCATCACCCAAATTGTATTTGTTTCATTTTGTTCTATAATTTATTTAGTTTTTTAGATGATGGAGAAATATACTCAACGCCGAAAGAATCGTCTCAATGTCCTGAGTGGTTTGGGAGATATGTAAGTTTGAATGTCTTCTACCCTGTCAAAACTAGTGAAAATTCTTGCTAGTAAAACTAGTAAAACTTGGAGGTCAATTTTGAAGGCCTTAGAGGCCTTTTTAAGGGATGAAATATAGTTGTACTATGTGTAGACATAGTAATAGGCCGCAAACCACTTCAAGAACTTTTGAAAACATGCACCAATAGTCGTTTCGAGCAACGAGCGCTGAGTTATGACCTCGGTAAGTTTACCCCCGAAATTTAAATTTGAATTAGATGGTTCTAAACGTGAAAAGAGAAAACAAGGTATTTGAGGGGGAATTTCGAATTAGTTGGTCTCCGTAAGCTCTGCTCTCAAAACAGTAATACAAGAGAGGCTTGGTTCAATTTGCATTTTTTTTGCTTTTGTGGACTGTGTGTGGTTTGTTTAATGCAACTCTACTTCAAGTGGTATAAGAGCAAGAGTTCTTGAGTGTTTATATAGATTGTCGAACGAGAGGTAGTTTACACCAGGATTTGTGATTAGGGTTTGTGAGAGACGAGAGCAAAATGCCTCCACGAAGAAACCGTGGTGGTGGGATAAATATTGTGGTGCCAGAAGGAGATATTAGAGCTTTGCAGAGGCAAGTTCAGGCTCTACAAGAGGAGTAGCATAGAGGGTTTGAGCTAAGGAGAGAAGATGGGAGTGAAGATGAAGGTGAAGAAGAAGAGGACCAGTTCGAGGAAGAAGAAGAAGTAGTAGATCCTACACAAGCTAGGTAATATAGAGCTATATTCTAGATTGGGAAGAGACAGAATATGGAGGTTTCTCCGTATTCTGGAAATCTTAATTTGAAAGAGTTGATCAACTGGATCAATGACATAGAAAAATACTTTGATTATGAGGAGGTTGAAGACCTTGAGAGGGTCAATTTTGCTAAGACCAAGCTGAAGGGTCATACCAGTATCTAGTAGAAAGGAGTACAATTGGAAAGAAATAGAAAAGGGAAGGAAAGGATAACAAAGTGGGAGCGGATGGTGGAGAAGTTGAAGAGGCAGTTCATTCCAGCTGATTACGAGTTGGATTTGCTAAAGAAAATGTAGGGTTTGAGGTAGTCAAGCAAGTCTATCAAATAATACATAGAGGAGTTCTATAATATCCTAATCAGAACAGGTCATTCTGAGGCCAACACAGAGAGGTCATTCTGAGGCCAACATAGAGGAGTTCTATAAGATCCTAATCAGAACAGGTCATTCCGTTATATAAATGGGTTGAGAGCAAGTATTCAAGAGGAGTTGAGTCTGGTCAGTATGACCACCATAGAAGATGCTTACCAATTTACCTTGAAGGTAGAAGAGAAGCTGAACATAATATTTGAAAGTAAAAAAAGAGGAAGAGGTCGTGGTGGAAGAACTGGCGGGATAACAAATGGAGGATGGAATGAGGATCAAAAGAAGACTGGAGAAACATGCAAAAATTAGGACCATAAGGAGGGGAATTCTTACTACAACTATGAGTAGAATAATGGCTACCAAAGAGAAAGAGGAAGGTCTGGACAAGGGCCTGGAAGAGGAGGATTTCATGGAACTTATTTCCAATGTGGTGAAGAAGTACATCGAGCATACGAGTGCCCACAACACCAAGGGAGAACAAATAAGAGACCTAAAGGAAATGCCCAATCTATTGTTGTAGATGAAGATGTTGAATATAAGCACTCTGAAGAAGCAGAAAGAGGAGAATTTTTGGTCACAAGGAGAGTCTTGCTGAATGAGGAGAAATATCGAGATCAGAGGAAGAGTCTATTCTGCACAAGGTGTAAATGCACAGGTAAGGTGTGTAATGTTATCATTAATAATGGTAGCACTAATAACCTAGTTTCAGAAGGTATGGTTACCAAGTTACAATTAGAGAGAAGGAGGCACCCACATCCATATCATATTACGTGGTTGCAAAAGGATAAGAGGGATTTGGTCAATAAGCATTGTTTAGTAAAATTTAACATGGGAAATTATCGTGATGAGGTCTTATGTGACATCTTGCCTATGGATGCTTGTCATTTGTTGTTGGGAAGGCCATGGTAGTTTGATCGGTATGCAATACATGATGGGCATGCCAACACTTACTCCCTAACAAAATATGGAGTGCGCCACAAGCTAAAGCCCTTGAAGGAGGTGGATGAAAAGGTATGTAGCAGTTCCAGAATCTGTTTAGTAGATGGTAGAAATTTTTTGGATGGTCTGAGGCATGATCATATGTGTTATGTGTTAATCCCTAGAGTTAAGGAAGAAAAATGCAAACATATCCCATTAGAAGTCTCAGGTATGTTAGAAGAATTCCAAAATATTATATCAGAAAATGTGCCTGAGGGTTTACCATCGTTGAGGAAGATCAATCACCACATAGACTTGGTATCGAGAGGTAGTTTACCCATTAAGGCAGCCCATATAATGACTCCTGTAGAAAGTGAGGATCTAAACAAAAAAGTCCAAGAGCTACTGAAAAATGACTGATTAAGGAGAGCTTAAGTTCATGTGCAGTACCTACAATACTAGCACCAAAGAAATATAGGGAGTGGAGAATGTGTATAGACTCCCGACCTATTAACAAGATCACCATCAATTACAGATTTCCATTGCCAAGGATGGATGAAATTATGGATTGTTTGAGTGGAGCCAAGTACTTCACCAAGATTGACCTGAAGAGTGGGTACCATCAGATTTGTATCAAAGAAGGAGATGAGTGGAAGACAGTCTTAAAGACCAGAGAGTGTTTCTATGAGTGGTTGGTTATGCCATTTGGGCTAACCAATGCACCAAGCACATTCATGCAGCTTATGAATGAGGTATTGAAGGAGTTTCTAGGAAATTTTTTCATTGTCTATTTGGATGACATTTTAATTTTTAGCAAGACTTTGGAGGAGCACCTACTGCATACTCGACAAGTTTTTGAAAAGTTGAGGGAGGTGCAGTTGTTGATTAATTTGAAGAAGTGTAGTTTTATGAAGAAAGAGTTGGTGTACCTAGGATTTGTCATCTTAGCTTAAGGTCTTAAAATGGACCCAGAGGAGGTGAGGGCTATCATTAAATGGCCTACTCCAAGGAGCATTATAGAGGTAAGATCATTCCATGGTCTAGCCAATTTTTACAGAAAATTTATTAGGAATTTTAGTAGTATTTGTGCACCCCTAACAGAGACAATGAAAGGGGATAAGAAGGAGTTTAAGTGGACTTCAGGAACAAATAGGACTTTTGATATGTTGAAAAAGAAAGTCACATAACAACCTGTTTTGGCACTTCCAGATTTTAATAAGTTATTTTAGGTAGATTGTGATGCTTATGGTAGTGTCATAGGAGTTGTATCGAGTCAAGAAGGTAAGCTTGTTGCCTAATTTAGTGAGAAGCTTAATGAGGCTATGAAAAAGTATTCTATCTATGATTAAGAGCTTTATGCTATAGTTCAAGCTCTGAAGAAGTGGAGACACTATTTATTGCCAAAAGAGTTTGTTCTATATACTGATCATCAGGTATTACAATATATTAATAGCCAAAGAAAACTAAATCAGAGGCACTTGAAATGGGTTGAGTTTTTGCAGAGTTATACTTTTGTGTTAAAACACAGGAGTGGGAAGTCAAACAGGGTTGCAAATGCCTTAAGTAGAAGGTAAAACTTGTTGACATAAATGAAGGTGGAGGTTGTAGGGTTTGATGAACTTAAGATTTTGTACCCTAAAGATCTATATTTTGTAGAGGCTTGGATAGCTTGCTTGACACCTGTTACTTTGGATAGGACTAAATGGTTGTATTTTCTAATCCAAGATGGAATGTTATTTAGAGGAAACCAATTGTGCATTCCAAGGAGTTCAATGAGAGAGAATATGGTCAAGGAGAAGCACAGTGGAGGGTTGATTGGAAACTTTGGTCGAGCTAAGGCCATTGCCCTCGTTAGAGAGAACTACTATTGGCCATAGTTACAACAAGATGTGAAGATATTTGTATAAAATTGCAGAGTATGCCAGAGGGCCAAGGGTGTGAGGCAGAACACTCGATTATACCAGCCATTACATGTACCAGAGAAACCATGGTAAGACATCAGCATGGATTTTTTTTTGGCTTACCAAGGACATAGAGGGGGAATGACTCCATATTTGTGGTGGTTGACAAGTTTTTAAAGATGACACATTTCATTCCCTACCAGAAAACTAAGTCTGTAGTTCATGTTGCAGGGTTGTTTTTCAAAGAGGTGGTATGACTACATGGTCTACCAAAGAGTATTTTTTTAGACAGGGATACCAAGTTTATTGGGTATTTCTATAGGACTTTGTGCAAAAAATTGAAGACATATTTGAAGTTCAGTTCTGCATACCACCCATAGATTGATGGGCAAACAAAAAAAGTGAATAGAAGTTTGGATAATCTACTAAGATGCTTAGTAGGAGATAAGCCCAAGGGGTAAGACTTGGTTTTACCATAGGCAGAATTTGCTTATAACAATTTTGTAAATAGGAGTACTAATAAATCCCCATTCCAGATTGTGTATGGGAGAAGCCTAAGGAATGCTTGAATTGAGAAAGATGGACCTAGGGGAAAAGATTAGTGCCGAGGCTGAGGACTTTGCAAATCACCTGAAGAGCTTGCATGAAGAAATGAAGAAACATATTACTAATATGAACACTCAGTACAAGATAAGGGTAGACTAGAAACGATGGTTTAAGGAATTCGAAGTGGGAGATGAAGTTATGGTCCACCTGAGAAAAGAAATATTTCTTGCTAAAACCTATAATAAGCTAAAAATGAAGAAGTTTGGACCATGCAAAATCATAGAGAAATGGGATTCAGGCAATGCATATGAAGTGGAATTGCCGAGTGGGCTTAATATATCACCTATTTTTAATATTTTAGATTTGGCAGAATACCATGAAGGAGACAATGGTGATGGACTAGTAGAAAATTTGTGGAATATTTTGGCATCTACTCCAGAGAAGGAAGAGATAGAAGAAATCTTGGATACCCACGTTGGCAGAAGTACAAGAAACATGTAGTATGAAGAATATCTAGTTAAGTTGAAGGGTAGGCCTATTTGAAAATAAGGAAAACAAGGTATTTGAGGGGGAATTTCGAATTAGTTGATCTTCGTAAGCTCTACTATTAGAACAATAATACAAGAGAGGCTTGGTTTAGTTTGCATTTTCTTTGCTTTTGTGGACTGTGTATGGTTTTTTTAATGCAACTCTGCTTCAATCATCAACCTTAATCTTGAGGGCTTTTAATGACACTTTATGCTCAACTATGGGGAATGTAGTTCTACCTGTCACCGTGGGGGTGAAGACTATTCATGTACTCTTCTACATCTTGAAAGGGGTAATGCAATACAACATACTTCTTGGATAACCTTGGATCATGGAGATGAAGTGTGTGCCCTTGATATTGCACCAATGTCTAAAATATGTACATGAGAGGAAATTACATTGCATCCAAGCAGACATTGAGCCTTTTAAGTATTGCAACTTGATATCAAATCCTTATGAGTCACTGCTTCCATCCACCCACCTTTCCATTCAACACCTCACCATCCATATGATACCAACTAAAATCACCTCATCAAAAGCCCCCATACTAGAGGAATTATCGATAGTTGATCATGTTTTTGCATCTAAAATTATCAGTTTTGGTCAACCCTCATCCACCACATTTCATTTTTTCACCACACCCAATCATCTCACTAACCAATCACTAAATTCACTAGCCGCACCGCCCACTTCACAAACACCATTCAAATTTTTAGCCCAACCAACTCCATCAACTAACCACCCCATCAAGCCTAATCCACCTCAAGCTTTGCCACCCATCATCTCACAGATAGGATCACCTATCCGAGAGGAGCCATCACCTCCACCAGAATTGTAAGCTGACATCGAAGCACCCTCCTCATCCACTGAGCCATCCACATCGCAACCAGCTCAAGTTTTAGTTCATCTTGTCAATCAGAGCAATAGCAAGTACATTATTGAGAGTCACACTTACATCGCCTATCCAATCAGTCAGAGATTACGGTTGCCCACATGACCCATATTTAGCTATAGGTGTAGTGTACATAATGGGTTCCGAACCTTATTGGATCAACTTTGTATATGTGGGGTAGATTCTTTGTCCAATCCACCTCCCCCTAATGAGGAACCCATACATGATTTTCATGCTGATCTTGAATATCTATCCAACTTATATTTTTCTTTGTAATATTTTTTTAGGGTTAACTGGTAGGGATTCGATATTATATGACATGAGTAGGATTCACATCACATTATTGAGCCTGAATATCAATAAATACATGATCGCTCTAGCCTAGGATATAGGCCATCTACCTCAAACTCTTCCTTCAACCATACCTTCCAATGACTCACTCTTGAGTGTGAAGAAGAGGATGAGGATGAGGATATCTTTGATGAGGATTTTGGGGAGTTTCAATAGATGGAAGATAACCTAGACTAGATCATTCACATATTTGATGGTCCCCAAGAAGATGTGGCCCCTGTAGAGCCCATCATGAGAGATTAGTGTTACACCAAAAAGTTTCTCATAGATCACACCATCTTTCGCTTTAACAAAGAACGTGAGCACCCTGATCTAGATCTGCCACCACCACCTTGGCCACTCCTGCAGCATCACCATTCATCCACCTTAGGTCAACTGCAGCCTAGAGAGAGTGAGCCATCACTCCTCGAATCATAGCCACCTCATTTATACCAAGTCAATATAATTTATATTGACTTGTTCACCCCACTCTGTAACTCGTATGATTTGGCGAAGTCGATTCTAATCGACGCTAGTCTTATCACCATGGACAGGATTTCATATTTGCCATCCATCATCAAATTTATATTGTTCGAAGAGTTGCTACGATCTTCTAACGCTTACATCCCACAACAACCTTCATCCTCGTGTGCTTCAATTTTTCAAATTGAAGTAGAGGAGGGGTCACCTGAGTCATTTAAGCATGTGAAGGATGATATCCATCTCATCCCAACTCCACATTAGTTGGAAGAAGGTTCTCATATGCTTATCAAAGAATCCATCAATGTGAACCTTAGTCAAGATGCAGACAATCCACAAATCATGAAAATTACAAAATATTTTTCGTAGAAGAGAAATAGTGTATGATCAATGCCTTAAAAAGGAAGAAAGAAATATTTGCATGTGTTGGACATTTTGAGTAGATGAAGTTGTCATTGATGTCAAGGATGAATTGTCATTGATGTCAAAAGGATAAATTGAGTAATGCAAAAGGTTGATGGCAAAAGAGCTTCATAATGTTTATTTTTAAATATTATGTGAAGCACAAAATAAAAGGTTTTTATTAAAACCATGGTTGGGCAAATAAAAAAGGTTTTCTAAAACCTAAGGAGGCTTTTATTTTAATAAGCCCAAAGAATATTTAAATATTTAAATTCTTTTGAATTTAAATTATTATAAATAAAATCAAAAAGGTTTTCTAAAACCTAAGGAGGCTTTTACTTTAAAAAGCCCAAAGGATATTTAAATATTTAATTTATAATATTTAAATTCTTTTGAATTTAAATGATTATAAATAAATATTATTCGAAGCTAGCAACAACTCCCCAACAAATTTCCTTTGCTGACGTGCATGAAAAAGAAGGAATAAGGTATTTATACCTTAGCCAAACCAAAGTTTGGCATTCGATTAAAAAGTGTGCATCCGCAATATTCGAAAAGCTCGTGCGAAATTTAATCCAGCACCTCCAAAGTGAAAAGTGTGGCAGTGGACGTCACGTTGAAGGAAGAGCCAAAGGCTCTTGAAGGTCATGAGGAGGTCAAAGTGCATATTGCGCTTTATGATGTCAAAGGAGCACGTGGCTCACAAGGCATGGAAGCCGTGGCCCAGGTGCTGTGGAGAGATTGGTGCAAGTTCGAGCCGTGCGAATTACTAAAAAGGTAATAAATTTTTTGAAAATATTTTAATTTGCATGTGCTAAGATCTTAGGAGGAATAAGGTGAAAGTTAGAAATTATATTTGCATATTGCTAAGGTCTTAGGAAGAATAATTTGGAAGTTAGGTTATGATATTAACCTAAGTGTTGAAAGGTTATTTTGGCTAGGGTAAATTTGTTTTACCTTAGAAAAATTGGAAATTGATTTATTACATTATTTTATAAAGTGATTTATTTAATTAATGCAATATTAAGTAGGGAGTCATAAGTAAAGTTTGGATTATTTTTTGAGATATATTTTTGAAAAGGGTTATGATGAAATTAAATTGTTAAGAGGCTCTTTTGATGAGTTAGAGTTTTGGAAGAAGTGTTTTGATTGGAGATTTGTGGTGTTGGATATTATTTTAATAAGGATAAATAAGGTGTAATTAAGTTTGATTATTTTTGTAATTGAGAATTATTTTGTGAGAAAGTTAGTGTGATATTGAGGACAGAGAGTGAGGACGGATTTATGCTAGACCAAAGGACTGTGTTTAGTGCAGATCATAGGATAGATATTGAGGATAAATTCGTGCTAGACCGAAGGACTGTGTTTAGTACATATTTGAGGACAGAGTTTGGTACAAATTTGAGGACAGGTTTGTGCCAGACTAGAGACAAAGATTGAGAAAATTTATACTAGACCAAAGGATTGTGTTTAGTACAGATTTGAGACAGAGCTTTGAAGGTGATAGAGTATACAGGATGATAATCTCTAGTGGATAGAGATCCATAAGCTAGGGCAATAAGAACAGGTGTCTTCAGTGGATAGAGATCCATTAGCCAGAGTAGTGGGGACAACAGTTCTAGAATATCACCAGCCAGAGCAAGAGGAGAAAGGAGTTCTCCCATGGGTAGATATCCATGAAATTGATTAGGGGATTGGTGTCTCCTTTGGATAGATATCCATAAATATTGAAATAGGGAAAGGATTCCCAAGAGATTGATTGAGAAAATTTTAGTGAAATATTTTCTCCATGGAATATCCCACATTGGGTGAACCACGTAAAATTGATGTCTCTATTGTGTGTGGAGATTTATGCATTGATTTGATTACTATTGTTGATATTGTTATCTATACATTGTATAATATTGATTGGGAAAGAAAAGTAAAAAGTGGTCTTATTGTTCACCCCCCTCTTAGTATAAGCTTGTGTTCTTCGACGTTTTCATACAAGGACATGCCTAGCCTTGATCCCAATTTGGTGGTCCACAACCTTACCTTAGCTCCAGATGCTAAGCCTTTCAAGCAAAAACTAAGGAAACTTCATCTGATGGTAGCATTGATTGTCAAGGAAGAGCTACAAAAACTACTGTATGTGAATTTCATAGTCCCCATTGATTACCCAAATTGGCTCTCTAATATGGTACCCATTCGTAAGCCGAATGGGAGGGTACACGTATGCACTGACTTTAGATATCTAAACAAAGCATACCCCAAGGATGATTTCCCTCTACCCAACATCGATCAGCTTGTAGTCTCTTGATCAAGCCATGAAATACTTTCATTAATGGATGATTTCTCAAGATACAATTAAATTCAAATTAATATTGAGGACCAACACAAAACAACATTTTCCACACCTTGGGGGACTTTTTGTTATAGGGTGATACCTTTTGGTCTCAAAAATGTAAGAGCTACTTATCAACGTGCCATGACATACATCTTCCATTATTATATGCACAAAATCATTGAATACTATGCGGATGATCTAATTGCAAAATCTATAACACGTCTTGAGCACATTGAAGTTCTAGAGAAAGTTTTCAATCAATTGCTTGAACATAAAGTAAGATTGAATCCTAAGAAGTGTGTATTTTGCATCATATCAGGAAAATTTCTAGGATTCATTGTGTCCAAGTTAGGCATTTAAGTGGACCTTGATAATTTCAAGGCCATCATCGAGATGCCATCCCCAACAAATATGAGAGACTTGTGTAGTTTGCAAGGAAATATTCAGTCCATTCGACGATTCATTACATAAATCTCAGACAAATGCAGGCCTTTCAATCGCTTGTTATAAAAGGAGGTGACTTTTTCTTGGATAATCGAATGTTAAGAGGCTTTTGATGACATAAAGAAATATCTGGCTTCACCACCAGTTCTAACGTGACCTCGTTTAGGAGTCTCTTTTCACCTTTATATCTCTATAATAGATTTTGCACTAGGGACAATGCTTGTGTAAAAAAACAAGAATCATAAGGAGCAAGCAATTTATTACATTAGTCAAACATTGGTAAGTTATGAGACAAGATATGCTTACGTCGAGAAGTTTGCTTAGCAGTGGTTTTTGCCACTAAGAAACTTAGATATTATATGCTAAGTAACACTACGTATGTTATAGCTAGAGACTTTGCATTACATGATGACTCGCACATACAACAACACCTGTACCGTAAAATGAATAATGCTTTTAAAAAAGTTTGACCTCGAATTTATTAGCCAAAAATCCATCAAAGGTCAAGTGATAGCCGATCAACTCGTAGAAGCTTCATTGCCAAATGATCAACCAATACTTATCAAGCTTCCAAATGATTCGATCTTTTTTATCACTGAACAAGAAGAACTAGTCCCTCCCGAGGACGATGTTGACATGACACTCTTCTTTGATGGATCAAAGTGCAAAAAGGGACAAGGTGCTGGAGTTGTATTTTATACACCTGAAGGAATTCCAATTTCTTTATCATTCAAACTCGCCATCCCATGCATAAATAACAATGCAGAGTATGAAGCCCTAATATTAGGGCTTCAATCAGCTATAGCTATAGGTATTAAACAAATAAGCATCTTTGATGATTCTCAGCTTATCATTTGTCAAGTAAAAGGAGAGTACCAATGCAAAGAACCAATCTTGAAACAATATCATGAAGTAGCAATGAATTTGCTAGCAAAATTCAACTAGTATGAGATTGATAACTTGCCTCATTTGACTAAAAAATTTGTGGATGCAATGGATTCTTTAGAATCCTTGATTCCTAAGAACGAACATGGAGAAGACCAACTAATTATCATAACAACAGTGTCCAAGTTAGCAATCAAACAAGCAAAATTTGAAGGTGAGAAGAGTGTTTGTTTGGTCCAAGTGGAACCATACAATTCTTACCTTGATGAAATAAGAGACTTTCTCAAATTTGGGACCATCCCATTAGAAATGATGTGAATTAAAAAAATAATATTCAAACAAAAAGTTGCTCATTTCACTCTCTTTGGGGACGTGTTGTATAGACGTGACCGTGATGGAGTCCTACTTCGATGTCTATATTTCATTGAGACACAATGAGCCATAACTAAAGCCCATGATGGTACTTGTGGTGGTCACTTTAGTGAAATGGCCATTACAAAGCGTATTTTATGCATGGATCATTATTGGCCCACCATGCAAAGTGATTGTTGTCAATACGTCAAGAAATATCAAAAATGTCAACATCACGCCAATTTGACTCATGTACCATCACAAGCTTTACATCCCATTCAAAGAATTTGGCTCTTTTCGCAATGGGGCCTAGATTTGATTGGAAAAATTTCACCTGCCTCTTCGGGACAACATAAGTTCATCATAACTGCCACTAAATACTTCATCAAATGGGTCAAAGCAATTCCAATAACCACAACGATTGGACCTCGAATAGCAGAGCTCATACTCTAGCATATTATCTGTTGTATTGGTATTTATTCCAAAATCAATTTTGAAAATGGCAAGTCTTTAAAAAAAAAGGATGTTCAAGCCTTATGCACCAAGTACAATATCCAACACAATTTCTCAACTCCTTGTTACCCATAAGAAAATGGACAAGTCGAGGCGACGAATAAGACCTTGATAGTCATTCTCAAGAAACTTGTCAAAGAAAATAATAGATATTGGTACACTCAACTCCCCTTAGCATTATGAGCTTATTGAACAAGCATTAGAATACCAAATGGGGCAATACCTTTTTCATTGGTCTATGGCATAGAAGTAATCATGCCTCTTGAGCTCAAGATATCTTCTTTACGAGTTGCATTGCAAGAATTTATGGATGACAATGCAGCTAGACAAGCACATCTTGACCAATTAACACTCCTCGATGAAAGGCACATCAATAACTTAGAACATATATGAGTATATCAATATTGCATCAAGCGTGCCTACAATGCAAAATTCCATCCTCATGAATTCCAAGTGGGAGATCTCATTCTTAAAGAGAATCAATAGAACACCAATGCACTGTCACACTTGAGATATAAATTCGTAGCTAATTGGTTAGGTCCATATATTGTCAAACAAAAGCTAGATCCAGGAACGTATAGACTTACCAACTTAGAAGGAACATTGGAACCTGAGCCACTCAACATAATACATCTAAAGGCATTTTATGCATAGTGTGGTTTATATATATGTACATATACATGGCTAAAAAAAAGCACAAATAACAAAAATATTTCACTTGCATCTCATACATCCATCCATGCATTCCACTTACATTACATACATGCATCTTAGGCATTTGTTCATACCATTTATCACATTAGGGATCATTTGGTTAATTTTGAGGATCACTAGTCCACTATGTCTTTTTACCTTAATCAAGGACACCCTACATTACTCAGCAATCCATCCATAAAAATAATTAAAAACTTTCCTTATAATATTTTGGTGATTAAGGGGTTTACATAAACTAGGATAGATACTGCATGATCATTAGAAATAATGATTATGCAGCAATTGACTATTTTATGTTCATCTTTTTAATCTTCAAAAGCTTGCAATGATAGTATCACAAAAATATTACACACCACATCAATCCATCAACAAAATTCAAATATTTTCAATCACTTAGCTATTCCTAGTATTTTGAGCAAACTCAATTCAAAGTCAAACAATATTTAGAAGCAATAGGTTGTTCCTGGTCAATCAAGTTTCCTCTTGGGCTTCGCATTGTTATAAATTTTGAGTTAGTTGTGTTGTCATTGATGTCAAGAGTCAGTATCAGGAATCAGTGTAGGACTTGGCAAAATAAGGGTTAAAATATTTATATTTTAAGCCCAAGAGATTTGGTTTAAGAGCTCCACATGATTGGTCAAAAGGATGGTTAAATACCCTGAAGAAAAGGCCTAAAAGGAACAATATTATAATATTTATTATTATAATATTAAAGATGGTCAGAAAAGGTTTGAAGGCGAAAGAGGAAAACACCTAGGCCCAATGGAAATAATATTATAATATTTCATTATAATATTAAAAGGTTTAATTATGCCTAAGGTAGTTTATAAATAATTTATAATATTTATATTATAAATTTATTTATAAAATAATATTGTTTATAACCCAAAGTTGGGTTGGGCGCCAAAAACAATTTAATTTTTATATTCTCCATCGACGTGGGAGAGAGGGAGGCATATGGTATAAATACCATAACCTTACCCCTAAGAAAGCAAGTCTCCAAAATTTATTAATGCATGCGAGTTTGGTGTGAATGCAAAATATTTTTGTGAGCAAACAAAGGACAAGGTTATAATTTCATTTACCCCCGATATTTGCGGAAGTCAAAGCGTTAAAGGTGGAAGGGACAAGCAACCAACTAGTGGTTGGGCTAGCGGTGAATATGAGGTGTGCAAAGTCTTTGGAACGCAAAGGTGTTGCGTTCGATTCCCGCTAGTGATGTGGGACAAGAGCCTTTTGGCTCTTGGTGGGCAAGGAAGAGTCAAAGCGCTTTTAGCGCCTTTGACTCCCACGTGAGCGCTTAGCTCATGCGGCTAGGGAGCCATGGCTAAGGCACTGCAGGTGCTTCGACCAGGGATCGAATCCCATGGGAGCGCACAAAGAGGTATTAATTTTTAATTAAAATTTGCATTGCCTAAGGTCTTTGGTGGCGCTAAGGCACATGGTTTGTTTTGGCGCTTGGACTATAGTGTGAAGGGGAAAATTATTAGCACGTGGTTTTATTTGATTTTGTTAAAGTGATTAGGGAGTTAAAAGGGTAAGGTAATTAATTTTTACCTTAGAGAAAGTGAAAAATATTTTTATTGAGGGTTAAAATATATTGCATTGTTTTATAAAGTAAATTACTTGAAAAATGCAATATTGAGTAGGGAGACATAAGTAGTGTTTGGATTGCTTCATGAATTAAATTTCTGAAAGGGATTATTGTGAAATTGAATGGTTGAAGTCTTTATTTGATAAAGGTTGGAGATAATAAGGTGTACTTGAGTTTTGTTAATCTTGTAATCTTTGGGTGAAGATTTTTGCTATCTAACCATTGAGATTGGCAAAGAGGTTGATTGTGATTGAGACAAATTTTGAGGTCATTTCTCCATCAAGAAAAAGGTATGGGTATATCTTCCTTGTGAGTGAAATATTGTTGGATTGGATGTTGTGAATGCTAAGTTGGAGTGAAAAGGATTGTTTGATAAGCATTGTTGAGTTTGGTTTTGAACTATCCAATATTGATTGATAAATATTTTCTGGAATGAAAGTTGATGCTAGAAACCTTGTTTGATAAGCATTGTTGGAAATATTTGAGTGAGCCTTCATGTGCATGATTAGGGTTTGTGAAAGATCATGAGTATCATTGTTATGTGAGATTGTGAACTAGGGTTTATGAAATAACATGAGTATCATTGTTATGTGAGTTTGGAATCATCTTGAGTCAAGTTTGAGTTCCATAGTGAGAGTTGTTGAAAGCATTTTGAAACACTTGCTTAGGGTTTTGTGAGCAATATTTGTTTCATTAAGTGATTGGTTGAGTTGAGTTGATTGAGCATAGTTGATGGAAAGAGTTGGAGTGATAGTTCAAATTTTGTGAAACAAATTGTTCTTTATTCTAAATTGATTTGGAAGAGAGATTGAAAGTGATTGAGTGTTTGAGATTGTGAAACATATTGAGTCTCTAACAATTCTCTATATGCTTCTATGGATAAACAAGATTTTGAGTGAAACTTGTGAGTGTGATTGAAAGAGGTTTTCTGTGAAATATTGAGTTAAGTTTTGTGTGCAAGTTTTGTAATTGATTTGAGCAAGCTTTTGTGAGAGCTTGTGAGCAGATTTGAGTAAGTCCTAGAGAGGACTTAAGGACATAATTGAGGAAGCTTTTGTGAAAGCTTAAGGAAAGATTTGTGTGAGCTTTTGTGGAAGCTTACAATGCAGATTTGAGATAAGTCTTGGAGCAGGGGATTGGACAAGTTCTAGTGAGGACTTGTTGAGACATATTTGAGGTAAGTCTTTGAGAAGACTTGTGAGAAGAGTTGATTGATTGATTTGTTCAAACCTTGAGTTAAGGTTTGGGGTAGATCTAGTAGATTTGATTTGTGATTGGTTCAAGCTTTTTGTTAAGGCTTGAGGATAGATTTGAGGATAGAGTTTGGTGTATATTTGAGGATAGGTTTGTGCTAGATTAGAGATAGATATTGAGTAGATTTGTGCTAGACTAAAGGACTATGTTTAGTGTATATTTGAGATAGAGATTGAGAAGATTTGTGCTAGATTGAAGGACTATGTTTAGTGTAGATTTGAGATAGATATTGAGCATATTTGTGCTAGATCAAAGGACTGTGTTTAGTGTAGATTTGAGATAGAGATTGAGTAGATTTGTGCTAGACTGAAGGATTGTGTTTAGTGCAGATTTGAGATAGAGCTGAGAGTAAGCTTTGGAGGTGACAGAGTAGAGGATAGTAGTCTCTAGTGGATAGAGATCCATTAGCTAGGGTAGTGAGGATAAAGATCTTCTGAGTGAGGATAGAGTATTCAGTGGAGAGAGATCCACAAGCTAGAGTAGTGGAGGCAATAGTCTTCTAGAGGATCACTAGCCAGAGCAGAGGAGAAGGAGTTCTCCTATGGATAGAGATCCACGAACCAGTTGAGGGGATTGGTGTCTCCTATGGATAGATATCCATAAAATTGATTAGGGGATTGGTGTCTCCTTTGGACAGAGGTCCATAAATATTGTAATAGGGAAGGATTCCCAAGAGATTTGTTGAGAAAATTTTAGTGAAATATTTTCTCCGTGGAGTAGCCCACATTGGGTGAACCACATTAAATTGGTGTCTCTATTGTGTGTGGTGATTTATGCATTGCTTTGATTATTGTTTTTGACATTGCATTGATATATTGGATAATATTGTTTGAGTAAAGAAAAGTAAAAAGTGGTCTTATATTGTTCACCCCCTCTCAGTATAAGCTTGTGTTCTTCAATTGGTATCAGAGCGGGTTCCTTCGAAAGAGTTTAACAACTTGAAGGAAAAGCTCACAAGAACACAAATGGATTCTCAGAATGGATCTTCAGGGAATTCAGCACCATTGTTCGATGGGAACAATTATGCACTTTGGAGTACAAGGATGAAGTTTCACCTAATGGCACTTGGAAATGAAATATGGGAAGCAGTTGAGAATGGATACATACCACCAGCAACTCCACCTACAGATAAATATGGTAAGCTCCTACAACTGAGTAATTCAAAGGCAATGAATGGAATTTTAAGGGGCTTGCATGAAACAAAGTTTATAAAGGTTATGCATTGCACATCAACAAAGGAAATTTGGGATAAGTTGAAAGGTATATATGAGGGAGACAAAAAGGTCAAAAGGGTAAAGTTGCAAAATTTCAAGAGAAAATTTGAAGACCTAAATATGAAGGATGAGGAAAACATTGCTGCATATCTACTTCGTGTGGATGAGGTTGTTAACTCCATGCAAGGACTTGGGCTTAAGGTTGAAGAAACAGATGTTTGTGATAAGATTTTAAGGTCACTCCCAAAAAATATAGTGAAAATATTTTAGCTATAGAAGAGTCAAAAGATATTGAACTTTTGACAAGGGATGAATTACATGGAATTCTCACAACTTTTGAGATGAGAATAAAATAGGAACCTATTTCCTAGAAGGTAAGTGGGGTTGGATAAGGGAAGGTAGGAAAGAAGTTTTTCAAAGTGAATATTTGAAAGAAAATTCTACTTATGGCAATAGAAGAAGAAGGAAGTGCTTCTAGTGGAAATAAATCAGAAAGGAATATAGATGATCCCAAAGGCAAACAAATAGAGGAAGAATCGAAGAAAGGAGAAGTTGATCTTGAGGGTGAGCTCATTTCTTCCCTTGATGCATTAAGAGAGGTAAGAAAGTAGAACTCAAAACTCAAGCTTAAATTTCAAGAATGTGATGAAGAGAAAGGAAAGCTTATAGAGGATCTAACCAACTCAATAGCTAAGACAAGGAGATTCAAAGAGAAATTAGAAGCAAAGGTTTTAGAATGTGAAAGGTTAGAGCATGAGGTAGATTCACTAAGAAAGGAAGTAAAAGAGTCTAAGGATAAGTTACACAGGTTTGGGAGAAGCTCAAAGAACTTGGATAAGATTATCAAGGTACAAAGATCTTCATCAAACAAGACAGGACTTGGCTTTGAATAGGTACAAAGAAAACAAGGAGAGGAGTCAATATCAAGCTCCAAAGAAGAAGAAGAAGCTTCAGAAGAAGAGAGTGTAAGAGAGAGTGAGACTTCTGAGGATGAGTTGGACAATAGAAAGTTCAACAAGGAAAGGAACAATGCACAAATGAGGAACAAATGGAACATGAAGCAACATAGGGTAAAAGAGACTAAGAGACCAATGGGGTCAAGGCAAGGTAATTTCAATGGATGATGCTTCTCATGTCATAGGTTTGGGCACAAGGCTACACAATGCAGGACTCATGAAAGATAGGAATATGGGAACTTCAAAAACAAGCATCTCTTTCAAGGGTATTGCTACTCTTGTAATCAGTTTGGTCACAAGGTAGTAAATTGCAGGGTTCATGATAGGAATGGATATGGCTTCACCAGGAGAAACCCCAAGATATTTGCACCTTTAAGGAATAACAACATTAAGTGTTATAAGTGCAATAATGATGGGCATACAACAAAGTGGTGTAGAGCAGAAATTCCAGAGACAAGCAGGAATAGGAATAGTCAGAGGAATCAGAAGGATCAGTTGAGGAAGAAAGTGGACAAAGGTAAAGATCAGTGCATGCTGGGAGTAGAAATACTCCCACCCCAGAATTAACCACCTCAAGAGGAGGTGGGGGAGGGGCTAAGCTAAGAGTCTCATTCTTAGCCTCGAGCCCCAAAGGTGACCCTTTGCCATTGATGTCAAAGGGGAGATATTTGAGTTAGGGGGAGAGCATTCAATCAGGGGAGCAGTTTCTCAGGGGGAGCAGTTTTGAAAGAAGAAAAAGGTTTGGTAAAAAAAGGGGTTGCCATCAATGACAAAGGGGGAGATTGTTGGAAATTTTGAGTTAGTTGTGTTGTCATTGATGTCAAGAGTCAGTATCAGGAATCAATGCAGGACTTGGCAAAAGAAGGGTTAAAATATTTATATTTTAAGCCCAAGAGATTTGGTTTAAGAGCTCCACATGATTGGTCAAAAGGACGGTTAAATACCCTAAAGAAAAGGCCTTAAAGGAACAATATTATAATATTCATTATTATAATATTAAAGATGGTCAAAAAAGGTTTGAAGGTGAAAGAGGAAAACACCTAGGCCCAATGGAAATAATATTATAATATTTCATTATAATATTAAAAGGTTTAATTATGCCTAAGGTAGTTTATAAATAATTTATAATATTTATATTATAAATTTATTTATAAAATAATATTGTTTATAACCCAAAGTTGGGTTGGGCACCAAAAATAATTTAATTTTTATATTCTCCGCCGACGTGGGAGAGAGGGAGGCATATGGTATAAATACCATAACCTTACCCCTAAGAAAGCAAGTCTCCAAAATTTATTAATGCATGCGAGTTTGGTGTGAATGCGAAATATTTTCATGAGCAAACAAAGGACAAGGTTATAATTTCATTTGCCCCCGATATTTATGGAAGTCAAAGCGTTAAAGGTGGAAGGGACAAGCAACCAACCAATGGTTGGGCTAGCGGTGAATCCGAGGTGTGCAAAGTCTTTGGAATGCAGAGGTGCTGCGTTCGATTCCCATCGACGATGCGGGACAAGAGCCTTTTGGCTCTTGGTGGGCAAGGAAGAGTCAAAGTGCTTTTAGCGCCTTTGACTCCCACGTGAGTGCTTAGCTCACGCGGCTAGGGAGCCATGGCTAAGGCACTATAGGTGCTTCGACCAGGGATCAAATCCCATGGGAGCGCACAAAGAGGTATTAATTTTTTAATTAAAATTTGCATTGCCTAAGGTCTTTGGTGGCGCTAAGGCGCATGGTTTGTTTTGGCGCTTGGACTATAGTGTGAAGAGGAAAATTATTAGCATGTGGTTTTATTTGATTTTGTTAAAGTGATTAGGGAGTTAAAAGGGTAAGGTAATTAATTTTTACCTTAGAAAAAGTGAAAAATATTTTATTGAGGGTTAAAATATATTGCATTGTTTTATAAGGTAAATTACTTGAAAAATGCAATATTGAGTAGGGAGACATAAGTAGTGTTTGGATTGCTTCATGCATTAAATTTCTGAAAGGGATTATTGTGAAATTGAATGGTTGAAGTCTTTATTTGATAAAGGTTGGAGATAATAAGGTGTACTTGAGTTTTGTTAATCTTGTAATATTTGGGTGAAGATTTTTGCTATCTAACCATTGAGATTGGCAAAGAGGTTGATTGTGATTGAGACAGGTTTTGAGGTCATTTCTCCATCAAGAAAAAGGTATGGGCATATCTTCCTTGTGAGTGAAATATTGTTGGATTGGATGTTGTGAATGCTAAGTTGGAGTGAAAAGGATTGTTTGATAAGCATTGTTGAGTTTGATTTTGAACTATCCAATATTGATTGATGAAGATTTTTTGGAATGAAAGTTGATGCTAGAAACCTTGTTTGATAAGCATTGTTGGAAATATTTGAGTGAGCCTTCATGTGCATGATTAGGGTTTGTGAAATATCATGAGTATCATTGTTATGTGAGATTGTGAACTAGGGTTTATGAAAGAACATGAGTATCATTGTTATGTGAGTTTGGAATCATCTTGAGTCAAGTTTGAGTTCCATAGTGAGAGTTGTTGAAAGCATTTTGAAACACTTGCTTAGGGTTTTGTGAGCAAGCTTTGTTTCATTAAGTGATTGGTTGAGTTGAGTTGATTGAGCATAGTTGATGGAAAGAGTTGGAGTGATAGTTCAAATTCTATGAAACAAATTGTTCTTTATTCTAAATTGATTTGGAAGAGAGATTGAAAGTGATTGAGTGTTTGAGATTGTGAAACATATTGAGTCTCTAACAATTCTCTATATGCTTATGTGGATAAACAAGATTCTGAGTGAAACTTGTGAGTGTGATTGAAAGAGGTTTTCTGTGAAATATTGAGTTAAGTTTTGTGTGCAAGTTTTGTAATTGATTTGAGCAAGCTTTTGTGAGAGCTTGTGAGCAGATTTGAGTAAGTCCTAGAGAGGACTTAAGGACAGAATTGAGGAAGCTTTTGTGAAATCTTAAGGATAGATTTGTGTGAGATTTTGTGGAAGCTTACAATGCAGATTTGAGATAAGTCTTGGTGAAGACTTGTTGAGAGATTGGACAAGTTCTAGTGAGGACTTGTTGAGCATATTTGAGACAAGTCTTGGTGAAGACTTGTTGAGCAGATTGGACAAGTTCTAGTGAGGACTTATTGAGAATATTTGAGGTAAGTCTTTGAGAAGACTTGTGAGCATATTTGATTGATTGATTTGTTCAAACCTTGAGTTAAGGTTTGGGGTAGATCTAGCAGAGTTGATTTGTGATTGGATCAAGCTTTGTGTTAAGGCTTGAGGATATATTTAAGGATAGAGTTTGGTGTATATTTGAGGATAGGTTTGTGCCAGATCAGAGATAGAGATTGAGCAGATTTGTGCTAGACCGAAGGACTGTGTTTAGTGCAGATTTGAGATAGAGATTGAGCATATTTGTGCTAGATCGAAGGACTGTGTTTAGTGTATATTTGAGATAGAGATTGAGCAGATTTGTGCTAGATCGAAGGACTGTGTTTAGTGCAGATTTGAGATAGAGATTGAGAAGATTTGTGCTAGACCGAAGGACTATGTTTAGTACAAATTTGAGATAGAGCTGAGAGCAAGCTTTGGAGGTGATAGAGTAGAGGATAATAGTCTCTAGTGGATAGAGATCCATTAGCCAGGTAGTGAGGATAAATATCTTCTGAGTGAGGATAAAGTCTTCAGTGGAGAGAGATCCACAAGCCAGAGTAGTGGAGGCAATAGTCTTCTAGAGGATCACCAGCTAGAGCAGAGGAGAAGGAGTTCTCCTATGGATAGAGATCCACGAACCAGCTGAGGGGATTGGTGTCTCCTGTGGATAGAGATCCATGAACTTGATTAGGGGATTGGTGTCTCCTTTGGATAGAGGTCCATAAATATTGTAATAGGGAAGGATTCCCAAGAGATTTGTTGAGAAAATTTTAGTGAAATATTTTCTCCGTGGAGTAGCCCACATTGGGTGAACCATGTTAAATTGGTGTCTCTATTGTGTGTGGTGATTTGTGCATTGCTTTGATTACTGTTGTTGACATTGCATTGATATATTGGATAATATTGTTTGAGTAAAGAAAAGTAAAAAGTGGTCTTATACTGTTCACCCCCCCTCTCAGTATAAGCTTATGTTTTTCATGCATATCAAAACACATATAAATACGTTATGAATCTTGGGAATAACAAAGTTAAAAATTGCTATTGCTATTAACAAAAGGTTTCTCCTATTCATCTAATTATGTGCATGGTCTAGAATTCTATAGAGTTGACAAAAGTACAAGCTCCACCTTAATCCTTCAAAAAAAAAGAGTGAAAATCCCTTGCTCTTCCTCAAAGAGAGAAAGTATCACAAAAAATATTACAAAAGTAATAAATCCCTTGCTCTTAATCAATGTGAGAAAGTATATTGAAAAGCATCTCAAAGCAATAAGTTTCCCTTGATCTTCCTCAAAAAAATAAGTATCCAAAAAAATTACATGTTGCTCTATCACAAAAATGAACAAAATCAAAAATCAAAATTCCAAAATCCAAAAAAATAAATGAAGGGAAGGAGTTTGAATCCCTTGAAATCTTAGTATCTCTAAAACTGTGGGGTGATCCTCATTATAGCAATGGGATGAATTAATCCTGTCTGGCAATGGGGTATCCTTACATGTGGTGCCACATCTATCACATTAGCGACCTTCTTTTGTATAGACCTATTGATGCTCACGGGAGCTAGCTTATTGGCATAAGTTACAATTGATTAGTTTGACCTACCTCATGATGATAAATGAACAATCATTGCACACATAATTGGTCCTTGAGAAATTTAAAATCACTAGGACAACATTAGCATCATGAAGATTTGTGAGATCATTGACGAATTTATTTGAAGTCACTAGGATGTTTGAGTCTTTGTAAGAACACCCTAGATCAACAACCCAATCCACCATACCATTTTTATTATTACATATAATAATCCATGTCATACCATATATCTATGTCCTTGATTAAATGACAAGAATAATGTTGATCAAGTGAAAATTCTATAACACACCAAAGGATCATTAGATTACAAGCATTCATCATTCATTCCATTTAATCATCACATCATGTCATATGCATCCATACATACAATAAAAACAAAAGTGCATACACAAATGATTAAATAAAAGCCATGTATATATATGATCGCATAAGTACAAAATGTCTGCAAGCTATATACATCCAAGCACTGAGGCTCATAAACAAAAATAGAAAATGATAAAAAGAGGTAATAAAGTGCTACTAGCTAGTACCCCTCATGACTCCTATGATGCCCCTGAGCTGATGCCTAGGAACCATAAGGAGCATGTGATCCAAATGTCTTATGAGACCTCGAACTACCATACCTCGACTTAGTCTACCTATTGTAACCCAAAACTGATGATTTATGAGAAGTAGGTAGAGGAATGTTACGTTGATCTAGAGCATCCTCAAGCATAGCAATGTAAGTGACCTACCTTCGAGTAGTCATCAACTCTATAGTTTGATGAGTCCCTCGCTTAGAGATCTCAGTCCTAAGAGCTATAATGGTAGCAACATCATCACCCCCACTAGGCCTACTTCACATCCCATACACCTCACCCTATAGCCAAGTCACCTTGCCCTTCAACCTCGTCATCTTCACGTCCAAGCTATCCCATTACACTTGCAGTATCCCCCACTCCTCCTCCATGTGGCAAGGAGGAACATCTTGTCCTTGATCACCTCCTGATGAGTGTCGTTGAGTCTCATCATTAAATCTCAAAGATCTTATCAATCTGGGGTGGTGTCCAAGGCTATCTACGATAGAAGGCTAGGGCAGAGTACAATTCAGGCATTCAGATTTCAAGCATTTATTGGGTGAGACAGATTTGGTTTAGCCTTTTGGTGTCACACTAAACCTAATCTGTAGAATGGAAACTTGCAAGAACTAAAAACTAATTCTAAGTTGAAAGAATTGAAATCTAACTACAATTGCATGAATTGGAATTGCTAAATTGAAAGTCTAATCTACTTTTGCATAGAATTTAAATTGCTAAATTTAAATGTTGTTGAAATGAAATCCTAAGTTACATTTGCAGAATTGAAACCTAGTTACTCTTGCATAATTGAAATGATGCTTGTAAATGAAACTTATGCTAAAAACACCTGTCAATGTCCTGCCACAAAAGGTCGTCAAGCTTCTGCTATAGGAATTGACAACAAAATGAAATATGCTAAAAATGGAAAGTTGCTAAAATAGAAAAACAAGGAAAACATGGAAAGCAAAGGAAAAATGCTTAATATAATTTGTCAGCTGACACACACACAAATGTTGTACACAAACATAATAGAAAACATAAAGAACATTATACAAACTTAAAACAAGAAAAGTAAACTTGACAAGTAATCTATTAATTCTGCTGCAGCAAAATTACAGATTAAAACCTGCCATAAAAATCCTCCTTCTAGATCTGAAAGTGGGCCCATACTTCCTGATCTAGAAGGAGGTGAAAAGCACTCCTTAACTAATTAACACTCAAAACAGAAAATGATAAAATAACTGCACTTTTATTGATGACAAAACATGCTGAAAACTGTTACAAAAAATTATTGTACAGATCCTAATTGCTGCTATTGAAAACTCTCCTCTATTCTAATTCCTAACTGGCTCAACCAAGGAGGGAGCTGTGTTATTTATATAAATATTTACAACATATCCCATGCTCAAATCAGCCTATGTGCTACTTTACAGTGATTTGCCAATAATTCTGGATCTGAAATAAATGCAAATCTGGACAGTTTGTGTTGCAGTAGTAGTCATTGGCCCTTAGAAAGCATCTTCAATGGTGGGAGTACGTGGGAGGAGTCTAGAAATATCTCACACATCTTTCTCCACTTCAGAATATGCCATTTCTATCTTGCAAACAACTTTCTATTATGCTATAGTTTTTTTGGGTTTATCCTAGAAGAGGATCAAAATTGATCTTTTCCATGAATGGTGGCTTTGGACGACAAGGACGGCAAAGTCAGATGGGAGATATTTTCCTTTAACCTTTTCAACCTTCTTTCCCTTTTTCCATCGTCAAAAATCAGTCAACAAGTCAAAAAGCACTTTCTGTTCTCATTCCGAAGATAAGTGGCTCATTTCGAAGAGATTGTATTTCTCATTTCGAAGATGTCCGCTCATTTCGAAGAGACTGTATTTCTCATTCCGAAGATGTCTGCTCATTCCGAAGATCTTCGGAATGAACAACTGTGTGCTCTTCAAGTGATTTCATCTGCATTTCTTAGGTGGGTTAGCTCTTAGGATCAGATTGCAATAGCCTTCATCTCTCTCCATGTGTGAATTCCATGCCTTGCCATTCATTGGTAGCTTGCTGGAATTTACATGGTAAATTACTGCATTTTCCAACTCTGTTGCACAGTTGTAAAATATTGGTATTTCTTGCAAATTCAAACAAATTAGAACATGGAAAAATTATTCAAATATCAACATGAAGGAGTACATCAAGTTGCTACTGAATTTATACACTTCATTCACCAAGTAACCATGTTGAAATAGTGCAATAGTGTTGCACAATTGTCCCTGCTCTGTTATACCCTGTTGTTGCCTATTTAGACCATGTGGGAATGCTTCTAAATAGGTCAGATGTCTTCTGTAGTCCTTCTGAACTCATTCCATCCATATCCTCATGCTTTGCTTGACAACTTCAAGGTGTTCCTATAAAGTGACAACTTGCTGATTTTTATATGGCTATTTTTTTTAGATTTTCAGATTTATGACAGTCCTAATAATTTGGCTTCAATGTGGACTTCAAACAAGTTGAAGGGCAGGAAAACATTCATAAACCATTGTGAATTTAATGGATATCAGCATACCACATTTGGTTGTTTGAAATGCATATTTTTATTTGCTACTTAATCAAGCAAAAGCAGTCACAAAATGCTAAAAATAGTCAAAAACAGAGATATAATGATCCTAACATAAAATCATGCAAACACTTAACAAATATATATTCTAATCAACTATTTGGCATTTAACTTAATAATATGACAGTTTTTTATATGTCAAACATAGTGTAAAAATGAGGCATTTTCAGGCCTCATCATCCCCCCCAGCTTGAACTGATGCATGCCCTCATGCATCCTAGTAGGCCATAGTAATATGCTGGTTTTATCCTTGTGAAAAACATCCTTTGCCACCTGCTACCTAAGAAATTTCTCCTTGCTGCACTACACCAAGCATTTTTTAATTTAAGCACAGGTATTTCACTTTTCTACAACCTTGCAAAAAAAAAGTTTTCAATCAATTTTTTTCAATTTTTTTTTTTTTATTCTTTTTTTTTTTCTTGCATATCTTTTTTTTTTTCATTTGCAACTTGCAACTTTTTAACTTCTGCACTTTCATCCTTCAATATTGCAATTTCTGCAACTACTGCAATTTTAACTCTTTTTCTGGCCTTCTACAAGTTTTAGTGTTGCAAGGTACCTCTTAAAGGCTTGGTATCATGTGATTCATCTTGCAATAGCCTTATTGTGGAACCATATTTGGCAGATGCACTACTACTAGTGAAATTTTATATTCTTAAAAACATTTCAGCCCGAATGCCTATTTCTATTGTTTGCACCTTTTGAACAAAATTGATAAAATTTTGATTTTGAAATGCTTGAGGGATGTACTTACTTGTGGTAGAGCCTTATAAACCTCAATATTTGATGTACCCTACTCTTTTTGCTATTCTGTAGCATTTTCAACAATTTTGGTGCAGTTTCTGCTCATTTCAAAGATATCCTGCTCATTCCGAAGATATGACTGTTCATTCCGAAGATGCATCAAAAAATGCAGAAATGACCTCCTATGCAAAATTTAGCTACAGATTCTATTGTGGGCCCATCTCTAGAGTGTATAAGCCTTCCATAACATCAAAAATCCCTTCTTCATCCTTTTGTTTAGATGTTATTCTTTGTTTTGTATGTTGTTGTTTTATTCCAGTAGTACTAAAATAGAACCTTCGGTGCATTTTGTTGATTATCCTCCTTCAATTTATCAGACAATTGTGAGATAAACTTGCAGTCCTACTTCTGAAACCTGCCCTACTAATTGAGATAGAATTTATGCCATGTCCTGTCCCAAAATCAGGTTTTTGTACAGTTTTGAAATTCTCATGCAACTAAGGGCAAAAGGGGGTGTTTCTTGACATTTTGATCATGTTCCATTTTCAACTTACCAATATTGTATGAATAGTTTATGCCAAATACCGATTATCATACATTAAATGCTAAATGCTTACTATGACTTAAATGCAAGAAACGCATACCTTATTGTCCCGAAAATTAATCATGCACCTTACAAGTCGCTTCGATGATTGTTAGCAGGCTATCTAAAAACATAAAAATAACACATGTGCAGTGTGAGATTTGTACAATGGTGGAATAATGATGGGTAGATCAACAAGGCAATGCATGCCGAAAAATCGGTTTTCATGCAAGCCAACTCAGTAGCGCCTCCAAGAAGGTTTTCACTACTGAATTATTCATTTTTTTTCTTTTCTTTTTTTTCATCTCTTTTTTTTTCATTTTTTTCATCAGAAGAGGTTGCCATTTCTGGTTTTCAACCAACTTCTGTCCCCTTTTTTTTTCAAGTGCTTCAATGAGAGAGAACATCTCTCACTCTTATTTGGATAAGACCAATCCTTATTCTGCAAAAACATGTCAATTGTTGTATGAAAACACCATCTCTTTCTGTTGAAACCTGCAACATTGATGCAACCTTCCTTTCTAGATGAGCAGTAAGAATCTTCATACATCATAATTGCCTCCTTAGTGCTTGGAAATGAAGTATTGGCTCCATTGTTCCTCTTCCTTGCTGAAATTGATGCTTATCCTCATGTATCCCCATTTTGTGGGACATGCCTTTGCAAAAAAAAAATCTTTTTTTTTTTTTTTTTCAATTTTTCTTGTCTTGCTTGTACCCAAGAAGGAAGTTCACAAACAAGACTATTCTTCTTTTTGCTTTTCTTGTATTTTTTTTTTTTTTGTCAAACTTTTTATCATCACTCTGAATCTGATATTGAAGAGAAATTCTCTTCCATTATGTGTACATCCAATGGAATCTCCTTCAAGAACTCCTCCTTAGTTAATGGTGCATGGTATACCCGAAGGCAATGTCCATTCACCACTAACATCCTCCATGAATTACCAATGGGAGAAAGAAGCACCGCTCCATATCTGAAAACTTCTTCAATCAAGTGTTGTCCATGCCTCCTAGTCTGCAAAATCTTGTCAATCTGTTCTTGAAACAATTAAATACCAATTCCCAAAAGATGTTAAGTGCTTACATCAAGATAAAATCTTGATATACCCTTGTAATTCCATGTAAAGGGATTGAAATATTGTTTCAAAATAGCAACAATTTTGCTTTTTGTTTATAAGTCACCCAGCTAATAATGTTCAAGAATTTTCTTGTCTGCACTTCAATTTGTTTCATTCCTAGGAGGACAGAATTTACCCCTTTGTAATTTCTTACTAAGGAGTTCAATGGAAGTAAATTTTCTATGTGCAGTTTTTCTAGTTTTTCTCCTTTATCCAAGGCTAATTTTTGTGTGTTTGGACTAAAGGTTTTCTGTGTATCTCCATTGATTTTTGTCTCTTCAAGCTCAGGTAAGTTCTTGTTTGAGCACAGTTGGATGTTGCTGCAGTCAATAACATTTCCTACAAGTTTTTTTTTTATACCAGATTCAACTACATAGACAGGGGTTGCCTATCCTGTATTATTCAGACTGATCACAAGTTGGGCTAAAAAATAAATATTTTTGGTTTGCACAATAAGATAAGAAGTGTACAACTTTAGCAGATCAACTACTTGTCAGGTAGGATCACCTCTAATGAGATCAACTATTGTCTATGTAGGCTAAGAATTGCTAGGTTGCGGTTTAGCGTGGTAAAATCCTAACAATATTTAAGTAATAATGGAAAACTCTAGGATCATCATTAAGTTGTAAACTCCTATTTTGATTGTGCAAAAGTTTTTGTGATTTTTTTTTTTTTTAATAGATTCAACTTACATAGACAGGGGTTGCCTATCTTGTATTATTCATATTGGCCACAGGTTGGGCTAAAGGTGGTGGTTGATTTACTTGCCCTGTTTGTTGTTGTTGGGATCTCTCTTTGAGAAGAATTCAGACTAGGCAACATATTTTGCATCTCTAAGTTGTGGAAGTAAATGGCATTTATTAATGATATGTCCCTGTGAACAAATGCTACAGGTAGCTGATATGGCTATTTTGTTCAAGGGATAGTCTTGTATATCTACCATGATATCTTTCCCAACACCTAGTACAAATTTTTTATACTACCTTGATGATATGGATATAAAAAGGGTAGTACTAGCAGATGGCTCTTCTAAATATTTTAAGAGATCTTATGTTTCTTGATAATGAGGATGATGAATTCTTTCAATTTTTATCAAGAATTTCAAACATAGGCAATTTAACCCCCAAGTGTGAAGATCACCTCCCTGTGGTTGCTTATTTTCTAAATGGATTGAAATGCAACTATCAATAATTATTATTTATACCAACTATTACATTCAGATTTTACTCTGAACTTCATAACTTAGCACAATAATAATTATTTGACTGCTTTTACCCTCTAACAACACCATGATCCCTAGCAATGATGCCAAAATGATGCGTTGTCGTTAAGCACATCATTAAATCTCAAAGATCTTATCAATCTGGGGTGGTGTCCAAGGCTGTCTACGATAGAAGGTTAGGGCAGAGTACAATTCAGGCATTCAGATTTCAAGCATTTATTGGGTGAGACAGATTTGGTTTAGCCTTTTGGTGTCACACTAAACCTAATATGTAGAATGGAAACTTGTAAGAACTAAAAACTAATTCTAAGTTGCAAGAATTGAAATCTAACTACAATTGCAGGAATTGGAATTGCTAAATTGAAAGTCTAATCTACTTTTGCAGAATTGAAATAACATAATTGAAATTGCTAAATTGAAATGTTGCTGAAATGAAATCCTAAGTTACATTTGTAGAATTGAAACCTAGTTACTCTTGCATAATTGAAATGATGCTTGTAAATGAAACTTATGCTAAAAACACCTGTCAATGTCCTACCACAAAAGGTCGTCAAGCTTCTGCTACAGGAATTGACAACAAAATGAAATATGCTAAAAATGGAAAGTTGCTAAAATAGAAAAGTAAGGAAAACATGGAAAGCAAAGGAAAAATGCTTAATATAATTTGTCAGCTGACACACACACAAATGTTGTACACAAACATAATAGAAAACATAAAGAACATTATACAAACTTAAAACAAGAAAAGTAAACTTGACAAGTAATCTATTAATTCTATTGCAACAAAATTACAGATTAAAACCTACCATAAAAATCCTCCTTCTAGATCTGAAAGTGGGCCCATACTTCCTGATCTAGAAGGAGGTGAAAAGCACTCCTTAACTAATTAACACTCATAATAGAAAATGATAAAATAACTGCACTTTTATTGATGATAAAACATGCTGAAAACTCATTATGAGAAAATTATTGTACAGATCCTAATTGTTGCTATTGAAAACTCTCCTCTATTCTAATTCCTAACTGGCTCAACCAAGGAGGGAGCTGTGTTATTTATATAAATATTTACAACATATCCCATGCTCAAATCAGCCTATGTGCTACTTTACAGTGATTTGCCAATAATTTTGGATCTAAAATAAATGCAAATCTGGACAGTTTGTGTTGCAGTAGTAGTCATTGGCCCTTAGAAAGCATCTTCAATGGTGGGAGTACGTGGGAGGAGTCTAGAAATATCTCACACATCTTTCTCCACTTCAGAATATGCCATTTCTATCTTGCAAACAACTTTCTATTATGCTGCAATTTTTTTGGGTTTATCCTAGAAGAGGATCAAAATTGATCTTTTCCATGAATGGTGGCTTTGGACGGCAAGGATGACAAAGTCAGATGGGAGATATTTTCCTTTAACCTTTTCAACCTTCTTTCCCTTTTTCCATCGTCAGAAATCAGTCAACAAGTCAAAAAGCACTTTCTGTTCTCATTCCGAAGATAAGTGGCTCATTTCGAAGAGACTGTATTTCTCATTCCGAAGATGTCCGCTCATTCCGAAGAGACTGTATTTCTCATTCCGAAGATGTCTGCTCATTTTGAAGATCTTCGAAATGAACAACTATGTGCTCTTCAAGTGATTTCATCTGCATTTCTTAGGTGGGTTAGCTCTTAGGATCAGATTGCAATAGCCTTCATCTCTCTCCATGTGTGAATTCCATGCCTTGCCATTCATTGGTAGCTTGCTGGAATTTACATGGTAAATTACTGCATTTTCCAACTCTGCTGCACAGTTGTAAAATATTGGTATTTCTTGCAAATTCAAACAAATTAGAACATGGAAAAATTATTCAAATATCAACATGAAGGAGTACATCAAGTTGCTACTGAATTTATACACTTCATTCACCAAGTAACCATGCTGAAATAGTGCAATAGTGCTTGCACAATTGTCCCCGCTCTGTTATACCCCATTGGTGCCTATTTAGACCATGTGGGAATGCTTCTAAATAGGTCAGATGTCTTTGTAGTCCTTCTAAACTCATTCCATCCATATCCTCATGCTTTGCTTGACAACTTCAAGGTGTTCCTATAAAGTGACAGCTTGCTGATTTTTTTTTTGAAAAAATTGAAAAAACTTGTATTAAAACAAAGATCAGTTACAAATGGGAGTAAACACATCCTAGCCGAGAACAAATAAGCATGATAACAAGGCACGAAAATGCGGCACTATCCACCGCAGACCGAAAAAAGTCAACAAGGCACGAAAACGTGACAAGTCGCGATATCGCGACAAACAAACCATCCAAGGCCGCGCCAGAGCAACAAGCCGCGAAAACGCGACATGTCCCGAAATCGTGACATGTCGCGATATTGCGACAGCCTGTCCCCACGACGCCTATTCACCAAAAGTGTCGTGAAATCATGACGGCTTTTCCCCTTGGCTCCCAAACACCAAAAGTGTCGCAAAATCGCGACGAGTTTTCCCAATGGCGCCTATTCTCCAAAAGTGTCACGAAATCACGACGAGCTTACCCCTTGGTGCCCAGTATTCAAAAGTGTCACGATATCGCGACGAGTTTTCCACTTGGCGCTCATTCTTCAAAAGTGTCGCGATATCGCGATAATTTTTCCCCATGGCGCCAATTCGCCAAAAATGTTGCGATATCACGACGAGTTTTCCCTTTGGCGCCCATTCTTCAAAAGTGTCACGAAATCGTGACGAGTTATCCCCTTGGTGTCCGTTCTTCAAAAGTGTCGTGATAGCGCGATGGCTTTTCCCCTTTGTGCCAATTCTCCAAAAATGTCGTGATATCGCGACAACTTTTCCCCTTGGCACCCAGTCACCAAAAGTGTCACGAAATCGCGATGACTTTTCCCCTTGGCGCTCATTCTCCAAAAATGTCATGATATCGCGACGTCTGTTCCCCAAGGCGGTAATACTCCAAAAGTGTCACGATATCGTGACAATTTTTCCCTTTGGCACCCATTCTTCAAAAGTGTCACAAAATCACGACGGCTTATCCCCTTGGCTCCTATTCTCCAAAAACATCGCGATATCGCGATGTTTATCCCCCTTGGTGCACATTCTCAAAAAGTGTCATGAAATCGTGACAGCTTCCAGCCAAAGGCCGCGACGACGCACCAGGTCGCGAAATCGTGACAGCTTCCCTCCAAAGGCCGCGATGGTGCACCAGGTCACAAAATCACGACAACTTCTCTCCAAGGGCCATGACGGCACGACATGTCACGATGTCGTGACAACTTCCCTCCAAAGGTCGCGACGACACAGCATGTCGTGATAGCTTCCCTCCAAAAATTGTGACGGTGCAACAAGTCGCGATATCGCGACAAAAACCACCCTTAGCATTATCTTTGCTCATTGTCTCAAGGATCGTTCAAGACCCTGCCTAATCACTTCATCCTCCAAAGGCATGTCACTGTGCAGCTGCACCCCTACCTCTTTCTCAGCACCCATCTTCGCAAGGAAATCGGCCACTTTATTTAATTCTCTACTCACATAGACGGGGATCACATCATCTAATTCCCTCTAGAGTTCCTTAATTTGAGAGACCAGAATCCGCAACCTCCATGCTTTCGAAGCAAAGTTCCTCATGCAGTCTAGAGTGCCAACCAGAATTTGAGAATCAGACTCGAGAATTATCCTCCTGTGGCCCTGATTAACAGCCCAGATGGAAGCAGATTTGATAGCAATGGCTTCTACTTCATTATTTGTGGCTCTTCCTAGACCTTGCAGTTCCTAATAAAGCACTGAGCCAGCATGATCTTGACAGACTACACCAATTCCGGCACTACCCGGATTGCCTTTTGCAGCTCCATCAGTATTGATTTTGATCCAACCTTCTGGGGGAGGTTTCCGAGCTAGCTCGTCCTGTCTCTCTTGCTCTTTAGCTCCCTCTTCCAAGTGGCCCAGGACCAACTTTGATTTTCCTCTTCAGCATAGATGGCAACCATTTTTTTGACTTTGCTCCAGATGACTTGCCAAACTCCATCTAGCGAGGAGAAAGTTTCTCTAAAAATACGAGCATTTCTCTCCAACCACACCTGCCACCAGATGAAAAGTAAGCCAAGCTCCCAACCAATTCGAAGAGCTTTAGATTTAAATCTACCTCTCTTCCATATTTCCCAAATATTGGTCCGAGTCAGATCACCATTAGCCTGGAGTTTATAGTGATAGAACCAACGCTTCCAAATCTGGCACGTGAAATGGCATTCAAACATCAAATGATCAGCTGTTTCCTTGTTCTTGTGGCATAATACACACTGATATGGACCGATGATTCCTCTACTTCTGAGATTATCAAAAGTGAGAATTCCATTGTGCATAAACTGCTAGGCAAAAAAATTCACTTTCGACCAGCCCTTGGAATGCCATATCTTCCTCCAATCTTGAACCAGAAATGAATGTGGGGGAGGCTCTGGGAGGATCTTATCATATCCGTCCTTCATTGTATATACCCCAAGGTTCCCATAGCCCCAAGCTAATTCATCCTCCTCGTCTCTCCCTGTGAGAAACCTTTCTGTCAAGATTTTGGTCAAGATGGGTGCCAGCTCTAGAGGGATTGTAATTGGCCACTCCTCCAACCTTTTAAACTTCTTGAACTTATACTCCCCCATTTGGCTAGTGTTGAAATAACTTTCAATTTGGACCCAGCCTTTGGCTTCTATGGCAGATTTAATTGGTTGCAATTCGGGAAACTCAACAATGATGGGTGGGTATTGGTCCCATGAATCAGTCCAAAAACGGACCTTCTCCCCTCTCCCCACTTTCCAAAACAATTGGTCTTTAATAACCTGAGATCCAAGCTTGAGAGCCTACCACACTAAGGATCCAGTACCATCCAAAGGGAAATGACCCACTTCGTTGGGGTGAACATGACCCAAGTATTTACTGGTTAGGATTCTACTGAATAAGGATGTTGGTTGGGAAATCCACCGCCAGTACAGTTTTCCAGCCAAAGCTTTGTTATTAAGCTTGGAGCTTCTTAGTCCTAGCCCTCCTTTTTCCTTGGGCTGGGTAACTTTATCCCAACCAACCAAGGCCCATTTCTTCTCCCCTTTTGCTCCTTCCCATAAAAATATTCTGGCCATTTTGTCCAGCTCTTTCCAAATAGTATGTGGGGCAGCCAAGATAGAAAATTTATAAATAGGCATGGCCTGAATAACTGACTGTAAGAAAGTTAATCTATCCCCATAGCTTAACCATTTATGAGACCAATGATTCATTCTATATTTGATACCATCCAGAAGATCCTTCCAGATATCTATTTTTAATTTTTTGAAATGCAAAGGAACCTCCAAGTAAACTACTGGAAGAGAGGTCCTAGTGAATCCCAAGATCTCTATAACTCGTCTCTGTAGCCTTTGGTCAATATTGAAGAAGACCACTTTGGATTTTTTATCATTGATGACTTGGTTTGAGGCCCTAAGGTAGACATTAAGAGTATCTCTGATTCCTCTAGCTTCCCTGAAGCTGGCCACTCCAACTAGTCCAGTATCATCCACAAACTATAGGTGAGTCAAAATTTCCTCACCCACATTGATACCTGTTATCAGGCCTTGATGTCTTCTCCTCAAGAAAATTCTACCTAATCCTTCAGCCAAAATGAGGAAAAGATAGGGAGAGCAAGGATCCCCTTGACGAAGACCACGTGTGGCTCCAAAAGGTTGCGAAGGAAGACCTTTGATTAGAACAAAATAAGAAGGCATAGAAACACAACTCATGACCCAATCTATCCAGTCCTGAGAGAAACCAAAGGCAGCCAACATCTTTGACAAGAAACCCCACTCCACCCTATCATAAGCCTTGGACATATCCAGTTTAATGAACATTCCTTGCTTGCTGATTTTTATATGGCTATTTTTTTTCAGATTTTTAGATTTATGACAGTCCTAATAATTTGGCTTCAATGTGGACTTCAAACAAGTTGAAGGGTAGGAAAACATTCATAAACCATTGTGAATTTAATGGATATCAGCATACCACATTTGGTTGTTTGAAATGCATATTTTTATTTGCTACTTAATCAAGCAAAAGCAGTCACAAAATGCTGAAAATAGTCAAAAATAGAGATATAATGATCCTAACATAAAATCATGCAAACACTTAACAAATATATATTCTAATCAACTATTTGGCATTTAACTTAATAATATGACAGTTTTTTATATGTCAAACATAGTGTAAAAATGAGGCATTTTCAGGCCTCATCATCCCCCCAACTTGAACTGATGCATGCCCTCATGCATCCTAGTAGGCCATAGTAATATGTTGGTTTTATCCTTGTGAAAAACATCCTTTGCCACCTGCTACCTAAGAAATTTCTCCTTGTTGCACTACACCAAGCATTTTTTTAATTTAAGCACAGTGTATTTCACTTTTCTACAACCTTGCAAAAAAAAAAGTTTTCAATTAATTTTTTTCAATTTTTATTTTTATTCTATTTTTTCTTTTTCTTTTTTTTTGCATATCTTTTTTTTTTCATTTGCAACTTGCAACTTTTTAACTTCTGCACTTTCATCCTTCAATATTGCAATTTTTGCAACTACTGCAATTTTAACTCTTTTTCTGCCCTTCTACAAGTTTTAGTGTTGCAAGGTACCTCTTAAAGGCTTGGTATCATGTGATTCATCTTGCAATAGCCTTATTGTGGAACCATATTTGGCAGATGCACTACTACTGGTGAAATTTTCTATTCTTAACAACATTTTAGCCTGAATGCCTATTTCTATTGTTTGCACCTTTTGAACAAAATTGATAAAATTTTGATTTTGAAATGCTTGAGGGATGTACTTACTTGTGGTAGAGCCTTATAAACCTCAATATTTGATGTACCCTACTCTTTTTGCTATTCTGTAGCATTTTCAGCAATTCTGGTGCAGTTTCTGCTCATTTCGAAGATATCCTGCTCATTTCGAAGATATGCATGTTCATTCTGAAGATATGACTGTTCATTTCGAAGATGCATCAAAAAATGCAAAAATGACCTCCTATGCAAAAGTTAGCTACAGATTCTATTGTGGGCCCATATCTAGAGTGTATAAGCCTTCCATAACATCAAAAATCCCTTCTTCATCCTTTTGTTTAGATGTTATTCTTTGTTTTGTATGTTGCTGTTTTATTCCAATAGTACTAAAATAGAACCTTCAGGTGCATTTTGCTGATTATCCTCCTTCAATTTATCAGACAATTGTGAGATAAACTTGCAGTCCTACTTCTAAAACCTGCCCTACTAATTGAGATAGAATTTATGCCATGTCTGTCCCAAAATCGGGTTTTTGTATAGTTTTGAAATTCTCATGCAACTAAGGGCAAAAGGGGGTGTTTCTTGACATTTTGATCATGTTCCATTTTCAACTTACCAATATTGTATGAATAGTTTATGCCAAATACCGATTATCATACATTAAATGCTAAATGCTTACTATGACTTAAATGCAAGAAACGCATACCTTACTGTCCTGAAAATTAATCATGCACCTTACAAGCTGCTTCTGATGATTGTTAGCAGGCTATCTAAAAACATAAAAATAACACATGTGCAGTGTGAGATTTGTACAATGGTGGAATAATGATGGGTAGATCAACAAGGCAATGCATGCCAAAAAATCAGTTTTCATGCAAGCCAACTCAGTAGCGCCTCCAAGAAGGTTTTCACTACTGAATTATTCATTTTTTTCTTTCTTTTTTTTCATTTTTTTTTCATCTTTTTTTTATTTTTTTCATCAGAAGAGGCTGCCATTTCTGGTTTTCAACCAACTTCTGTCCCCTTTTTTTTTTAAGTGCTTCAATGAGAGAGAACATCTCTCACTCTTATTTGGATAAGACCAATCCTTATTCTACAAAAACATGTCAATTGTTGTATGAAAACACCATCTCTTTCTGTTGAAACCTGCAACATTGATGCAACCTTCCTTTCTAGATGAGCAGTAAGAATCTTCATACATCATAATTGCCTCCTTAGTGCTGGAAATGAAGTATTGGCTCCATTGTTCCTCTTCCTTGCTGAAATTGATGCTTATCCTCATGTATCCCCATTTTGTGGGACATGCCTTTGCTGCAAAAAAAAAAATTCTCTTTTTTTTCTTTTTTTTTTCAATTTTTCTTGTCTTGCTTGTACCCAAGAAGGAAGTTCACAAACAAGACTATTCTTCTTTTTGCTTTTCTTGTATTTTTTTTTTTTTGTCAAAATTTTTATCATCACTCTAAATCTGATATTGAAGAGAAATTCTCTTCCATTATGTGTACATCCAATGGAATCTCCTTCAAGAACTCCTCCTTAGTTAATGGTGCATGGTATACCCGAAGGCAATGTCCATTCACCACTAACATCCTCCATGAATTACCAATGGGAGAAAGAAGCACTGCTCCATATCTAAAAACTTCTTCAATCAAGTGTTGTCCATGCCTCCTAGTCTGCAAAATCTTGTCAATATGTACTTGAAACAATTAAATACCAATTCCCAAAAGATGTTAAGTGCTTACATCAAGATAAAATCTTGATATACCCTTGTAATTCCATGTAAAGGGATTGAAATATTGTTTCAAAATAGCAACAATTTTGCTTTTTGTTTATAAGTCAGCCAACTAATAATGTTCAAGAATTTTCTTGGCTGCACTTCAATTTGTTTCATTCCTAGGAGGACAGAATTTACCCCTTTGTAATTTCTTACTAAGGAGTTCAATGGAAGTAAATTTTCTATGTGCAGTTTTTCTAGTTTTTCTCCTTTATCCAAGGCTAATTTCTGTGTGTTTGGACTAAAGGTTTTCTGTGTATCTCCATTGATTTTTGTCTCTTCAAGCTCAGGTAAGTTCTTGTTTGAGCACAGTTGGATGTTGTTGCAGTCAATAACATTTCCTGCAGGTTTTTTTTTTATACCATATTCAGCTACATAGACAGGGGTTGCCTATCCTGTATTATTCAGACTGATCATAGGTTGGGCTAAAAAAGAAATATTTTTGGTTTGCACAATAAGACAAGAAGTGTACAACTTTAGCAGATCAACTACTTGTCAGGTAGGATCACCTCTAATGAGATCAACTATTGTCTGTGTAGGCTAAGAATTGCTAGGTTGCGGTTTAGCGCGGTAAAATCCTAACAATATTTAAGTAATAATGGAAAACTCTAGGATCATCATTAAGTTGTAAACTCCTATTTTGATTGTGCAAAAGTTTTTGTGATTTTTTTTTTTAATAGATTCAGCTTACATAGACAGGGGTTGCCTGTCCTGTATTATTCATATTGGCCACAGGTTGGGCTGAAGGTGGTGGTTGATTTACTTGCCCTGTTTGTTGTTGTTGGGATCTCTCTTTGAGAAGAATTCAGACTAGGCAATAGATTTTGCATCTCTAAGTTGTGGAAGTAAATGGCATTTATTAATGATATGTCCCTATGAACAAATGCTACAGGTAGTTGATATGGCTATTTTGTTCAAGGGATAGTCTTGTATATCTACCATGATATCTTCCCAACACCTAGTACAAATTTTTTTATACTACCCTGATGATATGGATATAAAAAGGGTAGTACTAGCAGATGGCTCTTCTAAATATTTTAAGAGATCTTATGTTTCTTGATAATGAGGATGATGAATTCTTTCAATTTTTATCAAGAATTTCAAACATAGGCAATTTAACCCCCAAGTGTGAAGATCACCTCCCTGTGGTTGCTTATTTTCTAAATGGACTGAAATGCAACTATCAATAATTATTATTTATACCAGCTATTACATTTAGATTTTACTCTAAACTTCATAACTTAGCACAATAATAATTATTTGACTGCTTTTACCCTCTAACAACACCATGATCCCCGAAAACGATGCCAAAATGATGCGTTGTCGTTAAGCACATCATTAAATCTCAAAGATCTTATCAATCTGGGGTGGTGTCCAAGGCTGTCTACGATAGAAGGTTAGGGCAGAGTACAATTCAGGCATTCAGATTTCAAGCATTTATTGGTGAAGCAGATTTTGGTTTAGCCTTTTGGTGTCACACTAAACCTAGTCTACAGAATGGAAACTAAATGCAAGAACTGAAAACTAAATCTAAATTGCAGAATTTAACAATTAACTACAATTGCAAGAATTGAAATTGCTGAATTAAAATATAATCTACTTTTGCAGAATTGAAATAACAGAATTGAAATTGCTAAATTGAAATGTTGCTGAAATGAAATCCTAAATTACACTTGCAAAATTGAAACCTAGTTTACTCTTGCAGAATGGAAGTGATGCTTGTAAATGAAACTTATTCTAAAAACACTGTCAATGCCCTACCACAAAAGGTCGTCAAGCTTCTACTATAGGAATTGACAACAAAATGAAATATGCTGAAAATGGAAAGTTGCTAAAACAGAAAAGCAAGGAAAACATGGAAAGCAAAGGAAAAATGCTTAATATAATTTGTCAGCTGACACACACACAAATGTTGTACACAAACATAATAGAAAACATAAAGAACATTATACAAACTTAAAACAAGAAAAGTAAACTTGACAAGTAATCTGTTAATTCTTCTACAGCAAAATTACAGATTAAAACCTGCCATAAAAATCCTCCTTCTAGATCTGAAAGTGGGCCCATACTTCCTGATCTAGAAGGAGGTGAAAAGCACTCCTTAACTAATTAACACTCAGAATAGAAAATGATAAAATAACTGCACTTTTATTGATGACAAAACATGCTGAAAACTATTACAAAAAATTATTGTACAATCCTAATTGTTGCTATTGAAAACTCTCCTCTATTCTAATTCCTAACTGGCTCAACCAAGGAGGGAGCTGTGTTATTTATATAAATATTTACAACATATCCCATGCTCAAATCAGCCTATGTGCTACTTTACAATGATTTGCCAATAATTCTGGATCTAAAATAAATGCAAATTTGGACAGTTTGTGTTGCAGTAGTAGTCATTGGCCCTTAGAAAGCATCTTCAGTGGTGGGAGTACGTGGGAGGAGTCTAGAAATATCTCACACATCTTTCTCCACTTCAGAATATGCCATTTCTATCTTGCAAACAACTTTCTATTATGCTGTAGTTTTTTTGGGTTTATCCTAGAAGAGGATCAAAATTGATCTTTTCCATGAATGGTGGCTTTGGACGGCAAGGATGGCAAAGTCAGATGGGAGATATTTTCCTTTAACCTTTTCAACCTTCTTTCCCTTTTTCCATCGTCAAAAATCAGTCAACAAGTCAAAAAGCACTTTCTGTTCTCATTCCGAAGATAAGTGGCTCATTCCGAAGAGACTGTATTTCTCATTCCGAAGATGTCCGCTCATTTCGAAGAGACTGTATTTCTCATTTCGAAGATGTCTGCTCATTTCGAAGATCTTCGAAATGAACAACTATGTGCTCTTCAAGTGATTTCATCTGCATTTCTCAGGTGGGTTAGCTCTTAGGATCAGATTGCAATAGCCTTCATCTCTCTCCATGTGTGAATTCCATGCCTTGCCATTCATTGGTAGCTTGCTGGAATTTACATGGTAAATTACTGCATTTTCCAACTCTGCTGCACAGTTGTAAAATATTGGTATTTCTTGCAAATTCAAACAAATTAGAACATGGAAAAATTATTCAAATATCAACATGAAGGAGTACATCAAGTTGCTACTAAATTTATACACTTCATTCACCAAGTAACCATGCTGAAATAGTGCAATAGTGCTGCACAATTGTCCCTGCTCTGTTATACCCTGTTGCTGCCTATTTAGACCATGTGGGAATGCTTCTAAATAGGTCAGATGTCTTCTGTAGTCCTTCTGAACTCATTCCATCCATATCCTCATGCTTTGCTTGACAACTTCAAGGTGTTCCTATAAAGTGACAACTTGCTGATTTTTATATGGCTATTTTTTTCAGATTTTCAGATTTATGACAAGTCCTAATAATTTGGCTTCAATGTGGACTTCAAACAAGTTGAAGGGCAGGAAAACATTCATAAACCATTGTGAATTTAATGGATATCAGCATACCACATTTGGCTGTTTGAAATGCATATTTTTATTTGCTACTTAATCAAGCAAAAGCAAGTCACAAAATGCTGAAAATAGTCAAAAACAGAGATATAATGATCCTAACATAAAATCATGCAAACACTTAACAAATATATATTCTAATCAACTATTTGGCATTTAACTTAATAATATGACAGTTTTTTATATGTCAAACATAGTGTAAAAATGAGGCATTTTCAGGCCTCATCACCTCCATCTCCATCATCATCACCATCATCACCTACATCCACATCATGACCTCTGTCACCTCTGTCACCTCCATCTCCACCACCCCTAGAGCCAATATTTATCTATTGTATACCCATAGTAGACTGCCTCCTACCCTCATTGCCTCGACTGTGCTTTAGCTACTGAGGAGCCTTCTCATCGGTATCCTAATCATCCCCACTACCAAAGTCATCCACTACTTAGTTGGGTCTCAATGGAGATTATGCTGCAAACCAGGAGTCATAGTCAACAGTTGTGCTCGCATCATCTACATCGAGGATATCCACTGCTGCATCATCTACCGCATCATCGATAGTCTAAAAGTCTAGATTCAGGGGAAGACTAAGCTCATCCCCCCACCACCTATATATCATGGGAGCATTTAGAACTCCCTATACCATGCTGAACTATATCATCACTCACAAGAATTGGATGTACTCCATCTCTCACCCATGGCTCCCTACCATCCACTGGCCTCATCTCACCCGATGAAGCTTCGTAGCATCACCCTCCCAAGTCAGACCTCTCCAAGGTCACCAAGATATGTCATCATACGTCAAACCACTTAGATTGTCCTAGTATGTCCTAGCATTGTAAAAGCGATGAGTAGGAGAAGACTCCTCACTAACTCACAAGAAAAAAGCACAAGGAAGTGAACGGTCACAAGCACATGGCAGCCCCTATAGGTGATCAACTTTGATGTGCTCCCATGCCCAAATCTAGAGCACCAAACTATATTCGAGCCCCTTTCACTCCTACCTCTTCACCTCATAGAGCTCCCCATACAACTAACATAAGAGAGTGGGAGCCCAAACATAGATCTGCGACTCTGCCACCAAGTATAATAAAAGAGATACCTGGTTCTAAGAGAACCTTGAGTCCATACTATTAGGCACCAACATGTTACCTACTATGTATATCATGAAGGTTTGCAGCATCCTCCGCTTCTAATTCTTGTACAATTGTAGATAAGGAATGTCACCCTTCTAGTAATTAACATCATAGTCATCTTCATAGATCAGTCTCAAAGCCTCCTACTTATCATGGCCCACCCTCACTGGTAGACCCTCGATAGGAATATGGAAGATGCGATATACATCCTCCAAAGTGACGGTTAGCTCCCTTGTCAAAAGCTAAAATGAACCCCTATCAAGGTCTCATCTCTCTACCAACATAGACAATAGCTCCTCATCTGCATGGATAGTCTCTACTCATTCGCAACCATCCAAGCCCACAACCTCCAAAAACTCCCAATCATCAACTGTGAGAGCTTTTTGCACTTTGGATATGGTGCAAGGCCATCGATGCCTAACAGTAATAAATTTCACCTGAAAGCACAAACAAAGTTCACATCAGTGCATCATAAAAAAAATAAAACAAAAAACAAAAAAACACAAAAATATTGAACATCATTTTGCATACATTGCACTTCAAAAACAAGAAAACACAAAAATATTGCACATCATTTTGCATACAATGTACTTCAAAAATAAGAAAACACAAAAACATTGCACATCATTTTACATACATTGTACTTCAAAAACAAGAAAAAACAAAAATATTGCACATCATTTTGCATACATTGCATTTCAAAAACAAATATAAAAAATAAAACTTTCCACCTTCCCCATTCACACATTCAAAAACAAACCAAAAAAAAAAACAAACAAAAATCTTGCTAGCCCCTCTTAAGTGGTTGCAAACAAGAAAAAATATTAAAAACAAGCAAAAATTTGCCAACCCCTCTTAGTGGTTGCAAACAAAAAAAATTAAAAACAAACAAAAATTTTGCCAGCCCCTCTTAGTGGTTGCAAACAAAAAAATTAAAATCAAGCAAAAATTTTGCCAACCCCTCTTAGTGGTTGCAAAAAAAAAATTAAAAACAAGCAAAAAAAATTCAACCCCTCTTAGTGGTTGCAAAACAAACAACAAGCAAAAATAAATAAATAAATAAAATAACCTAAACTAAGAGTTTAAGCCACCTACCTCAGCATAGCGGACATCGTATTTCACTCCAACCGAACCTCCCACCTCTGCACCCACCCCCGTAGCCACTCCACTCGCCTCACCCACATCCATTCTCACTCACTCTTCTTAAAATGCTCAACAAAATCAAACCGCAACAATGAAAATTCAAATAGCAACCTCCCCTATATATAGCCACTTTTTGCGACAAAAACCATGTGCCTGCGATTTGCGGAGTGCACAAAAATATGCATCCATGGTTGGCGGCACCAACCATGGACGCGCAGTTATAGGGAGGTGAAACCGCGCATGCATGGTTAAGCCAAAAAAAACACCCCCTCACATAAATCACAATCATCCAATAAACATCAACATCATCCATCACATCATACATTTTCAAACACATCATCAATATCATCCATCACATCATGCATTTTCAAACACATTGTCATCATCACATCATTTAGTGAGCCTTGTATCTAGTGGATTACCCTATACACCTAGCAGTTGCAATGACTAGCAATCCATGCAATCCGGTTGGATGGGTAGCTTACCATAAGGAACATTTATCCAAATAATAAAATCACTATGGCATAGATCCCTTAATATTTGAGATTGGTTATGTTTGTACAAATTTGCACAAGGTTATCCTTAGGCCCTTTCTGTTGGGTACAAAAGTGAAAACCAATCAAACACAATTTGGTACTAATCAGGAATCACTCGAGCATTGAATTCTGAACGACTGGTTCCTAAAAACCCATCATTTGGAAGGAATTACTAAAGTCAAATATGACCTAGAACTCTAAACATGGTTAATGATTTTACCATAGCATTTTTGCGCCTCATTGAAACTAAAAGTAAATTCAAACAAACACAAACAATATTAAACTTGGGGCCTCAAGTTGAGTCATGCATTTCCATTCACAATCCACATCATTCAATCATCCACCTCCTTTCATCATCCAAATTTGGTCAATTGGCTCGTGGGTTTCATCCTTTACCCATTCGCAAATTGAGGAGGTAAGCAAACAAATCAAAATATCATCAAAAATTTTAAAAATTGGTCATTCTTGTGCATCGAGAAGATTTGAGTCCATTCATCCAATAAAGACAAGTGTCATTGGTTTTTTCATTGCATCGTGTTTTACACAACGTGGTACAAAAAGGAGCATCTGTAGACACCAAAATCTAGGCATCCACAACATCACATCTACCACCCCACATTAAATCCTGCATAATAAACTTATATACCTAAGTTCAGTCTTAGGTGTATAAAATCCTGCACATTATCATATTTTCCAAATTTATTAAATATGGAAAATCAACCTAGGATACCCTGCCTAGCCACTAGACATGTGTTCTAGCCACCTAATTAACACCCCTTACCACATCTCATACACCCTTGTCCCCTTTGTCCCTTCACATGGGGCAAACCTCTACATATCACTCCACTTGCATCCACCTCACCCTAGTTAAGTGAGACATCCTCGGTGATACACTCTAACTGCCCCCTCCATTTGGTAGCCCTAGATTGCCACTTGGAAATCTTGGCTTGCCACCTCTCATTTTCCTCCAAAACCCTAAGGAGCTTATAAAGGTACCTTCACCCCATCAAATCAAGGAGGTTGAGCATTCGTACCATCAATCTATCAAAATAGGACCAACGCATTACACGCATTCCAAGGAGAAAAGAGATCTAAAGCTCAAAGGCCCTATTTTACAGTGATCTACCACTCAGCCGAAATTGCCCATCTATGATTACACAGTCAAAATTACACTTGCGCAGTTTCCCCATCGCCCGTGCGCGGTTATCCAGTCACCACAGTGCATCCACGGTTTCTCAGAGCTGAAACAGACCATAAACACGATTAGTAAAGTTCACTTTAGCAAGGCATTTAATATGTGTTTTGCTATTTTTGGTATTGCATTATTATCTACCTAGGGTTTTTATAGAAATGTTTTATATCTTGATTTTTAGGTGTAACTAATCCTTGTCTTGTTTCATGTGTGTAGAAAGTAGGTATCTTGGAAATTTATTGAAGCTCGAGTGGTCCCTACATCAGATAGCAGAAGCCCACTCACCACTCTGAAGTTGTAACATGACCTATGTTTACAATAACACTATAAGGCATTAGAGTACATAGAAATATAGCAAATAACAAAAATAATAATCACAGTTACCCTTTACATCTACCCCATTAACAATTAAGTGTAAAACATTTCATTTATCAAAAACTAGAAAATTGTCAATAAAATCCTTCGAGAGTAATTAGTTTAGATATGAAAGTAAGGTTAATAACTATGAATTCCTAGCCAATTTTCCTAACTCATCATAACATTGGGACCTCATCCTAATGTTATTTTGTAATGCTTTGTAATGTACATGTGGCACTTGAGGCACCTAGACAAATGGGGTCATTTAATGTAATTGTTATCAAGAATGAAACTATTTGTTTAGTAGGATATTCTAGCTTAGGTCCCCACTTGCATGTGTAATCGACCTTCTAGCATTAGGGTTAGGGTTGAGAAGAGTCCTTAAAAAGGCAAGAGACATAGATAGATGTATCTCTTTTTGCATATTATATCAAAGTTGTGCTTATAAGGAGATTACCCCTTGAAGAGGCTTGATATTATGTATTGTGATTCTATTGTGATCAATATATCTACTACATTTCCATTTTGCATTGCAATATTTATGTTTTATTTTCATTAATTCTCTAATTATTACAATACTTATGTGGATGTGCTTATTTTAAATGAAAGGTTCCTAACATATAGAATGAAAGCTTGTTTGGTAGGTTGGAAAGGTAAGTTAGTACCTTGGTTGAAGGAGAGAAATTCAAACAAAATGCATATGAATGTCAAAAGATATTTCAAGAGTTTTGTTTGTCGATTTTTACACAAAAGGAAGATTTGATTTAGACTCTATCAAATCATAGTATCACCAACTTGGATTTAAACAGTCTCCTTGAGGTCTAAAGAAATATCAACCTCGATGCAAAAATATTTTTGAGGGCATGATGGAAAAACTATCTACTTCCACTAAGATTGCATGCCCTAGAGGGGCCGCTATGCAGTTCAAAAAAGGCCACAAAGGTAGAGGGAGTCCAAGGAATTCCACCCATATAAGGACTTTGGTAGTCAGTTCTTCAAAATTAGAAAAGTCACAGGTCCATGGTGAAAAACGAGGAGGGAGTTCCACATGTACTAGGGGCCATGCTTGTATTTCACCTTAGCATGGGTAGATTATGTAAAGCAAAACAAACAAAAAAAATCTTCGTAAGGTTTTGAATCATTGTCAGCTCGACTCCATGAGGAGTCCAAGCTAGGTTAACCTTGGCCCAAAGGGAAGACTCATTGGGGATACACCCAATAAAATACTCGACAAGGGTGAAGCATTCTAACTAGTGAGATGCATTATTGAAATCTAGTAATTGAAGAACTACATCAAGGGAAGGAGGGTTACCTTATGAACCACATTCAAAATATTTTTTTGCATTTGTTTGAGAGGAGCCATCTTTATATGCAGTCTCGTTTGTGGTGTTAGTGTTGTTCGCTAGGCTACCAAGGCTGGGGACCATATTAATACAATGTAAGAACACTCAAAATCCTAGTAAGTCAAGAGATACTTATAAGATCGCTCAAATCATTAGAGCTTCGAAGTCACTAAAACTCTCATTCTATTTAATATTTAATTATTCTATTTTATTTTTCAATATTTCTCTTTCTCTATTCAAATTTTCCTTTCAAATATTTTAAAATTTCCTTTCTTCTTTCCTTAATTTTAAAATCTTTGAATTATAAACTTTTTTAAATTCACTTTTAGAAAAGGTAAATATTTAGTACTTTTGTAATTCTTCTTCTACGTCAGGCTCAATTTTCCTTGTTGCCCAATCTCCTCACAATTCTTCTTTAATATAATTAATTTCCTTCAAATAATGTTGTATTAAATCTTCTCCTTACAAATGGTTTTTTCAAAATAAAATCCTTTATAAAATCTTTCTTTCAAATAAACCTTTCAGCTTTAAGCCAATTACTTTTATATTTAACTCTTCCTAAGAAATTTAAATGTTCACCAATGAATCAGGTCAAAACTTGTACCTTAACGTAGAGCTTGTACCAATGAATAATGATGTTTGTCCTCCAAACTCTGTTTTTTCAATACATTGCATTCTCCTTTCATTTATGACTCCAACTTATTATACAAATTTAAACATTGAATTTTCATTGGCCTATGTGTGTTATAGGTTTACATTATTACATTTACCTCAACCAACCTTTGCTCCTTTTTATCGTTACCCTTTGGTTTGATGCTCACATAACATCTTCTCTAATTATTCTTCAATAATTATATTACTTCCTCATGCCTCCAATTATTTTCTTGGAAATGTGTTCTTCCTATGCTTCATTGTCTTCTTCTCCATCATGTGTTTTCTCTAATAGTCTTCCTCTGGTTTATCTCTATTGTATCTTTTAACCTGCTCACCTATGCGCTCTTATTGACCAATTGCTCCCAATGTTACTTTCTCACTGTGGATTCTTTCTCATCCATGGCTTCTCCTTTTCACACCTTTCTTTATTTTAATAGGGTATTCTCCCTTACTGGGTCTTCTCTTCTTTAGTAAGGTCTTCTCCTATATTGGGCCTGCCTGCAATTCTTCTCTTTGTGAAAATCTCTTAAATGTGGGTCACAAATGTAGCTTCTTCCAAGGGTGTCTATCAACTGGTTGGGTTCCTACTCACCATGGAGCTCATATGTCTCTCTTTCACACCAAAAACTTCAAATGTGGATTTGATACCATTGTTAGCAATTAAGCTATTTTATTATAGGATCTCAATCTTGATACTATCACACAACAATACACAAGTATTCACATAGTAATTTGTTTTGCTATAATCATGGATTTCACTTAGTATTCTAGTACCAAAATAGTACTAAAATTTCCATTGCATACATCTCATAGGCTTGCTCTACATATAGCCTTTACAATGACTCTTGACATTTCAACTTCAACAAACTATTCCTCTTCTTAGACTCTTCACTCTTTTGAAAAATATGACTTCATATTTCTCATAAGAGAAATATATTTTATTTACTCCTAATAATGACAAAATTCTAATGATTACTAAATGACAAATATTTACTTAACTCCACACATATTAAATACTTACATGACACCTAATATTTACAAAACTTTAGACTCAAATATTTACAAACTATTTACAAGGTACTTGCAATATTCTTGCAAGGTACCAAATAATGTAATACTTCCAAAACTCATAAGGCCACAACTGACCTTTTGTTATTTACCCTTTGGGCCCATGCAAACTTTGAAAAAGGTATTTTTTATAAAATAATTTAACATTTTATTCTTGAGGGTTCGTCTCATATACTTGACCTAAAGGAAACATGTAATTGGTTATGAATATCCCCCCACTGATCATTCTTTATCGATTGAGTGTAATTTTGATCTCTTTAAGTGAAGATATTCTAGTGTCTACAAACATCCCATTATATAATGTGTTCTTTCTTTATGTTGTGTATTTCTTTTGACAAGAAATATTAGGTGATGTTTTATTCCATTTATTTTTGAAAACTATTGTGAAATCTAACAAAGAAAAGAGCAACAAGATCAAAAATTTATAAGAGAAAGAGGTCATGATAGAAGATGAGACTATAAGGAGTGATGTAGAGGTAGATTTGTGGATAACAGAAATGTTCAATGTCACAATTACAAATGTTATGACCATTATGAAAGAAAATATAGAATAAAAGAAAGCAATGGATAAGGAAAAAAGGTTCACATGAAGAAGGTAAAAGCTTAGAAAATATATTCTTATCATAAAATATGGTAGGAGTTTCAATTAGAGAGTCTTGATACTTAGATTATGGATGTTTAAATCATATGCTAGTAATAAGGGGTTGTCTGTGAAGTTGGATAACTTATAAAAGAGCAAGGTGAAATTTGAAGACAAAAAAGCATTGGAGGATGAAGGAAAAGATGTTCGAATTAATGTAATGTGCACTATGCCTCTGTTTTGACACTTGTTAGTTTATATTGACACTTGTCAGTAGTTATCATATAGGCCTTCTACCTATATATTGTAACTCATTTCATTTATAATATTCTCTTCAGTTTTACTCCTATCATTTGGTATCAGAGCGAGTTCCCTCTCCTACCTGTGAAACCCTTGAGGGGGGATTTCCCCCATGGAAATCCTCCCTCCCCCCTCATTTTTTTTTCCCTCCCATTTTTCATTTTTCTCTCATTTTTCTTTTCAAATCAGGGAGTATGCTCTCCATTATATACAATGGATCAGAAACCAGAAATTTAAAAAGATTCATGGCTGTCGAAATAATTTTTTTTTAGAGAGTGATTTATAGGAGTTTAGTTTCTGATTAGTTTGAGTTTAAGAGGTTAGTGGTGATCCTCCCTGAAACCACAAGTAATGTTGCGGTCTGGGCAGATGTTGTAATCTGCAGCTGGTTATCATATTTGAAGTAATATGTTCATGAAGAAATTTTTCAGATCTATAACAAATTGTCAATGTTGTTTCTTACTTCAAAAACTATTTTTTTGGGTTGCTGTTATCACTCCGCTATTACAGTGGCTGTAGAAGTAACCCCTAGCGGAGACTGCTGCTCCCCATCTTGACTTCGTAAGCTCGTGTAGGCTACTACAATTAGCAGGCACGTGAGTGCAGATGAATCACCTAAAATATCCCCCTCGGTTTCAATCCCGAGCTTTGTCACGGTTTACATGCTAGCAATTTCAAAACATAACCAAAGATGGAGGGTCATAGAATCACCGAGCGAGAGTACCGATGCAGTTAAAATATGAATGGTTTGATATTGTCTCCATGTATGGGATTGTTGTATCATCAAAAAAAAATTCTGTCGAGAAGGGCGCATTGTGGAGACAAAGACACGTATTTTTTTCGTACAAGACTGGCGGAGATGTGGCGTTCCTATGTTGGTGTGCTTGTGTTTTTTGAACAACGTACAGATCACACCTGTGATGCCTCTAAAGATGGTGAAGGCCGGTTAATCTGCAGATCTTGTATGTTGTCTATAACTGTTGTTGCTGATGGTAACCTCTCATTTAGCATTTTTCAGGCGTGGAGATGCAGCTACGAACTGTTTACTGACAGCTACACTACACAATTACCATTAACTGTAGCCTGGAGGAGGAGAGTAGTGCAGTTCAAAATCATCAATAGAATGAGTTTTACAGATATTCCCATCATGAAGAATGTGAGGTAGATTGGCTGTTCACCAGTGTTGCAGTGATTGATGTGGCTAGCGGTAATTTTGGTGGTGTTCGCATGGTCTTGTTCACATGGGTAACTGAACTTGTAGTGGAGATTTTTAAAATATTTGCCCATCGATGGCCTGTTGACAATGGTGGAGGCTTAAATCTATTGCGGCTATTTCAGATTGAAGTTAAGTTCTGGCACCAAATCTAGGTTCTCGACTTTCAACACGAGCTGCGTGCTTTCCATGACGTTAGCCCTATCAACGACTACCAATTTCAGCGAAGGCTCGGTATTTCTTGACCCAGTTTTTTTAGATTGTTGTCTGCGTGCTGTTGGTGTTCGTTCCTAGCAAAGCCAGTACTGCAAGACTTGGTGCGAGCGTTGATGGACTGTTGAAGTTTTTTTTAAATTAATGGACTGTTGTTACTAATATCTAATGTGAAACTGCAGTTAAAAGAGAGAGACGACTATTGCCGGCTCGTGTGTTTTTTATTGCAGATGTCGATTATAAATTTTTTGATGTACTCGTCGTCTCCCTGCTGTGCGTTATGGCTGATCATTTTGGCACTGAAGCTCGTGGCATAGTGGGCACGTAATCTCGAAGACCTGTGATGGAGCGCAATGACATCCACGATAACAACCAACTGTGGTTGAAGATAGCAAATTCTCCATCACAGTTCATGAGGGGGCATTTTTAATTTTTCAACAAGCTGTTGATCGACAGGAGCGGTATTTTTTAGCATGGATCCCCAATCTGCTGTTACAGTTCATCAGTGAAGATCATCGAATTTTGAGCTGATCATCGTTGATGGTGCCGCCAATTAGGGCCAGCTCTTCGAGGCCTAGAACACGCAGTCAACAGTGGAAGCGATCCCGCCAAAACTACAACGCGGGCCCAACACAAATAGATGAAGAATTATTGGCCCATGAAAATGAAGAAGGGGTCAACAGGCTTCGACCCCGAGAACTTTCTTCCCTTGGACATGCATGCCACGTGGAAGGCGATGGAGAAGCTTCTTGACACCGACAGGGTGCGCGCCATCGACGTGAGTAATTTTTCCTTGAAGAAGTTGGAGAATCTGTTGACATACGCTGAAGTGGTACCAGCAGTGAACCAAGTGCAATGCCATCCGATCTGGTAGCAGTCCAAGCTTCTCAAGAAGCACGGTATCCACCTCACGACGTACTCTCCACTGGGTTCGCCTGACACTAAGATAATCAAGGACAAGGTGGGCATTCTGGAACAGGACGTGGTGAAACACATGGCAGAGAAGTTGGGGAAGACGCCAGTTCAGATTGCGCTGAGGTGGGGCCTACAGAGGGGCTTGGAGTCGCAGTGAACGATGTGTTTTGCTTTGATTTCTGCCAGTGAGGGTTGTTCGGCCACGTGCAAAAATGAGTAAGTGCATCCATGAGGGTTGTTGGGAATGATGGCGTTTGCGCATTTTGAATATGAATGCATGTTGCTGTTGATGGTTGGAGTAAATGCATCCATGGATTTACCCAATGCCCTTGAAAACAAAGGTTAATCGTTTACATGTGAAAGTTTTTTAATGATGGTGGTGAAGTTTATTTTAAAAGAGGAAGCATTTTAAGTGGAGGGGTCCACTTTTCTTCATGGGCCTAATGATGATTATCATAAGGGGTATTTCTTTTTAAATGTATGGCCGCCTCATATAGTGGGGCATATGGATTTTTTATCCTATGCTGGATATTTTATAGTGGGTGGACAACTTTGATTTTAAATAGTAAGAAAAGTGCCCATGATTATTGGCCAACAAGTATGGCATCAGGCCATTTTTTTTTGTATTTTTCCACATGAAGAATCGAAGTGGAAGGCCTAAATGGCCCATGTAATTCCCCTGTGTGGGAAAATTGAAAACTGTCTATTTTTTTATTCCGCCTCAGTGCGATGATTATTTGATGCCTTAGATAGGCATGATGGTTTTTCCACATGATGAAGGCCCCTTTGATGGTGGAATATAGGGGTATTTATAGTCGTTGGAAATGTTTTTCCATGACGGACACATTGGTAGTGTCCATTTGTAAATTTGAGGTTGTTTCATTTAAGTTTTTAAGCCTCAAAATTTTCTACCTTGGAGTGCACTCTCGGTTGAACCCGACACTCCCAAGGCACTTGTAAGTGAACCTAGTATCTAGTATTCTCCTCTTTCTACTTGGCGGATGCAGTGGCTAGTTACCCATGCATTCCGGTAAGATGAGGTGACTACCATAAGGACACTTATTCTAGGGACTACAGACATAGACACCCTAGACTCTATCCGAGGTTTTTTCGGATCTACTTCTGAAGACTACAGACGAAGACACTTTAGAAGATTCTCTTCTATTCTTCTTTCTTCTTCTCCTCCATATTTGGCTTCTATGGCTCATTTTATTGTATTTTATGGCTCATTTTTTCTTATGTATTAAGGTGCATTTTTGGCAGAGACCGACACCTTCTAGATTGAGTTCACCATAAGGAAGGATTTGATATTTATGGTGGAACTAGTCAGTGACCTACGAGAGGCAACATCCTCTGAGGATGACCTGTAGAGGCAACAGACCCAGAAGTGGCTGACCCTGAGGCACCCATGATGACCCTGAGGCACTTAGACGGCTGACCCAATGGCAACAGACCCGTGGAAGTGGCTGACCCTGAGGCAACAGACCGAGATGTATACATAGTGAATCTAGCATTATTCACAGTTGGAGAGCCAAGCGCAAAGAGCACGAGCCTAGACCAAATCAACAATAAAAGAGGATGATAGGTTGCTTTTAGAGAAGTCAACATTAAGGGGGAATGTTACCTAATGTTGACTTGTTTTTTTCTTTCTTTAGTTAGGATAGTGCACTTTAAGGGGGAATGTTAGAATTAATGAGTGCACTATGCCTTCCTTGACACTTGTCAGTTTCACTTGACAAGTGTCATACATCATATAGGCTTATGCCTATATATTGTAACCATTTGTATCAATAAAATAATCCCATCAGTTCTAGTCCTAACATTGTTAGAATTAAAGTGCACTATGCCTTTGTTTTGACACTTGTCAGTTTATATTGACACTTGTCAGTTTATCATATAGGCCTTCTACCTATATATGTAACTCATTTGTATCAATAATATAATCCCATCAGTTTTAGTCCTAACATTTGGTATCAGAGCTCTAGGCTTTCTCTGGCCTTGTGAGCTTGAGGGGGGATTTCCCTCATGGAAATCCTCCCTCCCCCATTTTCCCATTTTTTTATTTTCCCCTCAATTTTTTTTTTTTTTTTTCCATGGCTCAGGGAGTATGCTCTCCACATTTGTGGATCAAAAACCAGAAAGTCAGTTGAAGAAAGAGAAAAACTCATGGTTGCCCCTGAAACAATCATTGCTTGGAGCCATGAGATGTTGAGGAGTAGAGTTTGTTATCATAGAGTTTGTCATAACAAAGTTGTTTGGAGTCTTGAAATTTTTTTTTACCCCATGAAGAAGACGCAGAACTGAACCTCGCTATCATAATACGCTACTGCAAGTTGTGATGAATTGTTGTTGTTTGCGGCGTGGCCCAGATCCCGTGGCAGATGTGGTTTGAAGGGACCACAAACAACGATTTTCAAGGGAACTGATTAAAATTATTCAAGAAGCTAGGCAGCCTATTAATGCTCAATTGGCTACAATGACCCGTGGATGAGGTGGCTATGGAAATTGAAGTGTGATTTCTGGTTCAAACAATATTCTTTTTGGTGGATCTGGCAGCAGACATTTTATCGGCATCAGCACCTATTACCAAGGGATATCATAGACAGTAACAGACGTCAGCACCTCCCCGACGATCCGTAGGTCCTCGTGGCATAGAATCAGGTCATAGTTGCGATGCACGGTGCCATATTTTAGGCGAAGCCTCTGTCGCCAGGGTGGTTTTCTGAGGGGCAATCGATTAAGGTAGCGTACCAAGGGATGCGCAGCTCCTACTGCCAGGAGGTGGCGGTGCGGGCCTTCCAGTGGTGCGACACGATGTCGTTCGGGGAGGGGATGGAGGAGGCGCTCGAGGCGAGGGACAACGTAGCCGTGGTGACGCGGCTTCTGGTGGAGAGTGGCGACACTGACACAGATGTCATCAGAAACCAGTTTGAAATTTTCCAGAAGACAGAACCCATTGCAGAGCTCCGCCATAAAATCATGATGCCCCAATTTCTCTGCCATAATTGGAAGGAAATCCTCGAAAACCGCCATTCAAACCCTTACTGAAACCCTGAATTTCTGATCAATTTGCTCAGAGGCTTCCAATATGGGTTCTGACCAAATGGGCGTGGGGATTGCTCTTATAGAGATCATGTGTGGCGGCCTCCTCACCGATTAAGAAAATGAAAGAGGCAGGAAGTTGCCCGTCGCCCTCCATTGGCACTGAAGACCAGTTGTAAATCATAAAAGAATTTGTCAGAAAGGACGGTGGGAGAAATTGACTGTGAGGACTTGATATGTTATTGCCATTTGCAGGAGATTTTCAACGTGTCTAACTCATGCACACTGTCAGTTTACCATATTTACCAGTTGAGCAACGATAGCGACGAGATTTACTGCCAAACTGACGGTCGAACTGTCGGAAGGTTTGTTGAAGCATTTCAGTTGGTGATCGTTGTGTGTAATCGTAGATCTAGTTCCTATATTCTCGGAGGCGTACTCATCATGGAAGAGGCGATTGGCCTTGCAGCTGAAGAAAACATCACGTAGCGCGCTCTATAAAGGCTCGAGTGACGGTGGTCATTGTCGTGTGAAGGATATTCTTCCTACACGACATCGAGAAGGTTGTGCACAGGTTGGACGCGCTGCCGCCCAGGCTGGTGACGTCCAGAATACCGAAGATGATCATCGGAGAGGCACAGATGCTAAGCAGTTCCTTTACTATTGCCTGTTGAAGCATATTGTTTGTTGTCCGTGATGGTGCATGACGTGTCTTTCAGGTGGAGGAAGTCGCAGTGGACTGCGCCCGCGTGCTCGGGGGCATGTTTAATTTGCCACATCACAAAGTTGTTTTAAAAAAAAAAAAATTAATGTGGTTTCTTTGTCCCATATGCACAGGGCGTGGGGCATTTCAAATTTAAAAGCAAGTTTTTTATTTCAAAAATGATGGGGGGAATATTTTGAAATATAGTGAGTGGGGGTATTTTATTAACATGTATGGCTGCATGATATAATGGGGAACATTTTTATGTGATATGTTTCATTGGCCGACAAGATGGTCTTATTGACCATTTTTTATGTATTTTCCACATGGAAGTGGAGGGCCACATGGCCATTGTAATTTCCCTTGGTTGATAGTAAAACTTAATTGGCCTACTTTTTCCACATGGGAAGTGGAAGTGAAAGGCCTTGATGGCCCATGTAATTCCCCTGCGAGGGAAATTTTAAGACTGTTTTTATTTCGCCTGAGAGCGATGCCGCCATTGAGCGATGTTTATTTTGCTGCCTAGAGAGGCATGCTATTGTTTTTTCAACAAGTTGAAGGCCCCATTTAGACACAAGTATAGGGGTATTTATAGTCGTTGGAAACGGTTTTCCATGACGGACACAATGGTGGTGTCATATTGTAATTTTGAGGCTATTTCAATTAAGTTTTTTAGCCTCAAAGTTTTTTCTACCTTGGAGTGCACTTTCGATTGTACCCGACACTCCCAAGGCACTTATAAGTGAACCTAGTATCTAGTAGTCTCCTCTTTCTACTTGGCAGATGCAGAGGCTGGTTACCCATGCATTCTGGTAAGATGAGGTGCCTACCATAAGGACACTTATTCTAGGGACTACAGACATAGACACCCTAGACTCTATCCGAGGTTTTTTTTGGATCTACTTCTGAAGACTACAGACGAAGCCACTTCGAAAGATTCTCTTCTATTCGTCTTTCTTCTTCTCCTCAATATTTGGATCTATGGCTCATTTTTATTGTATTGAGTGCATTTTCGGCAGAGATCGACACTCTTATATGGCTCGTTTTTCCTTTGTATTAAGGTGCATTTTCGGTAGAGACCGACACCTTCTATATTGAGTTCACCATGAGGAGGGATTTGATATTCATGGTGGATCTAGTCAGTGACCTACAAGAGGCAACATCCTCTGAGGATGACCTGCAAAGGCAACAGACCCAGAAGTGGCTGACCCTGAGGCACCCATGATGACCCTAAGGCACTTAGACGGCTGACCCAATGGCAACAGACCCGTGGAAGTGGTTGACCCTGAGGCAACATACCGAGATGTATACACAATGAATCTAGCATTATTCACAGTTGGAGAGCCAAGCGCAAAGAGCACGAGCATAGACCAAATCAGCAATAAAGGAGGATGTAGAATTGTTTTTTTAGAGAAGTTAACATTAAGGGGGAATGTTACCTAATGTTGACTTGTTTTTTTCTTTAGTTAGGATAGTGTACTTTAAGGGGGAATGTTAGAATTAAAGTGCACTATGCCTTTGTTTTGACACTTGTCAATTTATATTGACACTTGTCAGTTTATCATATAGGCCTTCTGCCTATATATGTAACTCATTTGTATCAATAATATAATCCCATCAGTTCTAGTCCTAACAAAAGAAACCTTACAAATTGACATAAATGATGGAAAGAAAAATATCTAAAATATTTACTTCATACTGGGATTGAAGCATAATTGTTAAGTGTGGGAAATTTGGTAGAGAAAAACTACAAAGTGGTGTTTGAGAATAAGAAATTCATCATCTATGACAAAGCAAATGAGAACCAAATAGTGGTTGTTGTACCTATGACAAAGAACAAAATATTTTCTTTGGAGCTTGGAGTGAAAGAAAGCAATTTGCATCATATAGACATTGAGGACGATAGGTGGTTATGCCACCAGATGTATAGTTATCTGAATTTTTGAAGCTTACCTTTATTGAAATTTAAAGGAATGGTTCATGGACTACCTTGTGTACAAGCAAAAGAAAATTGTATGAAAGTTGTACATTGGAAAACATCATAGATAAAGCTTTCGAAGGTGAAGAGCATGGACAACATCATATCTATTACAACTTATTCATTTAGATATCTATGATCGAATGCACACACCAAGTGTTGGTAAATTATTCTATATTATTACTTTCATTTATGATCATACTAGAAAATGATGCTTTTGAAGTATGCAAGAGCTTTAAAGCAATAGTAGATAATAAAAGTGGATATAGAATTAAAATATTAAGGACTAACCTTGACAATAGCCTATATACCTCAAAAAATGGAATGATAAAAAGGATGAATAGGACAATCATGGAGATGTTAAGAAGCATGGTACTAGCAAAAAGTTTGTAGAATCATTCATGGGTTGAAGTAGTTACAAAAACAATATACATCCTCAATGTAAGACCCACAATTATAGTGAAGAATATGACTCCTCATAAGGTATGGTATAGAAAAATCCTTTGGTAAGTCACTTTGAGAGTATTTGACTGTTTGGATTGTGTTCATGTTAAATATAATAAAAGGTAGAGGTGAGGTTCAAAGAGTCTACTATGCATTTTTGTTGGTTATTCTAAAGAGAGTAAGGCATATAGACATTATGACTTCAAATCTAGACAATGGATTGTGCCTAGAGATGTGATTTTTAATGATGGGAAAGTAAGTGGACAACAAGCAAAAAACTCTAAGAAGAAAACCATATTTGAAGATACTGGTGTACACAAGCATCAAGTGGAGACACAAACATTTCTCCAAAGACAAGCACAAAAGGAATAAAATTATAATTACATCCAAGCTACCAAAAATTAGATTAGAATTTTGATAGTAGGTTTACAAGAAGCCAAGCATTACCCCAAGAACAAAGGCAAGAGGAACAAGAAGTTAACATGGTGAACTATGCACTATTGTCTAAGATTGAATTGGAGCCCTCAAGTTTTAAATAAGCAATCCAAAGCAAAATATGAACCAAATCCATGAAAGAAGAATTCAATGCAATTGAAAGAAATGAACATGGGAATTGTGTGAACTTCCAAAGAACAAGAAGGTAATTGAAATGAAGTTGGTGTTCAAGACCAAGTATTGATGGATCAATTGAAAGGGACAAAGCAAGGCTAGTGGAAAACGTGTATGCCCAAAAAATTAGTATTTATTATGATGATATGTACGCACTTGTTGCAAGGCAAGACAATAAAAATCAGCTTAGCCTTGGTAACCCAAAAAAGATGGACTATACATTTATTGTGATGCAAAGAGTGAATTCTTGAATGGTAAGTTAAAGAAGTGTATGTGGGACAACCACATGGATTTAAAGTGGACGACGAAGAAGGTCATGTCTACAAGTTTAAGAAGAGCATTATATGGACTAATACAAGCACCAAGGACATGTTATTTAAGAATTTATGCATACTTGTTGAAGTGTGGACTTGTGAGAATTAAGAATGAGCCCATATTATACTATAAAAAGAAAGGTGATGATATTTTTATTGTTTGAGTGTATGTTGATTATCGAATTTTCATAGGAAGTCATCAAGAATATAGAGAGATTTCAAACAAGTTATGATTCAAGGACTTAGAATAAGCAATTCGGCATGGGGGTACATCAAATGCATGATGGGATCTTCATTTTTTAATCTAAATATGCGTATAATATATTGAAAAGCTTGGCAAGAAAAGTTGCAAATATCTTACTACCCCACATACATAATGCAAAAGAATATATAAGGATGCTGAAGTGGAAAAATGAATAAAAGTAAATATCAACTTTATGTACTTGATAACAAAAAAAATTAGATATTGCATATGTAATCTTTTTGGTTTCAAAATTCATAAGTCATCAAAAAATCATACCATAATAACTAAGAAAATTTTGAGACATGTAAAAAGAACTTTAGATTATAAAATCTATTATACTTCAACAAATAAAATTAAATTTGTTGAACACAATAATTATAACTAACCAAACTTAATTAATAATAAATAATCTACATTAAAAAAATATTTTTATTAAACGATAATTACACTCTCAACAATTAAAGTTTGTTGAGAATATATAGAAAATATATATCAATAAGCATACAATTTTGGACCTCTTTCAAGCTAACGGACATCATTATGCTTAAAGTGGTCATTTGAGGTTGGTTAGATTTCCATCTATAATTATCGTGAAGTTAGGTGGATTAGTAAGAAGTTAAACATTTACTAGGAGGAGACTTAGGTTAAAACCTCGCAAGCATGTCCAATCTAGGGCAAAGGTTGTAGTTTGACCAGAGTCCCATGACAGACTTGATGACGACGGTACCAACCTCGAGCCATCGGGGGTCTCCCTCACTCCGAACCATGTTTACCGAAGCGAGAAAAAGGTTATAATGATAGCACTTTGACGCTACAATTTGACCCTGTGATTAGTTGTTCAAAAAGAAAAGGTAATTACCAATTCCTCTATGTATAAAAAACAAAAAATACCACTTAATTCATTTTTTTTTGTTGTCTCTTGCTAGGCTACACAGAGGACCCACTACAACTTTATCATTCATAGCGTACACATACCATTGAGTTGAACTAGTTATCTTTATCTTTGTGGCTATGCAATTCTTTACTAAATAATACCAATTTTATAAAATAGTTTTTGTTGAGATATTATAACAATTTCATGTACCTCAGATTATGCCACCGCTTATATTTTATCTATCTAAAAAAATATAAAATATGTTCAAAACCAAGAGCTTAGAATGGAACTATGCCAACATAAACACACATTTTATAAACGGGTCCTGGTCCAACACAGCAAAACTTTCGACAGAAAATTAACAAGATGGCAACAGGTCGCTTATCTTCTCCTCAAACTTGTTTTGTGAATGAGACCAAAGCTGTCATACAAGATTCTTATTGAAGAACACGGCACCGCGGGAGAAAAAAACTGACTACGTTCGTACCATTGAATTTCATTCCACTTTAATCCGTCTTCTCATGACCCAATGACACTTATCATCTCCTACAGATTCTTGGTGTGTACTTTTCCAAGATATCCATGCGTGTTTGAATTTTGCGCTTAAGGACAAGTCAAAGTCCACATTTCTTGTAAGGAGACAATCCTGACAGCATCTTTACTTTGAAGAAAAGGTTCCCTGCTTTTATGGTTTTAGACAACATCTTTACTTTGAAGAAAAGGTACCCTGCTTTTATGGTTTTAGAGAATGAGGACAAGTCAAAGTCCACTTTGAAGAAAAGGTATTGTAATTTTTAAAGAATAGTCTATTGGTAAATGTTTGTTTGGTCATTTATTTATTAAGAAGAGATTTGAGTTTAAACCTTGGGGTATTAATTTGGAAAGGTGCTAGTTTGCTCTAAATCCACTGAGTGCATGACCGTCAATGATGGTACGAATCTCAAGTGGTCTCTTCCTCAGATCGGGTTAACAACAACGAGATAGAAGAAACATGTTGGAAGCAACCCGTGTGGTTTGAACCCTATCAAACATTTGCTATACTCAAATAGTTACTAAAAAATAATGTGATTGTAACCAACTCCCTATGTATCTAAAAATAACAAATAAAACTTTTGAAATGCTCTAAAGAGGTTCAAACTCCTCCCATCTTCATTCTAGTTTTTTTTTTTTTTAAACATAGCTAAAACGATTTCAATTTATATCTATCACTGTGTTTTTTTTTAACGTAGAGAAATTGGTTACATCCAAAGTTCAACAGGTTTAAATTTTGGGGTTGTTCCTTATTTCATCCAGTTGATGTTTAACTTGGCATGAGAGGACCACCTGTCATTCAGAATTGGTACCAAATAAATGAGCACACGCACATAGCGGAGTCAAGTCAGACTACTACCTTTACCTCAATTTTGAACCTAAATCTCTTCTCGTTAAATACCAAAACTTACAAATCCAATTAACCCTTAAAGATATATCACTAATATAATAAATTATATTATAGGTTTAGATAATTTTTACAATCACAACCACAACCATGCCTTCAAATCGAGAAGAACTACAATGTGTACATTTTGAATTTTAATTATGATCTAGTTTTTACAGTTAGAAATAACTATCACATATTATAATTATTTAAAATTATATTTATAATAATATTTTAATATTGATTTATTTATTAAAACACAATCCCATCATAAGAAGAGGAAACTACGGCATCCGTTGGGTAGCCGAAGAGATTTCTGGTTACTGTGGATTTAAAGACAAGATTGCTACCCCAGGAGGGTCTAATGGGGACACCTCTGGATTCTCTTCTAGAGAGACATAGTTATTTTGCATATTTGTTAAAGGATAAATCTCCATCAAAGACTGAAGAAGCACAAAAAACTACATTAAAAATGCTTTTTACGTCTGTTGGAAATAGATCAACATCTCAACGAGTTAATGGATGCTTGCCACAGTCAGAATCAAGGCCAAATATTGTCATTGAGCAAAGGATGGTCGAAGAAACAGTTTTATATAGAGCCAATCATGATTTGATTTGTAAATTCATGGGTATTCGCCCTACCCTAAATTTTTTGCATTCCTGGGTCCGGCAAAACTGGGAGCCTCTTGGTGAGTATTCTTTTTGGTTTATTAGCAATGGATATTTTATTGGTAGTTTTTCTTCACCTGCCAATAGAAATAGGGCTTTCGAATCAAAAAAGAGGAATCATTGTCTGGCAAGATTATTTGTTCAACCTTGGAGAGTGGGATTTGATCCTCGAATTGAATCCATTGCTATCCCGATTTGGATCTGTTTGTATGCACTTCCAATGGAGTTTTGGAGTGAGCATATATTTGAAATTATTGGTAATTCCCTTGGAAGACATTTGGGTGTTTCCAAAGACACAATAGAAGGAAACACAATTGTTTATGTAAGATTATGTGTGGAAATGGATCTTAGCCAACCTCTACCGACAGAGGTGGAACTTGAACTTGTAGGACTATCTTGGATTCAACAACTGGATTATGAGGCATTGCCCTTCAGATGCAGAGTTTACCACAAATATGGTTATTTGGCCTGATCTTTCCCAAATAATATGAACATAAAATGGAGGCTCCTCTAGGAATGTCAAATCTTCCTAAGGAGGGTAAGTCAACAATCAACAAAGAACCAACCAATATTTCTCAGGGTAAAGAAGCACAGGGAGATGGTTTTGAACAACCCAAAAGAAGGAGAAGACAAAAGAAAAAAGATGGTAAAGAGCAAACCCAACTCAAGCCCTCCAATAGGTATGAGATATTTAAGATGCTAATGGACCAAGAAGAAGAACAATTCATGGAAGGAGTGGATGGGAATAATGAAAATAATAATAGCCATGTTCAAGCTCCTCTTTCATCTCCCCCCATCATAGAGCAAGTAATTGAGTACAATGAGTTACCGTAGTCAGAGAGTGCAGGGGCATTGATAGTGCATAACCAAGAGCAACCAATAATTAAGGATGTTAGAATGGGCATAGCAGAAAAGAACAGAGAAAGGCCAACTCTAGGGATACCTTAGGTGGAAAAGAGAAAAAAATAGCAACTCTCAAGGAGTAGGTAGAAAATAAAATAAGAAATTGATAGCAGTTCAAGGAGACAAACTGATCACTAGAGGATTGGTGAGGCCAATAGATTTTTACTGCTCTCAAGGTAACCAATGATTATAAAATCGTGGAATGTTAAGGGTTTAAACAATAGAACCCATCAATCTGTTGTTCGAAGACTCTTAGAAAAATGTGAAAAAAAATTTTTGCTTATCCAAGAGACAAAAATGTCATTGGATCTTCTGTGTAAAACAATTAACAGACTTTGGAGGGGTGCTGGTCATATGGAAGTGGTTGCCCAAGGGGTCTCATGGGGGATAGTTACTCTTTGGAACTCTCTTGAATGAACTGCAATAGAACATATAGCTTGGAGGGGTGTTCTCACATCACATTTTAGAAATAACGTTACAACTAAACATGTTTTAATCATAAATTTTTATGGGGCTCAAAACCTAGATGGTCAAATGCATCAATGGAAAGTTGTGCATCTTCTCAAGGGAAGAGTTAGACTAGATTATTGCTGGGGATTTTAATGCTAAATTATCCTCTAGAGATCAGGAAGGGGGAACCCCAATTTTGGACCCAATGGATCGACTTATGATTGCCCAAGTCCAGGCATTACACTTGGTGGATATTAAATGCCCTGGAACCAACTATACTTGGACTAAGAAGAGGAGGGAGCCACATAGTAGGAAGGTGAAGTTAGACCATTTTTTGGTTTCAAAGGAGGCATTTGTAAAACAGAATATAAAATTTTAGATTTTGGAGGGTCTAGTTTCAGATCACTTTCTCATTTTTTTGAAGGAGGGATCAAGACAGTGCAGCATCACAAACCATTTAAATTTGAAAAATTTTGGTTACAAAAAAAGGAACTTCGAAATAAAATTCCACAGTGGTGGGAAGAAGGTCGCCCAACATATGGGACAACAATGTTTAGATTCCACAAACAACTTCATTATGTCAAAGATCAACTGAAACAATGGAGGTGAGCTAACAAGATAGACTTCCAGGTCCAAAGAGCTCCATTGGTGGCCAGATGGTATGAGGTTCAAAAAAACTTTAGGGAATGAACAATTACAGAGCAGCTCAAAGAAGAGGATGATGCATTGCATAAAGTGGTTGAGGACATTGACAACCAAGAGGAGACCTACTGAAACAGAGAGCAAGAACCACTTGGTTATTAGAAGGTGATAAAAATACCAAACTTTTCCATCGGACTGCTTGTGCTAGGAGATAGATGAACAACATGGAAGCTCTTCAAGATGAGAACAGACACTCCTTTGATACAATTCCAGGTTTGCATTTCCATTCAATGGATTATTTTTCTAAACTATTTAAGGAAAGTATGGTGCAAGATGAAGAGGCTATAAAAGAAGTTATTGCTGTCATACTCTCTGTTATCTTTGAAGAAGAAAATCGGGCCCTACTTAAACCCATTGATAGAGAGGAACTAAAGAATGTAGTCTTTGGAATGAGCACCAAAAAAAAACCAGGTCCAGATGGTTTTCCAGTTGAGTTTTTTCAAGCCTTCTGGGATAACTTGGAGGAGGATGTAATGGTTGTTATAGAGGAGTCCAAAGGTAGTAAAAGAATACTTAAAGCATGAAATCATACTTTCATTACCTTAATTCCAAAAGAGGAGGGGGTACATATTTCAGATTATAGACCTATTGCCTTATGCAATGTCATATATAAAATAATCACAAAGGTAATGGTTGAGCGGCTAAAACCTCTTCTACATAGCAAGTATCTCCTCGAGCAAGGGGGTTTTGTAGAGGGTAGCCGATCTTGGATGGTGTGGTTCTAGCTCAGGAGGCAATCCATTCAATGCAAACATTTGGTAATAGAGGAATGTTCATAAAATTAGATATGTCAAAGGCTTATGATAGGGTGGAGTGGAGCTTCTTGTCAAATATGATGGCAACCTTTGGTTTCTCTTAGGATTGGATAGAATGGGTCATGAGTTGTATTTCTACTCTGAAATACTCAGTGTTAATCAAGGGTCTTCCCTCACAACTATTTGGAGCTACTCGAGGCCTTCGTCAAGGAGATCCTTGCTCTCCCTATATTTTTCTCATATTGGATGAAGGATTGGGTAGACTCATCTTGAGGATAAGACAACAAGGTTTGCTAACAGGTATCAAGGTGGGTGAGGAAGTTTTGACTCACCTACGGTTTGTAGATGACACAAGATTGGTGGGAGTGGCCAGCTTCAGGGAAGCAAGAATGATTAGAGATACACTTAATGTCTACCTTAGGACTACAAACCAAGTCATCAATGATAAAAAATCCAAAGTGGTCTTTTTCAATCTTGATCAAAGGCTTTAGGACAAAATTTTAGAGATCTTGGGATTCACAAGGACTTATCTCCCAATGGTATACTTGGGGGTCCCTTTGCATTTTAAAAAACTAAAAATAGATATCTAGAGGAATATTTTGGATTGTATCAAGGACAAAATTAATCATTGGTCTCACAAATGGTTAAGCTATGGGGGAGATTAATTTTTTTACAGTCAGTTATTCAGGCCATGCCAATTTATAAATTTTCTATCCTTGTTGTCCCACATACCATATGGAAAGAGTTGGATAAGATGGCTAGAAAATTTTTATGGGAAGGAGTAAAAGGAGAGAGGAAATGTGCCTTAGTAGTTTGGGAGAAAGTAAGCCAACCCAAGGTAAAAGGAGGTTTGGGACTGAGAAGATCAAAGTTAAATAATAAAGCTTTGGCTGAAAAGCTTTATTGGAGGTGGATTTCCCAACCAACTTCTTTATTCAGTAGAATCTTAACTAGTAAATATTTGGGACAAGTAAACCCAAATGAGGTGGGTTGTTTCCATTTGGATGGTAATGGATCCTTAGTGTGGCAGACTCTCAAGTTAGGATCTCAGGTAGTAAAAGATGGATTATTTTGGAAAGTGGGGAGAGGGGAGAAGCCACGATTTTGGACAGATTCATGGGATCAATACCCACCTATCATTGTTGAATTTCCTAAACTGCAACCAATAAAAACAACCATAGAAACCAGGGGGTGGGTCCAAATTGAAAGTTATTTCAACACTATTCAGTTGGGGATTATAAGTTTAAGCACTTTAAGAAGTTGGATGAGTGGCCAATTTCAATCCCTCCGGATTTGACACCCATCATGACTAAAATCTTGGCAGAAATATTTCTCATAGGTAGAGATGAGGAGGATGAATTAGCTTGGGGCTATGGGAGCCTTGGTGTCTACACAATGAAGTATGGATATGATAAGATCCTTCCAAGCCTCCTCCTCATACATATTAGGTTGAGGATTGGAGAAATATTTGGCAATCCAAGGGTTGGCCGAAAGTAAACTTTTTGCCTGGTAGTTCATGCATAATGGAATTCTTACTTTTGATAATATCAGATGTAGGAGAATAATTGGTCCATCTCAATGTGTTTTATGATACAAGAGTGAGGAAACAACTGATCACTTGATGTTTGAGTGCCCATTCATGCACCAGATTTGGGAGAGATGGTTTTTATATTATAAAATTCAATTTAATGGTGATTTGAATTGGATTAATATTTGGGAAATATGGAAGAGGGGTAGATTTAAATATAAAGCTCTTTGTATTGGTTGGGAGCTTGGATTAAACTTCATTTGGTGGCAAGTGTGGTTGGAGAGAAATGCCAAAAATTTTAGAGAATTTTTTTCTTCTTTAGATGGAGTTTGGCAGGTCATTTGGAGCAAAGTCACAGAAATTGTGGCAATCTATGCTAAAGAGGAAACTCACGTTGTTATTGGGGCAATGGAGAAGGAAGTTGAAGTGCAAGAGGGATAGGATAGAGATAGTTGGAAACCACACCCGGAAGGTTGGATTAAAATTAATACTTATGGAGCTACAAAAGGCAATCCGGGTAGAGCTAGAATTGGAGTGGTTTATCAAAATCATGTTGGAACAATGCTCTATTGGGAACTGCAAGGCTTAGGAAGAGCCACAAACAATGAAGCAGAAGCCTTAGCTATCAAATTTGCTTCTATTTGAGCAATAAAACAAGGTCATAGGAGGATAATCCTAGAATCATATTCTCAAATAATGGTTGGAGCTCTAGATTGCATGAGGAACTTTGCTTTGAAAACATGGAGGTTGAGGATTCTTGTCACTCAAATTAAGGAATTATGGAGGGAATTAGATAATGTGATTCCAGTTTATGTGAGTAGAGATCTAAATAAAGTGCCAGACTTCCTGGCTAAGATGGGTACCGAGAAGGAGGTAGGGGTTCAGTGGTACAATGACATGGCTATTGAGGATGATATGATTAGGCAGGTTGGTGAGCAAATCCAGTGCTTATCTAATTTGGATAACCATTCTAGAAATACTGTTTAGGATATTTGTGCTTCAATGTAGATCTTCTTTTATAGTTGTAAACAGGTGAACAAACATTGTAGAAATATGGTTTAAGAGATTTGGCTCCAATGCAAAACTTCTTTTACTCTTGTAAACATGTGTTCTATTTGGCTAAGGCTGGGAAAAGTCTCATCCCAACTTGTAAATGATCTTTGTTTCAATACAAGTTTTTCAAATTATTTTTCAAAAAAAATAATAATATTTTAATATTATTTATGTTTATTGTAAGAGTAATGGTAAAATTTTAAAGAAATCAAGGAGAAGGAAAAATTAATTGTATAAAAGAAGAAAATTACACAAAAAGTGAAGCTAGGACATGCCCAAACAGTGATAAAAGTAAGATTTTTGCTAGAAATCCTTGTCCTACAAGTAAAAACTTGAAAATTTTTATGTAGGAAAGAAGAAGCAATTAAAAACTACAATTGAGTAAAAGTGAATGATCATGCTAAGAAAATAATTTAGGGATCTAGGAATGCATCTCTCTTCAAATATGGGAATGGAGCTTTTTCTCATTTTTCCACAATCTACCTTTTGAGTAGAGCAATATGACCAATATGGCCGAGGTTCTAAAATGCCCATCCATGCATAGCATTTAAATATTAGAACTCTGGATACCCCTACCTCCTTGGGTCTTACTCGAAAGTGGCATCCCTTTTGGGATGTTTTCCACACAAAAAAAAAAAAAAAACTTAGAACTCTAGTTCCAAAAGTCCCTTTGTGGTAAATTTGGATGAGGTTAAGGTTGTTAAGGTGCCTCCAAACTTCATTTAGCACTTGGTCTTGGCTCTTTCAACCCAAGCCTTGATTTGCAAATTTATAAAAGGCCTTGTAAATCAAGAAGTTGTAAAAGGGCCATGGAGAGAAAACAAGATCTCCAAAGATCTAACATATTTTTTGTCCTCACAAGTGATTTAGAGGAGGAAATAGAACCACGACATAATAATGTAGATCAAGACAGTCATAGAAACAATGCTTGAACATGTTAATGAACAAATAGCCCCTCAGGATACCCAACAAGAGAATTTGAACAAAGAACCAAAGTCCTCTAATGGATTACTATAGGTGAATCTCATTAAAGAATCAAATCAGTTTGGTGAAGAAACTCAATATGTGAAAATAGTCGTTCCAAGGGATACTTTTGCAACCCGTTCAGTGGCAAGGGGTAGAAAGTATAATCAAGTATTAAGGTACAAGCAAACCCAAAAGGATATACAAAATAAATCTCAAACCACTTTGAAAATCTATCCAAAGAAGAAATTCTCTAAAAAATGATAGTTCTTTCTTAGAATTGTAGGGGATTGGGTAATCCCCTAAAGAAAAACTACCTATCTAATCTTGTTAAAAATCATAAACCTCTTGTTATTTTATTGCAATAAAATAAAATTTTGGATAGTCTTGTGGCTTTAGATTGGAATAAAATCTGGAAACACTCTAAATATGAGGCTATAAGTTCATCATGAGCTTCAGGCAGATTTATAACTGCTCAGGACCCATAATAGTTAACCTATGTAGGGAGATATAAACAGAAATTGGTTGGCCCTAGATTTTGTTTTATCTAATAGCACATGCATAACCTTTCTTAACACTTATGGGTCGAATAGTCTAGATCTAAAAATAGAATCTTGGAATCAACGACATCATTGGATCAGAACCATAAAATCTAATAATTGGAAGGGACTTAAATGTCACTCTAACACATTTGAAAAATACAAGGGGAAATAAGACTCCTAATGTTATAAGAGACTTAGTAACTCAAATAATATTTTAAGAAAATATGCAAGACTTTATTCCCTAGAAAGGGAAATTTACTTTGACAATAGAAGATTTGGAATTCATTATATTATAGAAATATTAGATAGATTTTTAATGAGGGAAAAACTTCCGACTCTTTTCTCTCTACTTTCTAGCCATATATTTCAAAGTGCAATTTTTGATCACAAACCAATTCTTTTGGAATGGGTTCAAAACAACCAAAAATTCAGAAAGACTCCATTCAAATACAATCCAAGATGGGCAAAGCAAGAAGATTTTTGTAAACTAGTTGAAAATAGTTGGAAATAAAAAAACCTCCCAAACAAGGTTGCAAGATATTTGAAAAGGAAAAAATTTACGTCTCAAGTTAGGAATAATAAAATGGTTATCCAAAAAAAAACCCAAAGAAAAGAAATAATCTTGCATCAACTTGAGTTATTGGAGACAGATATACAAGATTTTGCTCCTCTAACTCAGCATAATTATCAACGAAAAGAGTTTTTGGTTGATTTGTATAAACTTAACTCAGAAGAGGAGGCACATTAAAGACTAAATTCGAGAATGATTTGGCTACAAAAAGAGGATAAAAACACAAAGTATTTTCTTCTTAAAACTTTGTGAAATTATCACAGAAACACCGTTAGAGCTATAGAGAAGGATGACATCACATACTATGAGAAAGATAAGATAAAAAGAATTAGCTCAAGAGCATTTTTCTAGGATGCTCACTCATGAACCAGATGATCCTCAAGCTCAAAATATTCTACTCTGAAATATTCCTTCCATCATTGATCAAGAGGACAAAGCTACTCTATGTGCACAAGTAACTAAAGGACTAAAACCAGTGATATGCTCTCTTCCAAAATATAAATATCTTGGTCCAAATGGATTCATGAATAATTTCTATCAACAATTTCTCTACCTAGTTGAAGATGACTTGTGAGTATGATAGAAGATGCCATAAAACGTGGTATACTTTTTGGAGCTATTGATTCAACCTTTCTTTTTTTAATTTCTAAAGAGAAGAACTCCACTTCCTTTGATTGATTTAGACAAACTTTTGTTTGCAATTGTTCTTACAAAATTATGACACAAATTATTGGTAGATGGATTAAAAAGTTGCTTGATAAGATAATTTCAAAAGAAAGAGGAGGTTTTGTTTCAAGGAAGAAAATCTATGATAATATTATCATGGTGCATGAGACTCTTCATTCCTAATCCCACTCCAAATAAAAGAATATAGTTATTAAATTGGACATGACCAACACCTTTGACAGGGTCAATATTTAATTTTAAAAAAAGTTCTCATAAAGTTTGATTTTTTGGTTCATCTAGTAAGATGGATAGGATCATGCATCAAAGCTCCCTAGATGTCCCCCTTAATCAATGGAGATCCTTCTTCCTTATTCAAAGTTTCTAGACGAATCCTCCAAGGCTATCCCCTTTCACAATACCTCTACATCTTGCTAGCAAAAATTTTAGGAAGAGCCTTGAGCAACATGCGAAGGGCTAGTGATCTATAAGAAATCAGAGTTGATAGAGGCGTTAAACCTTTCATGCATGCCCAATTTGTTGATGATAGTATTATGTTAGGAGAATAACTAAATACAATATTAAATATTCAAGAGTTGTCTCTCTTGATTTGAAGTAGCTTTGAAAGCTTTAATAAACTGCTAGAAAAGTCAATTTTATACAATCAATACCTTTCCTCTTGAAAATAAAGGGTTTACCAAAATAATTGAATTTAGAGGAGTTGTTCAAAAATTTAGATATCTAGGAGTCTCGATGGGTTTCCATATCAAACAAAAAAGAAGTTGGGAACCAACCATTGAAAAATTACAAAAGTAAGTGCAGACTCATAGTAATAGATGGTTGATTCTTGCAAGAAGAAGAGTGTGATTAGGTCAATCCTATCAACACTCCCTATATATCAGCTCTTAGTTTACCATTCTCCTAAAAGTATCCTACAATATTTTGATTGAATAATCAAGAATTTTCTTTGGAATAGAGGTAAACAAAATGGGAAAAAAGTTCCACTTGGTCAAATAAGACTCAATTACTATAGAGATAGATAAAGGTGGCATTGGAATAATGAAAACTAAAACTATCAATAAATATTTAGGAGCTAAACTATTGTGGCACTTATCTCAACCTACAAACTTCCCTTAAAAAAGGATCTTGAAAGCTAAATATATAGACTTCACATTAGGATTACATATTTTTTGAAATGTAGCATAAATCCTAGAGCATCATATAGTAAAAGCCAAAAATTTTATCCTTAGCAACGTCTCTTGGATCCTAAGAGATGGTTCACAAATCAATCCTTGGTCTGACCCTATTATTGTTAAGCCTCCCTTACTTAGCAGTTGTAGCCCAACCCTTAAAGAAAAGCTTCAACATTCACAAATATCCAAGTTTAATGATTTGCATTAGAGCAAAAACATAGTGGAATTGTTGAATCTTATATCGCTACCACTGCTAGCAAAAAAATGGGACCATTTCAAGAAAAGAAAAAAATATCAGCATGAAATTATAAAGACAACATTGATCAGATCAAATTATTTGGATTAACAAATCATAAGATTATACTCTCCAAAGTGGTACTCAATTGCAACTAATGAAGCTTCCAATAAAAGATTGACCTCTGTTTAGAGAATAAATTTACCTCCTAGGATTCAAATATTTACCTGGTTGGTTTTACATAATAATATTCTAATAGGTGATATTCTTACAAAGAGGAATATAGTGGGTTCCCACGTGTGTTCCAGGTGCATGAAGAATAGTGATACCATACCCCACTTGTTCTTTGAGTGAAATCAACTATTCCAATATGGATTCAAGTAGCCAATTGATTGGGATCTCCGCTATTAGGTTCCTTGAATATGAAAGAGTGCCTAATTAATTGGTAATCTAAATAAAAATTGGAACTCAAAGGGAAGCCACTAATTAAATCTCTTTGGACAACATACCTTACTTTGTTATTTGGAACATATGGAAAGATAAAAATAGATTGATCTTTGAAGGCAAAGAGGTAAAACAATGCTCTCTTTGAAAGAATAATCAAAGGAATGGTTACTAATTTGAAAGCAATCTTTAAAGATAAGAAAAATAAGTAAAGCTTGAATGTGCAAGAATCAAATCTAATCAGTTAATATGATTTTCAAACCATTGTTTCAACCAAAACAAATATTTTCTATTTTACTCCTCCAAAGATTCTTCCTGCTTTGTTCTTTTATGGGGTGTCCAAGGTAAATCCAAGCATAGCACCCATAGGGGGTGTGATCATGGTAGAAGGAATCACCTACTATCAATTACATCAATTTAGGTTCCATGTATAACAATGTCATCGAGGAATTGGCTTGTGAACTAGAAGTGAAACTAACAATAGATCAACAAATAAAAAATATGCATATTTATGGATTTTCTATTCTTATTATAAAATCTCTCTCTAACAACAAAAAGGTCAACTCTCTTCAACTTCACATCATCTTGAATAAAAAAATATGCTCATTCAAAAGTTTACTCGTGTCCATTTTTTCCACATTCGAAGAGAATTTAATAAAAAAATATATGCATTCACCAACAATGATATAAGGCAGGATTGTTTCATTCTTAGAATCATAAGGGAAAGTGTTCAACAATAGAGGAGTGTAGAACAAGAACATGAAATCAACATAACATATGTAGATTCCATATACTTAAGATTCAGACTCCTTTATTTTTTCTAGTGCTTTGAAAATTTTTGACACTCTTGTATTTGCCTCATAGTATAAGTTCCAAATTTTTGTCTAAGTTTTAGAGTCACGAGTGTTGGAATTTTCCAATTGTCTCAAGTTCAAAAGTTTTTCAAATGTTATGAGCATCAGAGTTTTTAATAAGACTCGATCATCAAAATTTTCATAGACTCATGTGTCGAACTTCTAATTTTAGTGCCATTTATCTGAGTGATATCTTCTTGCATTATGGTATATTTCAAAAAATGCAAACTCTAATTTTTTTGTTTTTTATGCCTTCTATGTTTTTGGTGCTTTTGATTTTTCAGTGCTTATGGACTTTCTAACGTCTCTAATATTTTTGGTCTTAATGAAAATTTCAGAAATCCAATGGATTTTAGCACCCAACCAGCTATAGAATCTATAATTGCTCTCTTGTTAAAACTTAATCATTTATTCTTGGTTGTTCCTTCTTTCAGATAATTTTTTGGTCTCTCATTAATATAATTTTTTTGTTTTTAAAATATTATTTAAATACATTAATACTTAAGTAATTAAAATATATCACATTTATTTAAGAATTAATTGATTGTATTGTATAAAAAAATTATGCAACAAATTTATTTCTAAATATTTAACTAAATATTAATATTAATTGAGCAGTCAAGTGCAGTCAAGCAATGGAACAAAGCAATAAATTTGGTTATAGTCTTCACAAAAGGGATGCAAATCCTATGTGTAATCAAGCGTTGAAGGAAGAGGATCGTTGGTAGACCGTCTCTTCAATCTGTGAGAAAGCCTCTTTAGTCAGAAGAAATATGTCTCAGGGATCTTTGGGTTTGCGGGTGGATGAACCTATGCCCTCTATCAAGATTTCGAATGATGAATTTAGATGGATGAACCTATGCCCTCTATCAAGATTTCAAATGATGAATTTAGATTGGATCTGATTGATCATGAATCCAAAACACTTATCTGCAAACTGAAGGGCAAAAGACAAGGCCTGGAGGAGCTCAAAAGATACATTAAAGATTGGTGGACCAATACATAATTCCAAGTAACTCTCCTACCCAAAAATTTCTTTTATGTTTCATTTTATAATTTAGCAGATAGAGATAGGGTAATGGATTATAGATATAATTGGTTTTTTGGACAAAGGGGTATCTATATAAGACCTTGGACTCCTAGTTTCAACCCCTTTACAAAAGAAGTTAATGGCTTCCCAGTTTGGGTGAATCTTTATGCTTTCCTTATGGAGTTTTGGGGAGAGAAGATATTTACCAAAATTGGTAATGCCATTGGTGCATTCTAGTATATGGATGCCCAAATAGAGGAAATTTTGTTTAGTAAAATTAATATGAGTAAAGCAATATTGGTTGTTTGGATGGATGTTTCAGTTCTTGGACCTCAATCCATTATTATCTCCTCAAGCAAAGGGGAATGGATCCAAAATATCAAATATGAAAACTTCTCCCTAAGATGTTATGGTTGTCAACAATATGGCCACCTAAATAAGAGATGCCCAATCATCTAATCATGCTCTAATTCCTCCTTGGTGGAGGAGAAGTCCTTGCATGTGAATGATTCAAAACCTTCAAATGTATGAGTTCAAAAGAAATAAGCTCATCCTACAAATGCGCCAATTATCTAGTAGAAATCATGCAAGCAACAAAAGACTCAACACCAAAAGGAGAATTTGAATCAAATCATTTTGATAAAATCTAAATGGTTGGTAAAGACCATCGAGACGATTCCATGGAAAATATTAGCACCTCATATGGTATTCTTGAAGCTAATTATGAAACAATCAATGATGGTTAGTGTTGAGTGGTGTTTTCACCCAATTGTGAAAGCACACTCTCCGGTAGGATCTGAGTCCAAAAATCCTCTGCTTGCAAAGAAAATAACTTTCTCCAAGGTTCCTGTTATGCTGATTCTTTGTCTACCAATGATGTTATTCAAGTGAAATGCTAGGAATACCTTAGGGTTTGCAAGTGGATGTTAACAAGGGGCACTGGGGTTTATATAATTTGAATTTACAAGTGGACTCAAAGTGAATAATTGTACTTTAATCTTGGATTTTGATGGATTTTCAGTTATTAATTTGGATACAGTAATTAAACCGCAGAAAATAAAGCAAGGGTTTGAACAATAAAGAAAAGTAAATGAAAGAGAAACTAAACTACAGTCATAATGCTGCCATCAATTCGATGAAACCGAAGATAATGAGGTTTTCTGCATGCAACCTAACCTAATGAACCTGCAAACTCGCACAATCCAAATAAGCTAGGTGCGGGCTTCTAAGGTTTCTACTGTAATTCCAGATTCAGGCATTCGCATGAAGCAACCAAGAGCACTTGCATTAAACTTCACCTAAAAGCCTTATAAATCTGAAATGAATGATATAACATTAAATCATGCATACAAAAAATGACTCCTTCTTTCTCATCAATTAGATGCCAACTCTCTAGTATTTTATATTAAATGATATGTCAATTACATTCAAAGAATGTTCCAGGCATAAATATTCCAGAACAAAAGAAGGAAATTGCCCAAGTGCAGGCCCAGAATAGCATGAAGCTCTTGTCTCTGCAACTCTGCAATCGGCAATTTCCAACCCTTCTTTCAATCTGCACTTCTGGATTTATACTAACGAAAATGGCTCTTCGATTCTCACTGTGTCGCTTTGTTTCACCTTCCTGCATGTGACCTTTCAAATTCCCACCTTTTCCTTGTCTTTATTCCATGTTTAACGCCGAAACGCCTAAAATCCTCCGTTGCATGTAACGCTTCTGCAGACCTGACACCTGCATGCCACGTGTCACACGCTCTCTGCGCCTTCTGTAACGCCATTCTATGAAAATCTTGACAAAAACTGCATGCCGCCTGTTCACCTTCTTGGCCGCGAAAACGTGACATGTCGCGAAATCGTGACATGTCGCGATATCGCGACGCCCTCCTCGTTCGTATGCCTTCGACCGCTTTCTGTCGCGATATCGCGACGTTCACCTTCGAAGACGAAGTTTTGTCACCTTCGTTCATCTCTCGTATCGCATATCGCTTTCTTTTCGTACGCCTCCCAAACACGTCGTGAAATCATGACCATTTTTTTCCTCTTGGCATGGTCTTCATTTCGCCGCGATTTCGACATCTCCCTTGTGCCGTACAATTTTCTAAAACACGTCGTGAAATCACGACCACCTTCTCCTTCGAGCCATCTCTCCGAAACATGTCACGATTTCGCTACCACTTCCTGTTCCGTACACCTTTGCTGCAATCGATCGTGAAATCGCGATGTCTTTCCCTCGAGTCCTTTCTCGCTTTTCTGTCGCGATATCGCGACGTTTTTCCACTTCCGTACACTTTGCCAAAACACGTCGCGAAATCGTGACACTTTTCATCATCCGTACGCTTCGGCAAAACACGTCGCGAAATCGCGACCATTTTCATTCTTTTCCAACGGCATGTCGCGATTTCGCGACACCATTTCTTTTCTTCTCAGCGACATGTCACGATTTCGTGACAACTTTCAACTCTTTTCCAGCGATATGTCACGATTTCGCGACAACTTTCAATTTTTCTTTTCTTTCTCCTTTTCGGCAGCGATGGAGCTACATGTCGCGATTTCGCGACACTTTCCTGTTTCCGGCAGCGATGGCGCGACAAGTCGCGATTTCGTGACACTTTCAACACTTAGGCATTTTTTCTCTTTTCTTCAATTTTAGCATCTGGGTCACCGAGATTCTTCTCTGCAAGCCTGCAAAAAGGTGGGTCCCCAATTTTGGGGTGTGTTGTGGATCAACCACAACAAATGGTGACTCTGCTGTCAAATGCTCTTGAGCATTTTAGTAAGAACCCAACCTGAAACATATCACAAACTCGCAAACATATGTTAGCACATAAGCAAAATAACAAATGCCCAAAGATCAAAAGTACATGAATCATCAGAATCATCAAGTATTAGCTCAATGTGTGCAATGTGTTTTCATTCCCTATCGTTTGAAATTGATCAACATTCCATTATCGCTTTTGCATGAATGCATATGTGGGATGGTGAATGATTTGTGTACCCTAATGAATGTGCAAGGAGATTTTGCTTCCATAAAAGGCATGGTCCTTCTTCTATTATTATGTACAAGCATTCAAGATTGCCAAACCCTCTTAGGATCCACTAATTCATTACCTTATTGTATCCCAAAGTTGGTTACGAGTCTCTACCATCTAGAACCCATGTGCAAGTGAATGTGAAATCAGAACTTTGGGGAATCAGACTCCCAACCAACCGAGATGAGAGTTTAACCCTATCCTTACTATTCTGATTTAGAGTTCATTACCTCACTTTAAGCAAAATAATTAAACCAGTTATGGAAGAAATGGTCATGCTAGTCTAACCCTCTAGACAATCAGTGGTCTTGTTTTTTAGGCAAGACATGATGCCATGCATGGGCATATCTAACCCCACAATCCAAAAACTTATCTCCATTTCTTTGGACCTTGGGGATGACTACCCATCCTTTGCAGAGGACAAGTAGTACGATCCTTACAATCCAAAATAAAGATGAGATGGGAAAAATTTATTTTTTTTTTTTTTTTTACTTCTTGGACCTTGGGGATGACTACCCATCCTGGCTAGGGACATGTAGTACGATCCTTACAATCCAAACCTTAGGTGTAAATGGAAAATATTAATTTTGTTGCTTAGACCTTGGGGATGACTACTCATCCTTTGTAGAGGACAAATAGTACGATCCTTACAATCCAAGACTGATTATGAAATGAGACATAAGAGCTTTGGGGAATCAGATTCTCAACCAACCGAGATGAGAATTTATACCCTATCCTTACTACTCCATGTGGGTCAAATCAAAGCTTTGGGGAATTGGATCCTCAACCTAAGTTCGATGAGGATTTAACCCTATCCTTACTACTCTGATTTTAGGCTTTAAGCTCTATGGAAGTGGTCAAAACCACTGTTTTAAGGATCATGTTGCATACTAGGATAGACATGAATAACTTCTTTCGCCCAACCTTTTCCTCCAAGTTAGGTTTTGATCATTTTGCTCAAGATCCTTTTTAATGTATGAGACGTGCTTGGTTCTAGATATCTCAAGACTCGGTTTCCAACCTTAGGATTTTTCTTATATTTATGTTATAACACAATCCTAAGAGGATTTGACATACTTTAATGACTTGCACCTAAGATGCATATGCAACTAAGATGAAATATATGTAAAGTGAGATGGAACATGAATGCATTATCTCTTGAAATGCAAATGAAATGATTTGTCATGCAAAACCGACTCTTTCATGCATCACAAGTTTCAAACGATGTAATTAAATTGCTTGTGTTACTTGTGGAGCTTTTACAAGACAATTCCAATATTTCATGTTCTCCTAGTCTTAAGCATAAGTTGACATCTCAATTTTATTTTATTTTATTTTATTTTTTTTTTTATTTTTAAAAACAAACAAAGCATGCCAATTGAAATCAAACACACAACTTAAATCATGATTAAACTAAGGATCCAAAAAATAAAATTTGAAAAACACAAACCAAAACCAAAACCCAAACACAATCCCAAAAACAAAAACTTGAAAGCCCACACCAAAAAACCAAAAATTATATACACTATTGTACAAGATGATGCCAAGCTTGGACTATTACTTTCCTGGATCCCAAACATGATTAGAATATATCAAAAAACATATGACACAATACACATGCCAAATTTTGTAGGAATCCAACAACAATAAGATCAAACCGAGCAATGCAACAAATTTCAACTTGCCATGCTCACCATTCCACTTTGATTTAGTTCTATTACCAACGTCATAGGTGAGATTCAAATCAAATTGGTTAGACAATAGTTGATATTCAATTTTATCTTGTCTATTCTTTAAAGTGCAAGTTTCATCGTTCCCTTCATGATTTAGAAGTAGGCTCTCTTTTTCAAATGTGAGATGTTGCAAACAAGAGCCTATTTCTAAAAATCTTGACTTCAAATCATTTTCCAGGATTTTAAAGCAATCAAAATCATTCAAAACTTGACAAGCATCAACAAAGTTTGGCATTTCCTCATTAATGATGTTAGCATCCAAAGGGACATCATGTGACCTATCACTTGAAATTTTTGTAGCTACTACCAAAGGTACAGATTTCCCCTTGTCATCCATACTCAACCCATCATGATTAAAATTTATCATAACTTGATGAGTATTAGTAGCCTTTTCTTTTTTCTCTTTGTCTTCTTCATCATCCAATACCTGTTCAAAAACACCAAAGTTAGGCACCCAATCAAACATGCGTCCATATTTTTCAAAACAAGAGCCTAATTTTTCAAGATATATGTCACGTGACACCTTTCCCCGATCAATGGCTTGAGTTGCCTCAAACTCCATATTTTCATTAGGATCATCAGTAGCATCTAACCCACACCACTTAGGTTTTGTAATTTCATCATTTTGAGATGGCATAGACATTGTAGAAACAATAGGTGGATCAAGATTTTTGATTTCTTGCCCCCCAAGGGGAACAAAAACAATTGATTCTCCTTCTTCATCCATGGTAGTAGAATCATTATCCTTCTCCAACCCTTGATGAGATTCCAAGGCTTCTTCCAAAACATTCTCAGATTGTGCAGGACTTGTAATATCCTCATATGAAAGGGCAATTGTATTATCCCGCATATCAATAGGCACATAAACTCCATTAGAAGGTTTGGAGTGAGCATACTCTTCCCAAGAATCATAACAATCATCTTTCAAGATCAAATTGTGATGCTCAACTATTTCTTTATCATATTTTAATTCATCAACATGTTTCTCATCAAATTTATCTTCTCCTTCCTTAGATAGTTCAATTACTTCCAAAATTGGGTTATTGCTTGCATTCAAATTGATAAGGCTATCATAATCCACATGTGTAACCCATGATTCACGTTTAACATGATTTGGAAGGTGTGAATTTCCTATGCCATTACTTTCAACAATGTCATCCAATGTGTCATCCGAATCAGATTCATCCTCATAGAATTCATCTTTTGGTGAGTCAAGGGTTTCCAATCTATCACATGTTTCCATACGAGTTGGATCTAGTATTCCTCCCTTGCCTAAAATCATATTCCTATGAAAATCATTGAAATTGATTTTAGCAACATCTTTTGAATCAAGATGAGTATTTTGAAGTTGATTCATACTTAAGAAAGATGGTTGATCTTGCAAAGTAGGTTGAGGACTTTGAATTTGATTGAAGCATGGGAATGATTGTTGATTCTGAAATTGATTCACACTTGAACTTGGTTGTGATGGATAAATCATTGGGTGGGTAAAGGAGTTATTAAATGATTGAAGATTACATGATCCAAAACCCACACCATAATTTTGACAACTCCATTGTTGCTCAATTGCCATTGCTTGAGTATAGGCTTGTGACAAAGATGTGATTTGAGGCATCCCTCGCAAATATGTGGACATGGGTGAGTCAAGAGCATTGATGTATATTTGGAGAGCCATTTCTTCTTGAAGAGCATAAAATGTCACTAATTGAGCATATAATCCAAAGAATCTTTCGGAAAATGACTTCACATTTTCACTTGGTCCTTTTCTAATATAGGTTAACCGATTGTACATGAGGATTGGGTCAACTTGCTTTTTGTTGAATTGATTGAGAAATGTTGCCTCTAGCTGAGCCCAAGAAGTGATAGACCCTAAAGGCAGACTTGTAAACCAATCATATGCCACTTTGTCCAAGGTATAAAGGAACATTTTACACGCAACATCATCATACCAACTCGTCAAGTGATTCACAACAAATTTGAATGCTTGAATATGTTCTTCTGCAGTATTTGTCCCATTAGACAAAAATTGAGGAAGACATCTCTCAAAACCAACGGGCAAATAATGTTGAATTCCCGGTATATTCAATGGGCTACCTGTCATCCACGGTGTAAACATAGCCATTCGTGAATGTTAAAGAATATAACTTTAATAGCCAAAAATTCTTCTTTATTTTTTATTTATTATTATTATTATTATATATATATATATATATATATATATATTTAAAATCAAATTAAATCATATTATTCCTGTATGAACCATCAAAGCATTAAGAACAGTGCATAGCAATCATAATAAAATAAACCGCTTCAGCCCTCCTTGACGAAACTCTCGATTATCATCAAGAAAACGACTTGCTTAGTTTTATTCTTGGGAGTCGCAAAGGTGGAAAATGGTTTCCGGTTGCTTGGGACCTGGCGGGGGGGGCCCAATGAAACCCTCGGCTATTTCGAAGAAAACCCGCAATAAAAACAGAATTGCAGTTTAGCCGTAAATTATTTCAAAATTAACTCAAAAACAAAATATTCAGATATGAAAATCAAAATAGATAAACCAATTCAGGCCCTCCTTCTAGCGCCAATCTGTTGAGTGGTGTTTTCACCCAATTGTGAAAGCACACTCTCCGGTAGGATCTGAGTCCTAAAATCCTCTGCTTGCAAAGAAGGTAACTTCTCCAAGGTTCCTGTTATGCTGATTCTTTGTCTACCAATGATGTTATTCAAGTGAAATGCTAGGAATACCTTAGGGTTTGCAAGTGGATGTTAACAAGGGGCACTGGGGTTTATATAATTTGAATTTACAATGGACTCAAAGTGAATAATTGTACTTTAATCTTGGATTTTGATGGATTTTCAGTTATTAATTTGGATACAGTAATTAAACTGCAGAAAATAAAGCAAGGGTTTGAACAATAAAGAAAAGTAAATGAAGAGAAACTAAACTACAGTCAGAATGCTGCCATCAATTCGATGAAACCGAAGATAATGAGGTTTTCTGCATGCAACCTAACCTAATGAACCTGCAAACTCGCACAATCCAAATAGGCTAGGTGCGGGCTTCTAAGGTTTCTATCGTAATTCCGGATTCAGGCATTCGCATGAAGCAACCAAGAGCACTTGCATTAAACTTCACCTAAAAGCCTTATAAATCTGAAATGAATGATATAACATTAAATCATGCATACAAAAAATGACTCCTTCTTTCTCATCAATTAGATGCCAACTCTCCGTATTTTGTATTAAATGATATGTCAATTACATTCAAAGAATGTTCCAGGCATAAATATTCCAGAACAAAAGAAGGAAATTGCCCAAGTGCAGGCCCAGAATAGCATGAAGCTCTTGTCTCTGCAACTCTGCAATCGGCAATTTCCAACCCCTCCTTCAATCTGCACTTCTGGATTTATACTAACGGAAACGGCTCTTCGATTCTCCCTGTGTCGCTTCGTTTCACCTTCCTACATGTGACCTTTCGAATTCCCACCTTTTCCTTGTCTTTATTCCATGTTTAACGCCGAAACGCCTAAAATCCTCCATTGCATGTAACGCTTCTCAACTCGACACCGCATGCCACGTGTCACACGCTCTCTACGCCTTCGTAACGCCATTCTATGAAAATCATGACAAAAACTGCATGCCGCCTGTTCACCTTCTTGGCCGCAAAACGTGACATGTCGCGATATCGCGACATGTTCGCTTTTCTTCTCCTTCGTCGCTCCTTCCTGTCTTTTCCCCGTCCCTGCTTCCTCTTTCGATCGCGATATCGCTCCGCTTTCTTTCCGTCTGCCTCCCGAAACACGTCGCGAAATCGTGACCATTTTTTTCGTACTAACTACCGTTCCTCTTCGGGCATGGTCTTCATTTGTGTCACGATTTCGCGACATCTCCCTTGTGCCGTACAATTTGCTAAAACACGTCGCGAAATCGCGACCACCTTCTCCTTCGGGCCATCTCTCCGAAACATGTCGCGATTTCGCTACCATTTCCTGTTTCGTACACCTTTGCTGCAATCGGTCGCGAAATCGCGACGTCTTTTCGCTTCGAGTCCTTTCGCTGTTTCTTGTCGCGATATCGCGACGTTTTTCCGCTTCCGTACACTTTGCCAAAACACGTCGCGAAATCGTGACACTTTTCATCATCCGTACGCTTCGGCAAAACACGTCGCGAAATCGTGACCATTTTCATTCTTTTCCAACGGCATGTCGCGATTTCGCGACACCATTTCTTTTCTTCTCAACGACATGTCGCGATTTCGCGACAACTTTCAACTCTTTTCCAGCGATATGTCACGATTTCGTGACAACTTTCAATTTTTCTTTTCTTTCTCCTTTTCGGCAGCGATGGAGCTACATGTCGCGATTTCGTGACACTTTCCTGTTTTCGGCAGCGATGGCGCGACAAGTCGCGATTTCGCGACACTTTCAACACTTAGGCATTTTTTCCTCTTTTCTTCAATTTTAGCATCTGGGTCACCGAGATTCTTCTCTGCAAGCCTGCAAAAAGGTGGGTCCCCAATTTTGGGGTGTGTTGTGGATCAACCACAACAGTTAGTTTTCTAAAAATGAAGATATTACAAAATGTTTTACAATTGGATATTACCTTAGGATATTGAAGTGCAAAAATGCATTTTTAAATCTTACCACTCTAAAGGAGGAAGAACCTCTACACCAGAAGAAATATAATCAAACCGATTTCCTCTTTAATGGATGATTGTTATATTTGTTTTCCTTCTATTTGTTAGAGTTATGTGTCATGTAAGGGTGTTCTTCTTGTTGGTTCCTTCAAAAAAAAAAGTTGATTATGTAAACTTAATAGTTTGAGGAAGATGATGAATATCTTTGATAGAAAGACAAAAATGGGCATGCTATAATTAACTTGTTAGAAATGTAATGAGAGCAATGTAATGTTTTATTTTTTTTAATGGGAGTGGCCTCCAATAGGAGCCACACATAGCTTATATATATATCGAGCAGTCAATTAATGTATGTTTTTTATAAGCGTGTTTTGTTTATAGATAAAAAAGTTTTAAAAAATATATTTCTTCATTGTTATGCAATTTAACTTCAACATTAAACAATAAAAAATAAGGTATTATCTTTATGGCTTTAATAATAATATTAAGAATATTTAACATCTTCACATCCTTCATAATTTGATTCAATTTATAATTTACGTTAAATTTTTTAGAACATTTATAAGATACAATTTTTTATATTTAAATTATGTAAAACATTTTCTGACCATTAAATTGTTTTTACTTTTTTAATAAACATTTTTCCGTATAAGAAGTTTTTTTTTTTGGATACATAGGGGAGTTGCTTACATCCACACTATTTTTAGTAATAGCCAAGTGTAGGGTTCAAATCATAGGGGTTGCTTCCAACAAGCCTATAACACCTCATTGTTGATGAATCGACATGAGGAGGACCACTGATCGTTTGGGATTCGTACCATCATTGTTGGTATGGTGTGCACTCAAAGGATTCAAATCAGACTACTACCCTTATAATAGGTATGCCCCCAAGGTTTGAATCTAAGTCTCTTCTTGGTAAGTGTCTAACCAGACAAACAATTACCAATCCACCTAACCCTTGGGGGTAAAACTCTTAGGGTAGAGAGAAAAACTCCAGAGCTTCTCTTTGGTAGTCAACAATATTGTCTCATCCAGGTATACCACTATCTTGAGGAAAACCACAAGAGATTTTTTGTGTGTCCCCCTTCACATTGTAGAGGTTCAAACTGTGGACCTCTCATTCAATGGAGCCAGACTCATCTTCTTCACTTGCACTACAAATATGGTCTTTCATATAAGAAGTATTAATAAAAATAAATAAATAAATAAATATTCTTCAATTATAATTATTTTTTAATATTTATTAAAATATGTCATCCATTAAATTTTAATATTTTTTAATGCTTGTCATAGTTACATTCTATAATATTTAAAGAATGGATTTAATTTGTCTTATATTACATTTTTTTTAATAAGTTATATGTGGCTTCTATTGGGGGCCACTCCCATCAAAATACCAAAATATTACATTTGTTGTTAGGTCAATTAAACCATATCCAACATGTCTTTTTATCACAAATATTTTTCATTTCTTTTTCTATTAAATATATTCTTCAACTTCCTCAAAGTGCTATGTTTCCACAATCAACTCCTTGACATCATTTTGATTAAGAGATAAAATCTCACTTGGCTAGTTGCCTTCTAAAATTTGAATTTCACCAAGATGAAGATCAACACCATAATTGGCTAAATTATCTGCTACCTAATTTCCTTCTCTATAAATATGCTCACATTTCTAAGAGATTGCCTCCAATAATAGATGATGAACATCAACAATAATATTATTTTTATCCAATCCCCACATCCATTTTTGTTGATAGCATTAATGATAATTTGTGAATCCCCTCAATTGAAATATATTTCCATCCTTTTTCTATTGCAATTTTAATCCTTGTAAGAAGTGCCCTAGCCTCTGCATAGTTGTTAGTTGAAGTTCCATATGATTCTGAGTAAGTGAGGAGAATTTTGCCTTCATTATTTCTAAAAACACCACCTCCACTAGATTTTTCTAGATTTCCTTTAGAAGCACCATCAAAATTAATTTTGATAAATCTAATTTTTGGACATTTCCATTTTACCCTAGATTAAAGTAGATCCTTTGTTTTAATTCCATTATCATAGATGACTCTTCCATGTATGTTCAAATCCTATAACCAAGTTGTTACCACCTCTTTTTTCACTTGAGACTTCCCATGATGAGCACCATATCTGTAAATATTCTGCAAGAGAGGCAATAATATGGTTCTAAACTTGGGCATGATTTTGAGATTTATTTTTAAAATTCTATTATTCCTTTCAAGCCATAAATTCCAACAAATAATGGTAGGACCAATCCTCCATATAATACATAATGCTTTAGCTTTGAAATAATTAATCCAATATTTCATCAACTCTTTCAATGTTGATGGAGCTACCCAATATATTTTCATATTTTTAAAAAGTAACCCCAAATGGTGTGAGCAAAGGGACAATGAAGAAGTAAATGGTTTGATGTTTCTAAATCCTTCTCACACAAGGCACATCTAAAAGGTCCATGATATCCTCTTCTTTGTAGACTCTCTCCTGTAAGAATCTTACTTTGAATTGCTAACCAAAGGAATGTTGAGGCCTTAGGGAGAGCCTCTAGTGACCAAACATTCTTCCAAGGAAAATCTTTGGGAGTAGGAAATTTTGATTGCTCTAAATCCTCATATCCCAACTTGATTGAGTATCCACCATCTTTTGATAGATTCTAAACCAACTCATCCTTTTATGTAAAAATTGGTAAATAAAACTCTTGAAGCATCTTTTGAAGTTCATCTACAATTTGTTTGAGTTCCTCTCCTTCAACTAGGTTACTAATAGAAATCCATGATCTGGAGTTGTTGCTCATATTAATATAGTCTTTGACCTTTGGACCTTTACAAGCTAGGCATGCTTGAGCCAATGGTTGCCATTTTGAGTAAGAGATAAGAGGATAAGGCTTCAACCAAGCATCAAACCAAAAATTTGCATAATTCCCCTCATTGATTGACCATCTAATATGTTTCTTTATCAATTGTAAACTATCTGATATGAAGTTCCATGTTGATGATCCTTTGGGTAGGGTTCTTTTCCTAAATAATTTCATTGCATCAAGAGAACCTATATATTTTGAAGTAATATTTTTCCAATTCTTTCCTTGATCTTTAAATAATCTCCACCCAAGCTTTGCCCCTAATGCCAAACTCATAAGTCTACAATTTTGCAAGCTTGCTCCTCCAATATTCTTTCCTTTGCAAACCCTATCCCACTTACAAAGAGGAAACCTAAATTTTTCCTCACATCCTTTCCAAAGAAAGTCTCTTTGAATTTTATCAATTTTTGATGCTATACCTATTGGCAATCTTGAAAGTGACATCATATAAATAGGGATGGATTGCAATGTAGTCTTTATGAGTTGTAGCCTTCTTACCATGGTTAAGAACTTACCTTTCCAACCTACCAAACAAGCTTTCATTCTATCCAAACAAGAGATCTAAAGCTCCTTTTTATTTCCTTTATGAGACAAAGGAATACCCAAGTAGGTTGATGGAAATTTTTTAATTTTAAACCCTAAAATATCCATAATAATTTATTGTAAATCTAGGGTAGTGTTAATGAAAAAATCCTAGATTTTGTAGTATTAACCAATTGTCTAGTAGCCTTCTCATAGCATGATAATATTGATTTAAACTCCATGGCCTCATTGATTAGGGATGACCCAAAAGAAAAGTATCATCAACAAATTGGAGATGAGATTTAAAGGGACCATTTTTGCAACTTGAATACCTTTGATTTTTCCTTCCATTTTTGCCTTTGAGAAAGCTCTCCCTAATGCTTCTACAAGAATAATGAATAGATAAGGAGATAGTGGATCACCTTGGTGAAGTCCACAAGATGACTTAAAGTAACCAATAGGAGAACCATTGATCAAAATAGAATATTTTATAGTGCTATAACAACATTTAATCCATTCACACCAACTATAATCAAAACCAAACTTTTTGAGAATATCATGTAGAAAATTCTAGGAAACCCTATCATATGCTTTGTTCATATCTAATTTCATAAGCATACCTAGTTTTTCATGGAATGAAGAGAATGTATGGCCTCTTATGCAATGATTATACCATCAAGAATTTGTTTACCATGAACAAAACCACCTTGTTCCTCTGAGATAACACAATCTAGAATGCCTTTCAACTTGTTTGCCATAATTTTTGAAATGATCTTATAAATCATATTACAAAGGCTTATTGGATGAAAATTATCAAAATATTTTGTCTTCCTTTCTTGGGAACCAATGTAATAAAAGTGGCATTGATCTCACTTATTATAGCCTTCCTTTTTGAGCCTCTTCAACTACAACTAACATATCACTCTTCAATAAATCTCAAATTTTGAAAGAAAATTGTAGGAAATCCATTAGGCTAGGTGCCTTGTTAGGATGGAAAGAGAAAACTGCTTCATGTAGCTCCTCCATAGATATCTTCTTCATCAAGCTTTCATTTTGTCCCTGTGTGATAATTGATGGAATATTTTGCAAAAGCTTATCTTGTGCCTCCTTATCTTGCCTAGTATCTGACAAAATATTTTTGAAATAATTAATTGCTTCTTTCTTATATCTTCTTCTTCCTCAATATTTCTTCCATCTAGAGTTAAAATATTTTTGATGTGATGAAAAAAATTTTTTTGTTGTAGCATGATTTTTTTGTATTTCTATCTCCTTCCTTGAGCCATTTCTCCCTAGATTTTTGGAACCAATATGACTCCTTTTTCAATGCATTATGATAATTAGAAAGTAATTGTTTTTCTTTCACATAAGAATCCTGATCCATTCCATTAGTTTCTACTATCTCTTGTAAATTTTTGAGCTTGGATTCAATTTCTTTCTTTTCTTTAAAAATGTTACCAAAATATTTGGCATTCTAAATCTTCATTTGCTCCTTTAAATATTTCATCTTTTGAACAAACTTATACATATATGATCCTTCAAATTTTGCTTCATCCCACCATAACATAACCATCTAGAAGAAATTAAGGTCTTGGAGCCACATAGACTAGAAGTAAAATGGATTTGGATGACCATTATTGGGTAAATCACAAGTCAAAAGAATGGGTTTGTGATCTGATCCTACTTGCAATAAAATATCTAAAGAGATTGTATACTTTATTTGCAACCATTTATTGGATAACAAGAATCTATCCAATATTTCTGCTATATGAGTTTGCCCAATGCATCTATTATCCCATGTATATTGAAAACTTGAAGGACTAACATCCCAAAGGCCATTTGAATTGACAAATGAAGCAAAATCTTGCATTGATTTAGACCATCCTAGAGTACCACCCTTCTTTTCCAAAGGAGATAGAACTATGTTGAAATCACCCCCAAGAATCCATAGATCACAATTATGAATCATCATTGTATTTGAAAAAATATGCTAAGGTCCTTCCAACATCTTTCATGAGGAGTAACTATAGTTGGAGCATATACATTTATAACCCCAACTTTGATGTTTTCCTCTTTCTTGCAAAATAGTCTAACAACCTAATTACTTTTTGCTTCTAACAATTGTCCATCCCATTTGCATTTGTCCCATATTATTGCAATATCCTTGAAGCTCTTATAGAAGAAATTGCTAGACAATCACCCATCTTCCAAATATTTTTAAAAGCATCCTTACATTCCTCACTACTTAATTTTGTTTCTTGTATTAAAATAAACTTAGGACTATAACAACCTATTAATTCCTTAATAACTCTTTTTTAGGGGTCTTATTCATACCCTTAATATTCCATGATATCATTTTCATCATCATCACTTTTTATTTTTATTAGTGGGCTTAGCTCCACTTCTTGTTAACATTTGTGATATTTTTATTTGGCTTCCCAAATTGATATCCCTTTGAGTTTCTTTTTCTCTTTGTTCATGCTTTGATGGCCTTCCTCTCCTTTTTCATTCCCACCAACACTCTCATCTTCATCAATCTCTTCTATTTTTCATATTGTTCATAATGAGACTTATCTTCTAAATTTTTTTTAAAGAATCTGAAATGCAAGGAATAGCCTCATTAAACACTTTCTTCTTTATGTTGCCTAAAACCCTAAAGTGCATAGATGATCCTCCATAGTAATTACTTTCTTATGTTGCCTTGGAAACCCTAAATTTCCTTGGATATCCTCCATATGATTTTCTTTATTGTGTTGCTCTTGAAACCCTAAAGTGCAATGAATACACTTTGTACTACTTTCATTTTTATTGTAAGGAGAATATTTTATGCTACTTGAGGAAAATGAAGATGATTTACCTAGATTAACCTTGACCTCCTTCACCTCATTTGCTTTAAAATTTCCTCCCCATATTCCTTCAATATTCCTTTGCACCTTTAACTCCTATATTTGAACTTGTACATTGTACTTCCTCATCCCTTGTGTCATTTTTTCTTCTAATGGTTGATTTGAGTGAACTATAATGGCCTTTGCCATTTGATGATGTAGAGGGTTTTCTTGCCACTTTCTTAGGAGTGGAAAATCCTTGATTTGACCTAGCTTCTCCTATGATATGATCTCCTTGTTTCATATTGAAGTTTCCCTCATGCCCAAAATTTTCCATCTCTTTCTCCATCATTTTCACTTTATTTTGCATGTGTTTGGTTTCATGACATTTGTGACATTGGAATGCAATATTTTCATAATCCACTTGTTGATCCCATTCTCTTGATTCAAATTTAATCCTAATGGACTATGGTAAAGGTTTTGAAATATCCATGGCAACACATATTTGAGTGTATACAACATGCCTTCTCTCCTTAGTAGTTGGTCCCTCTTGGATGAACTCACCTAGAGTATTACCAATATTCTTCAAAACCTCCTTATTGATGAGTTGATAAGGAAGTCCAAAAAGCCTAATCCACATTAGAAGCCTTTTAATAGTCTCTGTCTCCACAAAAAATTCTCACTCCATGGTCTTAAATATAATGCATCTTTACCCCTAAACCAAGGGCCTCCATCCATTATTTTATCCCTTATTTCTGAACTAGAGAAGATAATGAGGAAAAATCCTTTTGGAAGAAAAGTCATGGAGTAATTTGAATTCAATCCCCACTTCCACTTGATCCAATTTTGAATCTCATAAAAACTTAGCCAGTATCCATGGAACTTACATATTAACCCTCTGGTTTTAAGAACCATTATATCATGCTCAATCATCTCATCCTTGATAATCACTTCTGGTGTAGTATCTGCTACCTGGATAGGGTTTGCCATAGATTCACTCTTCCTCTTATCGCTAACTAGGGCATCCATACTTCCAACTAGGGCATCCTTACTTCTAGTAAGGACTTTCAAAAATGACTTTCTTGCCATGTTACCTAGATTTTCTTCACATGAATCCTTTAGTTTTTGAGTTTCTCCTAAGATCTGGAACAAGAAGTGGCACTTGCTCCTTGATCGCACTTTGCTTTCTACTTCCTACTTCCTACTCATGCTTCCTACTTGTGCTTCTTACTTCCTGTTTTTGCTCACACTTCCTACTTGTGCTTCTTACTTCCTATTTTTTCTCATGTTTCCTACTTGCTTCTAGCTCACACTCAGGCTCGCATTCACTTTGAACTCACACTTGCTTTCATATCCCATCTTATATTACATTTTTAAAATAATATAATAAAAAAATTTAAATTATTTTATAACTAAAAACAAATATTAATACAAAATAAAATTCCATCACTACTAAAAATAAGCAACATATCCGCGTGCGTGTGGTCTACCAGCAAGGACGCCACTTGCATTATTAATGATGAGACCTGGGTTCAACCCCACGATGAATGTGTATAAGAAGTATTGATCAAAAAATAAATAAACAACTTATATAAAAAATAATTTTTAAAAAAATATATATTAAATGAGTCTTCCCTTAGGGCCTAGGTTAATGCGGCTTGGACTCCTCATGGAGTCAAGCTAAAGATGGTTCAAAATCTTACAAAGGTTTTATTTTGTTTCGCTTTGCGAAAACAACCCACGCTAAGGCGATTTACAAGCATGGCCCTTGGTACATGAGAAGCTCTTTGCTTGTTTTTCCCCTTGGACCCATGACTTTTCTATTTCTGAGGAAAGATCTACCAAAGTCCTTGTGTGGGTGGAATTCCTAGGACTCCCTCTACCTCTGTGGCCCTTTCTCAGTCGCATAGCAACCCCTCTAGGGTGTGTCATTTTGGTGGAGGTGGACAAATTTTTCCATGCACGCCCTCAAAAATGTGTTTACATTGAGATTGATATTTCTTGAGATCTCAAGGAGACTATTGACATACAAGTTGGTGACACTATGATATCCCAATGGGTCCTCTACATCAACTTGCCCAACATGTGTTTTCGATGCTAGTCCTCAACACACAAGATCAAAGATTATCCCTTGATGTCGCACAATAAGGACAGGCAGAGCCCCACCACACCGAGTGTGCCCACTCCTCAGCCCTAGGAGGATGGTTGGATGACTATGAGAGGGCGTAAAAATGTGAGTTTGGCTACTTCTAAAGGTACACAATCCAAGCCAATGCATGTCTCAAAGCCGATGGAAAAAGGGTAAGAAAAGAAAAAAGTTGGTCCCCCAGCTAAAACTACCAACAATGAGGCTCCTCAGTCTCAACAGATTCGTACCCCAAGGGCCGCAACTATGGTTGCTTCATAGTCTGCCCAACCAGCCAGTCCTCTAGTACATTCCCCCCAACTAGCACAAGGTGCTCCCATAGCCTAAGAAGGGGATCTATAGAAGAAGATGCCACTCTAGAGAAGCGACTTCATATGACCAGTTTTCAATTGGGCAGTTATGTTCCTGATTCCTCCAACAACTATAGTGTGTTGGAGTATCTTAGAAGCGAGGATATGCCATTGGATTCCCTCCCCCAATGAACTTCCTCTCTTGGAATGTTTGGGGTCTAACGGACTCCAAACACAAATTTGCAGTTCAAAAAGTCTGCCAAAACTTTCCAGATTTGGGAATCCTGTGTTTATAGGAAGTGAAGGTTTTAAATTTTTGTTATCTTTGGCTTGTCACATCATTTGGCCAAAAAGTTTTTTTTGCATAGCAACCATGAGCCAGGTCGAGGTGGCATTGCTACCTTCATGGTGGTGCGATGGCGGTCCCAACTAGTGGACCATGGTTGTGACCCCACCAATCGAGCATTGTGGACCATGTTCCACATTAATAACCATGCGTTGGGTGTTATTAATGTCTACACCTCAAATGATGCCATAGAATGGTCCTATCTTTGGCTTTGGATTGCAGACTCTCTGCCTTCCGCCATGTGGGTCATATGTGGCGACTTGAATATGATTGAAGATGGCTCCAACAAGCAAGGTGGACATCGCATGCACTAGACAACTAGTGAAAGATCTGCTTGGTTTTACATGCACCAAAAATTAGGGTTTTTTGATCCCAATGTTGGGTGGTGCCAACTACACCTTCCTTGGTTCACATGGTCCAATATGCGAGCCAACCCTGAGAGAATCCTCAAATGACTCGATCGAGTAATGTTATCAAGGCAGCCCACATTTAATTTTGGCAACCATTAGGGTCTCCCAGTGGAACCTCTCCCTGAGGTTGTTCTCTTGGACCACTCCCCCATACGGTTTTACATTGAATGGCTAGATAGTGGGACGACTATTTTAAATAGCTAATTTTACTTTAATACATCATTACTCTACCACCCACCCTCTTTGGCCCACATTCACCACGTGTGGAATTTAGCACCTTGTCCTCATTCTACAAATGGTTGGATAGAGTGGTGGAACACTACAATTGAATGCACCATGTGTTTCTTGCACACATACGATCACCAATTGGCCCTCTTTCATCGATGGTCCTATGCAACCACTTCTTCTAGACTCAAGAAAGCCATAGTGGCCCTTGAAGCCCAACCTTGCTCTACCTCTCTCCAATTAGAGGTAGCCAAGTTGAGGCATCAACAATAAGTGGCTGACACCTATGCAGCTCAGGGTGCCCAACTCAAGGCTAGACTGCACTAGCTCACTTGGGGTGACAGAGTGTCCAAAGAATTTTTCCTTTGGATCAGAGGTCATGAACCAGCCCAAACTATCAAGTCTATCTAGGAGGAACAATGGGTTCTTTTAGACCTCCCAGATATAGTGCAGGCTTTCGTTCATCACTACCAATAGGTGTTCACTATGCAAGATCCCTCCCCTGCTTAGGACCTTGCTCTGCAATAGTGTCTGCAAGTGGTTTCTTATCACCTCTCAACATCCCAACAAGCCCTCTATGATAATATTCTAACACAGGATGAGCTTAAGGTTGTAGCCTTTTCCATGGCCAATGATAAAGCTCCTGGCATTGATGGATTCCCCTACAAATTCTATAAGGCACTCTGGGACACAATGGGTCCGGACCTATATCAAGTCTATTTGGAAGCCCTCAGGACGCACACCTTGGGCCCACTGATCAATAGGGGCAATATCAAGCTCATTCCCAAGGTTGGAGACCCTAAGGACATTTGTAATTGGAGGTCAATTACTCTTCTCAATGTCTCCTACAAGATTATTGCTAAAGCCCTTGCTCTCAGATTGCGCGACCTCTTGCCTCTCATCATTCGACCAGAGCAGATAAGATTCATCAAGGGCAGATACATCCTAGACAACATCATAGTTGTCTAGGAGGGAATGGAATGGGCAAGGCAATCTCAATAGAAAGCCTTGTTTCTCAAGATTGATTTTGCCAAAGCCTATGACAGGATTGAGTGGCCTTTCATTCTGGCCATGTTGCAAGCCCTTGGTTTTGGTCCTAAATTTCTAAGCACTATTAAAATACTTTTTGTAGATGCTTTGGCCTGCATTACTATCAACGACCAACAATCCTCTTCTTTTGGTTTATATAGATCTATTCGACAAGGGTGTCCTCTTGCCCCAACTCTGTATGTCCTAGTTGTTGAGGGCTTTGGCTACCTCCTTGTTGATGTTGTTACCAAAGATCATGTGAAAGGGATCACGCTTCCTAACACTTCCCAACAATTGGTCAATGGGAATTTTGTTGATGACTCTTTTCTCACCCTAATTGAGGAAGAGGACAATGTGGCACAAGCCCTCCATTGCTTAGATATCTTTTGTTTGGCCTCTGGTTCGAGCATTCAATGGCAGAAAACCTAGTGCTACTGGCATTCTTTCCTGCCCAAACCCCTCTAGCTCAACAATTATAGGTGGAAGTGGATCCAACATGGCGAGATGTTCCACTTTTGTGGAATCCCTTTTGCCTTTCAGGCTTCATCCACTGACCTCTAGCAGTATGTTCTAGACAGGGTAGAAAAGAAACTTCAAAAGTGGCTTCCCAAGCCACTTTCTTTAGCAAGAAAATTTCAAGTTTGCTCCAAGATACTTGCTGCCATGCATGTCTATTATTCTTCTTGTTGGGTGCCCTCGAAAGCTTCCTATCACAAATTGGAGAAGCTTCTCCAAGATTTCCTATGGGTCTCTTCGCCAAAAAATAGGGTTTCCATAGAGTTGTGTGGGATTACTATTGTCTTCCACGAGAGTCAGGAGGGTTAGGGCTCCTTGATACCTTTCTCCAGGGCACTGCCTTGTGCACCAAATGGGTCATTCATGTTGTGCATGGCAATGAAGCTTAGAAACACTTGCTTCGACACTGCATAGCCTTTGGTGTCCCCCATGGGAGAAAATCCTGGAGGGGGCTTGGTCTACAATCCATTTTGGTGATGAAGGTGCTAGTTCAAATTTAGGGCACTTTTGTTGCTAAGAGTATTTGGAAGGCCTAGGAAGCTCTCCGACCTTGGTTGCTCTGGAATGACAATGATTTCAGTATTGGACTCTCTATTAATCAATAGTCGTTGTGGTGGTCTCCCATTCTCACCTATCAAGAGCAACCACTGGCCAAAATCCCCTGGGTCTATGCCCTTCGATTTTTCCATAAGGGCATTCGGGTCATCTCTGACCTCTTTTCCAAGTGGACCAGGAACTGGCTTTCATGGGCAGAAGTTAAAATGTAGTTTTACCTCTCTAAGGCCAACAAAGAAATATTTTAAGCAATTCAAGCCATAGTCCCACCTGAAATGCTTCATAAAATTGGGGTTCAAACCCTACATCCTTGGTGGAAGGACTAGAAATGGTATCCCAACACTCCTTTCAGTAGCTATAAGTCGGGCAAAGGGTACCGTTGGCTCTCACCACATCTGCCCATGGTCCCCAAGTTAAATGAGCGATGGAGAATCTAGGCAACCAACAAAGATTGGCAGAACAAATTTCACACTCTATGGGATGTTGTTTTGGAGCCTAAAGTGGCTCACTTTCTTTGGTGTCTCCTTTTTCAAGGACTTCTTGTAGGAGAACGCCTTCATCATTTAGGACTGCACATTCCCAACTGTCCTTTTTGTCATTGCAGGGAATCCATTGAACATTTATTTTGGTATTTCCCTAGGGCCCAAGCGGCATGGAAATGGATTCATGATTTTTTTAAACCTTTTAGGCCACAACCCTTTTCTTGGCCTATGGTTCTTCTTGGGGATACAACCCAAATGCCAATACATATGGAGCAGATTTGGCATATTTTTAGGGCTGAGATTCTATTTAACATATGGAAAAACCGTAATGGATTTTTTTTCTGCTCAACATGCATCTCCAAAGTTTTCCATGTATTCAAAAGCTCTAATATGCTCCAATATTTTACTTCAGATTCAAGCACAAGCAAACAAGGTTGCCCTTGAGGTTCAACATCTACTAACTCTGTTGGATCATTGGGCAAATGCTCCCTGCACTGTGGCTCGGGTTTCGCCCTCCCCACCTCGCCAAAGACATTCTTCTTCTCAGCAATGAGATCAAGGCCGCAAGACTCCGAAGGACTTGCTCATAGCCCTCGCCCGCAGGACCAATGTGCCAGGGAAGGATTTCACTCCATGCCACAATATTACCATTGGGGCTCATCATCCGACTGGGCTACCACTTTGCCTCAGACCACAAGCGACACTTCGGAGTTGTAGGGCGATGGTTCTGGGTGGGATTCAGTTCCCACAGACCTTGATCCTCCCATCGATTGGGGAAATCCTTCGGATAAGGACCCCCTCCCTCTGCTGGTGCTACTCCTATGGCGACTTGAGTACTAGTGGGCCTTTTGCCCTTTCTTTTTTGTTGATATGTTAACTATTTTATAGTTGTCCCAGGCCTTTTTCTAGCCCTAGGTTGATGTTCTGCATAGGCTTTTGGGGTGTGCTTCCATACCACCCATTTTTTTTGAATGATGTACTCTTATTTTTTTAATAAGATCAAGTCACTTTCAACAATAAATATATATAGCAAGTTTGCCTTTGTAGCACAAGTGGAGAAGGTGAGCCTAGCCCTGTTGAACAAGAGGTCCATAGTTCGAACCTCAACGATGTGAAGGAGGACAAAAATAAAGTCTCTTGTGGATTCCTCTAGATAGTGGTATACCTGAAAGGGACGATATTGTCGACTACCTAAGAGCGACTATCGAGGTTTTGTCTCTACCCTAAGAGCTTTTGTCCCAAGGAGACAATGCAAAGGTTTGAGCTTTGACTCTTCTTTGGGAGGTCCAAGGTTCAAACCGCAACATGAGTGAGTGTGTGAGGCGGTGTGTGTGATGGTTGTGTGTTAAATTCCCTATTGTTAAGTGTAGCTCTCAATTTTAAGAGAGAACATGATTAGGAGACTACTCAACCATATACCTAATAGTAAAAATTTATCACCCTACCCAGAAATATATATATATTTTGAATGATTAAAGTTTTTTATTTTTTATATTTAATTTTTTATTTATTTTATAAATAATGTTCTTTTGGCTCTTCATATTTTGGCTATACACACGAGGGCTATGAGTTTTTCCTCAATGCTAACTATTATTTTAAAAATATTCCCCTGTTTGGCTGTCCCCGCATATTTTGGCTATACACACGACGGCTATGAGTTTTTCCTCAATGCTAACTATTATTTTAAAAACATCCCCCTGTTTGGCTGTCCCAAAAGAAAATTATTTATAAAATAAATAAAAAAATTAAATATAAAAAATAAAACTTTAACCATTGACGGTATAATCTTTCCCATAAAGGTTCGACTGGCTCTGCATATTTTGGCTTCAAAATCTACAGACGACGGCTATGAGTTTTTCCTCTCTGCTAACTTTTATTTTAAAAATATCCCCCTATTTGGACATTTTTGGTAACCTCTCTGCTCATGGCTCTCCACCAAAACTACACAATCATATCTATGGCGTGCATCACCTTCTTGTATTGTATTCTTCTCCTCCCTGGAGAAGCCGAGGCTGCATTCACAGACAAACACGAAGGTATTATAACACATTTTAGAACTTTCATTCATCCAAATACTCTTTCACCCAAGAATTATTGTATCTCTAACATCAACTCTTTGTTTGCGAGGTGTAATCAACAGTGGAAGCACTGAAGATAATTGCACAGAAACTGGGCAAAGGAGGTTGGGACTTCAATGTAGATCCATGTACACATTGCACAGGCAACAGCAGTGTCTTTCAAGAACAAGTCGTTTGTGATTGTAATGGTACTGTTTGGCATATTAAGAATATGTATGTTTTCTTTCTCCTGCATCCCAAACAAGTCTGCATGTTTTTGCTTGCTCTGTTTTTTTTTTTCACTTGAAGTAATTGACAGGATGATTCTTAGGGTTAAGATTCTGGTTGCAGAACACTTGCAAGCCTCAATCTCAGGGGAATGATTCCCTCAGAGCTGTTCAATCTATCACATCTTGAATTAATGTGAGTGACAGCAATAGAAACACATTAATTATAACGATTTAGGTTTTACGAATAATTTTCTTATTTGTAAATTATTTTTTCCAAAGGTTTTTATAAAGGATTTTGATTTTTGAATCTTGAAACCTCTCAAAGAAACCAAAACCCTTTCTTATTTTGAAAATATTAAATAGTTTATTCCACTTTATTCTAAGGCTGTGTCACATTTTTACTTCTGGGTTTTTTCTTTACAGAGATCTCACAGACAACTATCTCAATGGCACAATACCTCCACAGTTGGGCTCCATATATTCTTTAACAAACCTGTAAGTTCTCTTTGGTCTGTAGTATTGGTTAAAGCACTTTATAGATTGGGAGACCTTAAAGGATACAAACAACAGGATGATGAGAATCAGTATGGAAGTTCTAAATTTCGTCGAGAATTTGGCACCCCTTTGGGTTGAACACAAAAAATTCAATGTGATTTACAAAACTCACTGTGATATTTTGTATCCCTTTGTATTCACTTGGTTTGTTTGGCATTTCCTAGTGGTAAACCTTATATCAAAGCCTAGATAGCATATTAAATTGGCCTATATGACTCCACTAGTAGCCAGAAAACATTTTACATCATCGTACATATTTCAAATTAAATGCCTCACGGGATTACAACCCTTTCTAAATTATCTGCTTTTAATGTTTCTGATCGAATGTTTACTCCAGGTCGTTGTCAAGAAATTTTTTGTCTGGAACTATTCCTAAGGAGCTCGGAAATCTTGCTAATTTGATTCAACTGTAAACCTCTTTTTTTTTCTCTCAGAGACCGCATTCCTTTTTCCTTTTAAGAAATAACTTCATCTGAATCATTGAAGTTGAAGAAAAAGTTCAAATGACAAAACTATGTATTTACAGGAGCATCCATTCCAACAATCTTTCTGGTGAACTTCCCCCAGAGCTTGGGAACTTGAAAGCGCTACAGAATCTGTGTGTTTATATCAACTTTTGGCAGGACCTTATCAAATTTATAAATTATCTACCCACCTTTGTTTTAGTGCAGAATGACATTGAGATCTTATTTGTTTCTCGTCAAGTTTAGATTTATTGATCCCAGCTTAAGGGGACGATGTTATCCTTTCTTGTGCAGGTATTTATCATCGAATCGGTTCACTGGAGAAATACCTTCAGCATTTGAGAAGTTAGAAAATCTGATAGAATTGTAGGCAACTTTCCCCTTTGATATAGATTCCCACCATTATAAAATATACAAAGTTAAAATATTATCAAACAAAAAAGTGACTTTGACCATACTTAGAGAATCAGAATTTTCATGGTGGATGCAGTTCTGCATCTAGCAATGGTTTTACCGGGAAAATACCAGCTGCCCTTGGCAAATTGAGCAAACTTCAGATATTGTAAGATATCTTACTTCATAAATCCAAGTCTGTTGATATTTTCCCCCAATTCTTCCTGGTATTAAATGGAATCTACTAAAACAACATGAAAAAGGTTTCATTAATTTTCTGTCATTTACTGTGATAAAATCACATGAGAATGGTAGAAGGGGAAATGGTTGCATTGCAGAATACTTCAAGGGACGTCTTTGGAGGGACCGATTCCAGGCAACTTCAAAGATTTAAGTCGACTAGGAGATTTGTAAGAACATTTGGTTTTGTTTTACTACCTTCGATTTTGGACTTTACACCGTCAAAATATCACTTTTATTATATCGCACGCACTTGCATTTGTTACTATCCATATGTTTATGTAGTAGTGTGCGTTCAATGATATATACACAGGAGAATAAGTGATATAGCGAAAGGTGGGTCATCATGGGACTTCCTATTAAATCTACCGAATCTCGAGAAATTGTAAGGAGAATAACGTCAATTTATGTTTTATTTTCATGCTGTTATTTAAAGTTTTTTTATTTTTAATATGTAATTGGCGTATTATAATTAGGTTTTGTTGCAGAGTTTTAAGAAACAGTTTCATCACTGGAAACATTCCATCAGAAATAGCCAACAAGTTGCAAACCTTGTAAGTTAATCTTCTGCCTTTAAATGCATTAGTATTGCAAATGAATGTTTTTTAAATGTTTGTGGTTTGATAAAATGATTTTTTTTAACTCATAATAAATTATGAAGAACAACTATTGGAAATAAAATAGCAAGCAAATGTATTTTCTTTTTCATTATAATAATTTTTAAGATTAATAATTAATTATTATTATATTTTTTTTTACTAATATTTCTTATACACATCCACCATGGGATTGAACCCAGGTCACATCACCGATAATGCAAGTGGCATCCTTGCCGGTGGACCACACTCACGGGGATAATAATTAATTATTTATAAATTTATTATAAATAAATTAATCTTTAATTTTTCTTGATTAATTTCTATAAAAATTATAAAGATATTATGTGAATATTTTAGTTGATTAAAATGATAATGTCTTTGGTTTATTATATAAGACATTATCATTCAGTTCTCAGGCTGAGTGCAACATTGAAAGTCGGGCTCTATAAACAATTTATTTTCAATAATTGTTTGTTTTTATGAATTTGATTTATTTCATTTCTGTTTTACACAATTATTTGTTTTTGTAATTCTGATTTATTTTTAATATATTTTTTTATCTAAAGTATTTCATTTTTGAAGAATAATTTGTTTGAGAGAAAAAATATGAGTGATTGAGTCGCCAATGGGATAACCGTGATAGATTCATTGCTACAACTTCCAACCCCAAACCTAAACAATTGGGTACTATTAGTCTGAAGGGAGGATACCTAATGAAGAGGAGATTGGTCCTTTTATAATAGACCAACCACATCCCACTTTTGCATTTGCTAAAAATCAACCTCTTGATACTACTATTGTTTTAGCAAAACAATACAATACAACTATATATTCAGCTACAGGAGTTGGGCATATTCACCGTTTGTCTACCCCAAATATTGAAGAGGAACAACCATGGGTTGTTTATCTCTTTGCTCCTAAGATTGAAGAGATATAGACTAAAAATGGATAGCAACTAGTTGAACATTTTTCTGTTCCTGAAACAAATGAGAGAAAGTCACAAGATCAAGATGAATCTTCATCAAATTCTGCACCAACATCAAACAGGAAGCAACCCTTTAGATCTTGGTGGACTCCATGGGTAAGTAAGATGACTAATGAAATAAAACAATGGGAAGGACGAACCATGCTCAGTTTTCCAATCTGACTTCCAAGAGGTGATGCCAATGCCAATGGGTAGATGAAAAATATCTCTCCTTCAGCTTTACCCACCTTCTATGGATTGGTAACTGAAGATCCAGATGCTTTTCTTTTTGAGTTTGAAGTACTTTTTTGCGCTTATGATTACATGACAGATGCACAAAAGCTCAAACTATTTCCATCCACATCAAAGGGTACTGCCATGAGATGGTTTATGGGCCTACTAGAGGACTTTGTTACCTCATGGGAAGGCAATGAGGGCATGAAATAAATCTTTCTAGACAAATATCAGGATTACTGTAGAATATGTAATCAAAAGGTCAAGCTCTTCAAAATGACATAGAAAGAAGAGGAATCATTAGAGGATTACATTGAGTGATTTAAATTTATGCAATGAAGAGGAGATATTGACTTGGAAGAAAGTCTACTCAAAAGTGTGTTTTTAAAAGGACTGCGAGAAGAATCACTTGATATCCTCAATTTAGTGGGAGACCTTTTTAGCCTTTCAATTGAGAGAATTGTGGAACTGTGCACTAATTATTCTCACACAAAGCCAACATTGCGTAACCACCGAGTTGCTGGAAAACCTGGAGGAGTCACAAGAGGAGAATTGAAAGATTTGTTGGACAATCTCAAGACTGATATTATTCAGACATTTTCCAATTCTATGGACACACTAAGGATGAAATCCTGTAGCACAAAATAAAACTCTGGTTGTTTACCAGTCCTCGCTGCAGACATAAGCATGCACTTCGTGAATGCCCTTTGGACAAAACACCTCAATTTGTAGTATTTATGACCAGAAGCATTCAACAGATAGTTGTTGGCATCTATCTATAGTAAAGTCATATTTGAAGGAGCCTAAACTTTAAGAAATTGAAGATGTTTACTTCATGTATCTTTTGTAAGAGAAAATTACAAGATTCATTGGCCCATTGGAGCATTCATTATGGGGGAGACATAAATCATCTCTAATGTTTTCTCTTCTTGGCCCTTAGTTTAGATTATGGGAGGTGTTGAAATATATGTGATTTGATCTTATTAGGTTAAGGATGATAATGATGAAGTGCCTATAGGGTGCTCTTTATGTAGCTTATGGACAAATGCTATGTAAACCTTATGTAAGCCTATAAGCAGTCTATATGTAAGCTTATGAGAATCTTTATGTAAGCCTATGGATAATTTTGATGTACTCATCCTTAACAATATTGGTTAAACCACCTTTATGGTTAACCTTGATTAAAGGTTTTAATACATTTATTATACTATAATTTAACCTTCAAGTCAGGTTATGTCAACTTGAGATTAACATTTAATTGGGGATTGAGTATCACCATAAATACCCCCAAATGATAAATACCCCCAAATGACTAATACATTATATCAGTTTGTGATGTGAGATCATGGGGTGCCTATGGCACCCACCTCTTCTTCCTCTTATTTGATTCTTTCTCTCTATTTTATTATAAGCTCTTTTATTTCACTCTTCTTCCTTTTCCTATATATGATTGTGGTGAATGTATGTTTTGAATTTTTTTTGAAAAATATTGTGAATTTCAATGTGTCTTATTATCTATTATATTGTTTGTGCAATTGAATAGCAATTTACATGCATACTTTTACACTTGCTTCTATAAATTTATTAGTAAAACACTGCACTAATGTCATTTCAAGTTCAGGCCCTCTCAAAATACATGGTCCACATCTGTCCTACAATCCAAAATTCATCCTTCATAAGAGACACAACATTATCTGGACTACTCAAAACCACATAATTGCCATGATTGTTTTCTCATACAGAGTCCATAAGTCCTTATATTCCTCCTGAAGTCTACTAATAACCATATCTACTTCACTAATTGATCATTATTTACTTGTGAGTCTTCTTGATTAAGGTCTTCATTCTAGTGTACTACATTTTATTCTTCCTCTTCATATGCTTCAATGTGATATGGACACACCTTTTTAATTCAATACTAATTATTTGATCCTTTTAAGACACCATATGAGTATAGTCTATTGAGATGTATCCTCTTTTTGATAATTTTGTAGGATAATGTTAGATAATTTTGGTAAATCTACCACGATCAATTCTTGCACTACTACCAAATTTGGGTGTAAAGCCATCATGAGGTCCTTAAAGAGCTCCTACTATATTTCTTGAAATTTCATCCATCTATATCAATCTGTTGAAAGAGGAGGTGTATGTAAAGTTCATCTTATCACATATTATCTTTGGCATTATCGTTGCTATTGCACCGGTCGTTATTATGTTATGTAGAAGAAACCCTTCAACTATAAATTTTTTTTAGAATGGTGGGTTGTTATCATCTTTGGCCTCTATGACTTTTATTGTATGATAACTTTGGTGTTGATCTTAGAGTTTTCATTATGTGCAATCATGTTTTGTTGAATAAAGATTGCCAATGGTTCTTTTGAGGGGGCAAGTTTAACCTTTTGCTTGAATTTCTCTTGCTCTTTCAATGCTTTCTACAAAATGTAAAATTGTCCAAGGTGAAAGAGTATCAAGCATGCTTACTGTTGGCATTTTTGCCACATTATTTTTTGATAAACTTTGGCCTAAGTATGGAGCTTTAAAGCGGCAAGGAGCATGCGGAGGTGTTAGGGTTTTCGCGGGCCATAAACGGGGATGATAAAATGGATGAAATGAGCTTTGGATATTTTATCATTGCAGATCTTTTCGCTAGCTTTCCGACGATATATTATAATAGGCGATCGGGTCAGCGGATCAAAAGTTATGGCCCCGGGAAGCAGGACCAGGAAGCTCAATTTCGGGCCAGAAAATATTCTAAGTGTTGGGCCCGCCCGACTGCGCTCATCCGCCCGACTGCGCTCATCAATTTGTGCGCAATAGGGCGGAAAGACAGGAAAATGCTGCTAAAATATTCTAAGTCTCGCGCCCTGCCCGACTGCGCTCATCCGCCCGACTGCGCTCATCAATTTGTGCGCAATAGGGCGGAAAGACAGGAAAATGCTGCTAAAATATTCTAAGTGTCGGGCCCCGCCCGACTGCGCTCATCAATTTGTGCGCAATAGGGCGGAAAGACAGGAAAATGCTGCTGAAATATTCTAAGTGTCGGGCCCCGCCCGACTGCGCTCATCCGCCCGACTGCGCTCATCAATTTGTGCGCAATAGGGCAGAAAGACAAGAAAATGCTGCTAAAATATTCTAAGTGTCGGGCCCCGCCCGACTGCGCTCATCAATTTGTGCGCAATAGGGCGGAAAGACAGGAAAATGCTGCTGAAATATTCTAAGTGTCGGGCCCCGCTCGACTACGCTCATACAAAGGCTGAGCTTAAAGACGATTTCTTCCCCCTCCATCAGATGCTGACAGGTGTCCAGCCTCGAGATTCGAGTCAAAGATGTGACAGAAGGTGTGCCGCCAGGGTACCGGACAGATGAGCGTGAATTGACAGATTGTACCGCATCTGCCCCCATTCAAAATGACTCAACTTCCCACCTACCGGATTTCCACGGAGCTGCCACGTTTTCAAGAGGACCTTGCTGCAAGTACATTCTTTACCCGCAGAGGTCAACATCAGCCGCTTTTGTCAGCTTTTGCAGCTTTTGTCAGGTCTGGGATTCTGTGCCCAAAATGTAATCGGGGGGAAAATTGCGCTATAAATAGCAGCCTCATTTCATTGTACAAGGGTGGAGGGGGGACATATTGCTAGAGGACTCTGCTGTGACGGACCACCTTCTAATTAATTCAAAGCATCCTTGGCTCTGCTTCTTGTCTCTGTCTTTTATGATGCCTTCTGCTAAGTATTTCTGCTTCATGTCCATTTATATTTTTGTTTGTCTGAATTCTGGATTTGGGCATTGGTGATTATTTGGATCTGGAATACTAAACAGAAGGATACATAGGGTAGAATAACAACTGCAGTTTCTGTTACATGCTTTGTTTTAATTGTTGTTGGTTCGGATGCAAATTTGCGATCGTGCTGCTTGTTCTCCCCCCACCCGAAACGCATGACATTTACATCTCTTTCCCGTTCCCTTATCTTTTTCAATCTCTTTCCAGTTCCCTTTACCCCCTTTTTTTAATCTCTTTCTGCACTCTTATCTAAAAACCCCCAAGTAGGTTAGGAAAGGAGCCGGCCTTCTCCGGAGATCGGCACGGGGGCATCCCTTCCTCCCGTCCTTTCAATGTTGGTCTGCGGGTCTAGGGCGCATTGACACACCAAGTCCTTCCCAGGTGGCGGATCCGTGGCCAACAGTTTCTGGCACGCCCGGTGGGACGAACAGTCTCCATATTTTAAGGAAGCCCGAGTTTGGTGAATCTCTGGCTTGCCTTCATCTGGCAAAATCACTTGGCGACTCTGACTGAGCTGAAGATCCAGATTTCTTGATCGCAGGCGCCTTTTTTTTAAGCTAATAGAAGACACCCCGGAGGAATCAAGGTTTGGTGAGCAACCTTGACCTCACAAGCGGAGAAATGAATGTTCACCTACAGTCTCCATATTTTAAGGAAGCCCGAGTTTGGTGAATCTCTGGCTTGCCTTCATCTGGCAAAATCACCTGGCGACTCTGACTGAGCTGAAATATGGAAGCCCGAGTTGGTGAATCTCTGGCTTGCCTTCATCTGGCAAAATCACCATGGCAAATCCCTCATACTATGCAAAGCCCTAGAATGCAGCTGTGTGGAGCTCGAGAGGCAGATCTCGTCCAAAGTCAACAGTGGGAATATGCAAACACCGCCCAAATGATGAATAATATGGTTGCTTGCAGTTTCCATCGGGAGACGGGCCAAGAGGAGGAACAAAATCCAGTGGCAAATTCTGAACACAAAGAGGGCACATTTTTGCACCCTTTTTGTGTCCCAGGGCATAGCACGCAAGCATTCAGCCAAAGCCCAATAGGCATGCCTCACCAGGAGGTTGATCCTAAGGAGACCCCGACAAAAGGCCTATCGCCGGAAAGCTCTTGCTATCGCATCAAGGAGTTGGAGGAACTCGTGCTCGAGAGCCCACAGGTGGTGGACTCTCTAGAGTGGTGGTATTGGCTCCAACCATCACCGCAACCGGTACCCGAAGACGGCTCCCGTATGGCAAATCTCCTTGCCACATTGTTCATCAATTGTATGGGTACCGGCATGAATGATAACCTGCCACGTTGCACCATGTTCGCGACCTGGAAAACTTTGGGAGGCCAGCCGGACTTCAAAGATCAATTGAAGTACAATCAGATCTGGTCCGGACACTGCAGGTTCACTGGATAGGCAACCAAAGCTAGATTTGTGTTGGCGGCATGCCAATCATGCCGCAAAATTTTGTGTAAATAATATAAATAAGCCGGCTAGTATGCAAAGTTTTAGTTGTTTTCTTAGTTTAGTTTGTGCAGTGTTTTTTTTTTAGTGTTCCAAGAGGGCCATGGGTGCCAAGGGTTTGAGAAAGAGGTTGTTGCCGGCAGTGAGTATCAAGAGGACGGCGAGGGTGACTCTGTTGCCCAATGGATAAAGGCCTGGGTCCTCACATTGAGGCGAGCTCAATGCCCCGCGAGCCGCCAGAAATGTTGGCATTTTTGCCACATTATTTTTTGATAAACTTTGGCCTAAGTATGGAGCTTTAAAGCGGCAAGGAGCATGCGGAGGTGTTAGGTTTTCGCGGGCCATAAACGGGGGCGATAAAATGGATGAAATGAGCTTTGGATATTTTATCATTGCAGATCTTTTCGCTAGCTTTCCGACGATATATTATAATAGGCGATCGGGTCAGCGGATCAAAAGTTATGGCCCGGGAAGCAGGACCAAGAAGCTCAATTTCGGGCCAGAAAATATTCTAAGTGTCGGGCCCCGCCCGACTGCGCTCATCAATTTGTGCGCAATAGGGCGGAAAGATAGGAAAATGCTGCTAAAATATTCTAAGTGTCGGGCCCCGCCCGACTGCGCTCATCAATTTGTGCGCAATAGGGCGAAAAGACAGGAAAATGTTGCTAAAATATTCTAAGTGTCGGGCCCCGCCCGACTGCGCTCATCCTCCCGACTGCGCTCATCCATTTGTGCGCAATAGGGCAGAAAGACAGGAAAATGCTGCTAAAATATTCTAAGTGTCGGGCCCCGCTCGACTACGCTCATCAATTTGTGCGCAATAGGGCGGAAAGACAGGAAAATGCTGCTGAAATATTCTAAGTGTCGGGCCCCGCCCGATTGCGCTCATCCGCCCGACTACGCTCATACAAAGGCTGAGCTTAAAGACGATTTCTTCCCCCTCCATCAGATGCTGACAGGTGTCCAGCCTCGAGATTCGAGTCAAAGATGTGACAGAAGGTGTGCCGCCAAGGTACCGGACAGATGAGCGTGAACTGACATATTGTACCGCATCTGCCCCCATTCAAATTGGCTCAACTTCCCACCTACCGGATTTCCACGGAGCTGCCACGTTTTCAGGAGGACCTTGCTGCAAGTACATTCTTTACCCGCAGAGGTCAACATCAGCCGCTTTTGTCAGGTCTGGGATTCTGTGCCCAAAATGTAATCGGGGGGGAAATTGCGCTATAAATAGCAGCCTCATTTCATTGTACAAGGGTGGAGGGGGGACATATTGCTAGAGGACTCTGCTGTGACGGACCACCTTCTAATTAATTCAAAGCATCCTTGGCTCTGCTTCTTGTCTCTGTCTTTTATGATGCCTTCTGCTAAGTATTTCTGCTTCATGTCCATTTATATTTTTGTCTGTCTGAATTCTGAATTCTGGATTTGGGCATTGGTGATTATTTGGATCTGGAATACTAAACAGAAGGATACATAGGGTAGAATAACAGTTGCAGTTTCTGTTACATGCTTTGTTTTAATTGTTGTTGGTTCGGATGCAAATTTGCGATCGTGCTGCTTGTTCTCCCCCCACCCGAAACGCATGATATTTACATCTCTTTCCTGTTCCCTTATCTTTTTCAATCTCTTTCCAGTTCCCTTTACCCCCTTTTTTTTTAATCTCTTTCCTGCACTCTTATCTAAAAACCCCCAAGTAGGTTAGGAAAGGAGTCGGCCTTCTCCGGAGATCGGCACGGGGGGCATCCCTTCCTCCCGTCCTTTCAATGTTGGTCTGCGGGTCTAGGGCGCATTGACACACCAAGTCCTTCCCAGGTGGCGGATCTGTGGCCAACACTTACCTTTGTTGGTGTTCTTTTTAGCTCTTTAACAATGTTGCATCCTCCATAAAATGTAGATGCTTCATCCCTATAGATAAATCTCCTATTCTGCCTAATGGCTTGTTGTATTTCCCCCCTTGTCAATGACGGAAACAATAGTATCTTGTTGTTTTTTTCTTCCTTTAGTTTGATCCTCTCTCTTGGTAGAAGATTCATACATATCTTTTCTCATCACAAGCTCCTTTCCTTTAAATTATGAACATTTTTACATCTAGCCCTACAAGGTTACAAGAGTTTCTTGTGCCACTAAAATTGATGGACTTTATTTCTAAGGAACTAGTTTAGCTCATCCTGGAATTTAAGCACCTCTTTTCACGATTTTAGTAGTTTGATCACTTGTTGGTTTAGGTGGCTCTTCTATTGCTCTTTTCCTATCCCACATGAAGTATTTCTATTCTCGATAAATATCATTATCTTCAAAAGGAAGTATGAATCTTCCTTATCTAATCCAAAAATAGCTAGGATGACATTTAAACCAGAAGTGGAAGCTTTGAAATTTTATAAAGCTCGTGCCACCACTTTAGCTCTTTATTGCTTTAATATCAACATTTTGATATCATGCATATAATTGTAAGTGTTGCACTAAAATGCTGCATGATTGACATTCTACACTTGCTTTAATGAATTCTTCGGTGTCAGATTTAATGGATTTGTTCCATCATGAAATTGTAGCACATTATTTTGATCCTTGGTTAAATATGCCACTCTTCTTTGTTGTCAATTTTCATCTTAATGTCTATTCTATCCCTATCTCTCACTAATTGTAAGCTTGTTTGACAAGTCTCAAACCATAAAAGATAGATTTCTTAGCTCATTTCCATTCTATCACCTTTACAACAATCATGATCTTGATATGTTGGATGCGTAGGAAGGGAAATCTATTGATGTTCTAGAGGCAACACTAACTATTAAGAAGAAGTGGGACTAGTTTAGGATTTGCATCATCTATGGAGGTGGAAGAAATTATTACAAATTTGATATCAAATAACCTCTTTAATTTCGCTGATAATGGCATCGAAGGTTTTGGAAGTAGCTTGCCCACTTGTATTAAGATTTTCTCTATGTGCATAACTTGATAAGCATCTAGGAATGACATTATGTTTGCTTGTCTTTCCATTATCACCATCATTGAATGAAGCATCTTCATGTAGTATATGAACACATGTGCATCAATAGGTTTGATACTAGCCAAGATTCTCTTCCACATTTAGTGATACGTAATGTTAAACTCGTAAGTATCCTCAACAAAATTCCTCAAGATGGCATTGAATTGAAGGAGCAATGAGCATGCATCCAAAGAATCTTCAAAATCTTTGCATAAGTACATCAACTAGTGTATTTCAATATGTGATTGAATTCTCAAGATGGCATTGAACTGAAGGAGAAATGAGTATGTTTTTAAAGAATCTTCAAAATATTTGTATAAATACATTAGGTAGCGTGTCGCAATCTGTAATTGAATCGATAGTTGACCCTTTGTATCACATTGTAACTCTTTTCCATTCTATCAACTTTATCCCAATCATGGTATTGAAATGTTGGATGTGTGAGAAGGGACATATGATGATGTGCTAAAGACAATGCTAGCTATGAGAAGTGGGATAGGTCATTATGGATTTCATTTATAGAAGTGGAAGAAATTATTGCAAATTTTATGACAAATAGCCTCTGTTTAATTTCATTGATAAGGGCATCGAAGGTTTTGGAGGTAGTTTGCTTACTTCTATTAAGATTTCCTCTATGTGTACAACTTAATAAGCATCTAAGAATGACATTGTTTTCACTTGTCTTACCATCATCACCAACATTAGCTAAACCAACCTCACATAATATATGAATGCACGTGCATCAACAATTTTTTTAGTTGCCAACATTCTCTTCCACATTTGGTTATACATGATGTCAAAGTCATAAATGTCCTCAAATGCATGTCTTAAGATGGTATTGAATTGGAGGATTAGTGAATATGCATTCGAATAATCTTCAAATCACTATATAAATGCATCAACTAGTGTACCTCAATATGTGATTGAACTGGTGGTTAATCCTTTGTACCACATTGTAGCTCTTCCCCTTAAGAAAAAAGCAAGTAATTAGATCATGATGTCTCCATGTTGGATGTTGTGATCAAATTTTGTGTTAAAATCTTGTAGATGTCCGCGTGCTTCTTTTCTTTTGAATCAATAAAAGATGGCAAAATGTTCATGGTTGTTGTCAAAATTTTATTGTAACTCACCTGGTTCAACGAGCTTTATTGGTCCATTGTAGATAGTCCATTTGTGTGTGCATGGGAAGTTTTTGAGCCATCATGAACATGTGTGAAGGTGAGCTAGAACTAATTTGCCTTCATGCAACATGTGATTGAGTGCTTTGGGGCAAGAAGGATCTTGGCCTTGCTAGTCTTCTTGTTCTAACTGGAGGCCATAGCTAGGAAAAGGTCACCTAACCTTTGGCTTGTCATGACTTAGACCATTTGTTGGGTTTACCAGTGGAGTTGCCTTTATATTCTTTGTGTATTCTTGATCTACGCAATTAAATGACTGAATGGGAGTTTGATCAACCTCTTGAGAGGGTTGACTCCCTTATTTTATCTTCTAAAAGGGAAATGGTTAGAAAAATATAGTAAAAAAAAAAAAAAAAAAATATTATGAAGATGTGTTCGATCTAATCCAACAAATTAACTACAATTTGTCTTCAACATTCATTGATGGTAATAAAATTCATTGCATTCATCCATGAAAGGACTAACAAGAAACAAGAGGAAGAAAACTTAATAACCATAGTCCCAATTATGATTTTCATTCATCATGTATGATAGAAAGATACATAGATAAATGCAATCATCCAAGCACAATTATGGAACTCATTGAGAAATTAATGTTGGTCCAAGAGCAAAAACGTAGAATGGCATAATATGAGGATCACGAAAAGGATTCTTGACATTGTGTCATAACACTTATTATAAAATCAACTACATATAAATTTAGTTGAAAAATATAAACTATAGATGTATCTATGGAAGATTTCCTACTTTAATTATGGAATCAATATATTGATAGGCTGGCAAAACCCACTTGACAATGGATCTTCTGTTTCAAGTTGACTTAGAGTGTTCTCTCGAGTTTCATGAGCTTTTTATTTTCCTCAAAATAATTGTTCTTTTGATTTTCTTTAAAAATTTAAGTTGACACATCAAATCCATGATTATTTGCTCAAAATAGTCTCCGCAGCCTTTTCTACTATTTTTGACTCTCCTTCAATGAATTGATCATTTTTTTTCGCGTAAAGTTTACAAATTGGTTTTCTTAGCTATTTAACTTCATAAATGGGGTGCCTCTTTCTCTCTAATCCCTCTAAATCCTTTTTTCCATTGTATCTCACTAGATTGATAGGATGAAGTGTCATCCTTGACATCATCATCAACCAATTCATCGCCTAAGGTATTTCCCATCATAAATTGATTGGCACCTTTCCTTCAGATCCTTCCTTCAACTGTCATTTGGTCAATCAATAGTTTTCCACATCATCTTTGATATTATAATTCATAAATCATAAAACTTGCTAGAAAATTGCCCTCCTTTCTTCCAATTTTGTTGAAATTTGATCTTGAGTGGTTCATTGATGTCATGCATACATCATCCCCTTTCACAAATCAACCGACAATGAATCAACTTCCAGGAATCAATTGATTGGTTGTCCAAGACAACAAAGTTTGAAAATTTGATTCTCTTTTGATAATCAGTGTCTCTTGAATCTAGTTGTATGCTTGGAGATTGACATTTTATGCTTGGAGGTTGACCTTTTTAGCTCTTTATGGTCCTACATTTTTTATTTTGTTGAGATCATAGTTGAGAAAATCTGCAAAAATTCTGCAGAATCTTGATTTTTTTAAATGCCGATGCAATCTGCAAATTCTCGGTGATGCAAAGATTTTTTGCCGATTTATTCAAAAAATCTGCAATTTTTTTTTTAGGCTACGACCAATTTAGGGTTTTCTTTATGCAAGCCCATTTTTCAGCTGTTAATGTTTGAACTTCAAAGTTTAAAGTTTAAACCCTAAACCCGAAACCCTCTTTTTAAGTAAATATTGCTGCTTGATAACTATGTATGTAAGCCCATTTTTCAGTTGTTAATGTTTGAAACTTTGAACTTTGAAGTTTAAACCCTAAACGGGTTTAGGGTTTTGTTTTTTTTTTCCTCCTCTTTTTAAATAAATATTGTTGCTTGGTCACTACGTATGCAAGTCCATTTTTTAGCTGTTAAAATCATTGTAATATGCATGAAAAAACATTTTTCAATGAAAACCTTTGTTTTCTTCGTTTTTTTTTTGCCGATTCTTTGCTTTTTTGCTGATTCCTGATTTTTATCGATTTTTAAAAATGCCGAGATTCCGATTTTCTCAACTATGGTTGAGATTAATGCCTTTTATTGGTGATGTCAATTTTCAATCAATCACCGAAAAGTAGTGGTGCAAACAACTACACTCTCCAACTCAAATGATTGCAAGTCTATAAATAACTTTGCTTTGGAAAACATCCTTCACATAATAGATGGCAAGTCTTCCCATTCCTTAGTCAAAACTTGCATAATAGATGACAACTGCATTCATAACATAAACAAAAACCATGTTCACCCATTAGACATCTCTCATTTTTTAACAATATTTGCTCTTGCATGATAATGGTCTTGCAGTAGATGGTAATCTACTTGTTCAAAACTTGAATTACAGCTTCCCGTTAGACAATATCCCAGTTTTAGATGGCAACCCCTTTGATAGCTTCCTCATCACTCCTTTAGACAACATATTTCATGATCTATTTGGCACTTAACTTGACATTTGAGGACATCCCTCCTTGTTTTTACTTGGATAAGAGTCCCTTAAATTGCATCCACACAGATGACAAGTTCATGATAGTAATTATCTTTTATATATCCTGCACACTTCAGCTGGTCACCACATTTTATTTACATGACATTATTATTGGATTGAATGACATTCACTTCTACTACTTTCTAAATGACACTTGCACAATTGTGATAGCATGTTGTCTCCATTCAATGTATGAAATTATCTTAGAAGGTGGACTTCTTGCACTAGAAAGTAGTTTACTTGTATGGCACATTCTTTTTCCTTTTTTGTCCATTCTTTCATAGTTCACAAACTGGGGAGATCTCAACCCCAAAGCACTCTACCTTAGCAATATGGTTCTTGGACAAGAACCTCAACTCTGAATTCATTATGCAACGAGTGCCTTCATATACATGCACATTAAAAATAAGTGTCCATTTACATGCACATTAAACATACCATATAAGTACTTAATGGCATATTTGTAAATTAGTAAACTTTAGTCATCAACATTCCTTTTAAAGCAACCATTCAATTAACAAATTACCAAATAAATTCATATAAACTTCCATTATGTGTCATAATGCAATCGTTGCTATAAGAAAATAAATATTGACACTGTATTGAGAAAACCCCAATATAGATTTCATGACTAATACAAATACACTATTATCTTTGGAGTTTGAAATGTTTCTAGTTCACATAACCAAGAAATGAACATTATGGTATACAGCTACAATGTCAGCTTAACCTCAAAGGATGCATTATAAACCATTAGTAAGACATCCTAAAAAGCATCATGGAGTGAGCAATATAATGTAAAGGTAATTTTGATTTTTCTTAAATTTCTCATTTTTAAGATATGGAAATCTATAAAGTCCAAGTGCAAAGTAATAACACTCCAACACAATGGTGAAGTCCACCATATGGTGGGAATGGCAATCCCAACCATATGGAATATTTTCACTAATACCAGCCACCTAAAAGGCAGATATCACTTAATATCTGACATAAGGTAGATATCACTTTGTATTTGACATAATTTTAGAGTTCAAAACAATGTTCATGCTTCACTTTAATGCAATTTCACATGATATGCACCTCTTTCTCGAGGTATCTACATTAAAAAGTGAGCTCCTCCCTCTTGGAATCAACACATCTGCTTTTTTTTTCTCACTAGTAATATCCCTATTTGCCTATTAGGATTTGATTCTATGAAATGGTATAGCACACATCTGCATCTCTTTCATGATGAGACATTCATTAACCAATTCCTGTTTTCCAATATGGATGCATTATGTACTATTAGTAAGACATCCTAAAAAGCGTCATGAAGTGCACAATATAATGTAAAGGTAATTTTAATTTCTCTTAAATTTCCTATTTTTAAGATATGGAAATCTATAAAGTCCAATATTCAAAGCAACAACACGAGTACAATGATGAAGTCCACCATATGGTGGGAATGACAATCCCAACCATATGGAATATTTCCACAAATTCTTACCAGCCAGCTAAAAGGCATATATTACTTAGTATCTGACATAAGGCAGATATCACTTCGTATCTGACATAATTTTAGAGTTCAAAACAATGTTCATGCATCACTTTAATACAATTAAATAGTGAGCTCCTCCCACTTGGAATCAACACATCTGCTTTTTTTCTCATTAACCAATATCCCTGTTTGCCTATTAGGATTTGATTTTATGAAATGGTGTAGCACACATCTGCATCTCTTTCATAATGAGACATTCATTAAACAATTCCTGTTTGCCAATATGGATTCAATTTTACAAAAATGGTCACAATTATCATTACCAATCAACAATTCACTTCACAGTGAACAGCATGTGATTCATATCATGCATCTAAAATAAGCAATCTAATCTTCCCATAGAACAATAATAATCTCACAAATGACTGTCATACCAACTAGGTATAACATATTGCCAAATGCAATCTTCAATTTCCAGATTAACTCTAAACTTGCAAGAAATAAGTTCTTTCATGGAGTACAAATGTAATGCTGCTAAAAATGAAATCTATGAACAAATTTCAATCATGCATTATGTACGAACGAAATGTACTAAAGGCTCCCGAGTTAAGGTTTAATGAGGAACCTAAAAAATGCAGTAAAAGAATGAGAAATTACCGACAATGATATGAAATCACACTATCAAATGGCCCATTTATTATGATGTACACAATAAAAGTCAAAACATGCAACTATATCATGCTCCACTTGAATACCAAAACACAACAAACTCAGAAAAAAACACACAATCCTCCCTTTATGATTTAATTTGGTTTAACGAATTCCATAAAGCCACAATCACTCACAGCACATATTCATAGCAAAGACATAAATAGAGTTATCAAATCTACCCACAATCACTCACAGCACATATTCATAGCAAAGACATAGATAGAGTTATCAAATCTACCCTCTACAAATACATCGTAGAATCAAAATAATTATAGAGTTTGCAATCATTAAAATGTTTACAACAGGTCTAAAATTTAAGTTTAGGCATAACTAATTTCTAGTAACATGAGAAGAGTAATATCATATCTAAGACTCACAGCACAACACAACAAAATCAGAAAAAAACACACAATCCTCCCTTTATGATTTAATTTGGTTTAACGAATTCCATAAAGCCACAATCACTCACAGCACATATTCATAGCAAAGACATAAATAGAGTTATCAAATCTACCCACAATCACTCACAGCACATATTCATAGCAAAGACATAGATAGAGTTATCAAATCTACCCTCTACAAATACATTGTAGAATCAAAATAATTATAGAGTTTGCAATCATTAAAATGTTTACAACAGGTCTAAAATTTAAGTTTAGGCATAACTAATTTCTAGTAACATGAGAAGAGTAATATCATATCTAAGACTTCTGTGCATCTACATATGCCCCTTTTTAATACAACATATCTATGTATTTATGCTATCTCATAAACTTGTCAGGTGGCAAGTACCTACAATTATATCCTTAGCCATTGCAGTAGCTTAATGGCCAACTACAACTTGCCAAATACCCATACTCATGTAGATTATATAACCGGTCTAGTCATAGAGAAAAAGACATCTCAATTGTTAATTTAAATCTCAAATGTTCAAACCAAGAATGCTCACTGTTCTTATATACTTGCAGTCACAGAGAAAATTATCAAGTGCCATAAGCAAGGTGTTCCAAGTAAGGCTTCCCCTCAAGTATTTAGATAAGACCCAACAACATATTCATTCATCCAAAACCAAATATATAGTCACACTTGCCTTACATTATCCAGAGAAAAAAAATTGTAGAGTTCATACCATGGCATGAATCCCTTAAGACAATATCTAGGGCATAAGGAGTGTAGAATGCTATTCAAAAACAGTTAGGGCATATTCTCATTGCTATAAACATAAACAGTTGCAATAATAAAGTCTAGAACTTTTATGATTAGAGTTATCACATTCACCATTAAGGTACATTGGCATATTTTCCTCTATTTCTATCCAATTAATTTTTAAACATTTGAAATCCAAATATGCAGACTATAGAGAATGTTGACAGGGAAACAAATCTAAAACATGTTTCGACTCAAACAACTGAAAATAAAAGCAACAACAATATCTAACTTATATTTAAAAAAGAAGAGATGCTCTGAAGCTATTCCATTTGCTAGAACATCATTCTATAATTACAACTAGTAGAAAACAAAGTTCTCTGCAATATCAATCTAGGGCTTTTCTGGTTGGAAAAAAACTCAACAATAAGACCAAAATATCAACTTATTTGCCAAAAGATAACCATCATAGTTTAAATATTTACATCCTTCTCCAACACCAACATTGTTAAATGGATTTCTCTTCGTTTCACACAAGCCATGGTTTTTATAAATTCTTGGACATCATAAACAAGGAGAAGAAGCTTTAGTCACACCCATGCAAACTTCAGATCAAACTAGACACAATCTCCGTATAATCATTGATTGAAAATAAAGTTTTTTTTAATATTCTTAGATTATACATATGAGGAGATAAAAGATGTTGTTTATGATGTTCACTCAATGACACTGAGAGGGGGGGTGAATCAGTGTAGCTATTAATTTTAATATCTACAGCATTTAATATGAAATAAAGAGAACTTGAAAACTGGAAAAACAACTTGAACAAGAGAGCACACCACAACACTCAATATACCGAGGTTCACCAATTTGGCTACTCCTCAAAAATGACTGCTTGGACTCCAATCCAAATCCAGTCTTTGCAAAATATCAATTTTACAAATACTTTACCAGCATCAACTGGAAGGAGCACCAACCCCTTAATTTTCTCATCGCAACTGGATGGAGCACCAACCCCTAGTACCAAGCACCAACTTGGACTGCAATTCCATTCAAATTAAAATGACATAAGAATGTCTTCACTTCATGCACGACCCCGATCGGTCTGCAATTAACCCAACTCTGCACACTCTCACTACTCTGCTAATTTTTCTCTTGACTCTTTTCTAACCCTCTTTTTACAGCAATTTCCCTCTAACAGCAGCAACATTATTTTTTGCACGATTGTCCTTTTTATAATCTGTTTTTCTCATCGAAACTCTTTGTCTTCCATAGCGTTTCAATCCCGCATGCAGTCGGATTACATTCTCGAGCCGTTCGAATTCTTTTCTCCTTTCCAATGCGGTTGTTCGAATCCTTCCAAATACGACTCGTTCGAATGCCGCACATCCTTCTTCTAGAAAGCTTTTCGATCCTTCCTATTTTATGTTTCGAATGCTGCAAATACGTTTATTTTAATCGACTGTTCTAATGCATTTTCAATCGGCTGTTCGAATGCTTTTTTGATACTGACCTATACGACACTTTGAACGCTTTTCAATCATGCATATACATCTGTTCCCATGCATGTCCGACACCTGTCAACGTGTAACTGTCGATCTGACATCAGTTACTTTTTACGTAACAAGCTGCATGATTTTCTGTATGCTTTTTCCGACACGTGTCACCTTGCATGCTCCTGCGGGTTTTACTCGCCGATTGCATCTGTCGCGATATCGCGACACTTTTTGAAGCCGTACACTTCATGCCCTTCTTTGTCGCGAAATCGCGACCATTTTGGCTTTGAAAGCTTTCCTTCTGTTCATGTCGTGATATCGCGACACTTAGAACTTTTGTCGACGTCATCTCGTATGTTGTCGCGAAATCGTGACCATTTTGGCTTTGAAAGCTTTCCCTGCTTCTTGTCACGATATCGCGACACTTAGAACTTTTGTTGATGTCATCTTGTATGTTGTCACGAAATCGCGACACTTCAGCTTCAAGCTTTCCTCTGCACCTTGTCACGATATCGCGACACTTTCAACTTTGTTGACGTCATCCTTATGCTGTCACGAAATCGCGACACTTCGACTTTCAACGACTTTCCTTGCATCTTGTCACGAAATCGCGACACTTCCGCTTCCGTACACTCTCCTTTGCCAGCAACAGCGAAAATGGAACATGTCGCGAAATCGTGACGTTCTCTGCTTCCGTACAATCTTCTTTGCCAGCAATCGCGAAAATGGAACATGTCACGAAATCGCGACGTTCTCTGCTTCCGTACACTCTTTGCTTCATGCAGTAGCGAAATCGCGACAACTTTGTGCCTTGTGCTTTCGACTTGCTACATCTTTAAGTTTTGCAATTTTGAATGGTAGCGAAATCGCTACACCTTTGTTTCCATACATTTTGTCATGCAATGAAATCGCTACATCTTCTTGTTTGTGCCTTTTCACTTGTAGCGAAATCGCTACACCTTTGTTTTCTGCACTTCCTATTTGTAGCGAAATCGCTACACCTTTGTGCCATGTATTTCCATCATGCGAACGAAATCGCTACACCTTTGTTTCCATTCATTTCAACATGTAGCGAAATCGCTACACCTTTGTTGCTGAGCATTCTCTCTCCTCTTCGGGTCGCGAAAACCCGACGTGTCGCGATATCGCGACACTTTTCGTTGCTAGCTCCTTTCCTCCATTTATGTCGCGAAATCGCGACATCTTTTCACCTTGCTTCCCTCTCTGCACGACATGTCGCGAAATCGCGACAGTTTACCTTTCACTTTCTCTCTCCTCTGCCATGTCGCGATATCGCGACAAATTGGCATGCACTTTCTCTCTCCTCGGCAATGTCGCGAAATCGCGACAATTTTCCTTGCATTTTCTCTCCTCGGCAATGTCGCGAAATCGCGACAATTTTCCTTGCATTTTCTCTCTCCTCGGCAATGTCGCGAAATCGCGACAATCTTCCTTGCATTTTCTCTCTCCTCTGTTTTGTCGCGATATCGCGACAGAAAACATGTCGCGATATCGCGACAGTTTTCTTCCTTGTCTTTTTCTGCCAATTTCTGAATCTGGGTCACCTCTGTTTTTCTTGAAATTCACTGCACTTGATCTGATCGACCTCTCGAATCGCATCAATCGCATCAACTGTCTCGTGTTGACAACAATGACAATACTTTTGCAATTCTTTTGCTGCACCTTGCTCAACAATCTCCCCCTTTGGAATTGTTGGCAACACTATCGCAACCTTGCTTAATTTCTTCTCCCCCTTTGCCAATAATACCAAAGGGTCGCTGCAGACTCCCCCGAGTCTATGCACAACATTCTCGGACTTAAAAAGTTTGAATGCTCCCCCTAAGAATGTGTTTCCCATAGCTAGTCAATGCTTGGGTGGTGTGACTACTCCCAACTTCTTCCGAAGGTATTCAAATACTTCCTTTGGCAAAGGTTTTGTGAATATATCGGCTACTTGCTCGGTAGTTGGAACAAAATCCAATTTAACCTCTCCTTCCGCAACTTTATCCTTCAAGAAATGATATCGGATTGCAATATGTTTGGTTCTTGAATGCATTATTGGATTCTTGGATATGTTGATAGCACTAGTGTTATCACATTTAATTGAAATTGGCTCTTTGAAATGAATACCAAGATCTTTCAATGTTTGTCTCATCCATAATATCTGGAGTACAACATGTTGTTGCTTGCAATGTATTCTGCCTCTGCGGTGGATAGAGATACTCGATTCTTGTTTCTTGTTGTGCCATGCTACCAGCTGTCTCCAAGATAAAATGCTCCTCCACTTGTGCTCTTTCCGTCATCAATACATCCCGCCCAATCTGCATCGAATATGCAATCAAAGTGAAATCTTTACCTTTTGGGTACCACAACCCATAATCCATAGTGCCCTTGAGATATCCGAAGATCCTCTTTACAAGCTGTTACATGAGTTTCTTTGGGACTGGCCCGAAATCTTGCAACCATGCATACTGCTTGTAATATATCTCGGTCTAGTGGTCATTAAATATAGCGAGGCTTCCAATCATAGACTCGTACATTGTTTGATCTACATCTGGGGATTTATCATCCTTGCTCAACTTGCAGCTTGTTGTCATGGGAGTGCTAACTGGTTTAGTGTCTTCCATTGTGAACTTTTTTAGCATTTCTTTTACATATTTAACTTGAGAAATAAAAATGCCTTTTTCATTTTGATTGACCTGCGAGTCCTAGGAAATAAGAAAGTTCACCAATCATAGACATCTCAAATTCTTTCTTCATTTTAGTTGATATGTCTTTGCAGTATTCATCCATGCTGCTGCCAAATATTATATCATCTACATAAACAACAAGAACAATAAGATGGCCCTTCTCTGTTTTGACATATAAGTTGTTGTCCACCAAACCTTTCTTGAACCCTTGTTTAATTAGATAGTTATCCAGCCTTGCATACCATGCTCTAGGTGCCTGTTTCAAACCATATAATGCTTTCTTTAACCTGCAAACAAAATCTGGGTTGTCACCAAGTTGAAAGCCATCTGGTTGTTCAATGTAAACCTCTTCTTCCAGTTTTCCATTCAAAAATGCTGATTTTACATCCATTTGATATACTTTGAAGTTTTTATGAATTGCTAATGCCAGAAACATTATGATTGCCTCTAGTCCAGCTACCGGTGCAAAAGTTTCCTCAAAATCAATGCCTTCAACCTGAGCATAGCCTTTACAGGACCAATCTTGCCTTATTTATGACAACTTTGTCCATCTTCATTTAATTTATTTCGAAAAACCCATTTAGTGCCAATTATGTTTTTATTTGTTGGTCTAGGTACTAATTCCCAGGTATTGTTTTTCTCAATCTGATCTAGTTCTTCATTAATTGCCTTCAACCAACTTTCATCAGTGCTTGCTTCAACAACATTTTTAGGTTCAATGCTAGATAACAGAGAATAGTTCCGCACTGGTCGGTTCTTCTTGTCTGAATACCATCTTTGGGATCCCCAATAATCTGTTCACTTGGATGATTTTTCTGCCAGTTGCCTGTTTTAAATTTCCTGTTTTCTTCTTCTTCTGATTCAGTTTTTACACCATCTGGATCAATTTTCTGATTCTTATCTGTTTCCTTTTCATCATCACCTTCAATGACTTCTTCATAGATGGGGTAGTTTTCTTGATAAGTAATTTCTTGTTCTCTACCTTCATCAACTTTCACATCAGCACTCTCAACAATTTTCTTTAGCCTTTTGTTATAACATGTGTAGGCTTTGCTTTTTGTTGAGTAACCAAGAAAGATACCTTCATCAGCTCTATTTTCAAATTTATCGAGATTATCTTCGATCCGTTTGATGTAGCACTTGCTGCCAAATACTTTGAAATGTCTTGTTGTTGCCTTTCCGCCAAACCACAACTCATAAGGTGTTTTGCTTTCATGTGGTCTTAGCATGCACTTGTTTTGAATGTAAACTGCAGTATGTACTGCCTCTTTCCAAAATCTGTCAGCTATTTTGTTCTCAGCTAGCATTGTCCGTGCCATTTCCTGCACTGTCCTATTCTTCCTTTCTACAACACCATTCTACTGAGGTGTTCTAGCTGCTGAAAACTGTCTTCTTATCCCATATTTTTGACGATTATTCTGCAAATTCTTCTGAAATAAACTCTCCTCCTCTGTCTGATCTTAGGCATTTAATTCTTTGTCTTGATTGATTCTCAACAAGATTTTTGAAGGTTTTAAACATCTCAAAGGCTTCTGATTTAAGTTTCAAAAATAGTACCCATGTCATTCTTGAGTAGTCATCTATACACAACATAAAATATTTGTGTCCATTTATGCTTTCAGTTCTCATGGGTCCACATAAATCAGTGTGAATTAGTTCTAATGGCTTGCTCGTGAAATATTCTTTTGCTTTGAAAGTGGCTCTGGTTTGTTTTCCCTTTTGGCATGACTCACAAATACTGTTTGAAGGTTTACCAATAGTTGGTATGTCTCTTACTGCCCCTTTTGAGCTGATTTTTACCAGATTATCAAAGCTTATGTGACCGAGTCTCTTGTGCCACGGCCAGTTTTCTTCTTCCCCGACCAACCAAGCAAGCTCCTTCCGAAGTCTCCGAAAGTGTATACAGATTTCCAGAAGTTCTCGATCCAGTGGCTATTAACTTTCCATTTTTTGTCTTTCTTACTTCACGACCCTCCTTCTTGAAGATTACATCATGACCTCTGTCACGGATTTGATCGACACTCAACAAGTTATGCTTCGGACCAATCACAAACAAGACTTCTTTTGATTTTATATTGCCATCACCGATCTTGACTGATCCCTTTCCAACAATCTTTGCTCCATCATTATTTCCAAATTTCACAGAACCACCTTCATAATTTTGCAAATTCTCAAATTTCTGCTTGTCACCTGTCATGTGACTGGAACAACCACTGTCAAGTATCCAAGGTGCAGATTTGTTCACGAGCTTTAAAGGCGATCTGAACAATCAAAGATTCCTTTTCTTTCCATTCTGGTTTGATGACAGATTTAGCTACTTGTTTTGCCTTTGTCTTCTCATTAGCATGTGCTTGTTTTTCAAGAATTTTCTTGTTTTGTTTCAACTCACTTGATTGAGATTTTCTACCCTGATAATTATTTGCTTGCAAAAGTGCTTCTACATTTTCTAGCAATATGTCCAAAATTATGACAATTATAACATTCAACTGCATAATTCATTAAAGGAGAAAAAACATTTCCGCTTGTGAAATTCCTTTGAGATACATTATGCCCGCAATCTGAAATCTTATGGCCATAAGCATTGCATTTAAAACAATAACTCGAAAAGGAATGATTAAACCCGGGTGCCGGTCTTTGCCGGTTTGAAGTAGGAGCCATAAATCTTCTCCTTCTTGGATGTGTGACTTTTGTGAAGCCATCTTTGTCAGTACTCTTCTTGAGTCTGGCATTATTGCTTTCTTGGGCATGATTTGTTTTTTCTAGGTCAACTCTGATCTTTTCTTCTTTCTTTATGGGTTCTACATTCAAGGCCTTTGAACCCTTTGATGATTCTCCTTCATCGAAACCTAAACCAAATTTGATGTCGGGAGGCCTTTGATTATTTAACATTTTATCCGACTTTTACGAGTACTTTCTTCAAACTTATGAAAACAGTTCAATTTTCTATTCATCTCCTCTAATTGCATTCTTAACTTAACCATGTCTTCCTCTAGCTTGCTGCATTCAACTGTCTTTACAGTTAATTGTTCATCAAGAACTTCAGACATTTTCTTGAATTCCTCTGTCTGTATTTTTAAACTATTTATTATGTCAGTGGCATCTTCTAGTTTTCTTGAAAACTTTTTGTTCTTTTTCCTTTCAACACTCAACTCTTCAAGTGCAACAAGCAATTCTCCTTCCGAGATAAACTTCAGCCTCATCTTTAAAGTTTTCATCACCTTCCTGATTTTCTTCTGTTCTTTCCTCTTCAAGTGCCATGAACAGAGCTTCACCTTTTCTTCTTCGGAATCCTCATCCGAGCTTTCTTGAGAAGTCTTGACATTCTTGGATATGAAGCTTTTCTTCTTGAAGTTGTTCTTTCCGAAATTTTGTTTCTTCTTCCAGTCACCTTTTTCTTGGTGTGAGCCTTCACCATTTTTGGTTTTCTCCTGCATTGGACATTTGGCTGCAAAATGACCGACTCCTCCACAATTGAAGCACTTAAAAGGTAGCTTTCCTCTATATTTTCCTTTTCCCTTTGTGAGTTTTCGAACAAAATTAACTTTTGTTTCATCCAGTGTCTCTTCATCCTCAGATTCATGTTCAGCTTTTATATTCTTGTGTGCTTTAAAAGCTGCTTCTCTGTCTATAGACTTGGTTTGTCCTATTCTCATTTCATATGTTGTCAGGGAACCATGCATCTCATCCAAGCTGAAGTAGTTTAGATCTTTTGCCTCTTCTATTGCAGAAACTTTGGAATTAAATCTTTTGTGCAGTGTTCTGAGAACCTTTTTCACAACAACTGCATCATCAATTTCTTCACCGAGTCCTCTGATTGCATTAATGATTCCGTTGACTCTCAGCATATAAGCCTCTATGTTCTCATCTTCATTCATTTGCGGTGCTTGAACCGTGCTCGATGAGTTTGCGGCTTGGCTTCCTTGATCTTGCTTGTCTCCTTCATGGATGCTTTTCAGTTTATCCCACATGTCTTTTGCTGATTTACAGCTCATGACTCTTATCAGTTCACTGTCAACAAGCCCACACATTATGGCATTCTTAGCTTTGGAGTTGTTCTCAAATTTTTTCTTCTCAGCAGTATCTGTTGGAGGAGTAGTGGGTGTCTGTGTATCCACTATCTACGGAATCCCAAATATCATATCCCAATGCACTCAGATATGTTTGCATCCTGAGTTTCCAGAAAGTGTAATTTGTTCCATCGAATAAGGGAGCTTTGTTGGATGAGAATCCTTCACCGCTTGCCATTGTTTCTTCCAAGATCTCCTTAGCTGATTAAGCTTGAACAAGGAACTTGGCTCTGATACCAATTGATGTTCACACAATGACACTGAGAGGGGGGGGTGAATCAGTGTAGCTATTAATTTTAATATCTACAACATTTAATATGAAATAAAGAGAACTTGAAAACTGGAAAAACAACTTGAACAAGAGAGCACACCACAACACTCAATATACCGAGGTTCACCAATTTGGCTACTCCTCAAAAATGACTGCTTGGACTCCAATCCAAATCCAGTCTTTGCAAAATATCAATTTTACAAATACTTTACCAGCATCAACTGGAAGGAGCACCAACCCCTTAATTTTCTGCTGCAACAGATGGAGCACCAACCCCTAGTACCAAGCACCAACTTGGACTACAATTCTATTCAAATTAAAATGACATAAGAATGTCTTCACTTCATGCACGACCACCGGTCGTGCGCAATTAACCCAACTCTGCACACTCTCACGCGCTCTGCTAATTTTTCTCTTGACTCTTTTCTAACCCTCTTTTTACAACAATTTCCCTCTAACAGCAGCAACATTATTTTCTGCACGACTGTCCTTTTTATAATCTGTTTTTCTCATCGAAACTCTTTGTCTTCCATAGCGTTTCAATCCTGCATGCAGTCGGATTACATTCTCGAGCCGTTCGAATTCTTTTCTCCTTTCCAATGCGGTTGTTCGAATCCTTCCAAATACGATCGTTCGAATGCTGCACATCCTTCTTCTAGAAAGCTTTTCGATCCTTCCTATTTTATGTTTTGAATGTCTGCAAATACGTTTATTTTAATCGGTTGTTCTAATGCATTTTCAATCGATCTGTTCGAATGCATTTTCACTTGCACTAGTTCGAATGCTTTTTCGATACAGCCTATACGACACTTTGAACGCTTTTCAATCATGCATATACATCTGTTCCCATGCATGTCCGACACCTGTCAACGTGTAACTGTCGATCTGACATCAGTTACTTTTTACGTAACAGGCTGCATGATTTTCTGTATGCTTTTTCCGACACGTGTCACCTTGCATGCTCCTACGGGTTTTACCTGCCAGACTGTTACCTGTCGCGATATCGCGACACTTTTTGAAGCCGTACACTTCATGCCCTTGCTGTCGCGAAATCGCGACCATTTTGGCTTTGAAAGCTTTCCCTCTGTTCATGTCGCGATATCGCGACACTTAGAACTTTTGCTGACGTCATCCTGTATGTTGTCGCGAAATCGCGACCATTTTGGCTTTGAAAGCTTTCCCTCTATTCATGTCGCGATATCGCGACACTTAGAACTTTTGCTGACGTCATCCTGTATGTTGTCGCGAAATCGCGACCACTTTGGCTTCGAAAGACTTTCCTTGCACCTTGTCGCGATATCGCGACACTTTCAACATTTGCTGACGTCATCCTTAAGCTGTCGCGAAATCGCGACGCTTTCGGCTTTCAGCAGCTTTCCTTGCACCTTGTCGCGATATCGCGACACTTCCGGCTTCCGTACACTCTTCTTTGCCAGCAACCGCGAAAATGGAACATGTCGCGAAATCGCGACGTTCTCTGCTTCCGTACAATCTTCTTTGCCAGCAACCGCGAAAATGGAACATGTCGCGAAATCGCGACGTTCTCTTCTTCCGTACAATCTTTGCTTTATGCAGTAGCGAAATCGCGACAACTTTGTGCCTTGTGCTTTCGACTTGCTACATCTTTAATTTTTGCAATTTTGACTGGTAGCGAAATCGCTACACCTTTGTTTCCATACATTTTGTCATGCAGCGAAATCGCTACATCTTCTTGTTTGTGCCTTTTCACTTGTAGCGAAATCGCTACACCTTTGTTTTCTGCACTTCCTATTTGTAGCGAAATCGCTACACCTTTGTGCCATGTATTTCCATCATGCAGCGAAATCGCTACACCTTTGTTTCCATTCATTTCAACATGTAGCGAAATCGCTACACCTTTGTTGCTGAGCATTCTCTCTCCTCTTCGGGTCGTGAAAACCCGACGTGTCGCGATATCGCGACACTTTTCGTTGCAAGCTCCTTTCCTCCATTTATGTCGCGAAATCGTGACATCTTTTCACCTTGCTTCCCTCTCTGCCAGCATGTCGCGAAATCGCGACAGTTTACCTTTCACTTTCTCTCTCCTCGCCATGTCGCGAAATCCGACAAATTGGCATGCACTTTCTCTCTCCTCGGCAATGTCGCGAAATCGCGACAATTTTCCTTGCATTTTCTCTCTCCTCGGCAATGTCGCGAAATCGCGACAATTTTCCTTGCATTTTCTCTCTCCTCTGTTTTGTCGCGATATCGCGACAATCTTCCTTGCTTTTCTTTTTTGTCGCGATATCGCGACAGTTTTCTTCCTTGTCTCTTTTTGCCATTTTCTGAATCTGGGTTACCTCTGTTTTTCTTGAAATTCATTGCACTTGATCCGATCGACCTCCGAATCGCATCAATCGCATCAATCCATCTGTGTTGACAACAATGACAATACTTTTGCAATTCTTTTGCTGCACCTTGCTTAACAGTTTATGGTTATTTAATTATATTTCAGCTATTTATTTAATATATGGTTAGTTAACTATATTGATACAACTCTATTTTATAAGTTTTAAATCTTAAACTTTTATTTAAAGTTTTAAATTTTTTATCTTAAACATTCTCTAAGTTATTAATATGATTAACCTGAAAATCTTACTTTAGTGTTATGTATGTTGTTTTTTTTACTCATTGAATGCGTGACTATGGAGGATATAGATTTTTTTTTAAAGCTAAAAATCCCTTGTAGGTCCGTCAATCATGGGGTTCTACATCGTCAAAGTCATTCGAGAGTCGTGCTCGGCTCTCCTGCACCAACGTTATCAATTGAATTTTGGGTACTCAATTCAACTTTTTGGTAGAGTGAAGATTCGAACATGGGACCTCTCCAACTCACCTACAAGATTTAGCTATACCTCTTCTTTTATAAATTATTATCTCTAAAAAGAGATAAAAAGACTATGCATCATATTCACTATGCTCTGGTGTGGTCGAGGTTAAAAAAATAAAACATTGTTATTTTAAAAGGCACCTTTTAAACATTCAACTTCCATGAATATTGTTATTTTTTTTATTTGGTTATTGCGAGAAACTTTTATGACCGACGCACAAGGTTGAGCAGTCTCCTCCCAACCATGACCTCTCGTAAAGCCGAGAGCTATACTAGAGAATTTAACACAAAACCACCACACACCCATCTCTTCACACATTCACTCACACCGCGGTTTGAACCTTAAACTTCCCGAAAAAACCCAAAACCCTAGTCATTGCACTCCAAAAAGGTACAAGGTTATTTCATTTTATAGGTTTGGGATATCCTAAGTTATTGGCATTCTCTCAAAGAATATACTATTTGTCTTCACTTTAGAGATGGTAATTTAATTGATTGCCTTTGTTCTTTCTTATTCAGCGATATTTGGTTTTAAATGACATTTACTACATGGTTGGGTTTCTGGTCATTATAGTTTAGTTGGTATAAGAATTCATTTTGATAATATACATTAAAAGATATGGATTCTGGTTTAAATATTTTTTTTAAGAATTAGACAATAGTTTTTTAGTTTACACTTTTTAAGATGGATGATATAATCTTGTTTTATATATCTTAAAAGTTAGTGTTCTTTTATTTTATCAAATTTTTATTTTTCCATCTATTTGTTAAAGATGATCATTTTAGTCTTGTTGCCATCTTCAGTACAGTCATAATTATTGCTTTTAAGTTGAATTCATTGACAATACTCATAATTATTTCTTTTATGTTAAATTATCATACATTAAGATATTTATCGAATTATAATAAATTTATATCACACTTCTATCATATGGATCACCAGATACATTCTCTTACAACCACCCCTATCTTAAACTTTCTAGTGAATGCAAAACCTATATCATTTTTATGTCTTGGACAATCTTAATAACCCATTTTTGTAAAATTTCTTTCAATTTCGATCTTCATCCTTGTTACCCTACAACCACTTCCTAGTCAACGCAAAACCTATACTGTTTTTTATGCCTTGGACAACATAATAACCCATTCTTGTAAAATTTCTTTCAATCTCAATCAAAGAGTATAGTCAACGCAAAACCTATACTGTTTTTTATGCCTTGGACAACATAATAACCCATTCTTGTAAAATTTCTTTCAATCTCAATCAAAGAGTATATTTAAAAAATCTAATACTATGTATCTTTTTTATGCCAAATTTTTAATTTTTCAAAACCAAGTCCTTTGTAAAAACAAAACCTTGTTATTTAAATTTGAAAATCATATGTCATGTAGGCCATTACGAGATCTTTTACATAATGCAAAAAGGATAAAACTTGAATTTAGCAAGTCAAAATCTGGTGCACACGTCAAAATACAAACTTTCCAATATACCATAATTTAAATACTTATAAAATAAAAAATATCCCTTGAAATAATTTAGAAGAATGTTCACCACAAAATTTAAGGTGTCTGTACTTTAGAATAAAAATAGCCTTAAAACATCTATATCTACATTAAATTTAATTCACACACACTACTCACTTGTTGACAAGTATTTACGTGTATAATTTCACAAAAAAAAAAAATCATATATCTTTAATCAAATGGAAATTTTAACAAAAAAATATAATTATAATCTACACTCAAACTACTTCAATTAAGTAGTTTACACCTGTTGGTTACGGATCTGCCACTTAGGAAAGGATTTTAATCTATTACGCCCTAGATTCGCCCAACAAATTGGAAGGCCGGAAGGAAGGAATGCCTTCCGTGCCAATCTCCGGAGAAGGCCGGCTCCTATATTAATCTACTTGGTTTTTTAGATAAAAGTGCTGGAAAGAGATAAAAATGGTGAAAGAAATGAAATATCATGTGTTTTAGGTGGGGAAGAACAAGCAACACGATCACAAATTAGCATCCAAACCAACAACAATCAAAACAAAGTATGTAACAGAAACTGCTATTGCGATTCTATCCTATGTATCATTCATTCAGTATTCCAAGTCTACTTAATAGCCAATGCTGTGATCCAGGATTCAGAATGACAGCAATCAGAAAAATAAATGACACGATGTAGAAATACTTGCAGAAGGCAGCATAAAAGAAAGAGACAAATAGTAGAGCCAAGGATGCTTTGTATTAAAAGAAGTGTTCTGTCACAACATAGCTCTCTAGCAATATGTTCCTCCCCCCATTACAATGAATTGAACTGCTATTTATAACAGAATTTTTCCCCATTACATTGACATTTTCCCCCCAAAATTGGCGGGGCAATCGAAACTTGACCCTTGTTAGATGTCAGAGTATCTTCTGGGATTTTGCCTCTTTGCGTTTACAGGTGCTCTGAAAGGGCATAGTAGTTGAAACCTCGTATCCCATTGATGTGGCTAGCACGGGTTGCTCTTTGCAGGCTCTCTAGGGACCTGACATGGTCACCTTGATAGGATGGGGGAAGAGATTTGCACTCACGTGCCATCGATATGCTTTAAAGGCTCACCTACTCCGTACTCCGAAGTATACTCTCAATTTCGTCAAGACGGGCTTAGATCCCAAAATTCTGCTTACTTTCATCTTGGGAGATGTTCTCTGCCTTAGCAACTCTAAAAACTGGGGGGAATCCGGCTTTAAAAATCTCTATTGATCTTTGCCGTAGGTCACTGAAAAATGAAAAGATGCTCAGAATCGCTGAATAGCGACGACGATCTCGGGAGTAGGGGTTGCGAGCGACCTTGGGCATAAACTGGAACGCGCTCAAAAATTGAGCGATCTCGAGAAATCCTGGTGAGCGACAACGATCTTGGGCGGGCTCCGTGCTGGAAATCGCTGAAAATCTGCAATGCTGCTGGGAAAGGTGGGCAGTGATGGTGATCGCGGGAGCAGGGACACTTAGCCAAATTTCCTTTGTTTTTCTTCTCCTTCCGCACGTCGCTGACAAATCGTGCGATGATGAGCATCGCCAGGCGGCAACAGCGTTCACGGGCACGGGCTGCTTCTTCCTTTTATCGTGCGCTAAAAAGCGCTGCGACGACGACGATCGCGGGCACGACGACACTTAGTCAAATTTGGCGCGACGACAGGCATCATTGGGAAGCGACGATGATCCTGGTCATCGGCACTTAGTCGTTTTAAAACTTCGCTCCAGATCGCTCGAACTACCCGCATTGCTGGGGATCACTCAGCAGCAACGACGATCACGGGAGCACCCAACACTTAGCAATTTTTTAAGCCCTTTTGCTGTTGCTCTTTGTTGTCGAAATGGCCCGCACTGCCAGGTATCGCTCGAAAGCGACATCGATTACGGACATGGGCCAACACTTAGCAATTTTTACATTTTTCTTTCAAACAATGATCCAAATCTGAAGATTGCTCTGGAAACTGGAAACTGAACAAACCGAAAATAAAATAAGAAAACTGAAACAAAACTAAGGAAGGGCAGAGGCAATGACCTGCCCAAAATTTTTGAAATTCTTTTACCCCTAGAAAAATGTGGGAACATTCCTGGTGGCTCGCAGGGTATTGAGCTCGCCTCGATGCAAGGATCGAGGTCTTTATCCTTTGGGCCCAGAGTCATCCTCGGTCCGTGCTTCTTCTTGATGCAAACCTTGGTCTTGCTGCTCTTCCTTCTCAAGATCATCTTCGCTTGATTGATTTTCAATGTCCTCCTTCTCGGACTCCTCTTCGGACGACTCCTCTTCTTCTTCTGGATCTTGCTCCGGATTAAGCTCTCCAGAGTCAAGGCGGTCTTGGATTCGTTCGAAAGTGTCCTGAACCTGAGCCCAGACATTCTCTGAGAAGGGCTCCATACCGCGAATATTGCTCGCCAAATGCCTGAAGGTTTCCACCTAGAGCATATCAATTTGTTCAACCTTCTGGCTCAAGTCAAGCAGACAGGAGCGAACTAGGCAGAACTTGGAGGTGAGCTTTGTCACCTGCTCCTCTTGAATCGGGTCCGCCCACCCATCAATGTTCGAAGTATCATTGGAAAAGGCATCCCACAATGCTTTCTTTGGGAGGCAGTTGCCATTGCTATCTGTAAAGCTCGAGAATCCGAGCGAGGAGAGAGTCAGAAAGGGGGCCAAGCATCTATCCTGCTCCTTTTCCAGTATGTCCAGCAATGCTCTGGCCCTTTGAATTTTTCCAAAGCTTTCAAAGAATGTATTGCAGCTGCCCAATCTCAGGCAACGGAATCTGTAGGGAGAATTTGGAGGTTTCGGTGCTCAAGGGTCCCTGCCTTGACAGCCAGATCGAGACAACGGTTTGCTTCGCGCTCTGCCTCCTCCACGAGAGGCTTACCCTCGACGGATACTTCTTTTACCTGGGCGATGAATGTGAGAACCAAAAGGGACTTAGAGGCTCAGGGTCTGAAGTTCTTCAACAGTCGGTTGCAGATCTCCTTAATGTGGTCCTTGGAGAATGTCTCCACTTGTACCATCCTCTCCTCCAGCTGCTGTTGAGCCTGCTGAAGCTGGCATTGAAGTTCAGTTATCTGGTGCTCAACAACCTTCTTCTGTTCTGTCGCCTCCTTTTCCAAGGTTGCAACCTGCTGCTTCAGCTGCTGGCACTCCTCAGAACTGTCCAACTGGGCCTGCATTCTTGCCATGCCCTCTTCTAGTTTGATTTTTTCATTTTATAGATCGTAGTAGCGCTCCTTCAACTGGAAGTGCTTTAGGCGCAGCGTATCGGTTCCATCATGAAGAGCCAGTGCCTCATTCTCGAAGCTGACCTCATTCAAGTCTTTGGTTTTGCTTCAATACTCATAATCTTCAGGGGTCATATTCTTTAGAGGCTTCTTAACTTTTGGAACCCTCTTTTCCTTGTGCAACAACGTGTTGTTGAAGTCAAATCTGGAGCGCTTGTCCACTTCAACAATCTCTTCGCTCCTTCTCTTCATAGCGTTCTGGGCCCATCTGTTGGAGGTGCGCTTAGCTTGAGTCGCCACAGGCTGGTTCTCCATTATCTAAATCAAATCTGTCTCTACGAAGAGAGGTCTGGCTAAAGGCAAACCCTGCTGCGACATGCGCTCTTCTGCAAACAGGTAAGGGGATATGGTAGTTAGGTGTTCTTCTACTCTAGGGGATGACTCAACCTAAACAGTAGAGGTAGACGATTTTTTAGGGTTTTCAGGCGATGTGCCGGCTGTGGGTGAAAGACGTGGAGAATGCGACGGATCTGAGGGAGCGACGCCTGGTAGAGTTTCTTCTAGGGTTTGGGGAATGTCAGGCTTTATGGAAGAATGGCCAGGCTGAGACTCTTCGGCGACGAAATGCTGGGCTTCCTTAATGAAGGGGTGAGATGCGTCAAGGGAAAGGGTGGTTACTGCTTTGCATGTTAGGAAAAAACTCCAAGATTCCACACCTGCAAGAGGAAGCACAATAACAAAAATATAGAACACGAAAATAGTAACACAAGTGACACAGAGATTTTATGTGGAAACTTGCAATGTGCATGAAAAACCACGGGGCAATGGCAACTTCTTCTTTTATTAATTTTCAACAAATATTACATTCACGTCCTTGGACGTTTTCAAAAACTCAACTTATTGTTCCATTATGCAAGGGATCACATCCCTTTTATAGAGCAAAAGGAAGACTCCAAAACTGTTCGTTTCATCTTCCAACGCAAGCCTCCAAAGACTGTTCGTTTCATCTTCCGCTCCTAAGACTTTTCGTCTTCCGCGTACATCTACCTAGATGTTTGCTTCTTTGGTGTCTTCTTGGCATGACGTTTGGCCTAGACGTCTGCCAACCCAGATGTCTGGCCTAGACGTCTGCCAGGCCAGACGTCTGGAGTCCAGACGTCTGGCAACCCAGACGTCTGGCCTAGACATGATGTCTAGTGGTCATACAGACTTCACACCTAACATTCTCCCACTTGAAGTTAGTATTCAGGAACTCTTCTGCCAAAATATTTTCATCCAGTGCCAATTGCCTAATGTTGCCCTTGTTACTTTTTTAGCAAGCCCAGAGAAGTTCTGCACCATTCAAACTTCTCTACCTTGACCGGCTTTGTAAGCATATCTGCAGGATTCACTTCAGTGTCAATTTTCTGCAACAAGATCCTACCTTCTTCCACCACATTTATGATAAAGTGGTACTTGACATCAATGTGTTTCGTGCGATCATGGAATATTGGATTCTTCACTAATTGAATAGCACTCTGGCTATCACAATGCAGCGTAATTTTCTCCTACATTACCTTGAAGTCACCCAACAATCGCTCTAGCCAAATTGCCTCTTTGTTGGCATGAGTTGTTGCAATGTATTCTACTTAAGTGGTTGATAAGGCCACAACAGACTGCAACTTAGAAGCCCAACTCACCGCTCCTCCAACAAGGGTGAAGGTATATCCTGTAGTGGATTTTCTCCCATCTCTATCTCCACCATAATCAGAATCCACAAAACTTGTAACTTTCAAATTTGTCGATCCAAAGTAAATGGCAACATCTGAAGTGGATCTTAAATATCTGAATATCCACTTCACCGCATTCCAATGCTCCTTACCAGGATTTGCCATGTACCGGCTGACTACTCCCACTGCTTGGGCAATATCCGATCCGGTGCTCACCATGGCATACATGAGGCTTCCTACTGTTGATGAATACGGTACACAAGACATGCTTGTCTTCTCTGCTTCCGTTCTAGGACACTGGTTGAAAGACAACTTTAAGTGTGGAAGAAGTGGGGTACTAACTGGTTTAGCATTCTGCATATTGAAGCGCTGCAGAATCTTTTCCACATGACTTTTGACTTAACCAGATCTTTCTTCCTTTTCTGTCCCTGTGTATCTTCATCCCTAAAATTTGGTTTGCTGCTCCTAAATCCTTCATTTCAAATGTCCTAGCCAACTGAGCCTTAAGATCAATGATTTTCTTCATGTTGGGGCCTGCAACCAACATATCATCAACATACAACAACAAAATAATAAAATTGCCATCGTCAAACCTCTTGTAGTATGCACAATGGTTAGCTTCACTCCTGCTGAAACCTTGGCTCTTCATGAAGGTGTCAAATTTCTTGTACCACATCCTTGGTGCCTGTTTCAACCCGTACAGTGATTTCTTCAGTCTGCAAACCAAATGCTCTTTGCCTCTTTCTTCATAGCCCTTAGGCTGATCCATATATCTCTTCCTCGAGATCACCATGCAAGAAAGCAGTCTTTACATCAAGCTGCTCCAGTTCCAAATCGTGTGCAGCTACAAGTGCAAGTAGAACTCTGATAGTAGTCATCTTCACCACTGGAGAGAAAATTTCATTGAAGTCAACACCGACTTCGCACATAGCCCTTTGCCACCAAGCGAGCTTTATAGTGTTCCAACAACCCGTTGTTGTTCTTCTTCACTTTGTACACCCACTTGTTTCCAAAAATCTTTCTTCTAGGTGGGAGATCCACAAGTTCCCAAGTTTTATTCTTTCGAAGTGCCTCGATTTCCTCCTCCATGGATTTCCTCCACTTTGTTGCATTCTCAAACTCTCTAGCTTCCTGAAATGAACTAGGTTCACCATCATCACTTAACAAAGCAAAAGAGGACTGATACACATGAGAATACCTTTCCGAACACTTTTGTGGACGTGTAGATCTTCTAACCCAATGATCTGTCGGTTCTGGCCCTTGGTCTTATGATCGTTGTGGCTGCTCTACTTCCTATTCTACTTGTTGTTCTGCATGCTGATCAAAAACTTTAGCATGTTCATCTTCATAGTCATCTTCACTCAATTCTACTTCAACAGGTACAACATTAGGATTTTGTTGTACCTCCTTCCTTTGCATGGATTTTTCATCAACAATTACATCCCAACTAATAATTACCTTGTGGGCAGTAGGATCCCACAGTCTATACCTCTTCACTATATCTCCATAGCCGAGAAAAACACATTTGCTTGACTTCGGGTCAAGCTTGGGCCTTTTTTCTTTGGGTACATGGGCAAACGCGTCAGCCAAAAGTGCGCAAATGAGAGTAATCAACTGGATTACAACACCAAACCTCCTTCGGAATCTGTCCATCCAATGTAGCTGCAGGTGACCTGTTAATAAGATAAACAACTGTATTAATAGTCTCCGCCCAAAACTTTTTCTCCAACATGGCTGCGCTAAGCATGCTTCTTGCACGTTCCATGATTGTGTGATTCATCCGCTCAACCACACCATTTTGCTGTGGAGTGTATGGTACAGTCTTCTAGTGCTTAATCCCTTCCTGCATACAAAATTTATCAAATTCCTTGGAGCAATATTCACCTCCATTATCTGACCCGAGACACAAAATTGACTTGCCCAAACTCTTCTCTACCCATGCTTTGTACTCTTTAAATTTTTGCAAAGCTTTCGACTTCTTCTTCAGAAAATACACCCACACTCTCCTAGAATAATCATCTATAAAAGTCAGAAAATAGATGGCGCCATTCAAGGACTGAGTGGGGACTGGTCTAAATATATCCGAATGTATAAGTTGCAGAAAATCAGAACTCTTACCAGGACTTGCAATAAACCGAACCCTCTTCTGTTTATTAAAAAATACAGTGCTCACATAAGTCTAAATTGCAAGAATTAATCCCAAAAAGCATACCTCTGTCATGCAGAATTTTCAGGCCTTTTTTCACTCATATAGCCTAGGTGTTGATGCCATAACATTACTGCATCCTTAACAGAAGTTGCTGCTGCTGCATGGTTTGTCACCGTATCACTGCATAAACGGTATAAGGTACCATAAGATTCCCCCTTTGCTACTACAAGAGCTCCTCTGGTAATCTTGCAATAGTTGTTACTGAAAGGTGACATAATACCCTAGCTTATCCATCATTTTGATTGATAGCAAATTCTTCCTCAAATCGGGCACATGTCGCACATCACATAGCATCCTTTCTCTACCATCGTCCAACCTGATCCTTATATCCCCTCTTTCCACAATTTCTAAAGGATGATCATCACCCAAATAGACCTTTCCACCACAATATGGCTGATATTTGTCAAACCAGTCTCTGTGGGGAGACATGTGGAAGGATGCACCTGAGTCCAAAACCCAGGTATATAAAATTGATCCGCTGTTACTGATACAGAAGGTTTTGCATGTTGCCGTCTCTCCTGAATCTGTTGCACTGGCTTCAGTTGATGGCTGATTTTTCTTTTCACCATTCTTTAATTGCCAACAATCCTTCTTGGAGTGTCCTGGCTTCCCACAATGCCAGCACTTCCCTTTCTGCTTATGTCCTTTAGACTTAGATCTAGACTACTTTCTACCTTGTTTACTTCCCTTGAACGATCGACCTCTCACAAATAGGGCTTCATTGGTTGAGGGTTCCAGAGACGTTTTTGCCTCAACTCTTTTGCCAACAAAGCAACTACCACATCATCAAAATTGAGAGCTCCTGATGATGAATTACTGATGGTCATCACCATATGATCCCAAGTGTCCGGGAGGGAACAAAGTAGGGTGATAGCTCTATCTTCATCGTCCATCTTCACATTAACTGAAACCAGTTTACTGATCAGAGTATTAAACTCATTCAAATGATCTACCACATATGAACTTTCCTTCATCCTCAAGCTATAAAGCTGCTTTTTTAGAAAAACCTTGTTAGTTGCTGATTTTGTTTCATACAACTTTTCAAGATTTTGCCAAAGGGCTTCCACGGTATTTTCTTCAGCTACATTGAACAAGACGGAGTCCGCTAGGCAGAGACAAATTGTAGAAACCGCCTTCCTGTCAAGCGTTACCCACTCATATTTCATGTTGCTCGGTTTACTCACGACCCCTTTCAAGGCTTGCGCTTGGTCATTCTGAACCAAAAAATCCTCCACCTTCATCTTCCATAGAGCGAAGTTCTTGCCATCAAATTTCTCAATCTCGAACTTGGTTACACCTTTTGTCATTGTTGCAGCTCCCACTCGCACAAAACCTTAGCTCTGATACCAGATGTTAGGAAAAAACTCCAAGATTCCACACCTGCAAGAGGAAGCACAATAACAAAAATATAGAACACGGAAACAGTAACACAAGTGACACAAAGATTTTACGTGGAAACCTGCAATGTGCAGGAAAAACCATGGGGCAATGGCAACTTCTTCTTTTATTAATTTTCAGCAAAGATTACATTCACGTCCTTGGACGTTTTCAACAAGGGATCACATACCTTTTATAGAGCATAAGGAAGACTCCAAAACTATTCATTTCATCTTCCAACGCAAGCCTCCAAATACTGTTCGTTTCATCTTCCGCTCCCAAGACTTTTCGTCTTCCACGTACATCTACCTAGACGTCTGCTTCTTTGACGTCTTCTTGGCATGACGTCTGGCCTAGACGTCTGCCAACCCAGACGTCTGGCCCAGACGTCTGCTAGACTAGACGTTTGGCAGCCCAGACGTCTGCTAGGCCAGACGTCTGCCAGACCAGACGTCTAGTGGCCATACAAACTTCACACCTAACACCGCCAACCAAGGGAATGGCAACGAGGACAGGTACAGCAGCAGAGGACTGAGGCACCGCAGACACTGACTCGAAAGTTTGAAAGAATAGAGAATGCGTACCTGCAAGCTCTACCTGAGCTGGTGTGTCGAAGAGTTGGGTCATCCACTGGTCCACGTTGACGGGGACGTGTCCTCCTTTATGGTCGCGACCTTCGAGGTTCTGATCTTCTTTTGAGGTGGAGGAAACTTGGACTGCGGGATAGTCTCCTTCACGAGTGTAGCCCTTTGCCCTTTTGACTTTTCTGTTTTCCTTTTTCTTTTGAGAGGGGCCATCTCTTCTTCTTGGATGCTGGGCGATGGGCTGACGGTTCCCTTCGAAGCTTTGGGAGCTTTTATCGTCATCTTGAACTGTTGCTTTTTCTGGGGTGCTGGGGATGCTTGGTTGGCGCTGCTCCGATTGGCTATTTTTCAGAAGATTGCCGCATTCTGGGCTCTGCAGCCTGTCTTACTTGTACTCCACTGTTGGACCCCTCACCACACGATTGCAACTGTTTGGGTGGGGCCTACCCCTTTTGTAGGCGTTGAGATCCTGGAGACACAATATGCTGGAACATAATGGGCTGCCACATGGCATAGTGTTTATTGTAGAGCGTGGAAAATGTGTCCTCATTGGCCAAGTCTTTTTCGGATTTTTCCTTCCTAGTACGGACGCGCATTATCCACCACTTTGATATCTTTTCATGTTTCCACCCTCTTCTCTTTAGTCTAGTCAGCATCTTATTGTACGTTTTCGTATTTGGACTGTGGTTTGCATTGTGGATATGATCAAATTCGGCCTCTACGAAGTAGAAGTCGTGCCACGAAGGGAAGGACTGCATATTTTCAATATTCCACTCCAAATCTCTCCTCGACGAGTTGTTGTGCTCGTCATGATTTCCTTGCGGGGACAAACATGGAAGTCCTGTACACCTATAAAATCCCTCACTATGTCGAGGGGATCGCACTTCCATATCTGGGGCAGCTCGACCAAGCTGAAGCTCAATAGCGTGGCGCTCAGGTACTGATGTTGTCCGTTGATGCTGACCTCAATCCCTGCCCAGGTGATTGGATAATTAAACAGATGTCCTTTTTTCCTCCCTTGGTCATACTGCTGATCAACGTAGTCCATCTGCCATGATGCCTCCAAGGTGAATTGGTACTTTGTGGTATAATACGACAACAAGAAGGGTTTTCCCGTGAACCCGAAAATCCTTATCACAAACCCCTGCGTCAATCGAAAAGTGTCGCCAAAATCCTGGTTTACTTGTTCTCTCATCGAATGCGGGACGCATGGGCAGGAACCATGGAGAAGGGCTAGGGCTGGGCCCAAGAAGGACAAATTGAACTTATAATAAGACTCCTCCTTTAGCAGCACTTTTGTCCACTTGTATACGGGCAGTGGCGCACCATTCTTATTCTTGCGTTGAACTGGGAGTGACTTTATGTGGCTACTCATGTGAAACAAGAATAACCATGCCAGGGCCGAACAGTATCTGAAGCTTTCGCTCGCCCCGCTTTTCAAATCCTGTAGTTGCAAGTGAATCCCACAGGCCACGCAGTCTGCCCAGTCGAAGAAGACTGGGTTGGTTTTGTCAGTCATAGCCTTGGGGTCATAGAATTTCCCTCGCAGGATGCATTCGACAATAGTGATTTGGTAGGGAAAGACCATCATGTCCGTGGCCAAGCCTAGAACCCAATACAACATGGTATAGATACTAGAGCTCTTGAAATCGCTCAAAGGCCTAGGCTGCTTTGGCCATTGCTGGGGTGGAAGGGGCTCATGGAGCTGAGAATTGAGAAACCTTCGCATATTCAGATTGTCTGAGTATCTGTTCGTCTGTTCACCGAGATTGATATTTCTAATAGTGTAGTTATTGTTCAGCGATACACTTGGTGCGAAGGCCGCCCTCACAGTCTTTGGGTAGAGCGAGAACAAGACAATGCCCTCATGGTCTCAAACCTGCCTGGTGTTCGGTTTGTAATACTCAACAACTGCTGCCACCAGTTCAAGGTAATGATGCACCTGCGGGCATAAGAACCAGTATAAGTGAGAGTGATAAGCCGCGGCGCAGGGGTGCGAAGGAGAAAATTTTTGTCGCCAGTTCTCAATTGTTTGCCGCAGCTGACTGGTGCCCTGTGAGTAGATTCCGTCTCTGAGCTTTATCCAATAATCAATGGGAGGATGGGGAACTGGCTTTGGCGGCGCTGTTCGGGGTTTCTTCTCCTTTTCAGTTCCAGACGCCTGGGCTTTCCCCTTATCCTTCCTTTCTCTCTTCTGCCCACTCTTTGGTGTGCTTGAAGATGCTTGGCCTGTTGCTGCACCCTTCTGCCCATTCTCTTTTTTCCCCATGGTGAAGGTGAAATTCAATTTTAGTTGCTGCTTGACTACACAAAACTTTTGAATTTGACTTAGTGCAGCTTGGAGCGCGTTGGAGTTTAACTGGTGAAGTGCTTCTGAGAGGTGCTTTTATAGCAGCGAACTTGGGACGAGCCTTTAATGGAGGGCACTTGAATTTAATACCAGGCGCACGGAGTTGGTGGACGTTGATTTTGTTCTTGGGTGGCCATGCATGAAATCTTCCTTGGAGGCGCCAATATTTAAATTTCTATCTCTTGGAGCACGTCCCTTTTGTACAATCATTCTTGGAATCAGTGCAAATCCTCCTTTCTTTATGACGCATGCTTTTAAAAAACGGGTTTTAACCCCCTTTGGCACACTTTTCTAAGTCGCTGAGTGGAGAGGAATGGGGCCCGCTTTAATTTTGTGCGTTTTCTCGAAATCACTCAAAATTTGAGCGATCCTGGGCGCGGTCCACTTTAGCGAGCGATGAAGGTCTTTAATCCTTGGAACAACCACTTGCTTCTTTGCCATGCTCAATTTCGCTCGCCAATTGGGGTGCGCTTGGGAGAAGACGCATTGGGCACGCGACGCCGGGCTCATCCATACTTAGACAGTTTTCCAAATTTTTCAAGCTGCCCGTTTTGCTTGGAGGTGCTTGCGAGAAAATCCTCTCTATCGCCGAAAAATAAGAGCAACGCCCGTAATTTTTAGAAAAGCGAGCGACGACAGGCACCAACACTTGGAGAATTTGGGGCACCCCTTTCCCAGGTTCGCTGAAAATGTGAGAGCGTTCCCGGGATCGCTCAAAAAATGGGCGATTTCAAGAATGAGCGTCTTTGGCGAGCGACGAAGGTTCTCAACCTTAGAAAACTTTTGCTTGTTTTACTCACGCCCCCTCCTTTCATCTCTTGATCGCCGTCGTCGAAAATCCTAGGTGATTCCATGAATCGCTCAAAATTTGAGCGATCTTGGGGTCTCTCGAACACTTAGGCAAATTGGCCACCCCATTGCTTGCTCGAAATCGTCAAAAACTTGGTGGCCCTTCCTGGATCGCTCAAAAAATGAGCGACCTTGGACAATCTTTACTTAGCAATTTTCCTTGTGTTCTCCTCAATTTGGCCATCACTTGGAAGGGATTCTTGCTGTCGTAGGAAAAGCAAAGCGATCTCCAGATTTGCCAAATAAGTGAGCGACGACGAACTCTGTCTTTTGCTTAGTTCTCCAGGACTTTCTCTTGGATGGGGAATTGCTTCTGCATCCACTTGGAATCAAAGGCTTCCTAGACCCAGGGATCTGGAGAACAACTTGGCTGAACAACCTAAAATTAAAACAATTGAAAAACATATTTACATTCAAGCAAGGAAATAAATTTAAAACAACAGAAAAGAAAATATGTACAGAGGGAACCTCTTGGTGCTTCTTAGTGACGATAGGCTTTCAGGTGAAAGTCGTTAACAGGTATCGGGAGGATATGACCCTCCATGTCTCTTAGGACAAATGAATTGAATTGGTTGACCCTGGCAACCTGGAAGGGGCCTTCCCAGAAGGCATCAAACTTATCATGATTTCCTGTTTTCTTCTTCCAGGAATCCCATTTCAGCACTAGGTCTCCGATCTTGAAGACCCTAGTAGTAGCCCCTTTTGCAAACCATTTCCGTGTGGTACCATCATGCTTCATAAAAGCCTTATGAGATTTTTCTCTCTGTTCTTCAAGATGCAACAACTGGGCTAGTCTGGCATCAAGGGGATCCAGGTTGTCCTTTTCATCATCCAGCAACCAGAGTGCGGGCATCTCAATATGGGTAGGCAAAACAACCTCCTTCCCGTAAACCAATGCGTATGGGGATGTCCTGATGGACTTCTTGACGGAGATGCGGTCTGCCCACAGAGCCTGATCTAGGTACAAGTGCCAGGACCTCTTATTCCTCTCCAGAGTCTTCTTTATAATATTCATCAAGTTCTTATTCGTAGACTCGGCGAGGCCGTTCCCCTATGGGTAGTAGTTGGATGAAGCCTTATGGTAAATACTGTACTTGCAAGTGAACTCGGTCAGTTTGGCTCTTGTGAACCTTGGACCATTATCTGTCACAATCGCCTCTGGGATTCCGAAGCGAGTTATCAAACTTTCCAGGAAGGAGATAACTGTCTCCTGGTCAACGTGCTTTGTGGGTATAGCTTCGGCCCAGCGGGTGAAGTAATCTGTGGCAGTCAAGATGAACTTGTGCCCTTTAGAGGATTCTGGTGAGATCTTTCCGACAAAGTCTAAGCCCCACTGTTGGAAGGGAACCTCCACTTGAATTGGCCGTAAATGCATTGGAGCGTTCTTTTTCCAACCAACGAACCTCTGGCATTTCTCGCACTTCTTGCAGCCTTCTTGGGCATCCGCGAAGATTGTGGGACAATAATAGCCCGCCTTGATCATCTTTAAGGCCGTAGGCCTTCATGAAAGGTGTCCTCCCGACATTCTAAAATGGAACTCTTCGAGGACTTCTTTGTTTTTTCGTTCCCTTAACACAGCGTAAGAGAACACCATCAATATTTTTGTAAAACAGCCCCTCGGGGCGCATAACATACTTCAAAGCATTAAGCCTAAACCTCCTTCTTTGTGAGTTAGTGAGCTGATCTGGACATCTCCCTGTGCTGAAGTACCACAGTATGTCATCTGTCTAGTCACTCTCCTCTGATAAGGAGTTGGCAAAGTTACTTTCCATCACGGGATCTTCCCACTGACAAGCAGACACTTCGGCGGCCGCACTTTTGGCTAATTCATGGCATAGAGCTTGACCTCGGATTAACTTGGTTGGTCGCACCTCTATGTCTAATTCTTGGATTTTAGCAATCCATCCTGCCCTTTTGTGACCCGGTTCCCCCTGAATAATAAAACTTCTGACATCGGGGTGTATCACAAAAACTGTAATCCGGCTCTGAGAGACAAAGTGCTTAAACTTCTTCAAGGATCTCATGACCGCATGCACTTGTCGCTCAATGAAATTATACCTTTCCTCGTGCGGCTGGATTACTTGGCTTAAGAAGGCTATTGGCCGCTCTTCGCCGTCATCTCCCTTCTGGGTCAAGACTGCAGCATAGCTCTCAGGTTCCCCGACTGCATAAAGGATGAAATCCTTGGAGTAGTCCGGGTTTATCAATACGGGCGCCTGAGCGATCCTGGCCTTAATCTCTTCAAAGGCCTGCTTTCTTTCTTCAGTCCAGACAAAATCGGCATCCTTTTTTAATAGCTCGGCCATAGGTTTGATGACTTGAGCGAAATCAGGCACGAACTTCCTCACGAAGTTGATCTGGCCGAAGAAGGATTGGAGTCCTTTCTTGTCTACTAGAATGGAGAGTTTCAGGAGAGCTTCTGCTCTGTCAGGATCAACTGCTAGGCCTCTTTTAGAAATTACATGACCTAGCAGCTTCCCTTCCTTGATGGCGAAGACTGATTTCTTGGGATTGATGGAAATACCGAACTCACGACATCTTTCAAATACTTGTTCCAGATGAGAGGTGTGTTCTTCCCTCTTGTGGGAAAACATGGTCATGTCATCTAAATAAATGACAATGATCTTATTTAGCAGCTCCCGAAATGCAAGGTCCATGGCCCCTCTGAAATGTGGCCCTAGCGTTGGATAAGTCGAATGGCATGCGCTGATAGGCGAACGTTCCCCATTTGGTGGTGAACACCGTCTTGTGCTGGTCCTCGCCTCTAACCCAGATTTTGTTATAGCTAGAAAATCCATCTAGGAGAGAGAACCTCTAAGCTCCTGCGACCACATGAAGAATTTGGTCGATCTGCGGGAGCGGATAGTGATCCTTGAGGGAGGCCTTATTCAAATTTTGGAAGTCAACACAGAGGCGGATATCCCCATTCTTCTTTCTGACTGGGACCAGATTTGCGACCCAAGAAGAATGCTTGATAGGATATATGATCTTGGCTTCTAGCATTTTCAGGAGCTCTGCTTTCATCATAGCCTCGATCTTCGGGTTAACCGCTCTTTGTTTCTGTCTAAAGGGCTTAACCCCTTCTTCTAGTTCTATGGTGTGTTGTATAATTTCTCTGTCATACCCTTTTAGATCCTGATAACACCAAGCTACAATATATGGATACCTTCTGCACAAGGCCCGGATCTATTCCAGTTCTTCTGGGGTGCAGTCTGTTCCGACCTTGATTACCTTTCCTGGTTCTAGTTCCAGATCCCTGTACTGCTTGGCATCAACCTTGATCCTATGAGATATAGCTCTGTCATTTTGATCAAACAGGCTTTCAAGGGTAATGAGTCCCTTAGGGACGTGGTTATTCTTCAACTGTATCAACCCCTCATACCGCTCGTCATCAGGGTCTCTACCTTCGATTGAACTTGCTTCGTGTATCAAAAAATTGACGATATCCTCGTCACAATCAAACACCTGCTAGTGGGTGTCCTTATCAGGCACAGAAGGCCTGTAGATGGTATGGACCGGCTTCGGCTTCTGCATAGTGTCATCAGTCGGAACATACCTAGCTCCAACAAACGCCAAGATATCAACATGTTTATTCTTTTCCCAGGAGATAACTTTGACATTCAAGGAGTCGAATGACTCCATCAGGTCCCAGACACGGTTGCGATACGCCTTGAGGTAATGCTTCTTGGAGGTGCATTTATTTGTTATCTGATTGCACACCAACTCTGAGTCTCTAAAGATTTGCAACTGTTTGATCCCCAACCTCTCCGCCTTTCTTAAGCCTAAGCACAAGGCTTCATATTCGGCTGCGTTATTCGTGCAACTCCAGGCCAGCCTGTAGCAGTAATATTTTTGTATTCCCGATGGCGAGACTAGAAGGACCCCTGCCCCGACGCTGTTCTTGCATCGTGCACCATCAAAGTAAAGCTTCCATAGCTCATTTGGGGCAGGACCTATTTCTTCTTTAGTTGTCTCCTTGGGCTTCTCAGGCTGAGTAACAGAGTAGCAACCTATGTCTGATTCAATCATGGCATTAAAATCAAGCAGGGAGAATTCATCCTCTACTTGTAGCTGCTCTATGGCCTCTTCCACTAGATCCACTTTTGCCAACTCCTCGGTCATCAGATGGACCGTTTCATTCTGCTGCCCTTCCTCAGGTATCTGCTCGACTAGGAAAGTGGATGGTTTGTCATTGTATATTTTCACTTTCCTCCCTTTGAAAGGGACTTCCATGTGGGAGTAGTCCAGCGACAAATATCCGCCGAGCTTGGCGGTAAACTCCCTCGAGAGACACATGCCGAAGTAGGGCTCCAGGTCAACGACCACAACCTCTTGGATCACCATGATCTCGGGCGCTTTGTGCAACTGGATAGGAATGTATTTGATGACACCCACTGTTTTCAAAGGAGTGTCGTCTAGCTGCAAAATGCCTTGACTGCTCCGCGTATACTCCATGCCGATTTCTTCACATACGGCCCTTGGCATAACAGTGGTTGAGGCGCCGGAGTCGGTCATGCAGTTGTGTACCACATGCCCTTCCATCCGCAGAGACAGGTAGAAAGGCGGAGGTCTATTTTTTTCGGTGATTGAAGTTGTCAGGGGCTGAGCTAACACTGGTTGTGGTGGCTTTCCTCCAACAGTTTTCAGCGATTCTTGCAATAGGTCCACCTGACCAGGGAGTTGAAGAGCATGATACATGCTGATATTCGACAGAGTTTTCTTGAGCTCATCAACAATGTTGTAGACCAAAGAAGATGGGCCCTCCATTTCTTTCGTTGGCTCGTACCTGGTGCGGTACTGTTGTGTTGCCTCAACTCTCTGTCGCTTTGTCAACAACGGATACTTGAGCTTTTCTCGATATTGCTCTTTGGTTTCGGCCGGTTGTTGAGTCGTTGGAGCTTTGGCTGGTGGCGGCTTCTCTTTGGCGAACGAAGGCACAAGCTCTTTATCAGGAGCTTTTGTAGCGGGTTGCACCTTCTCTCTTCTGGCATACACCTTTAATGGCTTCATTTGGGCCGCATCGACCTCGATTGGCCTTGTTCCCTCCTTGGTCGGAATTGACATTGGGTCCTCCTCTGAGACCGTGAAGTTACGCTCTTCTTCCCGAATCATGTTTACTTGCTCCTCCGGGTTGTTGCTTGCAAGAGTTTGGACATAATGTTGATGCAACATGCAGGTAGCTTCACCGTGAGGGTCATTGCATGTAGAGCACCATTGCACATTGTCTGGAGTGCTCGGTCCCGCATGGTTGGCAACATTTCTAGCCGGAGGCCTGTTGGCCTGAGCTTGGTCTTTTGTAAGCGCCGAAGGAGGATATGGCCGCCTAGGAATAAATTCCTATTGGGCCTGCTTTTTCTTCATCACCGCCATGTCGTTAGACAGTGTCTGGTAAACGGAGGTGAGCGACTCTACCTGTTGCAGGATTTTGGACTACACATTGACGACATGTACCGGCAGTGCCGACGGCGGCAATAGAGCTAATGGAGGTGCTGGAGGCAATGCCGGGTATTGTGGAGGAGCGAGAAGTGCTGGATATTGCGGTGTAGATGGAAGCTGAGGTGCCGGTGGTGTAGGAAAATGCATTTGAGTAGGGAATTGAGACACAATTGGTGTGGGATTCCATGGTGGATGGGGATATGAAGAAGACGCTTGAGCAGATGCTAGTGGATATTGCGATTGAGGGAAATCTGGGTATATTGGTGGTTGCATCTTGTGCGGGAGTCTACCTATGGCAATCATATCTAGCTCTGCCCTCTGGGCTACCTCATACAAATCGGGGAAAGTGTTAACACGGGCCAACTTCATGACCAAACAAATGTCTGAGCTAAACGCTCTGAGGTAGTAGTGGGCAGCTTGTCCATCGGAAGGACGTAGTTCAGGGGGCACTCTTTTCCAAGATCGCGCAAACCTCACATTGAAGTCTGATCTCCTCTTGCGGATGTCGTTGAATGGTCTGGAATTGGTGCAATAATGAGGATGGATCTACAGACTCGTTGAATCCTTTGACTAGCCGTCTGGCCAGTTGAGCCCATCCCGTAATAACACCTTCCGAAAAGGATCTATACCAGTATAAGAGCTTCCCTCGCAGAGAGAGAGCCAACAGCCGGGTCTTGACACTTTCATTAGTGATGGCACGAAGCATCGCTAAGGCCAAGATGTCTTGAATATGTTTGTATACTGTCTTCCCAGTTCCATCATACGTGGGAATAGCCTTCAAAGCAGTAGCTGGAACAACATCTTGTCCAACTAGGTCGAGGGGTCCAGTGGAATCAACAGCTGGGAATAGCTCGAGAGCATTTGGTTGAGGATTTGTCATGTCTGTGTCTTGATCAGGATCGTGGTAGTTGTTAGTGCTTTCTGAAGTTGTCTCCTCAGTTTCAGTCGTATGCTCAAAAGCTTCGTCTTGATGGGCTTGATAGTCAATCAACCTCGGGTGCTCTCCAACAACATTGATGTCAAGCTCGTAAAACTCAGGCACCTCTTGTCCTGCGTTCCTAGCTCTCCATCTTGTATGCATGAAGAAGCTTTTGAGACTAAGAGAATATTCAGGTTCAACAGAGTCGCCAGGTGTTCTCCTTTGACAACACTGAAGCGAACACCAATGCTTCAATACTACTTATGGGGTGTGACACTCTCATGTCCCACCGAAAGTTCCAGAGAAATTGTTGGTTACGAATCTGCCACTTAGGAAAGGATTTTAATCTATTATGCCCTAGATTCACCCAGCAGATTAAAATACTGGAAAGAAGGAATGCCTTCCGTGCCAATCTCCGGAGAAGGTCGACTCCTATACTAATCTACTTGGTTTTTTAGATAAAAGTGCTGGAAAGAGAAAAATGCTGAAAGAAATGAAATATCATGTGTTTCAGGTGGGGAAGAACAAGCAACACGATCACAAATTAGCATCCAAACCAACAACAATCAAAACAAAGCATGTAACAGAAACTGCTATTGCGATTCTACCCTATGTACCCTTCATTTAGTATTCCAGGTCTACTTAATTGCCAATGCTATGATCTAGGATTCAGAATGACAACAATCAGAAAAATAAATGACACGCATAAATACTTGCAGAAGGCAACATAAAAGAAAGAGACAAATAGCATAGCCAAGGATACTTTGTATTAAAAGAAGTGTTATGTCACAACAGAGCTCTCTAGCAATATTTTCCCCCCCTCGATTATAATGAATTGAACTGCTATTTATAACAGAATTTTTCCCCATTACATTGACATTTTCCCCCCAAAATTGGCGGGGCAATTGAAACTTGACCCCTGTCAGATGGCAGAGTATCTTTTGGGATTTTGCCTCTTTGCGTTTACAGGTGCTCCGAAAGGGCGTAGTAGTTGAAACCTCGTATCCCATTGATGCGGCTGGTACGACTTGCCCTTTGCAGGCTCTCTAGGGACCTGACATGGTCACCTTGATGGGATGGGGGAAGAGATTTGCACTCATGTGCCATGGATATGCTTTAAAGGCTCACCTACTCCATACTCCGAAGTATACTCTCAATTTCTCAAGACTGGCTCAGATCCCGAAATTCTGCTTACTTTCATCTTGGGAGATGTTCTCTGCTGTAGCAACTCTAAAAACTAGGGGGAATCTGGATTTAAAACTCTCTATTGATCTCTGTCGGAGGTCGCTAAAAAATGAAAAGATGCTTAGAATCGCTGAATAGCGACGGTGATCTCGGGAGTAGCGGTTGGGAGCGACCTTGGGCACAAGCTGGCAAGCGCTAAAAAATTGAGCGATCTTGAGAAATCCTGGTGAGCGGTAACGATCTCGGGCGGGCTCTGTGCTGCAAATCGCTGAAAATATGCAACGCTGCTAGGAAAGGTGGGCGGCGCCGACGATCGCGGGAGCAGGGACACTTAGCTAAATTTCCTTTGTTTTTCTTCCCCTTTCGCGCGTCACTGAAAAATCATGCAACAACGGGCGTCGCCAGGCGATGACAACGATCACGGGCACGGGCTGCTTCTTCCTTTGGTCGCGCGCTAAAAAGCGCTGCGGCGACGGAGATTGCGGATACGGTGACACTTAGTCAAATTTCAGCTCCTTTGTGCAGCTCTTGGTCGCCGAAATGTGGCGCGATGATGGGCGTCGCTGGGAAGCGACGACGATCCCGGTCGTCGGCACTTAGTCGTTTTTAAAACTTCGCTCCGGATCGCTCGAACTACCCACGTTGCTGGGGATCGCTCAACGACGGCGATTGCGGGAGCACCCAACACTTAGCAATTTTTTAAGCCCTTTTGCTACTGCTCTTTGTCGCCGAAATGGCCCGCGCTGCCAGGTATCGCTCGAAAGCGATGGCGATCGCGGGCATGGGCCAACACTTAGAAAATTTTTACATTTTTCTTTCAAACAATGCATCCAATTCTGAAGATTGCTCTGGGAACTGGAAACTGAACAGACTGAAAATAAAACAAGAAAATTGAAATAGAACTGAGGAAGGACGAAGGCAATGACCTGCTCGAAATTTTTGAAATTCTTTTACCCCTAGCAAAATGTGGCAACAACACCTTGTTAAATTTTGAATATAAGCACTCTTAAATTTATAGAAACAAGTTTCATTGGCATGAAAACCCCAAGAATGAACTTTATTAATTTGACTAGCAGATCTAAACTTGAATTAGATTTTCTCAATACACAATTCTCTACTTCTCAAACAAAAGACCCTTGAACTTGTATACACCATATTCTTCATGAATGAAGAAAGTTGAGACCTCTATTTTTAGCAAATAACTTCTCGTCTCAAGGGGACCAAACATGTTTTTGTTAAGAAACCATCTTTTAAATCAAAACGTCCATACCAACTGGACTTTTTTTCAAGGGCAAAGGCATCTACATTGCCTCTCTTTTCTCTAGCAACTAACTTGGAGGATGCAAACTTTGACTTTCCTCATTTTGAGGGGAAACTATAGAAGGTTGTGCTTCTATGATTTATTTCCAGTAAAGAATGGATAGACCACTTGCGTGTCTCATTTGTTTCTCTACATGCTCTCATCATACATGATCTAGCTACGTGTTCTCCTTTCTACAAATTTTATTTTTTATTATTTGTGCAAAATGACATTACCATTGTTTTAGTTGTTTATTTGTCAAAGCAGGATTCAATGACACCAAATTGTAGTACATGGGAATATTATACTCACTCAAAGAAACATATAATATAGCATAGTGTTATACACTATGCTATATTATATCAATAGAAAGAACAACTCATGTAGATAACAAGTACACATCCAAATATATCAAGGCAAGAGTCTTTGTATTATCTAACAAATGTACAAATGTTATACAAAGGCAAGAATATTTTCATTTTCCTAATTTTTTCTTAGTAAATGCTTAAAAGAAGCACATGGGTTCTAGTTCCTAGAGCTCATCAGTTTAGGCTTTGGTATCATATTGGAAAATCCATCATCTCAAAGCATACTTCATTTCAAAGAAGAAAAATAAATATTTAGATAAGGAACACTTGGATAAAGAGTAGTAAATAACTCAAGTGAAGATGAGATGATTACAATGAACAAATGAGATTGTTTTTTCTATAGTTTCATAATTGGATCGCCAATGTTATGGTACTGAGGAAGTTCCTTGGTGGAAGCAAGTGTGGAATAAATTTGCGTGGCCTAAGTGCAATTTTTACTTGTGGGTTGCCACTTGTAATCGATGTCTCACTTGGAATAACCTTCAAAAGAGAGGTTTTCATGGCCCTTCCTTTTGTTTCCTATGTGAGAATAGTGAGGAATCTGTTGGTCATGTGCTTCTTCAATGTGGTTTTGCGCGTCAGCTTTGGCATTTGTGGTGGGGTGTGTGGAAACAATCTTGTGTTCATTCTTCTTCTCTTTTGGATTTCTAGAGGAGTTTGGGAAGGCCTCCGGCTAAGGTCTTCTTTTTACAAGTTGCTTGGCATATTGGTCCCTCCTGCATCTTTTGGAAAATCTGGCTTGAAAGGAATCAAAGATTTTTTCAAGGGAGAAAGCTCTCTATTTTTCAAGTCTGGCAAAATATTTTGAGAATGATCCAGGAAACTGTGTCTACTAAATGTTAGATTAATATTCTTGTGAACATAGTGGAGGTCCAGATTATGCATGGTTTGGGTTTGACAATGTCTGGTCCATGTGCTACTATTTCTTTTAGCATGAGGGGATTCAATAACAGAGTGCAGAGAGATGGCATATGGTAGCCCCCTCCTAGGGGGTTCTTAAGATTAATACCGATGGGTCTTCAAGAGGTAATCCTGGAAATGTTGGTATTGGTGGAGTGGGACGTGATTGCAGTGGTGTGGTATGTTTCTTTTTCTCATGTTTTAAAGGAAGGCATACCAATAATTATATGGAAGCCCTCACTGTTCTTTATGCATTGGAGCAAAGGATATACTTTGGGTTGGCGCAGGATAATTTTTGAATCAAATTCTCAAATTATCATTAATTTGTTGAATACTTGTAATCTTACCAATGTTAATTGGAGGTTGGCAAGGGTGGTTAGGCAGATTCTTCGTTTTCGTTGTCATATGGAGTTCATCGCTTTTACTCATATTCCAAGGGAGTGGAATGGTGTTGCTGACTGTTTGGCTAAATGGGCCTCTGAATTTCAAGAAGGTTGGAGTGTTAGGGAATAGCATCAACTTCCTTCAACGTGCTCTCAAACTCTTACTAGTTTATTGAAAGCTGATATGTCTAGATGACGCAGATTTGTTGTAATTTGATTCTTGACTCTTGTATGTTTTCTGATTTCAATAAAATTTTTACCTCTCTTTTTATAAAAAAAAACAACTTATCTCAAACACATAGTGACCATATATTATAAAATATTCTTGATGAAAGATATGCATGTCAACAATAATTCAATTACAAAACATGCTAAGGGGCCAACAAATGAGTTTACATGTTCTGCCAAAAAGAATTTAAGGTGAGAATCATCTTTGGAGGAATGAATTAAAATCAACTTGACAATACACCTTGCCACAACCAAGAATAAGCTAGCACGAGAGTGTGTAAAGACCGTTGAGGAACATCTGTGTTTGACTATTTATTAGACGTGAATATAAAATATAATAACAAATTCATATTAAATTCAAAGTGCGAAATAAAGAGGAATAGATAAGATTCGTTTGGAAGGAAACTTGCAACTAATCATAAAGGAAATAAATAACTAAAACTTTAAGTATAGGTTGGAATAAATCTTCCCAATCTTTTGTTTTATTGATAATAAAAAGCAAAATTGGGTGATAGATTGGGTTTCAACCTTTGGCATAAATCTAATAGAAGAAAAGGAGTGAAGAAAGATGATGAAAGGATATAACGAAAAATAGAAAGATCTTCATTCTATTGAGTGAAAGAAGATTGCAACCAAAGATTTTAATCATAATTAACTGTGCTAGCAATAATGAGAATGATCTAGCTAATGGGGCATTGGTTCAATGGTTGAGACATATGGGTAATATAGGGGACACCAAGGTTCAAATCTTGACGACATCAAAGGGGCCATTTAGCTTGATGTAACTCATTGATATAATGACACCCAACGTAGAAGATATTGTAATTGGTTTGATGACCCAATAAAAAAAACCTTATTATGACAAAGGTTGGGAGATCCAAGTACAACCAAAAAATAATAATGAAAATGATCTATTACAACATTAAATTGAAAACAATTAATCTAGATAGCCAAGTTAAGGAAAAAAACAAAAACAAAAAAGACTACTGACTGATATATCCAAGGATTGTAGCATAACTCAAAGGGATAAGGCTAAATAACTTTGGGAGGTTCAAATTTTTAATAGATTTGATATAACTTGAAAACAAATTTAAGTTTTACTTTTCTAGACTTCTGCTTGCTAATAAATTTAAATTTCATTTTTTAAGACTTGGACTTATTAAACTTATCCTAACGTCTCATGTTTATTTTTAATTTAGATAAATCTATATAAAAATTAGAACTAGATTTAAATTTACTTTTACTTAAAGTTTTTTATTTTATTTAAACATTATAATAATACAATACTTACAACCTCTCAAAACTTTAGAAATCCAAATAAGAGGTCTAAGGCTCTAATATGATAGAGTGTAGAGTTATATACCATACTTTGGTAACCAAAGTTTAGTTAAATAAAATTTATGAAGATCATCCCATATGATCTGTGGTCATAGAGTTTGATTAAATAAAATTTACGAGGATAATCCATATGATCTGTATGGTGTATGATCACCCTCACTATGAACAATGCATAAATCGACTAATAATGCAGAGGTCAAGATTTCGGTTCAGAGAACCAAAGACGTAGACCACTAAACCAGTGTAAGGGGGAGAATAGAGCAACTGGTTAACATTTTCCTAGAGCTTTTGACTGGTATTTGCGATAGGGTTTCTCTCGAGTTTTTTTTTATCAAGGGAATCGGTAACATCCTTTCATCTTTAACAACTGGGCAGGGGGGATAGACATTCTCTCCGAGGTTTTTGCCTCTATAACCCCTGCCTCTCCTCAGTAAACACGACCTAGAGTGAGGGAAACACCTGGTGGCTCAGGGTTGGTACTGTCGTCGTCAAGCTGGCGTGCACTCAGTGGACTCAAGTCAGACTACTACCTTTGCCCTTATTAGACATGCCCCCAAGGTTTGAACCTAGGCTCCTCTTGATAAGTGCTTAAAGTCTTACCAATCCACTAACCCCGGGGAACTTCTCTCGAGCTTTTTAGCTAGCACTTTATATCAACAATGTATATCGAAAGGGCAATGATAGGGCTTATTAACAAAGGACAAGGTAAAGAATGACATCCTCGTGGACGTCTTTAGAATTTAGATCTTCCTTCTATTCTTAAGATTCAAGAGCTCATACCTGATGTCATGCTTCATAAGCTCGGCCTTCAACCCCCAAGTGAATGGTGGAGGGATTGGTGCTAGAAGAACTGCTATTCTTTCTTGCTTTATCATCTTCTTAGTCCTATTTCCCTTGGTGTTGATAAAATTAATGAGAGATGGCAGACTCACTCTACCTCCTATACTTAGATTGCTCATCTGAACCATATCTGGCAGTCTAACCTTCAACCCAAGATTACCTTTTTTATCTAGTCTATTATTTATCAAGGGCTTCCTATGGGAGAGAGATTTAGTAGGGTTGGTCTTCCTAATCCTAAGTGTCCAACTTGTGGTCGTTTTGAGACTTTCAAACATCTGCTTTGGTTCTGCCCTTGTGCTCAGTTGGCTTGGTCCTGGATTCACTCATTGTTCAAGCCCTTTCATCTTGAATTTTTCAAATGACAGATGATCTTTTTTGAAATTCCTTTCGTGTTATTATTTTGTTTCAACTTTGGAAAGCTAGGAATGCTGTTGTCTATTTTGGAGATTCAATTTCTAGTCAGTTTTCTTTGCATGAAAATATTACAGTATTTTTTGTTGTTACTATTCAACTCCATTTGCAGGCTTCCAAGTTGACTCATGAGTTGGTGCATTTGATAAATCTTGTTAGGTTCTTGTGCGAGGATCTGTGCACTATCAATGTGGCTTTGCCTAACCTCCCTCTGCCATAAGGTCCCTTTGTTTCTTTGAGGCCTTAGCGTAGCAGGTTGAGGGGGTGACATTATCTAGCATCAGGCTGTTCTGTCAGTGCCCACAGTACGACTCGGTCTCCTCTTGGAGTGGCTCCATTTGTTTAGTTATTCTGTTTATTCACCCTTTTAGGGGCTGGTTTTGTTTTTGGCCTCAAGCCTTATCTTTACGATGTTGATTGTTTGGGTGGCCTTGTGCCCCAAGTTGTGATTTTTCCAGCTCCCTTTTTATTGTAACCTCTCTTATTTTTTATTGAATATAATTGTTGGTTCCAATAAAAAATAATATATGAAATAGAGTTTGTTAGGCCCACCTAAAATTTTCAGTTGGAACCGAACATGTTATCCCTTTCCCCTTATGGCATTGACAAGAAATTTTCAAAATGATATTTTTTAAATTTCCTTGGAGCAAGGAAGGGTTCCTGAGCCTCTCCTCGGGTTTGGGTTTCCTGGCTTGGGCGAGAAACTTTTCTTTGTATTTTTTTTGAATTTTAATAGGAGCGGATCTTGAAGGTTTGGGTGGATCCTAAGCTTCTCCTTGGGATTGTGTTTCCTATCTAGGGCGGGAAAATTTTCCTTTTAACTTTTGATTCTATAATGTTGATGGTCTTGGTGGCTTGGTGGATTCTGAGTTTCTCCTTGGCATTCTCGTTTTGTGTATGTTTAGTTTGCAGAAGATCGTTTAGGATCGTGGAGATTCGGTTCTTCCTTATATTTTCTTGTTTTTGGATCTTTTCTTGCTCAACTTCTCTTCTTTGTTTCTCTTGTTGTCTTCTTGAGGCTGTTTCTAGTTGTAATTGTCTTGTGGGCCCTATCTTCCCCTTATTTGCTTTGTAAAAGGTTGAGGAGCCTTTCAAAACCCCTTCTTCTATCTAATAAAAAATAATAATGAGGTTTTCAGGGATTAACCTAGGGATATTTCATATATTCCTAGGCATAGTTTATTAGCTCTTAGGTTTATTTTTCATGTTAATAAACATGTGAGCCATTATGCTCACATAGGGGTTAGCTGGCTTCTAGAAAGCCTATGTTAAGTAGTTAATTAGCTAATCTTAGTTGTTGTTAGCTTAATTCTTTTGAATTAGTTCTTCATGGAATTTGAGAGATTTTGCATTATCACCTATTATAATTTTGGCATCTTTGATGCCTATTTAGCTTGCAATTTTAATAAAAATCACGATCAAAGATTTTTTAATCCTTTGCATCAGTTTTCTTTCAAAGACTCTTTTACAAACAAAGGGATAAGGGATGTTTATAATCTTAGCTAAATAAATTGAATGCTAAAAACTCTAGCTTTATTTATTGAAATTAAAAAGCACTAAAACATTGAATGCAAATGATAAGGGGTTATTCAAATGATATGGGTATGTCATCAATTTTCTAAACATTTTATTGATTTTACTATTAAAACTATTTAAATATATAAAAAGAAAATTTATTTATTTTTAAAATATCAAATCTACTTATAAAATATTTATTATTTTTTCTAGTTATTTTATATGCTTCTTTGTAATCTAAATATGTTGAATAAGAAAGAAATTTTAATTTGATATAATAAATACGTATTTTTATGTTACAGAGATTTAAGCTTTAACAATTTATGGGGAGAAATACCTAATTCTCTTAATAAGGGAGAAGAAGAATTCCTGCTGTAAGTATTATTTTAATTATCAAAAATATAATAAATTATCATTTTAGAAGAAAAATAAATTTTACTATATTTCTCTTTAAAATTAAAGATTTAATTCAATATCATATGACATTGGTGCATTTCAGGTTCCTTGGAAACAATAATTTAAGTGGGACACTGCCGCCTTGGCTACCTGACTTCAATGCAAATGCAAGGGCGTTCACGTAAGAGAATTGTCTTCAATTTATTTCAAGTTACTTCAATTTTAATTTTATTATACATGTGTATATAAATTGTATAAATTGTATAATCTCCTGTGATGTGCATGTAAAAAAAAATTAAAATTTTGTATTTGTAAAATAAATATAATAAGATTTTGTTATTGTACTAAAAGTTTAAAGATTATATATAATATAATATAATTTTAATATAGATTTTATTAAATTTTATTTGAATAAATATTATTTTCACTTAATATTTGCTTTGCAGAGACTTGTCTTATAATAATTTTACAGGAAGTATTTCAATGGAGTTGACTGATAGAATTGATGAAACCTTGACTATGTAAGTTTCAATTTTTAGTTTTATAGTGTTTTTATATCAATTCATGCTATAATTTTATTTTTTAAAGGTTTATAATAAAGTTAACTTTAATTTTGTTTTTGCATTTTTTTATATATTTAGATGTATATATCTAGTATTTTTGTTTTGAATATTAACTTAGTTTTCTTCATTTAACTTTTTTATTAATATTTAAGTAAGATTCTTTTTAAATGTGCAGGAATTTGATTGAGAACTTTTTAAACCCTATAAATAAGAGGTGAGTATCTAATGCATTAATTTATTTTATCTATAACATGTATTGAGGCATTATATTTTAGGTCAAAATGGAAAATCATTATTTTTTGATTGATTATATGGGATTGAAATGGTTTTGTTCATATTATATCATGAGGTATATTTTAACAAACCATACAATGGTATTACAACTAACAATTATGCATATATTGCCTACCAAAATTTGAACATAGGTGTCCACATCAGGAGCCCTATTACAAAACTTTATTTTCACAAACATAAATCATTCACCAATATACATAGATATCAAATCATTCATCCACAAATAATTATTCACAATAAAAATCCACAAATGAGATAGATAGATAATACCCTTAAGGTAGGAAAACATCAATAATAATCCTTTAAGAAGGAATAACTCCACAAGATCTCCCAAGATGAGAGTGCCACTTAAGGAGAGCAAAGTCCCATAAGCCACTTCGTGGGCAAAGACGATTACATATAATTAATCTCCATGATGATTGCAATGAAAAATATCTCTTCTTTATATATCCATCTTCTAATTCTACTTTGGGGAGACGACTACTAATATAATATTATATTAAAATATAATAAATATTATAATACAATTAACCTTGGGTTATGTGTGGCCCATGCCAACCCTTATACAATATAATAACATATCCCCAAATATCTATTCCTAGGTACCCTAACATGCCACCCTCCTTACAAATGTTTCATCCTCGAAACATATGAAGAAACAAGATAATATGATTTGCTAAGCAATGTTAGCAATTGGTACCAATCTCGATCATCCATCAATCCTAGTGAAATATGTTGATTCTAGTATGCCATTTTACCACTTGAGTATCCAAATCCGCTTCATTGGCCCCATGTTTCTACTGTTGTATTTTGATAATTTGAATGATGGGTTCACTTGTTCCTTGATGCTGATGAACCACTCTGAAAACCAAGATCACCATGCTTTCTTTGCCAAACACTGCCATACTTGGTGCCCTTATGATTCCATGTAGAACCATAATATTGCTGCCTTGAGCCATGCCTCCAAGATTATTGCCACTCATGGTGGTGTGGAAGGCAATATGGTGCAACCTTAAATTGATGTTCTACCTTCTTTGACTCCTCAACATTTGGCTCCATTGTTTTAAATTCTTCTACACATTGTTCTTTCATGTTCCCTTTGTTTGGTGTGTCCTTGTGCTCTTCTATCAAAGCTTCCTTGGACTCTACTACTATTATTTCCATGGGCTCGATTGCTATTGCTTCTTCCATGGACTTTGTTGCTACTACTATCATCTTGGATTCTATTTCAGGTTCTTCTATTTGTTCTTCAATTTGTTTCTCTGCAACCATTTCTTGTTTTTCCTTAGATCCTTGCTCCTTAAGATGAGAAATATTCTGCAATGTTATCTTCTTTTTCATGTACCATAACTTCATAAACTTCTTTTGCACATTAATGTTAACAATACCCAAAGAATCTAACCAAGGATAACCAAGAACAATATCCTCATCACCCATCTCAATAGCATGAAAATGTGAATGTAAAATATATTTATCCATGGTGATCTTCAAATCTTCAAAAATATGAACATTCTCACCCTCCAACTGTATTTCCTTAATTTTTGTTGCTTGAACCTGCAACCTCTTAGCCAAAGCAATATTAATAAAATTATATCTACTACTAGGGTCAATGGAAATAATAACATGTTCCTTTTGAATGCTTCCATGAACCTACAAAATAGAACTTTTAGATGAATTTAAACCCTTTTGATCCTTCTCTTGCTTTTGAAAATCCAATTGTGTGGTTTCATTCTTCTTATTATCTTCCTTAACATTTTTCTCTTTCTCCTTCTAGAGTAATTTTATTTCTTTTTCATAGTTTTCATTCTGTTTCTTGAAAACCTCCCATTCTCCTTTTATTTCATCCTGCTCATTTTGAATTCCTTATAGTTTCTTTTCAAAGTCTTTGATGACATCCATCAAGTTATCTATATTTTTATTTCTTCTCTTAAGATCTCTCTTACAAACATATAACTTTCTTTGTAACTGAATAGGTACCCATTTTCTCAAGAATGTTGGTTCCATTTCTTTCCAAGTGCACCTTAGATTGTTCCTAACAAAGATTCCTACCCATTGTAAAACTTCACCTAGAAAAAATTTTGAAAGCAAAAGCGTAACTGCATGCTTTCACCATATTGAGATTTTACTATTTTCAACCACTCTCTCACATCCATATCATTTGTTCCAATTTTTTTTTTGAAGTGCCATAGTTGATTCCCTAATGCAAACTAGGGGATTTTGACAATATATATCATGCCCTAATGCAAAGTAGGGTTTTATGAAAATATATATCTTTCCATTAATTTGAAGCTAAAATTCCACATAGATAACTAGATTTGTAATTTTTCTTTCAAACAAAATAAATTGCAACTGATTTACTTACCCGAACTAACAAATTTTGTCTTCCAAAAAATTCACAATTTGAAAATTCATTAGTGCCTTTATTCCAAATGGCCAACTTCAAAAGGTCGTATCTCCTTCAATATTGCTCGGATTCCTTCATATGACCACTCATTTTAAAACTCTTCAAATTCAACACAAAATAATCAAAGAATCGTCTGAATCAGATAAACGTTCGCAGAGATATGGCTTCTGAAAGATGAGATGTTTATCCAAAAAAAAATCTGCCCTAATTCTGCAATTCAAAAATATAATCCCCACTATGCTAAAATTGTTGCTTTGGTACTGTTGCAAAACTTTATTTTCATAAACATAAATCATTCACCAATATACAGAAATATCAAATCATTCATCCACAAATAATTATCCACAATAACAATCCACAAATGAGAGAGATAGATAATACCCTTAAGGTAGGAAAACATCAATAATAATCCTTAAAAAGGAATGACTCCACATTCCCCAAGGGCTAGGTGGATTGGCAAAGGCTTGATTGGCCAAGTACTTGCCAAGAAGAGACCTAGGTTCAAACCTTGGGGGCACGCTGCTAGCTTTAGCAAAGGTAGTAGTTTGTGTTGAATCCTTTGAGTGCATGCCAGACCGATGACAATGATACGAACCTCGAACGATCGGTGGTCTCCATCTCACGTTGGGTCAACAACAACGAGACGAATAGGCTATTGGAAGCAGTCCTTGTGGTTTGAACCCTGTGCTTGCCAGTTACTAAAAATAGTGGTTGTAACCAACTCCCCTATGTAACCAAGAAAAGAAGGAATAACTCCACAAGATCTCCCAAGATGAGAGTGCCACTTAAGGAGGGCAAAGTCCCATAAGCCACTTCATGGGCAAAGATGATTACATATGATTAATCTCCATGATGATTACAATGATAAATATCTCTTCTTTATATATCCATCTTCTAATTCTACTTTGAGGAGCCGACTACTAATATAATATAATATTATAATATTATAATGCAATCAACCTTGGGTTATGTGTGGTGCATGCCAACCCTTATACAATATAATAACATATCCCCAAATATCTATTCATATGTACCCTAACAAGCCCATATTTTGTTTTGGATAAAACTAACAAACCCATATTATTTTTTGGATAAAACTAACAAGCCCATATTTTTAACCACTTGAACTCAAATCTTTTGATAAAATAGGAAAATACTATTGGTTTTCTATTTACCAATAATTCAATTTCTTTATCAAATAATGAGATCATCTTGGGCTCTAAAAGAGAAGACCCAAATATCTATTCCTAGGTACCCTAACAAGCCCATATTTTTTTTTGGATAAAACTAATAAGCCCATATTTTTTTTGGATAAAACTAACAAGCCCATATTTTTAACCACTTGAACTCAAATCTTTTGATAAAATAAGAAAATACTATTGGTTTTCTATCTACCAATAATTCAATTTCTTTATCAAATAATGAGATCATCTTGGGCTCTAAAAGAGAAGACCCATATTCAAGTCTTACTAAGCAATTTAGGCATAATTATCATTATGGTTTGTCGTAACACCACTAAGTGGTTTGTTGAAATGCCTATGTAGTATGAGTAAAACTCATTTCAAACCCATATAACCAATTAAAAATAAAGGAAATTTTATACTTTATAAGGAAATTTGACAACAATTGACAAATTTTTGAATAAAAATTCTAACTAAGGATTTAATTGAATGATAAGTTCGCCAACTTGTCTTCAAAGGAGCCCTTCATGCAGAAAACAAGTACCAAGTAAGAATTTTTTATTATGTACTTCAAATTTAATATATAGTTTAATTACATTTAAAATTATTGTATTTTTTATATTATTATTTAAAAATAATTGCAAATTAAAATAGTATTTTATATGCATGCAAATGCAATATCATACTAGAAGTGAAATTTATGAGGATATACTTCCAAACATATTCACTTAGAGAATCTATGTCACACTATATTAAAAATAATCAATTGCTATAAAAAACTTGACTCTACTAGATAATCATGCATTTTTCTTGTAAACTTCAAGAAATAATAAATAGTGTAAAATGCAAAATTAAAAAAGGAATGGGTTAAGTTAATTTCCTTATGAATTCTTTAAATTCCATGTACATTTGGAGGGTCTAGAATTTACTAAAAATATTGATATGATTCTTAATGATATGAATCTTATTATTGTATATCATAATTTGTATGCAAGTACATTGGCAATATAAATATGCTGAAAGCCTTTGAAAGAATTACAAGAAAGGTATATATATATCTTAGAAAATAAGGGAACGAGTTTAGATTAATACTAAATACTTGTGTCAAGCAAGAAAAGTAATTTAAAATAGATAGGATTGAAATTAATTGGTTTACTGTAAGTTTAATAAAAATCCAATTCAAAGAGATACATAATTGAACTAATAATAGAATATTAATAAAAATAAAAATTAAACATTTTCTTTATCAAATGAAATGATCCCAAATGGTGATTAAAATAAGTTACATAAAATGAGGTGAGCTCAAGTGGTTAAAATATGTGATCTTCAAAGTGGAACCCCAAAAAGATACTCCATTCATTCTTCCCTAATGTTGGTAACAAAATCTCTCTCTATTATTTTTTAGTTCTAATCAATGGTCGTATTCAGTAATAATATCTAAAATATTCTCATCCTATTTTTACTTCAGAATACAATATGGAGGTTTTTTCTCATGTAGCTCTCATGAAAAATCTATATCAAAATTAGGCAATTTAATTCTACAGTGATGTGATATATGAAATGAGAAGTAGAACTATATAGTTGTGAATTGTAAAGTGTTGATTGGTAAGCTATCGCATCCAAGTTTGAGTGTGACGTACCCCAATGAGCTCGGTAGAAGAGATATCCTATGGTCATGACAATTAAGTTAAAGATTGCCCCCTAGGGTGTATTTACCAATTAAACATGTAAATCATTTTACTTATGTAAACAATTAAAGAGTAGCCCTTTATAAGAAGAAACAAAATTGCATAGCTTTGCATTATATAAAAGAGGATAATTTTATGAATGTTACTTTTAAAGGCGTGTATAATATATTAGTTTATAAATTTTTTAATGTGCATAATTTTAGTGATTGTCTTCTCCTCTTGAATCAAGTGGTATCAAGAAGAAACGTTGTAGAACATACTTCATGATTGAGGTTAATTGTTATAATTAGTGATAAGATAATTCAAGAATTAAAGTTGATAAAACACCTTGAATGGAAGAGGACTTTACCATGCAAGTTTGAATTGATGATAAAAGAAATAAATGTGCAAAAAATAAAAGAGAAAAGCCAAAAAACATAATGGAAGGAACTAACAACTTGAGAGAAGATTTTGAGGGAAGAATTTTATTTACATAATAACAAAGAAGGGAGAAAACATTTTCTTTAATCACATCATCCATTTTTGGGATGGAAAGGAGGAGAGTTTCCTAGAGTAAGAAGACCTAAAAAGTAATTAAGGAAACTATCTTTGAATAAGTTATATCTTTGATGATAGTAGATCAAGAGGAGAAGAAGTTGGCATTGAGAGGAATCATTCCTATGATTAAATTGATGAGTATGATAAGGAAAAACATTCACCTGAAAGTCTCTAAAAAGAACTTGAGAATATCAGTGACCATTGAAAGAGTTACATCATTGAAATAATGTTGAGGCTGATTTGTAATCCTATTGATGATGATGATGAATGTGAGAAGAAAAAAGTAGATTTGCACAAAAATGCAAGTAAATTTATCACACAAGATTAGCATAGTTGACCAAGAAGAACTGGTACAAACCTCTATTATGATAATATGGTTGATTATAACAAGAAATTCAATGGGAATGCTATTTTTGAAATAGTATAGGTATGAAAGTACAAGATTATAACATCGACGAGTCCATTCATGCAAAATGATTATTATGAGCACTTGCGCTGATTTAATAATTATCAAGTTTTCATAAATGTTGACAATTGTTGGAAGAATTTTTGGGTAAGAGATGATTAGACAAAATTGGATTTAGGGAGGAAAATTGTTTTTCAAAATAAGAAAAAGAGGTACCATCTATAAATGGTTTCATGTTAACAAAAAATAGCTATTTTTAAGTTGCTTGTTAAATAGAGCACCATTGTTGATGTCGAAGATTATGATAAATTTTATCTATGGGGAGGATGTTGTTTTTAAACCATGTGAAGATGCGAAAAAGATAATTATTTTTGCAAAAATAAGTGAGCTGATTCAACGCAAGGTAAGTCATATTTTGATTGATGAAGGAAAAGAAAAAAATTTGATTAAGCCAATTAATTTGATTTAGGAGGTTCAATTTTTTTTAAATTAGGGTGGTATGAAGCATGAAAATTAGTAATATAAATTGTTAAAAAAACAATAATGCAGGAGCATTCTAGAAATAGATGGAGGCTTTCTAGAATGGACAATGCAAAAAACAATTATGGATATACTATAGAAATCAAGAAAACAACCACCCCATAATGGATACTCTTCCCGATTGGTAATATATAAAAGGGCACTATACCACTTTTTATAACCTAACATAATGAAACCATTCAAATCTTTCTAGTATTAGCAATCAAGCTAATCTACTTTTAAATATTATAAATTAATTAATTAAATTTGAGGTTAATAGCATCTACCCCTAACACTATAATGATTGAAAACAATATTAAAAATATTAACACTAATCCAAATGAAGCATAATTCAAGCATGAAGAGGAAGGATGAGAACTATATTGTCCGATACCAAAAGCCATGAACACAACTCAAGATGTCATAGTGAATACATGGCAATTCTTTCCAAAAATCATGTTAGACACCATAATTGCACCTCCATCGACGATCCATTGTTGTATGCATTGCGAATGTCCCTGAGTGTATAACAAATATTTGCCATTGACTATTCCAAATATCTATACCTTCATGCATTTTCATCTAGCTAGTGGTCCCAACACTCAACATGTCAAACTTTCAAATGTGACTCCTTATCCTTGTTGTCATACTTTCACCTTGGTAATTCTCTAACACACCCTAAGTGTGTTTCCTCCACTTAAAATATCTTGACCTTTGTGCCACCCACATCCCTACCCCATCAACCACCAATGCTCAAGGAGTGACCCTAAGTTGAAATACGAAAGGAGAGTTAGTCACCTTTGCCTTGATGAGATTGTTCATGAAATCAACTCTCCTATATGTAGCCACATGAACATCCTCTTTACCTTTCTCACCTAGGCTCCTAGAATCTTCCATATTCACTACCAACTTGGTTAAATACTGAGGCATATTCAATTTAATAAAGCCTCCCTAAATTGTCCTATGTCCATATAGGTAGAGCAAACACTTTTGTAGGGAATGCAACTAGTACTAAGTTTCTTGAACTTTGGGACTGTAGCAACACAACCAAGGTCGTGGATCCTTTCCCTCAGTTAATTTGAATAAGGTTGGGGTAATTCCTTCTATGCTAGAATGTGATAGGGACTTCCATCTAGGATTTTTACTAAGTTTGGATCCTCAAAGAACCAACCATAGATGGGTTGGATATTAATAAGCATCATAGACTCCTCAACACAAGGAAAGTTTTATTTTTGGAGTTTGATGTGGAAATTAATAGAAATATAACAAGAATTAAATATATAACTTTCTTTGTGTTGATCTAAAGGAATAATTATGTGAGACATGGTATGGGTAGGGTGATTTTTGAAGGGTTGGGGTAGACGTCCTTTTCAATAAAACTCGATACCAATGTTAGCAATTTGTTTTTAATTTCTTAGTTACTTATTTACACACTCCAAATTCCCTCTCAAGCATAATTAACGAACCATTAGTAATGCACAAGTTTAGTTTGTCCATCCACAAGTATATATAGGACCTGAACACCCTTTCCCTTTTCTAGTGTCCATTCCCACCAACCACTTTTAATGACACCTTCATCATTAATTTATTCTCATTCCTAATTTTGGTCAAGAGTCGAATCCCCACTATAAAAACTAACCCTCAAAATCTTCACATCGCCATCCTTATGGCTTTCTTCTTAATGATAAAAACCTTAAATAATTCTACTAGAACCTCACCTAGTAATCACTATTTTTTTTTTGACATCTCCTTATAAATCTTCACTTTCTTCTTCCTAACAAATGCTAACCACAATGACCTTCTCAACTCCCGATACATGATGAAATCAAGTTCTTGATCATTGCTTTGCAATATAGTCCCTATGACACTAATTGCTCCCAAGGGAGAATAAAAGGCACTAGAAAGATTATCAAAGCACATTCAATATTGATAGACGACCTAGGTCTACCTCAAATTGCTTCCTATATGTTCTCAAGGGGAGGTAAGGGAAATTCAAGAGACTTAATGCAAGGATAATCTCCTCTTGCATGCATATGTCTGAATGATTTTAAGTGTATTAAATCTAACATGCTTTGGAAAGTCTAACCTTGCCATGAGCCTAGCTCAATGCATATATATCCTTCTTGGTCATAGGGCCCAATGTCTATACATACTCATAGATCAAATATTTTAACAACATTCTCAAATCATGCCAAGTTTATCATGATTTCTACTAGGCTCTAATTTCTTGATCATTGAGAACGACTTCATCAATGCATACTCCTTAAAAGCAGGAAAAACAATTTAATCAGCAAGCAATTAGAATAACTAAATTATTTATTTAAGAGGTTAAGATGCAAATAATTGAGTAGGAGAGAGGTATATGAAGAAATAAGGTTGCCTATCCTTGAATTCAATAAAATATCCCAATTTTAACATGTGCTTTTCTTATGGATGTGTGTGAATGTTTACTTTGTAGTTTCTCTTTATTGTGCATAATTGTATTCATTGTCTCATTATATCCCACTTGCATCACCATGCAACTCAAGAATTCTGATGACATATAAACATGTGTGACACTATAATAAACCATAAATCCATTCTCACATAAAGACTAGTTCTAGCATAATTGGTAGACGGATTTCATCCTAACATGCTCTTTACTAGTTTATTCTCTACTTAATCAAATTATCCCCATTGTCAATATCAATCAGGCCCAAAATATTTTAAATCAATCATAGCTTGAAGCACAAAAAGTGGGAATAGTTGTACATTTCAATCAACAAGATGACTTATTAGTTTGTTGGACCCATCTTCATCAATGCCTTCAATACAAAATTGGTTGTCTAATCCTATCGGTCGAAATTGTATGTAACACCTCTAACATCTATAATATTGTTTGTCACCTCTCTTGCACAAGCTTCTCCTTGACATACTTCTTTCCACTTCTTCACTATAAGAAGGGATTAAAATATTTAAAAGCTAAGTATCAACAAGTCATTGATGGAAAACAACTATAAGTTGAGTTTCTTCAATTACTTATATCTTCAATGAAGTTGTATGTCGTAGTTTTCTATCACCCTAGTTAAAACATATTATTCATTACATTAATAAATACAAGGATATTTTAGATCCATACTTGTTGGCAATTTTGGGTTTGAGATCCTAGCTTCTTGTCTATGAGTTGTCATTGATGTCAAAAGGAAATGGCATTAATGTTAAGAGGATGTGTTGGCTTCAAAGGTGGAAGATTCCAAGAGAATATTTTTAAGAGAATCCGGAGAGATTCCATTGGCAAGGGTTTTTCATTAAAACCAAACTGGTTTTTATTAAAACCAAGTTGGATAGGGTTTTTATTAAAACCAATGGAGGTTCTCTTTATTATTTATTTAATTATTATTTAAAACCCTTCAAGGTTTTAATTAATTAATTATTTAATTAATTAAGGGAGAAATTATTTTTAATTTATTAAAAATATTAAAGGTTTTTAAACCTTTTTTATTCTTAATTTATTAAAATTATTTAAGGGTTTTTAAACCCTTTTTTGAAAAGACTTTTGATTAATTTCGAAATGGTCTTTATTTTCGCCGACGTCAAGGTGTCTTCGAAGAGACTATTTATTCTCCAACTCCTAAGGTTGGAAGGCTAATTATTTCGAAATTCCCCGAATGCAATTTGAGGTGTTTGTGCTCTGTATTCGCTGCGATCGAAGGAAGACTTAGAAGCACGTGCGGTTGAAAAGTCTTCGGGAGTTTTTTTCGAGGGTGAAGTGGAGGGAAGTTCACTTGTGAACTTCGTAGCCCGCGTGGGCCAGTGGCAGCGAAGGCTGCTGTTGGGCGCTGCATTGGCGGAGGTAGCCGTTTCGAGTCTCGCGGGGTGCTTTGTTAGAGTAACACACGTTTTTATTAAAACGTCTTTATGCCGCGAAATTCGGAGTTTCTTGGACAACGATTTACAAGGTGTGATTAAATTTTATGAGTTTTGGCTTTTGTGATTAGCATTGAATAAAAGCTTAGGAGAAACAAGGGCATATTTCTTTGGATGTATTTTTAATATTATTCTTTGCTATGCTAAAATTAAAAATGGAGGTATAAGGTGTGAGTCCGTGATTGTTGATTTATTGGCATGTTATGGTGGTTGTGTTTAAAGAAGTGGAGCTAAAAGGTGTAATAAAGGAAGTTTATATTATTGCTCATTTCTTTTTATTCTAACCCTAACTTGGTTGGGTTTGAGAGTTGTGTGTGGTAATAGCTTGAAGGTTCAATTATCTTCTACTCCAATAAGGTATGGGCACATTCTTCTTATGAGTATGATTGGTGTATGTTTTCTGAAATAAGGTTGGAGTGAAAAGGTATTCTACTAGGTATCCTTTGGCTAGGTGTAAATCCTATTTTCTAGTTTGTTGAAGACTACTTATGCATTGTTATCCTTAAGGAGAGTTTTTGGTGAATGCATAATTTCTGGTTTGAGATAGTGGAAGCTTTGTGCACTAGGGTTTATATTTGTGAGTCTAGCTACTTGCATTGAGTTGGTGGAACCCTTGGTTGGTTGTTTTGAGTTTGATGGTTAAGTTGCTTCCATAGAGGTTGTTTGATCAAGTTATTGCTTTACTTGATTCATGATATTGGGCTTACTCCATTGAGTTGATTTGAGCAAGTTATTCTTTGCATTTAGTGATATTGTGTTGGTGGTTGTTTTGTTCAACTATCTTTGGAGGGAAAAGGATTTCTACTTGTTTTCTTTTCTTGTGATGATTGGTTGAATGCTTCAAGGTTGATGTCGAGTTGAATGGTGTTGGTTGACTAAACCTTGTTTGATGAGTATTGTTGTTGAAACCCTAATTGATGGTGAAAAGAACATGAGTATCATTGTTATGTGATTCTTTGCATAGTTGGCAATTGTTGGGGTTTCATGTTCTTGAAAGAAAACATTCTATCCTATCCATTTCAGATATTGAGTTGAGTTTCAGATTTGAGATTTATATTGCGCTGAGTTGATTTGAGTTGAGTTTTGAGATTGGGATTTGAGTATAGAACATATTGAGTCTCTAACAATTCTCTTTATGCTTCTATGAGTTTGACAAATCACATTGGGTCTCTAACAATTCACTTTGTGATTTCCTACTAAGAAAGTTTTTCTTTGTGAGCTTGCTGAGTTTTTGGACGAGTTCTAGTGGGGACTTGTGAGCGGCTTTTGGACAGGTTCCAGTGGGGACTTGTGAGCGCTTTTGGATAGGTTCCGGTGGGAACTTGTGAGCAATTTTTGGACAAGTTCCGGTGGGGACTTGTGAGCAGATTTGGACAGGTCCTAGCAAAGGACTTGTGAGTTGAGTTTGATAGTTCTAGTAGAGAACTTGAGGACAGAGGTGCATTGGTTCTATGAGAACTTGAGGACAGTTGGCAAGTCTTTGAGAAGGCTTGTATGCAGAGGATTGATTTGTTCAAGAGTTGGACAGATCCGACAGACAGAGGAAGACTTGTACTAGACCGATTGATCGTGTTTGGTATAGGTTACTTGAGCCGCTGTGGACGTGATCATAGAAGGCGAGAGGTCTCTTAGGCTAAGCATTGAGGACAAGAGGTCTTCGGTGGAAAGGAGTTCCACGTGCTGGCAAGAGGTAGAGGCGATTGATCTTCTGAGGGATCATTTCCAGAGCAGAGGGGAAGGTATCTCCTTTGAGCAGAGGCTCATAAATTCTGATTGGGGGAAGGTATCTCCTTTGAGCAGAGGCTCATAAATTCTGATTAGGGGAAGGTATCTCCTTTGGGTCGAGGCTCATAAACATTGTAATTGGGAAGGATTTCCAAAGAACTTTGAGATAACTTTTAGAGAAAAGTTTTGTGGACGTAGCTCAACCATTCCGGGTGAACCACGTTAAAATTGGTGTCACTTTGTAGATGATATTGTGCATTACTTTGATATTGCTTTGGGTATATTGCTTTACTGTTTTAAAGTATAAAGGAAAAAGTAAAAAGAGGTCTTATACCTGTTCACCCCCCCTCTCGAGTATAAGCTTGTGTTTTTCAATTGGTATCGAGTAGGTGCCTTCGAAAAGTTTAACATCTTGAAGGAAAAGCTAGTAAAGAACACAATGGATTATTCAAGTGGCAATGCAAAGCACCTATTCTTGATGGGTCATATTTTGGTCTTTGGAGTGCAAGGATGAAGGTTCATCTAATGGCACTTGGGAATGAGGTTTGGGAAGTGATTGAAGATGAGTACACTATTATTGAACATGGTCCTAATACTAAAGAAGAAAGGCTCCTACATCACAGCAATTCAAAAGCAATGAATGCAATCCTAAAAGGCTTACATAAAGCAAATCTCACCAAAGTGATTCACCGCAAGACAACTAGTGAAATGTGAAAACAAGTTGAAGGTGGTTCATACAGGTGATACAAATGTCGAGAAAGGCCAAGTTGAGACACTTCAAAGGTATGTTTGAACAACTCAAGATGAATGATGATGAAAATATTAGTGACTACATGCTTCGTATGGATGAGGTTGTTAACTCCATGAAAGACTTAGGTCTTGAGCTTGCTGAAAATGATGTTTGTGATAAGATTTTAAGATCTCTTCCTAATAGATTTAGTGAAAAGATTTCTGCTATTGAGGAAGCTAAAGATTTGGATAAGTTGAAAAAGGATGAGCTCCATAGTATATTTGCAGCATTTGAGTTGAGAACTCAAGTGAAGGTTGATGTCAAGAAAGAGGCGACTTTCAAGGCTACCAAGAATTCCAAGGGTAAACAACTTCAAGATAGTGATGAGTCTTCTAGTGATGAAGAGGCATATTAGAGCAAGAAAGACAAGTTCTCTAGAAAGCACAAAAGTATGAAAAATATAAGATGTTTCAATTGTGGAAAGTTTGGTCATTATGCTACTGACTATACTGTTCCCAAGAATGAAAGTGATGAAGATAAACAGGATTCTAAGAGCAAGGATTCTAAAAGCACAAGCATCACAGGAAAAACAAAGATGAGCACATCAATCAAGGAAAGAGGTATTCTCACAAGCACAAGAAGAGTTTCTACCTAGACAAAGCAAGTAAGTGTTCTAGTAGTGATAGTGAAAGTTCTTCAAGTGATAATGAAAATGAGATGTTGTTCATATCAAAAAAGAGGAAGAACCGAAACATAGATTCATTATCATGAAATGTCTTAGATGTGGAAATTTTGGTCACCTTGAGGATGATTGCACAAATAATGATTTGGTTTCTAGTATGTATGAGGATGCTTCAGAAAACTATAAGGAAGATGCATGTATGGTTTTTGAAAAGGGTAGCACCTCTAGTGATAAGAAATCCGAAAAAGGCCTTGATGATTCAAAAAGCAAACAAATAGAGGAAGATATAGAGGAAGGTGAAGTAGATCTTGAAGGTGAACTTATTAGTGCTCTTAGTGCTTTGAAAAAGGAAAGAAAGAAGAATGCTAGACTCAAGGATAAGTTAGATGAATGTTGTATGGAGAGAGATGATCTTATAGAAAGTCTTGACTTCTCTATAGCTAAGACACAAGAACTCAAGGATGAGTTAGAGTCTAAGGTTCTTGAGTATAGTGAGTTAGAACAGAAAATGGCTTCTTTGAAAGAGGAAACTAAAGAGTACAAGGATAAGATTTACAGGTTCCAAGATAGCTCCAAAAAGGTTAAGTCACTCATCAAAGGTCAAAGAAAGACAACAGTTAAAACAAACCTTGGTTTTGTTAAGCCACACAAGGAACAAGTTGGAGAGTCTAGTAAGAGACTCCAAAAGGAAGAGAGTTCTGATGAGGAAAGTATTTCGGAAAAGGAGTCCTTGAATGATAGATGCACAGAAACAAAAAATAGAATTCAGAATGAGAAGAAGTTTTCAGAACCTAAGAGGTCAATTAAAGGAAAGTTTCAAGGCGAGATGTTTTGCTTGTCACAGGTTTGGTCACATGGCTTCACATTGCATGGCTCAAGTGAAGGAGGTAAATGACAGTTTCAGAAGTGCTAGTTACTTTCAAGAGTATTGCTACTCTTGTCAACAGTTTGGGCACAAGGCAGTTTATTGCAAGGCAAATAATAGGAACATGTTTGGTCATAACAGGTTTGGCCAGAACAGGTTTGGTCGGAAACGAGTTTGGTCGAACCGGTGGATTCAAAGATCAGGTTTACCTCGGAGAAACAACATCGTCAAGTGTTTCAAGTGCAACAATGAAGGTCACACAATCGGACGAGTGTAGAGCTGAAATTCCGAATACGAGAACAGGAACAAGTGGCATGATCAGGTCCAAGGATCAAGGCATGGACAAGAACAAGAATAGTGACAGGAATAGGAATATGGACAAAGAGTTCAAGAGAAGGCCCGACAAGGAAGTTATAGATGCTGATGATGATCAGTGCCTAATGGGAGTTTTACTCCCATCCAAGAATTAATCACCTCATCAGGAGGTGGGGGAGGGACTAAGCTAAGAAGCTCATTCTTAGTCCCGAGCCCCAAAGGTGACCCTTTGCCATTGATGACAAAGGGGGAGAGATTTGAGTAAGGGGGAGAGCCTCAAGACAGGGGGAGTTGTTTATGTTGAGTTTCTTGTTGTTGAGAAGCATGGTTTGCCATCAATGACAAAGGGGGAGATTGTTGGCAATTTTGGGTTTGAGATCCTAGCTTCTTGTCTATGAGTTGTCATTGATGTCAAAAGGAAATGGCATTAATGTTAAGAGGATGTGTTGGCTTCAAAGGTGGAAGATTCCAAGAGAATCTTTTTAAGAGAATTCGGAGAGATTCCATTGGCAAGGGTTTTTCATTAAAACCAAACCGGTTTTTATTAAAACCAAGTTGGATATGGTTTTTATTAAAACCAATGGAGGTTCTCTTTATTATTTATTTAATTATTATTTAAAACCCTTCAAGGTTTTAATTAATTAATTATTTAATTAATTAAGGGAGAAATTATTTTTAATTTATTAAAAATACTTAAAGGTTTTTAAACCTTTTTTTATTCTTAATTTATTAAAATTATTTAAGGGTTTTTAAACCCTTTTTTGAAAATACTTTTGATTAATTTCGAAATGGTCTTTATTTCCGCCGACGTCAAGGTGTCTTCGAAGAGACTTTATTCTCCAACTCCTAAGGTTGGAAGGCTAATTATTTCGAAATTCCCCGAATGCAATTTGCGATGTTTGTGCTCTGTATTCGCTGCGATCGAAGGAAGACTTAGAAGCACGTGCGGTTGAAAAGTCTTCGGGAGTTTTTTTCGAGGGTGAAGTGGAGGGAAGTTCACTTGTGAACTTTGTAGCCCGCGTGGGCCAGTGGCAGCGAAGGCTGCTGTTGGGCGCTGCATTGGCGGAGGTTGCCGTTTCGAGTCTCGCGGGGGTGCTTTGCTAGAGTAACACACATTTTTATTAAAACGTCTTTATGCCGCGAAATTCGGAGTTTCTTGGACAACGATTTATAAGGTGTGATTAAATTTTATGAGTTTTGGCTTTTGTGATTAGCATTGAATAAAAGCTTAGGAGAAATAAGGGCATATGTGTTTGGATGTATTTTTAAGATTATTCTTTGCTATGCTAAAATTAAAAATGGAGGTATAAGGTGTGAGTCTATGATTGTTGATTTATTGGCATGTTATGGTGGTTGTGTTTAAAGAAGTGGAGCTAAAAGGTGTAATAAAGGAAGTTTATATTATTGCTCATTTCTTTCTATTCTAGCCCTAACTTGGTTGGATGTTTGAGAGTTGTGTGTGGTGACAGCTTGAAGGTTCAATTATCTTCTACTCCAATAAGGTATGGGCACATTCTTCTTATGAGTATGATTGGTGTATGTTTTCTGAAATAAGGTTGGAGTGAAAAGGTATTCTAATAGGTATCCTTTGGCTAGGTGTAAATCCCATTTTCTGGTTTGTTGAAGACTACTTATGCATTGTTATCCTTAAGGAGAGTTTTTGGTGAATGCATAATTTTTGGTTTGAGATAGTGGAAGCTTTGTGCACTAGGGTTTATATTTGTGAGTCTAGCTACTTGCATTGAGTTGGTGGAACCCTTGGTTGGCTATTTTGAGTTTGATGGTTGAGTTGCTTCCATAGAGGTTGTTTGATCAAGTTATTGCTTTACTTGATTCATGATATTGGGCTTACTCCATTGAGTTGATTTGAGCAAGTTATTCTTTGCATTTGGTGATATTGTGTTGGTGGTTGTTTTGTTCAAATATCTTTGGAGGGAAAAGGATTTCTACTTGTTTCCTTTTCTTGTGATGATTGGTTGAATGCTTCAAGGTTGATGTTGAGTTGAATGGTGTTGGTTGACTAAACCTTGTTTGATGAGCATTGTTGTTGAAACCCTAATTGATGGTGAAAAGAACATGAGTATCATTGTTATGTGATTCTTTGCATAGTTGGCAATTGTTGGGGTTTCATGTTCTTGAAAGAAAACATTCTATCCTATCCATTTCAGATATTGAGTTGAGTTTTTAGATTTGAGATTTAGATTGAGCTGAGTTGATTTGAGTTGAGTTTTGAGATTGGGATTTGAGTATAGAACATATTGAGTCTCTAACAATTCTCTTTATGCTTCTATGAGTTTGACAAATCACATTGGGTCTCTAACAATTCACTTTGTGATTTCCTACTAAGAAAGTTTTTCTTTGTGAGCTTGCTGAGTTTTTGGACAGGTTCTAGTGGGGACTTGTGAGCAGTTTTGGACAGGTTCCGGTGGGAACTTGTGAGCAGTTTTTGGACAGGTTCCGGTGGGAACTTGTGAGCAGTTTTTGGATAGGTTTCGGTGGGGACTTGTGAGCAGATTTGGACAGGTCCTAGCAGAGGACTTGTGAGCTGAGTTTGATAGTTCTAGTAGAGAACTTGAGGACAGAGGTGCATTGGTTCTATGAGAAGAACTCGAGGACAGTTGCCAAGTCTTTGAGAAGGCTTGTATGCGAGAGGATTGATTTGTTCAAGAGTTGGACAGATCCGACGAGATAGAGGAAGACTTGTACTAAACCGACTGATCGTGTTTGGTACGAGTTGCTTGAGTCGCTGTGGACGTGATCATAGAAGGCGAGAGGTCTCTTAGGCTAAGCATTGAGGACAGGAGGTCTTCGGTGGAAAGGAGTTCCACGTGCTGGCAAGAGGTAGAGGCGATTGATCTTCCGAGGGATCATTTCCAGAGCGAGAGGGGAAGGTATCTCCTTTGAGCGAGAGGCTCATAAATTATGATTGGGGGAAGGTATCTCCTTTGAGCAGAGGCTCATAAATTCTGATTGGGGGATGGTATCTCCTTTGGGCCGAGGCTCATAAACATTGTAATTGGGAAGGATTCCCAAAGAACTTTGAGATAAATTTTAGAGAAAAGTTTTGTGGATGTAGCCCAGCCATTCTGGGTGAACCACGTTAAAATTGGTGTCATTTTGTGGATGATATTGTGCATTGCTTTGATATTGCTTTGGGTATATTGCTTTACTATTTTGAAGTATAAATGAAAAAGTAAAAAGAGGTCTTATACTGTTCACCCCCCCTCTCAGTATAAGCTTGTGTTCTTCACATACAATTACATGCATGTCATGATAAGGCACATACTTTCCAATTACTATTGATATTTATCTATATACGATTTGAAGGACAACAATTTTAGAGATAGAGAGTAGAAACAATTCATAAAGGATGGACAAGCCATTGACCATATTTTCTTCCTAAAAGCTATTGTCAGAGAAGCTAGAAATAAATCTAATAAAATATTATATTGTTTTGTGGACCTCAAGAAAACCTTCGATCTAAAACCTAGAAAAATTATTTTAAGATTGCAATACATTGATATTTTAAAATCCCCCATTACTGTTGTCATGAGGTATTATGGATTAAATTATTGGCTTGTCTAGGATATTTGCTCCAACTTTATTTGGAATAGTATTGGAGCTAGGAAGGGCATCCTTCTTCCTCCTACCTTATTTGACATTTACATTGATGAGTTTGATTAGTCTAATTAGGTTTATTTTAATTTATTTTATTATTTTTGTAGATGATGTTGTCTTGATTGCTTCCTCTCTTGGAGGTCTTTAATATTAGTTGGACTTCTTGGCTTGTTTTGTTGGTATTTATGTTAATGTACATACTTTTCCTCCTATGATGAACTATAACCTTTTTCTCTAGCGAAATTCCAATTTTGGGTTTTGTACAAACTCCAAATTTAGAAGTTAACATATCTAGTTTGTTTGTAACTGTTGTCACATTTTGCACGGGGTGCAATGTCTTCAATATTGTTTTGTAACAGTGCTGCTCTTCTTTTCCTCCTTCCGTTTTTCTCCCTTCTCTCCCTTTCATTTTCTTTCCCATTCTCTTTCTCTCCCCCCTTTTTCCTTGGAGTTCCCAGCTTGATTTTCCAGCTTTCCAGCAGGTCTATCTGAAATTGGCTAAGTCTGGGTGCGAAGTTCGCACTTCGCCCAGTTTTGGTGCGAAGTGCGTACTTCGCCCAGTTGGTGCGAAGTTCGCACTTCGCCCAGTTTTGGTGCGAAGTGCGTACTTCGCCCAGTCTGGGTGCGAAGTTCGCACTTTGCCCAGTTTTGGTGCGAAGTGCGTACTTTGCCCAGTTCTGGTGCGAAGTGCGCACTTCGCCCGCTTTGGTGCGAAGTCCGACTCCGCCCCACTTTCTGGGCGCACCTTGCACTGGCAGGTCAATGCAGAAAAAAGGGAAAATGCCGGAGCAGGTCCATATGGCGGCAGACACCAGTGTTCGCCTGTGCGCAGTTCGACTTCTCAACGGAGCGGGAATGCGCCCTTGACAGGTGTACAGTAGGGGAACAAACCCGGAATTTGACCAAGGCTTGAAGGCCTTCCCCGAATGCACTGATTTCTGCACGCATCCCAAGGGAGCCCCAATCCCAAGCAAAGATGGATAGACTGCCCTCTAAGGCAGGCATGTGTCACACAGCATAACCCATCATCAGACAAGTGTCCAGCTTCGAGATTTGAACCAAGACCGCCGACCAAAAGGGATAAGCATGGGCTGCCCGCACCGCTCGCGTTAATAGCCTCATTCAAAGCTGATCCGAGGTTTCACCCGCTCCAGCCTACTAGCAAGCCTCGCCGACTTGAAGATTTACCCAAGACTCCGCCACGTAGCTGTCCAGCCTTCCAGGAAGACCATGTCTGCGGGTACAGCCCGATCCGACAAAAGGTCGGCATTTGCGGCCTCTTTCGCCGCTTCGTCGGCTCATGTTTGATCGGGACTCGTGCCCATTAATGTAACGGGTGGGACTCGGGCTATAAAAGCCCATCCGAAATTCATTGTAAAGGGTGGAAGGGGAATGTTTGTTAGGGAACTACCGTGCTTATTGTAACCGTGCTTCGCTTATGAATACAATCAGTATGCCTGGTTCTTTTCTACTGTCTTTATTCTTTTATGCTGTCTTTCATTATATGCCTTAGGCCCACCTATGTCGCTGCTCGTTAATTCACTTTGGTATTTGGCGATCAGGTTCCTCTAGCATTGCTTGCTTAAAGCACCTTATGTACTTCATTATTTAAAGCATTCATTATAAATTTGGTAGCAGTTCCATCAGTTGTGTGTGACGTTGTCGGCCCGTATCCGGTGATTGATGCGATCCCTCGCCGTTAGTTCCTTGTAGGGAATGTTTGCTAGGGAGCCATTGAAGCCGTGCGGTTAAACTCTCTACCTAACACATATACACGGCTCGACATCTCTAGGTTTACTTTCTACCCCCGTCGGTGTACGTATCCGGTGATTGATACGATCCTCGCTGTTAGTTCCTTGTAGGGAATGTTTGCTAGGGAGCTATTGAAGGCGTGCATACGCCGCTGGTGTATCGGAAGTACGCTTAGGTTTTGCGTTCCTTGTCATGCTCTGTGTTTGTATGCAGTAAGTAGCGGTGATTGGTGTGTTCCCGTACTGTTAGTTCCCCCCCACCAACCTTTGGACATATTTGTATCTCTTTCTGTACATTTGTCTCTTTCCGTTCCTTTATTTCTTTCCTGTTCCCTTTAGCTTAAATCAAGCCCCCCCCCAAAAGGAGCCGGCCTTCTCCGGAGATTGGCTCGGAAGGCATCTCTTCCTTCCGGCCTTTCATGCTGGTGGGCGAATCTGGGTGCATTAACCAAAAATCCTTTCCTCATGGCAGATTCGTAACCAACAGTTTCTCTGGCACGCCCGGTGGGACGCTTGTCCCACGATTTAAAGAAAGAGTACCCATCTAGTTTCCACCTAGCGCAACAGTTCTTCTGACCCGCTCGGCGGAACACGGGTCCCACATCTGACGAGAGATTTTCTGATCAGTCTCCACCTGGCGCTGACAGTTCCTGAGCTCTTGGTGAGACAAGGAAGTTTCTCACCCCCGACCGAATCGAAGCACCGGTGTTCGCTTCATTGCTGTTCCAAATCCGAACACCGGCGACTCGCACGAACAAATCCTCCGAGTCTAGAAGACCGGTCCGGTCACCTTCATGCACACGAGGTGGCGAACAAGAAATCCGAGAAGCCCGCCCGAGTTCTACGAACTAGACATCCACGCTCGAGGCGAGATACCCAGGCTGGCTGATCCGCGAGCTCGTTTCGATGAAGCCGAGGCTGAGATCCAAGAAGAGGCCGAAGCTGAGGTCGGAAGAGCTGAGTACGAAGTAGAAGAGGCCAAGGAAGAGGAAAATCCTGTATCCTCGAAAAGTACCGATATCGAGTACACAACCGACGGCGGAGAAGAAGAAGAAATGGCTGATCAACAGCCGAATGACGATGATCTCTTCCCGACGGTGGACTCTACAGGGCCTTTGGCCCTGATCGGTCAGCAAGATGTGCCCCCTGCTGCTTTAAAGTCTATTCCCACATACGACGGCTACGGTAAGACGACGTACGAGCACATCCAGGACATCCTTGCCCTGGCCGCACTGCATACCATCACCGATGAAAGTGTGAAGACCCGTCACTGGCCCTTTCCCTGAGGGGAAAGCTTCTCTACTGGTGGAGATCGCTGCCAGAGGGATCCATCACTGGGTGGCCCCAGCTTGCCAGGAGGCTCGTAAAAGGATGCAACGAGTCTGCTGATCCTACCTCTCTACTGCATCAGTTCCAAGCAATCCAGAGGCATCCTCAAGAGGAGGTGTCTGATTTTAACATTAGGTTTGCGAGATCCTGGAAACGGGTACCTCGCGAACTTCGGCCTTCAACCGGCATGGCCGCTCACTACTATCTGAGGTCTTTCAACTCAGACATATGCCTGCTGCTGAAGATCGCCCGAATTGACGAGTTCCCTGCACTGTACGAAGCTGCCCAGCAAGCTGAAGCTGACATTATCTCCATCGGCAGGCTTCCGTCCAGAGTGCAGGAGCCGATTCATCCCGACTTTCCAAGATCGCAGTATCCTTCTGCTTCTGGTGGTATGCCGTCTACTTCAGGGCAGCAGCCCCAGCCGTAGTGGAATCCGGCGCCGGTCGTAACTCAATACGGCCCGCCTCAGTTGCATTACCCTCATCCGCCTCCTCCCGCTCCGCATTTTCCAGCGCTTCCTGCTCCCCCGCAGTATGCGTCTTATTCTAACCCTCCTCCATTGGCCGCTTTGCCTCCACCGGCACAGTTGCCGCCTCCCGACAGCAGCATCCAGAACACGATTCTACAAGAAGTGCGGGCTTTGGCCTCCGGATATCATGCCATGTCCAATGACATGACAGCTATGAAAAAGAAGCAGGCCCAAATGGACTTTGCTCCTAGAAGGCCGTATGCGCCACCGGCACTGACAAAAGATAAAGCCCCAGAAAACCAACCGCAGAGGCGTCCGCCTCCGAGAAATGCTGCTATAGATGACCCACCTGGTCCTCCTGACCGAGTCAACCGGTGCACTACGTGCAATGACCCGCATTCGGAGGAAGATTGCACTTTGCACCAAGACTACATCCGGACCTTGGCCGACAAGCACTATAGAAGATGATGAGGCGTACATGATCTTGGACGGCGAGGCCAATTTTGCCCTGTCGGAAGAGAACCCAGTGACGCCCGCCAAGGATGAAAAGAAAGCCGCGGACGCGGCTAAACCTTTGCGGTATATGCGAGAAGAAAAACCGCAGCCCAATGGGCTGCCACCGTACAAGCGGCTGTGGCCTTACACAGCCCAGGAGAAGGCATCCAAAGATAAAGCTCCCGCTAAACCTTCTCTAGCAAAGGCCGCCGCTGTTCCAGCTAAGCCTCTAGCAAAGGCCCCAACTCCCGCTAAGCTTCCTGTACTTCAGCCCCCAACCGAAACCAAAGAACAAGCCCAGGAGAAGGCGAAGTACCCGTCTCTGACCAAGAGACAGCGAGTTGAGGCCACCCAACAGTACCGGACCAAGTATGAACCGGCTAAACTAGCGAGAAGGAGCTAGTACCTCGGGCTACAACATTGTAGACGAGTTAAAGAAGACTCCCGCGGAATCAGCATGTACGATGCCCTTCCGTCTCGAGCCGGGTAGATCTCGTCGCAAGAATCACCGAAAAACATGAAGAACGGCGAGCAAATGCAGCCTGCTGTCCCGGTTCAACCTTTGACAGCCTCCGCCACCGGGAAGAACAGACCGCCACCCTTTTATCTGTCTTTACGGATGCAAGGGCACATAGTTCACAACTGCATGGTGGATTCTGGTGCTTCCTCGACCGTGATGCCGAAGGCCGTCTACGATGAGATCGGGATGGAATACACACGGAGCAGCCAAGGTGTGCTGCAATTAGACGGCACCCTTGTCAAGACAGTTGGTGTCATAAAGGACATCCCTATCCGGCCGCACAAAGCTCTCGACATTGTGGTCATCCAAGAGGTCGTGATTGTTGACCCGGAGCCTTACTTCGGCATGTGTCTCTCTCGGGAGTTCACCGTGAAGTTGGGCGGGTACCGTCTCTAGACTACTCGCACATGGAAGTGCCCTTCAAAGGAAGGAGACCGAAAATTTTCAATGAGAAGCCTTCCCCTTTTCTAGTAGACAAGATACCCGACGGAGAGATGGACCGCATGGTCCAGCTTGTCAGAAGAAGAACTGGTGACAGTAGAACTGACCGAGCAAGCTCTCGAAGTGCTACAGCTAGAAGACGAGTTCTCGTTGCGGTATTTTAATGCCGTAATCGGGACAGAGCAGGGCTGTTATTCCATTAAGCAGCTCGAGGAGCTTGACGTGTCCGTTGCGAAGGAAGTAGGACCTGCACCCGAAGAGTTGTGGAAGATTTTCTTTGACGGCGCCCGTTGCAAGAATGGCGCCGGTGCAGGGGTCCTCCTGGTTTCTCCAACCGGAGTCCAGAGGGACTATGCCTACGAGCCGGCTCGGAGCCGTACTAACAATTCGGCGGAATACGAAGCCCTGTGCTTGGGTCTGCGAAAGGCGGAAAGGCTAGGAATCAAGCATCTCCAAATTTTTGGAGATTCAGAGTTAGTGTGTCATCAAGTTACGAATAAATGCGCGTCTAAGCATCACTATCTTAGAGCATACCGCAATCGGGTCTGGGACCTGATGGAATCGTTTGACTCATTGAACGTTAAGGCAATATCGCGTGAGAGAAACAAGCACGCGGATATTCCCGCGTCTCGTTGGAGCCGTGCACGTTCCGCTGAAGACGTCGTCCGGAAACCGAGCCGGTCCGCACCATTTACGGGCCTTCGTGGGTCGATAGGGATACCTTCCGGCGGGTATTCGGTTGTGACGAGGAGATCGTCACATTCCCGGTTAACGAAGTGTGTGTAATCGAAGGTAGAGACCCCGATGACGAGCAATATGAGGGGTTGATACGATTACGGAATAATCACGTCCCAAAAGGATCGATTACATTAGAAAGTCTCTTTGATCGAAATGACAGAGCAATATCCCACAGGATCAAAGTAGACCCGACGCAAGTATGCTTGACTCGGAGCTCGAACTCGGTAAAACCATCAAGGTCGGAACATACTGCACGTCGGAGGAGCTGGTGCAGATTAGATCACTGTGCCAAGAGTTCCCTGACATCGTGGCCTGGTGCTACGAAGATTTGAGGGGGTATGACAGATCTGTCATCCAGCATACCATCGAGCTAGAGGATGGCGCCAAGCCATTCCGACAAAAGCAAAGGGCCGTAAATCCAAAGGTTGAGGCCATGATGAAGACCGAGCTCTTGAAGATGTTGGAGGCCAAGATCATCTACCCCATCAAACATTCATCCTGGGTCGCGAACTCGGTGCCCGTGAGGAAAAAGAATGGCGACATACGTCTCTGTGTCGACCTTCGAAACCTAAATCAGGCTTCCCTCCGGGACCACTATCCGCTTCCCCAAATCGACCAAATTTTGCATATCGTTGCTGGAGCCCAGAGATTTTCACTTTTAGATGGATTTTTCGGCTACAACCAGATTTGGGTCAAAGACGAAGACCAACATAAGATGGCATTTACCACGAAGTGGGGGACGTTCGCCTATCAGCGCATGCCGTTTGGCTTATCCAATGCTGGTGCCACGTTCCAAAGGGCCATGGACCTGGCCTTCCGAGAGCTGCTCAACAAGATTATTGTCATCTATCTTGATGACATGACTGTTTTCTCACCGACGAGAAGATCATGTTTCGCACCTACGGCAGATATTTGAAAGTTGTCGAGAATTCGGCATCTCTATAAACCCGAAGAAGTCCGTCTTCGCGGTAAAGGAAGGAAAGTCGCTTGGGACATGTCATCTCCGAGGAAGGCCTCGCCATTGACCCTGACAGAGCAGAAGCCCTCGTTCGCTTGCCAGCCCCCACTGATAAAAAAGGTCTGCAGTCCTTCTTCGGTCAGATTAACTTCGTGCGGAAGTTCATTCCGGATTTCGCACAGGTGATCAAGCCTATGGCCGAACTGTTGAAGAAAGATACACCTTACGAATGGACTGATGAGAGAGAGCAAGCTTTCGAGGAAATCAAGGCTCGAAATGCGCAAGCTCCGGTGTTGACAAACCCGGACTACTCCAAGGACTTCATCCCGTATGCAGTGGGGAGAACCCGAAAGTTACGCCGCAGTCCTGACTCAGAAGGGAGACGACGGTGAGGAGCGCCCCATTGCGTTCCTAAGCCAAGTGATTCTGCCACACGAAGAGAAGTACAATTTTATAGAGCGGCAGGTCCATGCGGTCATGAAGTCCCTTCGAAAGTTCAGGCACTTTGTCTCCCAGAGTAAGACCACTGTCTTTGTGATTCACCCCGATGTTCGCAGTTTCATCTTGCAAGGGGAACCGGGTCACAAGAGAGCGGGATGGATTGCCAAGATCCAGGAGTTTGACATCGAAGTACGGCCCACCAAGCTTATCAGAGGCCGAGCCTTGTGTCAGGAATTGGCCCGAAGCGTTGTAGCCGGCATCTCCGCCTGTAAGTGGGAGGACACAGCGACACGCGTCTACCTAGCCAACTCCTTATCGGAGGGGAGTGATTGGACAGATGAACTGGTGAGATACTTCTGCACCGGAAGATGTCCCGATCACCTGAACGCCTCACAACGAAGGAGATTTCGGTTAGGTGCATTAAGGTACACTCTTCGCCCCGAGGGGCTTTACTTCAAAAATATTGACGGCATCCTGTTGCGGTGCGTCATAAAATCTGACCAGCATAGGATCCTCGGAGATTTTCATTCCGGGATGCCTGGGGGTCACCATTCTTCAAGGCCAACGACCTTAAAAATAATAAGGGCTGGATACCAATGGGCCACTCTGTTCGCAGACGCGTATGCGGTCTGCGCCAAATGTGATCAATGCCAGAGGTATGCTGGCCGAAACAGAAAGCACCCCTGCCCCTTCAACCGATTCAAGCCGAAGCTCCATTCCAGCAATGGGGTCTGGACTTCATTGGGGTGATTTCTCCTAACTCCTCCGCCGGCCACAAGTTTATTCTCACAGCTACTGACTATTTCACACGGTGGACGGAGGCGATCCCGACCAAGAACGCCGACCAAGAAACGGTCATCAGGTTCATTGAGAGCCTGATTACCCGCTTCGGGGTTCCAGAGTCGATTGTGACAGACAACGGTCCGGGATTTGTAGGCGCTGTACTCATGGAGTACACCAGCGGCCTTGGCATCTATCACAAGATGTCTTCTAATTACTACCCGCAGGGGAATGGCCTTGCCGAGTCTACTAACAAGAACCTCCTGAAAATTCTCCGGAGGACCATTGAAAAAAATAAGCGGACTTGGCACTTGCTCCTGAACCGGGCGCTATGGGCTGACAGAGTTGCGTTCAAGAAATCCCTCAAGACGTCCCCCTATGCGCTCGTCTATGGCAAGCAAGTTGTTATGCCATCACACATTGAAATCCCCGCCCTGTGGATGATTGACGAAGACAGGAGCAACGGAGACCCGGTAGATGACAGATTGTGCCAACTCCTGCAGTTGGAAGAAGACAGAGAAAGTGCATACCAGGCCTTCGCGGATCACATTGCAGCCACTCAAGGCTAGTTTGCCAAAGGCACCACTGCCCGAGTTTTCGAAGTCGGGGACCTGGTGCTGAAGTGGGACTCATACAAGGCAAAACCGGGTAATCACGGAAAATTTGACGCTCTCTGGGAGGGCCCTTATCAGATTGCCCGGTGAATCGGTTCAATGCCTACATACTTTCGGATATGGAGGGTCGGCTCCTCCCCATCCCCGTCAACGGGTTCCACTTGAAGCTTTATCGCCGTTGAAGGCGCCCGAGTGGCCCTTCCCTGTAAAAATTTTGCCTTGTGTTTTTATTTTTCCCCACATGTATAGTTTCCAGTTTTAGCATTCAGTTTATTTTTCCTTCTTTGAGCTTAAATGCGGCATGGGAGAGAAAGACAGACTTCGCAACGAAGTCTGTCGTTGCCCCGCAGGAGGGGCGAAGTTCGGCTATGCAGAGAAAGAAAGGAGAAAAAAGAGCAAAAAATCGACTAAGTGTTGACCGAAGTCCGACTTCGCAGCGAAGCCTGACTTCGGCCCAGCCGAATTGCGAAGTTTGTCCGAGAAAAGCTGAAGCAGACTAAAGTCCGCGCTGCGCTCAATGCTTGGGCGAAGTGCGAACTTCGCGCGAAGTTCGCACTTCGCATCAAGCTTCGACCGAAGTCCGAACAAAGCGGCCAGCGCCCGTGCGAAGTCCATCTAAAGATCAAAGGCGGCAAAGACCCAGATCGCGCCCAAACCTTGGGCGCAGCTAAAAACAGAGGTAGAACAGTTCAAGCACGCGCTTCGCGCGAAGTTCGTACTTCGCCCGAAATTCGGGCGAAGTCCGACTTCGCCGGCGAGGTCGGGCCGTGCCCAACTTCGGGCGAAGCCCGGCTGCGCCTAGTTTTCCGGGCCAGTATTGGGACGCGGTTTAAAGAATAATAAAAAAAAAAATTCAAAAACCCCAAGCTGGGCCCAAGGCGCGTTTGCACTTGTTTTAATGTGGGTTTCCGCACCGAAGGTTTTGTCTTGATCAGTGTGCCCAAGTGGTGGCAGCAACGTCAGCCATGGTGCAGTCCCCAACGCCGAGTTAATGATTGCGCGTTTTTCAAGTGAAAACGCAACTAAAAAAGCAAGGCACGGCTGCTAGGGCGCGTCTTTTCCTAAACGTTCTCCTGCGCGGCCACCAAGGGTTTTAACTCAGCCGACCTACCCCTCCTGCGTTGCATTAATGGCGCTGTTTTTATCTAGAAAAGGGGGTCGAATCATGCCAACATTCCGGATTGCGAGAGATTATTCCTCGGACAATGCTAATTATTCCTCCGATAGCGAAATTTGTTGCGAGCACGACTCGAACTCGTCATTATTGCTGATTCGGAGAGATGGACAAGGGAAAAATGCTCGTGTCGGCATGATCCAGTGGAAGCAACGAACCGGGGGATTTGCCGCGGCCGGGGAGTTTTCAAAGGCGATCCTCCGCCCGAGAAAAAGTCAAAGGCCCGGACGAAGAAGGTACAGCGTGGGCAATCCCCACCACCTCCGGTGAATTACCTGGCAGGATATGTGGACGGCTCGTTTTCCATGAGCCTAACTCAGTCGAGAGAGAATGTGGAGAGTCGGGTCGACAAAGTTTCGCCCTCCCATCATTTTGGAGCGGCGTACAAATCAAACCTCTTCAGATTCATGTGCCCTCCTGTGCACCAATGCCTGGAGCTGATAGACTTAATTGTCAGACACTATAAACCAGATTCCCGGCAAATCTGTAGTTCCAGCGGCAAACCCTTGTTCGCACTGCGCAGGGAGACTGTGCAGCCAGCTTTCGCCCTGTGGCTGGAGTATGACTCCGGCACCATCCTCGAAAAAATCGGTTTGAGCGAACAAGCGGGACGTTTCCACGCACACCAAGCGAATGAGGGATTTCCTCAATTCAGAGCTGAGCGCCCCGCTTCCAACCGGACAATGGCCGACTGGCCCCATGCCTTTGGTAAAATTTTAGAGCAAGTATCTATATACCATCTTGGCATGGATCCTCGGCTGCGACTCCGATGAGCCGGTGCACCCGTACCAGCTGGCGCTGGCAGAATGCCTCCTGTGTGGAGAATCTTACGAACCAGCGGCGCAGCGGAGCGGAAAACGCCCCATCTCTTTCGACTGGGCAGACTGGCTGGCTTACGCCATTCATTCCAGTCTGCTGAAAATCCAGAAGCGCCAGTCAACCAATTTTCGTTTCAGTTCCGTTCTGGTCTGGCTTTGTTTGTACCATCTGCACCCCCAAATGCCGATCCTGAACCTGAAGAAGGTTAACGAGAAGGGAGAACCCCAGCCCGTCTATAACTGGACGGATGACTTATACCGGAAAGGGTCCTACTACAAGTTCAACTTCAACTTTCTGGGATTCGTCATGTCAGTCTTCACCGAAAGTGAAATCCCCCGTCCCCCAAGAGAAATGACGAGTGCTTTGATAAATCAGAAGCTCGGGGACGTTTTCAGACTGACGCAGGGGATTGTGATCAGAATCTACGGATTCAAGGGCAAACCCTATTTGCTGCCCTATTGGTGCTCAGAGCATCTGTTCGGGATGGAGGTTGCCCGACAGATGGACTATGTGGAAGAAGAGTTTGGCCTAGGGAAGAAAAGAGGACAGATTTTTCAATACCCTCTTTCCTGGGCCAACGTTGAGATTATTGAGGTAGGACAACATGTCTACCTAGAGCAAGCGCTGTCCCGGATTGGCTCTGGTTTTGTGCCGCAGCGCTGGAAGTATGACCCTCATGGGATAAGGGGAAAGTTTGCACATTTGTGCCCCCGAGACATAACCGAAGATAGATGCGACGTGGTCCATGTGGACCTTGACTGGGAGATTGAATTAATGGAAGCTTCTCCCCCTTGGCAGGATTTCTATTGCGAGGAGGTGACATATGACCCCAAGAGAAACCGGGACCATCACTTCTCATCTCCAGGGTTCAAAAAATTTTTGTCCAAGATTACAGGCCTTAACTGGTCTAAAGAAAAGATTATTGAATGCTGGAAAATGAGATGCCGCACGCAGCACGATAAATCCACAAGGAGAAACATGACCGTAGATGACGACTTCTCGGTTCTCTATGACCAGCATCATGACAGCTGGCGGCCGTTCGCATATCAAGGTTACGTTCCCCGAGGCCCCTTTGAGGATTATAAAAGTGGGTCTCCTCCCAAACAGTTGTACACTTCGGCAACTGCGCCGCCGGCCCAGCAAGTACCCAGGCCGATCCAATGCAGTTCGTGGCTCCTAAGGCGGCGCCTGAAAAGGCGAAAAAGTTAGTCAAGGCAGCGCCCGAGGCACTTCCTCAGGCAAGAAAAGCGCCAGCGCCGCCAGAAAGCAGACCGGTCGCGGCAGACCTTCTGCAAGTCAAACCCCGGTACAAGTTTACCGTGGGAGCATCAGTGCCTGCTGCACCTGCTTCGTCTCCTTCCCCTGATCCGACAGTTGTTCCAGAAGAGAAGAAGCGGAGGAGAGTTGAGAAAATCAGGCGACCTAGCCTGATAGTGCAGCAGCCAGTCGCAGAGCCGCAGCCGCGTCCTGCCGTCACAGAGGCAATTCCTTTGGGCAGTCCCAAGCCAGCCGCCGAGACAAGAAGCGAAGACATTCACCCGGCATCGGCTCAGGCGGAGCCCGCAGGTACGTTTGCTTCCCCTGTCTCTCTAGTCTCACCCAGTTCTACTTCCACTCGGTCCCCCGCTCAATCCGGGCGAGCCATGACCACATCCTCCCCCCCGTCTCCGCGTCCTTCTAGCGGCCCCCACTCTTTCGACCGGCTTGCTCGGAACCCTAACGTCTCTCTTTCTCTGAGCAAAAATCCAAACCCTTCGCCCGAGGTTAGTGCTGAGGCTCGTCTCGTTCACCATCACATCCTCCGCATCGGCCGCTTCAAACCCTCACAAGTGTCGGCCTCTCCCATTTCCATTTCCCGGTCGCCCCCACAAGCGACCGATTCTTCCAAGGTCTGTCCCGTTCCTCCCCGATCCCATCCCCCGCAGGAGAGACGTCTCGGCGGATCCCTAGGGTCGGGGGAACCAGATTTTATGGACGACCTCCATAACTCAGATGACTTGCCCCTGGCAACAAGAGCCGTAGAGTATTCCGTCTCTTTCCGCCAAGACCTGAAGCGGAGGAGACATGAAGAGATAGCCGCCCCGGCAAAACGCGCAAAGTATGATTTCGGAAGGAGAGTGATTACAACGGAGAAAATAATCCCAATAGTGAAGAAGCCTCTCCGAGAAATGACTAAGGCGGACTACGTGCTCCGGGAAAAAGGAGAAAAGCTTTGACGACATTGATAAACGAGATGAGATTCAGACAATCATGCGCAAAGCTGACAATCTCTTTGTCAAGAGTCTGGAGGAGCAGGAAGAACTTTTCGCGTTGCAAGACAAAGTAAGGCAACTTGAAGAGGACCTATCTAGGTCCACTGAGCAGTTGGAAGCGGCGCGGCGAGAAACGGATGAATTCAAAGCCCGGCTAGCCGCTTCTCAACGAACAGAGCCGCAACCGAAAAGAAAGCAGCCTCAGAGCAGATTTCTCAGCTCCAGGAGTCTTTGAAGCAGGCACAGTCGCAGCTTGCAGAAAAAACATCTCAAGCGGTTGTCTTTTCAAAGACAAAAGTTAAGGAAATGAGGGCTGGTTTGCTGAGGGAATGCAAGCCCCATACCTTTAAGGCAATGGCGGTCCTGGACTTCGCATCCAGGATTCAAGAAGTTTCTGCCCAGGGAAAGCCTGTGGTAGAGGAGGCCGAGCGCCAGGCAAAGCAATGGCTGGACCTGGCGATAAACCTTCAGGAGCGCGAGCGCGACGACGTCCTTTTTTCCCCCGTGTCCTCATTCGCTGCAGAATGGGCAGGTGCAAGGGTGACCTTGCACAAATATTTTAGAAAAGTTGAAAAGGTGAGAGTGGCCAGACGAATGCTTGACGCATTCGGACATGAAAAAGATATCTGTCTGCCCCCTTTCACGCTCTTTCGGAACTTGGGTGTCCGAGGTTTTGTTGAGAATGGTGAGCTCCTCACCCTAGATCGGGTAAAGAAGAATTGGCAGTCCTTTGAAGCAGATACAGGCTGAAATTGATAGGCGGATCGAGCCAATTCAAGACAGTCAGGTCACTCAGATGGTGTCCGGATATTCCAGGATCCGCTCCTATTTTCAGGAGTTAGAGAAAAGATACCTCACCATCGACCTGCATGCGGTCGCTGCTTTTCACGGAGCATTAGAAGACATAGCTGACCGCAAGCCATTCGAAGCGGAAGCCTGGCGTTCAGCCCAAGAGGCGTACACTCGCATGTGCGAGGCAGAAGCAGGAAATGGAGACCTTTCAGAAGGAGATACTGATGAGGCAACTGACAAAGATGAATCTGAAGAACAGTTGCCGCAAGGAGAACAGTAGAGCCAGCAAAAGGCAGGGGAGGCAAGTTCCTCTGCACCCAAAGGATGAAGGCATGGATTCTTTGTGCCGAGGCGAGCTCGACACCCCGCGAGCCGCCAGAAATGTTGTCACATTTTGCACGGGGTGCAATGTCTTCAATATTGTTTTGTAACAGTGCTGCTCTTCTTTTCCTCCTTCCGTTTTTCTCCCTTCTCTCCCTTTCCTTTTCTTTCCCATTCTCTTTCTCTCCCCCCTTTTTCCTTGGAGTTCCCCAGTTGATTTTCCAGCTTTCCAGCAGGTCTATCTGAAATTGGCTAAGTCTGGGTGCGAAGTTCGCACTTCGCCCAGTTCTGGTGCGAAGTGCGCACTTCGCCCAGTCCAGTGCGAGTGCGCACTCCGCCCGGTTCAGTGCGAAGTGCGCACTTCGCCCGGTCCTGGTGCGACCGGGCGAAGTGCGCACTCGCACCAGTTCACTCGCACGATTTTGGTGCGAAGTGCGCACTCGCCCGATTTTAGTGCGAACGGGCGAAGTGCGCACTTCGCACCGGCTCAGTGCGAGTGCGATTTTGGTGCGAAGTGCGCACTTCGCCCGATTTAGTGCGACCGGGCGAAGTGCGCACTCGCACTCGGCTGCGAGTGCGCACTTCGCACCGGAACCGGTGCGGCGTGCGCACTTCGCCCGGTTCCGGTGCGAAGTGCGCACTTCGCCCAGTTTTGGTGCGAAGTCCGACCCGAAGCTGGACACTTGTCTGATGATGGGTTATGCTGTGTGACACATGCCTGCCTTAGAGGGCAGTCTATCCATCTTTGCTTGGGATCGGGGCTCCTTGGGATGCGTGCAGAAATCAGTGCAGTCGAGGAAGACCTTCAAGCCTTGGTCAAATTCCGGGTTTGTTCCCCTACGTACACTGTCAAGGGCGCATTCCCGCTCCGTTGAGAAGTCGAAGCTGCGCACGAGCGAACACCGGTGTCTGCCGCCATATGGACCTGCTCCGGCATTTTCCCTTTTTTCTGCATTGACCTGCCAGTGCAAGGTGCGCCCAGTTTTGGTGCGAAGTCCGACTCCGCCCCACTTTCTGGGCGCACCTTGCACTGGCAGTTCAATGCAGAAAAAAGAGAAAATGCCGGAGCAGGTCCATATGGCGGCGGTACACCGTGTTCGCTCGTGCGCAGCTCGACTTCTCAACGGAGCGGGAATGCGCCCTTGACAGTGTACGTAGGGGAACAAACCCGAATTTGACCAAGGCTTGAAGGTCTTCTCGACCGCACCGATTTCTGCACGCATCCCAAGGAGCCCCGATCCCAAGCAAAGATGGATAGACTGCCCTCTAAGGCAGGCATGTGTCACACAAGATAGCCCATCATCAGACAAGTGTCCAGCTTCGGGATTTGAACCAAGACCGCCGACCAAAAGGGATAAGCATGGGCTGCCTGCACCGCCTGCGTTAATAGCCTCATTCAAAGCTGATCTGAGGTTTCACTCGCTCCAGCCTACTAGCAAGCTCGCCGACTTGAAGATTTACCCAAGCACTCCGCCACGTAGGCGTCCGGCTTCCAGGAAGACCATGTCTGCGGGTACAGCCCGATCCGACAAAAGGTCAGCATTTGCGGCTCTTTCGCCGCTTACGTCGGCTCATGTTTGATCTGGGACTCGTGTCCATTAATGTAACGGGTGGGACTCGGGCTATAAAAGCCCATCTGAAATTCATTGTAAAGGGTGGAAGGGGAATGTTTGTTAGGGAACTACTGTGCTTACTGTAACCGTGCTTCTGCTTATGAATACAATCTGTATGCCTGGTTTTGTTCTACTGTCTTTATTCTTTTATGCTGTCTTTCATTATATGCCTTAGGCCCACCTGTGTCACTGCTCGTTAATTCACTTTGGCATTTGGCGATCAGGTTCCTCTAGCATTGCTTGCTTAAAGCACCTTCTGTACTTCATCATTTAAAGCATTCATTATAAATTTGGTAGCAGTTCCATCGGTTGTGTGTGACGTTGTCGGCCCGTATCACAGTGATTGATGCGATCCCTAGCCGTTAGTTCCTTGTAGGGAATGTTTGCTAGGGAGCCATTGAAGCCGTGCGGTTAAACTCTCTACCTAACACATATACCTGGCTCTGACATCTCTAGGTTTACTTTCTACCCCTGTCAGTGTACGTATCTGGTGATTGATACGATCCCCTGCTGTTAGTTCCTTGTAGGGAATGTTTGCTAGGGAGCTATTGAAGCTGTGCATACGCTGCTGGTGTATCGGAAGTACGCTTAGGTTTTGCAGTTCCTTGTCATGCTCTGTGTTTGTATGCAGTAAGTAGCGGTGATTGGTGTGTTCCCGTACTGTTAGTTCCCCCCCACCAACCTTTGGACATATTTGTATCTCTTTCTGTACATTTGTCTCTTTCTGTTCCTTTATTTCTTTCCTGTTCCCTTTAGCTTAAATCAAGCCCCCCCCCCAAAAGGAGCCGGCCTTCTCCGGAGATTGGCTCGGAAGGCATCTCTTCCTTCCGGCCTTTCATGCTGGTGGGCGAATCTGGGCGCATTAACCAAAAATCCTTTCCTCATGGCAGATTCGTAACCAACAGTAACCATATTTACTATTCTAGCTACAATCCAAGTAATTGATTAAGCTTAATTTCCAAATGGACCCCCTCCCCCCACCGCCTTTCAAAAGAGATTGAGAAATTCATAGTTAGATGGACTCTTAATTTCAATGTTAAAATATTATAAAGATCATTGTAGAAATAAAATTCCATATTAAGTATAATTGAATTATGTTGATTGTTGGATAGTTTTTGAGGTTAATGTTTCTTTATGTTTATGGAAAAGGATTCACAATTACAATTTGTAAGTTGGTTTTTAACCATAGCGAGACTTAGGTTATAGTTTTTAACCTAGGTCCCATGAAATATCATTGTGGTGAGAACAATAAAATGCAGGGATGCAAAATAGAGACGACTAGATTACATCGCCATTTTTTGGTAAAAAGGATATGACTAGATCATATCCCTATTTTTTGGCAAAACGGGGATGACTATAAAAATATTTAAAAATTAGAAATAGAAAAAATTACAAACTACAAATGAAAAACATTTTTAAATGCATAAATTTGAGTTAATCATTAGTTTTTTCATTACTAATTATAGATAGAATAGAAATAGAGTGATGCATTACTTGAATAAAGATAAACATAATTATTGGTGCATTGTGATTGGGACACTATGAAGGATGCCCTTCAAAGTATTGTGTTCAACTTATCTTTTTTGATGACTCATTTATCAAAAATTTATGGCTATCTTGAAATATCCAAAAATATTTTATGACAATGTAATGAGTTTACTGCATGTACATAAATGGATTGTAGAACTCCTTTAGAGATACTAGAGTTGTGTTTCAACATCCAACATAACTTGTGTAGACACCCATATATTTATCTTTTTAATTGAAAAATATCTCATTCTAGAATATAGGAGGAATTAAATTTTCAGATTTTAGTGCTTCTCTAATTTGAGAACTTTATATTATATTAGCAAACAAATCTCCATATTTCAATTTTGCAAGCACCCCTATATTAGGTTTCTCATCTCTCTATATTAAGCTTTTATATTTCAATGCAAAACACCATATATTACACAAGGATCCCTAGGAATCCACTAGGCGTCCTTACATAGAGCATACAATGGAGACGACTAGGGGACATCCCTACCACGTACCTCTATCCTTGTCACTGTCACCATCCCCTTGGGAATGCATCCCCATGGGTATGCAAGCCCAAGGATGCATCCTTATGGAACATAGTTTTAACACACGTAGAGATGTTATAGTTGTCCTCTATGATCATCCTGGCCATCAGACGACATGTGGACCAATCAGTTGGGGCTATCATGTCTCTCGTGGAGCAACATAACAGGGCTAGTCTCGAGAGCACAAGGTTTGAAACAATAAGATGCCTCTGGGATTTTGATAAAGATCAACTCCTTTACAAGATGTGATCTCGAGTGCATAGTTCCTAATCTAACAACTTGGATGGGAAAAGAGGTAGAGAAAGAAAAAATAAAGATAACGGAAAGAAAAAAAACCTAAGCTAAAAAGAGACGATGTGCCAAAGATCAAAGAAGATCCCCTTGCACAACATCTTTGACCGTAATGTGTTGGTGTGAACACTTCCTCTCCTCGACATACATAAGCACATATTACAATGCAAGCACACATGCACACAAAGGAGATGGGTCAAGGCATGAAAACCAAATAGATTTGGAACCAAATAGACACGTAGACCTCCAAAATATATATGCAAGTAGAAGTATTACAAAGAGTATGCCAAAAGTGGGGGTTCGAGTTACCCATAAGATTACCCAGAGATAAACATACTGCTATACAAAGGGAAATGAAGGGAAAGTTTATACAACTCGACGATCCATTACAATGCCTAGACTATTGCTATTTATAGGTTACAAAGGGGAGATTTTCCCTCCAAAATTTGTGGAAAGATTAAAAAAAATGATTGTTTCCCTATATGTCGGGTTATGTCTTCATTGAAGATGTTGGTTCCTTCAACATTTTGGGATATAAGATCATTAATGCTGAAGGATTCTAAGCCTCTTGATGTTCAACTACCTCTATCATTGCCACCTACCCATTTTGGAAATTCCTAGAGTTTGAGTACAAAATATCTTTGCAATCAATGTGCAGGGTTCGAGGTTGCTTTTGTCACAACTCCCATGTTGCTACCTTTAATGCGCCAACCACTTATCTGGTTTATCATGTATTATTTTATAGGCAAAAATTGTACTCCTTAAAAGATCACATACCTCAACACAATGTGTGGGGTCCAAGGTTGCAACCTTGACTAGGGGGTATGGGGGGCCAGTGGCCCACCATGTGGGGGTTCGGTGGGATCCCCCGAAGCAAATTTTTATCTCCTAAATATTTGGAGAATGATTTGCACTAGCCCATTAAATTTAGATATGTGTGATGCTACAGGCTACCCTTTTTAATTGAATGATTGGTGCGATCTTTAAAATCATCCGCTAGAACTTTTTACCTTTCGATCTTCAAGAATTTTTATGCTTTACAGGTTGTTGGAACTTTTCCTCTCTCCTCTCCCTTTGTTCTTTCAAAACTTTTGATCTTTGGTGTTCTTTATGCCTTTTGGAAGTATTTCTCTCCTTCGATTTTTAGGACTTCAAATAACATGAACCATTGTAACTTTTGCCTTTCTCCCTTGATCAAAACTGTTGAAAAGTACCAAATTTTGGTTAGAACTTTCATTATCTGAGAAGACTTGTTTGTTGGAACTTCTGATCAAATTTTTTTGTTTGCACTAGTCTATCACCTCATTTTTTGCTTCCCGCTTCTCCTCCCCTCCAACCATTTTTCTAGATTTTCCTAAGGCAACATCTTTTGAGCATAGTGAGAATTCACTACAATTATGTCTTACAATCATATTTGTTAAGATATAAATGGTTGAGATCTCAATATATCATTATCTAGGCATTCAATTTTAAAGATCTTCTCTAAATTTGAGATTGAGGTCTTAATTGCAGTTATGCAAAGTATACAATGTTTGGGATCATTTAGAAAATTAGTGATTCCAACTTCAATTTCACTACAATCCATCTAAGACAGTACTCTTTGACCCCTTCATTTCCTACTATGCAATATATGGATATGAGTGAGGCGTACCAAGCATGTATTGAGAGAGTCCGAGTCATCATAATCCAATGAGTGACAAGTAAAGTACATAGTCCCGTATATTAATATACATGATGGGGACTCTCCTTGCTCTTACATACCTAAACAAATATTAAACTTTGGAAAGCCCTACCTCTAGAAAGTAGAGATATCCATGCTTGGGTTTTAGCTCTTTTGAGAAGATTGGTTCACACACTCCTCTCAAGGTACATTCAGGAGGAAATGATGTTGGTACTAGAGGTATCTACACCATTGTAGTTTGTAAGTATTTGCATTGTTAATCATTGTATTTATCTTTATTTTTTGAACACTCCATCCCATTTGTTTCCTCTAAATAAAGAACTCTTGATAATGTAATTAGAGGTGATATCCATAAGCAATAATCCAAATTCTAGTAGGAATATATTAGATGGCATAATTAAATATCAAATGCAAACACAAATGTGTTATAAACATGAGAGAAATTATGCTATCAGTTATAAATAACTAGTAGAGAGCAAAAGAGAACTTGGGACCATCTGTACACAGAGCACACTACATTTGGCATAAGACCTGAAACATAATTTGATTCATATGATGTTTTTTTACAATGCTATAAATCTATTGCTTACAATCATGCAACACATTCTTAAATAAATTATGTACAATAAAGAAACAAATAGAAAATAGTTAGGGATGGGATGGTTCATAATCAATAGTAATAAGAAGGTTGTTTTCATACTCAGACCATTGGTTTTATGATAGTGGTGCAATGTTGCCAAGTTAGTATTGGTATTGAAGTTTAGCACTAAGTTTGGCATTGAGTGCAAAGCTATTCCAAGAATGTTGTTGGTGCATCCAGAGGGCTGATATGATTGGTGCCACACAAACATTTGGTGGTAAGGCTGAAATCTATGTTCTATTTTGCTTGGAATTGATGAGGTGTTATGCCTTGACCTTGCCAGCTAGTTGCTTCTAGACTTAAATTATAGTGGCATGGGGGGTCAAGATGATCATTTCCCCTAGATTCCATCACAAGAACAAGGAAAACAATGGAAGAACATTTGGGATTAGCATGTTGAGAAGGATGTTCTACTAGACTATTAATCTTAAGTTCGTCTTCCATGTTAAGATGATTTTAAGAGCCTCAATCAAAATGTCTAAACCATCATTGATCTTATTGATTTGAACAATGCAAGGGTTACTAGAGTTCTCATAGATTCAAATGCCATAGTGGCCCAAGCTTAAAGGTCTCAAAACCCATTAGGACTACTTTTGGCACTAAGCATGCTTATGGCACCAACTTTAGGTTTGGGGTTATGCACACTCTGGCACCAACACCACCATAGATAAAACCTAGCATTAATACCTCATGCCATCATTAGATGCCAAAACCCGAATAGAAAATATCTACATTATCCCATGTTAGTAGCAGTGCCATAGCTAGCAGATTGCATTGTCAATCATTCTATCACCTAGCACCAACTCAATAAGGCATGTGAAAAATTCTACAACTATTGTTACTAAACTACTTCTTGATCAGTTGGAAGATGAAACCACTTAATTATCTCTCAGTTGCTTTCTAACTATTGAATAATATGTTTTTCAAAAAAAAACTATTGAATAATATGTATAGAGCTTAAAATATTAGGCTATTCTTTTGTTCTTTGTCTTGGTCTCCTTGTTTTCTTTCTTTGCTACCTCTTCCATTGCTAGAAGCATAGTGCCAATGCCTAGAACACACTTGTAGTCCATTGCTTGTAACGTGTAATTAGACTTAAGGTTGTTGTTGATTCTACAATATAAGAGCCTTGCATTTTGCAATCCATGCACTTTTAATTCCTCATATGTGATTAAAGCACTTTGTTTATTTGCATACTTTTGTTCCTACATCATAGAGGTAGTAAACTATGATGTGTTTTTCTATATAACTTTGAAGTATAACTCATACAACACAACTAGTTGAGTTGGGAAGCGTTCCTTTGTGTTATCATCTCAGGCCCTACGATGTGGGTCAATTTGTATTAGAGTAATTCTTCACTTTGTCAATACTTTTGATTCTTATGGCATTTACTTGCATTGATTTTGTTAAGCACAAATCCTTTATTATGTTCCATCATTGAATGTTCACTCATACATGCTTGTGATATAAGAAGAAAGACATCATGTCAGGTTTCATGTTCAAGTATCTTGGAGAATGTCGTATTCATAAAGAAATGGATGAAACAGAGAAGCCATCTTCAATAGAGACCAAATCCCAAGAGATTAGGAAATTTATTCGAGTCACTTTGAAGGAAAAATGAACACCCTATTAAGGCAATTTCAAGATCCCATGATCAACATGGGCACATCATCCAATACTACAAACCCTACACCTTTTCATAGCCATAGTCCACTCAAGTGGAGGCCAACATCAATATTTCACTCCGCTGATGAGACTTGTAGGTCGAAACGCGTTCGGAGTTTTGATATTGTATTACTTCTTTTTATTGGAATAAAATTCAATCTCATGTATTTTGTTCCTTTCCTAACTCGTGTTTTTTTATAAAGTTTAAAATTTTTCTTCTGTTTTCTACCATGCTTTTGCTTTTGGTATTATGCTCTTCACTTGCCACGTAACCGATCTGGTGAACCAGAAAGCCTCCAGCACTAGTAGTATGCTCTTCACTTGTGTGTAAGCGATCTGGTGAATCAGAAACTAGTTTGCATTTTTTTTTAGTACTGCTACGCCATGTTTCATTTTTCATTAACATTGTTGTGAAAAGAAGAACAAAAATCTAAAAAATGGTTAGATGCATTACCATCAAAGATTTATGTTCCAAAAATCAAACAAATATACAACAGGTCAAAAACAATCATAAAGGTCACCACAATTAATGGGATAGGTAATCTACCTATATTTGGTGAATCAGAAATACATAATATATTGAACTTAGCAAAAGTTCAGGATACTACTTGTTGGTCACAAATCTGCCACAGGAAAGGATTTTATATGTATATGCGCCCTAGACTTGGCCAACATTGAAAGGCCGAGAAAAAGAGATGTCTCCCGGGCCAATCTCCAGAGAGGGTTGGTTCCCACACTAATCTAAACTGGTTTCAAGACTAGAGATGCAGGAAAGAAATGGGAAATAATGCGAAAAGAAATGGGAAATAACAGAAAGGGATGTAAATATGGCCGAAGCCGATCGTTGATGGGGAGAACAACCTCGAACAATAATAACTTCAACTAGATCCTAAAGCTAAGCAGCAACTGACTCTTAGAATACGTATACAGAAACTGGATCACGCATTAGCCATGAGTTCACTTCCAAATAAACTTCAAACATTCAAATGCTAATACAGCCAAATTCAACACAGCAAAATTCAACTGATATTACACTGGACTACACAGAAGTAAATCACACAGAAAGCCAAACATACACAACAAATTAGATCACCAACTCCAGAAGACACTAAGAATGGAAGCAATTGCATCTAGGATTTCTATTTCAATTTCTGCAACAAGATCCTCCTCCTTTTGCTTGAGTTTTACATTGGTATTTATAGAGGTCCGCCCTCTTCCTTTCGTATTACAACATTTAATACATGAAACAGATTTTGAAAAAATGATCCCCTTAATCTGCCTCGGAGAAATGACAGTTATCGGGGTGAGCCGAAAGTTGTTAAGAGATCACGAACAGGAGCTTTGAATATTGGAGGCATCTTTAATTTTGGTGGCATCGAAAACTGCCTCGTGTTCTTCCATCTTGCGCACATCGGTAATCAGCAACATTTAATCTTGGAACCACTTCTTTGACCACGATCTCAAAAATAGTTGGAGAGCTTTTACTTGATCCTTATCTGCTCTGCACGTTCTCCTATGCAATCCTGAAGAAAAATGCAAACTAAACTGTATCGGGCCTTTGTTGTTGCTTTGGTCGCGAAAATGAGACAGGTCACGAAAATGCGACATGTCGCGATATCGCGACACTTTTACCTTGCTGCCTTCTCTCTCCGCCACCAGTCGCGAAAACATGACATGTCACGAAATCGTGACATCTTCTTTTCTTTTGGCTCTTCTCTATGATATGTCGCGAAATCGCGACATTCGCCCCTGCTTTGGCTTCTTCGCTGCTCCTTATCGCGAAAATGAAACATGTCGCGAAATCGCGACATTTTTCTCTTGCGCTGTCTTTATCTCCTTCTTACCCGCAAAAACGCGACAGGTCACGAAAATGCGACATGTCGCGAAATCGCGACACTTTCTCGCTGCCTTGTACTTCTCAGCTTTCATCTCGCGAAAACGCGACAGGTCGCGAAAATGCGACATGTCGCGATATCGCGACGTTTTTTCCATTTGGTTCTTTCATCTTCAATATGTCGCGAAATCGCAATATTTTTTGTCTTCTTGCACTTTGATGCTTTTAGGCCGCGAAAATTTGACATGTCGTGAAATCGCGACATTCCGTACAATCTGGCCGCCTCCTTGCTTCCGCCTCGCGAAAATGTGACATGTCACGAAATCGCGACAATTCTCCGCACTTTGCCCTTCCTGTCCAATATGTCATGAAATCGTGACATTTTCTTGCTTTCTCTATTGTTGTCGCTTCCTGTCGCGATATCACGACGTTTCTCTTAGCTTCATTTCTAAAAATGTCACGAAATCGCGACGTCTTTCATGCCTTATGTTTTTCTTTCAACCTTGCCGCGATAACGCGACATGTCGTGATATCGCGACATTTTCTACATTTTGCTCCTTGTTCACTTTTCTATCGCGATATCGCGACGAGTTTCATTGACATTGCCCTTTGCTGCTTTATGTCGCGATATCACGACACTTTCTTATCATGTCGCTTTGTTGCCTTTGCAAGTCGCGAAAACGTGACATGTCGCGATATCGTGACGTTTTCATTTTAGTGCTTTCGTTGACTGCGTTGACCATGAAAACGCGACATGTCATGATATCATGACAGTTTTACCCCCTTGCTGCCGTTGACTGTCTTGACCGTGAAAACGCGACATGTCGCGATATCGCGACGCTTTTCTGTGCTTAGCTCCAACACAAAAACTTGCAGAGATTTTTACATTTGCCCTTTCAAAATGCTTGAAGGAACAACAGAGGAGTTAATATCTCTACAACTTATGCATTCTTTACATTAACAGTAACAACAAAAACAATGTGGCAAAAATGCCAACATTCTTGGCGGCTCGCGGGGTATACAGTTCTGTTGTATGCACGAATCTCAGGCCTTAATCCATTGGGCAACAGAGTCAAGAAGCTGGAGGAGCAGAAAGTGAATGCTGGTTGATGCTGGACGCGTCTGCAACAATCTCTTGCTGGTACTCGGCACTCAAAACAGGACCTTCAACAGAAATTTATGGAAGAATAGAACTTCCTTTATTTCTTTAGAACTACTGCACTTGACCTAGCTCGGATGAGCTGGGGAATCACCAGGTGCTGTGCAAGGATCTCCATGGCAATAGTGAAGAAGCACCTGTGTTACAAAATGGAAATGAATGGAGGGATGACCTACGGATGCGCAGGCCATGGAACGGGAATGAGGAATGATGGGATGGTGAAAGATGAAGGAGTGGAAACGGTAGATACAACAACAGGGTGCTACTGTGCTACCAGCTACGGGATTTTGCTGAAAATAGATAATGAAATAGAAGTGGATGGAATGGAGGATGTGGGGTAGGAACTGTGGAAAAGTGCTCAAAAACTTAGAAGAAAGGGAAGTGAAGAAAAGGGAACATCAGAAAGGGGAATAGAAACAACAGTAGTGGCTTGATTATTTGTAGAAGAAGAAGGAGAGGGAGAAGAAGGGAATGAAGTAAGGAAGTGGAAGAAACAAGTAGAAGAAAGCCACTATCTATTGGGAAGGAAAAGAAAAAGGAAAAGAAATAAACATACCTGCGGGCTCGCGTGCAAAAGGAGCCGAAGTGGAAAAACATTTTTTTCTTTTTCTCCTCTTTTTTTTTTTTTTTTTTTACAAGGTAACCCTGAGTTTTCCATTAAGAAATATAGGCTTTCAAATGAAAGTCGTTCACTGAAATAGGAAGTGGATTACCCTCCAAGTCTTCAAGGTAAAATGAATTGGCCGAACTTGCACTGACAATCTGGAATGGACCCTCCCACAGAACGTCAAATTTCTGGTGCATCCCTGGTTTGGCCTTCTTTTCATTCCACTTTAAGACTAAGTCACCCACTTTGAGTATGCGCTCAGTAGAACCTTTGTGAAACCATTTGGATACCGCCTGTGAATGCTTAGCAAACTCATCATGGGCCAAGGAACGCTGCTCTTCCAACTGCAACAACTGAGCCAATCGTATGTTCATGGGATCCATATTTTCCTCATCATCTGGGAATTCTTTCAATTGCTGCAAAGTAGGCAGTTCTAAATGAATGGGCAATCTTGCCTCCTTCCCATATACCAGGGCGTATGGTGAAGTCTTAATAGACTTCTTGATTGAAATTCTATCTGCCCATAATGCCTGATTCAGCAGAAGGTGCCAAGATCTCTTATTGTCTCCCAAGGATCTCTTTAAAATCCTCAACAAGTTCTTGTTTGTGGACTCTGCCAAGCCATTACCCTGAGGGTAATAATTGGAGGATGTCTTCAGAACAATACCGTACTTGTTTGCAAATTCACTTAGCTTGGCTCCAATGAATGTAGTTCCGTTGTCTGTGATAATGGCATCTGGAATGCCAAAACGCGTGATCAGCCCTTCAATGAAAGTGATTACCACATCCTGATTTGCAGCCCTGGTTGGAATAGCCTCAGACCACCTTGTGAAGTAATCAGTAGCCGTCAAGATGTACCCGTGTCCATCTGAGGAATTTGGATCAATGATCCCAATAAAGTCCAGTCCCCACCGCTGAAAATGTGCTTCTACTTGAATTGGATGTAGGGGTAATGGTGCATTTCTGATCCGTCCCGTGTACCTTTGGCATTTGTCGCATACTTGAGCAATCTTGAAAGTATCCGCAAACAAAGTTGGCCAATAGTAACCTGCCCGAATAATCCTTAAGGCCATAGGCCTACCAGCGTGATGTCCTCCCGACATGCCAGAATGAAACTCCTCCAAGAGTCTAGCCTTCTCAGGTTCCTTAACACACCTTAGGAGAACTCCATCAATGTTTTTGAAGAACAACCCCTCGGGCAACAATACATACCTAAGAGCTTGTAGGCGAAACCTTCTCCTTTGCGAAGCATTTGATTGTGGGGGACATCTACCCATAGAGAAATAGTCAATAAGGTCGTCTGCCCAATCTTGGCCCTATGCAGAGACATTCACTAAATTCCTTTCGTTAGTAGGATTGTTCACTTGATGATCAACTATCTGAGAGGCCGCAGTTTTTGCTAATTGCTGACATAAGGCCTTACCCCGCACCAACTTGGTTGGATGAATCTCAACATCAAACTCTTGAATCTTGGTGATCCAACCAGCACGCTTATCGCCCATCTCGCCCTGAATAATGAAATTTCTTACATCGGGGTGGATGACATAGATGATCGTCTTGCTCTGGGATACGAAGTGCCTAAATTTTTTAAGGGACTTCATAATGGCATAAACCTGCTTCTCAATGAAATTGTATCTCTCCTCGTGAGGTAAGATACCCTGGCTAAGGAAAGCAATAGGTCTTTCTTTCCCATCATCTCCCTTTTGGGTAAGCACTGCAGCATAGCTTTCATCCTCTCCAACTGCGTACATAATGAAGTTTTTAGAATAATCTGGATTGATCAATACAGGGGCTTGGGCAATTTTATCTTTAATCTCCTAAAATGCAGCTTTCCTCTGAGTTGTCCACTTGAACTCTGCATCTTTCTTTAATAGCTCAGTCATGGGCTTGACTATTCGAGCGAAGTCAAAAATAAATTTTTTGACAAAATTGATCTGCCCGAAGAAAGATTGCAACTCTTTCTTATTAGCCGGGAGTAATAGTTTCTTCAAAGCTTCAGCTCTCGATGGATCAATTGCCAAACCATTCTCTGAAATGATATGACCCAATAGCTTCCCTTCCTTTACTGCAAAAATGGACTTCTTTGGGTTGATGGAGATGCCAAACTCCCGACATTTCTCAAATATCTGTCTTAAGTGAGAACAGTGTTCTTCTCGTTTGTGCGAAAAGACAGTCATATCATCCAGATATATGACAATGATCTTATTTAAAAGCTCCCCAAATGCAATGTCCATGGCCCTCTGAAACGTAGCCCCAGCATTGGACAATCCAAAAGGCATGCGCTGATAGGCAAAGGTGCCCCACTTGGTTGTAAATGCGGTCTTGTACTGATCCTCATCCCTAACCCAAATTTGATTGTATCCAGAGAATCCATCTAGCAGTGAAAAGCGCTGAGCCCCAACAACAACGTGCAGGATCTGATCAATGCGAGGCAAAGGGTAGTGGTCCTTCAAGGATGCTCGGTTCAAGTTTCGAAAATCCACACACAGCTATATATCTCCATTTTTCTTATGGACCGAAACCAAATTGGCAACCCAAGTCGAGTGCTTAATTGGATATATGATCTGAGCCTGCAACATTTTTGCAAGTTCGGCCTTCATGAGGACTTCAATCTTTGGGTTCACCGGTCTCTGCTTCTGCCTGAAGGGTTTGACTCCTTCTTCCAGCTCAATGGTGTGCTGAATAATCCCTTTATCATATCCCCTCAGATCGTCATAGCTCCAGGCCACGATGTTAGAAAACTCTTGACACAATTGTCTGATTTCTTGCAACTCAACAGGAGTAGAATCAGTTCCAACTTTGATGACCTTATCATCCTCCAACTGAAGCTCCATGTATTATTTCTCATCGACCTTAATCCGGTGATTCTTGGACCGATCATTCTGATCAAACAAACTCTCTAGAGTGATGAGGCCTTTAGGAATGTGGTTATTCCACAACTGAATCAGGCCTTCGGCTTCTTCATGCTCCAAGGTCCTTCCCTTGATGGTGGCAGCTTCTTGAACCAAAAAATTGACAATTTGTTCATCGCTATCAAAGACCTGCCAAAAGGTGTCCTTATCTGGGACAGAGGGCCTATACACCATTCTCACTATTTTTGGCCTTCGGACTACCTGCTCAATTGGTGAAAAATTTGCTCCCAAGGAAGCTAGAATATCTGCATGCTTATTCAACTCTCGTGAAATAGATTGAATATTCAATGCTGTGAACGCCTCAAACAGGTCCCAAACTTTGTTGTGATACGCCTTTAAATAATGCTGCTTGGAGATGCATTTGTTTGTCACTTGATTCACAATCAATTCAGAGTCACCAAAAATCTGCAATTGTTCAATCCCCAATTTTTTTGCCTTCTTCAACCCTAGGCACAATGCTTCGTATTCAGCAGCATTGTTAGTACAACTCTAGGTCAGCCGGTATGAATATGTTTTCTGTAGGCCAGAGGGAGAAATAAGGACAATTCCTGCTCCCGCACCATTTTTGCATCGTGCTCCATCAAAATACAACTTCCATAATTGATCGGGCACGGAGTCTTGACCAACTTGATCAAGAGGCAGTTTTACTGCACCCTCTGCAGGCTTTGTAATGGAGTAGCAACCAATCTCAGTTTCCACCATGGCATTAAAATCAAGCATTGAAAACTCATCCACTAAGTGAAGCTCATCCAGGACTTCATCCATCAAATCAGGATCCTTCAATTCTTCAGTGATCATGTGAACAGAATGTGTGGACTTTTCTTCTTCTTCCATCTTCTCTATATGAAAAGTAGAAGGCTTCTGATTATAGATCCGGACTCTTCTTCCTTTGAAAGGAACCTCCAAGTGAGAATAATCCAGAGAAAGGTAGCCTCCCAGCTTGGCAGTGAATTCTCTTGACAAACACATACTGAAATATGGTTCCAAATCGACCACAACTATCTCCTGAATTACTGTAATCTGAGGCATACTATGCAGAGCAATAGGAACATCCTTAATTATGCCCACTATTTTTATGGGAGTCCCGTCTAACTGCAAGACACCAGGGCTACTTCTTGTATACTCCATACCCATGACTTCACAAACTGCCTTTGGCATGACAGTTGTCGCAGCACCAGAATCAATCATGCAATTGTGCACAATCCAACCCTCCATTCTGAGTGACAAGTAAAATGGGGGTGGTCTGTTTTTCCCAGTGGCTGAAGAAGTTAACGTTTGAGCAAAAATCGTCTGGGTAGGATTCTTCTCGTTATCTTTCACAGACTTCAAGGATTCTTGTAGCAGATCAACTTGCCCAGGTAATTGTAATGCATCATAGAGACTAACCTTGGCCGAAACCTTCTTCAATTCTTCAACAATGTTGTAAGCAGATGCACCAGACTCCCTCTTTTCACTAGTGTCCTCATATTTGCTTCGATATTGCTGGGTAGCTTCTACCCTCAGTCTCTTAGTCAAAGATGGGTACTTGAGCTTTTCTTTGGCTCGTTCCTCTGTTTCAGCTCTCGCCTGCGAAGCTGATGCCTTTTCTTGCAATCTTTCCTTTGCTCGTGGTGGCAAAAGATCTTTTAACAGAACAGGTGGATCTGGCTTCGATACTGAAACAGGAGCTTTCACTTGTACTTGTTTCCTTTCATTCTGCATCTTCGGATCAGTCGGTACCCTTAATGGTTCCATTTCTGCTGGATCTACAATGACTGGCTTCTTCCCAGTTCTCGTGAGAACTGAGACTTGTTCTTCAGATGGAACCATAAAATTATGATCCACCTCAGTAATCATATTAACTTGTCCTCCAGAAGAGCTTGCAGCCAATGTTTGCACATAGTTCAGATGAACCATACAAGTGTCTTCTCCGTGTGGATCATTACATGTAGAGCACCAATATGTTCTTTCTGTAGGGCCAGCTTCCTCATTTGTCAGCACAGTTAGGTTCTTTTCTGGCACCTTGCTTGTTGATGCCGCTTGTTCTCTCGTGATCGGCGGAGGTTGAAATCTCCTGGGTTGGAAATCTCTCTCGGCCTGTTTTTTTCAATGATCGTAATCTTATTTCCCATCGCTCTTATAGCTGAATTAGCAGATTGTACCTCTTGTAATAGGATTGCAAAAGGATCAGGATTTGAGGGCGCAGGAGGTGCTGGTAGAGGTAGAGGCGCTAGCGGTGCAGGCAATGCTGGGAATGAAGTGGGAGTTGGTAATCGTGGAATGCTCGGTGCAGGCAACTGTGGAATAGTTGGAGCAGGGAGCTGGGGAACTGGAATGGGTGCGATCTGAGGCGCACTTGAGCTCCATGAGGGAATAGGATACATGGAAGGCATAGGCTGTGAAAACGAACCAGAGTACAAATGCTTAGGAAGATCAGGTAAGATGGGCATTGTTACCTTTGGTGGAAGCCTACCTATGGCAATCAAGTCAGCTTCCGCCTTTTGCGCTTGTTCGAACAGTTTGGGAAATGTAGTCACGTTGGACTGCCGGACAGCCCAACCGATGTCTGTGTTAAATGCTCTGAGGTAATAAAATGCAGCTAGCTCATCAGTAGGCCGAAGACCATCAGGAATTCTCTACCAGCTTCTGGTAAATCTGACATTGAAGTCAGCTATCTCTTCTTGCGGGTGCCTTTGAATTACATTAAATTGATACAATAAGGAGTATGGATCAGCTTGTTCATGAAAATTTTTGACTAACAATTCTCCTAATTGATCCCATGATGTAATAGTGCCTGGTGGCAACGTTCGGTACCAATACAACAATTTACCTCTCAGTGATAACACCAACAATTTAATCATTACATCTTCGTCTGTTATGTCATGGATGGCTGCCAAAGAGGCTACATCATTAATATGCTCATAAGCAGTCTTACCAGTACCATCATAGGTCGGAAAAGCTTTCAAAGCAGCTTGAGGAACTGGATTTTGTGCCAGTAAGTTCAAAGCTCCCGAACCATTCCATGCCGAGAACTTCCTTGGTGGAGGATGCTGGGCCATTTGGACTGCTGGATCTGGATGTAGCAAGCTCGTAGCAGTACTGGGAGGAGTCGAGGATGGCACAAAATGACCTGTAGCCTACGATGAAATAACAAATGATGGATTCACAGGACTTACCAATCTTGAGCGCTCCCTCCAGTTCTGAACATCAATCTCGAAGAATTCGATTGGATCTTCCGATTCTTTGGCACTTGATCTCGTGATCATGAAGCAAATATTTTCACCAACTTCACAATTAGAAATTTCTAGGTACAATCACCTTCAGCAGAGTCACCAGATGAACTTACAATCTCCGCTTTGAGGTCAAGACAGTTCATCAAAATCTTGATTCCTCCGGGTGTCAATTTGGAATAATACTTGTCCCACCGATTGTGGATCTTTCAGAGACAGAAACAGTTTGTCCCACCGGGCGTGCCAAAAATTGTTGGTCACAAATCTGCCACAGGAAAGGATTTTATATGTATATGCGCCCTAGACTTGGCCAACATTGAAAGGCCGAGAAAAAGAGATGTCTCCCGGCCAATCTCCAGAGAGGGCTGGTTCCCACACTAATCTAAACTGGTTTCAAGACTAGAGATGCAGGAAAGAAATGGGAAATAATGCGAAAAGAAATGGGAAATAACGGAAAGGGATGTAAATATGGCCGAAGCCGATCGTTGATGGGGAGAACAACCTCGAACAGTAATAACTTCAACTAGATCCTAAAGCTAAGCAGCAACTGACTCTTAGAATACGTATACAGAAATTGGATCACGCATTAGCCATGAGTTCACTTCCAAATAAACTTCAAACATTCAAATGCCAATACAGCCAAATTCAACACAACAGAATTCAACTGATATTACACTGGACTACATAGAAGTAAATCACATAGAAAGCCAAACATACACAACAAATTAGATCACCAACTCCGGAAGACACTAAGAATGGAAGCAATTGCATCTAGGATTTCTATTTCAATTTCTGCAACAAGATCCTCCTCCTTTTGCTTGAGTTTTACATTGGTATTTATAGAGGTCCGCCCTCTTCCTTTCGTATTACAACATTTAATACATGAAACAGATTTTGAAAAAATGATCCCCTTAATCTGCCTCGAAGAAATGACAGTTATCGGGGTGAGCCAGAAGTTGTTAAGAGATCACGAACAGGAGCTTTGAATATTGGAGGCGTCTTTAATTCTGGTGGCATCAAAAACTACCTCAGGTTCTTCCATCTTGCGCACATCGGTAATCAGCAACATTTAATCTTGGAACCGCTTCTTTGACCACGATCTCAAAAATAGTTGGAGAGCTTTTACTTGATCCTTATCTGCTCTGCACGTTCTCCTATGCAATCCTGAAGAAAAATGCAAACTGAACTGTATCGGGCCTTTGTTGTTGCTTTGGTCACGAAAACGAGACAGGTCACGAAAATGCGACATGTCGCGATATCGCGACACTTTTACCTTGTTGCCTTCTCTCTCCGCCACCAATCGCGAAAACATGACATGTCGCGAAATCGTGACATCTTCTTTTCTTTTGGCTCTTCTCTATGATATGTCGCGAAATCGTGACATTCGCCTCTACTTTGGCTTCTTCGCTGCTCCTTATCGTGAAAATGAAACATGTCGCGAAATCGCGACATCTTTCTCTTGCGCTGTCTTTATCTCCTTCTTACCCGCGAAAACGTGACAGGTCGCGAAAATGCGACATGTCACGAAATCGTGACACTTTGTTGCTGCCTTGTACTTCTCAGCTTTCATCTCACGGTCGAAAATGCGACATGTCGCGATATCGCGACGTTTTTTCCATTTGATTCTTTCATCTTCAATATGTCACGAAATCGCGACAGGTTTCTATGTTCTCCTTATTTCCGCCTTGCCTCGCGAAAATGGAACATGTCGCGAAATCGCGACATGTTTTTCCATTTGGCCTTTTCTCCACAATATGTCGCGAAATCGTGACACTTTCTGTCTTCTTGCACTTTGATGCTTTTAGGCCGCGAAAATTTGACATGTCACGAAATCGCGACATTCCGTACAATCTGGCCGCCTCCTTGCTTCCGCCTCGCGAAAACGCGACATGTCGCGAAATCACGACAATTCTCCGCACTTTGCCCTTCCTGTCCAATATGTCACGAAATCGTGACATTTTCTTGCTTTCTCTATTGTTGCCGCTTCCTGTCGCGATATCGCGACGTTTCTCTTACTTAGCTTCATTTCTAAAAATGTCACGAAATCGCGACGTCTTTCATGCCTTATGTTTTTCTTTCAACCTTGCCGCGATAACGCGACATGTCGCGATATCGCGACATTTTCTACATTTTGCTCCTTGTTCACTTTTCTGTCGCGATATCGCGACATTTTCTCCATTGCTCCTTGTTCACTTTTCTGTCGCGATATCGCGACGAGTTTCATTGACATTGCCCTTTGCTGCTTTATGTCGCGATATCGTGACACTTTCTTATCATGTCGCTTTGTTGCCTTTGCAAGTCGCGAAAATGTGACATGTCGCGATATCGCGACGTTTTCATTTTAGTGCTTCCGTTGACTGCGTTGACCGTGAAAACCCGACATGTCGCGATATCACGACAGTTTTACCCCCTTGCTGTCGTTGACTGTCTTGACCGCGAAAACGTGACATGTCGCGATATCGCGACAGTTTTCTGTGCTTAGCTCCAACACAAAAACTTGCAGAGATTTTTACATTTGCCCTTTCAAAATGCTTGAAGGAACAACAGAGGAGTTAATATCTCTACAACTTATGCATTCTTTACATTAACAGTAACAACAAAAACAATGTGGCAAAAATGCCAACACTACTATATTCATTTTGGTGGAATCAAGAAAAAATAATTCCTACTTTAGAGAAGGAATTAATGCACATACATTACTGTCACTTCTAGATGTCAGACATACCACACTAAAAGATGTTATAGTTGCACAAGATCTGATAAGGTTAGACAAAGGTCCTTAGTTTGGAATAAGTTTTCCAAATTTCATAATGCCTATCTTTGATGGAAACATAAATGATAGGTGGGCTACTATGTGGAATCTGCTAATCAGTACAAAAGGGTCAACACTAGCACTAGGAGAAACTCAAATGATTTTAGGGTTTAAGTTTTATTACCAGTTGACAAATACTGAATTCCAATAGTTGTTAGAGAATTAGAAGACCCAAAAAATAAAAATACATCAGTAAAGTTTAGTAAAGAAAAATCAGAAGGTTTTGAACCTATGTATCAGAAAAGAGATGACATTCTGGTACCTGATGACTGGATATTAGAACTGCCAAAAGAAATCATAAATGAACATGAAGAAGCTTTAGCAAAAGAACAAAACAGGTCAGTAGAACCTTGGTCAACAACTATAGAAGCCCCAAATAAGATTATCTACAAAAGAAACAGGGTAAACAACTTCAATGAAAGTAAGGCCAAACTGATAGATCATGCAAAAACAAACAACAAAATGTTAAATGTAAAACTTAGACCTTTACCAGAAAGGTTCATTGCAGATCCAAAAGGAGTCATCTTAAAAGAAACCAAAAAACAAGAATTAGAAGAATATGACATAAGAGTCATAGAGTTAGTTGATCTATCATTACCAAGATCAGGAACAAGACCAACTACTGAAAAGAAGCCTTCAGGAACAGAAATGTGTCTTATGCCATTACCATGGAGATGGCCTAACAATGTGTTAGAATATATAGATATATAGGCCTAAATAAGGAAGAAAATGACAAAGAAGATTATTCTATTTCTGCCAAGAGAAGAAATAGATGATGAAAAGAAACTCAAAGATATTCCTACAATGCAAAAATAGTTAAATCACTTAAGCCAATACATGAACTGTTTAGCAAGGAATTTTGATGGCTTTGATATACATTACTGTCACTTCTAGATGTTAGACATACCACACTAAAAGATGCTATAGTTGCACAAGGTCTGATAAGGTTAGACAAAGGTCCTCAGTTTGGAATAAGATATTTTATCCTTGATTTATGTATACAATAGTTTTTCTTATTCATTTTGGCTTATGCTTTGCTCTTGTGGAAGAGGGATTCTTGTTTATTACACCAAGAATTAGCACTCAAAAGATGATCGAAGTTGCAGTGAAAACTAGAGCCAATTCCTGGTGACAGGTGCATACAACTATAGGTGATTGACTATAGAGGGATGTACTGGATTTGATGGATGATATCTTTAGTTATTCCTCAAACAAAATAATCATTTGGAATTATTAGATATGACATTTGTGAATTATATTTTAAGGCAAGTGTGCATTTTTCAGATGTCCAAAGTCTTGTGCAAATAATTAAATGGTTTCCTATGAGTTTTAAGTGTGACCTGAAAAATGTATTATGCTTTTATCTTTGGTAACAATCTGTATAATTTGTTCCCCCAATCTATATAATTTGTTCAACACTTGTAAAATATTTTTATTATTTGTAATTCTGACACATGTTTCTTAAAAATGAGAGATAAGTAGAAGTGCCACACTTTAGGGATGTTGCACAATTTGTTTCATGTTCCTCAAGGCGATAGCCTTTCATGGTCTTAATAAACAGTGGGTTGTTGTCCTTGCAAAGGCATACAATTGTGATATTTTTCACCTTTTGAAGATCATTGCAAAAGCAATTGGTAGAGAAATAGAGTCCTTATATTGATTAATAAAATTCTTGGGACAATATTTTCTCCAAAAATTTCTAATTCTTAATATTTTATCGTGCCTCCATATTTTGAATTTATTCTGTTTGATAGGTAACTGCTGTAGATGCTCTCTCACAATTTTACTATCCACCAGAGGCAGTAGTAATTGTATCCTATCCTAAGTCAACAATAAAAAATGAGTGCCTCATTGATGGCGAGTTGAGAGGATTTGGGCAGCTACACCCTCGCAGCCAAGGCATTGAGACTTTAGGTACAATTTGCAACCCAATTCTTGAAAGATACAATGTAGACATTGGATTCACTTCAAACGATATATTGTTTCTTTTCATGAAACAACAACATCCTTTCTTAACTTTACAAGGATCTGTATTGATTGGTGTTTTGGGTCCTCTCAAGCATAAAACTTGGACAATTTTTGTTAGATAGGGCAGGTCATAAACATCTACATAACCTACTTCCAAATTCTTAAGCAAGTATATTTTGCAAAAGATATTGTACTCATTATCTTTAAGTAATCTATGCTAATATATATAACAAACGACACAAAGGTACACCAACTAACATAGAAGAGCTCTACAAGCTAATCTTCTTTTTGTTTGGTTGTTCATGGGAGACTACCGTCTCTGCAGGTGTGATGGTGTTTCAAATGTTATACTTCTATTTTAGTTGTGCAATGTGAAGTACTTTATTTGTTTGCTTGATAATTGTAATGAAGGATTCACTCAGTCATAGGTCAAGTATTCTTTTGTAGTGAATCTAAACTAAAACATAGGGATGAAGAAAAGAAATATGGCATGTTTTGGTGATAGTAGAATAGTTGTTTAATGCAAGTCTACTGCTCTCTTACAAATGGCTTTAACATCAACATTTGAAATTGTAGCTTTTGTTTTTCTGCCAAAATCATCAAATTATGTCATCAAATGTGTTGATAATATTGGTCTGTTCTTTTAGGTTCTATTCCTTCTTATTCTTACTTATGATTCTAGTGTATTCAAATATAGGAAGATATTTTTTTCTAGTGTATGTGTTTTTTAATTGGAGACCAGCTTTGTCCATGTAGTAGCATTCCCATTCATGTAATGCAATACTAAACAATGCTCTAAGGTAACAATACAAAGTAAGACAATGCAAAGGAAAGATTTGTGCACATAAAAAATGCACAAGTACACAACGAGAAACAAATCAATGCATGAGTCTTATTGTATTCTCCAACAAGGATATAATACAATGGGGGAGAATAACCATGGTCGAATACTACTCTCAAGACTATGTTGGTTGGGTGCTTATAGTCCCAAAAGGTGGAAGGGGTGGAAGCCAAATGCCATACCCATCCAACTACCTATACACGATGACTAAAATATATCCTTTGCTAACAACTCTAAAAAACTATGTACATATAATGTGATTATTTATCTTTATTTGTTTACATCAAAATAAAGCACAATAACAGTATAATCAATTTAAAAACATCATAACAAAACATCTTGTCTAATGTTCACGTCCTAGGTCAACATGAAAACCTATGGTCCAGTCCTCTTTGCTGCAGGATGCTTTCATCCTCTTTGCTGTAGGATGCTTTCTTGGACTTTGATTATTATGTCAATTTTTGGTAAAATGCTTATATTCATGATAATTTCTCAAAATGCTTATATTCTAAAGAAATAATGGCTAGTCAACCCCTGAAATAAAAAACCCTTGTCCAACCGACATGGCCAAACAAACCCCGAAATATTTTGGAAGTGATGCTGAAACCCTTGTCCAACCGACATGGCCAGTCAAACCCCGAAATAAATGAAAGTTTGTGGGAAGCCCCAAATTGGTGAAAGTTTGTGGGAGTGATGGCTAGAAGCTGAAACTGTTCCCTACTACTTTGAAGGACACAACACTCTGTTGGTTCACGGGGCTGGGAGGTAATAGTATACAGATTTAGGAGCAAATGAAAGTAAAATTTTTGAAGAAGTACTAGCACTATTGCAAGGCATGCAACACAAGGAACGAGATCTTCTAAAAGACCCAAAAGGGTGAAGCACTAGAGGACTACATGGAAAGGTTCAAATACAGACTGTAGAGGTCGAAACAATGTAAGTTGGACCAAAACTCACTGAAATTGGTCTTCCTAAGAGGAATTGGGGAAGATTGCATGGAAGTGCTTAATATTATGGGAGGTGGAGATGTATCAAAACTATCTTTCACTAAGATATGTGAACTTTGCAAGAATTTTTCTATATCCACGATGAGGAAGAACAAAGTCTAGAGAGTGAACATCATGCCTTCTGCGATGCTCAGGAACAATTACGAGGATTGACTTCTGGGAAGCCTTGGAAACTCGACTAGCACTGCTCCACCTAGTGAAAAAGCTTTGCCCTTTTAATTTAAAGCCCTACCTTGAGCTTTGAAATAAGAAAAAGGAGAGCTATGCTTTTCCTGTAGTCCCTCCATTTGTTGTGATGCGTGCTGCTTTAAATAAGTGTCGATGGTTCGCTGTCAAGCCCTAGCTCGAGCTTTGAAATAAAAAGGGGAGCTCTGCTATTATATTTTTCATACTGAGACCCCAAGAGGGTGGTTATAAACCGCCCTCTTAGGTTGTACAAGGATGTTTGTGATTATACATCCTAAGCATGTCCACCAGAGTTTGGTTTAATACCTCAATTTGTCCATCAATTTGTAGATTAAGAGTGGTTCAGTTTTGTATCAAGTAGATTCAAGAGATAGCACCAAAAGTGATTGATGGAGTAGGAATCTTGATCTAAGATGATGGAATTTAAAATGACAAAATGGATCTAAACATAACAAAAGATGGCACTGGCCATAAATATCTGCCACCCAAATTAAAGAGGAACAACACATTAATATAATATTCTGTCATTAAATCACATAGATAGATAAATAGAGAAATATATATATTTCTTGCTAAATCTCCATTCACTTGGATTTAAGCATTAATGGAACTCCAATGTAAGTTGTAACCATAATAAGCAATTAAGAATCTCATTTCTTCAGTATTACTCTATGATGCAGTATTAGATATTTGATCTAATACTTTCACATTGCTGTCTTAACAGACTGCCGTCTGGCTATTAACTGTGGAGGACCACAACTTTCTGCCAGAAACCGTGTTTTTGATGCAGATAATTTATCACTCAAGCCCTCATCATTCCAGCTAAGTCCCACAAAAAAGTGGGGAGTTAGTAATATAGGATATTTTATAGATGCTGAATTTCAGTCCCAGACTCGGTACATAGCTACAAGTCACACTGCTTTCAACTCTGCAGTTGATCAACATGGTAACAGTTCACCTGTTTATCCAGAACTGTACAATACAGCACGTATTTCTCCTACCTCTCTGAGGTACTATGGCCTCGGGCTTCAAAATGGGCAATACAGAGTAGAGCTTCACTTTGCAGAGATACAGTTTCTAGATACCAAACCCCCAAAAGGAGTGCGGATCTTTGATGTCTATATTCAGGTATATCATTTCCCTTTTAGCAGTTACATTCAGTTTTCACCAGGCTGCAACGTGATTGTTCTTTGCATCTAAGATTTCTAGAAAAGTGATATAAGATTTGAGACCTTAAATTATGAAACAGGTCATCTTTCTTGTATTAGCTTTCTGACCTTCATGCTTGGTCAAATTCATCAAATAAATGCAGGGAAAGAAAGTGTTGAAGGACTTTAATATAAAGGAGGTAGCTGGAGAGAAAAATTCTGTGGTCATTATGAACTACACTACAAATGTCACAAATCATTTTTTAGAGATTCATTTTTTTTGGGCTGGGAAAGGGACATGTTGTGAGCCACAAGTTGGAACATATGGACCTCTGGTATCCGCAATTATAGTTGAGCCTGGTAAGTTACAATTTATACGACTATCCTCTATCGTCTTTCAACTATTTAAAACCCTCTATGAAAGGGGAAGAACTCGGTTTTCTTTAATTAAGAAAAACACTACATAAATTATAGTGTTTCTTTTGAAAAGAGAGAAAACGTTGGGATCTCTTCTTTTTGTGCTGGTATGTGATGTCAGTGAATTTCATTGTGGCAGAATTCAAATGCCATAACCCCAAGAACACTGCGACTATTAAGATAATCATAGGTATTGTCGGAGTAACAGTCACTTTGGGCCTTTTGATGACGTTAACTGCAATTTTTATCAAGAAGACAAAAAAGTGGGACATGATAGTCGCCTTTGTCATGAGGAAGAAAGGTGAGGATAGTTTTCAAAACTGACTTTCTAGTTCTGTTAATGTTTTAATTTATCAATTCAATTTTGCAATCTTTCTTGTATATGAAGGGTTTCCAGAATTGAAGAAAATGGGCGGTAATTCTTTCCGCTTAAGGGTGATGAAAATTGCAACAAACAATTTTGATCCTAAAAATAAGATAGGAGAGGGTGGATTTGGTGCAGTTTATAAGGTATACTGATATTCACCCTAAATCTTTCGTTGAGCTTACATGGCCTTAAGCATGATTATAACATGAAGCAAAACATACAAGTAGAGTTATATCAAAGGCATTCAAGGATTCATGGAATGTTATAACAACAGACTTTATTGTGCAGGGCACGCTACGAGATGGAAGGAAAGTGGCAATAAAGCAGTTATCATCTGTGTCCAGACAAGGGAATCGTGAATTTCTGACTGAAGTGAGCACAATCTCTGCAGTGCAACATCCAAATCTGGTTAAACTTTATGGCTGTTGTGTCCAGGGCGAGGAGCTTCTCCTGGTGTATGAATACATGGAAAATGGCAACCTTGGTCGAGCTTTATTTGGTAAAACTTCCCTTCTCTCTACGATGGTCTGCACGCAAAAGAAAAATCATTTGTTATAAAGTAATGACATCGAACCAATTTTATTCATTGTATTCTGATTCTACTTTCAGCTTCAGATGAGGCGATGGTCAAGCTAGATTGGCCCACTCGGTATAGAATTTGTATTGGAGTTGCACGTGGTCTTGCATTTCTTCACGAGGAGTCACCTTTAAGAATTGTGCATAGAGACATCAAAGCTACAAACATTCTTTTAGACAAAGATTTAAATCCCAAAATAGCAGATTTTGGGTTGGCCAGGCTATTTGACGAGGAGAGCACTCATGTCAGCACAAGGGTTGCTGGAACCATGTAAGCTGCAAAAAAAAACATCTATTTTCAAATTTCCCTCTATTACATAATTATTTCCCATTGTGCTAATTTTTTTGACTATTTCGAATCTTCAGTGGGTATCTAGCTCCAGAATACGCTCTAAGAGGTCATCTCTCAGACAAGTCAGATGTGTACAGCTTTGGAGTTGTTGTGCTTGAAGTTGTTAGTGGCAGAAGCCATACAGACCTAAGTTTGGAAGAAGAAAAATGTTATCTCCTTGAATGGGTAACATTTTGTACTCAAATCATATTTGTTATATGATGTGATTGACTATTATATGTAAATGTGATATAATGTAATCAAACTGTTTTCCATGACAGGCGTGGCATTTGAACGAGAACAATGATATGCTAAAATTGGTGGATGCGAACCTGCTGCAATCAGAATACAATGAAGAAGAAGTGGTGAGGATGATTAATGTGGGTGTGTTGTGCACGCATGAGAATCCTGACAAAAGGCCTTGTATGTCTGCAATCATTGAAATGATGGAGGGCAGAATGGAAACACCTGCTTCGCAGAGTCGCCCTGGATGTTTCAACTATTTCCAAACTTGGCAAACTTGGGAGCTTGCTGCTGGTGTGCGGCATGATCAGCCACAATCCTCAACAACCAACAGCACTACCGGCAAGTTATCTTCCAACAAAAGCTTCTAAGGGTTCATAAAAAAAAAAAGTTTGAAAATTGCGTAGGAATTGCTCCCCCTGAGTATAGACCACCCTTTTAAAGAAGTCCTCGAGGATAGTAAAATGTTGTTTTATTTATTTTTAATATTATTAAATAAAGGCCACCAAACAAAAAGCAAAACAATTAATTGAAGATTTTATGTACGTATACAACAGTTTTTGTTTTATTCAACTCATCATTTTGTAAAAAACTTTATAATTTATTAACTGAACTTTAAACTATTTAAACACATTTTTAAAATATTTTATTTGATATTAAGCATTTTAGTTTTATATATATATCAAACAATAAACATGATATATGAAATATTTGTTTATTTTAAGATGGTATCGTATTTAGGATTTACATATTCTAAACTTCCTTCAAGTATTTAAGTTATTTTATTATTAGTTTATAAAAATAGATCTAATATTTTATAAATTTGATTCATTGATGAGTAGAGTTAACAACAATATATAAGATATAGACTAAACTATAATAAATATTGAAGAAAAGAAAAATAATTTTTTACTAATGCCTTAAGATAACCAAAGTAAGTTGATAAATGGTAGTTAAGCATTACAATAAATAAAAATAGCCTCTCAAAAACTATTCAAATACAAAAATAACAAGTGTAAGGTATAATTTATAAATTTTGATTTAGAATGGATACAAAACTTCAAGTAAAATTGTCTTGTATGAATGTCTTTTGCTTATGGTATACAAATATAATGAATATATAATGTAAGTATGTTATAATAGAGCCTCAAATATATGTTATCAAGAAGAGGTATATAGTGAGTAGAGATCATGAATTAAAAACTATTATCAAGTAAGTGGCTTTTCATTCTTTGACATATGCATGCAATCATTGGCATTAGAATATATTACCAAAAACTTAAGAGCTCTACAATCAATAATTGTATGAGTATGTATCTTCTAATCCTTACTCTAATGCCTTCTATTTTTTGTTTTCCTTTTGGGGGGCTATAACACTCCTAAGACCATATCATGTAGGTTCATTTTGGGTAATTAAAATGAAATATATTAGAAATAATGCATCACTAATTATAAGGTATGATTAAATTTAGTTTAAGTGATACATATTTGGAGAGGTGGAGGAAATGGGGGTTGGTCAATGTAAAATATAAGAGAAAAGTATTCCTTTCATTTTTCATCCTCTAATATAAAGTTTGTTTGATTGTATTTTTTTCAAATTAGTATCATAAATGATGGAGAAGATTCACATTAAAATCTTAATTGTTAAGGTTCTTTTCTCAATTATATTAGAAGAGAAATTTTAGACTTGGTTATATTCATAATATCATCCATATGAAAGCCTTGCATGTTTTCTTAGTTGTCTTCTCATATATGATACATTATTTGGTTACAACCTACTTGAAGTCTAGAGACTATTTGACCTTGATTAGGAGAATTATTTTTCTCAATTATTTCTCTCAAGGAACGATGACCTCTATATGTGGTAGGAGGCATTATGTTATGATCTCTATTGTCTTTTTTACTATAATGGTAGATTGAAAGAAGGAGTAAACTAAAATTGCATTGGTATTCAAGTTCAAATTGAAAACAAAAGCAACTTGGTACCTATTTCATTCATAGATGGTAAAGTTGATGATGCCAATGGAAATATAATTACCCTTGTCATAGAAATGATAAAAATGAAAAGGGATATAAAAATGTCATGAATCAAGGTACCTAGGATACATAGTGAAAACAAGGGGTTTATTAATTTTAAAAATATATTAGGAGTGGTATTCATAACCTAGGATTGGGAGGTAGAAATAAAATTTAGGGGCATTCTCTGATACCCTATGAATGCACATGATATGTCATAGTTTTATTTAGTTGACCCCTTATGGTTTTCCTCTATCTTATATAGTAGGGGATTTGGATTCTATTACACTAAAAAGTCTTTTATTTGTTGTGCCTTTGGGTGATTTGAGAACATGCATCTTCTACTTTGGCACCTCTTAAGTGCTATGTGAAAGTAGCATGAAATATTTTTGCTTTCCTTAGCAATTTTCTTCCAAGAAGATCTAGCAAATTTAAAGGCTTACACTAAGTTATCGCTAATAAGGAGCTTTACATTAAAAAAAATATGACAATAAAATCCATTGAAATATTTTTCTATAAGTGAGTGAGGAGCTCAGTGAACTTGTTAATATTGCTAGAAAGAATTTTTATATCATTAGTATACTTGTTCAAATTACATGTAATTGTCTTCATGATGATTAAATAGGTAAGAACAAGTACAAACAAGTTTTATACACTTATGCTAGGTGTTGACAAGATCATCTAGTTACTATTGGCCATTGGTGGTTTTCCACCAATATAAAACTAATTTAGACACCATTAATATTAAAAATAATATTGTTGATATCAACAAACCAATTAGCTAAATAATGTGATTATATCTATTAGAGCTAGCTATCAAAATATTTAATACTATTTCAATTTGCAAAGAGATAAATATCAATGTTGATCCACACCTTGAATAGGATTTGATTTTGAAAAGGGTAGGATTAAAGGCAATTGGTGATATCATTTGAATAATTAGATCCTAAAACTACCCTAACAATGTATATTTTTTATCTAATACATTTAAGAATCAACTTCTTAATTTGTAGGTTTTAAGTCTTTATAGAAGATGAATGTGGAGCTTTGATCATATTTACATGTAAGGGAAGTGTAGTGCATTGACACTACCTTGGAATTCATGATTTTGAACAACCTCAAATTAGTGAAATCAAATAGCAATCATCTTCCAAAATCCTCCAAAATTTGTCTAAGTCCAATATAGGTGGTGATTAGCTCAGGATTGATTTACTTGCAAAAGGACCCAATCAACACTAAGGAGCAAACTACTTAGGATCAATTAATGATTCCTTAGCAAAATTAAGTGATTCTCTTACTTACAAGAGAAAATCACTCTCCAACAAGTGAAGGAGTAAAGACAAAGGCACAAATTCCAATAATAATATTTGAAGTGTGATATTATTGCATGTATTGGTACACTAATTCATTTAAGAAGTCTTCTAAGCTTATTAGAGAAAAATTTAGAGGCATGTAACATTTGGTGATTTATAATTTTACTAAAGATGCCCTTAAATATTTACCTTTACTAGGAGAAATTATTTCATACTCTAGATAACTTAGGGGAAAACTCCAAAAAAAATGGGAGACATGAGCTCCATTATATTTATGTTTTGGCCATGATAGTTTAGGGCTACACTCTATAAAATCCACATTATGCTTTGATCCCATGATATTATTAGGAAATTGGAAATCCACTATTATCTTAACAGACTATCGTCTGGCTATTAACTATGGAGGACCACAACGTTTTTCCAGAAACCGTGTTTTTGATGTAGATTATTTATCACTCAATACCTCATCATTCCAGCTAAGTCCCACAAAAAAGTGGAGAGTTAGTAATATAGGATATTTTATAGATGCTAAATTTTAGTCCCAGACTCGGTACATAGCTACAAGTCACACTGCTTTCAACTCAGCAGTTGATCAACATGGTAACAGTTCACCTGTTTATCCAACACTATAACATGTATTTCTCCTACGTCTCTCAGGTACTATGGCATCGGGCTTAAAAATGGGTAATACAGAGTAGAGCTTCACTTTGCAGAGATACAATTTCCAGATACCAAACCCCCAAAAGGAGTGCAGATCTGTGATGTCTATATTGTTGGAGAATATTAATTCCTTGTTTTATTTATAATGTCTAAGGATTTTATAAGATAAAAGAAATAATAGTTAGGTGCTCAGAGTGGGCAGGCCAATTAGATTTTCATTATAGAAACCTTTTGTACTTTTGTTTTGTTAGTGGCATTGTTTTTGGGTATTTATTTATGTAAATGGTTATTATTCGTTTGGTGCTCTATTTTTTGTTGCTTTATTTTGTAGATCCTATTTTCAACAATTGGTATCAGAGCTAGTGTGAAAGCTCAAAATTAGTGTTATGCTAGGAGTCCTAAGGACTTGCAAAGTGGCATAGGGGTGATGTTGTCAGCAGTAAGACTCCTTCATTCGAATCAAAGGCCGGTTCAATGGAGAGCCAAAAGCTTATGGGAGAGCAACCTCAACAAATTGAGGTCTTATATTCTAGTCCTCGTTGGTTCATACCTTATTAATAAGGTATGAGAATTAAAGAAATCAAAATTAAAAAAGAGGTAAAATATGGAAGAGAAACAACAACAACAAGAGTATACCAAAGGAAAAAATGGGGAGTGATGAAAAATAAATAAATAAATTGAAAGAATGCTTCCATGTTCGTGTGGTTAAAACTAGTTGTGGATTTGTTAATGTTCTTTTTTGTAGTGATATTATGTTCAAAGTCTCTAGTTTGGCATATTCATTCTATGTCATTGAGTGAATTTGTTAGAAATTGCATGTTGGTGTTGTTTCTAATTTGGTGAATGAATTTATTGAAATTCATCTTGGGATGTCAACCTGTAGAGACACCATTTCCTCACTTGATGCAGAATGAATTTGTTGAAAATCAATTTGTTAAAATTCATTTTGGTGTGTCAACCAAATACATCATTTCCTTGTGTGATGTACTTGGAATATTGGAGAACACATCATGACCAAAAATATTGGGTTGATGTTGCAGTGGAAGCATAAGCCTATTTGCAAGGAGAAAGTTTTGTTTACGAAATTACAAAAAAAAGTAATTGGAACCTTAAGCATTAAGGGGGAGATTGTTGGAGAATATTAATTAATTATTTTATTTGTAATGCTTAAGGATTTGATAAGATAAAATAAGAAGTAGTTAGGTGTTGAGGCGGCATGCAGTTAGTTAGGTTTTTCATATAGAAACCGCATCTAACTATTTTGTACTCTTATTAAATGTATCAATATTCTTGAATGTAATATCATCATCATAATAAAAATGATCCCTCCTCCTCCATTTTGTTAACAACATTAAATTTGGGTATTTATTTTTGTAAATGGTTGTTGTTTGTTTGGTGTTCTATTTTGGATTGTTTTATTTTGTAGGTCTTGTTTTCAACAATGCAGGTACTTAATATTCTCTAACAATATCCCCCTTAATGCTTAAGGTTCCAATGTTTTCATAATTTCTCAAACAAAACTTTCTCCATGCTTTCAAACTACAACATCCATTCTATTTTTCTGGTCATGATGTGTCCTCCAACATTCCAAGTGCATCACACAAGGAAATGGTGTCTCTGACTGACACCCCAAAATGAATTTTAACAAATTTATTTTCAACAAATTCATTCTGCAATAAGTAAAAAAATGATGTCTCTGCTAGTTGACACCCCAAAATGAATTTCAACAAATTCATTCACCAAATTAGAAATAACATTAACATGCAATTTCTAACAAATTCACTCACTTAACGAAGACATAGAATGAATATGCCAAACTTGAGTCTTTGAACATAGTCTCACTACAAAAGAGGACAAACAAATCCACAACTAGTTTTAACCGCACGAACATGGAAGCATTCTTTCATTTTTTTTCATCACTCCCCCTTTTTTTCTTTGGGTATACTCTTGATGCTGCTCTTTCTCTTCTATCTACATTTTATTATTATTATTATTATTATTATTATTTTGATTGCTTCAACTCTTATATATTAAAGGTATGAACCAACTAGGAGCTTCTGGTTCCTCATTGAACCAACCTATGATTTTATGATCCAAATACCGAAGTCTTGCTCATTGCTCCAACATTCCTATAAGCCACTTTGTAAGTGTTTGGGGCTCCTATCATCAATATTAACTTTAAGCTTTCACATAAGCTCTAATACAAACTGTTGAAAATAAGACCTATAAAATAAAACAATCCAAAATAGAACACCAAATGAACAACAACCATTTACAAAAACAAATACCCAAATTCAATGTTGATAACAAAACAAAGGAGGAAGGATCATTTTGATTATGATCATGATGATATTACATTCAAGAATATTGATACATTTAATAAGAGTACAAAACAGTTAGATGCGGTTTCTATAATGAAAACCTAACTGGCCGCATGTCGCCTCAACACCTAACTGCTGCTTATTTTATCTTATCAAATCCTTAAGAATTACAAATAAAATAATTAATTAATATTCTCCAACAATTCAGGTATATCATTTCTATTTTAGCAGTTACATTCAATCTTTAGGTTTATGTATCCAGGAACATGATTGTTCTTTGCATCTAATATTTCTAGAAAAGTGATAAAATATTTGGGAGCTTACATATTGAAATAGGTCATCTTTCGTGTATTATCTTTCTGACCTTCATGCTTGGTCAAATTAATCAAATTAATGTAGGGAAATAAAGTGTTGAAGGAATTTAATATAAAGGAGGTTGTTGGAGAGAAATATTGTGGTCATTATGAAATACACTACAAATGTCACAAATCATTTTTTAGAGAATTATTTTTTTGGGTTGGGAAAGGAACATGTTGTGAGCCACAAGATGGAATATATGGACCTCTAGTATCCGCAATTATAGTTGAGCCTGGTAAGTTACACTTTATACGACTATCCTGTATTTTCTTTCAACTATTTAAAACACTCAATGAAAGGGAAAGAACTCAATTTTCTTTAATTCATCATCTAGGTCTACAACATTATGCATGCTTAGGTAAATTCCATAATTAGTAGGATTATGTGGGGCATCACATACAGAACAAACATAAGGAAAATCTGTTGCTACATTTTATATAAGGGATAGGATTTGGGACAACATATTGATCTTTATTAGTTTCTATATTTTTTCTAGCTATTCCTATTATTTATGTTCTTATTTTCATTAGAATTGTTATTTCCCCAGTTTCTATTGAATTTTCTCTTGAATGGGGGTCTACTATCGCCTTGTTTGTTTATATTCTTATGAAGATTCACCATTATTTTTCTTATTTTACTCTATTCTAGCCAACCTATTAGTCATTGTATTAAACATCTTAGTCATTTGATTTGCCAAATTCTCCATAGGGTTTGTTTCTATTTTTCTTAACAAGTTAAATCCTACTTTTTTTAGGCTGATTTAGCTCTAAAGAATATGACTTTATTTTACCACTATCTAACATGCTCCTCTCAAATTTCATTGCTTTATCCATGTATACATCAATAGAGGCTACATGTTCTTACCTCAAGTCATAATTGAATTCACTTAGAAATGCATTTTTATAAAAGAAGATGGACTGAATATTGTTTGGTCTTAAGTCAATAAGAATTTTATTCCTTATTTTGGTAAATTCCCATTAAAATTAGTTACAAGTTCTCCTTATTTTTTAGAGTAGCTAACTCTGTTAAAAGAGATAGTTCATTCCTCCTCTCACCACATTTCTTGAGGAAGCTTTCTTGTATTTGTTGAAAATTTTGGATAGTACCAACTGTGATAGTGTTAAATCATTCTCTGGCACCTTTTTCCAAGGTCTATAAAAATAACCTAAGGACTACATCTTCCTCATTCACCTCAAGACTGTTCATAACATATAATAAATCTCTGATGTGATCATTTCCATAGATAGCATTATTCCCTTTTAATTTTTGAAAGATACTTGTGAGCCTTGGCAGGTAGATCATGTAGTACAAGAGTTAGGACAAATGAAAGTATCTATTAGTCCTCCATTGATGCAAATTAGGTTGTGCATTTGGATTCAGTTTATTCATGGTAACTATGGGAGTAGTTTTAATAGAATTTATATTAACAACAACAGGTGGTGTAGTAGTAAATCACCTAAGAACAACAAGAGGACTAACAAAATTATTTCCTATAGGAGTAAATATCTATATTATCTCTAGAAATAGGAATTCTTGGTGATGAACTAGAAGGACAAGTTCTGAAGCATACCTCTGGATTTGAAAATTCTTGAAGTAACTCTTGAGTAGTTCTTGTTTGCGCTAGCACAATCTATTTGTTCTCTTGATTTATGGATCTCATCTAGTCAAAGTCGTCAACACTCTAAGTGTAGAAAGAATAGAAGTTTTGGTCAAGATTGCTCAACCTCTTTCACTCTCATCTTCATGGAGTATACTTCTTGGGGTAGCTTTTATTCAAGAAACGGTAAAAATTTAAATACATCAAGAAATTCCTAAGATCATTGAATTCTTGATTTATTGGAAACTATGGATATAGGGAAAACTGAATCATAAATATTTTAAAGTAATACTAGGCGTTCCCTATTTACTGTAGGATAACTAATACCAATAATTATCGTTGAGAATAATCTATGAATTCAAGAATTTGATCCCGACAATGACACCATTTATTGTTGTGGTGATTTTTTGCGTCCTTAGGGATTTGAAGTTGTCACACTACAAGAAAATTACTGATTCACAATCAGTGCTACTGACTCTGATCAATCAACCTCTTTAACCCAAGAATATATTTTCTATGACACTAGATAAACTGGGTATAGTAAGGATACCCTTGAGGTGATATCAAATGTATATCATTAAGATCAATGCTCATCCATATTGATAACAAAAATTAGTATAAAATTTAGTTATTTTGACCAAGCCTTATAGTAACTCCTAGCCTAAGCTTTAATAAAGTGGATCGATGATTTATATATTAGGCAATTATAGCAAGAATTAAGATTGTTATGAAACAGAGTGAAAAAGAAAGAGATAATTGGTTCATTTATGTTCATTCAAATTATGTAATAAGCATAAGTGATTAAACCAGTGAAAGAAAGCATCATTAATACATTCAAATGATGTAATATACTAATGAGCAACATACACACATAAGACAAAGAATTGCAAGAAGGAAGAAATTGGATATTTTGTATTAAATTTTGTATGATATTACAATTTGAGTCTAGTAGAATGCTTAGATCTCTATAAAATTTTAATACAATAATTCACTCTGTTCAAATAATGTAACAGAGGAATTCTAACTCTTCATCCTAAGGTAGTGATAAGGAGTCTCCAATTTCTAACTCAGTTGCTAAAAATGATCTCAGCTAACTAAATGCATCCTCTGTAATTCCTGCACAAATGGAGGGGAAGAATAATAATGGGATAGATAAAAGATATACTAAGGGAATACAATTGACCAAAAGAATAGGGCACTCAAGTATACCTCTTGCAAAATTTAAATTCCATAATAGCAGATTTTGGATTGGCCAGGCTATTTGATGAGGAGAGCACTCATGTCAACACAAGGGTTGATAGAACCATGTAAGTTAAAAAATAATAATCTATTTTCAAATTTCCCTATATTACATAATTATTTCTCATAGTACTAATTTTTTTAATAGTTTGATCTTTAGTGGGTAGTATCTAGCTCCACAATAAGCTCTAAAAGGTTATCTCTCGGACAAGTCAGATGTTTATAGCTTTGGATTTGTTGTGCTTGTAGTTGTTAGTGGTAGAACCCATACAGACCTAAGCTTGGAAGAAGAAAAATATTATCTACTTGAATTGGTAAAAATTTATATTCAAATCATATTTGTTATACGATATGATTGACTATTAAATGTAAATGTGATATAACATAATCAAATTGTTTTGCATCACATGTAGGGTATTTGTACAAGAATAAGGATATGCTAAATTTGGTGGATGAGAACCTGCTACAATCAGAATACAATGAATAAGAAGTGAGAATGACTCATGTGGGTCTGTTGTGCACCCATGAGAATCCTGGAAGAAGGTCTTGTATGCATGCAATCATTGAAATGATGGAGGGAAGAGTGGAAACATCTGTTCCACAGAGTCACCCTCGATATCTCAACCATTGGCAAGTTTGGGAGCTTGCTTATGGTGTACGGTATGTTCAGACGCAATCCTCAATAACCAACAACACTAACCACATTATATAGCCATTTAGGGTAACAATTGGTTATGGTATTGAAGGTATGGTCATTTGAATTTTTGAGGCTTTCATTTATTGAATGTTAAAGGAATGGTCCATGGACTATCTTGTGTAAAAGAAAAAAGCAAAGTGTATAAATGTTGCACGCTAGAAAAACATTATAGATAAAACTTTCCAAGATGAAGAGCATGGAGAGCATCATATCCATTAGAAATTATTCATTTATATATCTATGGTCCAATGCATACACAAATCCTTCTATTTTATCACTTTCATTTAGGATCATACTAGAATACCTTAGGTATACTTTTTAAAGAATAGAAGTGATACTTTTGAAGTATTCAAGATAATTAAAGCAATAGTAGAGAATGAAAGTAGATATAGAATTAAAACATTAAGGACTAATCATGGTAGTGAGTATTGTTCCAAAATTCAATTGATTTTGTGATGAGCATGAGATAAGAATACTTGAAAATAGCCTATACACCTAAAAAAATAGAATGGTCGAAAGGATGAATATGACAATTATGGAGATGGTAATAATCATGGTACTAGTGAAAGGTATATATAATCATTTGGGGATTGAAGTAGTTACAAAAATAGTATACATCCTCAATATAAGGCCTACAATTATAGTAAATAATATGACTCCTCATAAGTTATGGTATGGAAAGAAGCCTTTTGTAAGTCACTTTGAGAGTAGTTGATTGTTTAGATTGTGTTCATGTTAAACATAAGAAAATAAAGAGGTTATATTCAAAGAGTGAACTACGCATTTTTGTTGGTTATTATAAAGAAAGAAAGGTATATAGACATCATGATCCTAAATCTAGACAATGCATTGTGCTCAGAGATGTGATTTTTAATGATGGAGAAGTAAGTGGACAACAAGTAGAAAATACTAAGAAGAAAATCATATTTGAATATATTAGTGTATCACAACCATCAAGTGGAGACACGCACATTTCTCCAAAGACAAGCACAAAAGGGATAACACTACAAAGACTTCCAAGCTACCAAAAATTGGATTAAAATTAAAAAAAAGGTTCACAAGAAGCTAAGCATAAGCCCAAGAACAAAGGCAAGAGGAATAACAAGTTTCATGGTGAACTATGCACTATTGTCCAAGATTGAATTGGATCCCTCAAGTTTTAAAGAAGCAACCCAAAGCAAGATATGGACCAAAAACATGAAAGAAGAATTAAGTGCAATTGAAAGGAATGAACATGGGAGTTGTGTGAACTTCTAAATAACAATAAGGTAATTGGAATGAAGTGGGTATTCAAGACCAAGTATAAAGTGATGGTTCAATTGAATGGCACAAGTCAAAGCTAGTGGAAAATGGGTATGCACAACAAATTAGTATATATTATGATGATTCATATATACTTGTTACAAGATAAGATATAATAAAAAATATCTTAGCCTTTTCAATCCAAAAATATAGATTGTACATCAATTTTGATGTAAAGAGTGCATTTTTGAATAGCAATATTGAGGAAGTGTATGTGAAACAACCACATAGATTTAAAGTGAAGCATAAAGAAGGTCATATATACAAGTTAAAAATATTATTATATGAACTAAAACAAGAACCAAGGGTATGTTATTCAATAATTTATGCATACTTATTGAAGTGTGAACTCATGAGAAGTATGAATGAGCCTACATTATACTACCAAAGAAACGATGATGAAATTTTATTGTTTGCTTGTATGTTGATAATTTATTTTTCATAGGAATTTCATCAAGAATGTAGAGAAATTTCAAACAAGCTATGATGCAAGAATTTAGAATATTGGGATTGGGGTACATCAAAAACATGATGGGATCTTCATTTTTTAATCTAAATATGCACATAATATGTTGAGAAGTTTGGCATAGAAAGTTGCAAAGATGTTGCCACCCCATTTACACAAGGTAAAATAATATGTAAGAATGATGGGAGTGGAAGAGTGGATGAGAGAAAGTATAAAAGTTTGATTGGTAACCTTATGTATTTGATAACAATAAGGTCATATTGCATATGCAGTCTCTTTGGTTTCAAGATTTGTGAGTAAGCCATTAGAAGATCATATGATAGTAAATTTGAGAATATTGAGATATGTGAAAGGAAGTTTACATTATGAAATATATTATACTTCATCCAATAAGATTGAGTTCATTGGATACAATAATTATGAATAGGGAGACTTGGTTTATGATAGATAATCCACATCAAGAAATTGTTTCTCATTGAAAAATGAATTGGTAACTTGGATTTTAAAGAAATGAAAAATGGTTGTACTCTCAAAAATAGAGATAGAATATATAGGAGCTATATCAATAAACACACAAGCAATATGGTTGAAGCAGATCCTAGAAGACCTTGGTGAAAAATAAGAAAGAGCAACAACTATTTTTTGTAACAACATGAGTGTAATTCAAATAACTAAAAATCTTTTTTTTTATACAAAATCAAAGCACATTGATTTGAAACATCATTTCATTAGAGATTTAGTTTAATATAAATTGTATTGAACCATTCAAATTTGAAATATTAGTATGTAGACATTTTTACAAAAATAATGACAAAAAAATCAATTTATTTTATTTGGAGATAAAATGAAAATTTCTTTATTTAATATTGAAGAGGAAAATGTTAAAAATTATGGATATGAAATTAGAATACAAAAGAATAACACAAAAATTAAAATAGAATAGAATTAAAGTTGTAGGTAAAAATATCATTGTTACAAAACATCATTGATTTGAAACATCATTTCATTAGAAACTTAGTTCAATGAAATATTATAATTTAAAAGATTAGTATGTAGACATTTTTACAAAGATAATGAAAAAATCAATTTATTTTATTTGGAGATAAAATGAAAATTTCTTTATCTAATCTCAAGGAGAAAAATGTTAAAAATTATGGATATGAAATGAGAAAACAAAACAACACAAGAATAAGAAAAAAATTAAAATAGAATAGATTTTTATTATTATTATTATGGTAAATGAAAGGGTTTTGAAAAGACCCCAAACCTTTTACATTTACTGAAGATAAAATTTACTTCCAACACCTATATTTACAAAATTTGGACTAAAAAGGAGCATATTGCATACTTAGATACAACAATTTTGATTTAAATCTATCCCATGGGGATTCAAAATTTCTTAAGTTCAATTCATTTGGTTTCTTTAGAATCTTCAAAAGCTTTAATCAATTATCTATTAGCTTAATATCAGACCTTCAATTCTTCCTTTCTTAAGAACTTTGAAAGCTTTCACCTAGTCTTCATTCAATATGTAGCCTTTTTTAATTAGCTCCTAAATCTCAATTTAGTTTCCATGAAATTTTACCCTATTCTAATAGATCTTTTGTAGTTATAAATTCCCCTAAGGCTTTGAAACTTCTAACTTAGCAACATCATAAGTATTTTCCTCTTTCAAAGTTACAATCATCAAGGCCTTTGAGAAAACATCATTCCATACCTTGGATCCATCCATATGAACTCCCATGTTTTCCATAACATTAGTTGCAACATTACCTTCCTTGTAGATATGTTGGATCACAAATGACTCCATGTATTATAGTATATTCATTGCATCTTGAATAATAATTTCAATGCTCTAGCTAGCGATTTTCTTGGCATTCAAACTGTTAATGATATTCATAGAATCTCCTTCCACTATAAGCTTCTTAAAATTCATATTTTTGCAAGCCTTACTACTATAATCATGGCTCTTGTCTCTACTACATGGTTTGATGTATGGTCAATGTTCACCGCGTAACAAGATATCACTACCCTTGAGCTAGATATCAAAACCCTTCCCCCTCTAACCTTCCCTGGATTACCTTTAGAGGATCCATAAAAAAACAATTTTACCCACTCTGAGGGGGAGGAGTCCATCTCACCTTTCTCTATAATCTAATTTCCTATAGCTCTCAGTAGTCCCCAATTCACTGTTATTTATTCATCCAAATAATTTTCATAGATTTGGTTGTCCATATTAACAACCTCATTTTTAGAAATAGTAGCTTTGATACTCCTGATAATGACCTCTACACTATTAGCGTTATTTTAAAAAATGTTTTTACCTCTCCCTCTATATCTTCCAAATGAAATGAGATAAGACAAATATCCAAATTTTTCTCAATCGAGGGCTATGATAAGGGTTAACCCAACTTTCCCATAAGGCCTCCAAAAACTTTGTTGTTATCCATTGAATTTTAAGCAACTAAAAAATGCATGCCAAACCTCTAAAGAAAAGGGGCAATAGATAAAAATATGATCAACTATCTCCTCATATCCATAACATAAATAACACCTATTAGGAATGATCATTCCTCTTCTTCTAAGATTATCCACTGTCACTATCTGATTTTGCAATGCTATAAAAAGAAAGAAAGACAACTTCGGTAGGCGGTATTTAATCCAAACTCTATGTGAGGGAAAATTTTGATTCTCCTTATCCCTTTCAAAGGTAAAATTTGAGTTAACAATAAATATTCCTTTAGGATTAGGACCCCAAAAGAACCTATCCTCTCCTATATTGAGTTGTAAATAGTAATTTTGTAAACCAAGATCAAGAGAATTAAGCGTAATTTCCATAATTGCACCAACTCCTTCCAATTGTAGCATGTGCCACACTTTGCAATTATATTCCTCCTTTATGTACTCATGAACCATTTTTTCATATTTTTTCTTTAAAGGCTGAATCATGCACTGCTAGTAATCAAATTAAAAGCCTCTCCATGACCCATGCATCCTCCTAAAAGTGTTTCTTATCACCTCCTCCCACTTGCCATCTTAAATCTTTCCATAAGAGAATTCTTGTTTTGATCAACTCATTCCACAAAGATGATCCTAAATGTGGATTGAAGCTATAAACAAAGGGGATTATGTTCTTGTTGGATCCTAAAAATCCAACTTAAATATGACCCCTAATTTTAAATTTTGAAAGGTCACATAGAGTCCTAGTTTTGGTTGCTTTTGATGAGTCAAAAATAAATTGATCTTCAAATTTTGTTCCAATAATGCTAGTCAAAAGTACTGTAAGATATTCTTTGATTGTGGTATTCAACAAGGTTTCCAATGGTATAATTTGATTAAAGATCATTCATTCTTAAAAAAGTCTCTAAAGTCATATTAAACACCCTTCACCATGTTCCCCAAAGTCCACTGTTCATCAAAATATAATTCCAAAATACCACATGAGATCCATTTTCTAAAGTCCCCTGTCTTTCATAATACATCTTTCATCACCAAAGTACTCAATAAAAATTCCAAAGTACAAGTCCTTATAACCTTGCATTATCCTATGTTTTCACCCCTTAAGTCATTTGGCTTAGTCGATCCCCCTTCAGAACCTTCATTTCTTGAACATATTAAAATTTCAAAGGTCTAAGGTCATCCATCCTTCTTTTTCTACATAAAAGTCACCATGGTCCCATAACCCCATTCCACCATGTCATATTTTACATTCATTATTTTCCATTTTTCGAAGATCATAGCCATATCTAAGAAAAATAAAGAAATTAAAATGACCCTAAGGTTGAAATTAAAAGTTCTTATTGGTCGTCGCATTTGGACACTCAATGACGATTGGTCCCCATGAATTTGATATGACCTGGTGATTGGATGGAAATTGAAGGCCCATATTTACCCATCGCTAAGAGGCGGATGGCTCATATTTATTCACTAGTGCTTGGGCACTAAACAACAACTGGTTGATAGAAAAGGAAAAAAAATAGGATACCACGAGAAAAAAAGTGTCAAAGAGTTATACCACGGTTGAGAAAAGGAAAATAAAAAAATATACCACAAATAGGGAGATGAATTTAATTGGTCCACCAAAAGGATGGTGTTGAGCAATAATTGGTTGGCACAAGAGGACAAGGAACAATGCACCATGAGGAAAGAAGATGATGAAAGAGTTGTACCATAGGAAAAGGGATAGTAAGACATTTATGCCATGATGGAGAAAATATAAGATGATGTAATGAATTTTATTTTTCCTAAAGTCCTAAGCCCTTTAATATTTCCCATGGAAAAAGTAATTTCCTAAGTCTAGACTTATTCTTCCTTGTTATTTCATGTCTTCCCTAAAAAGGTGAATTATTTCCATCATCCCCATATACCCCTATAAAACCTAAAGTAACATGTGATCCTATTTTTCCCCCTTACCATGACCAAACCTAAACACTATAAAAATCTTAGGAGATTTGTTGTTATGACATTTAAGGGTTCTTCATAAAAATGTCAAAGTCTACCCGTGTCCATGTAGGCCTCCCCTCTTTGTTTTTATGGATAAGTAAAACCCCTTTACTAAGATTCCTTGCAAATAAAAAGAAGAGTTGTGATTGGTCCACCAAGAAATGACATCGACTGGTGATTGATCACCAAGATGGACTTTCGATGATGATTGGTTGGAGAATAAGGATAAAAAATGAGGTATCACGATCAGAGAAAAGACAAATGAAATAAACCCTGAGTAGAAAATGGGTGGGGAAATTACACCAAAATATTTTCAATATTCTGTCGAAGATGTGGAAACCTCTCATTGGTCCACCTGAATTTAACATGGTCTGGCGATTGGATGGAAATGAAAGGTCCTAATTTACCTATCGTGGATAGGGCAAACAACTCTAATTTATCCGTTGGGAGCATGGTGTCAGATGGCGATTGGTTAAAGAAAATGACAAACAAGAGTACACCTTGGAGGATAGAGGTGCTAAATCAAGAACATGATAAAAGAGTTGTACTACAAGCAAAGAAATCCAAGTATCCCAGGAGAAAATATAAAGAGTCCAATCCATTCGTCAATTTTTTTAAGCAAAGTCCAAAGGTTGGCCACATAAAAAATAATTAATTTTATTAACATATTAGAACTCTCATGTCTAAGCGTATCCCTCCCCCTTCATGGGAAAATGGTCATTGAAAATATGCCCCCTAAATTTTGGCTAAGGCAACAAAGATAAATTTGAATTGACCACCAAAGGGAAAAATCAGAATCACGATTAGTTTTCCATAATCTGGCCCCGCCTAGAAATTAGTTAAGGAATAAGGACAAAATAAAATGTACCACGAGGAAGAGTAAAACAAGTTTTTTTGCCTTGGTCAAAGAAAAATAGAAGATTGAAGGATTTTGACAAGAAAGGGGTGATAACCTCCTTTTTTCAAAGCCCTAAGTCCTTGGCTCCTAAATATATCTTCTAGGGTACAAATTTATTTCCAAGGCCTAACTTTTATGTCAATAATCAAGACATGCACTTCCAAATGAATAAATTCATTCTACCACCATGGTATTGTAACCTTGACCCCAAAGTTTATATATATGCAAAAGTCACATGACCCCCTCAACACCAAATTTAATTAAATTTGTAATAGCCAAGGCCTGTCCCAGCAAAATTTTTATGTTTTTCCTAATGGCCTAAGAGTCCACCATGACTATGTGCATTTTTTCCTTTCAAGAAGTTATACCCTGATGAAAGAAGAATCAACTAAATAAAAAGTCTCATTGGTTTGCCACCAATTGGCACTGCCCAATGATTGGCTGAAAGAAGAAGAAAAATGATTTGTACCTCATGGAAATAATAAAATGCAAGGTGCAACCTTAAGAAATAATAAATAGGAAACATTCCTGAAATATCAAAAGTTCTTCCTAAAATTTAACTCAATAAACAGGAAACATTCTCATTGGTTCGCCTAGAAATATCGTCGACTGGTGATTGGAAACTAAAAATGGGCATTTGATGGCAATTGGCTAGGGGATAAAGACAAAAAATAAGGTACCACAAAAAAAGAAAATAATGAAGAAATTGTACCATGGAGTTCTTGAAATATATATCTGAATGATTCTGATCTTAAGTATTTTAAAGTTTGGTTATCCTAAGTGTTCGAACTTCATAAAAAAATATAAAAAATATTTTTCATCATGAGTCCCCAAACTTTAGTAACAACCCTACTCCTCCTAAGTCCATCAAGATAAATATCTCTCATTTATATATTCCATGGTGTTTGCCTTCATCTTAGAAAATATCGTCTAATGTTTTGCTTTGTCAGAAATTCCTAATGCTCCTAAGGTCCATTGTTCCCTTATATTCGTTCATTCCTCAATGTTTAAAATCCCCATTCAATCATGAGATCTGAATTCCAAAGTCTAAAGTTTTGAGAAAGAAAATGTGGATACATGGTGAAATAGGATTCAATCATTGAGGCTATGGCACTTTTTAGTGATTGTCCAAAAATAGACAACCTAGATTGGCTCCGCCAAGAAGAGGACAGACAAATCAAATTCGAGTACCATGACCCTAGCACTAAATGGAAATTAGTTCAAATTGGATGATCCTCCAAAACCATTACAAAAGGATGGACGGACCTAATTGAACTGCCATAGATTGAGCGTTGAACGATGATTGATTGAAGGATAAAGATAAAGAACCCGAACCATGAGAAAAGAGTTGTAAGTTTAAAATTTGAATCTATTTAGACTAACATATCCACCTTTCACATAAGAAATAGGTAAACAAGCTATATCATGGTGTCATAAAAGCCTTTATGAACAATGCTCACCAAGGTCAGGATCTAACAGTAATAGCTAGCAAAATATTTAAGAAAAACCTCCAAATCAAGCCAAGATCAGACTGACTAGCTCCTTGATACATTATCTAAGATGAGTAACCATGATTCGGACAAGGGTGACAAATAAGAACCAAAGACACATAGGCAAAAGCACAATGATAAGCATGTGTTTTTTTCAAACTCTCATCAGGCACATGCATCAAACGAATAAAATACTTTAGAAATTTTAGATTTCAACAAGTGCACAAATCAATGGTCCACTGAAAAGGAAATCATAAGAATACTTTTATAGGTAAATCCATTATGAGAGATGATGTGGTAGTTTATGGGTGACAACAAGGAAAGTAGATAGAGTTTTAATTGTAGATCATGAAAAAATCTACCCCACCAAAAACTATAAAGCCTCATAATACAATTGCCTGCTACAGTCATTTCATGAGTACATAGAGCCCAGAGAGTCAAATTGGAGAAATTGCAACATACAGAAGGTTATACTAATTGTTAGAAAGAAATGGCTTCTTCTAGCTCTTCTCATAGAGTCTCAATAGTTGGGTTAGAGCTCATAGAATTTATTGAGCCTACCCCATACTAGAAAATACCAAGCTAGGCTTCCAATCCAAAAACTCTAAATTTTTTAGGTCTATCAAGTCTAGACAAATGGTTCCCACCCGAGAAATACTGAGTGGTAGAATAGATAGCTATTTTTAGCTACTATCAAAAAAATGAAAACTATCAATGTCACCTAGCCCTACTAAAGGTACTTTATAGAAGGGCGTATAGGGCTTGAGTAGCATGCAGTTCATACAATAATAGATGGGCATGCAATTTTTCTAGACTCGTCTACCCTAGAGTATACTACTCTTCAAACCTTTTGTCTTGGTTGGAATTGGCTTACGATCTGAGAGTGAGAAAAATAAAAGACCACAAAAATTAGTCCCTATTTAGAATCACCCTAGAAAGATTATCAAGGTCTTCCATATCAAGCATACCACCAGCATTTTGGATAGAAAGGTACTAACCACCCAAGTTGAAGAACACAAGCTTATACTGAGAGGGGGGTGAACAGTATAAGACCACTTTTTACTTTTCTTTCCCAATCAATATTATGCAATGTATAGATAGCAATATCAACAACAATAATCAAAGCAATGCACAAAACACCACACACAATAGAGACACCACAATTTACGTGGTTCACCCAATGTGGGCTACTCCACGGAGAAAATATTTCACTAAAATTTTCTCAATCAATATCTTGGGAATCCTTCCCTATTACAATGTTTATGGACCTCTGTCCAAAGGAGATACCAATCCCCTAAATCAAGTTCATGGATCTCTATCCATAGGAGAACTCCTTCTCCTCTACTCTGGTTGGTGATCCTCTAGAAGACTACTGCCTCCACTACACTGGCTTGTGGATCTCTCTCCACTGAAGACTCTTGTCCCCACTCAGAAGACCTATCCTCACTACCCTTGGTTGATGGATCTCTATCCACTGGAGACTACTGTCCTCTCTGCTCTATCACCTCCAAATCTCTATCTCAAATCTGTACTAAACATAGTCCTTCGATCTAGCACAAATCTTCTCAATATCTGTCTCTGGTCTAGCACAAACTTATCCTCAAATTTACACCAAAATTTGCTCCACAAGTCCACTCAAAACTTGCTCAATTCTTCTCAACAAGTCCACTCAGAACTTGCTCAAATCTGCTCAACAAGTCCACTCAAAACTTGCTCAAATATGCTCAACAAGTCCACTCAAAACTTGCTCAAATCTGCTCAACAAGTCCACTCAGAACTTGCTCAAATCTGCTCAACAAGTCCACTCAAAACTTGCTCAAATCTGCTCAACAAGCTCACTCAGAACTTGTCCAAATCTGCTCAATAAGTTCACTCAGAACTTGTCCAAATCTGCTCAATAAGTTCACATATAACTTAATCAAATATGTATTGTAAGCTTCCACAAAAAGATCACACAAAATTAGTCCACAAGTCTTCTCAAAGACTTACCTCAAATCTGCTTAACAAGTCCACTCAGAACTTGTCCAATCTCATAGAAACATAAAGAGAATTGTTAGAGACTCAATATGTTCTACACTCAATGCTCAATCAACTCAAATCAGAATATAGAATAGTTTGTCTTATGGAACTTGAACAATCACTTCATACAACCACTTGACTAGGCTCAACCAACTCTACTCAACCAATCACTTAATGAAACACCCCTTTCTCACAAACCCTAGTCCAAGCATATAACCACCAACTCAAAATATTTCCAACAATGCTCAACAACAAATCTCACATAACAATGATACTCATGTTCTTTTCAAACCCTAGTTCAAGTTCTTTGCATAACAACTCTCTTCAACAACAATGCTTATAAAACAATCTTCACATAACAATGATACTCATGTTCTTTTGCACAACCCTAACTCAAGTTCTTCACACAACCAATGGCTTCAACAACTATGCTTATCAAACAAGGTTTTAACCACACTTCTTTATTCTAGAAAACCTTGAAGCAATTACTCAAACACACTCAAAAGGAAACCCTAATCAAGTCCTTTTCACTCCAAACTTATTTTCCAGAAATTAACCAATCAACTCAACCAAGGAAGAATTTGCCCATACCTTTTGCTTGACAAGGAGTAGACCACACAAATCTGCCACACTCACAATCACTTCTTTGCCAATCTCAAGAGAGGTTAGAAGATAATAATTTTCTCAATGAATCACAATACAAAATGATATCAAACAAAATACACCTTATCACTCCAACTTTAAAATAATATCCAACACCTTCATAATAATCTCTTTGGCAAAAGTCCCTTTAAAAATAAAATCAACACTCTTAAAGTCTTACTCCTCCAATATGCAAATATAATAATTAAGACTTTATTTAAAAATAAAATCAAACTCCTTATAACTCCAAATTTTATTAAAAATAATTTCCAACAAACACCAATTTTCAACTAGCAACCCCTTTTAACTCCCAACTTTAGGCAATATTAAAAATAATCAAAATTTAATTACCTTGCCTTTGGAGGGATTCAAACCCTCAATGCAGCCCATGACCAATGCCTTAGCCATGGCTCCAACCGTCATGTGAGCTACGCGCTCGCTTGGAGTGTGGGAAGCACCACGTGCTTCAAAAGTATCCTCGCCTTGCATTTTGCAAAATGTGCACCTCACCTTTGGCGCCTTCAACCCAACACAACTTCCAAGCATAACCGCATTTCGAATGTTGGTCTCCTTGCGTCCAAGCACTCTAGCCACTACCCTCTTGCCACTAGGCCACGCTGCCCGGATGGCTTCCAACTGATCTGCGCCTTTCCTTTTATCTCTATTCGTTGGCATACACAAACACGAATTTCATAGTCTTTTTCATGAGCTCCAATTCACATGCAATTTTTCATTCGAGCAAGGATAAAAATTAATGCCCCTTGGGCATGGTTTATATAATAATTTCCACCTTTGTTTGAATACGTCGATGCTTCGAATTTTCTTTAAACCACGTGACATCGACGCTTCGAATTTCTTCCAACTATAGAACATGGGCGCTTTAGACTTTATTAATTTATAATTTATTTAAATTATTTTGAATTTAAATATTATAAATTAATTCTTTTAGAAACCTTTGGGCTTATTAAGTCCTTCTCATTGCATAACTTGGTATAAGTAACATTTATTTATAAAATTTAAATTCACATTGAATTTAAATAATTTATAAAATAAATATTATATCTCCTTTTTAACTTTGCAATAAGCCTCCTTAGGTTTTTATGAAACACCTTTTAAACTAAGCTTCCATATAAAATTAAAATATTATGGAGCCTATTTTCCTTTAACTTCTCTGATTCTCTTGACCTTTGGCGTTATTTGAAGCTTCTTCCTGGATATCAAATGACAACCTTGACAACTTTGTTTCTTGATGAAGTCCTTGACATTAATGATGACTTCATCCGGTGACATCAATGACAACTTTGACTTAGGGACTCAAAATGTCCAACAATCTCCCCCTTTGTCATTGATGGCAACCCAAATTATTTTTACCAAAAACTTGACTTCTTCTTTTGTCTGCTCCCCTGGACATTGCTCCCCCTGGCTCAATGCTCTCTTCAAGTATCAAGTCTCTCCCCCTTACTCAAATCTCTCCCCCTTTGACATCAATGGCAAAGGGTCACCTTTGGGGCTCGGGGCTAAGAATGAGCCTCTTAGCTTAGCCCCTCCCCCACCTCCTTTTGAGGTGGTTAATTCTGGGGTGGGAGTATTTCTACTCCTAGAAAGCATTGTTCTTTACCTTTATCCTCTTTTCTTCTTATCTAAATTTTTTGATTCCTTTGACTATTTCTATCCATGTCCATGTTCCTGTCCATGTCTACATTCTTGTTCCTGTTCCTGTTCATATCCATGTTCTTGTTCCTATTCCTGTTCATATCCATGTTCCTGTTCCTGTTCCTGTTCATACCTATTTTTGGAATGTCTGCTCTACACCACTTTGTTGTGTGACCATCATTATTGCACTTATAACACTTAATGTTATTATTCCTTGGAGGTGCAAATGTCTTAGGATTTCTCCTAGTGAAGCCATATCCTCTTCTATCATGAACCCTGCAATTCATTGCCTTGTGACCAAACTGATTACATGAGTAACAATACCCATGGAAAGGTTGTCTGTTCCCATATTCCTATCTTTCATGTGTCCTGCACTGTGAAGCCATGTGCCCAAACCTGTGACATGAGAAGCATCTTCCATTGAAGTTTCCTTGTCTTGACCTCATTGGTCTCTTAGTCTCTCTTGACCTATTCTGATTGTTGTTCCATTTGTATCTTCTTTGTGCATTGTTCCTATCTTTGTTGAACTCTCTATTGTCCAACTCATCCTCTGATGTCTCACTTTATTTTACACTATATTCTTCTGAAGTATCTTCATCTGAAGTTTCTTCTCCTCCAAAACTTGAAGTTGACTCTCCTTCCCATTTCTTTTGAACCTGTTCAAATCCAAGACTTGTTTTGCTTGATGTAGTCTTTTGTGTCTTGATGAACTTATCCAAGTTCTTTGAGCTATTTTTGAACCCTTTCATCTTGATCTTGGAGTCTTCTAAATATTCTTTTAGTAGTGCCACTTCTTGTGCTAACTTCTCACATTCCAAGATCTTTGCTTCTAACTTATCTTTGAACCTCTTTGCCTTAGCCTTTGATTTTTCTAAATCCTCTATAAGCAATCTTCTCTCTTCATCACATTCTTGAAACTGAATTTCAAGTTTAGAGTGTTGCTTTCTTACCTTCTTTACCATGTCAAGGGCATAAATAAGTTCTCCCTTGAGATCATAACCATCCTTTTCTGAATATTCCTCTATTTGTTTACCTTTGTCCACATCTTTATTTTCTATTGGCTTGTCTTCTATAGGATCACTTACTTCTTCTTCTAATGCCATTAGAAGATTTTCATCTGGTCCTTCAAGTGCATTCTCATATTCATCATCACTGAAACTATAACCATCCCTTGTACAATCATCTTCAAGATGTCCAAAGTTACCACATCTAAAACACTTGAGAATTATTGGAGTCCTTTTCTTAACTTGCTCTTTTTCTTCAATCATAAATAAGACTTCATCTCTATCATTGTCTGAAAAACTAGCATCACTATCACTTGAGTACTTACTTGCCTTATCTGCATAGTAGCTCCTCTTTTGCCTTTGGAAGAACTTCTTTCCTTGTCTATTTTGTCCATCCTTGCTTTTCTTTTGATGCCTATATCTTTCTGATTCCCTGTTCCTGTGATCCTATTTTTCTTCACCATTGTTGTTCTTGGGTTCTTGACAATCTATTGCAAAATATCCATACTTTCCACAATTGAAACACTTAATAGATCTTAGATCTCTGGATCTTCTGGAATATTTATCTCTTCTACCATAATTAGCTTCTTCATCACTAGATGACTCATTGCTTGATTCTGACTTCTTACCCTTTGTCTTATTGATTGCTTTGAATGCTGCTTCCTTCTGGGGAATAGGATATTTTGTTCTTATCTCAAAATTTGTGAGCATACCAAGCAATTTATCTCTTGTCAAAGTATCACCATCCATTGATACTTCTATAGCAGAAACCTATTCACTGAATCTTTTTGGAAGAGTTCTTAAGACTTTATCACAAACATCTGATTCATCAATCTTCATTCCAAGTCCTTGCATATCATTAACAACCTCATCAATTCGAATTAGATAAGCACTAATATTTTCCTCTTCATTCATTCTTAATGCTTCAAGTTGTCCTTTGATATTTTACATCTTTGCTTTCTTGACACTTTTATCTCCTTCATATATATTTTGCAATTTATCCCACATCTCTTTTGCAGTTTTACAATGCATAACTTTCATAGACTCTGTTCTATGCAAACCTCTCACAAGTGCATTCATTGCTTTTGAATTATAGTGTTGTAGAAGCTTACCTTCCTTATCTATAGGAGGATTGACTAAGGGATCATATCCAAATTCCACTGATTCCCAAATTTCATTGCCAAGTGCCATCAGGTAGATCTTCATCATCATACTCCAATACATATAGTCACTTCCATCAAATACTAGTGCTGAATTATTTGAGGACACCTCCTTAGGATCCATTGTGTTCTTGTTAGCTTTTCCTTCAAGTTGTTAAACTCTTCTGAAGGAACCCGCTCTGATACCAATTGAAGAACACAAGCTTATACTGAGAGGGGGGTGAACAATATAAGACCACTTTTTACTTTTCTTTCCAAATCAATATTATGCAATGTATAGATAGCAATATCAATAATAGTAATCAAAGCAATGCACAAATCATCATACACAATAGAGACACCACAATTTACGTGGTTCACCCAATGTGGGCTACTCCACGGAGAAAATATTTCACTAAAATTTTCTCAATCAATATCTTGGGAATCCTTCCCTATTACAATGTTTATGGACCTCTATCCAAAGGAGATACCAATCCCCTAAATCAAGTTCATGGATCTCTATCCATAGGAGAACTCCTTCTCTTTTCTGTTGGTGATCCTCTAGAAGACTACTACCTCCACTACACTTGGCTTGTGGATCTCTCTCCATTGAAGACTCTTGTCCCCACTCAGAAGACCTATCCTCACTACCCTGGCTGATGGATCTCTATCCACTAGAGACTATTATCCTCTCTGCTCTATCACCTCCAAAGCTCTATCTCAAATCTACACTAAACATAGTCCTTTGGTCTAGCACAAATCTGCTCAATATTATCTTTGTGCATAAAATTATCCTCAAATCTACACCAAACTCTGCTCCACAAGTCCACTCAAAACTTGCTCAATTTGCTCAACAAGTCCACTCAAAACTTGCTCAAATATTCTCAACAAGTCCACTCAGAACTTGCTCAAATATGCTCAACAAGTCCACTCAGAACTTGCTCAATTCTGCTCAACAAGTCCACTTAGAACTTGCTCAAATATGCTCAACAAGTCCACTCAGAACTTGCTCAAATCTGCTCAACAAGCTCACTCAAAACTTGTTCAAATCTTCTCAATAAGTTCACTTAGAACTTGTCCAAATCTGCTCAATAAGTTCACACAAAACTTAACCAAATCTGTATTGTAAGCTTCCACAAAAATCTCACACAAAATTAGTCCACAAGTCTTCTCAAAGACTTACCTCAAATCTGCTTAACAAGTCCACATAGAACTTGTCCAATCTCATAGAAACATAAAGAGAATTGTTAGAGACTCAATATGTTCTACACTCAATGCTCAATCAACTCAAATCAGAATATAGAATAGTTTGTCTTATGGAACTTGAACAATCACTTCATACAACCACTTGACTAGGCTCAACCAACTCTACTCAACCAATCACTTAATGAAACACCCCTTTCTCACAAACCCTAGTCCAAGCATATAACCTCCAACTCAAAATATTTCCAACAATGCTCAACAACAAATCTCACATAACAATGATACTCATGTTCTTTTCAAACCCTAGTTCAAGTTCTTTGCATAACAACTCTCTTCAACAACAATGCTTATAAAACAATCTTCACATAACAATGATACTCATGATCTTTGCAAAACCCTAACTCAAGTTCTTCACACAACCAATGGCTTCAACAACTATGCTTATCAAACAAGGTTTTAACCACACTTCTTTATTCCAAAAAACCTTGAAGCAATTACTCAAACACACTCAAAAGGAAACCCTAATCAAGTCCTTTTCACTCCAAACTTATTTTCCAGAAATTAACCAATCAACTCAACCAAGGAAGAATTTGCCCATACCTTTTGCTTGACAAGGAGTAGACCACACAAATCTGCCACACTCACAATCACTTCTTTGCCAATCTCAAGAGAGGTTAGAAGATAATAATTTTCTCAATGAATCACAATACAAAATGATATCAAACAAAATACACCTTATCACTCCAACTTTAAAATAATATCCAACACCTTCATAATAATCTCTTTGGCAAAAGTCCCTTTAAAAATAAAATCAACACTCTTAAAGTCTTACTCCTCCAATATGCAAATATAATAATTAAGACTTTATTTAAAAATAAAATCAAACTCCTTATAACTCCAAATTTTATTAAAAATAATTTCCAACAAACACCAATTTTCAACTAGCAACCCTTTCAACTATTTCCAACTAGCAACCCCTTTTAACTCCCAACTTTAGGCAATATTAAAAATAATCAAAATTTAATTACCTTGCCTTTGGAGGGATTCGAACCCTCAACGCAGCCCATGACCAATGCCTTAGCCGTGGCTCCAACCACCATGCGAGCTACGCGCTCGCTTGGAGTGTGGGAAGCACCACGTGCTTCAAAAGTATCCCCGCCTTACATTTTGCAAAATGTGCACCTCGCCTTTGGCGCCTTCAACCCAACACAACTGCCAAGCACAACCATCGCGTTTCGAACGCTGGTCTCCTTGCGTCCAAGCACTCTAGCCACTGCCCTCTTGCCACTAGGCCACGCTGCCCGGATGGCTTCCAACTGATCTACGCCTTTCCTTTTATCTCTATTCGCTGGCATACACAAACACGAATTTCATAGTCTTTTTCACGAGCTCCAATTCACATGCAATTTTTTCGTTCGAGCAAGGATGAAAAATTAATGCCCCTTGGGCATGGTTTATATAATAATTTCCACCTTTGTTTGAATACGTCGACGCTTCAAATTTTCTTTAAACCACGTGACGTCGACGCTTCAAATTTCTTCCAACTATAGAACATGGGCGCTTTAGACTTTATTAATTTATAATTTATTTAAATTCTTTTGAATTTAAATATTATAAATTAATTCTTTTAGAAACCTTTGGGCTTATTAAGTCCTTCTCATTGCATAACTTGGTATAAGTAACATTTATTTATAAAATTTAAATTCACATTGAATTTAAATAATTTATAAAATAAATATTATATCTCCTTTTTAACTTTGCAATAAGCCTCCTTAGGTTTTTATGAAACACCTTTTAAACTAAGCTTCCATATAAAATTAAAATATTATGGAGCCCTTTTGCCTTTAACTTCTGCACTGATTCTCTTGACCTTTGGCATTATTTGAAGCTTCTTCCTGGATATCAAATGACAACCTTGACAACTTTGTTTCTTGACGAAGTCCTTGACATTAATGATGACTTCATCCGGTGACATCAATGACAACTTTGACTTAGGGACTCAAAATGTCCAACACAAGCTCATCATATGGTAGGTACCACTTTCTATGCTTAGTTATTTAATTATAATAAAAGAGTAGCTACTCATTTCCTTGTTCATATATCTGCACTGCATTAATGGGCAAGAGATTATATTGATACAATTAACATATTAATGGGGGATCCAGACCTCAATTGGGTAAAAAAGGAAGTCATGTACCTAATAGCTCAGTGCAATAGGATAGACCAACCAGCCATGTACAAATGAGAAAACATGATTTGTGAGATTTTAGACACAAAGCTCCAAGAATTCCAGAGATCTATTCTAAGGTAAGACAAAGTAATGCCATCCTTTACACATTACTCCTTTCTAATACATTTAATATTCGACCAAATGGATGAGAGTACAATTACTGACTAGGGGGGTATATCAAGAAATTATACAAGAGAAGCTCCCATGGATACAAGAGAGTGAAAAACTATGCAAAGTTTTTTGGTCAATTTCTCTTAGATATATACTCTAGAATTTTTAGTCAGCTTTCCCACAGGATTGGGACAAGGATAGCCAAGTTTCTGCATAAAAGTAAATAAGGGGATCTCAAAAATATTTTCTACATTAAGATATATGGGTCCAAAATCCCCCCAAAAGCCTTACCTACTTTCTGCCCTAGTTTAGTTGTAGCATTAGAGATCATTAGACAAGTTGTAGAGGAAACTAAAACTAGAGCAGCAAAGAAGGAAACCAGAATCCACTGGGTGAATATTCCTTGTAGAATGGGACACCATTTGTATAAGGGTTACCATGCTCTATTGGAATCGTTAGATCAAATGGATTCATATGGTTTCACCAAAATCACATCGATACCTTATGATCCTCATGGTTTTATAATAATTCCCTCATATAAAAAATGTCATATTGGGTAGTGGGTCACAAAGAAGACTTATTTGAAGATCAAATTAAATTTTCCCTCAACATGGGAGAATATCTAGGGCAAGTATGACAATCTAATGAAATACCATAGTCCCACATTGAGATGGTAGGTTATTACCCTACCAAACTAATAAGACACAAATGTTCCACAATCAAGTCAGTTGCTTCTTTAATCACAATAACTCGTCCAAAAGAATACCAAGATTCCATTCTAGAAGTCATCAATAAGGAACTTGAGCAGGTAGAAATAATTATGGAAGTCACAGACCTAAAAGAGTCTGGAGTAGATTAATCTTCAGATAATAAATCACCTCAAAGTACCACTCTGGTAACCACCAAGGGAAAAACATAGTTACTACCTCTTCTACGCAAATACAAGTTACTCCTCTAGACTTAGCCAAGGTAGTGATGACTCCTAAGACTAAGCATGAAGCTATAATAGACCACCCTCAAGTGATCCCCACCAATATAGTGATAAAAAAATAACAATGAAATATTTCTACAAAGATGCTCAAGAGGATCCAACAAGAAAGGGGATTAAACACTTTGTTAAGAGGGTTTCAACTCAGACCTCCATATCCACCAAGTTATCCATACAAAAAAAGGCCAAGGCTGGAAGATATACCTTCCTCAGCCACTCAAAAAAGCATCTCCCTGACACAAAAATGGGAATACGTTGTACAATTCAATCCAAAGGAGGAGAGGCAGATACAAGCCATAAAAGAAGAGAGGGATCCAAAGGAGGTTCAATATACAATAGAAGAACTAGATAGTCAAAATACACAGGTATCAACTGAGATACTTATCATTGTAGAGGTAAGCATTCTTGTAACTCAAATCATAGCTCTACAATTAGACACATCTACAGCAGAAGCAATAGTGAAACATTGAAAAGATCATCTAAAATACATAAAGGCATAGGCCCAATCTCGGGTGGCTACTACAGAGAGTCTGTATAAAAGCAATCAAACACTAACAAACAAAAATGCTCTGCTGCAATCTAAGAATCAAAAGTTGAAAGTAGAGATGGATAGTCTCAGGAAACATATATCTCAACTACAAGTGACAACCCCTACACCTCAGCCACAAACCATAGCCACAAGTATTGACTAATCCTACTTTATTGCCAAACTCAAAATCGATGAAAAATAGAATTCAAGGTCAATTGGGAGATATAAGAGAAATATTTTAAAATTTTTGGATTGATCAAGATCATAGCAAATCATCTAAAAATTCCATTACAAGAGGTTGACCAAATGGTAGGAAAAATATTCTCCACTTTTGAAATGTTTGAGGAATATTATGTAGAGATGAATGAAGGACACATGGTACATGATGAAAACTCTATAACCTTATATGCAGAAGAATTTCTAAAGGTCTCAATAATTGTGGAAAATTGACTAGAATGGCAAACCTAGGCTAATAGGGTCACAGAGCTAGAATCTAAGGTGAATGAAGAGTTGAATAAAACTAAATTCACCTTAGAAGAATACCTTCAAGTGGCAAGTGTTGAAGATCTTAGTTTGAGTACAATAGAGGACTTCAACTTTGATCTTGATGACAATAAAAAATTGGGTAGACAAACTAATTTCTTTGCAAAAACTATGAATCACTTTTGTACATTTTCCTAGAATAACAAAGAATGACCAAGGATTTTGAAGAATAGGATTATGCAAAATCTAAATATATTAAAGTTTACCATGACTTTTAATGATGAGGTTTGGGCATATATTGACAAAGAAGTAAAAGAGCTCCAAAAAGATATTGGCAAAGGTAAAAATATCAGAAAAAGTATTCTCAAAGTCTCTTTAACTATAGAGGTATTTGAAATGAAAACCATAGAAATAGGACAAATTTCACAAAAGGACAAAAATGAAGAAGTCAACTCTAAGCCCACCACATATGGAAGTACAAAATTGGTAGAAAGATATCAAGGGGAAAACCAGTCCCGACTTCAAATATTGTATAGTTGTACCCAATATTCTTGATAAAAAAAACAACTGCAACACACCTAGAAAATCAAATACTGGAGATGATGACAAGTGGAGGGATCAGATTTGCACATTCATAATAGATCCAAGGCACCCAAGGCTATATAAGGAGCCGCTACAGCTGAAATCTACATCAAGCATTGCATAGAAAATTTTTGCAAGAGGTATACTTGAGTGCCCTATTCTTTTGGTCAGTTGTATTCCCTTAGTATATATTTTCTCTATCACATTCTTATTCTTACCCTCCATTTATGCAGGAATTATAGACGATGCATTCAGTTAGCTGAGATCATTTTTAGCAACTGAGTTAGGAATTGGAGACTCCTTATCACTACTCTTAGGATTAAGAGTTAGAATTCCTTTGTTACATTATTTGAACGGAGTGAATTATTGTATTAAAATTACATAGATATTTGAGCATCTACCAAAATCAAATTGTAATATCATACAAAATATCCAATTTCTTCCTTTTTGCAATTCTCTGTCTTATGTGTGTATGTTTCTCATTAGTATATTACACCATTTTAATGTATTAATGATGCTTTCTTTCACTGGTTTAATCACTTATGCTTATTACATAATTTGAATGAACATAAATGAACCAGTTATCTCTTTATTTTTCACTCCATTTCATAACAATCTTAATTCTTGCTATAATTGCCTAATAGATAAAGCACTAGTCCACTTTCTTAAAGCTTAGGCTAGGAGTTACTATAAGGCTTGGTCAAAATAACTAAAGTTTGTATTGCATTTTGTTATCAATATGGATGAGCATGATCTTAATGATATACATTTAATATCACCTCAAGGGTATCCTTACTAAATCCAATCTGTCTAGTATTATAGAAAATATATTCCTGGGTTAAAGAGGTTGATTGACCAGAGTCAGTAGAACTGATTGTGAATCAGTAATTTTCTTATGGTGTGGCAACCCCAAATACCTAAGGACATAAAAATCACCACAATAGTAAATGGTGTCATTGTCAGGGATCGAATTCTTGAATTCATAGATTATTCCCAACGATAATTATTGGCATTAGTTATCCTATAGTAAATAGGGAATGCCTAGTCTTAATTTAAAATATTTATGATTCAGTTTCCCCTATATCCATAGTTTCCAATAATTCAAGAATTCAATGATCATAGGAATTTCTTGATGTGTTTAAATTTTTTATTGTTTCTTGAATAAAATCTACCCCAAGAAGCATACTCCATGAATATGAGAGTGAAAGAGGTCTAGAAATCTTGACCAAAATTTATATTATTTCTACACTTATAGAGTTGACGACTCTGACTAGATGAGACCTAGAAATCAAGAAATCAAGAGATCAAACAAATTGTGCCAGCGCAAGCAAGGAGAACTGCTTGAGAGTTACTTCAAGAATTTTCAAGCGGATTTACTACTACACCACTTGTTGTTGTTAATATAAATTCTATTAAAACTACTCCCATAGTTACCGTGGATAAAATAAATCCAAATGCACAACCTAATTTGCATCGATGGAGAACTAATAGATACTTCCATTTGTCCTAACTCTTGTACTACATGATCTACCTGCCAAGACTCACAAGTATCTTCCAAAATTCCAAGGGAATAATGTTATCTCTTGAAATGATCACATCAGAGATTTATTATATGTTATGGATAGTATTGAGGTGAATGAGGAAGATGTATTCCTTAGGTTATTTTTATAGACCTGGGAAAAAGATGCCAGAGAATGATTTAACACTATCACAGTTGGTACTATCCAAAATTTTCATCAAATGCAAGAAAGCTTTCTCAAGAAATATGGTGAGAGGAGGAATGAACAATCTATTTTAATAGAGTTATCTACTCTGCAAAATAAGGAGAAAAAGTTTTTAAGTGATTTTAATGAGATATTTACCAAAATAAGGAATAAAATTCCTATTGACCTAAGATCAAACAATATTCAGTCCATATGCTTTTATAAAAATGCATTTCCATGTGAGTTCAATTATGACTTGAGGTAAGAACAGGTAGCATCTATTGATTTATGCATGGATAAAGCAATAAAAATTGAGAGGAGCATGTTATATAGTGGTAAAATGAAGCCATATTCTTTAGAGCTAAATCAGCCTGAAAAAAAAATAGTAGGATTTAACTTGTTGAGAAAAATAGAAACAAACCCTATGGAGAAGCTGGAAAATCAAATGAATAATATGTTTAATACAATGACTAATAGGTTGGCTAGAATAGAGAGAAATAATAAAACTAATTGTGAATATTCATAAGAATATAAACAAACAAGGCGATAGTAGACCCCCATTTAGGAGAAATTTCAATAGAAACTCGAGAAATAACAATTCTGATGAAAATAAAATATAAATAATGGGAATAGCTAGAAAAAGATAGAAACTAATAAATATCAAGATGTCGTCCCAAATCCTATCCCTTATATAAATGTAGCAATGAATTTTTCTTATTTTTGTTATGCCTGTGATGCCCCACATAATCCTACTAATTATGGAATTTAGACCTAGATGATGAATTAAAGAAAATTGAGTTCTTTCCCTTTTATTGAGTGTTTTATATAGTTGAAAGATAATAAAGGATAGTCGTATAAAGTGTAACTTACCAGGATTAACTATAATTACGGATACTAAAGGTCCATATGTTCCATCTTGTGGCTCACAACATGTTCCTTTTCCAGCCCAAAAAATATATCTCTAAAAAACGATTTGTGATATTTGTAGTGTAGTTCATAATGACCACAATATTTTTCTCTCCAGCAACCTCCTTTATATTAAATTCCTTCAACACTTTATTTCCTTGCATTAATTTGACCAAACATGAAGGTCAGAAAGATAATACACGAAAGATGACCTATTTCAATATTTAAGCTCCCAAATATTTTATCACTTTTCTAGAAATATTAGATGCAAAGAACAATCATGTTCCTGGATACATAAACCTAAAGATTGAATGTAACTGCTAAAATGGAAATGATATACTTGAATTGTTGGAGAATATTAATTAATTATTTTATTTGTAATTCTTAAGGATTTGATAAGATAAAATAAGTAGCAGTTAGGTGCTGAGGTGACATGCAGCCAGTTAGGTTTTCCTTATAAAAACCGCATCTAACTGTTTTTTAATCTTATTAAATGTATCAATATTCTTGAATGTAATATCATCATGTCATAATCAAAATGATCCTTCCTCCTTTGTTTTGTTAGCAACATTGAATTTGGGTATTTGTTTTTGTAAATGTTTGTTGTTCATTTGGTGTTCTATTTTGGATTGTTTTATTTTGTAGGTCTTATTTTCAATAATTTGTATTAGAGCTTATGTGAAAGCTTGAAGTTAATACTGATGCTAGGAGCCCCAAACACTTGCAAAGTGGTTTATAGGAATGTCGGCGCAATGAGCAAGAATGGTTTTTGGATCATAAGATCATAGGCTGGTTCGATGAGGAACCAAAAGCTCCTAGTTGGTTCATACCTTTAATAGGGTATAAGAGTTGAAGCAATCAAAATAATATAATAATAAAATGCATATAGAAGAGAAAGAGCAATATCAAGCGTATACCCAAAGGAAAAAAGGGGAAGTGATGAAAAAAAATTGAAAGAATGCTTCCATGTTTGTGCGGTTAAAACTAGTTGTGGATTTGTTTATGTTCTCTTTTGTAGTGAGACTATGTTCAAAGTCTCAAGTTTGGCATATTCATTCTACATCTTCGTTAAGTGAGTGAATTTGTTAGAAATTGCATGTTAATGTTGTTTCTAATTTGGTGAATGAATTTTTTGAAATTCATTTTGGGGTGTCAATTAGTAAAGACACCATTTCCTTACTTGTTGCAGAATGAATTTGTTGAAAATGAATTTGTTAAAATTCATTTTGGGGTGTCAATCAGAGACACCATTTTCTTGTGTGATGCACTTGGAATGTTGGAGGACACATCATGACCAGAAAAATAGAATGGATGTTTGTAAGCATGGAGAAAGTTTTGTTTGATAAATTATGAAAACATAGAAGCCTTAAGCATTAAGGGGATATTGTTAGAGAATATTAATTACTTGCATTGTTGAAAACAAGACCTGCAAAATAAAACAATCCAAAATAGAACACCAAATGAACAACAACCATTTAAAAAAATAAATACCTAAATTCAATGTTTTTAACAAAATGGAGGAGGAAGGATCATTTTGATTATGATGATGATATTACATTCAAGAATATTGATACATTTAATAAGAGTACAAAATAGTTAGATGCAGTTTCTATACGAAAAAACTAACTGGCTGCATGTCGCTTCAACACCTAACTGCTGCTTCTTTTATCTTGTCAAATCCTTAAACATTACAAATAAAATAATTAATTAATATTCTCCAAAAATATCCTCCTTAATGCTTAAGGTTCCAATTTTTTTATTTTTAAATTCGTAAACAAAACTTTCTCCTTGCAAATAGGCTTATGCTTCCACTGCAACATCAAGCCAATATTTCTGGTCATGATGTGTTATCTAACATTCCAAGTACATCACATAAGAAAATGATGTCTTTGGATGACACCCCAAAATGAATTTTAACAAATTTATTTTCAACAAATTTATTATGCATCAAGTAAGAAAATGGTGTCTCTACTAGTTGACATCCCAAATGAATTTCAACAAATTCATTCACCAAATTAGAAACAACACCAACATGCAATTTCTAACAAATTCACTCACTTAATGAAGACATAGAATGAATATGTCAAACTAGAGACTTTGAACATAGTCTCACTACAAAAAAATAGAACATTAACAAATCCACAACCAGTTTTAACCACACGAACATGGAAGCATTCTTTCAATTTTTTTTTTCATCACTCCCCATTTTTTCCTTTGGTATACTCTTGCTGCTGTTGTTTCTCTTCCATATTTTATCTCTTTTTTTAATTTTGATTTCTTTAATTCTCATACCTTATTAATAAGGTATGAAACAAAGAGGACTAGAATATAAGACCTCAATTTGTTGAGGTTACTCTCCCATAAGCTTTTATCTCTCCCTTGAACCAACCTTTGATTCGAATGAAGGAGTCTTATTTCTGACAACATAACCCCTATGCCACTTTGCAAGTGCTTAGGACTCATAGCACAACACTAATTTTGAGCTTTCACACTAGATCTGATACCAATTGTTGAAAATAGGATCCACAAAACAAAGCAACAAAAAATAGAGCACCAAACGAACAATAACCATTTACAAAAACAAATACCCAAACACAATGCTACTAACAAAATAAAAGTACAAAAAGTTTCTATAATAAAAACCTATCTGGTCTGCCCACTCTAAGCACCTAACTATTGTTTCTTTTATCTTATAAAATACTTAAACATTATAAATATACAAAGAATTAATATTCTCCAACAATATAGACATCACATATCCGCACTCCTTTTGGGGGTTTGGTATCTAGAAATTGTATCTCTATAAAGTGAAGCTCTACTCTGTAATACCCATTTTGAAGCCCGAGGCCATAGTACCTGAGAGAGGTAGGAGAAATACATGTTCTCCTGTATAGTGTTGGATAAACAGGTGAACTATTACCATGTTGATCAATTGTAGAGTTGAAAGCAATGTGACTTGTAGCTATGTACCGAGTCTGGGACTGAAATTCAACATCTATAAAATATCCTCTATTACTAACTCCTCACTTTTTTGTGGGACTTAGCTGGAATGATGAGGGATTGAGTGATAAATAATCTGCATCAAAAACACGGTTTCTGACAAAAGGTTGTGGTCCTCCATAGTTAATAGCTAGATGATAGTTTGTTAAGACAATAGTGGATTTTCAATTTCCTAATAATATCATGGGATCAAAGCATAATGTGGATTATATAGAGTGTAGCCCTAAACTATCATGGCCAAAACATAAATATAATGGAGCCCATGTCTCTCATTTTTTGTTGGAGTTTCCCCCTAAGTTATCTAGAGTATGAAATAATTACTCATAGTAAAGGTAAATATTTTAGGGCATCTTTAGTAAAATTATAAATCACCAAATGTTACATGCCTCTAAATTTTCCTCTAATAAGCTTAGAAGACTTCTTAAATGAATTTGTATACCAATACATGCAATAATATCACACTTCAAAGATTATTATTGGAATTTGTGCCTTTGTCTTTACCCCTTCACTTGTTGGAGAGTGATTTTCTCTAGTAAGCAAGAGAATCACTTGCTTTTGCTAAGGAATCATTAATTGATCCTGAGTAGTTTGCTCCTTAGTGTTGATTGGGTCCTTTTACAAGTAAATCAATTCTAAGCCAATCACCACCTATATTCGACTTAGACAAATTTTGGAGGATTTTGGAAAATGATTGCTATTTGATTTCACTAATTTGAGGTTCTTCAAAATCATGAATTCCAAGGTAGTGTCAAGGCACTACACTTCCCTTACATGTAAAGATGATCAAAGCTCCACATTCATCTTCTATAAATACTTAAAACTTACAAATTAATAAGTTGATTCTTAAATGTATTAGATGAAAAAATATACATTCTTAGGGTAGTTTTAGGATCTAATGATTCAAATGATATCACCAATTGCCTCTAATCCTACCCTTTTTCAAAATCAAATCCTATTCAAGGTGTGGATCAACATTGATATTTCTCTCTTTGTAAATTAAAATAGTATTAAATATTTGGATAGCTAGCTCTAATAGATATAATCACATTATTTAGCTAATTTGTTTGTTGATATCAACAATATTATTTTTAATATTAATGGTGTCTAAATTAGTTTTATATTGGTGGAAAACCACCAATGGCCAATAGTAACTAGATGATCTTGTCAACACCTAACATAAGTGTATAAAAATTGTTTGTACTTGTTCTTATCTATTTAATCATCATGAATACAATTACATGCAATTTCAACAAGTATACTAATGATATAAAAATTATTTCTAGCAATATTAACAAGTTCACTGAGCTTCTCACTCACTTATAGAAAAATATTTCAATGGATTTTATTGTCATATTTGTTTTAATATAAAGCTCCTTATTAGCGATAACTTAGTGTAAGCCTTTAGATTTGCAAGATCTGCTTGGAAGAAAATTGCTAAGGAAAGCAAAAATATTTCATGCTACTTTCACATAACACTTAAGAGGTGCCAAAGTAGAAGATGCATGTTCTCAAATCACCCAAGACACAAAAAATAAAGGACTTTTTAGTGTAATAGAATCCAAATCCCCTACTATATAAGATAGAGAAAAACCATAAGGGGTCAACTGAATAAAACTATGACATATCATGTGCATTCATAGGGTATCAGAGAATGCTCCTAAATTTTATTTCTACCTCTCAATCCTAGATTATGAATACCACTCCTAATATATTTTTTAAATTAATAAACCCCTTGTTTTCACTATGTATCCTAGGTACCTTGATTCATGAAATTTTTATATCCCTTTTCATTTTTGTCATTTCTATGACAAGGGTAATTATGAATGAAATAGGTACCAAGTTGCTTTGGTTTTCAATTTGAACTTGAATACCAATGAAATTTTAGTTTACTCCTTTTTTCAATCTACCATTATAGTAAAAAAGACAATAGAGATCATAACATAATGCCTCCTACTACATATAGAGGTCATAGTTTATTGAGAGAAATAATTAAGACAAATAATTCTCCTAATCAAGGTCAAATAGTCTCTAGAATTCAAGTAGATTGTAACCAAATAATGTATCATATATGAGAAGAAAACTAAGAAAACATGCAAGGCTTTCATATGGATGATATTATGAATATAACCAAGTCTAAAATTTCTCTTCTAATATAATTGAGAAAAGAACCTTAACAATTAAGATTTTAATGTGAATCTTCTCCATCATTTATGATACTAATTTGAAAAAAATGCAATCAAACAAACTTTATATTAGAGGATGAAAAATGAAAGGAATACTTTTCTCTTATATTTTACATGAACCAACCCCCATTTCCTCCACCTCTCCAAATATGTATCACTTAAACTAAATTTAATCATACCTTATAATTAGTGATGCATTATTTCTAATATATTTCATTTTAATTACCCAAAATGAACCTACATGATATGGTCTTAGGTGTGTTATAACCCCCCCAAAGGAAAACAAAAAATAGAAGGCATTAGAGTAAGGATTAGAAGAGACATACTCATACTATTATTGATTGTAGAGCTCTTAAGTTTTTGGTAATATATTCTAATGCCAATGCTTGCACGCATATGTCAAAGAATGAAAAGCCACTTACTTGATAATGGCTTTTAATTCATGATCTCTACTCACTATATACCTCTTCTTAATAACATATATTTGAGGCTCTATTATAACATACTTACATTATATATTCATTATATTTGTATACCATAAGCAAAAGACATTCATACAAGACAATTTGATGCAGGACTAAAACAACACACAACAAATTAACCCAATTTCGACAACAGAGGTCTTTCAATTCAGAAATACAGTAGTTCCATTCAAAATGGCCAAGCCCCGAATACAATGCATGCGCGGCCTTTTTATCACAGGCCCCAACTTCTTCCGACATCATTACACAAAGTGCGGGATTCCCTGTAACCATCCGCACGAATGTTCTGTTGCCGCCTGCAAGATGTTGCCAAGTGCCCCGTATTATCATGGTCCGTAATGGCGGAGTGCACTGTGGCCGCCTGTCAATCCATCCGCCAAGTCATCATTCAAAGGAATGCGCCACAGCCGCTTGTAGTTTGTTGCCACGTGTCCTTTTGCCAGAGTCCCAGTAACCGCTTCACATTCTAGGACCACCTATAATTTGATGCCACGTGTCCCTCTGCAATGGTCTCTGCAATCGTCGGCTGGTCAGGCGTCGTGAGCGTTCTGTCGCGATATCGCGACGTTTTTGCTCCCATACCTTCTCTCTCCTCTTTGGTCGCGATATCGCGACGTCTTGGCGTTGGCTTCTCTTTTCTTCCTTGGGGGCCGCGATTTCGTGACACGTCACGAAATCGCGACGTCTAAGCCTTCCTTACTCGCTTTCCGCCTTTGGGCCACGAAATCGTGACATGTCACGATTTCGTGACCATTTTGTCCCTTGGTGTCTTTGTCCCAAAGGTGTCACGATTTCGTGACGTCTTTTGCGCCCTTGAGCCCTTACTCCGGAAGTGTCACGATTTCGTGACCACTTTGCTCCTTTGAACCCAGCTCCCAGAAGTGTCACGATTTCGTGACCACTTTGCGCCTTCCAGTCTTGCCTTCGGACGTGTCACGATTTCGTGACCATTTTGTGCCTTAGAACCTTTCCTCCGAAGATGTCACGATTTCGCGACCACTTTGCACCTTCAAGTCTTGCCCTCGGAAGTGTCACGATTTCGTGACCATTTTGTGCCTTAGAGCTTTGCCTCCGAAGGTGTCACGATTTCGTGACCATTTTGCACCTTCAAGTCTTGCCCTCGGAAGTGTCACGATTTCGTGACCATTTTGTGCCTTAGAGCTTTGCCTCCGAAGATGTCACGATTTCGTGACCATTTTGTGCCTTACTCTTGCCTTCGAAAATGTCACGATTTCGTGACCATTTGTGCACTAGTGGCCTCTTGCTATGAGAATGTCACGATTTCACGACCATTTGGCATCGTGGCTTCTTCTGAAAATGTCATGATTTCGTGACCATTTGGTGCCTTGACTTCTTCGCTTCGAAAATGTCATGATTTCGCGACCATTTGGCGCTCGAGCTACTTTGTTTCGGAACTGTCATGATTTCATGACCATTTGGCGCCCAAGCTACTTTACTTCGAAAATGTCACGATTTCACGACCATTTGGCGCCTTGGCCCTTTTCATCAAAAAGCGTCACGATATCACGACGTTTTGGCCCCTTAGCGCCCTTCTTCAAAAAGCGTCGCGATATCGCGACAGTTTTGGCACTTAAAGAAAAAAACATTTTTGGGTGATGCAAGATTGCTCCTTCGCCTCCGGATGCTCCTGCATCAGACACCCGGGGTGAGTTTGAGAAGTGACCTTCACTTCTGATCTGTCTGAGGTAGACCCAGGCGATCAACCTCTGCCTTTGATAACCAAGTCGCATCTTCTATGGGCCTGCCTTTCCATTTGACTAAATACTCAGAGTAACTCCTGTTTCGAGTACTTCGGCCCTCACGCGTATCAAGAACTTCTTCTATCTCGTCCGCAACTGGGATGACTGCTGGAATGCTCCACAAATCTGGGCTGGGTATCTCACTGCTTTCTCCTTCATGATACTCGACCAAATCTGAAATGTTAAACACGGGGGAGATGTTAAGTTCACTTGGTAACTCCACCTCGTATGCATTACCCGAATCCCGTTTGCCAATGATCCTGCATGGCCCAAATTTCTTCATTTTTAGTTTGTTATAGGTCTTGGCAGGAAACCGCTCCTTCCTCAGATGGACCATGACAGAATCTCCTACTTTGAACTCTTTAGCTCGGCGTTTTTGGTCCGCCCTTGTCTTGTACTGAGCATTCATCTTGGCAATGTGTCTTGTCACTTCCTCATGCACTCCCTTCAGGTGTTCGGCAAAGTCTTCTGCCTCAGCACTGCATTTCTCTCTCGTATCTATCCTTCTCAACTCTGAAGCGTTTCTTGGGCTGCTCCCATAAATGATCTGGAATGGTGATTTATTGGTACTTCGATTGACCGAGCTGTTATACGCGAATTCTGCTTGTGGCAGAACTAGATCCCATCCCTTGGGCTTGTCCCCTACCAAGCATCGCAGTAGATTGCCCAAACTCCTATTAACCACCTCTGTTTGGCCATCTGTTTGGGGGTGGTATGCAGAACTGAACTTTAAATCCGTCTTCAGTTTCTTCCACAGGGTCCTCCAGAAATACCCTACAAACTTGGTATCCCTGTCCGACACAATGCTTCTTGGCAGCCCATGAAGGCGTACCACTTCCTTAAAGAACAAACCAGCCACATGGACCGCATCGCTAGTCTTCTGACATGGGATAAAGTGAGCCATTTTTGAAAACCTGTCCACTACCACAAATATGGAGTCGTGTCCCCTCTGCGTTCTGGGCAAACCAAGCACAAAATCCATACTAATATCCTCCCATGGCCTTTCAGGTATAGGTAGTGGTTGATATAAACCAGTAGGCTGCCTCACACCTTTTGCCATCTGGCATATCCTACAACTCTGCACAAATTTTGCCACATCTTGTTGCAATTGCGGCCAATAGTAGTTTTCACTAACAAGTGAGATGGTCTTGTCACGACCAAAGTGTCCAGCTAAACCTCCACTATGCTTTTCCTTGATGAGATTCTCTCTCATTGAGCTCCTCGAAATGCATAATTGGTTCCCCCTAAACAACATTCCATCTTGAATCAGATAATTCAACCACTTAGTCCTGTCCAACGTAACAAGCGCAGTGCAAGCTTTCCAAGCTTCTACGAAATCGGGGTCTGCAGGGTATAAACCCTTGAGCTCAGCAAACCCTACAACCTCCACTTTCATTTCCATCATCAGACATTGCCTCCTACTCAAGGCATCTGCCACCCTATTGGACCTTCCGCTCCGATGCTTCAGCACAAAGGTATAGCTCTGCAGGAACTCTACCCATTTCAGATGCCTCTGATTCAATTTCCCTTGACTGTTAATATACTGCAATGCTTGATGGTCGGTATAAAGAACAAACTCCTTTGGCAACAAATAATGCCTCCATTTCTTAAGTGCTTGAACTATGGCATAGAACTCCTGATCATATACCGAATACTTCCTTCTGGCATCATTGAGCTTCTCGCTAAAATAAGCTACGAGGCCTACCCTCTTGGCTCAATACGGCTCCTATGGCACTTGCCACTCGCATCGCAGTCTACCTGAAACACCTTATTGAAATCTGGAAGTGCTAAGACGGGTTGCTCAGTGACCTTCTTCTTCAGCATAGCAAAGCTTTTGTCTGCTCCAATCGTCCACTTGAAATTCCTTCTTGTTCCCCTTCATTGTCTCCGTAAGAGATGCGCAAATACTGCTGAAGTTTCTAATGAACTTTCTGTAGAAACTGGCAGACCATGAAATGATCTAACCTCGGTCACACTTCTTGGAGCAGGCCATTCTAGGATAGCCCTCACCTTTTTGGGGTCCATTTTGAGACCATTTGCTGAGATAACAAATCCCAGGTATACCAGCTCCTTCTTCACGAAGTTGCACTTCTTTAGATTGATCAGTAACTGCTCCTCCCGTAGTTTCTCAAAAACCCTCCTGATGTGCATCAGGTGCTCCTCTAGGGTCCTGCTAAAAATCGGGATATCATCCAAGTAGACAATAACAAATTTGCCCAAAAATTCCTTCAGGACTTCATTCATTAACCGCATGAAGGTACTCGGTGCATTGGTTAGCCCAAATGGCATAACCAACCACTCATACAGCCCCTCTCTGGTTTTAAAGGTTGTCTTCCACTCATCCCCTTCTCTAATGCGGATCTGATGGTAACCACTTTTCAAGTCAATCTTTGTGAAGTACTCAGCTCCACTTAAACAGTCCATGATATCATCCATCCTTGGCAGTGGGAATCTGTATTTGATGGTGATCTTGTTAATTGCCCGAGAGTCTGTGCACATTCTCCATTCTCCATCCTTCTTGGGTGCTAGTACTGCTGGTACTGCACATGGACTAAGACTCTCCCTAATCAGCCCTTTCTTCAATAGATCTTGAACTTGCCGATTCAACTCCTCAGTTTCCACAGGCGTCATTCGATGTGCAGCCTTGTTTGGCAAGCTCGATCCAGGCACCAAATCTATGTGGTGACTGATCTTCCTAACAGGCGGTAAACCTTCAGGAACATTATCAAAAATGATATCTGGGAATTCCTCTAACAGTCCCATGACTTCCACTGGAATTTCCTTGCATCCTTCTTCCCTAACCCTAGGGATTATGGCATAGCACATATGATCTGGCTTCAGGCCTTCCAAAAATCTTCTGCCATCAACTAGACAGACTCGTGCACTGTTGCATACCTTCTCATCCGCCTCCTTCAAGGGTTTCAACTTGTGGCGAACTCCATTCTTCGACAAAGAGTATGTGTTGGCTCGACCATCATGTACAACACTTCGATCAAACTGCCATGGTCTCCCAAGCAACAGGTGACATGCATCCATAGGCAAGATGTCACATAAGACCTCATCTCGGTAAGTTCCAATATTGAACTTCACCAGGCATTGCTCACTTACTAGCACCCGATGGTCCTTTTGCAACCATGCAATTCGATAAGGGTGCGGGTGTTTTCTCCTCTCCAACTGCAGCTTGGCAACCATTTCCTCAGAAACCAAATTGTCAGTGCTTCCATTATCGATGATGATGTTACAGACCTTGCCTGCGCACTTGCATCTTGTTCGAAACAGGCTGTTCCTTTGGTCTGCCTTTTTCTCTTCATTCAACAGGACTCTTCTGATGATCATTGCTTCTCCCCTTTCTGCCTCCTCAGAGTGCTCAGATTCTACACCTTCGTCTGCTACAGCAGCTCGGGCCTGACCCTCAGGTCTTCGATTTGGCCTCTCTTGATGTTGCGGGCGGTTGTATGCCCTGTGTCCTTCTTCTCCGTAGTTGAAGCAGGTTCCTCGAAAGACACCTCTTCCAAACCCTCGCCCAGGCCTACCTCTTCCTCTCGGGTAGTTGTTGTTCTGATTGCGTGGGCGTTGGTCATTCTCCTCCTTCCCTTCTTTCTGTTTCTGGCTACTGCTAGCTTCACCAGTTTTCCCCAAATCTCTGTACCTTCCTCCATTGGTTCTTCCACCAGCTCTTCCACCCCTGTCCTTTCCTCTCTGCTTTCCATCAAATCTCCTATTCAGTTTCTCCTCCACTTTTAATGCAAACTGGTATGCATCCTCCACCGTGCTCATCCTAACCAGCCCTAGCTCTTCTTGAATGCTGGTTCACAATCCATTGATGTATCGTGCGACTTTCTCCTTATTCGCCTCCGAATGGCCGGTTCTAATCGAGATTTGATAGAACTCCTCCGTATACTCCTTGACAGATTTACTTGCCTGTCGAAGACTCTGCATCTTTCTCAACAAATCCAACTCATAATCTGCAGGGATGAACTGTCTCTTCAATTTCTCCACCATCCTATCCCACCTGGTGATCTTTTCCTTTCCCCTCCTGTTCCTTTCCAGCTGCACTCCTTTCCACCAGATGCTAGCATGTCCTTTCGACTTGGTTTTCGTGAACCTGATCCGATTTGGGTCTGAGATCTCTTCATACTCGAAATACTCCTCCATGTCGTTGATCCAATCTATCAACTCCTCGGGGTTGAGGTTCCCAGAGTAAGTAGAGACGTCAAATTTTGGCTTCTTCCCGATCTGGGAGATGGCCCTATACAACCTAGCCTCTGTTGGATCCAAGGCTTCTTCCTCATCGGATGGACCCTCTTCTTCCCAAACTTCATCCTCACTGGGTTCCTCCCTTCTTGGCTCAACTCCTCTTCTAATTTCCTCCTGCAGGGCTTCAACTTGCCTCTGCAAGGCTCTAAGATCGACCTCTGCTTGTCTGTTCCTCACACCACCACGGTTCCTGCGTGGAGGCATCCTGCTTCTTCTTCACAACCCACAACCACAATCCTGGCACAAACTGCCTCACTGCCGGCGATCGGTTTGCACACTCAGAACCTTCTGGCTCTGATACCACTTGACGTAGGACTAAAATAAAACACAAGCAAATTCAAGCCAATTTCATCAACAGAGGTCTTTCAATTCGAAAATACAGCAGTTCCATTCAAAAATGGCCAAGCCCCGAATACAATGCATGCGCGGCCTTTTTATCACAGGCCCCAACTTCTTCCGACATCATTACACAAAGTGCGGGATTCCCTGTAACCATCCGCACGAATGTTCTATTGCCGCCTGCAAGATGCTGCCAGGTGCCCCGTATTATCATGGTCTGTAATGGCGGAGTGCGCTGCGGCCGCCTGTCAATCCATCCGCCAAGTCATCATTCAAAGGAATGCGCCACAGTCGCTTGTAGTTTGTTGCCACGTGTCCTTTTGCCAGAGTCCCAGTAATCGCTTCACATTCTAGGACCACCTGTAATTTGATGCCACGTGTCCCTCTGCAATGGTCTCTACAATCGTCGGCTGGTCAGGCGTCGTGAGCGTTCTGTCACGATATCGCGACGTTCTTGCTCCCATACCTTCTCTCTCCTCTTTGGTCGCGATATCGCGACGTCTTGGCGTTGGCTTCTCTTTTCTTCCTTGGGGGCCGCGATTTCGTGACACGTCGCGAAATCGCGACGTCTAAGCCTTCCTTACTCGCTTTTCGCCTTTGGGCCGTGAAACCGCGACATGTCGCGATTTCACGACCATTTTGTCCCTTGGTGTCTTTGTCCCAAAGGTGTCACGATTTCGCGACGTCTTTTGCGCCCTTGAGCCCTTACTCCGGAAGTGTCACGATTTCGCGACCACTTTGCGCCTTTGAACCCAGCTCCCAAAAGTGTCGCGATTTCGCGACCACTTTGCGCCTTCCAGTCTTGCCTTCGGAAGTGTCACGATTTCGCGACCATTTTGTGCCTTAGAGCTTTGCCTCCGAAGGTGTCACGATTTCGCGACCACTTTGCGCCTTCGAGTCTTGCCCTCGGAAGTGTCACGATTTCGCGACCATTTTGTGCCTTAGAGCTTTGCCTCCGAAGGTGTCGCGATTTCGCGACCACTTTGCGCCTTCAAGTCTTGCCCTCGGAAGTGTCACGATTTCGCGACCATTTTGTGCCTTAGAGCTTTGCCTCCGAAGGTGTCGCGATTTCGCGACCATTTTGTGCCTTCAAGTCTTGCTTCGAAAATGTCACGATTTCGCGACCATTTTGTGCCTTGGCCTCCTTGCTTTGAAAATGTCACGATTTCGCGACCATTTGGCGTCTTGGCTTCTGTGCTCCGAAAATGTCACGATTTCGCGACCATTTGGCGCCTTGGCTCCTTCGCTTCGGAAATGTCACGATTTCGCGACCATTTGGCGCTCGAGCTGCTTTGTTTCGGAACTGTCGTGATTTCGCGACCATTTGGCGCCCGAGCTGCTTTACTTCGAAAATGTCACGATTTCGCGACCATTTGGCGCCTTGGCCCTTTTCATCAAAAAGCGTCGCGATATCGCGACGTTTTGGCCCCTTAGCGCCCTTCTTCAAAAAGCGTCGCGATATCGCGACAGTTTTGGCACTTAAAGAAAAAAACATTTTTGGGTGATGCAAGATTGCTCCTTCGCCTCCGGATGCTCCTGCATCACAATTTCACTTGAAGTTTTGTATCCATTCCAAATCAAAATTTATAAATTATACCTTACACTTGTTATTTTTGTATTTGAATAGTTTTTCAGAGGCTATTTTAATTTATTGTAATGCTTAACTACCATTTATCAACTTACTTTGATTATCTTAAAGCATAGTAAAATTTTATTTTTCCTTTCTTCAATATTTATTATAGTTTAATTTATATATTATATTTTTGTTAACTCTACTCATCAATGAATAAAATTTATAAAATATTAGATCTATTTTTATAAATTAATAATAAAATAATTTAAATACTTGAAGGAAGTTTAGAATATGTAAATCCTAAATAGGAAACCATCTTAAAATAAACAAATATTTATGGTGAACAAGTGAATTGAGAGTTTACTGCATGTTGTCCTAGGGTTTTTGGTAGTTTCTGTTCATTCTCGGGGAGCTTGTGCCAGCCTCCGTGTTGTGCTTGCTCCGTGGGTGTTATTATGTCGGCTTCTCCTCCCCGGCTTCGTCTGAAGCTGGCGGCGAGAGGAATGGCTCCGGAGGTGAACAAACGACCCAGGAAATTTGTTCTCAAGGTGTACCATGAGGTATTTTTGAACCTGATTTTGTGATTCCTCTGCATGAATTCAATCAGGCATGTTCTTGGTTTGAAAACAATACTCTTATAGGGTATTTTTTGGGTCGGATTCCCCCTGAGCATGTCCTTAGGAACTGGATTGAGCAGTATTGGCATCCGTATGGGATTCAAGTCGACCATGTCCAAAATATCTCTAAGGGTTTTTTCATTTCCATTTTGGTAGTCCCGACCAAGCCCAGAAGGTCCTCAATAAGGGTCCTAGTTACATTAATAGTTCACTGCTCATTTTCCAACCATGGAGCCAGGATTTTATGGTTTCTAATTATGTTTCCCTGGTCGTGCCTATTTGGGTAGAACTCCCAAACCTCCCCACTGCATGCTGGCCCTTTCTAAAAAACTTGGTGTCCACCCTTGGTGAATTTGTCTGTGATGAACCCTCTCGGTTCATGTCAGTCCGCCCTAGCAGGAGAATGTGTATCAAGGTTGACCTAGCTAAAACCCTAAAGGAGTATATCGACATTCAGGTTGGTTCTACCCGTATTCATCAATGGGTGGTGTATATCAACCTCCCTAATACATGTTACCACTGCTAGTCAGCCTCCCACCACATTAAGGACTGCCCCTTGATGGCTAAAAAATTCAAGGCCAAGGCGGCTACCCCGACAGCTGGTGTTGTATTATCTCCCACTTCCTCGCACCCTCCATCAAAATATGGTGAATGGATTGAGGTTTCATGCAAGAAAGGGAAAGGTAGCAAGCCCGCTCAGATGGGGCACATAGTGGCCACATATGCTCAGGCCCTAGCACCTAAGCCTCCCATGCAGCCATCGGTTATGGAGTCAACCCCTGTTCACTCTCCTCCTCTGGTCATCGAGTCTGTAGACCATGATGAAGGGATGCAGTCCACTATGCCCTTGGGTTCTCCAGACAAGGCAGGGGTTGAAGGAAGTTTCTCTCAAAATTTAGGATGGCGGTCCCGTAGCCCCCTACGAGGTGAGCGACTTGCTCATTTAGACAAGTGATGGCAAACTTCTCTCTCCTCCACCACCATGGATGCCTTCAAGAATAACCCCTATCACTTGTTGTCGGATAATGCGACTGAGGCCAGTGGGGGTATGCAACTTGACTCTTTTTAATGTTGTTTCTCTCCTAGAATGTGCGTGGGTTGACAGATCCTGTTCGTCATTACATGGTTCGGGATGAGCTCACTACCTGTTCTAGTATCTATGGTCATCCAGATTTTGTGTGTTTACAAGAAGTCAAAGTGGCAGGTTTCAATTTGCAATCTACTTGTTCTATGTTATGGCCTGGTAGTCAGATGTATGCTACCAACCACAATCACGGTAGTGGAGGTGCTATCATTTTGCTTAATAATAGGTGGATGAGCAATTTTGTCACATGGGGTTCTGACCCCTCTCACCACGTGGTTTGGATTCTACTCGAATTTGGTGGTCTTTCCTTCGAGATTATTAATATTTATGCCTCTAATGAGGTCCAAGATAGATGTGCACTATGGAGATGGTGTGCTTTGTCCTTACCTACCATAGTCTGGCTGATGTGTGGTGATTTCAATATGGTCGAGAAGCCTTATGATAAAATGGGCCAGCTTCCTAATAGGTGGGCCTCGGGAGAGCGACATGCTTGGTATTTTATGAAAAATAAACTGGGGGTCTTCGATCCCAATGGTTGTTTCTCTACGGGTCAATTTCCCGAGCATTTGTGGTTCACGTGGTCTAATTTTTAGTCAGGCCCCGCAAGAGTTTTAAAAAGGTTGGACAGGGCTATGTTGTCAGACCAGCATGAGTTTTCTTTTTCTCGTCGGCTTCCTTCAGTCCCTTTTTTTGAAACCATTCCTGGTATGGTCTCATCCGATCATTCCCCCATAGTGTTCTCTGTTCATGTTTCCTCCACCCATCAATGGCCTACTCATGCTCAGTTTTTTCTTAACACTTCTTTCTTGCAACATGAAACCATTGTTTGTCACATCCAAAGGATATGGAACATTGTACCCAGACCCAATGGAGATTCAGGATGGATTGAGTGGTGGAATGATGCCATTTTTTGTACCACTACTCTGCTCAGAAGCTTGGGGAAGAAGGTGGCACAGCTGCATCATCGCTCTAATACTGCTCTACGTAATGAGCTTGCACATGCCTCCTTCCATCTTGAGGCCTCTCCTTTTGACTCTGCCATTCAAGCCCATGTCGCTCAGCTCTGACATGAGCTCAAAGTGGCTGAAGTGTACGAGGCCAGAGGGGCTCAGATTAAAGCTAGACTGCATTGGCTCAAAGTGGGTGACCATGTTTCTAAAGAGTTTTTCTAGAGGCTCCGACCTCCGCGTCACTCCACTCAATTCAAAGCTTTAGTGGTTAATGGGGTTCGCACCACCTCTTTTCTTGAGATAGCAGCTAAATTTACATGACATTATTCTCATGTTTTTGCTGCTCAATCGTACACCCCTGAACGAGAATTAGCTCTTCAATATTGTAAAGAGGTTATCCCAAATTACCTCTCCCCAATGCAATAGAATGAATGTGAATGACCTCTATCAGAGCAGGATCTTGTAGATGCCCTATTTCAAATGGTAGATGTAAAGGCCCTAGGGCTTGATGGCTTCCCCTACGAATTTTACAAAACTTGTTGGGAGTTTGTTGGTCCTGACTTGCATAAAGTATATTTAGAAGCCCTGCAGTCTGGCTCCTTAGGTGCTATTATCAATAAGGGCAATATCAAGTTTATCCCAAAGTTTGGGGATCCAGAAATCATTACAAATTGGAGGCCAATAACTTTGCTTAATGTCAGCTACAAGATCATTGCCAAAGCGCTTGCTTTATGGATTAAGCCCTTGCTTCCCTCTATTGTGAGGCCTGAGCAAATTGGCTTTATCCAGAATCGATATATTTTGGACAACGTTCTCATTGTTTGGGAAGGGATGGAATGGGCTCGCAGGTCCAGTCAATAGGCCCTCTTCCTCAAGCTTGACTTTGAAAAGGCTTATGATCGAATTGAGTGGGTTTTCATTCTTTCCATGTTGGAAGCTCTTGGCTTTGGTCCTCAGTTTATTTCCTCTATTAAAATACTTTTTTAGGATGCATCAGTTGTGCTTTCTCTCAACAAGTTTCAAACTGACGCTATTGGCTTGCATAGGTCAGTAAGGCAGGGTTGTCCTTTGGCCCCCTCGCTATTCATTTTAGTAGCAGAAGCATTTGGTTATATTTTGGCTCATCGTGCTTCTCTTGGGATGCTTCGGGGTATTTCCCTTCCTGGGAATGTTGGTCAACTCATTAACGACCATTTTGTTGATGATTCCTTTCTTACTTTGAATGAGGATGAACAATCTCTTTCTGAAGCTCTATCTTGTCTTGATATTTTTTGCAAAGCCTCTGGGTCTAATATCCAATGGAGGAAAACCTCATGTTACAGGTAATCCCTACAACCTCTTCCCCACTGGCTTCAACATGTGCAGTGGAGTTGGATTCAGCCTGGAGAAGTCTTCAAATTCTTGGGTATTCCTTTTGCCTTTCAAGGCTCTCCATCCCAATTATGGTCTTATGTCATCAACAAAGTAGAAAGCAAGTTGGAATATTGGAATGCTAAGAAGTTGTCTCTTGCTGGAAAATTTCAAATTTGCTCGAAAGTGTTGGCTTCCATGCATGTTTATTACTCGTCTTGTTGGGTCCCTTCCCAGGCTTGTTACAAACAACTTGAAAAATTACTACGGGATTTTTTGTGGTCTAGTGGGTCTGAGCGAAAGGGCTTTCATAGAGTGGCTTGGGATATTTGTTGTCTCCCATGACAAGCAGGGGGTATGGGTCTGCTGGACTGTAAGCGTCAAGGGTTAGCCCTCTGTGCTAAATGGATTGTGCGGGCTCTCAAAGGACCTGAAGCATGGAAAGTTCTTATCAGACATTGCATCTCGGTTGGGCTTCCCCTCAACCATCGAGCCTAGGCAGGAATGGATTTGCCCTCTCTAGTGTTGGCCCTAGTTTTCATTAAAATCCTTGGCTCCTTTGTCATCAAAAGCATATGGAAGGCCTGGCAACAATTAAACCCTTGGATTGTTTGGAAGGGGGTCCATTCACATAAAGGCCTTTCCATTAATATTCTCAATGTCTGGTGGTCCCCTGTATTCAAGCTTCAGGGTAAGCCATTGGGCCAAGTTCCCTGGGTCCATGCCCAAATTTTTTTAAGCGGGGCATTGCCGCCATTGCAGATTTTTACTCTAGGGAAAATAGAGACTGGATTCCTTGGAATGATTTTAAAAGGATGTTTCGCTTGTCCAATGCTGACAAGGCTACGTATGATGTTGTTCTGGACCATACACCTTTCTCCTTATGGCAAAAATTAGGTGTCAGATCCCAAAAACCCTGGTGGAAATATTGGGCCTGGTATAAGAGCACTTCCTTGCTCAACTACAGAGCCAGGCAAGGTTATGACTGGCTTACACCAACTGCACCCACGGTGCCCAAACTCAATATCAAATGGGACCTTCTCTCATCACCCTCTAGGTGGAAAACCAGATTTCATTCAGCCTGGGCATCTTATCTGGAGCCAAAGAAAGCTTTTTTTGCTTGGAGCTTATTGTATCAGGGTTTACCCCTTGGCCATAGACTTTCTTATATGGGGGTGCTTGAGCCTCGATGCCCATTTTTTCAAGAACTAGAGTCTTGTATGCATCTTTTCTGGGCATGTAGATGGGCCAGTCTCGCTTGGAGTTGGGTGGGTTCTTTCTTTGCCCCGTTTATGTCCCTGCAACTTTCCTGGCATCATGTCCTTCTGGGTGATCCCATTCAGTTTTCTCTCCCGCTGAGGGAAGTGTGGCAAATATTCAGAGTCAGCCTTCTATTTCACATTTGGAAATCTAGAAATAAGATTATTTTCAAGCAGGTTGATCCGTCTCAAGATTTTTCATTTGCTGACAAGCTCAAAGTTTTTCATGATGTGTGGTTTCAGATCTGTGACCAGGCTAAAAAGGTGGCTATGGAGCTGGACCATTTGCAGGCTTTACTAAAATACTGGGGTGAAGCCCCTTGTGCTGTCAGTAAGGAGGCCCTTTTTCGTGCACGGTGTCAACCTCCTCGGAGCAGATCCCATGTCTATGGAGGCCCATTGCAGTAGCCGGATATGTACACCTCCCAACATTCTGTGCCTGTGATCACTCCGCAATCTGCGCCTGTGCCTAATGATGGTTGGGGGGCTTCAAGCAGCCATGGGCATATTTTTGGCTCGTCTCGTCCTTCTTCTCCAATTACTCATGCTTCAGGTTGGGGTGAGGAGCACTTTGATGGGTGGGGGGAACCACCCACTTCAAATGGATAAGGCCCTATCTGCCACAGGCTCACTTCTTTAAAAACCTTTCTGGTTGTAGAATGTTTTTAGTTTGTTGTTGATGGTCGTGGTGCCCGTATGGTGCAGTTTGTTTTTCTTTATCCGCTATTAGGATAAGTTAGTAGCATTCGGGGTGTGATTTTTTCTCCACCCACACTTTTTTTTTTGGCTGTAAAGGACTTTTATTTTTATAATTAAAATGGCCTTTCATCAAAAAAAAATAATAATAAATAAACAAATATTTCATATATCATGTTTATTGTTTGATATATATAAAAAACTAAAATGCTTAATATCAAATAAAACATTTAAAAACATGTGTTTAAATAGTTTAAAGTTCAGTTAATAAATTATCAGGTCTTTTTACAAAATGATGAGTTGAATAAAATGATGATGGTTGGTTTGCTTTTTGTTTGGTAGCCTTTATTTAATAATATTGAAAAAAAAAACAACATTTTACTATCCTCGACGATTTCTTTTAAAGGGTGGTCTATACTCAGGGGGAGCAATTCCTATGCAATTTTCAAACTTTTTTTTTACGAACCCTTAAAAGCTTTTCTTGGAAGATGACTTGTCGGTCGTGCTGTTGGTTGATGAGGATTGTGGCTGATCATGCCGCACACCAGCGGCAAGCTCCCAAGTTTGCCAAGTTTGGAAATAGTTGAAACATCCAGGGCGACTCTGCGGAGCAGGTGTTTCCATTCTACCTTCCTTCATTTCAATGATTGCAGACATACAAGGCCTTTTGTCAGGATTCTCATGCGTGCACAACACACCCACATGAATCATCCTCATCAATTCTTCTTCATTGTATTCTGATTGCAGCAGGTTCGCATCCACCAACTTTAGCATATCCTTGTTCTCGTTCAAATGCCACGCCTGTGATGGAAAACAGTTTGATTACATTATATCACATTTACATTTAATAGTCAATCACATCATATAACAAATATGATTTGAGTACAAAATGTTACCCATTCAAGGAGATAACATTTTTCTTCTTCCAAACTTAGGTCTGTATGGCTTCTGCCACTAACAACTTCAAGCACAACAACTCCAAAAGCTGTACACATCTGACTTGTCTGAGAGATGACCTCTTAGAGCGTATTCTGGAGCTAGATACCCGCTGAAGATTCGAAATAGTCAAAAAATTAGCACAATGGGAAATAATTATGTAATAGAGGGAAATTTGAAAATAGATGTTTTTTTTGCAGCTTACGTGGTTCCAGCAACCCTTGTGCTGACATGAGTGCTCTCCTCATCAAATAGCCTGGCCAACCCAAAATCTGCTATTTTGGGATTTAAATCTTTGTCTAAAAGAATGTTTGTAGCTTTGATGTCTCTATGCACAATTCTTAAAGGTGACTCCTCGTGAAGAAATGCAAGACCACGTGCAACTCCAATACAAATTTTATACCGAGTGGGCCAATCTAACTTGACCATCGTCTCATCTGAACCTGAAAGTAGAATCAGAATACAATGAATAAAATTGGTTCGATGTCATTACTTTATAACAAATGATTTTTCTTTTACGTGCAGATCATCGTAGAGAGAAGGGAAGTTTTACCAAATAAAGCTCGACCAAGGTTGCCATTTTCCATGTACCAGGAGAAGCTCCTCGCCCTGGACACAACAGCCATAAAGTTTAACCAGATTTGGATGTTGCACTGCAGAGATTGTGCTCCCTTCAGTCAGAAATTCACGATTCCCTTGTCTGGACACAGATGATAACTGCTTTATTGCCACTTTCCTTCCATCTCGTAGCGTGCCCTGCACAATAAAGTCTGTTGTTATAACATTCCATGAATCCTTGAAGTGCCTTTGATATAACTTTGCTTGCATGTTTTGCTTCAAGTATGTTTAAGGCCACGTAAGCTCAACGAAAGTTTTTGGGTGGATATCAGTATACCTTATAAACTGCACCAAATTCACCCTCTCCTATCTTATTTTCAGGACTAAAATTATTTGTTGCAATTTCATCACCCTTAAGCTGAAAGAATGAGATCCAATTTTCTTCAATTCTGGAAACCCTTCAAACATATACAAGAAAGATTGTAAAATTGAATTGATAAATTAAAACATTAACAGAACTAGAAAGTCTCAGTTTTGAAATTATCCTCACCTTTCTTCCTCGTGACAAAGGAGACTATCATGTCCCACTTTTTTTGTCTTCTTGACAAAAATTGCAGATAAAATCATCAAAAGGCACAAAGTGATTGTTACTCCGATAATACTTACGACTATCATTGTAGTGTTCCTAGGATTATGACATTTAAATTTTGCCACAATGAAATTCACTTACATCACATACTAGCATAAAAAGGAGAGATCCCAATGTTTTCTCTCTTTTTTAGAAAAACATTGTAATTTAATTTATGTAGTGTGTTTCTTGGTTCGAAGAAGATATTAGAATTAATGTTTATTGGACTCAAGAAGATGAATGTAAGGAAAATATGTTTGAATAAAATATGGACTTATATGTTTCTAATCATCGTCCTAAAATCTTAGTAGCTTAGTAGCTGAAAATGTAAAATTTTTGCAAAGATATCAAGATTCAAGGTATGACAGAATGAAACAAAGAAAATCAATACTAACAACAAAAGAGATAGAAGAGTTAGAAGCAATCCATATCTTAAATTTGAGAAACATAACTCTGCCTAGTAGGACAGAAAAGGCATCAACTAGTGAGAATAAAGGATAAACTGTTACAAATAAAACCTTATACAAAGAAAAAACGAAAGGAATAAAAAAGATAAAAGGGTAGTTCTTGAAGTAGTAGAAGTAGAAGAACAATTACAACAAAATGAGAAATATACTAAAACATTTGATGTTAGAAAAATAGAATTCAATGCTGGTACAAAACTGAGTAGACAAAAAGTTAAATCTAACCTTTGGTGAATTAATGAAAGTTAAAAAATACAGAGAACAAATCTGTAAGGCCTTCGGTTTAATAGAACATAAATAAAATTAGTCATGTAACTACTAGATCTCAAAATCAAGAGACTAGAACACCATCATCACTTAGACTAGTCTATGTGTCTCTCAGATATAATTTAGATTTTGGAGAATGATATTTTATTCATAATTGTATGCTTGATAGTGGTGCTTCTCACAACATCATGCCTAAACAAATAGTAGATCAGTTAGGACTTATTTGCACAAGGGATTATCTACATGTTTCAGTTATGGATAGTAGGTAAATACAATGTGTAGGGATAACTACTAGCTTACTTGTATATTTAGATCAATATCCAAAGAAAGGCATAGTGATGGATGTAGTAATGGTAGATGTTGAACCTTTTTTTTCTTTTATTCTCAGTAGACATTGGGTAGAACAGTTAGGAGGTTCTATTCAATTAGATTGGTCTTATGCTACCATTCTCATATCAGGAGAATAAAAATTTACACTTAGGAGAGAGCCATTTAACAAGTATTATGTGGAATTGATAAAATCATATGATACTATGATTAATTTGGTAAAATCCATAGAAGAAAAAGAAATGGGAGTATACTTAGTTTGGCACACTCCATTTCTAATGGAAGTTCCTGATGCTAAAGACATGGATCCCAAAACTAGAGAATTAGTTGATGTGAAATCCACCAAGGTCCTGACTCAAGAAATGTGGACCATAACCTTTGATGGGGCAAAGTCCCAATCTGGGGCAGGTGCGAAAATCAACTTAACTGATATCAAAGGGAATTACCTGGGTATCCTTTATAGATTATAATTTACATGCACAAGTAATGTAGTAGAATATGAAGCCCTATTATTAGGACTAAGAATAACTAAAGAACGAGGTCTAGATTCGAGGCTGGATATGCTGGAAAAATGACTTCCTTAGCGACCTCTACAACTGTGGTGTCTGCTGGCAGGGTTTTTGCTGGCAAGATTTCCTAGGCCCCCTCTGGGGACCTGGAGCAGGGGGATATTCCTCCATCGGAGGATGGTCCCAAGGGCCTCGACCCAGACCCTGGAGGGAAGATCGATGCCCCTCTAACGTACTTGGAGAAGGTCATGAGCAAGGCAAAACCTAGCCCCATAGGAAACACAAACCATCCCCCTATAACCGTATCAAGGGAGAATATGGTCTTCCCTGTCTCGTTCATGGCAGAAAAACTCTCCAATGAATCCCTCTCTCTAGTGGGCAAGTTCGTGGGAGGGAGACCTGATATGGAATCCATTCGAATATGGGCCAATTTCAAATGGATAACGATGGGAAGCCTTCAGTTGGTGGCCCTCTCTCGGGGTTTCTTCTTGATCTACCTAAACAACTAGGATGATTATGCTCAAATCCTCACCGGGGGACCCTGGTTCTTTGGTAGGAAAAGTCTATTTTTAAGAAAATTGGGGTAAGAATTCAACCCTTGAACTCAGGACATCAACTTCACACCAATCTGGGTCCATCTCCTAGATTTCCCCATCCAGTTCTACTATGAAGATATCCTTCAGAGGATAGAGGACTACATTGGAGAACTTTTTTGGTGATTGACCCTGCAACAAATGCCCGATCTTGCATGGGCCATACTCGAATTTTTGTCAATGCCAACCTTACCTCCCAAATCCCCACCCGCTTAAACCTCATTTATGAGGACTTATAATGGTGTCAAGATTTTGAATATGATAATAAACCTGTGTTTTGCATTGAATGCAAATCCCAGGGGCATCTTCAATCTCAATGTCCATCCCTCAAGCCCTAGCAGGAAGCTCCAGTCAAATCTCCCCCCTTCACATTTCAAACAAAATCAGATGGGAGAGCGGAATGATCGCTCCAAAGGAGTCGAAAGCACCCGACTAAAAAGAGATAAAGGGAAGTAGGTTGCTCACCAGAAACCCATCATCAACAATCCATCTTCAAACTATGATTAGGTATGTTCTATGTTCGCTTTCCTTAACATATTTGGCCCCTTAATATTTGTAAATTATGAGGTTCTCTTCCCTGAATCCATTCCTATGTAGAACCCCTCAACCAATCCCCATCCCCCTCCAAATATGGGCCTTTTGTTCCCAACCCCGACATCTCCCTCCCTCCCATAATTCCCCAACCCGATCCCTTCTTTGACCCCAATCCCCTCCTCTAGTCAGGTGTCCATCAAAAGAACCCTTATCCCCATCTAGTTCCTATCCTGAATCCTTAGAAGATGCTTCCAGTCCCTACCATTCCAAAGTGGACATTAGCTCCATCATCACGAGAAGCAAAAAAGGCCCCATAGACACTGGGGGTGAAAATAAAAGAGGTCGATCATCCAACCAAGAGAAAAATAAGAAGGATATCGATGTCCAAATTATGAATGGAGTGCAGCTAACCCTATGCCCTGCGTTGTTCAACCAAACTAAGGATGAGACTAAGAATCCCAAACCTCCCCCTCTTCAGAACAAGGGAGGCAAGAAACTCGTTAAAACATCTAGATGAATATCCTCTCCTGGAACATCAGAGGTCTTAACAGCATGAGCAAACAGAGGTTAGCTCATACCATGAGGAAAGAGTACAATCCTTCTATACTCATCCTTCAAGAAACTAAAACTGATACTGAAAGAACTCACAACATAGTTTAGAAAATTTGGAAGAAGGGCCAATGGGCTTCATCCCCAGCTAAAGGATCGGTGGGAGACCTCTTGTGTTTTTGGGACCCTAAAAAGGTAGAAGGCAGAGTCATCTCCTATTCCAACAGAACCCTAAACTTGGTTTTCCATTGCAAAGAAAACAAATTCACTTGGGTGTTGTCCAACATCTATGCCCCTAACAATCCCATGGAAAGGTGCAACATGTGGATATCCTTGTCTCTTATGAAGGATGCTTTCTCCAACCTTCCATGGATGGTAGCGAGGGATTTCAATTCCCCCCTCTTCCACTCTGACAAGAAAGGGGGTGCATGCACTCCCTCAAAGAGCATCATGGAATTCTAGGAGTTTGTCTTTGAGAATGAGGTTATGGACATCTAGATCAAAGGTATCCAATTCACTTGGAGCAATAAAAGGGTTGGGGCTGAGCACATCCAAGTTAAACTGGATCGGTTTTTCCTATCTCAGTAGGCCATTCCCCTATTTGGAGACACATCCTTGATCCCTCTCCCCAGAATCGGCTCTGATCATTCCCCACTCCTCCTGGAATCGAATAAGGCTCCATCCTTTAAGACTCCTTTCAGATTTGAGAACATGTGGATTCATCACCCGGACCTAAAGCAGAGGATTGGGGAATGGTGGAATACCCCTATCCTAGGATCAGCCATCTCTCAGGTTTCCCAAAAGCTGAAGTCCATCAAAGAAAACCTAAAAATTTGGAATAGGGAAGTGTTTGGGAATATCTTCAAGGCCAAAGAGGAAACGTTGAGCCAACTCAAAACGTTAGAATAGCAAATCCAGCATGATTAGTGGATCCCTCAGCTGAGGAATGAGGAAAGACAACTTCTAGCAGAATATCACAACATTCTTGCCAAAGAGGAGACCTTCTGGCGACAGAAATCTTGGGCTCTCTAGCTCAAGGATGGGGATGCTAATACAAGGTTCTTCCATGCATCTACTTTGTGTAACAAAAGTACAAATAAGATCAAGGAGCTCACCTTGGAATATGGAACTGTCACTCAGGATATCTTCAAGATCCGAGAGGAAGCCTCATCCGAGTTGCCATCCCCACCAACACCGCAGCCCAAGAAGCCCTTATGGAAAACATTCCCCCCTTGGTCACCCCCAAAATGAATCAATCTCTAATCCAACCCTTGTCTGAGAAGGAAATCAAGAGTGCCTTATTTTCCATGAAGGTTGACAAGGCTCCAGGTCCGGATGGGTTCCCCCTTGTTTCTTTCAGATTTTTTGGGATATAGTGGGGAAAGATGTTTGCAATGCCATCATGGAGCTCCAACACACCAAAATCATCCCTCAAGGGACTAACTCCACCTTCATTGCCCTGGTCCCTAAAATCCCCCAGTGCAAAACCATGAATGACTTCAGGCCCATTAGCTTGTGCAACATCATCTACAAGATCCTAACCAAGTCCCTCGCTCAAATATTGAAGAAAATTCTCTCCTCCATCATTGATCCTTTCCAAGGCAGCTCATTTGAAGGAAGATCTATTACTGATAGTAGCATTTACCTTCATGAAATGCTCCACTCAACCTTCTGCAACAAGAAAGTTACCATGTTCCTAAAACTAGATATCAACAAAGCTTTTGACAGGGCGGACAGGGAATTTCTTCTAAAAGTCTTGTCCCGGTTTGGTTTTCACACAAAATGGATTAACCTCATTAAGGGATGCATTTTAGATCCATGGTTCTCAATTTTAGTCAATGGTTCATCTGTTGGCTATTTCCCTAGCCTCAGAGGAATCAGACAAGGGGATACCTTATCCCATTTCCTGTTCATCATCCTTGTTGAATCCCTAGGCAAAGTAGGCATGTGCGATAAGGTGTATTACAGGGATCAAGGCTTCTTTAGAATCCCCTCCCCTATCCCATCAGTAGTTTGTTGATGATACCATCATTGCAACTGTCGCCTCCGTTGTCCAAGCCAAATCCATCAAAGGGATCCTTGATACCTATGCCTCTACTGTAGGCCAAGAAATAAACTACCTCAAGAGCAAATTTTATTTTCTCAACACTCTAGGAAAAATGCAGCAGAAGATTGCTCGCATCCTTCAATGTTGCATCACGGATCTTCCCACCTCTTACCTGGGTATTCCCCTGTTCACAAAAATCCCGAAAGAGTCAATGTGGGACAATGTTATTGACAGGATCGAATGCAAGCTTGTAGCATGGAAATGCTTCCTTTTATCTCAAGCAACCAAGGCAACCCTTACCATGGCTATCCTCCAAAGCATCCCAATCTATTTCATGTTTGTGTTTAAAGCTCCAGCTTTGGTTCATTTCAAAATTGAGCAGATCCAAAAAAATTCCCATGGGAGGGTCCAAAAAACACCAAAAAAATTCATCTTGTGAGCTGGGATAAGGTCTACCAATCGAAGGACAAAGGAGGCCTTGGGTTGAGGAGGTCTGCCCACATGAACCTAGCCCTCCTAGAAAAATAGTCCTGGAAACTGTTTACCAAATTCAAAGTGGAATGAGTTTCAACTGTCTAGAGCAAGTATCTCAAAAATATGTCTTTGATGGACAGTAGCATCCCTATTAATGGATCTGCCTTATGGAGGGTCGTTATTCAAGAAAAACCTCTCATAATCAAAGGCTCCCAATGACAACTAGGTAAAGTATCATCTATTAACTTCTGGGAAGACACGTGGCTTAAAGATAAACCCCTCAAGGAGTTCCCTGAGTTTTTTGATATTAGACCGAGTCTAGAGAGAAGATGGGGAATCAAGGTGAAATATTATATAGACAGGCAGGGTCAGTGGAAGACTTTCCCAGGTAGGGCGGGGGACCATCTGTCTAATCTGCTCAGAACTACCATAATTCCCACCTCTGCCACCCTAGATCTTCTGATTTGGGCAGGAATGGATAGTGGGGATTTCTCGGTAAAGTCAGCTCACTCCCTCTTGGTTAACCCTCGTGACTCCCCAATCCCTTTCATAGTTGTCTGGATTAAGCATCTTATCCCTAAAATTGGTTTCTTTGCTTGGACTACTATCCAAAACAAAGCCCTCACCACTGACAACCTCATGAAGAGGGGAATCCTGGTCCCCAACAGATGCCACCTATGCTTTTCCAATTGGGAATCCATCAACCACTTGCTAGTTGAGTGTGATTTTGCTAAGGAGGGCCTAGATTTCATTTTTTCCACCTTTCAAATTTAGTGGGCCTATCCTAAATCCCTCATGGATTTGTTCATCCAATGGCCCGCCCATTTCTGGCATCCCAAGGTGGCTTTATTATGGAAAATCTACCTCCATCACTTCATTTGGTAGGTGTGGCTAGAACGCAACCACAGGGTTTTCTCCACCAACATAAACAACCCTATTTCCATGGCCATTAAATCCCTAGCCTATGCTTCTGAGAATTTTCAACTTCTCCCTTGGCCAAGCTTCTCGCTCAGCCAGGTTGAAGCCAACATCATCAATTCCCTCAACATTCCCATTCCCACCCTGCCCCTTCCTACTCCCCATCCCCATTTTAGAGCTTGTTGGAATCCCCCATTGGAGGGATGGTTAAAATTCAATTTTTATGGGGCGTCTAAAGGGAATCCTGGTCTGGCAGGAGTAGGGGGTGTTGTTAGGAACCACCTTGGGAAGATAGTCTTGGCCTTCGTAGAGAACCTTCACCATCAAACCAACAATGTGGCTGAGGCTTGGGCTCTGTGGTGAGGCCTCCATTTGATCAAAAACACTCACCTTAAAATTCACGTTGAAGGGGATTCTTTAAACATCATTGGCTACATCACATCCAACAGAATTACCCCATGGAATATCAGGCCACTAATCTAGGAAAGCAAGGAATTTTTGCGTCAGCACGTCCAGGTGGAAACTAACCATGTGTACAGGGAAGAAAACGGGCTTGCTAACAGGTTAGCCAACTTGGGCATAGGTCAGATGCAAATTATGGTGTGGCACAATTCCCCCTTGCTAGCTATTCCTTAGCTGGCACTTACAAAAGCACTTGGAAAGTCCTCTAAGGGTTTCCATGCTAACCAATGATATATGTTTCTAATGTCATGTAGGTGATACTCTAGGTCTTCCTCCACCATTTTTCCCTATGGAGCATGGCACGATACCACCTCATGATTGGTTGGCCTATTGACATCCATCCTAATCATAACAATGAGTGGGACTTTCTATCCACCCTTGTTGCATCCCAATGCTTTTCGCCAAATCCCACAGTAGAGATTTTGGTTGCTCCCCTTCTTGCCCTCCCATCATTGGCCACCTCTACTTTTCCAACCTAGAACATCATCTTCACCCATGCAAATATCATCCCAATTTCCACACTCTATCCCTATCATCTCCGAATTGGCAACCGATCATCCACCTATCCTTCATCCACTCTCCTCGACATGATTCTTCTACTCCCCTCCTTTTTTTCCATGCTCATTGTCTACTTATCGACGTCCCTTACAATCTATTTATCTGGCCAATTTTTGCCTCCCCTCTGCCATATTTTGTCTTCTTTTTTTTCCCCTCCACCATGGCCTTCGTAGAGCCAAGCACTCTCTAGCTTGACTCCCTGTCCATTACCTTTTTGTAAGGTTGTAGACTCATTACCCTGCTATCCAAGTTTCACGGAGCCGAGGATGACATTACTATAGATTTTCTCCGCACATGGTCGAATGGCCATGTTTGTGTTAGAAATATTCACTTCAAGGTTACTCCTCAGCTGATTGGAGAAATTGCGGCTCTACCCCTATCGGGTCGACTAGTCCGTCGAGACAAGCACTATTGGGAACCAAAATTGGAGGGGTTCCCAAACTACCAAAACTTCCTATGGGATGGTGTGGCCCTGAAGAGAGAGTCCCTCCCTGATCCTTTCCCCACTATCACTATCCCTCTCATGCAATATTTGGCTTGTGATGACCCAAACAAACCAATGGCCAGTTTTCACCTTGCTTTAGTTAACCACATCAGAGGTTACAAACCCATGAATATCCTAGGGTTTCTTCATCGCTCCATTCACCTTTCTATGGTTGCTACCCATAAAAAATCTACCCCTCCCACCCACCAGGGTTTTTTCACCATTATCTTTTACCATGTCATGTCCAATCCCCCCATTGTAGCGACCCCCTTGCAATAGATCCCCCTTGTCCACCTCCCCCCAAAGCCCTGCTCACTCTCTGTTCAATGAGCCTTTGGGAAGTGAAGAGGTTCTCGCCACCCCCACCACAAAACCTGGTACTGATGCTTCTCCATCCAAAACATCTACTTTTGCCAATCCCTTCGCTTCCCTTTCCAAGCCTTCTGCTTCCCTATCCAATCCCTCTGCCTTCCCTTCCAAGGTTGTTGCCTCCCCTCCCAAAACCACTGCTTCACCATCCAATCTTGCTTCCTCGGCTGGCAAGAGGACTCCCCTAGGAAAGCGTAGGGTGAGAACTGAAGAGGCTTCCCATCATGTTCGAATATCGTCCCTCACCAAGAAACCCAATGCCGAGTTGATCTAGAATTCCCCCTCCCTTGGAGGGTGAGGACGTTAGTAGGGATTTGGCTTCGACCTCTGGCATCTCGAACCGGTTGACAAGAATGTTCCTTAGAAGCTTCATCATGGTGTTTGAAAGCATGAGCTCGGCTCTGAAATGGGCCCTCTAGAAGAACGTTGAACATGCAGGCGAGGAGGTCTTGGAGATTGATCCCTGACTTGCTTCAGAGCTTTAACTTTTTGAAGGTGTCCAAAAATCCCTGTTCGGGTGGTAGTGCATGGGTTTTTGACTCCATGGTTTTTTGTGGTTTGGGATTATATGTCTTATCATTAGTAAGGGCTTTAGCCTCGGCCTTTGGTTGTTTTTCTGTGTCTTTCAGCCCTTGCGTGGGCTTGCAGTCTACTTCTACCGGCTTTAATCTCCCTTGTGAGGGAATTTTATCTGTTGTTTCCCCTACGCGGGAATGGTAAAATTTCAGTGGTTCCATCCCTTTTAGAAAGGGATTTTGTAGTATTGAAGAATTCCCGGCTACTACAAATTTTTGTACATCTGGGGTGGGGACCCAGTTAAAACCCTTATAAATAATATTTCCAACTTACCAAAAAAAAGAAAATCTAAAGAACTAGGTATCAACTATCTGATCATCAGTGGAGATACTAAGCTGATCATTCAACAAATAAAAGGAAAATATCAAGCCAAGCATCCTAGACTAAAACAATATAAATAAGCTATATTAGAGGAGATAGATAAATTTATAGCATTCAATATTTTATACATTCCTAGAGAACATAATCATGTTGCAGAATTTGTTAGCTATAAATGCATCTAATGCAAACTATTCTAAAATAGATACTAAGTATATGGAAATATTTTCTACCATTTTTGTTTACAAACCCTCTGTACTAGATAATTTTGTATATCTTCAAGTGTTTCAAGATGATATAGATATAAAAGACTTCATGAATCTTCAAAGTTATTATGCAGATATGATATGTGAAGAAGATGTTGAAGAGAAATTGAAAGATATTATCGGAGAACCATTAGAAGTGATTCACCTCAAAATAAATAGAATTCCAAAGGGGCTAGTTTCCTTAGAGATCTTGTTCAATGACTTTGACAAAGCATATAAACCACTTTTTAGAGAATTATAGGTCAATGAGGTAAAAATTGAGATAGAATAAGATCCCAGATTGGTTAAGATTGATAAAGCTTTGGCAAGAAAAGAGAGAGATAATGGTATATAAGCTTTCTAAAGAAAAAAAAAGAGGCCTTTCCTTAGAGTTACGAGGATTTTAAGATATTTACCACTAACTTTATGACTCATATCATTCCTCTTAAAGAGGATGCAAATTCATTCTACCAAAATAAAAAGAAATTCAACTCCACCTTACATCCTGTCATGCAGAAGAAAGTACAAAAATTATTGGATGCAAAAATAATTAGAAAAGTAAGGCTTTCTTCCTAGATAGCTAACCTAGTACCAGTAAGGATTAAAAATGGATAAATTAGGTTGTGTGTTGATTTTAGAAACCTAAATAATATCTCATTGAAATATAACTATCCTTTTCCCAATATGGAACAATTACTCTAGGTAGTTGTTGGATCAACTCGAATGTCTTTATTGGATGGTATTTCAGGGTATAACCGATTACAAGTTAATCCTGAATATAGACATAATACTGCTTTCACTACTCCTTGGGGAACATTCAATTATCTTAGAATACCTTTTGGTCTGATGAATGTAGGAGAAAATTTTTAGAGATCTATGAACTTTGCATTTAAAGGGTTTTTTTTAAAATTGTTGTAGTCTACCTTGATGATGTCACTATATTTTCAAAAAATCTAATAGACCATTTTGAACATCTAGCCATGGTATTTTCCAAGTGCAAAGAATATGGAATATCTTTGAATCCAAAGAAATCCATTTTTGGATCAACACAAGGAAAACCATTAGGACATATAGTGTCAAAAGAAGGGATGAACATTGATCCAGAAAGAATTGAAGCTATTGCAAAAATCCCTTCTCCTAAGAACCTTAAAGGATTTAGATGTTTCTTTGGGAAAATCAACTTTGTAAGAAGGTTTTTACCAATTTTTTTTGAGATTGCCAGACCAATTAGTGATATGATCACAAAATATGGTGATATAAGGTGGACATAGGAGAATTCTAAAGCTTTTTAGAGAATTGAAGATGCTATAACTACAACTATAGTTCTAATATTCTAAATATTTCAACATATATTCTTTTGTATTTGAGCATACTATTGCTACAGTTCTGTCTCAGAAAGATGAAGAGAACAATGAAAGACCTATAGTATTTATGAGTATAGGAATTAAAGGAGCCTAACTGAGATATACAATGATAGAAAAATAGACTTATGTTGTAATCAAAGCATTAGATATTTCAAACGTGTTTTTGGATCTAATCAAGTCATATGTTGCATTCTTTTCATAGCTATAAAAGATGTCTTTACTTATTCAGAATCTATAGGTAGTCTTGCTAGATGGATGGTAAAATTACTGCAATATGATGTTGAATTTAAAGCCATTTAGATTATCAGAGGTCAAGGATTGGCTAAATACATGGCTAAAAAGGAGAAGATATGAATTATGTCATTATAGTAAATAAGACTCAAATGATCAGAAGAATTAAAAATGCAGAATGTAGAGGGTATAATGACATCATATATTATCTTCAAACCTTAGCGTTTCCAAAATATATGCCCCAAAATAAGATAAGGTCTATGAAGCAACACACTTAGAAATACTACGTACATGAAGGTAAACTATATTGGAAGCAACCTGATAGTGTACTTTTATTATGCCTATTTGAGAAAGAGGTTCCTCCAATAATGGAAGAAAATCATACAAATTTTTGTGGTGGAAAATTTGCTCCTAAAGCCACAGCTAATAAAATCATGCGAGCTGGTAATTACTGGCCCTATTTGTTTAAAGATGTTCATCAATATGTAAGAAGATGCTATAATTGTCAAATTTTTTATGGTTAAAAAAATTTAGCATCAATGCCACTCAAACCAGTCATCATAGATGTCTCATTCTTCTAATGGGGAATAGATTTAATAGGGAAAATAAATCTTAATTATTTAGGAGGACAAATGGATCATTATAGCTATTGATTACTTCACCAAATGGATAGAAGCCACACCCTTAAACTAAATTAACCTTAACTGTTGTAATAAAATTCCTTGAAGAAAACATATTAACAAGATTTGGAGTCCCCAAAAAGTTGGTTACAGACAATGGTAACTATTTCACTTCATATGAAATGATTGATTTATGTGCTAAATATTCAATAGAACTCTCTCACTCGAAAAAATATTACCCTCAGGGAAATGGATTAGTAGAATTATATAACAAAAATATAATCACTAAAATAAAAAGGTGATTAGTCAAGAACAAAAAGAGTTAGGATAGTGAGTTAAAATTTGCTTTATGGGTTGACAGACTCTCAGTAAAAATAACTACAAAAATATACCCTTATGAATTGGTATATTGTGAAGATGTTGTACTACGTCCCTAGATAGAAAGAGTTGAACTACCCTTACTGCTACAAGATCATGAAAATCCTAATGCCCTACAATAAAGATTAGATCAAATTGTAAAAGTACAAGCAGAAATGAGAGATGCTATGGTGAAAATGACAGAGCAAACATAAAAAATAACACAACTTTTCAATAAGAAAGACAAAGGTAAACCATTTTGTGAAAATGATATAGTGTTGTATTGGGACCCAAAAAATTATAGACACAATGAAAAGGGTAAATTAGAACCCAAATGGCTTGGGCCATACCAAATTGTATAGGTAGTTGGTCAACATACCTACAAACTACAAACCATGGAGGGCAAGCAGATGCAAATCCTAATCAATGGCCAAAATTTAAAATTGTACCATCCAACCTTTGGTGGTATAAGAATTCCTTGATATACTAAAAATAAAAAAATAACACCCTTGAGGTATTCCAGTAAGGTAAATTTTTACTTTGTTACTACTTTTGATAAGCATTTATATTCATTTTCTCCAGTCACTATAGGGTGTATGTCTTACATTGTAAATTTTGTTGTTGAAGCTTTTTTCCTTATTGTTTTTAATTAGTTGAGAAATAATAATTTAGATTAAGGATAGATGACACTAAAGACTTATGGTTCAGATTATTAAACAATTATCAAATAGTTATGGAGCTAAAATAGATAAGTTGGAAATACTACAACATTATGCCAAAGCTTCACATCTATCATAAATTTTAAGGTTATTTTAGGGTCATTAGAATGGAGTCGTCATCAGTGGGATGTTTAGGCTAAATACATCTACACTATTTTGTTTAGCCTTACAGATTCCTAACCCAAAAGCACACTCAAAACTTTGCAATTCATAATAATTCTTCTTAATCAAGAAGAAAAATACTAATAATGTAAAATATATAAGTGCTTGGGCTATATGGATAACCTCTATCGGCTATAGATGCTTGAATGGTAATAGAGAAAGTCCATAGAGAATCAAATCCATCTCCATTGGAGTTATAAATGCTTGACTAACAATGGAGCAATGCAAACGTGATTATCATTTAGAGTGAAATACTTAACAATCTTAACCCCTGTCGAGGTGACAAAATTTTGTTTGATCAGGAAGTGATAATGAATACACAACACATACTTCAATCCAAGGAATTATGAAACAACAACCTTCGATTAATTCTACCTCAACTTTGTCTTAAGACATTGCTAAACAACTTGTATTCCATGAGTTAAAGTTTATTTATGTTTAAGCTAAGTACTTTGATTTTATTTATTAGAAACAATGTCAGTCCTTTTATTTTTGCCCTTATTTACTTTAATATAGTGCTTCTGGAAAGTTCGTTATGGTTGTTTTTCTTTACTTTCATCTAATGAATTATTCTTAGTTTAAGATATTGGTAACCAAAGATTCTAGGGTTCTCAAGTGTTTCAGGTCTTCATCACTTGTCCCAGTCAGAGCCTGTATTGGATCCTCAAAATCTAACTTAAATATGACCCTTAATTTTAAATTTTGAAAGGTCACATAGAGTTATAGATTTGGGTTGCTTTTTTTGAGTAAAAAATAAATTGGTCTTCAAATTTTGTTGCAATAATGCTAGTTAAAAGTGTTGTAAGATATTCTTTGATTATGTTCTTCAAAAAGGTTTCCAATGGTCTGATTTGATTAAAGATTATTCATTCTCAAAAAATTCTCTAAAGACATTGAACACCCTTCACCAAGTTCCCCAAAGTCCAAGTTTCATCAAAATATAATTCCAAAATACCACATGAGGTCCATTTTCTAAAGTCCCTTGCCTTCCATAGTACCTCTTTCATCACCAAAGTCCACAATAACAATTCCAAAGTCCAATTCCTTATAACCTTGCATTATCCTATGTTTCACCCCTTAAGTCATTCAACTTAGTTGATCCCCCCTTAGAACATTTATATCTTGAGTATTAAAATTCCAAAGGTCTAAGGTCACCCATTTTTTTTTCTGCATATAAGTCACCATGGTCCCATAATCCCATTCTTCCATAAGTTATATTTTACATTCATAATTTTCCCTTTCGCTAAGGTCATAGCCATATTTAAGAAATATCAAGAAACTAAAATGACCCTAAGGTTGAAATAAAAATTTCTTATTGGTTGTTGCATTTGGACACTCAATGATGATTGGTCTGCCTAAGTTTGGTGCGGTCTGGCGATTGGATGGAAATGGAAGGCCTATATTTAACTACTACTAAGAGGTGGATGGCTCAAAATTTTCCACCAGTGCTCGAGAACTAAATGACGATTAGTTGATAGAAAAGGATAAAAAGAGGACAAAATAGGAAACAAAAGCACCAAAGAGTTGTACCATGGTTGATAAAAGGAAAATAAAATATATATACCACAAAGAGGAAGATGAATCTAATTGGTCCGCCAGAAGGATGGCATCGAGTGATGATTGGTTGGCACAAGAGGACAAGGAGAAACACACCATGAAGAAAGAAGATGATGAAAGAGTAGTACCATGAGCGAAGGGACAATAAGACAATTATGCCATGGTGGGAAAAATATAATATGATGTAATAAATTTTATTTTTCTAAAGTTCTAAGCCCTTTAATGCTCCCCGTGGACAAAGTTATTTTCTAACTCCAAACTTATTCCTCCTTGTCATTTCATATCTTCCCTAAACAGGTGAATTATTTCTATCATTCCCATGTGCTTCAGTGTTGTGAAAATGCACCCATATAAAACCTAAAGTAACATGTGATCTTGCTTTTCTTTTGTGCCATGACCAAACCTAAATATTCCAACAATATTAGGATATTTGATGTTATGATGTTTAGGGGTTCTTTGTAAAAAAATTCAAATTCTACCCATGTCCATGTAGGTCTTCCCCCCATTCTTTTAATGGAGAATTAATAACCCTTTACTAAGGCTCCTTGCAAATAAAAATAAGAGTTCTTATTGGTTCACCAATAAATGACATCGATTGGCATTTGGTCACCAATATGGGCTTTCGATGATGATTGGTTGGATAATAAGGATAAAAAAGGAGGTATCACAGTCAAAGAAAAGATAAAAATAAATAGACCCTGAGTAGAAAGAGTACGTGGAAATTACACCAAAATATTTTCAATATTCAGTCAGAGATGTGGAAGCCTCTCATAGGTTTGCCTTAATTTAACATGAATTGACTATTGGACGAAAATGGAAGGTCCTGATTTAACCAACATGGATAGGGAGGATGACTCTGATTTATCCATCAGGATCATGGTGCTCGATGGTGATTGATCAAAGAAAATGATAAACAAGAGCACACCATGGAGGACAAAGGTGCCAATTCAAGAATATCATAAAATAGTTGCACCACGTGCAGAGAAAGTCGATTAAAAATGTACCCCAGGGGAAAGGTAAAGAGTCCAAGACATTCCACAAAATTTTTTAAGCAAAGTCTCAAGGTTGGCCCCACAAAAAATAAATAGTTTCATTAAACCTTAAAACTCTCATGGCTAAGTGTATCCCTCTCCCTTTATGAGAAAATGGCCATTTAAAATGTCCCCCCTAAAATTTGGCTAAGGCAGCAAAGATAACTTTAAATTGACCACCAAAGGGGAAAATTCAAATGGCGATTGGTTTGGCATAATCTGGTCCTACCTGGTGATTGGCTGGTGAATATGGATAAAAGAAAATGTACCACGAGGATTAATAAAACAAGTTTTTTTATCGTGGTCTGATAAAAATAAAATATTGAAGGTATTTGACTAGGAAGGGGGTGATAACATCATTTTTCAAAGCCCTAAGTCCTTGGCTCGTAAATATATCTTCTAGGGTATAATTTTTAAAGAAATTATACAACATACAAAAAGGTGTGAAATTTGAAGCAATTGATTATTGATGATGTTGCAGGTTAAATACATTCATGATGGTGGTTCGGTTGGTTGAACCACCAAGTTGGTTGGAGAACCAACTCATTAATTAGAGAGCGCTAAAGCGCTTATTTTATCCACCCGCCAACTAATGAAATAAATATGCACTATATAATATAATATGCTAACATCCCCCCTTATTACATTATTGGCAAATACCAAGAGTATTGCGAAACAATTCAAATTTGACACGTGCAAGTGCCTTGGTGAAGATATCTGCAACTTGCGCATCAGTGGGAATGTATTGGAGTTGTATGTTGTGCTTTGGAACTTCATCACGAATAAAATGACAACGAGTGTCAATGTGTTTGGTGCGATCATGAAAAATTGGATTCTTGACAAGATTCAAAACACCTTGATTGTCGCAAAACAAATGCAGTGGAAGATTCATTGGAAGGCCCATGTTTGTAAGAATGCGACGTAACCATATTATCTCGTAGACTGCTCCACTAGCTGCACGATATTCTGCCTCTGTAGAAGAGATAGCAACCACCTACTGCTTCTTGCTATGCCAAGAGACAGGACCAGACCCAAGATGAAATATGTATCCAGAAGTTGATTTTCGATCATCAATGGATCCAACATAGTCGAAGTCCGTGTATCCTTGTAGATAGAACTTGTTATTCTTTTTGTATTCCAAGCCAAAATCTGTTGTACCATGGACATAATGTAGAACTCTTTTTGTTGCTTTCCAATGACTTACCTTGGGTTCCTGCATGAACCGTGAAAGATAACCCACAACAAAACTGAGATCAGGCCTGGTGTTGGTTAGATATAGGAGACTCCCAATCAGTTGGCGATAGAGAGTACCATCTACCTGAGGTGATTCATCATATCGTGATAACTTAAGTCCTTGTTCCATTGGAGTTGCTTTAGACTTACAGTTAGTCATCCGATATTTTTTGACTAATGTCTTGGCATACTTCTTTTGTGTAACTCTGATATGGTGCTTTTTCTGAGTCACTTCCAAACCAAGACAATAGTGAAGAAGTCCTAGATCTGTCATTTCAAAATATTGTTTCAAATCATCTTTTACTGCATCAATCATTTTCTCTGAACTTCCTGTTATGATCAGATCATCTACATATAACACCAGAATCACTATATCAGAACCATTGTTCTTAATATAGAGATTTGCATCTGAAGGACTTCTTTTGAATCCATGCTGCACTAGGTGACTATCTATCTTGATATACCAAGCTCGAGGAGCTTGTTTGAGCCCATACAAGGATTTGATCAATTTGCAAACTTTCTGTTCTTGCCCTTCAACTACAAATCCTTCTGGTTGGGTCATGTATACTTCTTCTTGTAAGTCACCATTCAAGAAGGCACTTTTCACATCCATCTGATGTAACTTCCATCCAAACTGAGCTGCCATGGCACAAATTACTCGAATGGTAGTCATATTTGCAGTAGGGGCAAAAGTCTCTTCATAGTCTATGCCTTCTTTCTGAGCATAGCCCTTTGCAACAAGATGGGCCTTATGCTTATCAATAGTACCATCTGCTTTATACTTTACTTTGAACACCCATTTGCAGCCAATGGGCTTCTTTCCTGTAGGCAGATTGACTAGCTTCCATGTATTATTCTTCATGAGAGATGTGTGTTCTGCTTCCATAGCAACCTTCCACTGAGGCTCACTAAGTGCATCTTGAACTGTTACAGGCTCATTTTCATCCAATGTTGTCATATAAACCTGTTCATTATCCATATTTGTGTCTTTGTCTTCCTCTGCATCTATAGATAGATCATCAAACTGTTGGCAAAGCTCATCAACCTCTGAAGATGATGCCTCTGCTCTTCTCTGTTGTGTCATACTCCGAGTGCACGGTCGATCTTGAGTTAGATCTGGAAGTGTATTCAGTTTAGAATCTCTCAATGTACTAGTATACCATTTTGGAACCTTCTTCTTTGGAGATGAGCTTTCTTTCTTAGGTTCTTCTTCTTCTTCAAGGTATACATTTGTAGATGTGATATCTGATGTGGAAGCTTCATCAAATACTACATCTCTACTTATATGTGTTTTCTTGGTTATAGGATCTATCAAGCGATATCCCTTTGAAAACTCATCATAACCAAGAAAAATACATTGCAGGGTCTTCTCATCTAACTTCTTCCTTTTCTGTTTTGGGATGTGCATGAATGCCTTACATCCAAAAACCCTTAGATGAGAAATGGAGGGTTTCTTACCACTCCATGCTTCTTGTGGCGTTTTTCCTTGTAGAGCTCTGGTGGGTGCTCTATTTAGGAGGTATGATGTTGTGTTTACTGCTTCTTCCCAATACTGATCCTCAAGATGTGCTCCCTTTAGCATACATCGAACCATTTCCATAATGGAACGATTTCTCCTCTCTGCAACTCCATTCTGCTGAGGTGTATAGGTTGTAGTCAGTTGTCTCTTAATCCCATGTTCTTTCAAAAATGATGAAAATTATTTAGAGGTGTATTCCCCCCTCGATCTGAGCGGAGGGTTTTGATGAAACATCCCGACTCCTTCTCAACAAGTTTCTTGAATTGTTGAAAGTATGAAAAAGCCTCTGATTTCAATTGAAGAAAGAAAACCCACATCTTTCATGAGTAATCATCAACAAACAATTGAAAATACTTCTTTCCACCATAGTTGGTTGGCATAGGACCACACAGATCGGTGTGTACCAACTCTAAAGGTTTCTTAGCTCTGGAAGAGCTAGCTTCAAAAGGTACTCGATGTTGCTTCCCTGCTAAGCAATCCGAGCAAACTGGTAAGACATAGGAGAGGTGAGGAAGTCCTCTCACCATCTCATATTTGCGCAATTCAAGCAAATATCCTGAACTTAGATGCCCATAACGTCTATGCCAGAGAGAAGTGGCCTCCTTTGTAGTTGCAGCCAGAGCAACATGAGGCATTGAAAGAGCATCTAGAATGAACAAGCCATGCTTGTAGGATCCAGTTGCGACATGTTTACCTTTGTGGGTTATAAAACATCTCTTCTTGCCTTTCACAACTTGGAACACAACATCCATATTTCTATCCAACATTTGTGGAATAGACAATAGATTATTGGCTAATCCAGGGACATAGAGGACCTTCTCTATCTGACATTTACCATCTGGAAGAGAGACAAAAACATCCCCTTCACCCTTCACCTGGTAGACTTGATTGTCAACAATTGTGACTGGCTTACCTTCTTTCTCCTCAAATGTTTCAAACCATGATTTGTCCCCAGTCATGTGCTTACTAGCTCCTGAATCAATATACCATACAACATCTATCTAGGAAGATGAAGTATGGGTCATGAGCACCTTGTGTGCTCTTTCAAAGTCGAAATCTGAATCGGACCTAGGGGAATCTGAGTCTGAGTTGGAGTCAGCATAAGCAACATGGCCCTTAGGTTGCTTATGTTTCTTTTTATATTTATGTTTCTCTTTGCCTTTCTTCTTAGGAGGTTGGTCATTTTGTTGCTTGTTTTTGAACCAACACCTGTTGGTGTCATGGTTATTCATATCACAAATCTTGCAATATTGTTTATCCTTCTACTGATTTTGCTTCCCTTTTCCCTTGGAAGAAGAACCCCCTTTTTGAAACTGACCTTGTTTCTTACCCCTTTGTTGGGTGGAAAGGGCATTATCTGGCACCTCATCTTTCTGAACCTGATTTGCCTCCTCAGTCTGAAGCAAATTTACCAACTCCACAAATGATACTTGTCTACCAAAAACGTTGAGGGAAGTGATCAACATCTTGTAGGAATCTGGCAATGCTCTCAAGATGACAGAATTCAAGATATCATCATCCACTGGTTTTCCCATAGCATTCAATTTGGCTTTCAAGTCCGCCACTCTACAAAGGAATAGATCAACTGTCTCCCCAAAATTCATACTGAGGGTATGTAGTTGAGTTTGAAGGTTTAGAATAGTGGACTGATTCTTTCCTTCATACATAGTAATCAAAGCATCCCAAGCTTCCTTACTAGTTTTGGCATCACAGATATGAGGTTGGACCTCATCTGTAGTAGCAAGCAGGAGAAACATGAGACCTCTTTTGTCCTTCTTATCCCAAGCTTCTTGATCTGTTCCTGCTGTTTGAGGGCATTTTGTAGTGCCATTCACTACATCCCATAAATCTTCCACCTGAAGAATTGCTCTCATCTTTGTCTTCCATGGAACAAAGTTAGGACCTTTCAACAATTGTGAATCTGAGAGATACTTGTGAACAGTGGCCATTATGAAGGTTCCTTATATCACCAATTGGTCTCCCTTTCTTTATACCTGCCAGATCTATATATCGTAACCACTCAATATATACCCGCCCTTACGTGAGGGAGACTATAGGTATATATGAATAGTATACTACTCAATATGTACCCGCCCTTACGTGAGGGAGACTATAAGTACATATGAGAAGCACGATATATTGAACTTAGGCGATATTGAAAGGGCATCATGTTGTTAATGACACCTACCATAGAAAGTTTATTCCTCATGCGTGGGGCGTAACTTCCCCTAAACACTTTGGAAAAACCTTCGTCAGGATTTACGCCTAACAACAATCACGATGTGGGTATGAAATGAAGTGAACAATAGAACTGGTTTGCCTTATTTCTCCCCGATGATTGATAGAGAACAAGCTCAGACGTCGTTGTTGCAGCTATATTAGGCGACGGATACAGTAGCCCAAAGCACGACAACATTACCTGTAAGTGTGGGCCAGAGGTATCACAAATACCGAACGCTATTGTGCAATAAATTGCACAAATAGGTGTATAAATTTGGGGTCTTTTGTTTTTTATGTGATTATTATTTGCAAGAAAACAAGAAATTTAAATGCAAAAAATCACAAATGCCCACAAATTTAAAACTATTTGAGGTGTCGGTTTCCACCAAAAATGCACCTATTACAATACCAGTTTTCCTTTTTTTAATTTTATTCCCCCCTTTGTCTTAGATTTTTGCAAAAGGAAAGTGCTGTAAGAATCCCCCCTTTTTGTTGCAAAAAAAATGAGTAGGAAAATAAAATGGGAATGCTGCCAATTCTAGAAGACACAACTTATCACTCCAAAAAAATGAGGGAAAAATCGAAGCATATGAAAAATACCTCAAAAAATAGCCCCTCCTTGTGGCGTGGTAGCGAAAAATTTGGTCAAATAGCCCTCCGAAGCATTTGTAGCAACTTGAGCACCTGGAGCAACTTTTGGAGCAAAAAAAACAATTTTGAGCAAAAAAATAGCAATTTTTAGCAAAAAATTAGCAAGTTTTGCATCAAAAAATGAAGCAATATTTTGCAAAGTGGGTGCGGGCAACGCGGGCAGCCATTGTTGGGCGCGGGCAACATAGACAACACTGGTCCCCGAAAGACAAAAATATTATGTCCGCGATGGGATTCGACCTATGGACCTTGTCCACACAAAGCAAGCCTAGCGCCAACTGCGCTATAGAACGCATTGGAAAGGAGAAGCACAATGTGTGCTTTGAAGGCGATAGTCGCGGTAAAAAAAAACAAAAAAATTACTATCTTTTATCCCACGTGCATTGTGGAATGTATGTGTGGGTATTCAAAAACCCAAAACTGCACCTTCACAGTTGACTACCTTCGGACGGTCATCGTACCCTTGTGCCTTTTTTATCACCTCGAACTACATGAAAATTATCTGCCACATCACTTCCTCTATCTATCAAGTCACCGCTCAGTCAGCCACCATGTGTCCTTTGCCACATCACCACCCAGTCAACCACCACATATCCTCTGCCACATCACCATCCAATCAACCGCCATGTGTCCTCTGCCACATCACTGCCCAATCAGCCGTCACGTGTCCTTTGCCACATCATTGCCCAATAAGCCGACACATGTCCTCTGTCATGTCAGTAGTACAAAATATCCTTGGATCTTGTGCTTGGTTAGCAATCTAGAATCTCCTCGGATCTTATGCCTGGTCAGTAGTCCAAAATCTCCTCGGGTCTTATGCCTGGTCAATAGTCACAGTCAGGGTCTCCTCGGGCCTCGTGTTCATGCTGCATGTGACTTTAGTCGTTCTAGCATCCTCTATCTACATGCTCAAACCACGTGCAACTCCAGTCGCCTTGGGCCTCATGATCAGACCGTGTGTGGCTCTAGTTGTTCTAGTGTCCTCTGTTTGCCCAGTCTCCAAGCCTATGCTTTGGTACCATAAAGAAATTAGACAACATACAAAGGTGTGAAATTTCAAGCAAATTATTATTGATGATTCTACATGTTAAATACATTCATGGTGATGGTTCGGTTGGTTGAACCACCAAATTGGTTGGTGAACCAACTCACTTAATTAGAGAGCGCTAAAGTGCTTCTTTTATCCACCCGCCAACTAATGAAATAAATATGCACTATATAATATAATATTCTAACAATTTTATTTCCAAGGCCTAAGTTTTATGTTAATAATAATGCCATGCACTTCCAAATGAATAAATTCATTCCACCACCATGGTCTTGTAACCTTGATCCCAAAGTTTATATATATGCAAAAGTCACATGATCCCCTCAACACCAAATTAAATTAAAGTTGTAATGGCCACGACTTGCCCCAACAAAATTTTTATATTTTTCCTAATGGCCTAAGAGTTCATCATGACTATGTGCATTTCCTCCTTCTGAGAAGTTATACCCTGATGAAAAATTAAATTCCTTCCTACGACCCAACTAAATAAAAATTCTCATTGGTCCGCCACCATTTTGCGTCGCCCAACGATTGGCTAAAAGTAGAAGACAAATGAGTTGTGCCCCATGGAAATAACAAAATGAAAGGTTCAACCTTAGAAAATAATAATTTTACCAAAGAGAGAGATCCCCTGTGAATATCGAAAGTCCTTCCTAAAGTTCAACTCAATTAACGAGAAACATCCTCATTGGTCCGCCCAGAAATGGCATCGACTGGTAATTGAATACAAAAAATGGGTGTTTGATAGCGATTGGCCAGGCGATGAAGACAAAAAATAATTTACCATGGACAAAGAAAAGAATGAAGGAATTGTATCGTAGAGTTATCAATATATATATATCTGAATGACTCTAATATTAAATATTTTGAAGTTTGACTATCCTAAGTGTTCATCCTTCATGATAAATTTTTCCTTAAGGTCAATTTAATAAAAATTATTTTCCTTCATGAGTCCCCAAACCTTAGTAATGATCCCACTACTCCTACGTCCATCATGTTAAATATCTCTCATTTACATATTCCATGGTCTTTGTCTTCATCTTAGAAAATATCGTCTAATGTTTTGCCTCATCAGAAAGTACTAACTCTCCTAAGGTTCATTGTCCCCTTATACTCGTTCATTCCTCAATATTTAAAAGCCTCCTTTCAATCATGAGATCTAAAACTTGAAGTATAAAGTTATAAAAAAGAAAACATGGCTATGTGGTGAAACAAGATTCGATCGTTGAGGCTATGGGGCTTTGTCGTGATTGGCCAAAAATAGATGGCCTATATTTGCTTTGCCAAGAAGAGGGTATATGACTCAGATTTGAGTGCCATGATCTTGGTGCTAAATGGTGATTGGATCAAAATGGACGGTCTACCACAACCTGCCATAAAAGGGTGAACAAACCTAATTGAATCATCGGAGATTGAGCACTGAACAATGATTGGTTGAAGGATAAATACAAATAACCTGGACCATGAGCAAAGTACTGTAAGATTAAAATTTGAATTTATTTAGACTAACATATCTAGCTTTCACATAAGAAATTTTCAAACAACCTATATCATGGTATTGTAAAAGCCTTTATGAACACTGCTCACCAAGGCCAGGACCTGACAATAATAGCTAGTGATATATTTAAGGACAACCTCCAAATCAAGCCAAAATCAAACTAACTAGCTCCCTGATGCGTGCTCTAATATGAGTAGCCACGATCCAAACAAGGGTGGAAAATAAGAACCAAAGACACATAGGATAAATCATAATGATAAGAACATGCATTTTTGAACTCTCATCAAGCACACGCATCAAAAAGAATAAAATTCTTTAGAAAGTTCATATTTCAACAAGTGCACAAATCAATGGTCCACTACAAAGAAAAACATAAGAATTCTTTTTATAGGTAAATTTGTTATGAGAGATGATGTGGCAGTTGATGAGTGAAAAAGGAAAAGCAGTAGATGACATTTTAGTTGCAGATCGTGCAGAAATCCACCTTGCCAAAAACTATAAAGCCTTACAATGCAATTGTCTTCTACAATCATTTCATGAGTACATAGAGCCCAAAGAATTGAATTGGAGAAATTGCAACCTAAATAAGGTTATACTGATGGTTAGGAAGAAGTGGCTTCTTCAATTTCTTCTCTCAAAGTCCAGATAGTTGGGTTGGATCTCATAGAATTCATTGAGTCTACCCCATATTGAAAAATACCAGGTTAGGCTTCCAATCAAGAAACTCTAAAATTTTAAGGTCTATCAAGTCTAGATAAATGATTCACGCTTGAGCAATACTAGGAAGTAGAACATATAGCTATTTTTAGCTACTATCAGATAAAATAAAACTATCAATGCCACCCAGTCCTATTAAAGACACTTTACAAAAGGGCATATGGGGCTTGAGTAGTACGCATTCCATACAACAACATATGGGTATGCAATTTGGCTAGACTCATCTACCCTAGAGTATACTACTCTTCAAATATTTTGTCTTGGTTGCCATTGGTTTATGATCCAAGAGTGACAGCAATCAAAGACCATGCAAATCAGTCCCTACTCAGAATCACCCTAAAAAAGGATTATCAAGATATTCCATCTCAAGGATACCACCAATATTTTGGACAAAAAGTTACTAGCCACCCAAGCTCATCATATGGTAGGTACCACTTTCTATGCCAAGTTATTTAATTGTAATGAAATAGTAGCTACTCATTTCTCTTTTCATATATCTATACTGCATCCATGGGCAAGAGATTATGCTGATATGATTAACATATTAATGGGGGAGCTAGACCTCAATTGAGTAGAAAAGGAATTCATGTGCCTAATTGCCTAGTTGTAATAGGCTAGACCAACCAGCCATGTCCAAATGGAAAAATATGATTTGTGAGACTTTAGACACAAAGCTCTGAGAATTATAGAGCTATTCTAAGGGGAGACGAAGTAATGCCACCCTTTACACATTACTACTTTCTAATACATTTAATAGTTAGCCAAATGGATGAGAGTACAACTAATGGCTATGGGGATATATAAATAAATTGTATAGGACAAGCTCCTATGGATCCTAGAGGGTGGAACCAACTATGCAGATTTTTTTTATCAGTTTCTCCTAGATATCTACTCTAGAATTTGTGGCCAGCTTCCCCATAGGATTGGGATAGGGATAGACAAGTGTATTCATGAAATTAAAGCAGGGGATTACTTCTACCTCAAAAATATTTCCTACATTAGGATATATGGGTCCAAAAGCCTTGCCTAACTTCTACCCTAAGTCAGTTGCAGTATTAGAGATCATAAAGCAGGTTGCAAAATAAACTAAAACCATAGCAGCAAAGAAGGAAGCCATAATCCCCTGGGTAAATATTCCTTGCAGAATGGGACCACTTGTATAAGGGTTACCATGCTTTTTTGGTTTCTATAGAGCAAATGGATTCATATGACTTTGCCAAAATCACCTAGAGACCTTATGACCCTCACGACTTTTATAATAGTGCCTTCACAGATAAAACGTCATATTGGGCAATAGGTCATAGAAAAGACTTATCTGAAGATTGAATTCAATTTACCCTCAACATGAGAGAATATATAGAGCAAGTATGACAATCCTATGAAATACCACACTCTCACATTGATATGGTAGGTAATTAGCCTGTCGAACTAAGAAGACTCAAAAGTTTCACAATCTAGTTAGTTGTTACTTTAAACACAATAACTCGTTCAAAATAATACCAAGATCCCATTCTAGAAGTCATCAATAAAGAACCCGAGCAGGTAGAAATAATGATGGAAGTCATAGACCTAAAAGAGATTGGAGTAGAACAATCTTCAAATAATAAGTCACCCCAAAGTATAGCTCTAGTAACCACCAAGGGCAAAGATATAGTTACTTCATATTCTACGCAAATACAAGTTACTCCTCTAGACTTATCCAAGGTAGTGATTACTCCTAAGCCTAATAATGAAGCTACATCAGACCATCCTTGATTTATTCCCACTAGCATAGTGATCTATAAAGAGCAACAAAATATTTTTGCAAATATTCTCAAGAGGATCCAACAAGCAAGGGGATTTAATACTTTGTTAAGAGGTCTTCAACTCAAACCTTCATCTTCCCCAAGTTCCACCAAGAAAAATGCCAAGGCTAGAAGCTCTACCTTCCTCAACCACTCAACAAAGCTTCACCTTGACACAAAAAGGAAAATAAGTTGTATAATTAATTCCAGAGGAGGAGATATTGATACAAGCTATAGAAGAAGGGAGGGATCCAAATGAGGTTCAATATATAATAGAAGAGCTAGATTTTTAAAACACACACGTCTCAACTGAGACACTTATTACTGTAGAGGCAAGCATTTCTATAACTCAAATCATAGTTCTCCAATTAGACACATATACAGAAGAAGCAACAGTGCAGTTTATAAAAATCCTCTAGAATACATAAAGGTACAGGCCCAATCTCAGGTGGCTACTACGAAGAATGTATAAAAGCAATCAACATTGACAAACAAAATTCCCAACTGCAAGATAAGAACCAAAATTTGAAAGCAAAGATGGATAGTATCAAAAAATAAATATCTCATCTACAAGTGATAGCCCTTGCACTTTAGCCCCAAACCATAGCCACAAGTATTGACTACTCCTATTTTATTGCTAAGCTCAAAAGAGATGAAAAATAAAATTCAAGGTCAATTGGGAGACATAAGAAAAATGTTTTATAATATTGGATTGACCAGACTCATAGTAGATGATTTGAAAATTTAATTACAACAGGTTGACTAAATGGTAGGAAAAATATTCCCCACTTTTGAAATATTTGAGGAATATTATGAAGAAATTAATGAAGGACACCTAGTACATGATGAAGGCTCTGTCACCTTATATGCAGAAGAATTTACAAAGGTCTCAATAATTGTGGCAAAATTGGCCAGAATGGCAAACCTGGGACAATAGGATCATAGAGATGAATGAATATTTGCTTTAAAGCTAAATTCACCTTAGACTAATACCTTCAAGTAGTAAGTTTTGAAGATCTAATTTTGAGTAGAATAGAGGACTTCAAATTTGATCCTGATGACGATAAATAATTGTCCAAATAAACCAAAATCCTTGCAAACATTGTGAATCACTTATCACATTTTTCAAAAATAACAAATAATGGCCAAGGATTATGAAGAACAAGATTATGTTAAATTTTGCCATGAATTTTAATGATGAGATTTGGGCATATATTGAGAGAGAAGTAAAAGAGCTCCAAAAAGAGATTGGAAAAGGTAAAAATATTATTAAAAGTGGCCTCAAAGTCTCTTCAGCTGAAGAGGGGATTAAAATGAAAAATAGATAAATAGGATAAAGTTCAAAAAAGGACAAAAATAAAGAAGTCAGCTCTAGGCCCACCACGGATGCAAGCACATAATCGATATAAAGAGATCAAGGGAAAAACCAGTCTTGACTTCAAATATTATACAGTTACACCCAATATTCTTGATAAAAGATAACAACAACACACTGTAAATCAGATACAGGAGATGATGACAAGTGGAGGGATCAAATTTGCACATTTATAACAGATCCAAGGCACCCAAGGCTATATAAGGAGCTGCTACAGCCAAAATCTGCATCAAGCATTGCATAGAAAAAATTTGCAAGAGGTAAATTTGAGTTCCCTATTCTTTTGGTCAGTTGTATTCCCTTAGTATATATTTTTTATCTTATTCTTATTCTTCCTCTCCATTTGTGTAGGAGTTACAGAGGATGCATTCAGTCAGTTGAGATCATTTCTAGCATCTAAGTCAATAATTGGAGGCTCTTTATCACTACTCTTAGGATGAAGAGTTACAATTCCTCTATTACATTATTTGAATAGAGTGAATTGTTATTTTAAAATTACACATATATTTGAGTATTCTGCTAGACTCAAATTGTAATATCATGCAAAATTAATACAAAATATTCAATTTCTTTCTTCTTGCAATTCTTTGTCTTATGTGTGTATGTTGCTCATTAGTATATTAAATCATTTGAATGTATTAATGACTTTTTATTTCACTAGTTTAATCACTTATGCTTATTACATAATTTTAATGAACATAAATGAACCAGTTACCTCTTTATTTTTCACTCTGTTTCATAACAATATTAATTCTTGCTATAATTGCCCAATAGATAAAGCACCGATCCACTTTCTTGAAGCTTAGGCTGGGAGTTACTATAAGGCTTGGTCAAAATAACTAAAGTTTTATTGCTTTTTGTTATCAATCTGGATGAGCATGAACTTAATGATATACATTTAGTATCACCTCAAGGGTATCCTTACCATACCCAGTCTGTCTAGTATTATAGAAAATCTATTCCTGGGTTAAAGAGGTTGATCGACCAGAGTTAGCAACATTGATTATAAATCATTTATTTTATTGCAGTGTGACAACCCCAAATCTCTAAGGACACAAAATATCACCATAATAGTTAAGATATTTTGTAGAGAAGATCTGACCCCAACATAGATCATGTTCAATAATTTATTACCACCCCACTTCGGCAATTAAATCTCTATTCATTTTCTTCACGTTTTTGATGCCCAGAATGCCTTCTCGCTTAGGTTTGCAAACTTTCTCCTGCTACCAAACTAATCCTTTATTTCTCTTCTGCACTAGTCCAAAGAAAGTTCCTTTGTATTCACTCTAATTTATTAGTCACTGATTTTAAGATTTTAAATAAAGACATCATGAAAATGAGTAGGTTTTTGAGGGTTTCCCTCAATAGTTGTAATTCCCCCTCTTGAGTAAGGAAAGAGTCTTTCCACCATGCGATATTTCTATTGAATCTCTCAAGCACTAAATTCTATTATTGTACTTTCATTCTAACTACAAAAAGGGAATTCCCAAATTTATTATGGGGAAGTTATCCACTCTTCAACTAAAAGTTCTTGCAATTTTATTTTGTCTAAGTTGGGGAGTGTTAATAAAGAACAACCTACTTTTCAAGAAATTAATTTTTGACCTAAAGTTGTTTCATAGGTTTTGAGAATTTGCCTGATATTCTTAGCTTCTACAATTGATGACTCTAATAATATTATGGTATCATTAATGAACTACTGATGAATAATTATATCTAAATATGATGCTGGTTGAATTCCTTTAATCAAGGTTGCATCTTTTGCTGCAGTTAAGCTCCTTCCTAGAGCCTTAGCCACTATTATGAACATGTAAGGCAATATAGGATCACCTTGTCTCAACTCTATTTTATTTGGAAATAAAATTACTAGTTCTTCCATTTACTATCACTAAATATTGAGGAATGGAGATGCAAACCATGATCCAAAGCCTCCAATTTACCCTAAAACCAAAAAATTATAGCACTTTATCTAGAAAATCCCAAGAGACTCTATTGCAGGCTTTATCCATATCCAGCTTCAACAACATGCCTTCTTATCCTCTCATCCTCACAGAGTGTAGAAACTCATGAATAATGTTATCCTATCCAAGATTTGGCTTTGTTTAACAAAATCACTCTGTTGGAGAGAGATAATCTTAGGTAAAGTACTTTTTAGTCTATTGGCTAGAACCTTTGTCAAAATTTTATAAATGGAATTTCACAGGCTAATTGGGCAATTTTTTTTAGCATGTTTGCTTCTTTCTTTTTCGAATCAACACTAGGAATGTAGAATTTCATTCCTTGAGAATTGTTTTTTCTCACTAAAATTCTAGCAAAGCCTCTAACATATCATTCTTAATAATCTTCGAATAATTCTAAAAGAAATCATTTGGAAAACCATCTGAACTTGAGGCTTTATCCTTTTGCATGCTAAAAATTGCCTTGCACACCTCCTCCTTTGAGAAAGGATTGTACAAAAAATATTTATTTCACTATTCACCACTTGGGTAATATTCTTTAGTAAATTGTTAACTGATTCAACATTTGTTACATCTTCTATGCTGGGGAGATTTAAAAAAAAACTGTTTCTTTTTAATATCCTCTTTCTCTTTTATTTCTTTTCCCTCTATTGTCTTTAATATTCTTATTCTATTATACGCCATGTGTCTAATAGTTGTGAGATGAAAAAACTGGGTGTTCTGATCTCCTTATTTAAGTCATAAAGCTCTAAATTTTTATCTCCAGTGGACTTCTTCCTGGGCTAATAAAGTGTGGATATTAGACAAAAGCACCTTTTTTTCTATATAATTCCTTTGTGCATCCCCAATTCTGAATTTGCTCTTCCACCTCTTCCAAGCTAGCATTTAGATTATTTTTTCTCTCTTTTAAATGACCAAAAACCTCCTTGTTCCAAACATTTATAATTTTCTTAACATTTTCATCTTTTGAGAGACTTAGAATATTTTGGATCCCCTAATATCAATGTAACACCATTTTGAAATCTTTTGAGCTAAAGAAGGATGTGACATCAACATTAATTCAAATCTAAAGGGTCTACCTTTAACTCTTCTCCCCACCAACACTTCCAAAAGTAGTGGTGAATGGATGAATATTACTAAGAAGCCACCAAATCCTTTTTCTTCCTTTCCTAGTGTTTGGGGCATACACATTGAAAACAACCCAAGAAAAGTTTGTAATCTTACAAGTCAAGAGGATAGACACACACCTTTCATTTATTTGAATACATTGACCATTAAATATTCTAGGATCCCATAGAGTCCATACACCTCCAAAGGCTCCCACTGCTAAACTTCCCACCATATCCGCTTCCTTCTAAATAACGTTTTTAATCGATTGAAAATTTTGCTCAACAATCTTAGTCAATTGAATCAAGAAGATACTAGGTTTATATTTTTTCTCATCTCCCAAAGTACCCAATATTTTGGAGGGGCATTCATACTCGTGATGTTCCAAGACATAAAATTAATTTCCTACATTTTGGTGTGTTCTTTCCCCCACCCAAATCTAAAACCTTTTGAGTATCATCTGCAACTTGTTTTGCTATCTCTCTAGATCTAACCACGCTAAATTTTTTCCTTCCTGTAGACATAGAAGAGACCACATTTGTTTTTTTCTTGGCATGCTTTAAGAGAGTCAATAACTTCAAATTCTCTTCAGATTTTTCTATATCTGTATCCTGAAGACTCCCACTCCTCTATATCCATTTCCTCTTCTAGCCTATCCTTAAATCTCTCTCCATTCTAAATTTTCCTATGCTAGTGAGGCCTTTCCTTAGAGAACTCTCATCCTTGGTTTCAAATTTGCGTCTCTGATGCCTTGATTAGTTTTCTTACTCTGGATATCATAATCTATTTCAACCATTCAAATTGTGATGTGGGCGAGTGTGTGAGGGGGTGGGTGTGTGATGGCTTTGTGTTAAATTCCATATTGATAAGTATAGCTCTCAACTTTAGAAAGGATCATGGTTGGGATGAGACTGCTCAACCCTATACTTTGGTCATAGGAGGTTTCTCACAATAACCAAATTCAAAAAATAATCTATTTTAACTATTGGATTCTGAATACTTGCAAAGGAGTTCTGGTTCACAAATTCAGCTTTGTCATAAGAGGATTCCTAAAACATTGGTTAAAGCATTTTATAGAGAAACTTTAAAACATATAAACAATAGGATGATGAGAATCGGTATGGGAGTTGTAGATTTTGTTTAACCTTCCATCTCCCCTTTTAGAAACAGGCTTAACCTTCCATCCCCAATATTGAATATAATTCATATAATCCTTTCTTTGTTTAATTATTCCCTTGCTTCTTTAAATCCATCCTTACTAGTGAGAGAATTTTAAGCCCCTTGGAATAAACAAAAAAAATACCCAAAAATTTAAAAAACACAAAACTCTTGTGTGATATTTTATGTTGTATTTTATTAATGAATTGATTTTTTTTTTAATGAAAACCTAATAAAAATTATATCGTATTTTTTAAAATTATATTATTTTCTTGAAGTTTTTTTTTTTTTTTTTGCCTAAGTTGTTGAAATTTTTTATGAGTTTTTCTCAGTTGCCCAAAAACTCTCCAAACTTGAAGTTCTTAGATTTTGGTGAGCAAAGAATCGTATCCTTTTCGATGGCAAAGGCTGTGACTTGGTAAACAATAAATAAAAAGTATCTCTTTGTATTCACTTGGTTTGTTTGGCATTTCTTTTCCTAGTGGTAAACCTTATATCACAGCCTAGATAGCATATTAAATTGGCCTATATGACTCCCGAAAACATTTTATATCATTATACATATTTTCAGATTAAATGCCTCGCGGGATTACAACCCTTTGGCAAAGATCAATGGAGCTAAATTATCCGTTTTTAATGTTTCTGATCGAATGTCCTGATTACTCCATGTCGTTGTCAAGAAATTTTTGTCTGGTGCTATCCCAAAGGATTTCGGAAATCTTGCAAATTTGGTTCAACTGTAAACCTCTTTTTCTCTCTCAGAAAACTGCATTCCTTTCTCTTTTTTGAGAAATAATTTCATCTGAATTATTGAATTTGAAGAAAAAATTCGAATGACAAAACTATGTACTTTACAGGAGCATCCATTCCAACATTCCAACAATCTTTCTGGTGAACTTCCCGTTGGAATTTATTTTAATCTAAATTTCATGCCTGACCTGGGGGCATGGCCTTCCGCACGCGCTCTTGCCACCTTCAACGTCTTGTCGTTGGGCATCTGGTCATCTGGTTGAAGAAGTAGGTGTGTCATTTAATGTAGTAGGTAAGCTCAGCTTGTCTAGAGATTCTTTGTCACGGGCATTTGCTTTTGGAGAGTTCTTCTTCATTCTATAAAAACATGTTCTTGAATCCTCTTATTCGACAATGGGTGCAGTAGCACCAGGTTCCCTGCACAACAACAGTGCAGGCAATTTAGGCAGTGTATTCTGCAAATGTTCGATGTGCTCTTGTATGCTCAGCAGAGCCTTTAATGTCTTTGTGTTGAATCTATTTCTTAATAAAAATCATCTTGTTTTGTTGTTAGCTGCATCTGTCTGTTTGTGTTTGAGTTGCCTCTCACGAGGCTGTTAATGATCCTCGTGGTTTAAATTTCTTTCACTTCCCTCACAGCTTGGGAACTTGAAAGCGCTACCTTATCAAGTTTACAAATTGTCTACTCATCTTTTGTTTTGTGCTGGCCAGTATTGAGGTCTTATTTGTTTCTCATCAAATTTAGAATTATTGATCCCAACTTAAGGGGTCAACGTTACCCTTTCTTCTGCAGTTATTTATCATCGAATCGATTCACTGAAGAAATACCTTCAATATTTGAGAATTTACAAAATCTGACAGAATTGTAGGCAACTTTTCCCTTTGATATATATTCTCACCATTAGAAAAAAACACTAAGTTAAAATATTATCAAACAAAGAAGTGACTATGAATTATAGAATCAGAATTTTCATGGTGGATGCAGTTCCGCATCTAGCAATGGTCTTACCGGTAAAATACCAGCTGCTCTTGGCAATTTGGGCAAACTTGAGAGATTGTGAGATATCTTACCTTATCTTTGAAATCCAAGGCTGTTGATATTTTTCACTGTTTCTTGTTGGTATTAGATGAAGTCTACTAAAACATCATGAACAAGATTTCATTAATTTCCTGTGATGAAATCACATGAGAATAGTAGAAGGAAAAATGGTTGCATTGCAGGATACTTCAAGGCACGTCCTTGGAGGGACCCATTCCATCCAGATTTAACTCTAAAGAAAAATTTGTAAGAAATTTGGTTTTGTTTTATTACCTTCGATTTTGGACTTTACTAAACACTCAAAAATTTACCCCTGTCAAAATTTTAAATATTCATTTCCTAAGTTGTTTACAACTCAGAATTTAAATTTTATTAATTTGGCACGCACTTGCTTTTGTAGCCATCCATATGTAACATAGTAGTGTGCAACCATCCATATGTAACATAGTAGTGTGCGTTAAATCATATTTACACAGGAGAATAAGTGATATAGCCCAAGGTGGGTCAGCACAAAAAAAAAATTAAAGGGTTTGCGGCAAAGGGTTTTTGCAGAGCAAGGAGGGTTTGCGGCGGAGTATTGTATTAAACATCTATTTCATCGGGTAAGCATATTTTTTTGTCCTCTTTCGATTTATAAAACAATTTAAGTAGGTAGGAGAAATACATTCGTTATAGGGGTTTGCGGCAGAAGGTTTTATTATCAACAAGGGTTTGCAGAGCAAGGAGGGTTTTATTACACATTTATTTCATCGGATCAATAGTACGAGAGGGTTCGGCTATAAAGGGTTTGAAAATGGAAGAAGGGAAGCAACAATTGCAAGAACCAATATATGTCAATGAGAAACAGTATTGGAGGATATTAAGGCGTCGACAAGCTCGAGCAAGGGCAACAACAATGAAAAGGGCATATCAAAAAATAAAAATAAAAAATATTCTACCACATAAACAGGTGGAGAATAAGGAACAATCAAAGGCAAATCACCAAAATGAGTTTTCAGATGAGGAAGAAACTTAGAGTCCCACAACTACACCACTCATGTGGGCACCAAGACTTTATGTGCAAGAGCTAATGAAGATGAAAGAGAAACTTGAAAGCATGGAAAGGAGGGAGAAATTAAGAGAAACTAAATAAGATGAGGTTATAAACACCATTCGGAGGCTGGAAAAAGAAAACAACCAACTCAAGGAGCAAGTGTCAAAGCTACAAAACCTTGCAAACATGGGTCAACGTGAATGGCATGTCCTCAAACAAGCCATCCATCCCCCAATCAATGATGCAATAGAGGTGGAAAAAACAAATGCAAATCAAATAAAAGAGGTACAAAAAACACTCCAAAACATTGAAACAAGAGAAAATGAGCTACGAAATGAATTAGCAAAGGCAAAGACATGGTCTCAAGTAGTAAAAGAACCAGTCAATCAACAAAAAGAGTTGATAGAGAAGCAAGTAAAAATTCAAATAACCGAAGAGAAAGAAAGACATGAGAAGTTAACAAATATAATCATCAAAGGGTTGAAAGATTATGGGGACGGGGAAGACACAAATCGTTTAACCGGGGACTTCTTGTCGGATCGATTACAATGGAAGGGTCGGATAAAAAAAGTAAGCGAGAATTGGCGGTGAGAGAAGGAGGCGAGAGATAGACATATTCGGGTCACATTGATGAGCTACGAGGATAAAATAAGGTTACTTAAAAACGAGAGGCATCTTTGAGAGGGTCACAATTTTATTTAGATGATGACCTAACATTTTTACAGGAGGAAGAAAGAAATAAGGAATGTGAAAAGGTGAGGGCAGCAAGGAATGAAGGGAACATCTTTAAGAAATGGAAAGGCATACATCACATCTAAACAAATCCAAAATAAATAGGGAGTATGGCCCGCCGGGAACATCTTACAATGGTAAGTTGGAGCTGTAGAGGTTTCCCTTGGAGAAGAGGACCCGGGTTAGGGCCCATTGCTAGAGACAAAGATATAATCATATTGACGAAACACATGAACACGATGGATGTAGGACTCCAGAATTTGTGGGATACAAAAAAATAGCAATATGGAATAAAGCGACGAGAAAATGGAAAAGGGCATGGGGGTATTATGGTTTTAATAAAAGAGGAATGGGATAGGGTCATTAAAATTGAAAAACAAGATGAAAACAAACGGTACATCTGGATAAAGATCCTAGAAAATAAGTCAGTTATTAGCATAGCGGCATGTTATTTTGCTCCCAAGAATTCTAAATTCTATAAGAAACATGACCTTAAAGAGAATACCCATACTCCTCCTTAAAAAGAGACATTTTAACATACGAGTAAGTTGGGGGAGATTATATTAATTGGAGATTTCAATGCAAGGACAGCAAATAAGCAAGCTAACATTCTAGAAGGTAACGAAGATATTGAGATTAATCCTCTTTGGATGCCGAAGAGGAAAATCAACGAGTGGACCGAGGACTTCAAGAAGATGAGCATGGGGCTATCACGCAATATGGAGAAGAGTTGTTAGGTCTTTGGAGCATATACAATTTGATTATTTGCAATGGGATGAACAAATGGAAAAATTCAGGAAAGTATACATGCAAAACATATAAGGGACAAAGTGTAATAGACTATGTAATATGCTCACGATTACATACCAAAAATAGAGGAGCTAGAAATGGAAGATTCTCCGGTGGAACTTAAGTCGAGATCACAACCCAATTGTTATGAAACTTCGAATGCATGGAGACAAACCAAGGGAAAAACACTTGCAAGGCAATCAAAATAAATATCCTCACAAGGGAAACATTCTCTTAACGAGATGAAAATCGGCAAAATTTTAGAGCGAGTATTAAATAATAAGTTACGGGAAAGGGAAGAACTACATCACAGTAGTAGAGATTACGGTAAGAGTGAATGGTTAATGCACGTTATTCAAGAAGCTCTAAACAAATGCAAGAGAGCTAAACCTAAAAAGAAAGAAAGGAATAGCTTCCCAACCAACCCATGGTTCGATGAAGATTGCAAAAAAATGCGAAGATTACTAAAGGAACCAACGGGTAAAACAAGAGCAAACAAAAAAGCATATGAGAAGCTGGTAAGGGCAAAAAAAGAAGAATACACTAGAACAAGGAGGGAAGAATTGATTTATTTAGGGAAGCATGAACCAAAGAAATTTTGGAAGGAACTAAGCGTGAAAAGGATGCAAACTGAAAATAACATAACGAGTTAATCGGTGGTTGGAGTATTCAAAACAAGCTGTATCGAGCGTAGTAACCAGCGGGAGACACCCCCTACTATCATTGTCAAGAAAGAACTTTTCACAATTGAAGACATTATTCAAGGGATAAAAAAGTTAGCAGCTGGAAAAGCCCGTGACATAGACAATCTTCAAGTCGAGCATATAAAATGGGGGGTAGATATCTTGGCACCGCAAATCAAAGAAATTTTCAATGAGGTCATACAAAATGGCTTCCCTACTGAGTGGACAACTAGCTTGACCATTCCTTTGTTTAAAAGTGGAGATGTAAATAATCCCTCAAACTATCGAACTATCATGATCAACCCTCTCTTTGCAAAGTTGTTTGGGAGTATGATAGAGCGTAGGATCAGCATATGGGCGAAAGAAAAGGGAAAGAGAGCAAAGGGGCAAGCGGGTTTTAGGCCCAAGCACTCAACTATTGATCATTGTATCACGCTCGGACACATAGTGGAAAAAATATGGGACAAAAAAGAGGAGGCTTTTTGCTTGTTTTGTAGACTTCAAAAAGGCATTTGACACAGTGCCTAGGAAAAAATTATGGAGCAGAATGGAAGAGCTAGAGGTTCCAATTCACTACGGGGCAGCAGTTCACGAGACTATATGAGCATGTAAAGGCTAGAATTAGAACACGGGAAGGGTTATCTGAATGTTTTGGTAGTGACATAGGTGTCAAACAAGGTTGCCCTCTATCTCCGACCTTATTTGGGTTGTACATTGACAAGTTAGAAGAATGGATAAACAAATTTGGGGGAGAGGGTGTGCATTTAGCCAAATATGTGGTAAAACTCCTCATGTATGGAGATGATGTAATTCTTGTGGCCAAAACAGCCAAAGATCTAGAAGATCACCTTCAAGCTCTAGAACTCTTTTGTAAAGAAGTTGGGATGGAGGTGAACACGAGCAAAACAAAAATTATGATTTTTTCAGCAAAAAAGAAGAAGCAACAACTCAAATTTCAGTTTGCGGGAGAACCGCTTGATGTAGTAGTAGAATACAAATACCCAGGCATAGACTTTCATGACAAACTTAATTGGAATACATGTAGGATGAAAAGAACTCAAAGTGGGTGGAGAGCACTATATGCACTTCAAAACAGGTGTAGGAATGCCGAGTTGTGGGACTGGAAGACCACCAAGGTCTTATTTGGCCTACTTGTTACACCGGTACTGTTGTATGGTTGCGAGGTGTGGGCTAGTGGCACAACAAATGCAAAATGGAGGCAAATAGAAAGGATTCAAAAATATCTAATCACAAACTTTCTCAAAATTAAGGCCACAACCCCTTATGAAATTATTCTAGTTGAAGCTGGAATGTTCCCTTTAGAAGCAATTGCTATGACCAAGCTGTTATGTTACTTGAAAAAAACAGAAAACATGACAAATGATAGATGGCCTAGAGCGAGCTAGGGACGAAGAGTTGCATAGGCGAAAGAATACGTGGATGAAACAAAATCAGAAATGGATGAAACGTTGGGAAATCAACATAAATGAATGCCCAAATGTCAACAAAGACATAAAAAATTATGTGAATGAAAAGTTCGGAAGTGGAATGTGGAAAAATGCAAGCGAGGAAAAGACAATATTATATTGCAAATTTTAACCCAACGTATGACCACAAGGAAAAAAGCGTATATAGGCGCTGAAATCAAGTGGAAGGAAAAAATACTCATTGCTCGAGATAAGGACTAGCTCTCATAGGCTTAGATGTGAAACGGGGAGATGGACAACGCCCAAAGAACAATGGGAAGAAAGGATATGTACTCTATGCGGCACGGGGGCGGTAGAGACAGGAGGAACACTTCATCTATAAATGCCGAGTTTTTCGGATATCCGTGACAAATACAAAGAAACACTTGGGAACGAGTTTATTACAGATTTATTTGAAGACAGGAAAATAAAAAAAGTTGGAGAATTGCTAACACAAATCAGGGGGAGAAGGAACAACCTTCTCAAAGATATTAAAGATCATATGATATGATTTGAGTAATTGTACTTCCATATTTGAGGTCCCATAGACCATATTTGGGTCTCGCGGACGTAATTAAAATCTTTCATTCATTCATCATTGGACTTCCTATTAAATCTACATAATCTACGGCAATTTTAAGGAGAATAACGTCGATTTATGTTTGATTTTCATGCTGTAAGCCGCTTATTTAAAGTTTTTTATGTTTTATTTTTAATATTTAATTGGCTTATTATAATAATGTTTTGTTGCAGAGTTTTAAGAAACAATTTCATCACCGGAAACATTCCAACAGAAATAAAGGCCAACGGGTTAAGTTAATCTTCTAGCTTTAAATGCATTAGTATTGGCAATGGATGTTTTTTAAATGTTTATTGGCATATTAAAATGATTTTTTTTCGTGACTCATACTAAATTACAGCAATGTATTTTATTTGCCGTTATTAGAATTACCCTTTCAAGATTGGAAACTAAATATTCTATTAATCTATTATAAATAAATTAAACTTCAATTTTTTATTTATAATTTTTTAATAAAAATTATAAAAATATTAGTTGGTTAAAGCGAGTATGTCATTGGAGACTCAAATTCAAGTGACTAAATGATGGCCTGATTGTGACATATCGTTTAATATATTAAAAAATATTAATATATATATTTTTAATAGCTTTTAAAAAATATTAATAATTTTAAAAATATATTATATTTAAAGTGCAATTTATAATTAATGATACATTATCAAATTTATATATAAATATGTATAAATATTTAATATATTTTTTTAATTAGTTATAAGTGATGGGATTAAAAGATGTCCATTGGTATTAATCGAGATTATATATATATATATATATATATATATATATATATATATATATATATATATATATATATATATTATTGATATATTTTTTTGGGCAATCAAGAAATAATATATTAGTAAAACAACATATTGATAATTATACATGTATTCTCTTGTAAGATTAGAACCTTGATCTCCTCCTTAAAATTCGAGGTATTTAACTAGTTTGTCTTATAAGAATGAGATTTGATTAAATATTTATCAATTTATTTAGATAAATATAAAATTATTCAAGTATCACTTGATGTTTAACATTTAACATTTATTTTTATTTTTATTTTTTTGATGAGGAACCTTTTATATACAACATATCCGCAACATGTGAGGGGAGAGATTTGAACCTGGGCCTCTCGATAACTGGAAAGTTTTAACTACCCACTTGCTCTCCAACTCCTCTACATGAGCGGAGTACATGTCAACCCCAAATTCCACTAACAAAGACATAATAATATTCTTAAAAATATAAACACAACAATTGACAACAAACTACCGATAACAAATAGGACGATTGATGATAGACTATCAGTAGCAATAAACAAGATGACTGACGATTGACTATCGGTAGCAACAAATAGGATAACTGACGATAGACTATCGATATCAATATTGTTGATGATAAACTATGTACAACAACATTGGTGATGACAAACTATCGATAACAACAAATAGGATGACTAACGATGGACTACTGGTAGCAGTAAACATGATAACTAATGACTGACTATCGGTAGCAACAAATAGAACGATTGACGATTGACTACTGATAGCAATAGATAGGATGATTGATGATGGACTATCGATAGTAGTAAACACGATGACTAATGATAGACTATCAATAACAACAAATAGGGTGATTTATGATAGACTATTAGTAGCAAGTAAATATGATGATTGATGACTGACTACTGATAACAACAAATAGGATGATTTATGATGGAATACTAGTAGTAGTAAACACAATTATTGTTGACTATCAATAGTAATAGATAGGATGATGAATGATTGACTATCGATAGCAACATATAAAATGACTAACGACATACTACTAGTAGCAACAAATAGGACAATTGATGGTAGACTACTGATAGTATCCAAGATGATGAATTATGATAGACTATCTGCTACAACACTATTAATGATAGAATACTGACAACAACACTATTTATGATAGACTATTGATAGCTACATAGCCAATAACTAAAAACTAGTAGCATATCATTTAATGCAGCAATGTGTCAACACCTTATTTAATGCATGAATGCAAACAACTATAAAAAGACATGCATAGTTATTTTTCTATCTTTTTACACAATAAGTAGAGAAAATCCTAAGCATTCAAAACTTACCCAAAGCCTTCTAGCCTTACTCTAAACATTTAAAACTTACCCAAAGCCTTAGACCTATTACAACAATATCTACCTTTTCTTCTCACATTCCTCCATCAAAAATAATTTTAAAACATTATGTTTGCCCTCTCATTTTTGAAGTTCTAACAACACCTAAATACGATGGTACATGGGTCACAAATTTTGGCCTTCTAGGATTAATATGTATAATACGAGTAATAGTGTGTTGCTTAGCATTGTTAGATCCTACAACCATGAGGGGTCGATCGTCAACATGACCATCGATAAAATGACTATATCTTTCTCTATCAAACTTGTAGATGTTCACACATTGATAGGGCTCCCATACAAGGATTGTGAACCCATCACATTAAAGTACTCTTTAAGTGACGATGACAAAATATACTTGGAGACTAGCTTCGATCTCTCATTAGATTTATTGATAGGTAAAAGTCTCCTCTTCCAAATCTTCCAAAGTCTCCTCTTCCTTGCATTGAATAATTTTTAGATGTAATTATTAATTTTATCTTATAATTTTTTTTATAGCTCACTCTAATCCTGGAAGGCTTTCAATTTTCAACTGTTATAGACAATTTTCTTCGCACTATCATCGAGTTCTTCCAAGCATGAGTTGTTTTGTAAGGAATAAAAATGGATATTATATTCTGGGTATTGGTGTATTTGGTGCATTGTCTTACCCACAATAAATTCGACTAGTCTTCCTATATTTTCAATTAAATCAGAAATGACCTCCATAATGCCCATAGAAACAGTGGTGTCATTATTTCCACAACTAATTTTTACTTTTTTTAAGAAGCATATTACAATGTATAGAATACCTTGCTGCCAACCTCGCTACACCCAAACCTAAGGATAGTTGACTTGATAGTCGAAGAGGTGTAGGTAAAATACAAATTTTCAATAAAATAAGTTTTATTTAATTAAAATACATTTTTTTGTATTTATACTTGAATGCAGAGCATCCCCATATTCTACTAAAAAAGAGGCTACAATAAGAGGTCTTCTACCAAAGGTCACTGGAGATTATGACACACAGTCGGAATTAGAACAAATATTTATAGGATTTGCCAAATGTATGAAGTCTTCTACATTTTTTTTTTTTCATGCAGTTGCTTCCACAGCTGCATGTCAAGTGCACATCCATATTGAAGAAGTTAACCAACCCACACATATGACAGGTAATGTTACTCTTTCAAATGTTGCTTTAATTTTATTTGGTTCATTAATGTAACAACCCAAGTCTACCCACCTGGTTGTACCACAAAACAAACCAAGCTATTTTTACAAGGTAATTTTTTTGTTTAAGTTTATTATTAAACTCTAAAATGTGTTTTCATGTTCACAACAAACTTGTTTCACCTAATGAATCTATATCATATTATTTAATTAGTACAAGCATATCATACCACTTTTGTGTTCAAGACTGTTGCAGATAGTCACCCAAGTGGATGAGATTGGCTAAATCTTATGAAAAGTGACATTTTGTGGAATCAATTTGCCTCATTTATCATCCTCATATTCTAGCATTAGAGTTGATCCATAACAGGGGTTATCATCTAGGGCCCATAACACTTAGAGGGTAGATGCATACTTCCCCATCCCTATCATATTGAACCCTCGACTAACTGGTCGACTTATTCCAATATGTGTATGTAAAGGGATTAGCGTACATATATCCAATGTATAGCAAATTGTCCACTACCCAAAGTCAGCTAGAGCCATGTCAATATCCTAATCTTGTAATTGATCACACATGTCCATTGTGACTCACGATCATTTATCCCATATCAAATGTCGTGGTTGAACTAGCTAAATCAAATAAACATGGGACTTATCATAGTACTTATCGAGCAGTAACCTAGAGGTGGCATCCCATACCACCCCTCATTACCAGTTCTGACCAAGTCACATGTTTAGATCTATTCTATCAGACTACAACTGCTCTCGACACATTTTGTGTGCATGGGTGTATATTTTCATCTAATTCATACTTCCCGATGAATAATATCAAAGAGTCAATAAGTTTTATTTTATAAATACCAATTGGTAAATTTGAGTAAGTTTTGTTTAAAACAACCAAGAAAGGTTTTTTCATACTACATTATAGGTATTGCACAAGAAAAATACATTAGTTTAAATTTATATGATGGTCCTTTGGCTAACTATCACTTTCACGACCTAAGATCTCTAAGGATCTATCAAGTTAAATTCTCAATAATTTAAAATAATGATCTCTATGCAAAAACCAGAATTTAATTGGAGTCGATAGGTAACTATTACCATTTTTGTATTAATCCCTACTACCCAATGACCTAATTTTAATGCGGTAACCTACCACTCATTAGTTAAAATGCTTTTATCTCTGTTTCAATTTAGAAATATGCTAGTTCTACCATACGTCTATGATTCAAAAGACTTTTCCTTGTAAGATAAAAGCTAAATTATTATCTTAACCTTAATTAGGGTAAACATCTCCTTTCATTAGACTTCGATCATCCTAGAAATTTTTTGATTTTGACTCACAAAAAAATGGTCCCCTCTTACTTTTGGGTGCTGCCCTTTTTGTTAGCCAATTTAGCTATGAGCCACTTGAACTGTTTCCATTTCACCTATTAAAAACTATCTCTACTCAATAGCACTTTCCATCCAGTGAGTCATTACTCACGCTAGTTAGAGATTATATATATTTTTATTTATTAATGTTGTATATATTGTTTGACAATAAATATGCTAAGTTTAAAAGAAGACAAGGGATACTAAGTATACGGTAATGCAATTGTTGTTCCATCAATTCCAAACTAGTTATCTTTATCTGGCATTAACAAGAGGATAGTATACTCTTCTTTTGGTCATGCATTAATTTTTCAAATATAATTTCAAGTTCTACCAACTCTTACGTTACCCAATTTCAAATTTACATCACATATACACATATCCTTTTCAACATTGATAAATCACAATTTTAGTAGAATGAAACATAGACTATCATGTAATTCCTAGAAAAAGCTTCTCACATCTTATATTAACTAAATAGACTACCTTTTACCATTAGAGTACAGTAACTCGATTTAATCTTAAAATAGGTTTGTCACAATATTGAACTTCTTATACAACTAGATAATCTGCAAGCAATAATATTTTTTTTAAATATTGAAGAATATTTTTCCAGTGGTTACATACATTACCAAACATACACACATCTGCAATATGTGATAAATTAGGATAACAAGTCTAATATGTGATACATTACCTCATATTTTAAATATCTCCTAGACATAAATTAGGATAACAAGTCTAATAACAACTCCAGCTACGGATTTAGAAAAAATAAATAGTTTCAATAGGGTGACAACGATACCTAACATAGATCATTCATGAAATCTAGCACTGGTTTCCCCAATAATTTATACATAACATTACATAAAGTGGGTGTCATCTCCGGGTTTCACAATAGGATTAGTCACTTATGGATTACTCGCTCTAGTTTGTATGTCAGGGTAGACAAGTCTAACATTGCACCTTTCATTTTTTGAAGCTCAAGAACCAGGTTCACTCACTTGACCAGCAACGTGTCCAGAATTCAAACTTTCCTCAATAGGGATCAGATGCGGTCTTTCTCATATGCTTCTACATGCAACTACATGTAAGCTAAATATGCTATGCAAAAATTATAAATGATTGTTTCAATCACAATCAAACATCAAAACAACAAGTCATATTGCTTATAGACATCACAACAATATTCACTTAACAACAACATGTAATGTATCTCCTCCAGAACAATTAAGGATAAGTTTTCATTACAATACAACTTGTACCTATATTTCTCATCTAAGAATGCTATACTGTGCTCAACCCAGGTATTCTCAACCCAGACAACATAAAGTGAAGCCTCATACATATTTGGGTTATTGTTTATAATTAAGAAACAACAATAAACTTTCACCTTTATCCCACTAACACGGACTTATTCTGAGAATGAGATGTTTGCATGCAAGCAATACATAATGCATATATCATATATTATGACAACATAATCTTTCCAAATACACAACCATGTATTTCGATGGTGGAAAAAGTAGCCATAAGACTATAAATTTTCCTTAAAATTTACACAATATCCACACACAATTTCCATTTACATAACAATAAGAGTACAACATACACAATTTTCATCAAAATTTCAAGAACACAACTTGGTAGATTTTGCAGAGTTTATTTAGCTCTTCTTGAACTAGTTCTATCTTACTTTTGGCTCGTCTTCTTGTCCCACATCTCCCAACGAAATTTAATTCCCAAAGAACATATGCCCCCCTTACTTTTCAACCCCAATCCAAAAAATAGAAGGGACGTTAACAATCATGATGATTCCTTCTTTTTACGCACAAGGAGTTATGGCAAAGATTCACAAGCACTCATGGTCCATTAACATATAGTTAACACTTCGAATAATCCCACAAAAAACCAAACAATCATTCCACCATGTAAGCAAGATAATAATTATTATTATATTTTATTAATCTACTATTTTTTTTAATTTCCATTTACTAATTCTTTATATTAATTGCAACCTTCCAATCAGGAAATAAATAAATTTTATAAATCACTATATTAACTTATACCTCTTATTCTCATTCTTACTAGCATCTTGAAGCCTTCATCTGCTAGAAGAAGTTGGCTCCCATTACCTTCAGAGGTATTCGTTATTAACTTACACACAATAAAGTAAAACAATCACACACATGGAAATTACTTATGATACTCTACATGATATGGAATTTTTATGTGAGCCTCATGTACTCAAAGACTGAATCATCACTTCCCTTTTACCTTATCTGTCGATCCTTCTTCTACCCATTGAAGGCTATCCCTAATCCCGCATACACAATGAACATTAGCCGTATCACATTCCTATAGGATAAGACAAGTTTAATACACCATTTGTATTACAATAAAAGGTCGTGCGAAGAGGGTCGTTACATCCTCCCCCACTAGAAATAAATATAGTCCCTATGTTTAGTGCATGATCAAGTAGATCAAATATATTTTACATACAAATTTTTATATACACATTATTAATCAAACCATTCTATTTTCATTCATCATTCATTATATCATGAATAATTTTTTAATCTTAAAATTTTCAAGTTTGGAAAATTTAATTTGTTCACATAATGGTCCCAATTGCATTCAACTAATAATCCATGCACAACCAAAATACACATCCTCACACAAGCTAAGTTACTCTACTCAGTAATTCAAAACATACACACACTACACTACTCATTATCCAGTCTCATATCCATATGTGTATATACATATATCATCAAACGATATAAAATGTTTTTAAAATGTCTATGTTTACTCAAACAGATAAGGAAACTATTTTGCATATCTTCCACGTTCTTCCACGTGGCGTTTTCGTCCAAGTAGTGGTCCCATTGGACCTGACATTGCTCTATGCTCCTCTTCCTCAGGTTCTTGGTCCTAAAACCAAGTATGCGAATATTGCAAACTTTAATTTTTAGTGGATCGATCATCTTCAATTTGAAAACATCCAAAACATGAGTAGGATCAGAAATGTACTTCCTAAAGAGGGACACATGGAAGATATTATGGAATTTGGATCAGCTTGGTGGTAGAGCAAGTTTGTATGCAACATGGCTTATTTTTCCCATAATTTCAAATGAACCCACATATCTTGAGTCAATTTTGGAAGATTTTATGGAACTTTTAATCGGATTTACCCTTAAGAATGCTCTATATTCCATAGAATATTTCCTCAATGTTCTTTTGAGGTTCGCATAGCTCTTTTGGTGGTTTATGGCCTTCAACTTTTGCTAAATTCTTTTCAATTGATCTTACATGTCTTTTAAAATATTTGGTTTAATCACTACTCAATATTTTGGATTATTCCATGACAAGGGAGTCCTGCATTTTCTTCCATACATTGCTTCAAAAGGTGCCATACCTAGTGATGCATGATAATTTTTATTGTATGTAAACTCAACTAGGTATAAATAGTCTTCCCACTTTGTATGTTGATCCATACAATACATTCTCAACATATCCTCTAACACTTGATTCACCCTCTCATTTTGCACATCTATCTCAGGGTGATAGGTTGTACTAATATTCAATTTTATTCCCAATGCTTCATGCAAAGCCTTCCAAAATTTAGAAGTAAATCAAGAATCTCTATATGAGATTATGAATTCTAGGAATCCGTGTAGCCTTAACACTTCTATAGAAAATTTGCTTGCTATAGAAGGCGGATCATCTTACACATTACCAGGTATAAAATGTGCAACCTTGGTTAACTTATCCACAACTACCAAGATTGTGTCATGCCTGAACCTTGTTTTAGGCAAACCCACTATAAATTCCATTGATACCACCTATCATTTTTGTGTAGGTATCTCATGTGGGTACAACTTACTCGTTGGATGCAGATGTTATGATTTTAATTTCTAGCACTCTAAGCACCTAGCAATAAAATCAATGATATTTTTTTTCATACCTAGCCAATAATAGCCTTTTCTCAAGCTTTTGTGCATATTTACCCCTCCAGGATGCACCAAATAGGGAGTGTTGTGTGCCTCCTTAAGGATTGTTTCGCTTAATCCTCTTGTATTTGAAACTACCAACCTGTTCTTATAATACAACAAGTCATATTTATATACAAAGCTTGTATCCTTTCCAAGTTCTTGCTCAATTTGAGTATTACAAGATTGGCAAAACTTGTCTTTTTATTGTAAAATTTTTATTTGATCTAACAAATCATATTGATATTTTATCATTGTATCAGTATGCCCTCTCCTACTCAGAGCATCATAAACCTTATTCTCCTTACCCTTAATATACTCGATGCAAAAATTATACTTAGCTAGAAACTCCATCCAACGTCGTTGCCTGGCATTCAATAAGGGTTGAGTAAATATGTATCTTAAACTCTAGTGATTTGTCTTCAATTTAAATGGTTTTCCCAACAAATAATACCTCTAAATCTTGAGGGCATGTACAATAGCTTCCAACTCCATTTCATGAGTGGTATAATTTACCTCATGCCTCTTAAGTTTCCTTGACTCGAAGGTAATAACCACATCATCTTGGGTTAAAATCTCTCCTAATCCTTCAATTGATGCATTAGTACACACTGTAAACTTCTTGTTAGGATCGGGTAATTGTAAAATTGATGTGGTTGTCAACCTTTATTTTAAAATTCAAAAAGCCTCTTCACACTACTCTATCCATTTAAAGGCTTTACCTTTCCTTTGAAGGTTTGTAATGGATTGGGAAATTCTTGAGAACCCTCTGACAAATCACCTATAATAACCTACAATACCCATAAAAATTCGTACCTCATACACATTAGTAGGTGTTGGTCAATCAATAATTGCTTCTATTTTCTTGGGAGTGAGTGCAATCCCTTCATCTAATTGATAATTTATCATCTAATTATTTGCTTATTTAGGCACATTTGGGACTTTTATCTTAGCTTTAATAGAAAAATTGGCATCCTTAATGCTTTCCCATGTAAATGTATGATAAGGTAAACACCACCTTTCCTACATGCCTCAACAATTTCTCTTTCATATGGTTCTTCCCTTGGTTACTTGTTGGGTTCTTTTGGTATACATGTAAGGTTTCTTGCCAAGCACATATTGAATAGATGTGTCAACCTTGAAACATGGACCTCTCTTAATATTTAGGAAACCACTACTTTAGTATCTCCTTAATATTCATGTTCAACAAACTACTATGAAAGATCCTTGATGTCATCCTAACATTAGTTCTTGGCGGAGGTTTTCTTCCTTTATTGATTAGAAAATTATTACATTGTTTGGTAACATTGATTATGATATTTTTTTTGAATTTACATGGTGGAATCGGTAGCCGCCATGAATCCGAGCAATTTGTTCAACTTTTATGGTTGTCATAGTATTTTATGCTATCTACCTCGAAAGCTGCCACACAGATCTTTGCGTAGTTCGCCCCTATAACCACCATGCCACAATCATTTTTAAACCTTTTACACCACTGAAAGCACCAAGAAAGGGACAAGTGTTCATTCCAATGAGGCCCGATATTTGAACCTTGGACCTCTGTCCCCCTTACGGGGTTTGGTCAAACCAATTGGTCTACACCTCAAACCTTTAAAAAATATTATGATATTGTTACAAATGTCATTTCCTTTCAAATAATGAGTTGTAGATATAGATAGTGGATTACTAGTTCAAATACTTATCTCTCCTTGAGCAAATGGTGTATTATTGACATAATCATGATCCCAAGTTTTTTGTAAATTAAGTTTTTATCAAATTGTTGACTCTTTGGCAAGTCCTTGCATTAATCTCAACGATATCACTAATATATTATCATGATGTTGGTCTTGATTTATCCCTTTCTCTATTGATAATCAATGAATTAATGTTTTATTTTTTAATCATTAGATTAGAAATAAAATAATTGCTAAATTCTCCCATCATCAAATTGCTACAAAATGACTTTGACAAATCATTATTTGACTTTGCCAAATTTGAAGATTTTTTTTAAATTTGTTCAACTCATCCATCTTGGAGGAATATTGATAAATGTTTTAAAAGAAATAAATAAGAGAAAGTGACTAACCCAAGGCATATCTATCCAAATTTTCACATAGTTAAATTGAAGTATTTTCTTTTCTCTTTTATTTGTATCAATTTTTTTTTTCTTTTTTGTTTTCTAATTTTTGTTCTTTTTCTTTATTATTATTTTTTTAAATAGAAAGGGAATAGAAAAGTAAGAAAATAGAAAAACAAAAATATATAAAACTTTCATACATATTTACAACTCATGGTGGTTTCCTTAGATTAATCAAATATGTTTTAGGTGTTGTTAATTCACTAAAATTGGCAATAGTTAGTCATAGACATCTAGACCTCTTAGTTGGGTAATTGATATAGAATATTTCACATAGAATTAAATTTTATATGATTACTTGATTTAGCCTGATCTTCATCCCACTTCAAAACTAGATCACCTACCTTAAAATTGACTTATGTAGTTTTTTTATTAAATCATCATAAAATTGTTACTTAATGATGCCTAAATATCTTGAATTATTTCTAATGCTCTTGTTCCAAGAATAATATTTCATCTAGCCTTGCTTGCTTTATTGTATTGTTTGTATATTCAAGCTCCAAATGTTTGATCATTTGGAGTGATGAGAGCTCCAAATTGATTAGTAATGCTACTTTCATAAATACAAGTTTATAAATTGTTTTTCTTATAAATACCTTTAGAGATACCATATCTATACACAATGTTTCTTGAATTGCATAATTCAATACCTATGTGATTATGCAATTATTCTTTTTTATAATCCAAACCATGTTCATGTTAGTTGATTTAGCTAGAACATTTCCCTTAGGTAATAACTTAAAGAATACTTTAAAAAGATATCATATTCTAATACAAATTGAGTCAAATTTAAACCTATCAACACCTTTGAATTTTCTATAGTAACTGCTAAGGGAACAACAAATATGGTAACAATACCTTTTAACAATTGAATGACAACCTTTTGGTTATAATTCCTAATTGGAAAAACTTCTACCTAACTAATGAAATAACCTATTATTGTTAAAATCCAACCTTGACCAATGCTTGACAATAAGTTAATCTTACCAATAAATTCTAATCCCTATTGTTTAAATAGTTTAGAAAAAATGTTTGGTTGTAATGGCATTGGTGTTTTCCTTCTTTTTTCAACAAACATTGCACTATATGACCCATTGGAAGTATCTAAAATGATATTTGAAAAATAATAACCTATTTGTAGAATTTTACGTGTTACTCTACATGTCGAATAGTGACCATCTTCATCATGGTATTCTCATAGTAAGTCATTCACCTTGTCTTCTTTTACAAATATCATAAATAAACCATCATACAATTTTCAAAATAAAGCACCATCCATCAATCTATAATTAGTAGTCTTTTGCCTAAACTATTATTTTTCTAAATTGTTATAAGACCTTATGGAGCAATATTATTTTACATATATTCATTTATTTGATGCATACATCCTTATTAACCTAGGTCAATGAATTATTCCTTTGGATATTCTTATTTCATCGATGAATGCAACTTAATTTTTATGTACAATCTAAGATAAGTTTTCATACAATGCCTTCTTTGCACTAGATTGGTTGGTTTAATCTCTATGTCAAACTCTTGAATTTTGGCTATCCAACCTACTCTTTTCTCACACAAATCACCTTTCAAGACAAAAAAAACTAATGTGTGTATGTACCACACACATCATAGTCTTCCTCTATGAGATATAATGTCAAAATTTCCTCAATTATTTCATCATAGAAATAATTGTTCTTCAACGAAGTTCTATCTCTTCTCATAGTTTGCAAAGGCTAGCTCATGAAGGCTATCAAATGCTCCTCTTCATTTTTTATTTTTTGAGAGACTACTATATTGGCATCTATTCCAAACATATAGAGATTGAAGTAACTACTAAGATTTGGATTAACCTATGCTAGTTCTCTAGAAGTTGTCTTTGTTGTTTTGGAAAACATGTTTTCTTGCTTGTCTAAGTGAAAGTGGTTTTTTTTTAATATTCATAATTGATTATACCATCTAGGTAAAATCAGTGATAAACTTGCTTACCTAATTAATCTAACCTATGAATTATTGGATCGCTTTATTTGAAGATGGAAATGATAATTCCTAAGTTGCATCAATGCAATTGAGGTTAATTACAAATCCATCTTTAGAAACAATATATATTAGCAAATTTTCCTCCTATGCACAAAATATTAGTTTCTTCATATTCAATGGGATTTCATAATTCCTATATTTTTCAAAGACAACAAAAAGGTGTTCCATTTGTTTTCCTGTATTTTGATAATATATTCAAATTGTCTAAACATGTCAATATTATTTCACTAACCAACCTAACAAATGTTATATCTATTGTTCATTGAAAAGTTGCACCTACATTAGAAAGTCCAAAATTCATCCTTTGATATATAAATAAGGGTTTATATGTATCGGGTGTAGGATTAGGGTTAGTAGTATGGGTCACTTCCATGGTACTTCTAGCCATGGCAATGGCCATGGTACTTTGAATACTTTAGCTCATAATGACAACAATGGGAAGAAGTGGTGGTGGGTCAATTTTTTGTTTTCTTTCACATATGATGTTTTGTTTTATAGCATTTTGTCCTAGGTGGAAGACAACTTGTGTTGACATTTGGGGGTGGATCTCCTTGGTGTGACCTAAGGGCTTTTTTGTGCTCTTCAACTAATGTTGTGTTTGATGGCCACTCAGTGTGGTGTGATAGTGATCCAACGATGTGTGGGTATCTCTATAGGCTCTTGAGTCTAGTGGGTGGATCTATATTAGTGGATTTTTGCCATTATTTTTGCATGAAAACCAACTTTCAATAAAATTTCTTGAGCAATGGTTGCAAAGAGACCTAGGGCTCTTGATAGAGCTTGATCAATGGTCCATGGGAAGCACAATTATGGGTACTTTTTGCAATTATTGTGGCTTTATTTTTATTAGTTCATGGTTTTTTTAGCCTCACTCTCCACCCCATTGTTGTAAGGTCTATCTACTTTTTCAACCATCTTAGAGTTACTAGTGTGGACCACCGACATGGTGTTTCTATCCATAGAAATTGCCATGGTTCTCTTAATAGTTCAACTTATAGAAATGGAAATGGAAATAAGTGGTGGTGGGTTATTTTTTGTTTTTATTTCATGGGAAGAATTTTTGTTTACTAGAGTTTTAGCCCATGTGGTAGATGACTTGTGTCAACATCTAAGGTATGGATCTCCTTGGTGATGAGTGTAGCCCAAGGAATTTTTTGTGTTCTAAAGTCAACGTTGCATGTGATGACTACTTAGCATGGTGCAGTGGTGATCCAAGTGATACATAGGGTTTGCTATAAGCTCTTGAGTCTAATGGGTAGAACTCCACTGATGGATCATCACCATTTCTATCACATGGCATCTGACTTTCATTCAGGTTTCTTGAGTGATGGTTGTGTGATGGCATGTGGGGGGTATGATTGTTACCAAGGCTCATCTACTTTTTTTTCCAATATGTTATTCCATCTATAGTTTGTAAAGGGGATTTTTGTGTCAAAAACCTAGGAGAAATTAGATCATGAAGATCACACTAATTCTAGCAAATTTACTTTAGGATAAATATTAACCAATAGGTTCATAATTCCTCTCTTGCTAGTAAATTCAATCTCTTATTTTTATTTTCTAACTAGATGGATGCTCTGGTTTTATAATTGATTTTTATAAGGCTCCACCAAAAAACTTGTTTCTCTTTTATGGATTTTTTGAAAAAATCCATTTCCTTGTCTCTTCTAACATTTTGTGTCTAGTAGTAGTATAGATGAGAGGATAGTTTTCATGACTATTAAAAAGTAAACTAAGAATATAAAACAAAATTGATAGCCCCTAGATGTCATTGAAATCATAGATAGATTTGTGTATATGACAAATACCTTTGAGCTGCTTGACAAAGTTGCTAAAAAGGTTCGACAATTTTTTTGTTGCATAGGCATGAGAGGATGGCTTGATGGTTATGTTTGAAAAAAAATGTTATATAGGGAAAACCATGAAATATATAAATATATATATATATATATATATATATATATATATATATATATATTTATATATTTCATGGTTTTCCCTATATAACCTTTTTTCAAACATAACAAATCAAGCCATCCTCTCATGCCTATGCAATAAAAAATTGTCGAACCTTTTTTGCAACTTTTTCAAGCAGCTCAAAGGTATTTGTCATATACACAAATCTATCTATGATTTCACTGAATATATATATGTGTGTGTGTGAACCATCAATATTTTTGGATTCTTTGCAATATTTTAGGGGTTCCTAGTTCAATACTTTCCTATTTTACCTCTAGGTACCTATTTTACCAGATTAAAAAACTGTTTTCTTTCCATTTATTTTTTTGAAGAATTTGAATTATGAACAAAAAAATATTCTAAAGAATATCCTAGTTGGTGGCATGCACATATGACTAAGCAAGGGAGATAAATGTGACATGTGTTTGTATCATCTAGTGCATGGTCATGTGAAAGTGTACATGGGAGGTGGGCATAAAAGTGGGAATATTTCCTTTCACATCATAGTGGTGGCACTTTTTGTTTGTGTAAGCACCCAATCTAATGGAGCTAGGGAAGCCTCCCTTAAGGATTAGGGTCCTAGAGGTTTAATGTTTAAACCTTGTCTACCCAAACCTTTTGATAAGGATGATGACATCATTATACTAACTAATGATGTCAACAACTTTGACTTGGAAATTTGTGACAATATGGTGCATCTTTGATGGCATGACACTATGTGATAACTTGGAAGCTAATGATGATGTCACTACCTTTTTTATTACACATGCTTACATGGAATTCCATGATGATATGACACTTTGTTATGATGTGGCATCCCCATGATGATGTGGTAGCTAATAATGACATAACACTTGGTGATGATATCGTGATTACTAATGACATGGAAGTTAATATATTATTGAATAGTGTATCCCATGATGACATAGTAGGTGATGTCATAATCATTAACATGGAGGATGTTGACTTAGTAGTTGATGATGTGGCACCTAACAATGTACCCCATGATGACATGGTAGATGATATCATAATCATTGACATGGAGAATGTTGACATAGTAGGGGTCAATGAGTTAGGGGTATACATGAAAGGGAGAGCACCACATGGCAAGTATAAATATGGGATTGACCAATCACAATTCACCAACTTATAAAATCCATTAGCTGAGTAGTCACACATTCAATAGTAGACTTGGCAAAGCATGAATTTTGGAGTGAATTAGAGAACCATAAGTGGCATAGTTTGATTTATATATTTTAAAGAAAACCATGATGTGATAAGTGGTATAGTCTAGTTTGTTGATACACTACGTAGTGACCTACACAATCAGCACCTAGTTGGTACCCCTTACATAGAACAATGACACGTGGTGGCTTCCTATTTGTTAGTACTCTATGAAGCTAGTACTTAGTTGGAACCCCCTCAAAAACTCATGCAACTACATATGGTGGATTTCCTTTCATAGTATATATTGAAATATTTGTTTAGATTTTCAAGAGTTTTGGAGGTATTTTGTGTGATTCTAGGGCCAAAGTATTAGGGGCCATAACTTTTGTATACATAAGTATTTTGAGACTATTTTTTACTTTACATAGTTTTTCAAGATCTCTACATTATATTATTTATCTAGTCATAACTACATGTAAGATTTTATTTTTATGCAGGAAAGTTATGGATCAACATGTGCCTTTACTAATATATCCAACCTATGCTACTTGTTAGATCAATATTGAAGCTTTGCTCCTAAGCAAGGGGTTGCTCAAATATGTGAATGAGAAGCCTCTAGATATTAAAGAGTAAGCATGGTTGCTTAAATATGTTGTACAAGTCCCACTACTTGTCTTGATAGGTTTGGTTGGCCAAGTATCATTAGTTAAATCATTATGGTTTGTGTTTTTGGAAAGCTTACTTGCTAACTCAGTCTAGGTTGTGATTTATTAGTAATGGCCTAAATATTAAATTTGGATCTAATATATCTTTCATTTGACTAGTACCAACTTGTGGATTGGATTTGACTTGTCGATTATGATTGATTTATAACAAAGGCATGTAGTTAAAGCCATTGAATAATTGATGGGATATAATGCAGTAGGTCTCATCTAAAATAATTATGAATCAATCACATCTAGTAGAGTTTGCATCATTTGTGGCATGTTATATAAATGATGTGTTATCATAATATGTATGAATGGACTAGCTAAGGTCCAAGTTTTATTAGCTTGAATTGTGGTTGGAAATTCATTTTCACCAAGTTGACCTCTTTGGGTCAATAGAGGTAGAGAAACTAGTGATAAGGATCGAAAAAGTTCTAGGTTTAGGTTGGTTTTAGTTGGAGTTGCCATAGAGTGTTTTCTTTTTGACACAATTAGGATTGGTTCACCAAATTCGCATATCAACATAACAATAATTGGTTTCTTTCCCTTTGTAATTTATTTCATAAGCAATAAGTTGAACAAGTCAAATCTCTTTGTAATACTATTGTGTCTTTTACCTACACACAAAAGTTATCTTAAAAAATATTTAAAAAAATTAACAAAAATGAAACACACCAATTTAGGAATATGGTGAATCATAAATTCTCTTGGCATAAATTGCACTTTTTTTACTTGAGCAGAATTTTGTTTTAGTTGGCAAAATGACAAAGAAATTTTTTTAGAATAGATCACATTTTTTTCCTAAATTGTGAGTCATAATTTCATAAGTAAAATTTTCCCTTTCTAAAGAGTGAAAGGTAAATCACAACTTTTGAAATAACAAAGCACAAATTTTGGACTTAGAACATTTAATGGTCTCCAGAAATGTTGAATCACAAATTTTCAATTGGCAAATTATAATTTTGGTCAAAATATGTGCTTTTTGACATTTCAAGTGAAAATCACAATTCAAAAATGGTAAATTTTCCTTTTCAACATTGGGAAGTAATTCGCACTTTTTCAGGAGATGCACAATCTATAAATTGGAAAATTATAAATTTATACTTGCAAAATTTTTGAAGGTTGGATTGATCTCCTAGATGTACATAACCAAAATTAGTCAAAATTCCAACATGGAAATTTTGATGTGATTAAGAATTCATGAAAAATATAAAATTATAAATTTTATTTGGAGCACTTAATCTCAAAGAATTTTTGTTGGGTTTCATAATGAATTTTCCATCCCACAAAGTACATGTAGATCCAACAACATAGAACAAGAAAATCTAAAGGCATAGCAATCATATTTGATAAAATAATTATGATTATGTATGAATTAGCATAATACATAGACCCTTTAACATAAATCATAATATTCTAAGTAAAATTATGTAGATATCAAAATTTAGGGGTAAAGGGACTATGCAAGCCCTTGGTTCCATTATGCCAAAAACTAGAAGTTGAATGCAAAAATTATCTAGTTAGATTCATACCTATGATTTTATTTTAACAATTGGAAGGAGAGAAATTTTGTTCTTCCCAACCTATGAATTTAGGTTGGGTTCCCATTAATCATGCTAAATTAATCTAATTTAAATGCATAAAAGTAAATTTGAAAGAATAAGATATAAGAAATTTAAAGTACATGCAATAAAATATAAATATGATTATAACAACAAAAAGATTAGTGTGTGATTAATTAGCACATCGAAAGGGAATTGAATAATATCAATGAGATGAAATAATATAAATAATTTGTAATAGTAGAATAAAGGAATAATAGAAAGCAAAATTATAGTACTACAATCACTATGCATCCATAAATAAAAAAATACAATACTACAATCATAAGCAAATGTCTTACATTGTCTTCTATTATTATGAAAATGAACTCATAAGTATAAAATGGAGTTCACAAAATGTAGCTCTAACTTTCTCAAATGGCCTAAAGATCCTTACAATGGATATAATAGATCCTATTTATAGTAAATTATTTACCTAAGAGGTACCTAAGGTAAATACATTCTATGTATGATAAAATATCCAGTTTAGGAATATCTTTAAAAAAATGATGTATTACATACCTACCCCTAGTAATATAATGCACCTATAAATCTTGCATGCCTTCTTCTAGACATGATTAGGATCCCTACAACCCCAAAGTGGCACTATTTGAAGATAAAAGATCACTTTTTGGATGTTTTCCTAAAATTCCAAATTGGTTTGTCCTATCATGAGCCAAAATTTGTAAATCACCAATCTAAAAGTTACAATTTTCTAATTCTAAAAAATTGTGTCTCCATTTATAGAAAAAAATGCACTTTTATAACTAATTGTACTTTAAAGACAACCAAATTTTCAAATTTTTACCTTTTGAATTACTACTCTTGAGATTACAAAATTTAGTTTTCTTGTTCTTCATGGCTAATTTCGTGTGGGAATTTGAAGGTAGTAGCTAGGATACTACAGGTAGATATACAAGTTTTTTTAGTTTACAAATCCATGGCCTTAGTAGATCCCAAATTGAATAATTTTTTATGGCACAAAAATTAAAAAATAAAGGTAACATTTGGTAAATTGGGAATAAATTTCACGAATCAAAAGATAGAGGAAGCCTAGATATGATAAATTATCTCCTTAATAATATAGCTTCAACAACAAAAATAAATTGGAGATGGTGCACAAAGGATAATTCATTCTGTAGGAAATTTTGAAAAATAAATCTCAATTTAAAGGACCATTATCTTATCCCTAGGATGGCTTTGAAGGAAAAGGTCTCTCAATGTTGGAGAATACTACATCATTTGGTATTGTTGGTCAAATATCTGCCTAATCAATAAACACTGCATTTATGCGCCCTAGATACGACCAACATTGAAAGGTCGGAGGAAAGAGATGTCCTTTGTGCCAATCTCTAGAGAGGTTTGGTTCCCAAACTAATTCTAAAACTGGTTGAAGATTAGAGATGCGGGAAAAAATTTGGAAATAACAGAAAGATATGGGAAATATGGCCACTGGCCGAAGTGCAATAATGGTGTTAGACTTACTAGCAAGAAAAAACCCAAGCACAAATTAACATTTATGAAAGCAAACATAATAGAATAGGCTCATAATCTTGCCATAGAAACTATCAAAATGGTACTCCAACATTCACCTTCTCATTAGCAACTTTAAATCCAATGACAAAATTTAAATACAACAAAAAACCAGATAGACGAATGAAAATAGAAGCACAATGTACAAAAAGTAATCACACACAAGACCACTCGCGAATTTAGAAGTCTGATACCTTATATTAATGTGGAGAGCTTAAAGAAATCTCTCGCAAAATGTCTAACCCCTTTTTTTTTACAATGAAATTTTTCTAGTATTTATAGAGTTTTTTGCCTCTTTCATTTAATACATAACAGAACAAAATGTCCTGGGATCAGAGACACAATCAGCAAAATCCTCCTCGAATTCTTTGAAAATCCATTCGCCTGGGGAACAAATTCTTGAAAATCTAAACTTCGAACGGAGGTGCACACGTTAGGAGCAAACATTAAATTTTTTGGATCACTTCTAATACATTGGAAATCATGAAAGCTCGTTTCTCTTTGCCTTCTTCGTGATCCACAAAATGGAATAATTGGGGGCACTCTTCATTAAATGCTAAATTCAATTGTCTTGACCAAATTCTTGTTCGCCCAGGTTCACTTTTGCCTCGAGCTCTGTTTCACCCCTTTGCCAACTAAAAAGGTGCACACAATAATCTTATGAAATACGTTCACCTCTAGAAAGGGGTGAATGACACGTTCACCCCTGTGGAAGGGTGAACGCAACCTTGCTTTGCCATATATTTTGGTTCGCCCATGGGAGGGGCGAACAACATGTTCACCCTTTAACCACGGCGAACCTGATTTGAGTTTCCTTTTGGGCGTGCACGCAACTACATATCACTGAGGTGCGTTCACCCCTAAGAAGGGTGAACGACGCGTTCGCCCCTTTGGAAGAGCACACGTGACCTTGTTATTTTGATGTTTCGCATTTGAAAATATTTTAACTTGTTCACCCCTTTCAAAGGCGAATGGAGTGTTCACCTCTTCTCTGGAGTGAATGTAAATGCATATCAAATTTATCAAGTTTCTTTGGGATGAACTTTTGATGTTTCGCCTTTGTCTTCTCCATTTTTTTTTTTGAAATTCAGGCAAACATTTCTCCATTGAATTTTATAGAAATAAACTCAAAAGGGATTTCCCAAAATGCATTAGAGCTTGGTGAATAAGAAAATATTTAAAGTATTACATAGGGAAGCCAAAGATGCAAATATGTACTGTCTATATATTGCTGCCACATTCAAATATCGAATTGAAAAATCTTTAAACAAAATTCCCAATGAATACAAAATGGCCAACAGGTACATGCTAAAGTAATCCCATGGTACCTATGGTACAATGTGAATATTAGAATAGGGTTTGAGTCTATAGTTTATATTTGTGATTTATATTTCCACTTTATGTTAGTGTCTATGTGTAGGATGTGTACAAGTGTCATGTAATAGAGTGTTCATATGTGTAGATGTAAGAGTGTGCAAAGTTTCATAGAGTAGAGTGTGCAAGTAGATAGAGAGTCAAGAGTCATGCATACAAGTGGCAAGATGTGAATCCAAGAGGCATGAGAGGTTTGTCTTATGTGTGGAATAGGAAAGGATGCATCTCCTAAATATGTGAGAAGAGAAATAGACAAAGAGTCCAAGAGTCACCTTTCTAAGGTTATATTATGGAGATAAAGCTCCATGAAATGTATTTGAATATAGAGCAAATATCAAGATTATATATTTGACTCATCAATAATATTATGAGTATTTTCATTCAATAATATTGTTATATTGTTGAATGTTATGTTGATTTATATTATATGATATTTGTATGCATTGATATTATTTTGTAATTAAGTCTTCATTATATTTTTTATATGATCCTAAACATTTGGACCTAGTATAATCTAGTAAAAATCCAACAATGGTATCAGAGCTATTGTGAGTAGTTTTTACTCAAAGCCACCTTGAATGGAGAGATCTACAATCAAGCCAAGTATCTTGGAGAATAGTCTACAAAATTGACATTTAGGCCAAACAAGAAGCTTGGTAGAACTTTCTAACATATTGACAGTCAACCCAAGATAAAAGTTAGAGAGTTATGCTATTATAATCACATTTATTCTAACTTTGAGTAAGTAGATTCAAAGATAAAAGGTGTAGAATAAAAAGCTAGCATCAAAATAAAAAAAATTGGTTTAAATTCAAATTCAAAGCTTTAAAGAAAAATATTGATAGTTGAAGAGCCTCTGAGGATCATATTCTATTTGAGTTTGACTCAAATAATATTGGGCTTGAACTGCTACTTCAAGGATTGAGAAATTATTTTGAAGTAGTTAGGAGTTCATGAAATCTCTAAAAACAATATTTGGACATGCACAAAGAAGAAGAACAGGCCAAAAAATCAAAAGTAGAAGCACTTGATATTTTTAATTACATTAGACCCTGATATAATAGTCCACATCAAATCACATCTTTGGGAGAATGTAGTAGTTTGAAGAGTTATAGAGACTATGTTGATACAACAAAATAACTGAGCATATTCCAGACATAAAATAACTCAAGCAAAGACCTGAGAAGAATAAAATTTAAGTTGTGTTTAAGAACTCAATGAAAGACTTGAGAACAAAGAATTGTAGCCAACATTAAAAGCATTATAGCTAAAAAAGTATTGCAACCAACACATTGCAATCAACATTGAGAAGAAAGAAATATTACAGCCAATGTTAAAGAACTTAGGATGAGATCTGATAAAAAAGAAAAAAAGGATATACGTTAGGTTGAAGAGAAAACTCAGGCATAGATTCAAATCATATGAAATCACCATTGAACTAGGTATAGCCTATGATTAATATACTATAAAAATACCCATTAAGTGACATAATTTGAAGTCTTCTATCATCTACAATTTCCAAGCAATTGAATACCTTGCAAAGGAAGGAGGACAACAAGTAGTAACATCCTTTGAAAGCTTAAACGTTACCTTGGATAACGTATTGCATGGAAGAATGGATAGAAAAACTACAACAACATGGACAACGTGTAGTCTTTACTGATCACATCAAATTAGGATTGACAAGAAATCAAAGATAAGGCCTGTGATTAATATTTGGTGCAAAGAGTATGAATTGGGAAGATAACATTTAATATTTGGGCACACATTAGACATTAGTTCATGCACATTATATTTGGACATTAGAAAAATAGAGAAATAAGATAAGGAGCAATTTAATAAAAAGAATTTGGGAGTTATAAGGTTAATTTTACAAAATTAAAATTGGAATTAGATTCTTAAAAATTGAAGTTGTTTTTGAAAGTTATTGATTGGGAATTGAAATTATTTATTGTTTAATTAGGGATTCAAAAGGAATTCAACTTCAAAAAGAATTTGAATTTTTTTTATTATTGCAAATTGCCTAAAAAAATGCTTTGAAGAATTTAATTGATTACAAATTAAGATTTGAAGAATTAAATTTGCAAAATTATAAGTTTTGAGGGATAAGGTTTTCGACACCAAAATAAAATTTTGAATTTCAAAAACTTGTTTTTTGAAATTTTAAAGATTAATTTTTTGCATATTTGTGGGTGGAATTTTGCGTCCCTTCACCCACTTCTTTTCACAATATGATCCATAAAAATAACTAAGTTTTGGAGCCAGTCCCATGCACAAATGATGCTAGGAGTGGTGGTAAATTTTTTGATAGGGCGAAATATCTAGTGGCCTTAAGATGTCAGGCATATCTCAAAATCTCACCTTGAGATAATGACCAAGAAGGGTGGAGCATTGTTTGACCAAAAAAGTCATCCCAAGGTGCCCCACTAAGTGCCAATTTTGGTTAAGTAAAATGTGGACGGATAATTGGGCAAATGAAAGTCTTGGGTGGTTCAAAAAACCCCACCCTAGCATCTGGATGGAGAAGTGATATTCCAAAACCCCACCCTGAACATTGAGTAGGAAAATGGTATGGCAATGGTTCATTGGCGATTCCCAAAGTCTCACCCTGCAAGAAAATATAGAGCCACTCGAGTGCAAATCTCAATGGAAAAATAGGCACCACCACACTCCCAAAGATAGTCAAAGGCCCACCTAGAGCTTGAGTGGAACATTGGGATGGCAACAACAAGTAGGTGTGCCTGAAACCCCACCTTGATGTAAGAAAGGTATAAGGCAAAATTTTGGAATGATAGCAAGAAAAGTGTGAGTCTCGAACCTCTACCCAATGCTAAAGCCACCTCCTGCTAGAAGGAATATCGAGATAAAGAAGTTAATGAGCTCAGTTACCCAGGCACAAATAATTGGCTAGCACATATGGATCCAGGTGAATCCAATGGGCATGCAAGAACTCAAAGTTTCAACCCTCCAAGAAATTAAAACCATTCACTTATTTTAAGGGACAAGTAGGTGAAAATTTATGGCCTGCCAGGAATGTTAGAATTATCAAGGGTTCATATCTACGCATAATCACCTACCTCTTTTGGACATTCATAATTCTTACAAGAAGTAGAGTACTAGCTAGGCACCTATCTGTCTTAGTCATTTATTCCTATTTAACACCATTAATACATGTAGTGTGAATTTATTGTAAAATGTTTATAAATACTAGAATGCCAACCATTCCATAGGGTAGCTCTTTTGCCATTACAATTCATATGTAAAGCTTTTCCATTCTAATAATACAAGTTTATTAATTTTTGGTCTCCAAATTGACTCTTATGTATGAATATAAATATTGAGAGTTTATTTTTATTAAAGCTATCTAAATGTTTTGTGATAATTCTGCTATCTAGATTTCCCATGTCTCATTTAGTGGTTTTGGAATTTGCTTTCAATAGAGTGCGATAAGAGATAGGTAAGGGTAATTTTGGTTGATATGTTAGGTAGTTTTCTTGTGTTTTTAGCAATGGCATCTACTTGATGCGTGTATTTATTGATATGGCTATACCCGTCCTTGTGAGTTCTAGCTACAATCTCTTTCCCATTTCTTTTGTCCCTCATTTTCTCCTTATTTGTGGCACAAGTAGCTAGGACCAAGGAACCAGCCTTCTCTTAAGATCAACCACGAGGTCCTCTAGCCTTGTAGCTATTTAAGGTTGGTCAAGGTTCAGTGTACGATCTTCTGTTGATGTTGAATTTCACACCAACAATTTTTGGTGACTCTTTTGGGGAACCAAAAGGTCTCCATATTTCAAGGAGATCAAATTTTTGTGATACTCTGGTCTATCCATATCTTTTCAAATTACTTGGTGACTCCTCTAAGCGAGAAATCTAGATAATAAGACCATTTGCCTCTTCAATGCTCTAAAGGACTCAAGATTTGATGGGTAGTCTTGACTTTGTTGGCAAAGAAAGTATGCTCATATGGTGACTCCAAATCAAAGCAAATATTTAATATCTTTGAAGACCAGTGCCTCAATGGCTCAGCAGTTCTATCCTCGATGGGATTATCCTGGCCCACTCAATATCTAATGTTGGCATGATATTCCTAAATATACCTTGAAGACTACCAAAATATGGTGGCACGAAAGGAGATTCTTTGAAGCACCTTGAAGATATTGTTGCTTTTGCGACCCTCCATGGCATTACTCGCGAAGACATCATGATCAAATTGTTGGTCCTATATTTTGAAGAAAGGGGGTTAATGTGGTACAAATATCTATAGAAAAAAAATATTTTCTCATGGGCTAACTTTGTGGAAGCTCTTGTTGACACATTTGACAGTGTCAAGAACCCTTTCTAATTGATTATACAATTCTCATTTATCAAAAGGTCTCCTCTTGATAGTGTCACAGACTTTAATGTATGATTCAAGAGGAGTTGGAAGAGGATTCTCCTTGAGTACCAACTATATTTCACTCAAGCTTACCTCTATTATATTTGGGCTTTCAGCCCAAATATAAGTCTCCTCCTTCATTAGTTCGAGGAAAATATATTTCCTCAAATATTTCAAAAGGATTTACAAGTTGAGTGAATCATGTCCTAAGCAAGGACGGTGCCTTCTAGAGATTCCACTCATTCATTCCCCCTTTCAATGGTCATTCCATCATTTATGGTAGCCCCATATCTAACAACATGGGGTGGTCCATACAATAATTTCCCAAAAACTAACCAACTTGAACTAAAGAACTCCTACGGGTTGGTTGGAGGGACTATAGGTTGGGAACCACTTGCACAGTATTCATGATGGCAACCATTTGAAACTATGCTGGAATAATATCCATAAGTATGTGAGTCTCATAAATGGAGAGGGGTTCATCCTTTGAACCTACACACAAGAAATGCAAGCATGTCCCTTACAATTAACAATCTCATTGTTTGTAGCTCCATGCAGGATCTTGAATGCCTAATGGTGTTTCCCACTAGAAAAGGGTTCATGAAATTACACCCTTCGTGTAGCCAATAATTCACAAAGCAAGAGCTAAGTCATGCCCTATAAATTTTTGACCAATCAGAGGGTAGGCTCTGGAGATATGTTGGAAGAAGGGCCATCCCATAAAGGGACCTGCTATGGCTCTTTTTCCTAGATGTCTCCTGCCAATCCAGTGTCCATCTCTTTGATCCATTCAGATTGGAGAGGCATCAATTTCAATAAAATAGCAATTATGATGGAGGAGCATGTGGTAGGGATCACACATCAGGTGGATCCTGAGAAATGGTTACATTGGAATCTGTTGCCACACAAACCAATATCCAAAAATAAATTTCACGTGGAAATTTTAGTTGCCACATTGGTTATTCATTGTCTAAGTATAGGAATGGTCTAGCCATATAACACATCAAGTTATGGTATTTTTTTAGATTTGAATGTTTTGGGGCAGTACCAACTTGACTATGAAAACTACCTCAAATTCAATGCAATTTGGTCTAATCACTGCAGGTTCACAAGATAATTTTGAGAATAAATCATCGGTTCTAACATGCCAATTATAACGTAATTTTGTGTAAATAGCTAACAAATAAATAAAAGTGTGGAAGACATATGACTGCACAATAGCTAACATTATCTTATACCAAGGTAGCTTGGTAATCAAGGCTTCTAGGAAGAATTTTGGATTTTGAAGAATTTTCCCCTATGTTTGATTTTGTTTTCTCTTTTTTACTTTGTTTTATGTGTTTGTGTTGTTGCCCCATAGGCCAATGGATGAAGACCATAAACACGAAGAGCTTTTGTGCAATCCCTAGAAAGGATACTTTTGTACAAAGAAATATTAGCATGACCTTGCATAAATATGAGGCATTAAAATGGAAAGTTTGTATCCATCTGAGTGATCTATGTCATGTCGAGATCTTCGAAGACAATTTCATTCCTCAAGTTGGAGAAGAAAATTGCTCTATAAATAAATTATTATGCACAACAATAGCAACTCTTCAGACATAATGCATTCAAAAGTGTCACTACAATCGAGTCTTCTAGGAAGAGGTAGTGATGAGCAAAATATTTTCCTACTGGATTACATCAGAAAGAAGGGTTGCATCAAGGCTAACAAATGTATTTGGTATTCTATCTATTCTTGAATGAGTATTGGTCTCTAGTGGGGTATGTTTATGGGAGCACGATCTATGGGGGTGTCCCATTAATCGCCTTCATGTTTGTGTTTTTACTTTTCTATATTCTTCTCTCTCCTCTGTCCTCCCCTCTTGTTTGTTGTCACTAACATCTTCGATTAATGGTTGTCGTCTTCTTGCCTATATTGCTTCTTGTGTCTTCTCATTTCCTCTTGTGCCCTCTTGTTTTCTTTCCCTAGTTTTGCTTGTTTTTTTGCCTTTGGTCCCCCTTATTTTCTTACCTTTCATCATGTTCTGTCTTGTTTTTTATCTTGCATTGTCTACCACCCTCTTTTATATTGTAGGAGACTATGTATTTTTGTCTACTCGCTTGTCTTTCTCTCCTCTCTTCCTCTTATTATTTCTTTGTCCTTTTGTTTGAAAATGCTTCTAGTTGTAGCTTTCTAGGTTCCTTTTTCACAAGTGAAAATTCCTTATGAGTTTCTAGGAGTGTGGGTGAAATTTTGCATCCCTTCACCCACTCTATTTCACAAGATGATGATCCATAAAAATGGCTAAGTTTTAGAGTTAGTCCTATGCACAAATGATGCTATGAGTGACGATAAAAATTTTGATAGGGCGAAAGATCTAGTGGCCATAATATGTTAGGCATATCCCAAAATCCTACCTCAAGATGATGACCAAGAAGGGTAGAGTATTATTCAACCAAAAAAAGTCATCCCAATATGCCCCGCTTAGTGCCAATTTTGGCTAAGTAAAAAGTGGACAGAAAGGAAAAATGAAAGTTTTAGGTGGATCAAAAAACCTTGTCCCAGCATCTGAGCAAAGAAGTGGGATCCCAAAACCTTACCCTGAACACTGGGTGGAAAAATGAAATGGCAATGGTTCACTAGCAGTTCTCAAAATCCTACCTTAAAAGCAAAGATAGAGAGCCACCTAAGTGCAAAGCTCGACAAAAAAACAAGCACCTACCACACTCCTGAAGACAGTCAAATGACCACCAGAGCTTGAGTGGAACATTGGGATGGCAACAACAAGTAGGTGTACCCAAACCCCGCATTGATGTAAGAAAGGCATCGAGAAATTTTTTGGGATGATAGCAAGCAAAGTGTGAGTCCCAAAACTCCACCCAATGCTAAAGCCACCACTTATCAGAAGAAATCCTGAGAGAAATAAGTTAATAAGCTCAGTTATCTAGGCATAGGTAATTGGCTAGCACATAGGGATCTAGGTGAATCCAACGAGAATGCAAGAACTCGAAGTGTCAACCCTCCAAGAAATTAAAACCAGTAGCCTATTCGAAGGCGCAAGTAGGTAAAAATTTATGGTCCGTTAGGAATTTCAGAATGATCAAGGGTTCAGATCTACACATAATCACCTACCCCTTTCATATAGTTGTCATTCTTCTAAAAAGTAGAGTACTAGCTTATCTTTCTCATCCATTTCTTCCTGCCTAGTGCTATTAATGCATGTAGTTTGAACTTTTTGTTAAATGTTTATAAATACTAGAATGCCAACCATTATAAAGGGTGGCTCTTTAGCGATTATAATTCATATGTAAAGCTTTTCCATTCTAATAATGCAAGTTTATTACTGTTTGGTATCCAAATTGACTCTTATGTATGAATGTAAATATTGAGAGTTTATTTTTTTTTAAGCTATTTGAATGTTTTACGATAATTTTGCTATCTGTATTTCCTGTGTCTTATTCAATGGTTTTGGAATTCTCTTTCAATAGAGTGCAATAAGAGATAGGTAAGGGTAAGGTTGGTTGATCTGAAGGGTATTTTTCTTGTGTTTTCAGTAATGCCATCTTCTTGTTGTGCTTATGTCTTGATGCGACTATACCCATCCTTGTGAGTTATGGCTATGACCTCTTTTCCATTTCTTTTCATCCCCTATTTCTCCCTTATCTATGGCACAAGTAGCTAGGACCAAGGAACCGACCTTCTTCAAATATCAACCATGAGGTCCTCCAGCCCTGCGGTTGTTCAATGTTGGTCAAGTTTCGGTGTACGATCTTCCACCGGTGTCGAAGTTTGCATCAATAATATTGAATATTAAAAATTTAATAAATTGAAATTCAACCTTGGATCTATAATGTTGTCTAATCTATAGGAATTAAAATTGAATTTTCATATTTGAAGAAATGGATCTGAATAAAAATAAAAAATACATTCTAGGAGTATGTATTGATAATTCAAGATTCTCATGAAGATATGAAGTGTTTTTTAGGATAACAGAAATAGGGAGTAGCATAAGGGAACAAATTCAAAATATGAACTTCAAGCAGAGCGAGAGCTAGAGAAAGAAGACAAAGACAATAATCAAATATTGAAGACTAAAGTCTTCAATAATCAAATCATGTAATACAGGTGGGTGTTTGAGAATATTACATTATTTGGTACATGCTAATGTACCCCCATGGTATCTATGGTATAATATAAATATTAGAATAGGGTTTGAGTCTATAGTTTAGATATGTGATTTATATTTCCCCTTTATTTAAGTGTTTATGTGCAGGATGTGCAAAAGTGTCATGTAATAGAGTGTGCATGTGTGTAGATGGAGTGTGCAAAGTGTCATAGAGTAGAGTGTGCAACTAGATAGAGAGTCAAGAGTCATGCATACAAGTGGCAAGATATGAAGCCAATAAGTATGAGAGGAATATCTTATGTGTGGAATAGGAAAGGATGCATCTCCCAAATATGTGAGGAGAGAAATAAACAAAGAGTCCAAGAGTTACCTTTCTAAGGTTATAGTATGGAGATAAAGCTTCATGAAATGTATTTGAATGTAGAGCAAATATTAAAACTATATATTTGACTCATCAATAATATTGTGAGTATTTACATTCATTAATATGGTTATATTGTTGAATGCTATGTTGATTTATACTATATGAGATTTGTATGCATTGATATTATTTTGTAATTAAATTTTCATATGATCCTGAATATTGGGACCTAAGATAATTTGGCTAAAAATTCAATAATGGTATCAAAGCTATTGCAAGTAGTTTCTAGTCAAAGCCACCTTGAGTGGAGAGAGCTACAATTAAGCCAAGTATCTTGGAGAATAGTCTACAAAATTGACATTCAAGTCAAACAAGAAGTTTGGTAGAGCTGTGTAATAGATTGACATTCAAGCCAAGACAAAACTAGAGAATTATGCTATTAGAATCACATTTATTCTCACTTTGAGTGAGAATATTTGAAGACAAAAGTTGTAGAATAAAAAGCTATCATTGAAAAAAATTCTGGTGTGAATTTAAATTCAAAGCTTTAGAGAAAAACCTTGATAGTTGAAGAGCCACTAAGGCTCGTATTCTATTTGAGTTTGACTCAAATAATATTATTGAGACTTAGCAATATCACGTGGCAATCAAGAGCTTGAATATTAAATCTTGGGAGCCATTACATTCTCTCTTGCATTGGAATCTCACTCTTGTTGGTTGAAATCAGTGAAATTTAATTTTGCTTTGAAAAGGAACTAATTCCATCGAAGGCGCATCAAAAATCATCGAGATCGCTCAAGATTGGAGGACGTAGCATTTAATCCTTGCAAAAATTTTGGATCATGGCTCTTTGCTGCCCCAAGCATTCAATTTTATCAATCTTCTCCTTTCTCAAAAATATCTGTTGTTATGGTGCTTCTGAGAAGAACACTACATTGATGGTTGCCTCCAAAGCCAGAATTTCACCTTTCTATTTCAATTGATTTTGCCCTTGATATCTTCTAGTTTGAATGGAAGTCAAAAACATGAGTTTCGCCCTTAAACATACTTTCACCTGCTTCCTGGGTGATTTCACCTCAAAAATGATAGGGAACGTCTTCTACGAAAGAGGAGGCAAAAAATAATTAATTTCGCCCCTGAAAGGGATGACAATGATTTTCATCCCAATCTAGGGGTGACGTTGACTTTGACCAGTAAGAAGACTGCATTTTTGGGGACTTTCGCCTCAAGTTGTTTCCTCTTGGATTTTCACCCCAAAGAGGGATGAAAAGGATTTTCTCCTCCCTCTGAGGGGCGATGTTGACCTTGAATTCCCTTTTTATGCCTGAACGACGTCATCCTCATTCTTGCACTCTGAAAATTACTTTTATTGGAGTTTCACCCTTGAAAGGTGTGAAAATTATTTTTGCACCTGTCAAGAGGCGATTTTGATTTTAACTACGCCCACTTCATTCTCCTTTATATTTTCGACCCACAGAAGCTATTGATTGGATTTTTACCCCTAAGAGGGGCAAAACTGATTTTCGCCCCTTTCCAGGGGTGACGTTAACTTTGACTTCTCCTTTACTTGCACATTTTTTCCTTCTCCACTTTCAACGGGTGAAATCACTTATCAAGATAGTTTCACCCCAAATGAGGGGTGCAAAGGACTTTCGCCCCTCCTTGGGGTGAAAATGTTTTACTTCAATTTTTGGTGCCTTCACCTTGAATGGAAAATACCGAAACGTTTCTTGAATTAATCACTTCCTTCTTACATTTCATCTATGAGCACCATTAATTTCTACAGGGAGAATTTACTAGTGCATTTTTGAAAATGAAATTAACATTTTTATTTTAATGGAAATGCTTACAGGAAGGAAACAAAATATTTCATTAAAATCATAAAAACAACAGAATTGCATCATTCATCTTCTTTTTTCCTTTCAAAATTTTACAACAAAATTTAGTGTGGTAAAATTGCCAACACTTTTGGTGGCTCTCGGGGTATTCAGTTCTTCTGAATGCAATCGACCCCAGGCCTTCATCCATTGGGCTCAGCTTATCAGTACCACCAACTACATCAATTTTTTCGATTGTATTAGATGGAGTGTTTGATGTTGCAACCTCCTTCTTCTCGCTTGTCTCTTGCACCTGCTTCTCGTATCCTTCTTGTTGTTGTGCTTTCACTCGTACTTGGGGTTCGTGCTTGGCAAGGCTCTCACTTGTAGCTTCATACACAGAAACTACTTCGGTCTAGGCATCATCTATGAATGTTGAGAATGTACTCAATGAATCTTTGACAAAGCACAACGTCTCAACCTGATCTAGGCTAATGTTGTTAGCTCTCTGTTGTAGCTCCAATAAGGAAGATTCGATGTGGGTGAGCCTCTCCATGCAAGGAAGTGCTTGTTCCTCTATTATTGGTTCCTCCCAACCATCAATTTTTGAAGTATCTTCTATGAAATCTTGTCAGGTCATCTTCAATTCTTTTGTTGGCAATAACTCATCCTGCTCATCAATGAAGCTCAAAAACCCAGCATTGGCTAGAACCTCAAAATATACGAGCGAAACACAATGCTCCTGTTCAAACATAGTTATCAACTTTTGGGCTTCTCTTGCTAGCTCCAACTGAGCAAAATAGCCATGCAATATCATTCTAGCCTTGGACCAACTACGATCCATCCCGCTCATCGGCTTAACCTAGAAATCAAAGTTCGCCAATGCTTGAATCTTTAGCGCCATTTCCAGTTTTGGTTCTAGCCTCTCTTCAACATATTCCAAAGTTTTCTCTCCAAGAAAAATCACTACTCGAGCCTCATGAATGTACATGAGAACCTTGAGTGCATCCATCACCAAAGTCACACAATATTTCAATAAATGGCGATGAGTCTCTTTGATTTTTTCCTTGGAGAAGCCTATTGATTGCGTGGCTTTCTCAGCCAACTATTTTTGCACAACCTCAAGTTGGGTTGTTAATGCTTGCACTTGTTTCTTCGCTCCTACCCAAGCTATCTGGTAGCCCTTGGCTTCTTTCTCCCATTCCTCTACCTTCTTCTACCAGTGCTCTACCTCTGATTTTGTTGTTTCTAGCTGATCTCTACTTTTGGCCAGAGCATCATTCAACTCAATAATCTTTGCCTCAACCTTGAAGAAACTCTTCTTGTAATGTTCACCATGCAAGTAAAGAGAGCTCATGTCCACCTGCATATTCCCCAACTTTTTGTGGTATCAATATTCGTCAGGTCCTCTGTAATGACTTCACAAGTGTAATCACTTGAAGTCATTTCTCCTTGAGGCTTTGGACCTGGGGAATCATTCTTACAGTATGAGACTCCATTGTTTTAGGGTCAAAAGTGACCTTCTTCAATGCCTTTTCTGGAGCCTGAGCTTCTTTTCTCTTACGGCTCTTCAGCCATTGTGATGCACTTAATCAGGCTTGGCTCATCTTCATCACAATAGGATGCTCTGGTACAATATCTATCTCCGGCTCTATCAACACTTGCAACTCAAGAAAAGGAGTAGGGGAAAAGCGAGCCTGCTGAAGTTTTGGCTCAGGAAGAGAAGTGGAAATGGGAATGGTTGATGGAAGTGAGGGTTTCAACTATAGTTATACTCACTCGAGGAGGAGCTTGCGTACTTATAGTCATGGTGGAAATAATTGGAATGGAGGATGAAGGAAGCGAAAATGGGTTAGGACTAGATGCGAAAGAACTGAAAGAAAGGGAAATAGTAGAAGTGGGAATAGAGGAAGAGGGAGCATCAGTGATTGGGGACTAGGAAATAGGAAGTGAAATGGAGGTGGTAGGTATACCAAATGGAGGGGATACAGAAGCAACAACTACAGAAATGGGTGCAACAGTCATCGAATTCTCAAGAGAAAGGGAAGAAGGTATAGAAAATGTACCTTCGGGCTCGGACACCTTCTGAGCTAGTGGTGAGGGTGATTGTGATGTTGGCTCACCCTTGTTTTGCTCCTCCTCTACCTCCTTCTCTAGATCTATGACTTCCATGTGTTGGACAAATTGTTCTTCCTGAACCAAAGGAGGCTCTTCTAAAATGTTAGCCTGTGTGACTTCACCTGTGGGAGGAGGGTTCACCCCAGATGAAGGAACTACTTCTATTCTAGGCCTTTTAGATATTTTTGGGAAAGGGGGTACCTCACGCTTATTCTTCTTCTTCCACTGGAGTTGCACTTCTGGTGATGGTTGTCTTTCTTCTTCCATAAGTGGTGCTTCTTCAACCACATGTTGCTCATGTTCATCCACGATCTCTTCATTGTCAGACCTTTGAAAAGTTCGAGGTACAATCTTGGTGAAAGAGATTGGTTGGTAGCCATCATAGTACTCATCATAGACATCTAAAAATACCTCATCCATTACCATACCATAAGGTGACCCGATTTTCCCTCTATGGGCCCTCATAACCCACCAGTTGGTAATCTTTTCTTCAATCCAAGTTGGCAGTTGTTCTTTCATCCTATCAAACAAACCTAGGGGAGGAATTTGATGCTTGTGAACCATGGGGTTGTACTCAACCTCCATCTCATAATAATCATGCCATGGTGGAAGTGGCATCATCTGATCAACATGCCATTCAAGATCATGCCCTTCTAGATTATTTTTGTGTCATTGAATATCAGGTCTGGGGTAGCAATGAAATTTTTTGGCATTAATAAAATCTATGAACCAACCCAAAGGATCATACTTCCACCATTGAGGTAACTCCACCATGCCCATATCTGAGAGTGCTTCATTAAGCAATTTATTTTGGCCGACTTGGTCAACTTCGATCCCATCAAAGTGAAATGGCATGGTGCATGTGGTCCTCTTGCCTCGTCCTGCCACATAAACTTCATTAATGTAGTCAGTCTATCGGATGACTTCCATTGCAAAGAGGCACTCGATAGTGAAATAAGGAAGGAGAAATGGCTTGCTAATGAAGCCAAAAATTCGCACCACAATGCCCTACATCAATAAAAAGATATCTCCTTTCTCCTTAGTGACAATTTCTTCCCTCATTGCCTTGGGCACTCTTTCACTTGTGCAATAAATGAGTTTGAGGGTAGGTACCAGGAACATGCGGTTAAAATTGTAAAATGATTCCCCCTAGACAAGCTTGAAGTCCATGAATATATTGGCAGCTTGTTATCTACCTCATCAGTCTATTTTACTATAATAAAATAAAAATGTTGATGCATATGGAAGAAGAAATACCAGGCCAAAAATGAAGCATGCCTAAACAAAATTGCTTCTTCACTCTGAATTCTCTCCAACTGGGTATGCATTGCTCGAGCCACATAATCCACCCAATCAAAGAAGATGGGATTTGTGCTTGCTTGCAAAGTTGTAGGGGCATAAAATTCCACTTGTGAAATGCACTGCACCATCACTGCTTGCCATTTATACATTGTGGTATCGGTAGGAAGACCAGATACCCAAGCCAACATAGAATACATATCTAAGCTTTTAAAATCCATCAAGGGTTTTGATAGAGCTGGAAACTCTCCGAACTGGGGTACCTTTATCAATTGGTTCTCCATGAATTGGTGCAATGTCATAGTTGATTGGTACCTTTCCTCTTGCTCCTTGAGATTCATATTTTTGAACATGACATCCGAGGAAGGCTTCAACCCACAAGCAAACTCCTCTCTGATTGTGCCAAGTGAAATAGTGAATAATTTATCTCCCTTTGCATTGTGGATGGCCCTAGTTGCAGGCTGATAAAATTTTACAATTGCCATAATCAGCTCAGGGTAAGGATGCACTGGTGTACACAAGTACCAGGAAATTTGTGCATGGTAAGCAACTGTTAATGGGCTTTTCGATGTCAATCCTTGCCTAACTACATTCTCCATGTCTAAGCACAATTTTTCTATGCCTTTGTTCGAGATTGAACAATCTCCAATATTGGCCAATGTTTTCGAATATGGATCGAGCTCGGTATATTCATGTCGCCTAACTTTTTTAGCTTTTTTACCACCTTGTGCTTTTTTTGGCTCTGCAACTTTCTTCGGATCAGCTATCTTCTTCCCCATATTCGTATCATAGCTCCCACTGGAACAGTCTGGCAAACCTGCAACAAAACAGTGCTTTGAATGGCAACCTTACAATACTCATAGAAAAATATTCTTGTTCTACAAGCTTTCGCTTCACCTTTCTTATATATTTCACCCTCAACTATCAAATTTATTGTAGGTGGTGCACTCAAGGGATTCATATGAACATGCATCTTGGTTCTTGTGCCCTACACATTTTTTAATAATTTTTTAAACTGCCCCTTAACTATAAATAACTTCCTTTCGCCCAAAATCCTCTTCGAACCTCGTGCTCGACCGCCTTTAACTTCAAAGGGCACAATCTAGATATCCAACGACTAATTTCAAGAAAGTAATTTACCACGTGTGAGCAAAGGGCGCTTTTAAGGATGAAAATGTTGAATTCTACTTCTCGAGGATGTCAAAATGTCAACCAAGGTGAAAATAGGTGAAATAAATTTGCTTCGGGTGCTTTAAAACTCTCAATGACGTCAATCGGGCACTCCAACTTGACTTTTACTGGTAAAAATATTTTAATGGGTGAAACTGATTTGGCAATGCACTCCTCCTTTTCACCTATGCTCTCAAGAATTGTCTTCTTCTCCACTTGCTGAATGTTATGCTTTGAAACCCTCCTTTTAAAACAATTTCCTTTCTCTGATTTCGCCCCAAATTGGAAAAAACTGATAATGCTTTATTGAAAAAGCAATTAAAAATTGATTTTGCCCTCCTTTTTCGAAAATAACCTTGATAACTTGGAGTTTGCCAAAAAGCATGCAATTTTTAAATTATTTTTGCCCTTTCTTCTTTTGAATTTCACCATGTAATTTAATTTCGCCCTTAAAATAAAAATTTCATGGCAAAATTAAAGAAAACTTCTTATTTTTTTTTTTTTTTTTTTTGTTTTTGTTTTTTTATATCTCCTCATATCCCTCTGATTTTTCTTCTTTTATTTTTTCAGCAATGAATAATTGGGGCAAAATTAATTTTAATGCTTTTCTTTCTTTTTTTTTATATTATAAGCAATAAAATACTTCTAAAAAATAAAATTAAAACATTTGTACATATATACATACTTGTTTCTCCGATTTTCTTACTGATAATAGGCCTTCAAATGAAGATCGTTTATTGGAATTGGCAACTCTCGACCATCCATGCCTTGGAGATGATAAGCATTAACTGAGTTCACCCCTAAAATTTGAAATGGACCTTCCCAAATTACCTCGAACTTATGGTGCTTTCCGGGCTTTGCTTTATTCTCATTCCATTTGAGCACCAAATCACCAACTTTGAATTTTTCGCTCAGTTGTCCTTTTTTGAACCACTTCTGCGTCATCTTGGCATGTTCCATGAAAGCATTATATGCTTTCTCTCTCTCTTCTTCAAGTTGCAGAAGTTGGGCTAACCTTGTGCTCATAGGATCAGATTCATCATTTTTGTCATTGAGCATTTGCAAGGTTCAGAGAACCGGGAGCTCGATATGGATGGGCAGGACTGCTTCCTTGCCATACACCAGGGAGTAGGGAGAAGCTTTGATCGATTTCTTAATCGATATGTGATCCACCCACAAGGCTTGATTCAAAAGTAGATGCCAACTTCTCTTGTTGCTTCCAAGGGTTTTTTTCAAAATTCTGAGCAAGTTCTTGTTTGTGGACTCGACCAGACCATTTCCCTACGGGTAATAATTAGATGAAGTTTTCAGATAGATCCCATACCTGCCCATGAATTTGGTGATCTTCACCCCAATGAAGGGAGTCCCATTATCTATCATGATTGCATCTGGTACACCAAAATGGGTGATCAGTCCCTCGAGGAAAGAGATAATCATTGCTTGATCTACCTTCTTGGTTGGAATGGCCTCTGCCCATCGAGTAAAATAGTCAGTTGTCATCAAGATGTATTTGTGTTCGATAGAATAATGAGGATCAATGACCTCGATAAATTCTAAGCCCCACTATTGAAATGGAGCTTCCACTTGGATTGGGTGGAGAGGTAAAGATGCCTTCTTGCTCCTACCAACATACCATTGACAATTATCATAACTCTGACTAACTTTATGTGCATCTACGAAAAGAGTAGGCCAAAAGTAACCAACTTTGATGATCTTCAATGCCATAGGCCTCCCTGCATAGTGGTCGCCTGATAAGCCAGAGTGGAACTCCTCCAGAATCTTCTACTTTTTGGATTCCTTGATGCATCTGAGGAGTACTCCATCTATGTTTTTATGAAATAAACCACTTGGTAGCAAGACGTATCTGAGGGCCTGTAACCTGAATCTTCTTCTCTATGAGGAGTTCAGATGTGGTGGACACCTTCCCAATGTAAAGAATTTGACAAGGTCCTCTGTCCAGTCATGGTCACCTATCACTTGATTTGCAAGATTGCTCTCGTTGATAACTTCATTGTGTAGTGGTACCACTGTCTGAGAAGCAATACTTTTAGCCAGCTCTTGACAAAGTGCCTGATCATGGACCAATTTGGTCGATCGAATCTCAACATCATACTCTTGGATCTTTGAAACCTAACCTGCTCTCTTGTCACCCAGTTCCCCTTGAATAATGAAACTCCTGACATCTGGATGAATGACGTAGACTATAGTCTTACTCTGTGAGATAAAATATCAAAATTTTTCAAGGATTTCATAACTGCATAGACCTATTTTTCAATGAAATTATATTTTTCCTCATGTGGCTGAATAACCTGGCTCAGAAAAGCAATTGGTTGTTCATCTCCATCATCTCCTTTCTGTGTGAGCATGGTAACATAGCTTCACCCATGATGTAAAGGATAAAATCCTTTGAGTAGTCTAGATTGATCAAAATAGGTGCTTGGACAATTCTCTCCTTGATCTCCTAGAAGGCCTTCTTCCTCCACTCTATCCACTTAAAATCTGCATTCTTCTTAAGGAGCTCGATCATCGACTTCATGACTTGAGCGAAGTCTGCAATGAATTTTTGGATAAAATTGATTTATCCAAAAAATGATTGTAATTATTTCTTATTGGCTGGTAGTGGCAACTTCAAAAGAGCTTCAGCTCTGGCAGGATCAATGGCCAACCCATCCTTTAAAATCACATGACCCAGGAGTTTCCCCTCTTTAACAACAAAAATTGATTTCTTGGGGTTGATAGAAATTCTAAACTCTTGGTATTTCTCGAAAACCTGTCTTAGGTGAGAACCATGCTCTTTCCTATCATGAGAAAAAATAGTCATGTCATCCAAATATATCACAATAATATGATTCAACAACTCACCAAAGGCTACATCCATTGCTCTCTGGAAGGTAGCACCAGCATTTGATAGACCAAAAGGCATTCGTTGGTAGGAAAAAGTGCCCCACTTGGTGGTGAACATCATTTTGTGTTGGTCTTCATCCTTCACCCAAATTTGGTTGTAGCCAAAGAAACCATCTAGCAGTAAGAATATTTGTGCTCCGATGACTACATGAAGAATCTAGTCGATCTGTGGTAAGGGGTAGTGGTCTTTCAGTGACGCCTGATTCAAATTATGAAAATCCACGCACAAGCAAATGTCTCCATTCTTCTTTCATACTAGGACCAGATTCACCACCCAGTTTGAATGTTTGATAGGATATATGATTTTTACCTCCAACATATTCAGTAATTCTGCCTTCATTAGCACTTCAATATTTGGATTAACAGGTCATTGTTTCTATCTAAAGGGTTTTACTCCTTCCTACAACTCAATGGTATGTTGGATCACATATTTGTTGTAGCCTTTCAGATCATGATAGCTCCAAGCAACAATATCCAGGAACTCATAACATAATTTCTTAATTTTCTCAAGCTCATCTGGAGTACAATCTATTCCAACTTTGATTATCTTGTCAGGTTCCAACTGCAGCTCAGTATACTCTTTATCATCTACTTTGATCCTATGCTTTTCTGCTCTATCATTCTAATCAAAGAGGTTCTCGAGCGTAATAAATCCTTTTGGGATATGATTATTCCTCAGTTGGATTAACCCTTTAGCCTCCTCCTCATCAAGCATTCTCTCTTCCACAGTACTAGCTTCTCTTACCAAAAAATTCATAATCTGTTCATCATTGTCAAACACTTGCCAAAAGATATTTTTGTCAGGGATTGAAGGTCTGTATATCAACCTCACAGTCTTAGGCTTTCTCACCACATGCTCCACTAGGGAAAAATTAGTGCCAAGGAAGGCTAGGAGATCGGCATGCTTGTTTTGCTCCTATGAGATCTACAATTGCTTGATCCCGAGATTTTCTACCTTTTTTAGACCCAAACAGAGTGCTTCGTATTCGGTGACATTGTTCGTGCAGCTCCAAGTCAACCGGTAAGAGTACATTTTCTGTATGCCAAAAGGAGAAATGAGGATAATTCTAGCTCTTGCACCATTCTTACACCTTGCACCATCAAAGTATAACTTCCATAATTGATTCGGAGTAAGACCTTCATCATCCATCACTTTCGCTTCAACTTTTTTAGGTTTAGTGATGGTGTAGCAACCGATTTTGGTTTCCATCATGGCATTAAAATTGAGCATTGAAAATTCATCTTCTATTCGGAGCTCATCCAAAGTCTCCTCCATCAGGTCCAATTCTTCCAATTCTTCAATCATCAAGTTGATAAAACTCATGGGTGTATCTTCTTCTTCAATATTTTCTATGTGATAAGTTGAGGGCTTCTCATTATAAATTTGGATTCTCCTCCCCTTGATAGGAATTTCCAAATGAGAATAGTCAAGAGAAAGGTAGCCTCCCAACTTAGTAGTAAACTCCCATGTGATAGGCACATGTTGAAGTAAGGCTCTAGATCGACCATGACCACTTCTTGGATCATAGTTATCTGAGGCATTTTATGCAATACAATGGGGATATCCTTGATGACCCCCACTATCCTTATGGGGGTTCCATCTAACTACAAAATGCTAGGGTTACTTCTTGTATATTCCATACCCATAACATCGCATACTACCTTTGGCATGATAATCATTGCAGCACTTGAGTCAATCATGCAATTATGCACAATCCAACCTTCCATCCTGAGGGATAGGTAGAAAGGGGGAGGTCTATTCTTTCTAGTGGTAGAAGTTGTCAATGTTTGAGCTAACACTATCTGAGTCAGATTCTTCCCCTTGTCTTTCACAAATTTTAGTGATTCTTGCAACAAATCCACTTGTCCAGGCAATTGTAGTGCATCATAGAGACTCACCTTGGTTGGGATCCTCTTCAATTCTTCAACAATATTAAATGTGGATGCACAGGACTCTTTGGCTTCATTGGCAGTTTCATATCTACTTCGATATTATTGTGTGGCCTCCACCCTCTGACGTTTTATCAAATATGGGTATTTAAGCTTTTCCCTGGCTTGCTCTTCTATTTTAGCTCTTGCCTGCGAAGTTGAAGCCTTTTCTTGCACTTTCTCTCTTGCTCATTGAGGCAAAATATCTTTCAGCAGGATAGGTGCATCTAGCTTGGGTGTTGGAATAACTACCTTTGCTTGCACTTGTTTCTTCTCATTTTGTACCTTTGAGTCAGTAGGTACCTTCAGGGGCTCCAACTCAACTGGGTCCATAGTAATAGGCTTCCTTCCAGCTCTCATGAGAACTGAAACTTGCTCTTTAGAAGGGACCATGAAATTGTGATCTACTTCTGTGATCATGTTGACTTGACCAATGAAAGCACTTTCTACCAATGTTTGCACGTAGTTTAGATGAACCATGCAAGTTTCCTCACCATGTGGATCATTGCACGTGGAGCACTAGTATGCTTTGTCTGATGTACCAGCTTCTTCATTTGTCAACACCATTGGATTTCTCTCAGGCACTTTGTTGGTCGAAGCTCCTTGCTCCCTAGTGATTGAATGGTTGAAATCTCCTAGGCTAGAAATCCTTTTTAGCCTACTTCCTTTTGATCACCATGATTTCATTACCCATCGCTCTTATGGCCGAGTTCATGGACTGCAACTCCTTCAACACCTTGTCTTGTGGATCAAGGTTTGAGGGTGTTGGAGGAGCTAGTAATGGTAATGGGATAGGTGGAGATGGTAGTGTTGGGAATGGAACTAGAGCTGGTAACTATAGAATGGTTGGAGCAGGGAGTTGAGGGATAGGAATTATCATCATGGTCTGTGATGTACTTGGATTCCATGAAGGGATTGGATACATGGGTGACATTGGCAAAGGCTGAGAAGATGCATTAGCATACAAATACTATGGAAGGTCGAGGAAAATAGGCATGGCCATTTTTGGTGGAAGCTTACCGATAGCAATCAGATCAACTTCAGCCTTTTGTGCAGTAGAATATAGATCAGGGAATGTATTGATATTAGACTGTCGGATGGCCATACTAATGTCAGATTTGAAAGCTCAGAGGTAGTAAAAGGCTACTTGTTCGAGAGTCGATCGAAGACCATCAGGAACTCTATGCCAAGTTTGGGTGAACCTGACATTGAAGTCCATGATTTCCTCCTACGGATGCCTCTGAATGGTAGTGAACTGATGCAGTAGGGAGAATGGATCCACTTGTTCATTGAATCCTTTGATTAGCAATTCAGCCAACTGGTCCTAGGTGGTGATGGTGGCAGGTTGTAATGATCGGTACCAGTAAAGCAATTTACCTCTAAGAGAGAGAACAAGCAATCTTACCATTATATCCTCATCTGTGATGCTATGGATCATCGCCAAGGCAGCTACATCTTGAACATGCTCATAAGCCATCTTCCCTGTACCATCGTAGGTAGGCAAAGCCTTCATCATCGCTTGTGGGATCGGGTTTTGAGCTTGCAGATTTAGAGGTCTAGAGTGGTTCCATGCTGGAAACTACCTTGGTGGCTATGGTGGTGGATTTTGAGCCATGTGGACTAGTGTGTGTGGTTGGGGAGGTGGAAAACTAGTGGTTGTGCTAGCAGGACTCGAAGGAATAGAGAACACACCAACTAACTGTGAAGATGTTACACTTGATGGGATAGCTGGAGTGATTAACCTAGGGTGTTCTCCTAGCACTTGGGTGTCAAGTTCATAAAACTCAATGGGATCTTCTAGATTTTTGGCCTTCGATCTTGTGATCATGAAGAAAGCTTTCACTCACTTCACGTTCGGAGGCTTCTAGGTAGAGCTGAGTCACCAGATGTTCTAATCATACAATACAAAGGTGAACATCAAACCTCAATATTATTGAAAGTGGAACTTTTTGAGGGTCCCATCGAGCATGCCAAAAATTGTTGGTCACGAATCTGCCTAAGTACAAAATATTACTATTTGTGCACCCTAGACCCGACCAACATTGAAAGGCCGAAGGAGAGAGATGTCCTTCGGGCCAATATCTAGAGAGGGTTGGCTCCCTTACTAATCTAATCTGGTTTAAAGCTTAGGGTAATAAGAAAGAAATGGGAAATGATAGAAAGAGATGGGAAATATGGCTATAAGCCAAAAAAGTGTAGTGGGGATAAACTAACAACAAGAAATCACATTAAGTGCTAATTAGCATGAAACAGAAAGGTAAGCACAAGAACCACTCATAGTTTGCAGAGACAACATCCAAAATGTATTTCAGTGTTCATTCCCTTACCAACAATAATTAAATTCAGATGCAAAATTTAAAAGCAGCTAATAATGGACATAAACGTAAGCAAAAATGACAAGCAGAAAGTGATCAACCACAAGACTACTCAAGGAACCAGAAGCCGAATATCTTTCTATTGATGCAAAAAACTTAAAGTATTTTTCTGTAGAATGTCTATCCTCCTTTCATTACATTGAAATGCTTAGTATTTATAGAGGATTTCACCTCTTTCATTAAATGCACAACACAACAAAATGTTGGATGGTCAAAAATTTGTGGTAGCAATTTCTTCCTTGGTAATGGCGATGCTCGAATCAGATTATTCTTCAAGGGACAGCGATCCGGATTTTAGGGAGTGCGCTTGGAAAATCAACAAAAATGGATGATAGAGAGAACATCCCAAGCGTCGGTGCATTGAGACTCAACAATGTCACACGGCAATCGAGAGCTTGAATATTAAATCCTGGGCGCCATTACATTCTCTCTTACCTTGGAATCTTACCCTTGCCGATTGAAATCAATGAAATTTAATTCTACTTTGAAAAGGAATGAAGTCCATGGAAGGCACCTCAAAAATCATCGGGATCACACCAGATTTGAGGACGTAGCATTTAATCCTCACAAAAATTTTGGATCGTGGCTCTTGCTACCCCAAGCATTCAATTTTATCAATCTTCACCTTTCCCAAAAATATCTACTGTTATGGCACTTCTAAGAAGAACATTGCATTGATGGTTACCTCCAAAGCTGGAATTTCACCTTCTATTTCAATTGATTTTACCCTTGATATCTTCTAGTTCGAATGGCAGTCAAAAACATGAGTTTCACCCTTAAACATGCTTTCACCTGCTTCCTGGGTGATTTCACCCCAAAAATGATAGAGAACGTCTTCTACGAAAGAGGAGGCAAAAAATAATTAATTTCACCCCTAAAAGGGGCGATAATGATTTTCACCCCAGTCCAGGGGTGACGTTGACTTTGACCAGCAAGAAGACTACATTTTTGGGGACTTTCACCTCAAGTTGTTTCCTCTTGGATTTTTGCCCCAAAGAGGGGTGAAAAGGATTTTCACCCCTCTGAGGGGCGACGTTGACCTTGACTTCCCTTTTTATGCCTGAACGACGTCATCCTCATGCTTGCACTCCGAAAATTGCTTTTACTAGAGTTTCACCCCTGAAAGGGGTGAAAATGATTTTTGCCCCTGTCAAGGGGTGATTTTGACTTTGACTGCGCCCACCTCATTCTCCTTTCTATTTTCAGCCCGAAGAAGCTATTGATTGGATTTTCACCCCTGAGAGGAACGAAACTAGTTTTCGCCCCTTTCCAGGGGCAACGTTGACTTTGACCCATCACTTCACTTGCACATTTTTCCCTTCTCCACTTCCAACTGGAGAAATCACTTATCAAGATAGTTTCACCCCAAACGAGGGGTGCAAAGGACTTTCCGGGGGGGAAATCCATTTTTTTGGTGCCTTCACCTTGAAATGGAAAATACCAAATTCCTTTTAATTTTTATTCTTTCCCAACGTTTCTTGCATTAATCACTTCCTTCTTGCATTTCATCTATGAGCGCCATATATTTCTATAAGGAGAATTTACTGTGTAACGTTTTTATTTTAATAGAAATGCTTACAGGAAAGAAACAAAATATTTCATTAAAACAATACAATGGCAAAATTGCATCATTCATCTTCTTCAAAATTTTACAACAAAATTTATTGTGGTAAAATTGCCAACAGGTTTAAACTATTATCTTTGAGGAGCGAGAAATCATTTTGAAGTGGTTAGGAGTCTGTAAATTCTTCAGGAGCAAGATTTGGACTTGCACAAACAAGAAGAATAGGGAAAAAAAAACTAGAAGTAGAAGCGCTTGATAATTTTGGGCACATTTGACCCTAATTGAATAGTGCACATCAAATCACATCTTGGGAAGAACACAATAGTTTGAAGAGTTATAGAGGTTGCATTGATACAACAAAAGAATAAAGCATATTCAAGGTATAGAAGAACTCAATCAAAGACCTGAGAAGAAGAAAATTTAACTTGTGTTTAAGAACATAGGGAACGGCTTGAGAAAAGAGCATTGAAGCCAATGTTGAAAGCAATACAACCAACACATAATAGTCAACATTAAGAAGAAAGAATATTACAGCCAATGCTAAACAACTCAAGGTGAGACCTAAGCAAAAAGAAACAAAAGATATATGTTGAGTTGAAGAGAAAACTCAGACATAGATTCAAATTTGTCTAAATCACCATTGAACTAGGTATAACTTGTGATTAAGCTCTTGTAAAAATGTCCACTAACTGAAGTTGTTTGAATTATTCTATCACCTACAATTTCCAGGCAATTAAATAGCCTACAAAGGAAGGAGAACAACAAGTAGTAACATCCCTTGAAAGGTGAAATATTGTGATGGGTAACATATTGCATGGAAGGTTAAGCAACAAAACTGCAACAATGTGGATAATGCATAATCTTCGTTGGTCACATCAAATAAAGAATTGATAGGAATCAAAGATAAAGCCTTTGATTAATATTTGGTGCAAATATTATGAATTGGGTAAATAAAATTTAATATTTGGGCACACATTAGACATTAGTGCATGCATATTATATTTGGACATTAGAAAATTAGAGAAATAAGATAAGGAGCAATTTAATAAAATTGAGATTGGAACTAGTTTCCTAAAAATTGAAGTTGTTTTTGAAAGTTATTGATTGGGAATTGAACTTATTTATTGTTTAATTAGGAGTCAAAAGGAATTCAACTCCAAAAAGTATTTGAATTTTTCTTATTATTGCAAATTGCCTAAAAAGGTGCTTTGAAGAATTTAATTAATTTTTTTTTTTTTTTTTTTTTAATTTACATGGTGGATTCGGTAGCCGCCACGAAGGCTGTCCAGCTTTTATGGCCGCCACAATATTCTGCGCTGTCCGCATCAGAAGCCGCCACACAGATCTTCGCACAGTCCGCCCCTATAACTACCATGCCATAATCATTTTAAACCTTTTACGCCGCTGAAAGCACCAGGAAAGGGACAAGCGTTCAGTCCGATGAGTCCCGAGATTTGAACCTTGGACCTCCGCCTCCTTATGGGGTTTGGATGAACCAATTGGTCTATGCCTCGGAACTGAATTTAATTAATTGTAAATTGAAATTTGAAGAATTAAATTTCTAAAAATTATAAGTTTTGAGAAATAAGGCTTTCTACTCCAAAATAAAAATATTGAATTTCAAAAATTGAATTTGATTTCAAAAATATTATTTTGAAAATTTGAAGATTAAATTTTGCATATTGAATATTGAAAATTTTATAAATTTAAATTAAAACTTGGATCTATAAGGTTGTCTACTTTAGAGGAATTAAAATTGAATTTTCATATTTGAAGAAATGGATTTGAAATAAAACAAAGAATACATTATAGGAATGTGTATTGATAATTCAATATTCTCACAAAAGTATTAAGTGTTTGTTAGTATAATAGGCACAAGAAGTAGCATAAAAGAACAAATTCAAAATAAAAACTTCAAGCAGAGCGAGAGCTAAAGCAGGAGGACAAAGAAAAGAATCAGATATTGAAGACTAAAGTCTTCAATAACCAAATAATGTAATACAGGAGGTGTTGGAGAATATCACATTATTTGGTACATGCTAATGTACCCCCATGGTACCTATGGTACAATGTAAATATTAGAATAGGGTTTGAGTCTATAGTTTAGATGTGTGATTTATATTTCTCCTTTATGTAAGTGTATGCAGGATGTGTACAAGTGTCATGTAATAGAGTGTACATGTGTGTAGATGTAGGAGTGTGCAAGTAGATAAAGAGTCAAAAGTCATGTATACAAGTGGCAAGATGTGAAGCCAGGAGGCATGAGAGGTTTGTCTTATGTTTGGAATAGGAAAGGATGCATCTCCTTTCTAAGTTTCGATTATGGAGATAAAACTCCATGAAATATATCTAAATGTAGAGCAAATATCAAGATTGTATATTTGACTCATCAATAATATTGTGAGTATTTTCATTCAATAATATTGTTATATTGTTGAATGTTATGTTGATTTATATTATATGAGATTTGTATGCATTGATATTATTCTATAATTAAGTCTTCATTATATTTTATATGATCCTAAACATTGGGACCTAAGATAATCTAGCTAAAAAGACAACACTTAAGCATGTGAAAGCATTAAGTTGGGAAATAATATTATAAAGGTTGTTTTTTTGTATTATCAATGTTAGAAACCAAGCATCATTTTGGAAGGATGCTTGGGATCAAAATAACCCTTTGAGTATGGAATTTATTGAACTATATGATTTGAAAATAAAATCTATAAAGGATGGTTGGATTAATTTTTTTCATTATCAGTGATGCAATAGCCAAGGCGTATTTAGGTTTGCCATTGGAAACCTTTTGAGCAATGGTTAGGATAACAATTTCCTAAATAAATAGCTAGTTTAAAACAAACTTTGTCTACGTGAAAGGTCTCCCAATACAAAGACCTTTATTGTCTTGGATAAGGTCTAAACCGTTCTAAATGTTATTATGTGAGGGAAGGATGTAAAACTCTTTTTTAAGGGGAGGATCTAGGAGAGGACAATAAAAAAAATATAATAGGTTTGGCAGCCAAAGATAAATGTTTTTATTTGGTTAGCTACTCTGGATAAATTGCTTACTTAAGTAAACCTTAGAAAGCATGGATATGAAGGGCCTAGCAAGTGTAAATTATGCTTAGCATGGGAGGAGGGTGGAAAACACCTTTTTATAGCCAGCTCTTTACTACTCTTTGCAAATTATGGCAAGATATGATGGAAGTTCCTTTCTAGTCATACACATGTGTTAAATTTTTTTATAATAAGAAATTACCATCGTCAAGTTTAAAGGATCTTAAACTTATCCAAGATATTGGTCCAAGCATGATCTAGTGGAAAATCATCACATCTTTGAAGGAATTGGTAGGATAATAAACCAAGTGTGGGATAGAATAGTAGCAAGTCTAGAGGAAATCTATAAGTGTAGCTATAAAGTACATATGTAGGGTCTTGGTGGTAATTCAAAGTCCTCATTATACTTGGAATTAGTGTTGGCCCACCCTCTGACTTATAGAAATTAGGGGAACAATAAGATTCAATGGAAGAGGTCTATTTGAGAGTCTATTAAAATAAATGTTGATGGTGCCTTCCAAGGAAACCCATGGAATGTAGGTATGGCATGTTTGTCCAAACCATAATGGCAAAATTATTTTTTGGCTTGTAAGAAGTTTAGGAAGAAAAACCACTAATTTTGCAAAGTTAATGGTAATTTGCCAAGCAAGACAACTAACTAATACTAAAGTGGAATCTGATTCCAAGATTTTAGTGGAGCACTTTAAAAGGCAACCATCATCTAAGCCTAATCATTGATAATTAGGAGAATGTTTGAAAGATATAAAAGCCTTTTTAAAAGGTTTTAATGTGGGGAAGTGGATACATACAAGAAGGGAAGGAAATCGTGTTATTGACTTCCTTGTTAAATCAATATCTAATTGAGAAGTTAGACTTGAAATTAGGGAGGAGAAGGATCTTCTTAATTGGAACTTAAAAAATAAAATTTCAAATCTACTCCATGAAGACCTCAAATTTTTTTTATTAGAGTTAAACTTGAATCTCAAGATAGAGTTGCTTCCAACTTTATACTATGATTGATCTTTGGAAAGAAGAAAGAGGTAATTTGCAAGAAACAAACAACTCACTCTTCTTCTTCTTGTTATACAAGTAGCATTTTTTATTTTAATAAGTTATCAATTTCTTTAAGAGGTTTTTAAAGTCTATTCAATCTTTCTTTATCAGTTTTTCAAAATTATTTTTTTAAAGGTTTTATTTGGTTTTGCATCATATGTAACAAATGACAAAAAAAAAAAAATCTCATTTGATTCTAATATGTTATATGATTAAATTGTATTAAGTTTGTATAAGACACAAAATATACTTTTATATTCTACTTGTACCCTAAAAAAATATAATATTTCTTCTTTTTACCAACAAAAAAAAATTATATTTATATAATTATATTTTTTTTTATCAAAACTTATCCGAATTTACCAACAAAAAAATCATATTTATATAATTATATTTTTTTAATCAAAATAAACTTTTAACTTATCGGAATTTACATTCTTTTACTATTTAAAAGTGGTGATTGTCTCCTTATTATTAAAAAAATAGAAAACATATGTCACATGATTTAATTGAAAATGTATTTTATGTCTTTTTAACATGATATGATTCAAAACCTTAAAAAAATAATATAAAATGATATTAATTTATATTTTATATTGACATACTATTTATATATATATAATTTTTTTAAATTAATTAATAAAATATTTTTTAATTTAAAATTTTTTAACATATTTTAAAATTAGGCGATGGAGATGTTGGGCGCCGCGTGAGCCTCGCACAGGCTTGCATGCCTCTGCGAGTACCTGCATGAGGGAGTTTTCTCCTTCTTTTGATTCGGTGGCTTCTTCTGATTGCGGGGGTGGGTATTTTATCAGTTTTTGGGGTGGGTTGTTGCTGCGCGAGAGTGTCTTTTCCTGATCCGAGTGTGGGATAGTCATGGCTTTGCCTGGAGGTATCCAATGCCGGAATAATGTCTCGTTTAAGGAAGCCCTTCGTGGCTCGAGCTCTTCTTTTGTTTGGCATAATGCGGATGATAACTCTTCAGGCCCAGGTGGTTCTTCTTTGGAAGGAGGGTTTCGTGCAAAGCGAGTTAATGGATGCTTGGAAAGGGTTGGGGAGCGGCCTGTTCTTGTGATTCAGCCTGAGTCAATTGTAGAGGATGTGGATTATATGCAAAATCATGCTTTAATATGCAAATTTTTGGGTATTCATGTCCCTTTCTTGGCATTTGAAATGTGGGCCAGGAGTACTTGGAACCCGGTTGGCGACATGGAAATCATGAGGGGAGCTAATAATTTCTTTCTGGTGGTGTTTTCTTGCTTGGAAGACCGGAATAGGGCTTTTGAGGGGGCCCGTACTTTTACAACCAGACTGGCCTGTTTATTAAACCTTGGCACATGGGTTTTAATCCGACTGAGGAGATTCCTTCTCGGGTTCCCGTGTGGGTTAGGCTTCCATGGCTGCCTTTGGAGTTTTGGTGGATGAATATTTTGCACATGATTGCATTGTTGTTAGGCAAACCGGTGGGACCGTCTCAGCAAACTTCAAAAAAAAGGTAGTCTCATGTGCCCGTATTTGTGTTGAGTTGGATTTAACTAAGCCTCTGCCTGATTCTATGCAAATATGTGTTGGGTCTTTTTCTTGGGTTCAAAAATTAGACTATGAAGCTCTTCCTTTCCGTTGTCGGTTGTGTCATGAGTATGGGCATCTTCAGCGTAAATGCCCTAAAATGCCTGAGAATAAATCATCTGGTTCTAAAAATCTAAATCTGCAATCTTCTGGTGGGAAGTCAGTTACGCAAGATGTTGGGCCTGGTCAGGGGAGTGGTCCCATGGATGTTAGTGGGGCAGATAAAGAAGGCTTTGTTCCGGTTAAGACTCGTAATAAGGGAAAAGGGTTGAAGCGGACCTTTACTGATAGACAAATGGATGGCTTACATAATAAGTTTGATGCCTTGGATGAATTGGCATTTCTTGATGAAGGAATGAATGGTAATTTGAATATGGATGCTCAAAATGTGACTGAGGTGTTGGACCATAATGGGCAACAGGAAGTAACAGATCCTTCTTTGGACACAGCCCTGGCAATTGTTCCTGTTTCGGAGGTGCGACATGATGGAGTGAAAGGGGATGACCCTCTTTTGGTTGATTTGTTGAATACTGGTAGAGGAAAGGATTCCAAGCCTGGTCCTTCTCTAGGGTTGCTCCAAAAGACCTTAAAAAAGGGGCCCCTGCGAAGCCGGTTAAGGTGGGTAGGAAGAAAGATGCAGATAAACTTCATGTGGAGGGAGAAACATTGGTTGAGAGTGGGGTGGTTAAACCCCTGGAGTCTCACTTTTCTTCTCTCTCTAAATGATTGTTCTTTCATGGAATGTGAGAGGTTTGAATAGCTTACCTCGTCAAAAAGCTATTCGGGATTTGGTGCAGGTGCATAAGCCGGATGTTGTTTTTCTTCAAGAATCTAAATTATCGGTGGAGGGTCTATTTAGTATTGCTTCTAAACTCTGGGCTCGAGGTCTTTGTCAGTGTGTTGGGGTTGTGGGTAGTGCTGGGGGGATTGTTAGCCTTTGGAATCCGTAGAAGCTTACTCCTCTTTGGTGGGTCTCGAATAAGTCAGCTCTTTCTATGATAGCTTCTTGCCATGAGTCTGGAGAAGTGGTTTTATTAACTAACATTTATGCCCCCTCGGATCTTGCTGGGAAGGTGTTGCTTTGGAACCATATTCAAAGTGTTCGGGCCTTGGTTCCATTCTATCCTTGGATTATGGCAGGGGATTTTAATGCTATATCTAGTATTGATGAGAAGCGGGGAGGTGTGGGTACTTTGGGGCCTGCCTCTAGGCTCCTTAATGATAATATTCAGCTTCTTAATCTTGTAGATATTAAGCCGATGAATGGTGTGTTCACTTGGATGAATAGGCGGTGTGATTCTAACTCGATCTCTGAGAGGTTGGACAGATTTCTTACTTCTTCATATTGGGTTAGCAATTCTTGGGTTATTAATTCAGAGGTTCTTGACTGGAGGGGATCGGACCATTGGCCTATTAAACTTGCTATCTCTCGAAAAGGAATGGGTCATCATCCAAGTTTTAAATTTTAGTTAATGTGGCTTAGGGATCCCTCTTTGTACGACTTGATGAAAGTCTGGTGGATTCAGGGTTGTCCTTCCTACGGTACTGCTATGTACTCTTTTGTTAAAAGGCTCCAATTTGTGAAATTTCAACTCAAAAAGTGGAACAGGCAGTGTTTCGAGAATCTATTTTAGGCTAAAGCTTTGGCCCAAAGTAGGCTTGATGTTATCACCAGACATATCAGAGATCATGGGCTTACGGAGCAGAATCTGTAGGAGGAGTCTGAAGCTTTGCATGAGCTTCAAGAGTGGGATCTTCGGGAAGAAATTTTCTGGAAGCAAAAGGCCAGAGTGGAATGGTTACAGGAAGGAGATCGAAATACAACTTTTTTCTTTAACATTGTTAAGGCTCGAAGACATGGCAATGGTATTTCTTCGATTATTTCTTCTCAAGGTATTCAGTTGTCTGCTTCTCAAGATATCTCTCGGGAGGTTGTTCGGTTCTTTTCTTCCTTATATTTTGAGGATTCTTGTGTGGATCACGCTGATGATCATACTATTTTGCATTGTATTCCTTCTGTTATTTTAGAAGAGATCAATGCTCATCTTCTTCAACCTATTTCCATTGATGAACTAGAAAGGGTAGTTTTCCTTATGAAGACTGGGAAAGCTCCGGGGCCTGATGGATTCCCTGTTGAGTTCTTTCAACACTTTTGGGAAATTATTAAATCTGATCTTTTGAAGGTTGTTCTCGAGTCCTTTCATAACCATCAGTTGTTGAAAGCTTTGAATTCCACTTTTTTGGTTCTAATTCCTAAAAGGGAGGGGGCTAGCTCTTTTGATCAGTTTTGGCCTATTGCTCTCTGCAATGTGGTGTATAAAATTATTACAAAGCTGATTGCGGAGCATCTCAAGCCTTGGCTGGATAGAGTTGTTTCTGATGAGCAGGGTGGCTTTGTGGCTGGTCGACAGATTCTGGATGGGGTGGCTATTGCTTCCGAGGCTATTCATTCTATGAGCACTTCTAAGGATAAATTTATGTTTATGAAGTTGGATATGGCGAAGGCTTATGACAGGGTGAAATGGTCTTTTCTTCACAAAATCCTCTTGGCCTTTGGATTTGATCCTTCCTGGATTGAGTGGATTATGAGTTGTATTACGACTCCTTCATATTCTGTCCTAATTAATGGGGAGCCCTCTCCTCTATTTCATGCTTCCCGGGGTCTTCGATAGGGGGATCCTTTATCTCCCTACTTGTTTATAATTATGGCTGAAGGTTTGGGTCATTTGCTTAAATATCAGGTTCACCAGGGTCTTATTCATGGGTGGAAATGGGAGACTGGTAGGCCGACTATTTCTCATCTTCAGTTTGTTGATGATACTGCTCTCTTGGGTGTGGCATCTATTCATGAAGCCACCAACTTTAGACGCATGTTGGATATGTATTTGGTTGTCTCTGGTCAGAATATTAATGAGCATAAGTCTACTATTTTCTTTTTCAATACGGATCCCAGGATTCAAGCTAGAATTGTTCAGATTCTCAGGTTTCAGGTTGGGACTCTTCCCCTTACGTACTTGGGGATTCCTATTTCTGTTGGTCCTCTACCTAGGTCGGTTTGGACTAACATCCTTGATAAATTCCGTAGTCGAGTTAGTCATTGGACTCACAGATGGTTGACTTTTGTTGGTCGGGTTTTACTTTTGAAGTCGGTTGTTCAGGATTTACCGGTGTATAGATGCCTTATTCAGATTGCTCCAACAAGTTTTCTTCATGATCTGGATTCTCTTTCTAGGCAATTCCTGTGGGCTGGTAATCTTGATTCCTCAAAATGGAGTCTTGTTAATTGGAAGACTATTTGTCGATCGAAGCAGGAAGGGGGATTGGGTCTCCGCCTAAGCTCTATTTTTGGGACTGCTTTGGCTGCTAAGTTGTATTGGCGTTGGTGTAGTAATCAGGAGCAAACTTGGGCCAGGATTATCTCCCACAAGTATCTTAGGGTGGTGGAAGGTTCTGAGATTCCTAGATACAGCTTGACTGGTCGAGGATCATTTGTTTGGAATACTCTGAAGAAGGGTGCAGAGTTGGTTAAGCAGGGGTTGTTCTGGATTTGTTATACTGGGTCTCGGGCTCTTTTTTGGCATGATTCTTGGGATGGCTTTTCTCCTCTCCTTAGCGAGTTTCCCCATCTTCAAGATCTTGCTCAATGCTTTTTGGATGTTGGATGGGTGAAGGTGGCAGATTTCAAAACTGTTAAGTCCTTTGGTCAGATGGTTAGTTTCTAGTGGAAGGATCCTCGGGAATGGCCTGTTGGTGGCACTATGGATGCGAGGGTGGAACTGGCCCATATTTTGGCTAGTCGTCCCTGCTCTTCTCTGCCTGGGGATGATGTGCTAGCATGGGGGAGGGATAATAGAGGGATATTTTTGGTTGTTGTTGGTTATTGTGTTTTGGATCGACAACGGTTTGGGGAGGATGTGGTCCCGTGGTGGAAGCAAGTTTGGAATAAGTATATTTGGCCTAAGTGTAGTTTTTATGTGTGGTTGGCTACTCATAATCGGTGTCTTACTTGGGATAATATTCAAAAGCATGGTTTTGTTGGCCCCTCTTTATGCTATAATTATGGGAAGGATGAGGAGTCTGTTGGGCATTTACTTCTCCAATGCGACTTTGCTCGTCAACTCTGGAATTATTGGTGGGGAGTGTGGAATCAACCTTGTTCGCATGCTTCATCTGTAGTTGATTTTTGGAGGAGTATGGGGCGGCCTCCTGCAGGGGCTTTCTTTTTAAAAGTTGGGTGGAGCATTGGTCCTTCATGCATTTTTTGGTAGATTTGGCTTGAACGAAACCGTCGGATTTTCCAAGGGAAGGAGTTAACTGCTTCTCAGGTCTGGTAGAGGATTTTGTGAATGATCCAAGAAACTGTGTCTACAAAATGTCAGATTATTTCTCCCGTGGACCAAGCGAAACGTCAGATCATGGAAATATTAGGTTTGTTGGTTAATGGTCCTGGTCCTAATGTCTCTTGTAGATGGATGGGTCAGAGTAATCGGGTGCGGAGGGCTGGTAAATGGAATCCGCCTCCTCCGGGAGTGCTGAAGATTAATACGGATGGATCTTCCCGGGGTAATCCGGGTAATGTTGGTATTGGTGGTGTGGGGCGGGACAGTAGTGGTACTGTCCGATTTTTTTCTCTTGCTTTAAGGGATATCATTCTAATAACTTCATGGAAGCCCTTGCGATTTTATATGCTTTGGAGCAAGGGTATGCTTTGGGTTGGCGTCAGATTGTTTGTGAATCTGATTCTCAGATTGTTATAAATTTGTTGAATTCTGGGGATAGTCTTCATGGGAGTTGGCGGTTGAGTTGGATTGCTCGAAAAATTCTCAATATCTCTGCTCACTTGGAGTTCATTTCTTTTGTGCATATTCCCCAGGAGTGGAATGGGGTAGCGGATTTGTTAGCTAAATGGGCTTCTGAGTTTCAGGATGGTTGGGATGTTCAGAATTGGTCTCAACTTTCTTCTGATTGCTCTCAATCTCTCTCTTCTTTATTGAGAGCTGATATGTCTGAATAGCTTCTTCTTTTTCTTTGTATCTTGGATGTTTTGCTGAGTTAATAAATTTTTACCCTCTTTTTCAAAAAATATATATATATATATATTTAAAAATCAAATAAAAATAAAACAATATACTTTTAACTAAATAATATTAATTTAATTTACTTATTTTAAAAAAACAACCCTCCTATAAAATTCATATAATCCAAAATTCTCCAACAACAAACTTAACTGACCTTTGTAAAGATATGTAGAGTGCTTTTAAAATTGAATTTTTTTATACGACACATATGCTACGTACATAAAAAATTACAAATCAAAAAATTGAATTTTTTTTTATAAATAAAAAGTTCAAAATCCAAGTTACTAAGAATTTCAAAGATATGTAGAGTGCTTTTAAAATTGAATTTTTTTATACGACACATATGCTACGTACATAAAAAATTACAAATCAAAAAATTGAATTTTTTTTTATAAATAAAAAGTTCAAAATCCAAGTTACTAAGAATTTCAAAGATATGTAGAGTGCTTTTAAAATTGAATTTTTTTATACGACACATATGCTACGTACATAAAAAATTACAAATCAAAAAATTGAATTTTTTTATATAAATAAAAAGTTCAAAATCCAAGTTACTAAGAATTTCAAACACATTGATAAATTTGAGAAGTTGGAACATGACTATTTAAAAAAAACAAAAACAAAAACCACATTCAAGTAATACAGTAACCACATTCAAGTAATACAGTAACAAGAGATCTGAAATAATTTGTGTAAGACATGTAAGAAAAAAAAGTTAACCAGAGTACAGAACTATCATCTCTCCGTATAGCATCACCTTCTGAACATGTCCCAGCAAAGAAACAACAATAATATGGAAGGGAAAAAAGAATCCAGAAGGGACAGTACAATTTGGCACAGAATTAATCTCAAAAGCAGGTAAATATTGCTGAGGCTGAAGAAGATAAATACACGAAGAGTATACATTTGTAATGTTTGGGGATGATTGGAATCATTGGTGATGTATAAGTTCAGTTGAAAAATTGTGTCGGATGTCTTCCATAATTTAAAATTTTGTTGTCCATCAACAAAATTCCGGAATTAAATTCCGGATTGAATGTGGTCTTTAATATGGAACTACTCAATAGCAGACTGCGGTGTGCTAACAAAACCTTTTGGCCCAAAATTTTATCAAATTTAGAGATAAACTTGGAGTTGTTTCTGGTCTGGTCATTTAGAGGGGTAGTTGGTATTCATGACCATTGATTACCTTATATGTTAGTTACTAGTTAACAAATAATTACAGTTAGCCTGGAAATTGTCTGAAGGATCATGGTATCTATTTAAACACGTTCAATGACACAACTGATGCACCACCACCTTTACTTTCATCTAGTTCTTTGATAATACATTTTATTGAACTTTTTAAGAATGTCTACATTAGTGCTCAGTATGCATATTTTTATTCTTCTCTAGCGTCCTCCATACAGACTATTTAAAAAATTCAGAGAAGGAAAGTATGCAGAGAAACTAGAAAGATAGATTTTGTTGATTATATGTGGTACTGCAATATAATGCATTGTTCATATGGTTCAGTTACATAATGTAACAATATAGCTAATAAAAAATGGTTTGTTTATTTGTGGTTGTGCAGTTGTTTTCTCAATACTAGAATTATATATGCTGAGATACAGAGGTTCTATATAAAATCTGTTACTACAAATAAAACATCCAATCATCAGTAGAACACTATCACCCATGTATAATATATTGATCATTAGTGATCATGGCTTCAAATTGAATCAGAAGAACATACTGTAGTATCAAACACCTAGTCACTTTCATGGCCTCTTTTCATTGTTTTTTGGCAGCAGAGCTTGCTGAGGAAGAGGAGCTTTCCTTCCATGGTCCCTCCCAGCTTAAGCTGCAGGTTAATGGCATCTCTTGTATATCATTGGCAGTCTCTTCTATATGCACACTTGATTCCCAGTTGCCAAGATATGAAGGTCGAGAATGTGAAACACTACCTTCAATTTTTCCTTCTAGGATTCCAACAACTTGGGACATGGAAGGTCGTAACACAGGAGTTGCATGGGTGCATAAAAGACCCACATTGATCATCCTTAAAACTTCTTCTTCAGAATATCTTGAACTTTTGAGATTTACATCAACCAAATCTAGCAACCTGTTCTCCTCATACAGATGCCAAGTCTGTAATGCAATAACAAAACAAACTTTTTAAGATTAGACATACATGGTGTTTTCGATTGTGCTATGTTTTCTAAGCATTGTAAGATATTATAATCTTAATTCTGAATAATATTTTTTGCTACAGTTACATCCCCCGACAATTATATAAAGTTTTTTCAAATTTTACAATCATTGCTATCTGAATTAGTTTGTATTTTCCTATAATGTGATACTTATCTAAGACTAGTTAGTATTCTTTTGTATAATTCATTGCAGTAAAGATGAAAAGAAGAATGAAGCATCTTCTTCCATTGGCATCGTGTTTAGCTTTAGCTACTACCTCCAACGACATGGCACAGGATTTACATCTGAGATGTACAGTTAACAATTTAAACAACTCACATTTGGATAGACATATTTAGAATCTCAGATGCATGTTGAGTCTGTATTTCTCTTTCAAAATATGTCGAGGCAAAATTGATTTTTTTATTTGTATAAGGCTTAGGGCTGAAATGCTAGCGCACACTTCTCAGCATACCCAAGTTCAAGCTAGAATGCATAGAAATTCCCCACAAGGAGAAATGCACCAATTTCTAGAGGCAGGTAAACCCAGTGGCCTGGAGATTATATCTATCAGAGGACCAACATGGAAGGAATCACCTCAGTGGTCAAACCTATACGCAATACAAATTACCCAATATATGTTACAAAATTTGCCAATTTTTGTGTTGATTGAAGTCGTTCTACAAACTAGTGATTCTAGTTGAATTTTATTCGGTTGATCTTCAAGTTACAAAATTTTGAACTTTTTGGATAGAATCTGTCTAACCCGGTCACAGATATTAAATATGGCTGTCCTAGGATGCAATTTGTAAAAGGAGAAGATTCAAGTTGAAATTAGTTTATGTGATGATGTAAGTTTAGTGACATATTTTGTGATTGAAATTTTGTCAAATTTAAAATCTATTTATCAAGTAATAAATGTATATTGTTGGGTTATAGGGATTTACCTCAAAATTTGAGCCCTGCTTATTAATTAAAAAAGGACTGTAAATATAACAGATTCCCTTATATATAAAGTAAATAAATAAATGCATAGTCAGTATTGCCAAATAATGCAATACTAAATGCGTAGCTGTCACTATGTAATTATATTGATGCCCATTTTAAACCCAAAAGAAAATCATCCCAACGAAAATTAGGTTAGGTTATGTTTTCTGACAGAGCACGAACACAGATTTTAAAGGGATTACAGAAAAAGGTGGTTATATATTGTTACCCATTCCAGTAGATAAACCATCTCAGTCTGCAATGTCTTCTCTGTCTGTGCTCTACCACTTACGACTTCAAGCACTAGCACTCCAAAACTGTACACATCTGCCTTCTCTGTGAGCTGGCCTTTTAAAGCATATTCGGGAGCCATATATCCACTGAAGGGCAAAAAAAACAAAAATAAATAAATAATTAGAGTTCCAAACTAGATGTACCATTTAATGTTATTTGTATAATATGGTTTTTATTATGCCCATTGGCTTTACAGTTCAGTTTTCTTGATATAAGTCTTGAAAGTCTGTTATTTAGATTGAATATTTTTTTTCGGTAAAAGCAGTAGAAAGTGGAAAAGGCTTGTTGATCTTACATTGTTCCTGCAACCCTGGTGCTGACATGAGTTTTCTCCAAATCGAATAACTTGGCCAATCCAAAGTCTGATATTTTTGGATTCAAATGTTGATCTAGAAGGATGTTTGTCGCTTTGATATCACGATGTATGATTCTCAGTCTAGATTCTTCATGCAAATATGCGAGGCCACGAGCAACTCCAAGGCAAATGTTATAACGTTCAGACCAGTTGAGCTTTAGCCTGAATTCCTGAGGGCCTGTGATTTACATAACCAACTCTTTCGGTAAATACATTGAAATTTTCCCACCTGAGGGAAATTTGTGAATGTTTGATTACAAAATACAGTGCTCAAGTGTAGTGCCGGCAAGCCGGCAGACCAGAAGATCGGAGTGCTGTCAATTTGGATGGCATCTTGTACACTTAGATAATAAGTACATTCCTACATTGAAGAGTTCCCGTGTGTTCTTATGTTTGTTTGTGTGTCATTATGATACATATAAGGGGTATAAGTTAGACTTTTCAGGACAGAGACAGTCTTATTGTGTAAATAAATAAATCTTATAAGATTTTATTATATTTTATAAATAAATTTTTTAAGACTTTTTAAATGTATAAATTAACCTGCTAATAATTGACCTTTCTTGTATTTATAAAATTTAAAAGTCTACTCACATGTATAGATAATACCTGCTAATAGTCGGCCTTTATCGTATTCAGAGACCTAAAAATAAAATAAAACAGTCTAAGCTCCTAAGAGCTCTAACTAAAGTTTTAATATTTTTTTTATAAATAATAAAGATCCTAGCATGTCGAATATGGTTTAACATACAAGTCAATTCAATATATTCTAAGAACACAAATTGTGAGAGATTATATTGACTTCAGGCCATCATGATAACGAAGTTGTAATTTGTTATTGAGGAAAAATTGTATCTATGATTTATATAAAATTTTATTTCGCAGGAGAATAAAGCAGGTACAAGAAATTATGGATTTACCGAATAAAGCCCTGGCTAGACTATTGTTCTCCAAGTATTCATAGACCAAGAGCAGTTGTTTGCCCTCTATGCAACAACCGTAGAATTTCACAAGATTGGGATGCTGAACTGCAGATATTGTGCCCAATTCATTAAGGAACTCACGGCTGCCTTGTCTTGACTTAGAAAACATCTGCTTTACTGCCACCATTTTCCCATCTGGTAGTATACCATCTGGTAGTATACCCTGGAAAGACAGTAAGCTATCGATGTAAACATCATATACTATTTTGAACTCAATATTAGTAGTTGATGCAAACCATCTAGAATTAAGCTCATTTCTGGTATTGCTACGTAAAGAAACTGAATTCTAATATCAAAGTGTAGTTGGATATACCTTGAAAACTGCACCAAACCCCCCTTCTCCTATCTTATTCTCAATGTGAAAGTCATTTGTAGCACTTCTTATGTCCTCTAGAGTGAATGTACCAGAAATTATATTCATATTTGTCGATTCTGTATATAGCAGTTTGACAAGTTTATGTCAATGTGGTCATCAGCATCTAGCAGTCTTACGCTAGAGTTTGAAATGTATCACATTAACATATGTGTTGTATGAGAAGTAATTTGAATCACAGAAACATTCTTTATTACCTCTACCAACATCAGCTTCCAAGAAGCTGTTCTTGGTTCTATTTCGTTTTCTAATAAAGATGAATGACAAGAACGCTGCCACGCCTAAAGAAATTGCTATCCCAGAAATGATGCCGATAATCAAAATTCTATTATTGCTTTTATTTTTTATTTTGAATTCTGTCCAAACAAATATATAATGTTAGAAGTCAAAGCTTGAAGACCATTACTATCATACAAGCAAGACCACCCAGATTTGATCTACATAACAACATAAATATTTGATCATAACAGAGAAAATTTAAAACTTACAAAAGGTATAGAAAAAGTGATTGGTGAAAGCTCAAAATTAAGATAACCATTTTGTGTACACAGAGCAGATTCTCCTAGCTTGGTATCAAATAATTTCACTTCGTTTCAGAACATGAAATAACACCATAGTAAATAGAAAAATACTTCTTCAACAACTCTTAGAACCCTTAAAAATAGGATTGGCTAAATCTGTATAGAAAACTGATCAATTCTACATATGAATGCATAGATTTATGAAAAAATATGAAATGTAACCTTACCAGGACTGACTACAATAGCCGATACTAGAGGGCCATATGTCCCCTGGAACGGTACATTATATGTTCCTTTTCCAGCCCATAAAAAGTGAATCTCCAAATAATTCTCCGTCACATTTACATTGAAAATCTTTACTGTTGGCTTATATCGGCCTCCAGCATCAACCTCAATGTTAAAATTTTGTAATTTTCTAGTTCCCTGCATCAATTTCGAGAGCGTGAAAGATTTTGGAAGAATTACAGAAAAAAAAATGCACCTATCTGAAATACACAATTTAAAAAGCAAATATTGTTTTATATATTTTTCTGTGGACATGTATAATAAATGAGTTTTAGCAAGTCTAACAGCAAGCATTGTTAACAGAAAACAAAGTATATATATGTATATTGTGATGGACCTGAATATAGACATCGAAAATGCGTTTTCCAAGACTCTCGAAGGATTTATCATCAGCAAATTCTATCTCAGCAAAATGGAGTTGTACTTCATATGGTCCATTATAAAGGCATAATCCATAGTATCTCAAGGACGAAGCAGACGAGCGTGCTGTCATGTACAGTTCCGGATTTATGCCCGTAGGATATGGAGAGCAGTTCCGGATTTATGCCCGTAGGATATGGAGAGCGGTTCGTGTTTACGAGGAACTTTAAACGGTTTTGATTATCATAAAAATGCCCTGTGTTACTGACTGCCCAGTTAATTTTACCACTCGGAAGGAATTTTGATGGGCTTAATGGATTCTGATCTCCCTCAAAAGAGAGGTTGGAGGTTTTCAAACTTTTGCCTCCACAATTAATGGCCAAAGTATCTGCCAATCAAAAAAATATAGTTAGATCATGGTTCAAACACCTTTGACAGTTGTATTACAGGACAGGGTCATCAATATCCATGGGACAAAAAGACAAATGATGCTTCCTCTGTCCATATCATTGAAGAGAAAAGATTGTGAATATTTATTATTATGCACGAGGTACTTCACTTTTCTTTTTGGTCCCTATATTGCGATGGCCTTAGTGCAGCCTATCAGATCTAATACAGTTCTAAGAAATGAATTATGTATTTTAACAATTTTTGCTTAATGGATTTCTGCCGGTGATGTTTTCAAAAATTAATAATTTGGCACACAACAAAGTTGAATTTTCAATGAGACAACCATCCAGGGAGTGTTGTTGGGGCCATTTAGTAGCAATAGAACATCTAAGCAACAATTTGAGTGCTGCAAGTGGATTGAGTAAAGACCATCAAAATGTCGTTCATGAAAAAATTTCAGCTCAGATAGTTGTTTGTCATACTTGTGATGCGGCTAGTTGCATTAAGTGAAGGAGACAATTAGAGAACAACGTTTTGTTGGCAGCAAGTTACAATGCAGGTAGTTGTAAAAGATATATGGAATAGAAAGAAGCATAAAGAGCATGACAAGAGGTTCAAGTACCACATCCAATGCTTCTACCCAATGTTCATTTGGCCTATTGGTAAGCATGCCAACAAGTTTAGAGGAGGAGATAGATGTAGGTAGGCAATTTGACATGTCTACAAGAGAGCACATCTACATAAACGTATAAACATATGTGCATATACGTGCATGGATGCATGTGCCATGTGTTGGTGATACATGTAAATAGGAATTGTCATGTATATATGGTGATGTGTTGTAATAATGTAATGTAATGTTATGAGGAATTTATTGTTTTGATATATAAGGGTAGTTTGATGGTAGTTGCCTATAGGTCTCATGGTAGCTATAAGTACACATCTATATTGGTGGAGAGGAGTGTTAGAGAATGTTTCATATAACTATGATGTTGGTTGATGCTGGTCAAGGCAAGTCTGTGTATTGTATGCTTGACTAGACCATGATGTATCATATATAATCAGGTTGTAGCATACATGTTGCGTGTGCAATGTGTTAATATGTATCTGTAAGTTATTCCCATTGTGTACCAATTTTTATGTGTTTATAATGGAATTATATTGTAGTGTGTTGTATCATGTGTCTACAGATTTTATTGGAAGTAGCTAGATTACTTTGAAAGATTACAGGATCTATAATTGGTTAAGAGAAGATGGAATATTACTTATCAATTCTCAAGAATATAATTTTATATGTGATGATGGGTTCACACATTGATGTTCAGATGACTAGTCCCCAACCATCAACATAATGATACAAAGGAGTTATTAATGTTAAATTTCTAATGGATCATAATCCTGGTTTTAAATAATTCATTTATTCTATGTACCTAGGCAAACCACAATGACAAAGAACTATTAACTTAACTATCTACAAACTTACACGGTGCAGCTCCTTTCTCACATTTGAATCCTCGTTGAAGATAGGTGGCACTGCTGGATATAATTCAAATGTCAAGGGAAATATGTCCATTTGAGCGACTTTTGAACAAGGAAAAATCATCTTATTTTCATAAAACATGACAAGATTCAATTGGGTCTCATTATTCTATGAGCTATTAGTATAAAAAAATCAATATAAAATTAAGATTCAAATCAATGGGTACATTAGAAGCCCACCTTTCATTAAATGAGTTCTCTATCAAATTCCTGTAGATTTCAAGGGAGACAATATTTAATAAGAGAAGATATCATAGCTATCATTCACATTAGCAGCAAAGAAAAATTACAATGATGCTAAGATCATGAACTGTATAGAAACATAGATTATAAAGAGAGCACTAATAGTTGCTTTAATTTTCTAACTTGAATAAAGAAAAGTCATTCTAGATATACAAAAGATGCTGAACCTGAGAACTGCAAGTTGTGGTTTTCAACAAAAAAGATTACATAGGTCCAAAAAAATCAATGATTTAGTATACTTACAACCCTTCTTTATTTGTTGACCATGAAGGAAAATATCCTGAAAATTTATTGTATGACAAGTCTCTGCAACAATACATTCAATATAAGCATTGTTGTATGGGAAAAAAAAAACATATCTTAGATGTTAGTGCATGCTTTTACTGCTTTGCGTTCTTACTTTTTTCACTTTTTATTCCAAGCATTAACATCTGAGTTTCACAAACAAGCAAAATGGCATTGTAAGCAAAATTGCAAGAACAATATACATCTTTAAATGCAAAAGGACTTAATCTAGTACTAATTTTGTTTCAAATATTCTTTTCAAATGAACCACCAATGGAGGGTGGAATAAAATATTGCAATTTTCCAATGGAGTTAAAGAGGATGGTTGTCTACACACTCCCTTTAAGGTTGTCACGACCACAAGATGAGCACTAAAAAAAAATTTGTTTTTAACACAACAATACTTTGCTTATAAAACCATTCTATTGTTAGTTTTGGCATACTAAGTTTACACTTCAAGAATGTTCACCCCTGCAGTTGGTGTTCTTAAGTGCTCGGAATTGGCCAAATCTCGCAAGTCGCTATCTTGGATTCAAACTCCTCCCACGAGTCATTCGGGAATCCGGCGAAGGGTTATCCATTCAGGGCCTATAACACCTGAATGGGGTACGCTATGCCCCTTGTCCAAGGCTGTAGGGTTCACAACCCTAGAGTTCTCAACTTATTGCCTTAGAACCAGCGTTTGTATGCTAGTGCTAGCCATTGACCCTCTGCTAAGGTTTGGCTAGAGTCCGCCTTCTCAAGGCTTAAGGACTAGATATCCATGACCTTTCTCGGGTTGACGGCAATGCTGCCCATAACCATCTGCCACTGGATCTTCCAACAGCATGAGTAGCTCTCTAGCCATGCTACATGTTGGCACCTCCCCATCCTGAGTGGAATGATGAATATCACCACACTAACCGACTGACCACCTACATGTTGGCACCTCCCCATCCTGAGTGGAATGATGAATATCACCACACTAACCGACTGACCACCTAGAGTGACGTCCCATTCCGCCACTCGTTACACTCGACAGCTCGGACCCTCCCTGTCCAAAGGAGCTGGAGTACAGTGGTAACAGTCAATCAAGTCACCGCGTGACTTTGAGCAAGTCCTTGCTCGACTTACTCTAAATAGAAGCAAAGTATTCTCATTGGACTACTCCGTCCGAGTAGTAAAGTCTAGGTTTCAGGTTTAAATAAGTTTCCTTCGAAGCCCATAATATGGTGTTAATCTATGTCCAACCCACTTTATTTATTATTCTTTAAAAATAAAAGAATTAACTAATATTTAAAATAATCAAACCTTTCTTGAATACAATACATCAATTCAACTTAAGTATAAGGTATTCTTTCTATATAATAACACTAAACCATTTCTATGTTCTTCAAAATAATACAAAAAGAAATTATAGTTCGACCATTCTTGGCCTTATATATATAAACATGCTACTATTAAAATTCCTTTCACCATCAACTACGATAATTAGATCTGTATCCTATATAATTCTGCATATTTAATTTCGAAAGGGGACAAAACATTAATCTTTAATAAGTTTTTATTTTCTCTTGCAAAAAAGACTTTACATCATATCAAATAATTAAAAATCTAATCTCTAATAAACTGAAAAGAAAAAACTTATTTTAGTTTATAAAACACGTGCTCCCATGCTAATTTAAAATTGTCATAATACTACGTTTCCATTTTTTTTTTTTTTTTAACAAAAATATATATATATATATATATATATATATATATATATATATATATATATATATTTCCAAGGTATAAATAGAAGAAGTTTTCACAGAACGTTTTCCAGAAATTCTTTAAATTCATTTGGCTGAGATAAAAATAAGTTATAGTCTAAAATTTCTTGCTACAGCTTCCTGGTTCAATTAGTTCACATGCCTACTTATAAAATATTATTTTATTTAATATCTCTGGAGGGTGTCTACATTTTTCTTTCAAAGGAAAATATGATACGTTTTCGAATGTGTTGCCGTATCTAATTAAAAAGAAAAACGTTTATTAACAGAATCCAATACCAGCTATGCAACCCTAAATCTTTTAAAATAAAGAAAACATTTAACTCTTCAATATTGTTTATTAACAAGTTTAAATCTGCAATTGCACTCAATGTCGCAACAGAGTTATTGAACTCACTTAAAGCAATACGTTCATAAGGCTTCGGTTGCATTTCACACATTTTAACTTTGGTATAGTTTCTCAACAAAGGCAGTCAAAGCATAAGGTTAGTAATAAATTTAATTTTGCCGGATAAGAGATGTTCGCCGAATTCAATGCACTCGAATCCATACAACAGACGCTTGGATTATTCCCCAACGTGCTCGGAAACCATCCACCCGGATAGTAAGAAAGGGAGCGTTATAAGGAATCAGCATGGCCCATAATGCAACACTATATGCATACAGAAAATTCATACAAGCAATGCAAGATTTACTTCTTCAAAATTTGAATCTCAAAATCTAATGCAAAATTCCACCTTTATATTTTCCAGAGCTCATAGCATTCGCTTAACATAAATCAGCCAATTATATAAACTACAATTTTTTTTTTTTTTTGTAAGGTTTATAGCATTCATAAAACAAGGAACAGATAGTTCTTTTCACAATCTATTAAAATATAGCTTTCAAATTTCATGAATTATTTACTCTTAATTCTGGAATTATGTTTTCTCTCAGATAGTTATCTCACCAGAAAAAAAATACCTTTTTCCACAATTCATATAGCATACATAAAACAAGGAACAGACAGTTCATTTCACAATCAATTAAAATATAGCTTTCAAATTTCATGAATTATTTACTCTTAATTCTGGATTATATTTTCTCTCAGACAGTTATCTCACCATAGAAATACATTTTTCCACAATTCATATAATTTTATTTCCAGGGCTTTATTAAGAGATTTGTTCCGATATTAGTATTCAATTACGTTTCTTCCTTCCCATGTATTTAAAAAGAATGCAGCACATTATTCCCAAAATTCAAGAAATGGATAATACAGGCTAGTGACTGACATATCTGACCTTCACTGAATACGCTGCCAGACGAACCTCAGCCCTCTACAGTCTCCACACACTGCTCTCTTTTTTTTCTGCAATAGGCGCTTTCCAGAATTGAAGATAAGATAATATTTTCCTTAAGGTTCGTATGATTAAATAGTTTCAATACCTTCCCGGAAGCTAGACACATCACGGTCCAATGCCAGGTATTGCCCCTTTTCGTTGGCCGCGTGGAGACGTTCTCAACATCTGAGTGGAGAGTAAATTAATTGCATTTCACCTTTAATTACATAAGAATTGCTTATGCGTTCTCTTTTAATAATGGAACTTACCTTATATTTTCAATTGACCATGTCATAGAGTTGGGTGAATAAGTTATAAGTTTATACATTGTTATAAATTCCCAATGGAAACGTCTTCCGTGTCTTTAAAAATCTTTATTATATTCTTTTAAAATATTTTAATTTCCCTTTTATTAATATATTTTATTATTATTTATATTTCTTATATTCTAATATATATTTATTATTATTTTAATCCTTCTAAGTTCTTAGGTGTATATATATATATATATATATATATATTTGATTATTATTTTGTTATATTTATTTAGTTTTATTATGCTAAGTCAAACAAAGCAAGTTTTTAATAATACAAAAGCAATCGCACACATGCAATATTAAGAGAGCAATGAATGCATTCACAGGCAGGATGATTTTTATAGGAGGGCTTCCATGTACCCTCGGGCCAAGGTGCATAAAGCACACATCATGTCCCACTTACCTGACGCTTCCAATTTCGTTCCAGTCAGGGTGGGTGTTCTCTTCCGCCACAACGTTCCTGCATCGCAAACAACTTGACGCAAAATCACATTCCTCCAAATAAAATGCTAATAAACAGTGGGGATGTGACATACTCCCCCTCTTAGGAATAACATAGTCCCTGTGTTAGCTTGCAAGAAAAAATAGATGCATAAACACATAGGTGAATATTTCAAGACTTAAGTAATTTCTTGCAAAATAATCACTCTATCACATAACAACACAAAATCGCTTAAGCAAATCATATTATAGCCATATTAAATATACATAAATAGTTTCATTACATCACAAAGAAGTTCACTTTCCAAAAATATTGTCTTTCAGTATCATGTTTCAAACAGATTAGGAAACTAGTTTTTCATGCTAGTGACATTCTCCCAAGTAGCATCCCTCTCGGAATACTCATCCCACTGTACTCTGCATTGATCCACAGTTCTATTCCTGAGCTGTTTGATTCTAAACCCCAAAATTTTGACTGGTCGCACCTCAATGAGTTGCGGGTCCGACATCTGTAAATGAGTGGTATCCAGAATGTGAGATGGATCAGAAACATATCTACGAAGGAGAGATACATGGAAGACACTATGGATTTTTGACAAATTGGGTGGTAGTGCAAGTTTATAAGCAACGGGATTGATTTTGGCAGTTATTTCAAATGGTCCGACAAACCTAGGACTTAGTTTGGTGGATTTGATAGAGCTCTTGGTAGGTTTGACTCTAAGGAAAACTTTATCTCCTACAACAAATTCACGGGGTGCTCTCTTCAGGTCAACATAACTTTTTTTTTTGGTCAACAGCTTCAAGCAGTTGCTGGCGAATTTCTTTTAGTTGGTTTTCCATTTGCTTTACAGGTTCAAGACTGATCATCTCTCGATCATCCAATTTATCCCACATTAATGGTGTCTTGCACCTACGTCCATATAGAGCCTCAAATGGGGCCATGCCCAACGTGGTATGATGCTTATTATTGTAAGAAAATTCCACCAGGAAAAGATAATCTTCCCATTTGCTCTAATGGTCCATGCAATGCATACATAGCATGTCCTCAAGCACTTGGTTGACCCTCTAGGTCTTGCCATCCGTCTCTGGATGATAAGCAGTGCTAATATTGAGTCTTGTTCCCTAGGCTCGGTGCAAAGCTTACCAAAACTCAAATGTAAAACATGAATCTCTATCAGATATTATCACTTCAAAAAATCCATGTAGCCTCACAATTTCTCATGCAAATTTCTGAGCAATAGCTGAAGCATCATCATGAACACTGTCGGGTATGAAGTGTGCCACTTTGGTTAACTTGTCCACTACCACAAATATCGCATCATGCTGAAAACGGGTTTTTGGAAGTCCCACAATGAAATCCATGGATATGACTTGCCATTTATGTTTCGGAACTTCAAACAAATGTAATTTTCCTCCAGGATGCTGATGTTCTGCCTTAACTTTTTGGCACTCAAGGCATTTTGCTACATATTGAACTATATCCCTGTTGGTTACGAATCTGCCACTAGGATAGGATTTTAATCTATTTGCGCCCTAGATTCGCCCAACAGATTAAAATGGCGGAAGGAAGGAGTGCCTTCCGCGCCAATCTCCGAAGGAGGCCTGCTTCCTATGTTTTCTTAATTTTGTTTCAGTTCAGAGTGCAGGAAAGAGATTACAAATTACTGAAAGAAACATAAATATGCATCTGATGGGGGGAAGAAATCATCTTTAAAGCTCATATTTTATATCTCGCCCGACTGCGCACAAAACTGGAGCACAGCTGGGCGACGCAGGGCGGAAGCAGCGCAGTCGGGAGGGCCTTCGTGCCTTAGAAACTTCACGGCAGCATTATCTCATCCCCGCCCGAGTGCGGGCAAACTGGTGAGCATAGCCACTTAGCCAATTTTTTGGCTACTTTTCAATTGATGTCGCCCAGGTGCGCACGAAATTAGGAGCGCAGCCCGACTTCGCTGCGAAGTCGGGCGGCTCCATACTTAGAAATTTTTTGGGCACCGTTCTGTCGATATCGCCCGGGTGCGCCAAAATGGGCAAGCGCAGCCCGACTGCGCTGCGCAGTCGGGCGAACAACAACACTTAGAATATTTTTGGGCATATTTGCCCACTCAGAGAAACAGTCAGAAACATGGAAATGAAGATGGAGAAAATGAAATTGATGGCAGAAGAGTAGAAGGGACATGGTGAAGAAAGGGAGAGAAGAAAGAGGGAAGGCAAAGCAGCATCCTTACAAAAATTTCAAGACATGGCACCCCGTGCAAAATGTGACAACATTCCTGGCGGCTCGCGGGGTGTCGAGCTCGCCTCGATGCAACGAACCAGGCCTTTATCCCTTGGGTGCAGAGGAACTCCCTGCCCCTGCATCCTGCTGCTGCTGCTGAGCTCCCTTCTTGGGTAGTTGTTCTTCTTCCTGTTCGCTCTCAGCAGTCTCTTCTTCTGAACCTTCCTCTTCTTCTCTTTCTGAGCCTGATTGCTCAGCACCACCATCGCCTTCCTGTTCAGCAGGCTGGTCCCGCTCGCGGACGTGCTCGTAGGCAGCTTTGGCCTGATCCCAAGCTGCTGCCTGGAAGGGCTCTAAGTCGTTGATATCCTTCAGCGCTCCTTTGAATGCCGCGACCATATGCACGTCAATGGTGTCATACCTCTCTCCCAGCTCCTGGAGGCATGTATTGATCTTACAAAATTTGGACACCATTTGGGTCACCTGTGCCTCTTGGACTGGGTCAGTCCAGCCATCAATCTCGGATGTGTCTGCCTCAAAAACCAGCCAGTCTTGCTTTACTTGCTCTAGAGGCAGAAATTCTCCATCCTTGACAAAGCTCGGAAATCCGAGCGCAAAAAGAGTGTTGAAGGGGGCTAGGCAGATGTTCATTTCATGGGTCAACACATCCAGCATCTTCCTGGCAGCCCTGATCTTCTCAGATTTTTCAAAATAGTTTTGCAAGGTAACCCTTGCATCTGCCCAGTCTAGGGCAATTCGTGACATTGGTGGAAATCGGAGGCCCTTGCGCGCATACTCCTCAAGTTTTATCGCCAAGTCTAGCCACTGCCTCGCTTGGCGTTCGGCCTCCTCTACCGCAGGCTTTCCCTGGGCAAAAACTTCTTGTATTCTGGATACGAAATCCAGGACGGACAGGGACCTGACAACATTAGCCCTGCAGCCCTGCAGCAAACCAGCTCGCATCTCCTTGATCTTGTCCCTCGAAAAGGCGGCCGCCTGGGACGCTTTCTCTTCCAGCTGCGACTGAGTCTTCTGCAACAGATTCTGCAACTGGGCAACATGCTCCAGTGCTTCTTTTTTCTCCTCTAACAGCTGCTCAACTATCTTCTTCTCTGTTGCCGCATCCTGTTGGGACGCAGCAAGCTGGTCCTTTAGATTTTTAATCTCCTCCTGGGCAGACTCCAGCTGCGTGGTGGCCTTGGCCAGATTCTCCTCCAGCTGCCTTGAATCATTTTGAAGTTGGTACAGCTTCTCCTGAGCTTCGAGCCGCTTGACAAGGAGGTTGTCAGTCCTCCGACGGATTCCGTTTATCTCGTATTCTTCGCTTATATCATCGAAGCTCTTCTCCTTGATCTGGTGCTCGTAGTCCGCCTCTGTCATCTCTCGGAGGGGCTTCTTGACTTTGGGCACCAGCTTCTCCGTTCTGAGCACCCTCCTGTCCAAGTCATACTTGGCGCGTTTTACCGGTATAGCAATCTCCTCGGCTCTTCTCTTCTTCACGCCCTGGAGGAAAGAGGCAGAACTCCCTGCGGCCTTTGCAGCTAGAGGTTGGTCGTCTGTAACTTGCAGTTGTTCCTCCATTAGGTCCAGCTCTGCCAACATAGGGTATGCCGAGGCCAAATCCTGTTGCGGCATCCTCCCTGAAAACAATGAGGCAGGAGATATTCCAGAAGATAAGGTCGCTTTTGAGGGCGACCGGGACCTAGGGGAAGCGGGCGGCTGCGGAGGAGGTGGAGATGGGGTTCTGAATGCGGCGTCAGCGGCGGGTGAGCGGCGTGGTGATGTGGATACAGCTTCAGCGCTGGCCGCGGGTGAGAGACTTAGGGTTTGACCCAGGGTTTGAAAAATGTTAGGGTCCTGGGCAAAACGTCCAAAAGAGTGGGGGTTGTGGAGGGACTGGGTGATAGGTGAGGCGGATGAGGCGGCTAAGGCGTGCCCAGATGCGGAAGAGGAGGGCGTGATAACAGGGCTAGCTGGGGTTTGTGATACAGGGGAAGAGGACGTACTTGCGTGCTCCGCCTGAGCCGGTGCTTGGATGACGCCTGCTGCCCAGACTTCTGCTTCCTTTTCTGGACTATCTAGGAGAGAGATTATTTCGGTTGCAACCGCTCCTGTCTGTGGGGCCGCCACTATCTGCTGCGCAGCCTCCTTTTTGGCCGCTTTATTTTGGTCTTCTCGCCCCTTTTTCTTTTCTTTTCCTTCGGAGCGGTTGTTTGCTCGGCGGAGGCAGAGACGGTTGGTGCGTCAGGTACCGAGGCGCCCACGGTAAACTTGTACTTGGGCCTTGTCGGAGGGGTGCCCGCTACTACCTGCCTCGCTGGCTGACCTTTCTGGCTCCTTCTCTGTCTGAGGCGACTTTTCGGGCGTTGAAGACAACATTGGGCCCACCTGACTGCCTTTTGGCGCCTTGCTGCCGGATGACTTTCGAATAGGCAAATGCTGAGGAGGGGGCTTCCTTTTATATCTTTTCCTGGCGCCTAGGGGAACGCAATCTCGGAAGGCGAACGGCTGCCACTTGCCAGCATATCTATCGTATAAGGCCGAAAACTCATCATCTATGGCCAGCGTCTTTTTCTCCGATTTATCGTGTCGCGTGCGACACCTCATCTTCCAACATTCAATTATTTTGTCCTTTTCCCAGCCGAGGGGCGCCACCTTTGTGAGGAACTTTCTGAAACCAGCTGATCCTGGTTTGTGATCGTCATTATGCTCGGGATCGTAATCCACCTCTACACAGTAAAAGTCATGCCATGGCGGCCATGACTGCATTCGTTCAATGTGCCACTCCAGGTCTGCCCCTGTCTTATTGCACCTCTCTTCCATGATTTCTTCTTGCGGGCAGACGTGTACGAACTTTCCCCTTACCCCTTCTGGGTCGTATTTCCAGCGCTGCGGCAATTGCACCAGGCCCAAGTTGAGGAGGGTCTGCTCCAGGTAGACATGCTGTCCAATTTCGTGGACTTCAACGCCTCCCCAGGTGATGGGATATTTGAAAATGTGACCCCTCTTCTTTCCCTGGCCGAACTCTTCTTCGACACAGTCTATTTGGCGTGCGGCTTCAAGGCCAAAGTGATATTCGGTACAGAAGTAGGGCAGCAAGAACGGCTTCCCTTTGAACCCGTAAATTCTGATGATAACGCCCTGGGTCAATCGGAAAGTGTCCCCGAATTTGTTCCTTGACAGGTACCTCGTCATGACGTGAGGAGGGCGACTTGCCTTGCCGTTAAAAAGCGCCATGGTCATACCCAAGAATTTAAAATTAAATTCATAATAGGACCCCCTTATGTACAGCAACTCCGTCCACTCGTATACAGGCAGCGGTGCGCCTTTCTCATCTACTTTCTTGAGCTCGGGGATCTTCATCCGGTAATGCATATGGTACAGGCATAGCCATACAAGGAATGAGCAGTACCTGAACTCCGTTGACTGCTTCTGTTGCAACTTTACCAGGCTGGAGTGAATGGCATACGCCACCCAGTCTGCCCAATCGAAAAAGATTGGGCGTCTTCCGTTTTTCTGGGCAGTGGGGTCATAGAACTCCCCATGCAAGATACACTCTGCGAGTGCCAGCTGGTACGGGTGCACTACTCTGTCTGTGCCGCAGCCAAGAACCCATGCAAGGATAGTATAAATGTACTTGCTCTCAAATTTTTCCAGGGGTATAGGGCCTGGCGGCCATTTCGTAGCCGGTAGTGGACACTTCAGCTCCGAATCAAGAAACTCCTTCATCCTTCTGCCTTGGCTGAACCTGCCCGCCTGCTCTTCCAAATTAATCTTTCTGATAATAGCATTTGGGTCGTATTCAAGCCTCGGCGCGAAAGCTGGCTGCACGCTCTCCTTAAAAAGGGAAAACAACACCCTCCCTTGGCAGTCACAGACCTGCCGGGTAGCTGGCTTGTAATATGCTACAATTGATTCGATGAGCTCCGGGCAGTGGTGGACAGGAGGGCACAAGAACCAGTAAAGGTTCGACTTGTAGGCGGCCCCGAGGTGGTGCGAGGACGAGACCTTGCCTGCCCACTTCTCGATATTGGGGCGCAGCTTTGTGAGACTGATGGAGTAATCGCCATCCCTGTATTCGGCCAGGCGGTTGATGGGCGGCGGCAGAGGACCTTGCCTCTTAGCTCGCCTCGCCCTGGACTTTCCCCTTTGTTCCTGCGGCGCCTCACTTTCATGAGAGCTAGAGTCCGTCTGTTCCTCAGCTTCCTGTTCTGAATCGCTGGATTGCGCCTGCATGGGTGCCTTCCCCTTGTCTACTCTCGGGCCCTCACTCATGGTGCTGGAGACGGAAATTACAGCTGTTACTGAGTTTAATTTCGCACTTCCTCCTTTTTCACTGCGCAGCTCGGATTTACATTGGTAATTCTGGTGCTCTGAGTAAGTAAGGGGCCCTTTTCTAAGAATGGGAAAAGCAGCATTAATGGCGCGAGGGGAATTTAAAGTTATTTGCCCGAAGTGGGTGAAAAGCGTCGTTATTCCTCGGCGGCCGCGCGTGGGATCTTCTATTGGAAAGCGCAACTTGTACGCCGTTGGCCCCTTGTGCGCTCTCTCATTTATGACATCCGCTTTGAAATTCGCGCAATCATTCCTTAAAATCTTCAAACTTCGTGCCTTTAATGACGTCACCGCCGCCAATTGGGCACACACCTCGAGGCACTAAACTGAGGGAGCGTGCTGCTTTTTGAACTTCCCCGACCGAGTGCGCTCAAAAAACGAGCGCAGCTCGACTTCGCGCTATGAAAGGTGCGCCCTCGGGAGGCCAACACTTAGAAAATTTTCCGTCATGCACCTTGCTTCTAGGACGCGCCCGTCGGAGTGCGCAAAATTTTGTGTGCGCAGCCCGACTGCGCTGGGAAAATTTGCGCAGTCGGGCGGGGACACTTAGCCATTTTTTCATCCTTTTGCTTTGTTCCCGTCCGGCTGCGCTCAAGAAAGGGTGCGCAGCCCGACTTCGCTGCGAAGTCGGGCGGCGTCCCCAACACTTAGAAAAATTTCTGAGCCCTTTTTCGCTTGTCTTTGCTTCTTAACCTCCCGGCGTCGCGCAAAATTAAGGGCGAAGCCCGACTTCGCTGCGAAGTCGGGCGATTTTTCCTGCCTTGGCCTCTCTTTGAACTGCCATGCACTTGTTTCTTTTCTGGAACACTTGGCTCTCTTTTTCTTGGATTAAAGCGAAAACTAACTAATACTGAACTGAAGCAATATTTACATTCAGAAATAAAACAACTGAGCTGCAGAAAATAAAAACTGTACAAGGTAGGACCTTTGATGATCTTCAGTGATGGTAGGCTTTCAGGTGAAAGCCGTTAACAGGGATCGGGAGGAGTTGACCCTCCATGTCTCTGAGCACGAATGCATTGAACTGGTTTACCCGGGCTATTTGGAAGGGGCCTTCCCAGAAGGCATCGAACTTGTCGTGATTGCCCGGCTTCGCCTTGAGTGAATCCCATTTGAGCACTAAGTCCCCGATTTTGAAAACTCGGGCAGTGGTTCCCTTCGCAAACCAGCTCTGAGTCGTTTCGGCGTGCTTGGTAAAAGCCTGATACGCCTTCTCCCTTTCCTCTTCTAGCTGCAACAGCTGACAAAGTCGGGCATCCACGGGGTCCCTATCGCCTTTCTCATCTTCTAACAACCAGAGTGCGGGCATTTCTATGTGGGTGGGCAGGACAGCCTCCTTGCCGTATACAAGCGCGTAAGGGGACGTCTTGATGGATTTTTTGAAAGATATACGGTCCGCCCATAACGCTCGGTCCAGAAGCAGGTGCCACGACCTCTTATTCCTTTCCACAGTCTTCTTTATGATTTTCAAGAGGTTTTTATTGGTGGACTCGGCCAGGCCGTTTCCCTGCGGATAGTAATTTGAAGACATCTTGTGGTAAATGCCATACTTGCTGGTAAACTCAGTGAGTACCGCGCCTGCAAATCCTGGACCATTGTCTGTGACGATCGCCTCTGGAATCCCGAAACGGGTAATGAGGCTCTCGAGGAACCCAATGACCGTCTCTTGGTCAGCATGCTTTGTAGGCGTCGCCTCTGCCCATCGGGTAAAGTAATCTGTGGTTGTTAGGATGAACTTATGCCCCGCCGAAGAGTTGGGCGTTATTGTCCCGATGAAGTCCAGGCCCCACTGCTGAAACGGAGTCTCGGCTTGAATTGGCTGGAGGGGCAAGGGTGCTTTCCTATTTCTACCGGCGAACCTCTGGCATTTTTCGCATTTTATACAGACTGCATGCGCGTCTGTGAAGAGGGTGGGCCAATAATAGCCCGCTCTGATAATTTTTAAGGTCGTAGGCCTTCCTGAATGATGTCCTCCGGGCATCCCAGAGTGGAACTCTCCGAGGACCTTTGGCTTGTCTGATTCCTTGACGCACCGCAACAGGATGCCGTCAATATTTCTAAAATATAGCCCCTCGGGGCGCAGTACATACTTCAAGGCGTTCAGCCTAAACCTCCTTCTTTGTGAGGCGTTGAGATGATCTGGACATCTCCCTGTGTTGAAGTACCACACTAGATCATTTGTCCAATCATTCTCCTCTGATAAGGAGTTGGAAAGGTTGGCCTCTGTTACTGGATTCTCCCACTGGCAAGCAGAGATTTCGGCTGCAGCGCTCCGGGCCAATTCTTGGCATAGAGCCCGACCTCGGATTAACTTTGTTGGTCGTACCTCTATGTCAAACTCTTGTATCTTGGCAATCCATCCTGCCCTCTTGTGACCCGGCTCCCCTTGGATGATGAAATTTCTGACGTCCGGGTGTATCACGAAGACAGTTATCCGGCTCTGGGAGACAAAGTGCTTGAACTTTCTCAGGGATCTCATAACTGCGTGCACTTGCCGCTCAATAAAATTGTATCTTTCTTCGTGCGGCTGAATCACCTGGCTTAGAAATGCTATGGGGCGCTCCTCGCCATCATCTCCCTTTTGAGTCAGAACTGCAGCGTAGCTTTCGGGCTCTCCCACCGCGTAAAGGATGAAATCCTTGGAGTAGTCTGGATTTATTAACATTGGAGCCTGGGCAATCTTGGCCTTGATCTCTTCAAAGGCTTGCTTCCTCTCCTCAATCCAGACAAATTCAGCATCTTTTTTCAGGAGCTCAGCCATGGGCTTAATTACTTGTGCAAAGTCGGGCACAAACTTCCTTACGAAGTTGATTTGGCCAAAAAATGATTGCAGCCCCTTTTTGTCGATTGGGATGGACAAGCGAAGAAGAGCCTCCGCTCTGTCAGGATCAACTGCAAGGCCTTTTTCAGAAATAACATGGCCCAACAGTTTGCCTTCCTTCACCGCAAAGACTGACTTCTTTGGGTTGATGGAAATGCCGAATTCACGACATCTCTCAAATACTTGCCGCAAGTGGGAGGCATGGTCCTCTCTCCTGTGTGAAAACACAGTCATGTCATCCAAGTAGATGACAATGATTTTGTTGAGCAGCTCTCGGAACGCCAAGTCCATAGCCCTTTGAAATGTAGCCCCGGCATTGGAAAGACCAAAGGGCATACGCTGATATGCAAACGTTCCCCATTTGGTGGTGAACGTCGTCTTGTGTTGGTCTTCATCTTTCACCCAGATCTGGTTATAGCCGGAGAAACCGTCTAAGAGAGAAAATCTCTGAGCTCCTGCGACCACGTGAAGGATTTGATCAATTTGAGGGAGTGGGTAATGATCCTTCAATGAAGCCTGATTGAGGTTTCTGAAATCCACGCAGAGACGGATGTCTCCATTCTTTTTCCTCACGGGGACCAGATTTGCGACCCAAGAAGAATGCTTGATGGGATAGATGATTTTGGCCTCCAACATCTTCAAGAGCTCCGCTTTCATCATGGCTTCAATTTTTGGGTTCACCGCCCTTTGCTTCTGCCTGAAGGGCTTCGCATTATCTTCCAGTTCTATGGTATGCTGGATCATCTCTCTGTCGTACCCCTTCAGGTCTTGGTAGCACCAGGCTACAATATCTGGGTACTCTTTGCACAGGGCCCGGATCTGCTCTAGTTCTTCATCGGTGCAATCTGTTCCGACCTTGATCACCTTTCCAGGTTCCAGTTCCAGGTCCATGTATTGCTTGGGGTCTACTTTGATCCTGTGGGATATGGCTCTATCATTCGATCAAAGAGACTCTCCAGGGTAATCAGTCCTTTTGGGACATGATTATTCTTTAACCGTATTAACCCCTCATACTGCTCGTCATCAGGGTCTCTACCTTCGATTGTACTAGCTTCATTTATCAAAAAGGTGACGATATCCTCGTCACAATCGAACACTCTGCCGGTGGGTGTCCTTGTCGAGCACGAGAAGGCCTATAAATGGTACGAACCGGCTTCGGCTTCGGAGACAGTGTCATCAGCCGGGACGTACCTGGCTCCAACAGACGCCAGAATGTCAGCATGTTTATTCTTTTCACGAGAGATGGCTTTGACATTCAAAGAGTCAAATGACTCCATCAGATCCCAGACACGGTTGCGGTACGCCTTGAGGTAATGCTTCTTGGAGGCGCACTTATTAGTAATCTGGTTGCACACCAGCTCTGAGTCGCCAAAGATCTGCAAGTGCTTTATCCCAAGCCTCTCTGCCTTTCTCAAGCCTAAGCACAGGGCTTCATACTCCGCCGCATTGTTAGTGCAACTCCAGGCCAGCCTATAACAATAATCCTTTTGAATGCCGGATGGTGAGACCAGAAGTACACCTGCCCCGGCGCCATTCTTGCATCGGGCACCATCAAAGTACAGCTTCCACAGCTTTTCTAGGGCAGGTCCAACATCCTTCTTTGAAGACTGATCAAGTCTTTCAGGTTGGGTGACGGAGTAGCAACCTTGTTCGGTCTCAATCATGGCATTGAAGTCCAGTAAGGAGAACTCATCCTCCACTTGCAACAGTTCCAGGGTCTCTCCCGCCAAGTCTACCTCTACCAGCTCCTCAGTCGTCAGATGAACCATGTCATTTTGTTGTTCTTCCCCGGGTATCTTTTCGACCAGAAAAGTGGAAGGCTTCTCATTATAAATCTTCAATCTCCTTCCTTTGAAAGGCACCTCCATATGTGAATAATCCAGCGACAAATATCCACCCAACTTCGCAGTGAACTCCCTAGAGAGACACATGCCGAAGTAGGGTTCCAAGTCCACCACTACGACTTCTTGGATAACCACGATGTCGAGTGCTTTATGCAACCGGATTGGGATGTCCTTGATGACTCCGACTGTCTTCACAGGAGTGTCGTCTAGCTGCAGCACACCTTGGCTGCTCCTTGTGTATTCCATACCAATCTCTTCGCAGACAACCCTTGGCATGACAGTAGTGGAGGCACCAGAGTCCACCATGCAATTATGTACTATGTGGCCTTCCATTCGCAAAGACAGATAGAAAGGTGGCGGTCTGTTTTTTCCGGTAGCAGAAACTGTCAAGGGCTGAGCTAACACAGCGGGCTGCGTCGGCTTTCCATCTTTCACATTCTTCAAGGATTCCTGCAACAGGTCTACCTGTCTTGGGAGCAGAAGAGCATCATACATGCTTATTTTTGCTGGAGTTTTCTTGAGCTCGTCGACTATATTGTAAGTCGAAGTGTCGGCTCCCTCTGTCTCTTTTGCTGGCTCGTACCTGGTTCGGTATTGTTGCGTGGCTTCAACCCTCTGTCTCTTCGTCAGCGATGGGTACCTCAGCTTTTCTTGAGCTTGTTCTTTTGTTTCAGCTGGAGGTTGGGCCGCCGGAGCCTTGACCACGGGAGCCTTGAGCGCTGGGAGCTTTTCTTTGGCTGTAGGAGGTAAAGGCGGCTTATCAGGAGCTGGCACAGCAGGCTGCGTCCTCTCCCTTCTTGCATATACCTTCAACGGCTTCATCTGGGCCGTGGTGGCCTCAATCGGCTTTTTGCCCTCCTTGGTCAAGAGGGACACGGGATCTTCTTCAGGGACTGCAAAGTTACCTTCATCGTCACGGATCATGTATGCTTCATCTTCCACGGCGCTGCCCGCAAGGGTCTGAATATAATGCTGATGCAACATGCAACCCTCCTCTCCATGTGGATCGTTGCAAGTAGAGCACCAATTAACGTGGTCAGAAGCGCTCGGTTGAGCATTGTTGGCAGCATTCCTTGCTGGAGGCCTTTGCGCTTGAGCAGCTTGATCTTTTGTCAGCGCAGGAGGAGGATATGGCCTCCTAGGAAGAAACTCCATCTGAGCTTGCTTCTTCTTCATGATCGTCATGTCGTTGGAGATAGTATGGTAACCAGAGGCAAGAGCCCGCACTTCCTGAAGGATCTTATTCTGAATATCATTATCAGCAGGCGTCGGCCGGGCCGGCGGAGGCAATGCGGCTAATGGTGGAGGAGCAGAATATGTCGGGTATTGAGGGGGAGCTGGGAGTGCTGGATATTGCGGAGGTGGCGGATTAGGATAATGGATCTGGGGAGGACCATACAGGTTTATGACTGGTGCGGGATTCCACGGCTGATGGAGGTACTGATTGGATGATGATGACGTCCCACCAGACGCGGGCAGATATTGTGACTGAGGGAAATCGGGATAAATGGGAGGCTGCATTTTATGAGGAAGTCTGCCTATAGAAATTATGTCTAATTCTGCTTGCTGAGCAGCCTCATATAAGGCGGGAAAAGTGTTGACCCGGGCTATCTTGAGAATTAGACAAATGTCTGAGTTAAAAGATCTCAGGTAATAGTGAGCAGCTTGTCCTGCAGAAGGACGCAGCTCAGGGGGTACTCTTTTCCAGGACCTCGCAAACCTCACGTTGAAGTCCGATATCTCCTCTTGCGGATGGCGTTGAATACTTTGAAACTGGTGCAGCAGTGAGGAGGGATCAACGGACTCATTGCATCCCTTCACTAGTTTGCCCGCTAGTTGGGGCCATCCTGTGATAGCTCCCTCCGGCAAGGATCTCCACCAGTAGAGAAGCTTTCCTCTCAGAGAGAGAGCTAACAGCCGGGTCTTAACACTCTCATTTGTGATAGAGTGGAGTGCAGCCAAGGCCAGAATGTCTTGGATGTGCTCGTATGTTGTCTTCCCGGAGCCATCATACGTAGGAATGGATTTCAAGGCAGCGGGAGGAACAACTTCTTGTCCAACTAGAGCCAAGGGCCCTGTGGAATCAACGACTGGGAAGAGATCATCATCATTTTGCTGATTCTGGGCAGCCATGTCTTCTTCCTCTTCTTCAAGTTGATCAGTGGTATAATCAGTATCAGTGTTGTCCGAAGTTGTAGGTTGTTCTTCAATTTCGGCCTCCTCAACTTCTTCAACTTCAACTTCTTCAATTTCAGCTTCAGGTTCGTGCTCGAACCTATCGTCTTGGTGAGCTTGGTAGTCAGCCAGCCTTACTCGCTCTCCAGGAGCGTTGATGTCAATTTCGTAGAGATCAGGCTGTTGTCCTGGGTTCCTTGCTCTCCACCTTCTTGTATGCATGAAGGCGCTTTTGATATTGGACCAGTCTCACGGACTCAGAGAATATTCAGGTACAGCAGAGTCGCCAGGTGTTCTGATTTGACAACAATGAAGCGAACACCGATGCTTCGATTCTGTTTTGGGGTGGGAAACCTCCGTGTCCCACCGGGCGTGCTAGAGAAACTGTTGGTTACGAATCTGCCACTAGGATAGGATTTTAATCTATTTGCGCCCTAGATTCGCCCAACAGATTGAAAGGGCGGAAGGAAGGAATGCCTTCCGCGCCAATCTCCGGAGGAGGCCGGCTTCCTATGTTTTCTCAATTTGGGTTTTAGCTCGAGTGCAGGAAAGAGATTACAAATTACTGAAAGAAACATAAATATGCTTGTTTCGGGTGGGGAAGATAAGCAGCACAGAAACTAACCAATCACCACTACTAACAACAATCTAAACAAAATATGTAACAGAAACTATTAATGTTACTTTATCCTATGTATCCCTCACTTTAAGCATTCCAGGTACACTTAATTGCCAATACAGATATCCAGATAAGCAGAATAAAAGTAATCAGAAATATAAGCAACATGAGGCAGAAACACTTAACGAAGGCAGCATACAAAATAAAGACAATCAATAGAGCCAAGTATATTTTGTATTCAAAAGCAAACGCACAGCTACAGAAGTCTCCTAGCAATATATCTCCCATCCACCCTTGTACAATAATATGGTGCAGCTATTTATAGCGCAATTTTCCCCCCCGATTACAACTTTGGGCACAAAATCCCAGACCTGACAAAAGCTGCAAAAGCTGACAAAAGCGGCTGATGTTGACCTCTGCGGGTAAGGAATGTACTTGCAGCAAGGTCCACCTGAAAACTTGGCAGCTACGTGGCAATCCGGTAGATGAAACCTCGAGTCAGTTTGAATGAGGGCAGACGCGGTACAATATGTCAGTTCACGCTCATCTGTCCGGTACCCTGGCGGCACACCTTCTGTCACATCTTTGACTCGAATCTCGAGGCTGGACACCTGTCAGCATCTGATGGGGGGAAGAAATCACCTTTAAAGCTCATCTTTTATATCCCGCCCGACTTCGCACAAAACTGGAGCACAGCTGGGCGACGCAGGGCGGAAGCAGCACAGTCGGGAGGGCCTTCGTGCCTTAGAAACTTCACGGCAGCATTATCTCATCCTCCGCCCGAGTGCGCACAAACTGGTGAGCGCAGCCCGACTTCGCTGCGAAGTCGGGCGGCTCAACACTTAGTCGATTCATGACGTCTTCAAAATAAGCCCGCCCTACTGCGCACTATCTTTAGAGCGCCGCCCGACTTCGCAGCGAAGTCGGGCGGTCCCAACACTTAGCCGATTTTTGGCTACTTTCAATTGATGTCGCCCAGGTGCGCACGAAATTAGGAGCGCAGCCCGACTTCGCTGCGAAGTCGGGCGGCTCCATACTTAGAAATTTTTTGGGCACCGTTCTGTCGATATCGCCCGGGTGCGCCGAAATGGGCAAGCGCAGCCCAGCTACGCTGCGCAATCGGGCGAACAACAACACTTAGAATATTTTTGGGCATATTTGCCCACTCAGAGAAACAGTCAGAAACATGGAAAAGAAGATGGAGAAAATGAAACTGATGGCAGAAGAGTAGAAGGGACATGGTGAAGAAAGGGAGAGAAGAAAGAGGGAAGGCAAAGCAACATCCTTACAAAAATTTCAAGACATGGCACCCCGTGCAAAATGTGACAACAATCCCTTTTCATTCCAGGCCAGAAATAGTCCTTCAAATTTTCTCTCATATTGACTACTCCTGGATGTGCAGAATACGGTGCATAATGAGCCTCTTGCAAAATAGTTCCTTTAAGCTCTTCATTATTGGGTACTATGACCCTATTTCGAAAATATACCAAATCTTCCTTAATGCCATAATCCCCATGCCTATTGATTCCTTGCTTAATTTTATCATGGCAGGATTTGCAAAACTCATCCGTATTTTGCAACTCTGCTATGTGTTTTAAAAAATTTCTTACTGACACCATGTGATAGCAGCCGCCAGTTTATTCTCTTTCCCCTTGATATACTCTATACCAAAATCATATTCAGCCAGGAACTCCATTTATCTTTGCTGCCGAGCATTCAACAATGGCTGTGTAAATATGTATTTTAGGATTTGGTGATCAGTTTTTAGTTCAAAAGGTTTTCCTAACAGATAATATCTCCAAATTTTGAGAGCATGAACCACAGCTGCCAGTTCTAAGTCATGAGTGGCGTAATTTATTTCATGCTTCTTGAGTTTCATGGATTCATAAGCCACCACAACTTCTTGTAACAATATGCCTCCTAATCCTTCCATAGATGCATCAGTACAAACTGTAAATGGTTTATTCAAATCAAGTACCCTCAGTATTGGTGCAGTGGTCTATTTCTCCTTGAGCATTCTGAACTCTTCTTCACATTGTTTTGTTCACTTGAATGTTTTTACCTTTCTCTGCAGATTGGTTATGGGATATGCCACTTTTGAAAATCCTTTCACGAATCTCCCATAATAGCCGGCCATTCCCATAAAACTTCTTACTTCTAATACTTTGCTTGGAGCTGGCCAGTCTATTATAGCTTCTATTTTCTTGGGATCAACAACTATACCCTCAAGCTGAAACAATATGTCCCAGATACTACACCTAAGGTGTATAAAATTCACACTTGGACAATTTTCTGTATAACTGATTTTTCCTGAGTAATCCTAGTACTATTCTCATATTCTCATCATGCTCCTCTTTGCTTCGAGAATAAATCAATATATCATCTAAGAATATGAGCACGAATTGGTCCTACTGTTCTCGGAACACACTATTCATCAAGTTCATAAAGGTTTTTGGTGCATTAGTTAGACCAAATGGTAAAACTGTGAACTCATAATGCCCATACCTTGTCCTAAAGGTAGTTTTATAGGTATCTTCTTCTCGGATTCTTAATTGATGATATCCTGACCTAAGGTCAATTTTGGAAAAGATAGTGGCTCCTCTAAGTTGATAAAACAAATCATCAATCCTTGGCAATGGATACTTATTTTTTATTGTCATATTATTAAGCATTCTATAATCAATGCATAGTCTCAAGGATCCATCCTTCTTTTTGAATCGGCACTCCCCAAGGCGACACACTGGGTTTAATATGCCCTTTTTCCAATAAATCTTGCAGTTGTGCTTTGAGCTCTTGCAGTTCAAGTGATGTCATTCGAGATGGTGTTCGAACTACTGGTGTTGCTCCAGGCATTAGTTCTATAGAGAAATCAAACTCTCTTTTAGGTGGTGGACCGGGTAGATCTTCAAAAAAACGTCTCTAAATTCTCCCAATACTGGATACTGTTGAAACAATGCTGAACTTGAGTCCGTTTCTTCGTTTTTGTTCATTTTTATTACATATAACCTACATCCCTTCTTCCAGGCCCTTTTGGATTGCATACTACTTATCATATGGGGCTCAAAGTATGTTCTACTACATTGAATGCGGATTCGTTGATTGGTGTCATCAGTATAGTCCATCCATATTTCCTCAAAATTTAATATAGCTTTGTGAGCCCTAAGCCAGTCTATCCCTAGAATTATGTCAAATGCGTGTAAAGGAGCTACATGTAAATTCCAGTTGATCTTTCCTTGGGGTATTTCTATTATTGACTCAAACATTGGTTAACTACATAGGTTTGTCCCGAGCCATACTCTACTTGCCACCCCTTTGCCATGATCCCATGTCTAACAGGTATATCTCTCAAAATATTATTAGAAATGAAGCTATTAGTAGCACCACTATCTATTAAAATATTCACATTTCTTTGGCCTATTCTTCCTTTAATAAAAAATGGAGGGGTCTGTCCTTCAAGGTTAGGATTACTTGTGGTTGCAAAAATCCTGTGGGGTGCTTCATCAGTGGTTTTTCTACGGTCAACTCGTTTTGGGCACTGCCTAGCAAAGTGGTCCAGAGCTCCACATGTGAAATAGGCGTTAGGACCGTCATTCCTTTGTTTATCATTCTCTTGAATAGGGCCTTGCCCACTATTGTTGGTTTTTCTTTCCTGGAAACTCCTTCGATCAGACTGTCCCTTATACCCCTGGTTTTTGCCTCTATTTTTGTTATCATATATGCTTCGACCCTTGTACTTATATTTGCGGTTTTGATCTGTACCGCGATTCTGCTTAGGTTTTCCTTGAGTTGTCATTCTCTTGCTGGTAGAAGGCTTTAACCTCCTTCTAACTTGATTCATAATATCGGGCAGCATCATAAGCAGTTGTTAGGTTCTGAGGTGTTTTTCCTCCTACGGGCTGACTAAGTTTTGGGTGCAGTCCCATGACTAAGTTTTGGGTGCAACCCCATGACAAACTTGTGTGCTTTAAATTTTTCTTGTCCATCAAATTATGGGGCATACTTTTGTAATTGTACAAACTTTTGATAATACTCGACTACTGTCATGTTACCCTGACGTAAGTTTGTAAAATCTGCATGTTTCTCAATAAAAAATTGCTCAGTAAGGTAATAACTTTTGAATTCCTTAACAAATTCCTCCCATGGTATGTCTGTTGCCTCCTTCTGAATGACTTTCTTATAGGTGGTCCACCAAGTTTTGGTAGGACCCTCTAGATGAGCAACTGCCCATGTAGTTTTCCCTTCAGAGCTAAGGGGTTGGATGGCAAAATATCCTTCAACCTCACTTAGCCAATTTAAGGTGATCTCTCCATCACCACATCCATTAAATTTAGAAATATCCAATTTATTTAGTTCATTTTGTAGTTCTTGCCCTACTGTTCTTTTGGTGGATCCTTCAGGTAACTGACTTATATTACTATTTGTTTTCTTTTTAGTCAGGTTTTCAATAACCTTTTGTTGTTGAGTGACGAGTTCCTATTGTTGGGCCATCTGTGCTCATTGTTGTTCCATGTGTTCACTCATCTAAGCCCTCTGACTCTCCATCAGCTCTCGTAGCTGATTGAGTTGATCCTGCATGAGCTGGATCATGCAAGCCATGTTTCCATCACTAGAAGTAGCTCTTGCTGCTACAGGATCTTTATCCTTTCTAACCATGCGTCGTGGTGTTTCAGTAGTTTGCACTCTTTTCGACTCCCTTATGAGTCTCCTAGGTCCTTTCCTTGAGACCTCTACAATTTCCTCTTGCAGATTTAGGCTAGTCCTCCACGAGGTACTTGCCATACCTGGTATCACAAAATTGTTTTTGTCAGAATAGCTATGTTGGCCAGGGTTTCGCAAACCTAGGCTCTGATACCAAGTGTCACGAACACAAGATGAGCACTAAAAAAAAAGTTGTTTTTAACACAACAATACTTTGCTTATAAAACCATTCTATTGTTAGTTCTGGCATACTAAGTTTACACTTCAAGAATGTTCACCCCTGCATTTGGTGTTCTTAAGTGCTCGGAACTGGCCAAATCCCGCAAGTCGCTATCTTGGATTCAAACTCCTCCCACGAGTCATTCGGGAATCCGACGAAGGGTTATCCATTCAGGGCCCATAACACCTGAATGGGGTACTCTATACCCCTTGTCCAAGGCTGCAGGGTTCGCAAACCTTGAGTTCTCAACTCATTGCCTTAGAACCAATGTTTGTATGCCGGTGCTAGCCATTGAACCTCTGCTAAGGTTTGGCTAGAGTCCACCTTCTCAAGGCTTAAGGACTAGATATCCATGACCTTTCTCGGGCTGACGATAATGCTACCCATAACCATCTATCGCTGGATCTTCCAATAGCATGAGTAGCTCTCTAGCCATGCTACATGTTGGCACCTCCCCATCCCGAGTGGAATGATGAATATCACCACACTAACTGACTGACCACCTAGAGTGACGTCCCATTCCGCCACTCGTTACACTCGACAGCTCGGACCCTCCCTGTCCAAAGGAGCTGGAGTACAGTGGTAACAGTCAATCAAGTGACCGCGTCACTTTGAGTAAGTCCTTGTTCGACTTACTATAAATAGAAGTAAAGTATTCTCATTGGACTACTCTGTCCGGGTAGTAAAGTCTAGGTTTCAGATTTAAATAAGTTTCCTTCAAAGCCCATAATATGGTGTTAATCTATGTCCAACCCACTTTATTTATTATTCTTTAAAAATAAAAGAATTAACTAATATTTAAAATAATCAAACCTTACCTCCTCTCTCTAGGTACGAGGTGTACACCAATTGGTTCATCCAAACACCATAAGGAGGGCGGAGGTCCAAGGTTCAAATTTTGGGCCTCGCCGGACTGAACGCTTGTCCCTTTCCTGGTGCTTTTAGCGGCATAAAAGGTTTAAAATGATTGTGGCATGGTGGTTATAGGGGCGGACTGCACGAAGATCTGTGTGGCGACTTTCGGGACGCATGACAACGTAGAATCACTGTGCCGGCCATAAAAGCTGGACAGCCTGCTCGGATTCGTGGCGGCTACCGATTCCACCATGTAAATTTAAAAAAATAATAAATAAAAAATAAAAAATTTAAAAATAAATAAATAAATAAATAATCAAACCTTTCTTGAATTCTATACATCAATTCAACTTAAGTCTAAGGTATTCTTTCTATATAATAACACTAAACCATTTCCTATGTTCTTCAAAATAATACAAAAAGAAATTATAGTTCGACCATTCTTGGCCTTATATATATAAACATGCTACTATTAAAATTCGTTTCACCATCAATTATGATAATTAGATTTGTATCCTATATAATTCTGCATATTTAATTCCGAAAGGGGACAAAACATTAATCTTTAATAAGTCTTTCTTTTCTCTTGCAAATAAAAACTTTACATCATATCAAATAATCAAAAATCTAATCTCTAATAAACTGAAAAGAAAATACTTATTTTAGTTTATAAAACACGTGCTCTTATGCTAATTTAAAATTGTCATAATACTACGTTTCCACTCCAGAGGATAACGTCTTACCATTACTATTAGCTGTAAATATTATTATTATTATTATTTATTTTTAAACAAATATATAGATATTTCCAAGGTATAAATAGAAGACGTTTTGACAGAACGTTTTCCAGAAATTCTTTAAATTCATTTTGCTGAGATAAAAATAAGTTATAGTCTAAAATTTCTTGCCTTCTAATTAAAAATAAAAACGTTTATTAACAGAATCCAATACCAGCTATGCAGCCCTAAATCTTTTAAAATAAAGAAAACATTTAACTCTTCAATGCTGTTTAATTGCACTCAATGTCGCAACAGAGTTATTGAACTCACTTAAAGCAATACGTTCATAAGGCTTCGGTTGCATTTCACACATTTTACCTTTGGCATAGTTTCTCAACAAAGGCAGTCAAAGCATAAGGTTACTAATAAATTTAATTTTGCCGGATAAGAGATGTTCGCCGACTTCAATGCACTCCAATCCATACAACAAACGCTTGGATTATTCCCCAACGTGCTCGGCAACCACCCACCCGAATAGTATAAGAAAGGGAGCGTTATAGGGAATCAGCATGGCCCATAATGCAACACTATATGCATACAGAAAATTCATACAAGCAATGCAAGATTTACTTCTTTAAAATACGAATCTCAAAATGTAATGCAGAATTCCACCTTTATATTTTCCAGAGCTCATAGCATTCGCTTAACATAAATCAGCCAATTATATAAACTACAATTTTTTTTTTATAAGGTTTATAGCATTCATAAGACAAGGAACAGACAGTTCTTTTCACAATCCATTAAAATATAGCTTTCAAATTTCATGAATTATTTACTCTTAATTCTGGAATTATGTTTTCTCTCAGATAGTTATCTCACCAGAAAAAAAAAAAACTTTTTCCACAATTCATATAGCATACATAAAACAAGGAACAGACAGTTCACTTCACAATCAATTAAAATATAGCTTTCAAATTTCATGAATTATTTACTCTTAATTATGGATTATATTTTCTCTCAGACAGTCATCTCACCATAGAAATACCTTTTTCCACAATTCATATAATTTTATTTTCAGGGTTTTATTAAGAGATTTGTTCCTAGATTAGTATTCAATTAGGTTTCTTCCTTCCCATGTATTTAAAAAGAATGCAGCACATTATTCCCCAAATTCAAGACATGGATAATATAGGCTAGAGAGTGACATATCTGACCTTCACTGAATACGCTGTCAGATGAACCTCAGCCCTCTACAGTCTCCACACACTGTTCTTTTTTTTTTCGGCAATAGGCACTTTCCAGAATTGAAGATAAGATAATCTTTTCCTTAAGGTTCGTATGATTAAATAGTTGCAATACCTTCCTAGAAGCTAGACACATTACGGCCCAATGCCAGGTATTGCCCCTTTTCATTGGCCGCGTGGAGACGTTATCAACGTCCTAGTGGAGAGTAAATTAATTGTGTTTCACCTTTAATTACATAAGAATTGCTTATGCGTTCTCTTTTAATAATGGAACTTACCTTATATTTTCAATTGACCATGTCATAGAGCTTGGTGAATAAGTTATAAGTTTATACATTGTTATAAATTCCCAATGGAAACGTCTTTCGTGTCTTTAAAAATCTTTATTATATTCTTTTAAAATATTTTAATTTCCCTTTTATTAATATATTTATTATTATTTATATTTCTTATATTCTAAGATATATTTATTATTATTTTAATCCTTCCAAGTTCTTAGGTATATTATATATATATATTTGATTATTATTTTGTTATATTTATTTAGTTTTATTATGCTAATTCAAACAGAGCAAGTTCTAATAATACAAAAGCAATCGCACATGTAATATTAAGAGAGCAATGAATGCATTCATAGGCAGGATGATTTTTATGCAAATCCTATGGAGGGCTTCCATGTACCCTCGGGCCAATGTGCATAAAGCACACATCATGTCCCACTTACCTGACGCTTCCAATTCCGTTCCCGCCAGGGTGGGTGTTCTCTTCTGCCACAACATGTGAGCCTATTCTTGCATCGCATACAACTTGACGCATAATCATATTCCTCCAAATAAAATACTAATAACCAATGGGGATGTGACAAAGGTACATGATAGTTATGATCATTCACATTTCAAATGAAGTGGGTCACACTATCATTCCAAAGCCCTTCTTGTAAGTAGGGAATGAGCATGGTCATCAATCTTGACACGTTTTATTATGTTTTGTTCTTAGAGTAAATAAGAAACAAATGGCATGATCAATTGTGCCTGGATTAGTCATGTTCTATTTAGATAGGTACAATTATATATTTGTTGTATGAGTTATAGGGAGTAAGTATGGTCATTGCCTTCATTACCCCTTCCCTCTATGACTATATGTATCTAAGAAGACACCAGATCAAAGTGATCTCTTAAATTCTCCATATTCTTATTGTACTTGTTGGAGACCTAAAATATAATAAAGACCCACATCTTGCTACATTTATTGACTGTGTACTTGTTTGTGTGTTCTTTGTTGTGTTGATCTCTCTTCACATTTATTTTCATTAGAAATACTTTTTGGATACTACATTTTTACTATTATTGCCCATTTGAATTGGGTTAGTGTATTCAAAAAATTATGCTTAGAAATCCAATTGAGCAAATTCCTTAAAGGACAGGTGTCTATTGATGAGTCACTATAATGTCGTTTAATTATTGTCAATCCAGGAGCATGATCTTGAAAGGTTGACCTCATGTACAACTCTTCTATATATATATTCATGAGGTCAAATCTAAGAATCCCCACTATGTGGAACAAAATTCAAGGAAATCTAGATCCTATATAGGAAACAAACAAGAAAGTAATAAATTAGGCAACCTATTGTAATGTAGAAACAATCATACTAACAACCTAAAAACGAACTTCTATCTCTATTCCTAACAAATATGACTATCAAACAATAAACCAACTTCAATTTTTGTAGAAGATAAATATGGCATAGTTGCAATAGAATCAATTACGCGTTTCTAAAAGCCATATCAGTGAATTAGGAGACAATAGGGCAACCATATCACCTGTTTTTCAGAGTGCATGGGCTGTTGGTTATGCAATATATGACAATTTTGCAGCAACTACCCATTCGATAGCATCTTCTAGTTCTACAACTATCCACCTATAACAATTTCTAAAAAATACTTTCATAGCAAGAAGGTTAGAAATGCCTAATCCTAATGAAAACAAGAAACTCAAAATCCTACCCATTCTTCCTAAAAAACAAACAAAAATCCATCTAAAATATTGAAATATCAAGTCATGTTAATGTAATGTCCCACCCCAACTGAGAATACCAGAATACTGCTCCTCTTGTGTAATTGTTTGAAATTGCAACTTTGTTTTGCTGATTTGGATAATATGAATTCATTTTTTGGTGTAGAAATATCATATGTTGTTTTCAATATGCTAACCCCATCCTTTGAATGATCTTAAAAACTTATGATATTCAAGCAAGACATTTTTACAAACACTTGTTATGCATTCAATGAAAGAAGCTACAACCAAGAAGTAATCTCTCTCTAACTTTTAAAAAACTTCTCCAATTACAATGAAAATTGAGCACAATATTCTACCAACATAGTAAAGGAAACCCTCTAAAAAATATCATGAAATAAGGAGATGTACCTGTGATTAGAAGGTCCTGATATAATTCTGAAGTTGCAAATGAGACTCAGAAAAATCATCATTTTCATTCATATGTCATCAAATACATGCTTCTTCATGAAACTCAAAGCACTTTCAGATACCCTTTACTTGAGAGGAAGACTCAAGCAATTGATAATCCTTCACAAGGAGGGGCATTTAGAACCCTAAGGGAATCATGTCCTACCCAGCTTGTATGGCCAGGTGCAGGGCTTGGTACGTCTGCAATGTAATTTGTTTTCTGCTCTTCCCAACCCTCGAATTCCCTCAAATATGATCACTGTCCTTAGAGTTTAAAGTGTTATGCTTCAGCAATGCCACGATTGGGTGGAAATGGGTGAGTTGGATGATATAAACCTGATGTAGAAATTTTGTGTTCTTCCTATAATCTTCCTCCAAGAAGCTCTTCCACAATGACCGAAATAGATGCTCTTATTGTTGCAAATTTTCAATCTCCAACTGCTGGACCTGCTCAAATACCATGAAGGGAATCTTCCAATATGATCTTCAATCGATGCAACCTGTCCTCAAACCCAATAATATTGTTGGCTGATAAGAATGCTCAGATAACTTTTTTTAAACCCTTCCAATCTGCTGCAAAGAACCTGCAATAATTTCTCCAATTAGCTCAAATTCATTCCCAAGGATTGAGAATGCAACTGCAAAAGTGAGGAGATTTTTTCACTCCCGCCAATGGCGTCCCTTGCTGTGGTTTTCGTCACAACAAAGCTAAAAGGTAACTCCTGCAATGTGCAAGAACTTCACCAAGTTCTCCAAGAGAAAAATATAATAACCAAATATGTCTCCTTATGCCTCCTCAATGCCCTTTTATTCCTTCTTCAAGTTGGACGTTCCTCATGTTTGATGAATGTGGGATAAAAAAAATGCATTAATTTCATAACTTAAGAGACAAAGAGGGGTGTCCCACTTCCCAAGGTGACAAAAGTAATTAAAAATGATAAAATAATCTTCCCAATCAAATATTTATTTCATCCCCTTTAAAACGAGTACTCACAAGACCCATTTTAATCAAAAATATAAGCCCATCTGTAATATATTTGAACATTACATTTAATTATAATATTAATTAACTTCGGGCATTAAAATAATTAGGCTCCCAACATTCAATCACCAAACAAAAGATAGAAACGGATACCCTTTTCACCATAGATGATAAACGTACCTTTTTCGTTTCCCAAAATGCCAACCCTAACTGACTTACTAAAAATAGTAAGTCTTCTACACCAGTGACCAAACGGACCGAAGTCTATCAACAAAATATATATCTGGATACCCAATATGGCGTAGAGTAACTGTCTGCTCGGCTAGAAACCCTCATAACTAACTTACTATAAATAGTAAGTCCATCATCTGAGCTTAGTATAACTCCAGAAAATAGGCATCTAGAAGCATACATCAACCTGGTAATCCTCCAACCTTCTCTGAATGCTCCCATACTGACAACAAGCCAAGAAAGGGACATTACAGTTAACCATATGTAAAGATAAGCTAAAATAGACATAATATTGGTTGGGTTAAGAGTCTTAAGTTTATACAAGGGTTGATATTGACACAAACAGTGATCAATATGAGACAATTACAACACCCATCATCACTCCCCAACTGGGAGGTTTTGCATGTCCTCATCCAGATACCCCTTAAGTCAGTTGCACTGGATTATATCCCTTTTGCACAGAACTTTGTAGTCAAAAGGATTAGTTTGGGGATATGAATCAACAGATAATATCCTTTTTCCCTCTCCATCATTTCCCAGTTCCTTGTTTCCTTGGCTGACTCCACTGGAACTATACCTCTCAAGTCTGGAAATGACACCACAACAAAGGTAATATGAAATGGAGACCGATACAATTGAGGCTTACTCTCTGAAATGCGCATTGATATACATAGTAGTCTTGGCCATGTCAACCCAAAGGTGCAAAAAGGAATGCAGTTCCTTCTTCTTGAGAGATATGAGGAGCTCATCCTATCTCTATCTACAATATTGGAGGGCTTCCTTCTCAAAATTCCTCATTGTTGCATCGAATTGTCATAGCAACTCATCCCTTACCTCCAATTATTTCATCAAATTGATAATTGGAAAATAAATTTCAGAGGTTTCCAATGACTTCTCTAGGCCATGGGTGTTCATTTCTAATCATTAGGGGGGTTTGTTCTTCATCTTCCCTGTATGCCCTTATTTCTTGCCCCCGTTTAATTGGAAGCCCAAGAGAAATGTTTATAAAGCAACATCCCTCAAAAAAGGTTTGGGGTTCCATTCCTTATTACTTGCCACAACATATTTATGCACATAGAATATACATAATTGGTTTCTAGTTTCTGTTGGTCTGGAAAAATAAGCTTCACAGAATTTTTGAGGCTTACTTACATTTGTGCAGAAGTTGAAGGTAATACGCTTGATCTAGAACTTGTACCACTGCTCTTGAAGATAGAGATTGTAGAATTGAGTCAAGGGCACTGTTGCCACATTTTGCACAGGGTGCCATGTTTTCATTTTTTGTAAGTATGCTGCTCTTCATTCCCTCCTCCTCCTTTCCCTTTCTCCACTGTCCCATTTCTCCCCTTCTATCAGCTTCATTTCCCATATTTTTCCCCTTTGTACTTTCTCTGGTCAAATTCCTAAAATAGAGCAAACATTCCTTGAAAATTTCTAAGTCTAAGAGCGCAACCCGACTTCGTAGTGAAGTCGGGGTGCGCACTTAAGTTCGAGCGCACTTGGGAATGCGAAGTGCGGAAGATGACCGAAAAGAAGCAAAATTTTGCTAAGTATAGGGGCGCAACCCGACTTCATAGCGAATTCGGGGTGCGCTCTTCTTCCTGTGCGCACTTGGGAAGCAGTGTATCCAAAAAATCAGCTAACTGCCAGAGCGCAACCCTACTTCGCAGTGAAGTCGGGCTGCGCCCTGATTCTTGTGCACAGTCTGAACAGCGGCCAAAATGACTAAGTCCCAGGGTGCGCAACCGAACTTCACAGCAAAGTCGGGCTGCGCCCTCTAGCTTGTGCGCACTTGGGCAGAATCTTTCAAGCAGCCCAAAAATAGTCTAAGGCACGAAGGCCTCCCCAACTGTGCTGTTCCCCACTTGCACTATACAATTGCGCTCTGATCCCAGGCGAAGTAGGACACAAAAGAGAGACTGCCTTTCAAGGCAGATGCGTCCCTCATCAGAATTTGACAAGTGTCCAGCCTCGAGATCCAAGCCGAGATGTGATGGAAAAAAGGACAAGCGTGGGCCAAATTATCTACCGCAGCTACCCTCATTTAAGCTGACACAAAGTTCCATCTATCGTAGCTACCCGCATTCAAATTGACTCAAAGTTTCATCAACCGCACTGCCACATAGCTGCCAAGTTTTCAGGTGGACCTTGCTGCAAGTACAGTCCCTGTCTGTAGGAGTCAACATCAACAGCTCTTTTGCCGCTTTTGTCAGCTTTTGTCAGCTATTTTTGGGTTTGGGATTTTGTGCCCAAGATTGTAATCGATGGGAATTGCGCTATAAATAGCTGCACCACATCATTGTAAAGGGGTGGAAGGGGGATATCCTGCTAGGAAACCATTGTAGCTATATGTTTACTTCTGAATGCAAGATACACTTGGCTCTATTTGTTGTTATCGTTCTTTATGATGCCTCTACCTAGAATTTCTGCCTCATGTTGCTTATTTTATTGCTTACTGTTATTCTACTATCTAGATATCGGTATTTGATGATTAAGTATTCCTGGAATGCATAGATAGAGGATACATAGGATGTATGACAGTTGTAGTTTCTGTAGTGTATTCTGTATTTAATTGTTGTTAGTAGTGGTGATTGATCATTGTCGTGCTGCTTATCCTCCCCACCCAACTCAAATCACATTTGCATCTCTTTCCGCATTTTAATTTCTTTCTTGCACTCTTAACTTAAAACATTTGAGAAAACCCATAGGAAGCCGGCCTTCTCCGGAGATTGGCATGGAAGGCATTCCTTCCTTCCGGCCTTTCAATCTGGTGGGCGAATCTAGGGCGCATTTCACTAAATCCTTTCCTATTGGCAGATTCGTAATCAACAGGGCCCACAACTGAGCATGTAAAATGCCAGCTTAGAAACTTCCATTATCTTCTGTAGTAGATCGCCAATGATTTGATCTTTCTCAGGTAACTTTTATACCTTGTCCTGTTGTGCCTTCTCCATTTTATTTTTTAGGATTTCTCTTTCCTCTTAGAACATCATAAACTAAACACCATTGCAGAAAAATTTGTTTATACTAAGCCAAAGAGATAGATCCATCTTCCTTGAAAGCGGGTTATTGTAGATCTAAGTAATGCGCCTAGGGCTCACAAGGAAGTCTTATAATTTCTTCATGGGGGTGTCTTGTGGTTCTAGAGCAATATGACCAGGGCCCTCAAGGGATCCAAATTCATTTTTAGTATAACCCACTTCTGTAGCAATCTTCATATATTCTACTATTATAACATCTAGATTTGTTGAATGTCCCTCATGTGTGCCATGGAGCCTTTTGTTTTTAATTTTCCTACAACAGTCCAAATTAGGGCTTCCAACCTTGTGCCTCATCCTTATAATTGCCAAATTTTGGCATGGAGTGCTTCCAATTCTTTAGTCTATTCTTTCAATTTCCAGTGTATGGAGACCAACTCTTACTTTAGGGTAATTGCTGGCTTGAGTTTCTCCTCTAGGGATTTCAAGTGACTTATGTGGTGGTTCCATGTGTTTCTCCTCCAAGGATGTTTGCCAGACCTTGATACTATTATTTCCCCAAAATTGGGATTTTATCCTTCTTATGCCGCTGAGAGCTACAACTATGCATCCTCCCACTAGGGTCGTCCTCTACATCCCTCCTAGTCCCTTGTTACTACTACAACAACTATAGATGTTGTTCTTGCTACTATCAGAAGCCTGTCTAGAAGTAGCAAAATGTGGGTACGATAACATGTTAGAGGTTTTTGTTTTGACCTTATCAAACCCCTGATACTGTAAATGTAGCAAAGCACTTGCATCTTGGCTTGCTTTGTCCCTTTGTCTTCCGTTTCAAAAGTTTTGCCTATTTCATCCTTGGCCATGGGTTTTGCAACATCTTTATGATAATTAATTTGATAATCCCATGATGGGTTAGGTGCTTGGGGTTCTATTGCACTTTTGCAACATTCCACTGCAAAACGCTTGGGACGAAACATGGGATATTTAACCAATTTTATCCCTTAAATGTGACAATAATTTGAAGTGATAGGCATATAACAATGAAAACCGACCTTCATAGGTAATGTATTTTTGGAAAATAAGGGAAACTTCAAGCAAAAAAACTAGTAAGGATGTTAATAGGATGCCTTATTCATGTTACTCATTGTAGCAACTAGTTCTAACTAGCCTCACAAGTAGTGTACATAGTAAAAATAAGTGCAAATGTGCACCATATGTAAATGAAATGTAAATACAAACAAAATGCAAATGCAAGTGAAATGTAATTTTGGTAGTTTGACGTCAGGGTTGACAACGTCATTATTTGATTAATTGCAAATGTAATGTACGGAAAATGTATGGGTATAAAATGTTAACTCACTCGACCACTTTGAAAATACACCAATGCAATTTGTGCAGCAAGTGGATCCATACAGATCATCCCCACTAGATGAGGATGCACACATCGAGATCACATTTACAGCACAGGTAGCGACACGAAATCTAGTTGTGCCAACTAAAAAGAGGAAGAAAGGGAAGAAGAATGCATTAGAGTTCAGTTGGTAGCACAAAGGTGAATGAAGCCAACCGTTGGAGAACAAACCAAAAATAGGACAAGAAACGGTGGTCAATGTATAGGCTACTAATGCAAGGTAGACGATTCAAGAAGACAAGGCAATCAAATGACCTATCAATTTGATAGCTCATGGTGGCAAAGATGAGAAGAGCCAAGTCGCTGAAAATTCTAAGTCATGGTGTCTCCCGATTTCGCTCCATCCTGGAGCGACTCCCGGGGCGCTCTCTTCAGCAGGCGACTTTGGTCAGACCCCCCTTTCATCAGCAAACTTCAGACCTGGGCCAAGCTACACACGGATTCCGAGATTCGGGCATGACAGGATGAGACAGAAGGTGTGCTGCAGAGGTACAGAGTAGGTCAGCATTGAATGTCTAATTGTACTAAACCTACCACATTCATCAGACCTGACATCTCACCCACCAGATCAGCCCAGAGTTGTACCATTTCCAGGTGGATCTTGCTGCAGGTACACTCACGGTCAACAAAGGTCTAATCTCGGCACTTTTTACAGCTTTTGCAGTGTCTTGAGTTCCGTGCTCAATTGTAATTTGGGGGGAAATTCCTGCTATAAATAGCAGATGAACTTCATTGTAAAAGGGGGGGAACATATTGCTAGGAAAGCTACTGTAATCAAACATTTTGCATCAATACAAGGCATCTTTGGCTCCATTTACTGTCTCTTTCTTTTATGCTGCCTTCTTTAAACATTTCTGAAAGTTTCATTTATTTTTCTGATTGCTGTCATTCTGCATTCTGGATCACAGCATTGGCAATTAAGTGAACCTGGAATGAATATAGAAGGATACATAGGAAGGAATCATAGTGCTGGTTTCTGTTACATGTCCCACTATTGATTGCTGCTAGTTTGAGTATTAGTTAGTTACTGTGCTGCTTGTTCTTTCCCACCATTAAATCACACATTTACATCTCTTTCTGCATTTGTTTATCTCTTTCCTGTTCCCTTATCTGAAAAATCAAAGTAGTGTAGTATAGGAGCCGGCCTTCTCCGGAGATTGGCACGGAAGGCATCCCTTCCTTCCGGCCTTTCAATCTGCTGGGCGAATCTAGGGCGCAAAAGATTAAAATCCTTTCCTAAGTGGCAGATTCGTAACCAACAGTTTCTCTGGCACGCCCGGTGGGACACGAGTGTCTCACCCCATAAGCGGTATTGAAGTATCGGTGTTCGCTTCAGTGCTGTCGAATTTGAACACCTGGCGACTCTGTTGAACCTGAATACTCTCTGAGTCTCGAAGACTGGTCCAATATCAAAAGCTCCTTCATGCATACAAGATGGAGAGCTAGGAACGCGGGACAGGAAGTGCCTGAGTTTTATGAGCTTGACATCAACGCTGCTGGAGAGCACCCGAGGCTGATTGATTATCAAGCCTACCAAGACGAAGCTTTGGAGCAGGAAACTGAAACTGAGGAGACAACTTCAGAAAGCACTGACAACTACCACGATCCTGATCAAGACGATCAAGACGCAGACATGGCAAATCCTCAGCCAAATGCTCCTGAGCTATTCCCAGCCGTTGACTCCACTGGACCCCTCAATCTAGTTGGGCAAGATGTTGTTCCAGCTGCTGCTTTAAAGGCCCTTCCCACATATGATGGAACTGGGAAGACGGCCTATGAACATATCCAGGATATCTTAGCTCTAGCTGCGCTGCATGCCATCACAAATGAAAGTGTCAAGACCCGGCTGTTGGCTCTCTCTCTGCGAGGGAAGCTCTTATACTGGTACAGATCCTTGCCGAACGACACTATTACGGGATGGGCCCAACTGGCCGGACAACTAGTCAAAGGGTTCAATGAATCCGCTGATCCGTCCTCGTTGCTGCACCAGTTTCAAACCATTCAACGACATCCGCAAGAGGAGATATCAGACTTCAATGTGAGGTTTGCGCGGTCCTGGAAAAGAGTGCCCATTGAGCTACGTCCCACCGATGGACAAGCTGCCCACTACTACCTCAGAGCGTTTAACTCGGACATCAGTTTGGTCATCAAGTTGGCCCGCGTTAACACTTTCCCCGAGTTGTATGAGGTAGCTCAGAGGGCAGAGCTAGATATGATTGCCATAGGTAGACTTCCGCACAAGATGCAACCACCGATCTACCCAGATTTCCCTCAATCACAATATCCACCGACGTCCGCTCTCATTCGTCTCTCATATCACAATCCACCATGGAATCCCGCACCAGCTGTGTCTCAATTTGGTCCTCCTCAAGTGCATTTTCCCACGCCACCGGCACCTCAGCTCCCATCTACCCCGCAATATCCATCACTTCCCGCTCCTCCACAATACCCGACATTGCCTCCAGCACCGCCGTTGGCACCATTGCCTCCGCCTGCCCAGTCAACACAACCCGATATTGATGTGCAGTCCAAGATTCTGCAACAGGTAGAGTCGCTTACTTCCGTCTGCCGGACACTGTCCAACGACATGGCTGTGATGAAGAAAAAGCAGGCCCAACAGGAATTTATTCCTAGGAGACCATATCCTCCTCCCGCGCTGACAAGAGATCAAGTACCTCAGGCCAATAGGCCTCCGGCTAGAAATGCTGCTAACAATGCGGGACCGAGCACTCCAGACAATGTGCACTGGTGCTCTACATGCAATGACCCTCACGGAGAAGCCACCTGCATGCTGCATCAACATTATGTCCAAACTCTCGCAAGCAGCAACCCCGAGGAGCAAGTTAACATGATTCGGGAAGAGGAGCGCAACTTTGCGGTCTCAGAGGAGGACCCTGTGTCAATCCTGACCAGGAGCGGTAAGAAGCCCATTGAGGCGGATGCGGCCCAGATGCAGCCTTTGAAGGTGTACACCAGAAGAGAAAAGGTGCAACCTGCCGCGGAAGCTCCTGACAAAGCACCTTTGCCTCCGCCCGCCAAAGAGAAGGCACCACCAGCCAAGGCTCCAGTGACTCAACCTCCGGCCGAAACCAAAGAGCAAGCTCGAGAAAAGCTCAAGTACCCGTCGTTGACAAAGCGGCAAAGGGTTGAGGCAACGCAGCAGTACCGCACCAGGTACGAGCCGGTGAAAGAAACTGAGGACCCATCTACTTCGGCCTACAACATTGTTGACGAGCTCAAGAAGACCCCGACGAAGATCAGCATGTATGATGCCCTTCAGCTCCCTGGTCAGGTGGACCTGTTGCAAGAGTCTCTGAAGACCGTTAAAGGAGGAAAGCCACCACAGCCCGTGTTAGCTCAGCCCCTGACAACTTCAATCACCGGAAAGAACAGACCACCACCTTTCTACCTGTCTCTGCGGATGGAGGGGCATGTGGTACACAACTGCATGATTGACTCCGGCGCCTCAACCATCGTCATGCCAAGGGCTGTATGTGAAGAAATCGGCATGGAATATACGCGGAGCAGTCAAGGCGTCTTGCAGCTAGATGGCACTCCTGTGAAAACGGTGGGTGTCATCAAAGACATTCCTATCCAGTTGCACAAAGCGCCCGAGATCGTGGTGATCCAAGAGGTTGTGGTCGTGGACCTGGAGCCCTACTTCGGCATGTGCCTCTCGAGGGAGTTTACCGCCAAGCTCGGCGGATATTTGTCGCTGGACTACTCACACATGGAAGTCCCTTTCAAAGGGAGGAAAGTGAAAATATACAATGACAAACCATCCACTTTCCTAGTTGAGAAGATACCCGAGGAAGGGCAGCAGAATGAAACGGTCCATCTGATGACCGAGGAGTTGGCAGAAGTGGACCTGGTGGAAGAGGCCATAGAGCAGCTACAAGTGGAGGACGAGTTCTCCTTGCTGGACTTCAACGCCATGATTGAATCAGACATAGGTTGCTACTCCATCACCCAGCCCGAGAAGCCAAAGGAGACAGCTAAAGAAGAAATAGGCCCTGCCCCCAATGAGCTGTGGAAGCTATACTTTGACGGCGCCCGATGCAAGAACGGCGCCGGGGCAGGGGTCCTTCTAGTCTCGCCATCTGGAATACAAAAAGACTATTGCTATAGGCTGGCATGGAGTTGCACAAATAATGCAGCCGAATATGAAGCCTTGTGCTTAGGCTTGAAGAAAGCGGAGAGACTGGGGATCAAGCAGCTTCAGATCTTTGGAGATTCGGAGCTAGTGTGCAAACAGATAACAAACAAGTGCTCCTCCAAGAAGCATTACCTCAAGGCGTACCGCAACCGTGTCTGGGACCTGATGGAGTCATTCGAGTCCCTGAATGTCAAAGCTATCTCCCGCGAGAAGAATAAACATGCTGACATCTTGGCGTCTGTTGGAGCCAGGTACGTTCCGGCTGATGACACTATGCAGAAGCCGAAGCCGGTTCGTACTATTTACAGGCCTTCTGTGCCTGATAAGGACACCCACTGGCAGGTGTTCGATTGTGACGAGGATATCGTCAATTTCTTGATACATGAAGCTAGCACCATCGAAGGTAGAGACCCTGATGACGAGCAATATGAGGGGTTGATACAGTTGAAGAACAATCATGTCCCAAAAGGACTGATTACCCTGGAAAGCCTATTTGATCAGAATGATAGAGCCATATCTCACAGGATCAAAGTAGACTCCAAACAGTACATGGACCTGGAGCTTGAGCCCGGAAAGGTGATCAAGGTCGGAACAGACTGCACTCCAGAGGAACTGGAGCAGATTCGGGCCCTGTGCAAGGAGTACCCAGACATTGTTGCCTGGTGTTACCAGGACTTAAAGGGGTACGACAGAGAAATCATCCAGCACACCATAGAGCTGGAAGAAGGTGTGAAACCCTGCAGGAAAAGGCAAAGACCGGTTAACCCAAAGATCGAGGTTCTGATGAGAGCAGAACTCTTGAAGATGCTCGAGGCAAAAATCATCTATCCTATCAAGCATTCTTCTTGGGTCGCAAATCTGGTCCCGGTCAGAAAGAAGAATGGAGACATTCGCCTCTGCGTGGATTTCCGCAATCTGAACCAGGCCTCGCTGAAGGACCACTATCCGCTCCCGCAGATCGATCAAATTCTTCATGTGGTCGCAGGGGCCCAGCGTTTCTCTCTCCTTGACGGATTTTCCGGCTACAACCAGATCTGGGTGAAGGATGAGGACCAGCACAAGACGGCGTTCACCACCAAATGGGGGACGTTCGCCTATCAGCGCATGCCCTTCGGTCTGTCCAATGCAGGGGCTACATTCCAGAGAGCCATGGACCTGGCATTCCGGGAGCTGCTCAACAAAATCATTGTCATCTACTTAGATGACATGACTGTGTTTTCACACAAGAGAGAAGACCACACCTCCCATCTGCGGCAAGTCTTTGAAAGGTGCCGAGAATTTGGCATATCCATCAATCCCAAGAAGTCCGTCTTCGCTGTGAAGGAGGGAAAATTGTTAGGCCATGTCATTTCCGAGAAAGGCCTTGCAGTTGATCCTGACAGAGCAGAGGCTCTTCTCCGATTGTCGATCCCAATTAATAATAAGGGGCTGCAGTCCTTCTTTGGCCAGATTAACTTCGTGAGGAAGTTCGTGCCCGACTTCGCTCAGGTCATCAAGCCTATGGCCGAACTCTTAAAAAAGGACGCTGAGTTTGTCTGGACGGAGGAGAGAAAGCAGGCCTTTGAAGAGATCAAGGCCAGGATTGCTCAGGCGCCCGTGTTGATAAACCCGGACTACTCTAAGGATTTCATCCTTTATGCCGTAGGGGAGCCCGAAAGCTATGCTGCAGTCCTGACACAGAAAGGGGATGATGGCGAAGAGCGACCGATTGCCTTCTTGAGCCAAGTAATCCAGCCGCATGAGGAAAGGTATAATTTCATTGAGCGACAAGTGCATGCGGTCATGAGATCCTTGAAGAAGTTTAAGCACTTTGTCTCTCAGAGCCGGATTACAGTTTTTGTGATACACCCCGATGTCAGAAATTTTATCATTCAAGGGGAACCGGGTCACAAGAGGGCAGGATGGATTGCTAAAATCCAAGAATTCGACATAGAGGTGCGACCCACCAAGCTAATCCGAGGTCGGGCTCTATGCCAGGAGTTAGCCAGAAGTGCTGCCGCCGAAGTGTCTGCTTGTCAGTGGGAAGATCCAGTGATGGAAGGTAACTTTGCCAACTCCTTATCAGAGGAGAGTGACTGGACCGATGATATAGTGTGGTACTTCAACACAGGGAGATGTCCAGATCAGCTCACTGCCTCACAAAGAAGGAGGTTTAGGCTTAATGCTCTAAAGTATGTTCTGCGCCCCGAGGGGCTGTATTTCAAGAACGTGGACGACATCCTTTTGCGATGCGTCAAAGAATCCGATAAGCGGAAGGTCCTCGGCGAGTTCCATTCCGGAATGTCGGGAGGACATCTCTCAGGAAGGCCTACGGCCTTAAAAATCATCAAAGCGGGCTATTACTGGCCCACCCTCTTCGCAGATGCATATGCAGTCTGCCAAAAATGTGAGAAATGTCAAAGGTTTGCCGGTAGAAATAGGAATGCACCTATGCCACTCCAGCCGATCCAGGCTGAGGCTCCGTTCCAGCAATGGGGCCTCGATTTCATCGGGACCATATCGCCTAATTCCTCGGCAGGTCATAAGTTCATCTTGACTGCCACGGATTACTTCACCCGATGGGCGGAGGCGATACCCACCAAGCATGCCGACCAGGAGACAATCATCAGCTTCCTTGAAAGCTTGATCACCCGCTTTGGGATCCCAGAGGCCATAGTGACAGATAACGGGCCAGGGTTTGCAGGAGCTGTACTGACAGAGTTCACCAGCAAATACGGGATTTATCATAAGATGTCCTCCAACTACTACCCGCAGGGAAACGGCCTAGCTGAGTCTACAAACAAGAATCTGATGAAGATTATCAAGAAGACTCTAGAGAGGAACAAGAGGTCCTGGCACCTGTACCTGGACCGAGCGCTGTGGGCAGACCGTATCTCCTTCAAGAAATCAATCAAAACGTCGCCATATGCGCTAGTTTACGGGAAGGAGGTTGTCTTGCCTACCCATATCGAGATGCCCGCGCTCTGGCTGTTAGAGGATGAAAAGGGCGACATGGATCCTGTTGATGCCCGGCTGGCTCAGTTGCTGCATCTAGAAGAGGAAAGAGAAAAAGCCTATCAAGCTTTTATGAAGCACACCGAGACTACACGGAACTGGTTCTCAAAAGGAACTACGGCCCGAGTCTTCAAGATTGGCGATCTAGTGCTGAAATGGGATGCCTTGAAGGCAAAACCAGGCAACCATGACAAATTTGATGCCTTCTGGGAAGGCCCCTTTCAGGTTGCCCGGGTGAACCAGTTCAACTCCTTTGTGCTGAGAGACATGGAGGGTCACATCCTTCCGATTCCAGTTAATGGCTTTCATCTGAAAGCCTATCATCATTGAGAAGTTCCGGAGGTTTCTCCTTGTACATATTTTCTTTTCTGTTGTTTAAGTTCATTTCTTTTCCTGAATGTAAATATTGCTTTCAGTAGAGGTAGTTTCCTGCTTTAATTCAAGAAAAAAGAGCCAAGTGTTTTGTGTAGGCAGAGTGCCTGGTAGCAGACTCCTAAGGCTGAAGAAATCATGGAGGGTGGGGGGGGGGGGGGGTTAACGGGCAATGGGAAGAGGGAAAAAATTTGTCTAACTCCCTAGGAGCCCGTCGTCGCTCGATTTTTCAGCGACTCCGGGAATCGCCCTCCAAATTCAGCGACCTCGGGAGGCGAAAGCAAGAAAAAATGACTAAGGCAAGGGCTCACGCCCGCTGTCGCTCCAAAACTCGGCGACGACGGCTGTCGCCTCGAATAATCAGCGATCCTGGGAGGTGCGACAAGGAAGGGCAGGCCGAAAATTTTCTAAGTGTGGCAACAGCGCTGCCCGCGGTCGCTCGTTTTTTGAGCGACGCCGGGAGTCGCTCACACTTTCGAGCGACAGCCGGCGGGACCAAGGAGGAAAAAGAAAAATGCTAAGTGTTGGCGCCCACTGTCGCTCCATTTTGGAGCGACGCCCGTCATCGCTCAGCTTTTTGAGCGAACTTTCGACGAGGTGGGGACTTCAAGCAAGAAGCAAAGATGAAAATTTTTCTAAGTCCCCAAGGACGCCGGTCGCTCGCCAAGATGCAATTAGCTCAAGATCGCTCAACTTTTCAGCGATTCCAGGAATCGCCCCCAGCTTAGAGCGACCGTGGTCCCCGGAAAAGTTCTCAAAATAGACAGACCTCGTGGCGCGTGCCAAGGTGGCGACGGGTGACGTCATCAAGGCGCACGTTTTAAAAGGCAAATGACTGCGCGGTTTTCAATGCGGATTGCATTAAAGGCAAGGACGAATGTCGGGCCAATCAGTAATGAGGTGCGTTAACCAAGGGAGATTTTGCGCACGGCCCACGAAGAATAACGGCGCTCCACACCCACTTCGCGCACCCGGTCTTTAATTCCAGCGCTCGCCATTAATGCCAACCTTTGCACCTATCTCCGTAAAAAGGGCTCAGTCGCTCATTTTACTGCCATTGTTAAACCAGTTAAAATCTGAGCTGCGCCAAAGAGAGAAAAATACGAATTTTACCAGCAGTCAATTGAATTATCAAAATTATCTCGCTGCCATGGGTAAGAAGTCCGGCGCAGAAAAGGGGAAAGCCCCCATGCAGGCAGCCTCTAGCGCGTCTCAGAGTGAGTCGCAGGAGCAGGCAACTTCGAGCTCGCCTGAGATCGAATTGCGAAAGGAGAAGAAGGGCAAAGGAAAGAAGAAGAGCGCAGCAAGTAAAGATCCTCTTCCGCCGCCTGTAGACCGCCTGGGGGGTTACAGAGACGGCGATTACACGCTCAGCATTACGCAGCTGCGACTCACAGTGAAGGAATGGTGCAACAAGGTCCCGGCCTCGCATCCTTTCGGTGCAGCATACCACTCGAACCTATCCTGGTTCCCGTGCCCGCCTGTTCACCATTGCCCGGAGCTGGTTGAGGTCGTCGCCAGATATTACAAGCCGAGCACCCGGCAAGTTTGCGACCACGAGGGGAAGGTGTTGTTTTCCCTCTACAAGGAGAGCGTTCAGATGGCGTTCGCGCCAGGGCACTCGCCGGACCGGAATAACATCGTCAGAAGGGTCAGCCTAGGAGAGCAAAGAGACAGGTGCACAGATAATCAAAAAATGAGGAAATTCCTCAATGCTCAGCTGAAACAACCACTGCCAGACAAAGAATGGCCGACGCGGCCGATACCTTTGGAGCGCTTCAAAAGCCGAGCTATCTATGCCATGTTGGCCTGGGTGTTAGGCTGCGGCACTGACGCAGTGGTGCACCCGTATCAAATTTCTCTCGCGGAGTGCATCCTGCATGGGGAATTCTACGACCCCAACGCCCCGAAATCAGGAACGAGGCCAGTCTTCTTCGACTGGGCAGATTGGGTCGCCTATGGAATTCTCGCAGAGCGAAGGGTTAGGCTATAATTGTGATGAGAAAGTTTCTCCATGGCATAAATGTGTACAAAAAAATTGTATTTGATGGATATGGATGATTCTACAGCAAATGAAGTCCCCGAAGAAGAAAAGGAACAATAGAAAGAGAAGCACCACAAGAACCTTAGCCAAAAATTTCAGTTCATGCACTAGTAGGAATCTTGACCCCTCAAACTATGAAGGTAGTAGGATATTTCAAGGGGAAAATAATCATAACCCATAACTTTATTGATCCACAAGTAGCTAAGAAAGGAAATTGTTACATACATTTCTGTAATTCTTTCAAAGTCATAGTGGCCATTGAAGGAACATAACCTTGTAAAGGAAAATGTCAGAATGTAAACCTGAAGGTCAGGGAATATGAACTCAAAATTGATATGTTCTTGTTGTCACATTTTGCACGGGGTGCAATGTCTTCAGTGTTGTAACAATGCTGCTCTTATTTTCCCTCTTCCTCCATTTTCCTTCCTTCTTTCCCTTTCCTTTTCTTTCCCGCATTCTCTTTCTTTCCCCCCTTTCTTGGAGTCCCCCAGTTAATTTTTCAACTTCCAGCAAGTCACCTGAAAAATGGCTAAGTCTGGGTGCGAAGTACGCACTTCGCCCAGTTTTGGTGCGAAGTACGCACTTCGCCCCTCTTCTGGGCGCACCTTGTAACTGGTAGACTGGCAGGCTGACAAAAGAGAAATCAAGTGCTGGAGCAAGTCCGTACGGCGACAGACATCAGTTTTCGCCTGTGCGCACTCCGACTTCACACCGAAGTCGGAGTGCGCCCTTGACAGGTGCGCAGTAGGGAAAAAACCCGAAATTTGACCAAGGCATGAAGGCCTTCCCGACTGCACTACGTTCTGCCCACGCATCCCGAGGTGCTTCGATCCCAAGCGAAGATGGAAAGACTATCCTCCAAGGCAGACACGTGTCAAACAACATCATCCATCATCTGACAAGTGTCCAGCTTCGGGATTAGATCCGAAATGTGCCAAGCAAAAGGACAAGCATGGGCTGCACTGCTTGTGCCAGTAGCCTCATTCAAAGCTAATCTGAGGTTCTACCTACTCCAGCTACCCGCATCACTGCCAGATTGAAGTTCTGCCCAGCGCACCGCCACGAAGCTGTCCAGCTTCCAGGAAGACCATGCTGCGGGTACAATCCGATCCGACAAAAGGTCAGCATTTGCAGCCCTTTCACCGCTTTTGTCAGCTTATGTTTGACTGGGACCTTGTGCCCATTAATGTAACGGGTGGGACTCGGGCTATAAAAGCCCATCGTGAATTCATTGTAAGGGTGGGAAAGGGGAATGTCTGTTAGGGAACTACTATGCTTACTGTAACCGTGCTTCTGCTTCTGAATATAATCTGTATGCCTAGTTCTGTTCTGCTGTCTTTATTCTTTTATGCTGTCTTTCATTATATGCCTTAGGTTAACCTGTCACGGATTGTTGATTCATTTCAGCATTTGGTGAGCAGGTCCCTCTAGCATTGCTTGTTTAAAGCACCCTCTGTATTTCATTAATTTAAAGCATATATAGAATAGATATGGTAGCAGTTCCATCAGTTATGTGTTTTGTTGCTGGTCCGTATCCGGTGACTGATGCGATCCCGTACTGTTAGTTCCTTGTAGGGAATGTCTGTTAGGGAGCCATTGGAGCTGTGTGGTTAAATTCTCTACATAAACACATATACCGGTTCTGATATCTCTAAGTCTGCTTTCTACTCATGTTAGTGTGCGTATCTGGTAAACCGGTGCATTGCCATGCTGTTAGTTCCTTGTAGGGAATGTTTGCTAGGGGATCATTGGAGCTGTGCATACACTGCATGAGTATCTAAAGTACACGTAGTTTTTGCAGTTCCTGTCATGCTCTATGTTTATAATGCAGTAAGTAGCGGTAATTTGTATGTTCCCGTACTGTTAGTTCCCCCCACCAACATCTGGACATATTTGTAATTTCTTTCTGTACATTTGTCCCTTTTTGTACATTTATCTCTTTCCTGTACTCTTAGCTTAAATCAAAAAACCCCCACCCAAGGAGCCGGCCTTCTCCGGAGATTGGATCGGAAGGCATCTCTTCCTTCCGGCCTTTCATGCTGGTGGGCGAATCTGGGCGCATTAACCCAAATCCTTTCCTCATGGTAGATTCGTAACCAACAGTTTCTCTGGCACGCCCGGTGGGACGCTTGTCCCACATTTTAAAGAAAGGGGTACCCGTTTGGTCTTCACTTGGTGCAGCAATTTCCCTGCTACACTCGGTGGGACACGGGTCCCACATTTGACAAGAGATTTTCTGATCAGTCTCCACCTGGCGCTGACAGTTCCTGAGCTCTCAGTGAGACAAGGAAGTTTCTCACCCCCGACAGAATTGAAGCACTGGTGTTCGCTTCATTGCCTGTTCCAAATCCGAACACCGGCGACTCTGCACGAACAAATCCTGTGAGTCTAGAAGACCGGTCCCGTCACCTTCATGCACACGAGAAGGTGGCAAGCAAGAAATCCGAGAAGCCCGCCTGAGTTCTACGAACTGGACATCAACGCTTGAGGCGAGATCCCCATACTGGCTAATCCGCGAGCTCGTTTCGACGAAGCCGAGGCTGAGATCCAAGAAGAAGCCGAAGCTGAAGTCGGAGGAGCCAAGTACGAAATAGAAGAAGCCGAGGAAGAAGAAGATCCTGCATCCTCGGAAATTTTTGACACTGAGTACACAACCGACGGCAGAGAAGAGGAAGAAGAAGAAGAAGAAGAAGAAATGGATGCCCAACAGCCAAATGATGATGACCTCTTCCCGGCGGTGGACTCTACGGGACCATTGGCCCTGGTCGGACAACAAGCTATTCCCCCTGATGCTTTAAAGTCTATTCCCACATACGACAGCTACGATAAGACGACGTATGAGCACATCCAGGACATCCTTGCCCTGGCCACACTGCATACTATTACTGATGAAAGTGTGAAGACCCGTCTGCTGGCCCTTTCCCTGAGGGGAAAGCTTCTCTACTGGTGGAGATCGCTGCCAGAGGGATCCATCACAGGGTGGCCCCAGCTTGCCAGGAGACTCGTAAAAGGATGCAACGAGTCTGCTGACCCCACTTCTCTACTGCATCAGTTCCAAGCTATCCAGAGACATCCTCAAGAGGAGGTGTCTGATTTTAACATTAGGTTTGCGAGATCCTGGAAATGGGTACCTCGCGAACTCCGGCCTTCAGCCGGCATGGTCGCTCACTACTATCTGAGGTCTTTCAACTCAGACATATGCCTGCTGCTGAAGATCGCCCGGATTGATGAGTTCCATGCGCTGTACGAAGCGGCCCAGCAAGCTGAAGCTGACATTATCTCCATCGATAGGCTTCCGTCCAGAGTGCAGGAACCCATTCATCCTGACTTCCCCAGATCCCAGTATCCTTCTGCTTCTGGTGGTTCACCGTCCACATCAGGGCAGCAACCCCAGCAGCAGTGGAATCTGATGCCGGTCATGACTCCTTACGGCCCGCCTCAGTTGCATTACCCTCATCTGCCACCTCCCACTCCCCACTTTCTAGCACTTCCTGCTCCCCCACAATACGCATCCTATTCTAATCCCCCTCCATTGGCCGCATTGCCTCCACCAGCGCAATTGCCGCCACCTGACAACAGCATCCAAAACACGATTCTACAAGAAGTGCGGGCTTTGGCCTCCGGATACCATGCCATGTCCAATGACATGACCACTATGAAGAAGAAGCAGGCCCAGATGGACCTTGCTCCTAGGAGGCCTTATGCGCCGCTCGCATTGACAAAAGAGAAGGCCCCGGAACATCAGCCGTAGAGGCGTCCGCTTCCGAGAAATGCTGCTATAGAAGATCCACCTGGTCCACCCGACCAGGTTAACTGGTGCACTACGTGAAATGACCCGCATTCCGAGGAAGACTGCACTTTGCACCAGCACTACATCCAGACATTGGCCGGCAGCGCTATAGAAGATGACGAGCTGTACATGATCTTGGACGGCGAGGCCAACTTTGCCCTCCCGAAAGAGAATCTAGGGCCGCCCGCCAAGGAAGAAAAGAATGCTGCGGATGCGGCCAAGCCTTTGCAAGTTTACGCAAGAAGAGAAAAACTGCAGCCCGACGGGCTGCCACCGTACAAGCGGTTGTGGCCTTTCACCGCCCAGGAAAAGGTGTCCAAAGATAAAGCTCCCGCCAAGCCTTCTCCGGCAAAGGCTGCCATTGTTCCAGCCAAACCTCCAAAGAAGGGCCCCAACTCCGGCTAAAGCTCCCGTACCTCAGCCTCCAACTGAAACCAAAGAACAAGCCCAGGAGAAGCTGAAGTACCCGTCTCTGACCAAGAGACAGCGAGTTGAGGCCACCCAGCAGTACCGGACGAAGTATGAGCCGACAAAACCAGCAGAAGGAGCTAGTACCTCGGGCTACAGCATTGTAGACGAGTTGAAGAGAACTCCCGCAAGAATCAGCATGTACGATGCTCTTCTGCTCCCAGGCCAGGTAGATCTGCTGCAAGAATCACTGAAGAATATGAAGAGCGGCAAACAGATGCAGCCTACTGTCCTGGTTCAACCTTTGACAGTCTCAGCCACTGGGAAGAACAGGCCACCACCCTTTTATCTGTCATTACGGATGCAAGGGCACATAGTTCACAACTGCATGGTGGACTCCGGTGCTTCCTCGACTGTGATGCCGAAGGCCATCTGCGATGAGATCGGGATGGAAAACACACGTAGCATCCAAGGCGTGCTGCAATTAGACGGCACCCCTGTCAAGACAGTTGGTGTCATAAAGGACATCCCTATCCGGCTGCACAAGGCCCTCGACATCGTAGTCATCCAAGAGGTCGTGATTGTCGACCTGGAGCCTTACTTCGGCATGTGTCTCTCTCGGGAGTTCACTGCGAAGTTGGGCGGGTACCTGTCTCTAGACTACTCGCACATGGAAGTGCCCTTCAAATGAAGGAGACTGAGAATTTTTAATGAGAAGCCTTCCCCCTTTCTAGTAGACAAGATACCCGGAGGAGAGATGGACTGCATGGTCCAGTTGTCAGAGGAAGAACTGGTGACGGTGGAACTGACCGAGCAAGCCCTCGAAGTGCTGCAACTCGAAGATGAGTTCTCATTGCGGGATTTTAATGCCATAATCAGGATAGAGCAGGGCTGTTACTCCATTAAACAGCCCGAGAAGCTTGACGTGTCAGTGGCAAAAGAAGTGGGACCTGCACCCGGAGAGCTGTGGAAGCTTTTCTTTGACGGCGCGTGATGTAAGAATGGCGCCGGTGCAGGAGTACTCCTGGTTTCTCCAACCGAAATCCAGAAGGACCATGCCTACAGGCTGGCCTAGAGCTGCACTAATAACTCGGCAGAATACGAAGCCCTGTGCTTGGGTTTGCGAAAGGCGGAGAGGCTCGGAATCAAACATCTCCAAATTTTTGGAGATTTGGAGCTGGTGTGTCACCAAGTGATGGACAAATGTGCATCCAGACAGCACTATCTCAGAGCGTACCGCAATCGAGTATGGGACCTGATGGAGTCGTTCGACTCATTGAGTATCAAAGCAATATCGCGTGAGAAAAACAAGCACGCTGATATTCTGGCATCTGTTGGAGCCAGGTACGTTCCGGCTGAAGACGTTGTCCAAAACCGAAGCCGATTCGTACTGTCTACAGGCCTTCTGTGCCTAATAAGGACACCCACTGGCAGGTGTTCAGTTGTGACGAGGAAATCGTCACATTCCTGGTTAACGAAGTGTGTGTAATCGGAGGTAGAGACCCTGATGACGAGCAATATGAGGGGTTGATACAGTTATGGAATAATCACGTCCCAAAAGGACTGATTACATTAGAGAGTCTCTTTGATCAGAATGACAGAGCAATATCCCACAGGATCAAAGTAGACCCGAGGCAGTATGCTGACCTGGAACTTGAACCTGGTAAAACCATCAAGGTCGGAACAGACTGCACGTCGGCGGAACTGGAGCAGATCAGATCACTGTGCCAAGAGTTCCCCGACATCGTGGCCTGGTGCTACGAGGATTTGAAGGGGTATGACAGAACTGTCATCCAACATACTATTGAGCTAGAGGATGGCGCCAAGCCATTCCGACAGAAGCAAAGGGCCGTGAATCCCAAGATTGAGGCCATGATGAAGACCGAGCTCTTGAAGATGCTGGAGGCTAAGATCATCTACCCCATCAAACATTCATCCTGGGTCGCGAATTTGGTGCCCGTGAGGAAAAAGAATGGCGACATTCGTCTCTGTGTCGACTTCATAAACCTTAACCAGGCTTCCCTCCGGGACCACTATCCGCTTCCCCAAATCGACCAGATCCTACATATTGTTGCTGGAGCCCATAGATTTTCACTTTTAGATGGATTTTCCGGCTACAACCGTATTTGGGTCAAAGACGAAGACCAAGGATAAGACGGCGTTTACCACGAAGTGGGGGACGTTCGCCTATCGCACGCATGCCGTTTGGCTTATCCAATGCTGGTGCCACGTTCCAAAGGGCCATGGACTTGGCCTTCCGAGAGCTGCTCAATAAAATCATTGTCATCTACCTTGATGACATGACTGTTTTCTCTCACCAACGAGAAGATCATGTTTCGCACCTACGTCAGATATTTGAGAGTTGTCGAGAATTCGGCATTTCTATCAACCCGAAGAAGTCTGTCTTCGCGGTAAAGGAAGGAAAGCTGCTGGGACATGTCATCTCCGAGGAAGGCCTCACCATTGACCCTGACAGAGCGAAAGCCCTCGTTCGCTTGCCAGCCCCCATCGACAAAAAAGGGCTGTAGTCCTTCTTCGGTCAAATTAACTTTGTGTGGAAGTTCATCCCGGACTTCGCACAGGTGATCAAGCCTATGGCCGAACTGCTCAAGAAAGACACACCTTACGAATGGACTGATGAGAGAGAGCAAGCCTTCGAGGAGATCAAGGCCCGAATTGCACAAGCTCCGGTGTTGACCAACCCGGACTACTCCAAGGACTTCATCCTGTATGCAGTGGGAGAACCCGAAAGTTACGCTGCAGTCCTGACTCAGAAGGGAGACGACGGTGAGGAGCGCCCCATAGCGTTCCTGAGCCAAGTCATCTTGCCGCATGAAGAAAAGTACAATTTTATAGAGCGGCAAGTTCATGCTGTCATGAAGTCCCTTCGAAAGTTCAGGCACTTTGTCTCCCAGAGCAAGACCACTGTTTTTGTGATTCACCCGGATGTTCGAAGTTTCATTTTGCAAGGAGAACCGGGTCACAAGAGAGCGGGATGGATTGCCAAGATCCAGGAGTTCGACATCGAAGTGCGGCCCACCAAGCTTATCAGAGGCCGAGCCTTGTGTCATGAATTGGCCCGAAGCGCTGTAGCCGGCATCTCCGCCTGTAAGTGGGAGGACACAGCAACACGCATCTACCTAGCCGACTCCTTATCGGAGGGGAGTGATTGGACAGATGAACTGGTGAGATTCTTCTGCACCGGAAGATGTCCCGATCACTTGAACGCCTCACAACAAAGGAGATTTCGACTGGGTGCACTCAAGTACACTCTTCGCCCCGAGGGGCTTTACTTCGTAAACATTGACGACATCCTGTTGCGGTGCGTCGTAAAATCCGACCAGCCTAGGGTCCTCGGAGAATTTCATTCCGGGATGCCTGGGGGTCACCATTCTTCAAGGCCAACGGCCTTAAAAATAATAAGGGCTGGGTACTATTGGCCCACTCGCTTGCGTACGCGCATGCGGTCTCGCGCTAAATGTGATCAATGCCAAAGGTTTGTTGGCCGAAACGTAAAAGCACCCCTGCCCCTTCAACCGATCAAAGCCGAGACTCCGTTCCAGGAATGGGGTTTAGACTTTATTGGGGTGATTTCTCCTAACTCCTCTGCCGGCCATAAGTTTATTCTTACAGCTACCGACTATTTCACGCGGTGGACAGAGGCGATCCCGACCAAAAACGCTGACCAAGAAACGGTCATCAGGTTCATTGAGAGCCTGATTACCCGCTTCGGGGTTCCAGAGTCAATTGTGACAGACAACGGTCCGGGATTTGTAGGCGCTGTACTCACGGAGTACACCGGCAGACTTGGCATCTATCACAAGATGTCTTCTAATTACTACCCGCAGGGGAACGGCCTTGCCGAGTCTACTAACAAGAACCTCCTGAAGATCATCCGGAGGACCATTGACAGAAACAAGCGGACTTGGCACTTGCTCCTGAACCGGGCGCTATGGGCGGACAGAGTTGCGTTCAAGAAATCCCTCATAACGTCCCCCTATGCGCTCGTCTATGGCAAAGAGGCCGTCATGCCATCACACATCGAGATCCCCGCCCTGTGGATGATTGACGAAGACAAGAGCAGCGGAGACCCGGTGGACGACAGACCGTGCCAACTCCTGCAGTTGGAAGAAGACAGAGAAAGTGCATACCAGGCCTTCGCGGATCACATTGCAGCCCACTCAAGGCTGGTTTGCCAAAGGCACCACCGCCCGAGTTTTCGAAATCGGGGACCCGGTGCCGAAGTGGGACTCATACAAAGCAAAGCCGGGTAATCACGGGAAGTTTGATGCTCTCTCGGGAGGGCCCTTATCGGATTGCCCGGTGAACCAGCTCAATGCCTACATACCGCGGGATATGGAGGGTCGCCTCCCGCCTATCCCTGTTAACGGGTTCCACTTGAAACTTTACCGCTGTTGAAGGCGCCCGAGTGGCCCTTCCTTGTAAAAAATTTTCCTTATGCTTTTTATTTCCCAGCATGTACAGTTTCCAGTTTTCAGCTTTTAAATTGTTTTTATTCTTATTTGAGCTTAACTGTGGCATGGGAGAGAGAGAGAGACTTCGCAGCGAAGTCTGTCGTCGCCCCTCAGGAAGGGCGAAGTTCGGCTGTGCAAAGGAAGAAAATAAGCAAAGAATGCAGGGAAAAGAAAAGAAAAAATTGACTAAGTGTTGGCCGAAGCCCGACTTCGCAGTGAAGTCGGACTTCGGCCCAGCCAAATTGCGAAGTCCGATCAAGGGAGAATGCTAAAGCACACAAAAGACAAGCTCCGCTCAGCCTTGAGCGAAGACTGACTTCGCGCGCGAAGTCCGACTTCGGCCGGCTTCCGTGCGAAGTACGCACTGCGCACTCTTTCCGTGCGAAGTACGCACTGCGCGCAACTTTTGCGCGAAGTTCGCACTTCGCCCCAAATTCGGGCGAAGTCCGAACCCGCCTCAACGCACGCGCCGCGCAGCTCATTTCAGTATAAAGAGCAGAAAAGAGTTTAAGTGCTGGCCAAAGTCCAAAGGTGGCAAGGAAACCAGAACGCGCTCACCCCTTGAGCACAGCGAAGAAAAGAAGGAGGAACAATGCAGCGCGAGCTTCGCGTGAAGTTCGAACTTCGCCCGAAATTCGGGAAGTCCGATCGGCGAAGTCGGGACGCGCCCAACTTTGGGCGAAGTCCGACCCCGCCTTGTAATCCGTGCCAGCTTGCGTGAAGTTTAAAAAACGAATAAAATATTCAAAAAAGGTCCCAAGCTGGGCCCAAGGCGCGTTGCAACCATTCCAAAATAGGTTTCCGCACCAATGGTCCTTTCTTGAGCAGTGTGCCCGGTTGGTGGCAGCGACGTCAGCCATGGTGCAGCACTCGAGACAGAATTAATGATTGCACGTTCCTCAACGAAGGTGCAACAAAAGAAGCTTGGCACGTCTGCCGGAGCGCACTTTTTCCAAACATTCTCCCGCGCAGCCATCTAAGAACCTTAACTCAGCCGACCTACCCTCCTCCCGCGCGACATTTATGGCGCCGTCTTTATCTAGAAAAGGGGGTCGAATGTTTTTAAACATTCCGGACTATGCAGATTATTCCTGACAAAGGCAAATTATTCCCGTGACAACAAAATCTGCTGCAGACGTCTTGAACTTGCAATTATTGCTGATTCGGAGAGATGGACAAAGGAAAGATGCCGTGTCAACGCAGTCCAAATGAAAGTGGCGAACCAAAGGAGTTACCGCGGCCGGGCGTTTCAGGAGTGAAACCCCGCCGTAAAAAAGGTCAAAGTCCCGGACGAAGAAAGTACAACAGTGGGCAAGCCCCACCACCTCCGGTGAATTATTTGTCGGGATACAAGGACGGCTCCTTTTCGATGAGCCCGGCGAAGCCGCGGGCAAATGTGGAGAGTCAGCGTACAAAGTTTCGCCCTCCCACCATTTCGGAGCGGCGTACAAATCCAACTGCTCAAATTCTTGTGCCCTCCACCCACCAATGCCCGGAGTCGGTAGACCTAATTGTCGACACTACGGCACTCAGCCTACCCGACAAATTTGCAGCTCCAGCGGTAAACCCTTGTTCGCACTCGCGCAGGAGATCGTCCACCGGCTTCGCCTCGTGGTTGGAGTATGACTCCAACGCCATTCTCGTAAAGATAAATTTGGGCGAGCAAAGTGGACGTTTCATGCCAACCAAACGGATGAGGGATTTCCTCAATTCGTAGCTGAACGCCCCGCTTATGGCCGGATAAAGGCCAACCGGCCCCATGCCCTTGACACGCTTTCGCAGCAAGTACTTGTACACTATTTTGGCATCTATTCTTGGCTGCGATTCTGATGAGCTGGTACAACCGTACTAGCCTAGCGCCGCGCAATGTCTCCTATGTGGAGAATCCTACGAGCCAGACAGAGAAGTGGGAAGCGTCCCATCTCCTTCGACTGGGCAGACTGGCTGGCATATGCCATTCATTCCAGCCTGTTCAAGATTCAGAAGAAGCAGTCCACCGACTTTCGTTTCAGTTCTGTTCTAGCCTGGCTTTGTTTGTACCATCTGCATCCCCAAATGCCGATCCTGAACTCGAAGAAGGTCAACGAGAGGGGAGAACCACAGCTCGTCTATAATCGGACGGATGACTTATACCGGAAAGGGTCCTACTACAAGTTCAACATCAACTTTCTGGGATTCGTCATGTCAGTCTTCACCGAAAGCGAGATCCCCCGTCCCCCGAGAGAAATGACGAGCGCTTTGATAAATCAGAAGCTCGGGGACGTTTTCAGACTGACGCAAGGGATTGTGGTCAGAATCTACGGATTCAAGGGCAAACCCCATTTGCTGCCCTATTGGTGCTCGGAGCACCTGTTCGGGATGGAGGTTGCCCGACAAATGGACTATGTTGAAGAGGAGTTCGGCCTAGGAAAAAAGAGAGGACAGATTTTTCAATACCCTCTTTCCCGGGCAAATGTTGAGATTTTTGAGGTAGGACAAGGATGTCTACCTAGAGCAAGAGCTTTCCCGATTTGGCCTCGGTTTTGTTGCCACAACACTGGAAGTATGACCCGTATGGAATAAGGGGAAAGTTTGCGCATCTCTCGCCCCCGGCAGATATAACCGAAGATAGATGCGATGTGGTTCATGTGGATCTTGACTGGGAAATAGAATTGATGGAAGCTTCTCCTCCCTGGCAGGATTTTTACTGCGAGGAGGTGACATATGACCCCAAGCGAAACCCGGACCACCATTTCTCATCTCCAGGATTCAAAAAATTTCTATCCAAGATAGCAGGCCTTAACTGGTCTAAAGAAAAGATCACTGAATGCTGGAAGATGAGATGCCGCACGCAAAGACGACAAATCAACAAGGAGAAACCTGGCCGTAGATGACGACTTTTCGGTTCTCTATGACCAGGATCATGACAGCTGGCGGCCGTTCGCATATCAAGGTTACGTTCCCCGAGGTCCCTTTGAAGATTATAAAGGAGGGTCTCCTCCCAAACAGTTGTACACTTCGGCAACTACCAGCGTGGGCCCAGCAGACTTCCAGGCAAATCCAATGCAGCCCGTGGCTTCCAAGGCGGCGCCTCAGAAGGCGAAAGAGTTAGTCGAAGCAGCGCCCGAGGCAGTCCCTCAGGCACGAAAAGCGCCAGCGCCGCCACAGAGCAGACCGGTTGCGGCAGACCTTCTGCAAGTCAAACCCCGGTACAAGTTCACCGTGGGAGCCTCAACGCCTGCTGCACCTGCTTCATCTCCTTCCCCTGATCCAACCGTTATTCCAGAAGAAAAGAAGCGGAGGAGAGTTGAGAAAATCAGGCGACCTAGCCTGATAGTGCAGCAACCAGTTGCAGAGCCGCAGCCGCGTCCTGCCGCCGCAGAGGCAGTTCCTCTGGGCAGTCCCAAGCCAGCCGCCGAGACCAGAAGCGAAGACATCCACCCGGCATCGGCCCAGCGGAGCCCGCAGGTACGTTTGCTGCCCCTGTCTCTTTAGTCTCACCAAGTCCTACTCCCACTCCGTCTCCCGCTCAATCCGAGCAAGTCATGGCCGCATCCCCCTCCCCGTCTCCGCGTCCTTCTAGCGGCCCCCATTCTTTCGATCAGTTTGCTCAGAACCCTAACGTCTCTCTTTCTCTGAGCACAACTCCAAACCCTTCGCCTGAAGTCAGTGCTGAGACCGTCCGTTCACCGTCACATCCACCTTCTCAGCCGCTTCAAACCCTTGCAGTGTCAACCATTCCCATCTCCATTTCCCGGTCGCCCCCACAAGCGGCCGATTCTTCCAAGGTCCGTCCGGTTCCTCCTGATCCCATTCCCGCAGGAGAGACGTCTCAACAGAACCCTAGGCTGGGGGAACCAGATTTCATGGACGACCTCCAGAATACAGACGACTTGCCTCTGGCAACGAGGGCTATAGAGTATTCTGTCTCTTTCCTCCAAGACCTGAAGCGGAGGAGACATGAAGAGATAGCCGCCCGGCAAAACGCGCAAAGTATGATTTCGGGAGGAGAGTGATTACAACAGAGAAAATAATCCCGAAAGTAAAGAAACCTCTCCGGGAAATGACCAGGGCGGACTATGAGCTCCAGACAAAGGAGAAAAGCTTTGACGACATTAACAAGCAGTATCAGATTCAGTCGATAATGCGCAAAGCTGACAGTCTCTTTGTCAAAAGTCTGGAGGAGCAGGAAGAGCTTTTCGGGTTGCAGGATAAAGTAAGGCAGCTTGAAGAGGACCTGTCTAGGTCCACTGAGCAGCTGGAAGCGGCGCGGCGAGAAACAGATGAACTCAAAGCCCAGCTGGCCGCTTCTCAAAGAACAAGCCGCAACCGAAAAGCAAGCAGCCTCGGAGCAGATTTCTCAGCTCCAGGAGTCTTTGAAGCAAGCGCAGTCGCAACTTGCAGAGAGAGCATCTCAAGCGACGGTCTTTTCAAAGACAAAGGTTAAGGAGATGCGGGCTGGTTTGCTGCGGGAATGCAAGCCCCACACCTTCAAGGCGATGGCAGTTTCCGGATTTCGCATCCGTAATTCAAGAAGTTTCCGCCTGTGGAAAGCCTCGTGGTAGAGGAGGCCGAGCGCCGTGCGAAGCAATGGCCGGACCTCGGCGGTAAATCTTCAGAGCGCGAGCGCAACGGCCTCCATTTTTCTCCCGTGTCCTCATTCGCCGCAGACGGGCAGGTGCAAGGGTGACCTTGCACAAATATTTCAAAAAAGTTGAAGAGGTGAGAGTGGCCAGACGAATGCTAGACGCATTCATTCATGAGAGAGACATTTGTCTGGCCCCCTTTCACACTCTTTCTGAACTTGGGTGCCCAGGTTTTGTTGAAAATGGCGAGCTTCTCACCCTAGATCGGGTAAAAAAGAATTGGCAGTCCTTCGAAGCAGATACAGCTAACATTGATATCTGGACTGAGCCAATTCAAGACAATCAGGTCACTCAGATGGTGGTCAAATATTCCAAGATCAGCTCCTACTTCCAGGAGTTAGAAAAAAGATACCTCACCATCGACCTGCACGCGGTCGCTGCTTTCCACGCAGCATTAGAAGATGCAGCTGACCGCCGGCCGTTTGAAGCAGAAGCTTGGCGCCCAGCCAAGGAGGCATACACTCGCATCTGCGAGGTAGAAGCACGAGATGGAGAGTTTTCGGAAGGCGACTCTGAGGAGGCAACTGACAAAGATGAATCTGAAGAACAGTTGCCGCAAGGAGAACAACTAGAGCAGCAAAAGGCAGGGGAGGCAAGTTCCTCTGCACCCAAAGGATGAAGGCATGGATTCTTTGCGCCGAGGCGAGCTCGACACCCCGCGAGCCGCCAGAAATGTTGTCACATTTTGCACGGGGTGCAATGTCTTCAGTGTTGTAACAATGCTGCTCTTCTTTTCCCTCTTCCTCCATTTTCCTTCCTTCTTCTCTCCCTTTCCTTTTCTTTCCCGCATTCTCTTTCTTTCCCCCTTTCTTGGAGTCCCCCAATTAATTTTTCAACTTCCAGCAAGTCACCTGAAAAATGGCTAAGTCTGGGTGCGAAGTACGCACTTCGCCCAGTTTTGGTGCGAAGTTCGCACTTCGCCCCTCTTCTGGGCGCACCTTGTAACTGGCAGACTGGCAGGCTGACAAAAGAGAAATCAAGTGCTGGAGCAAGTCCGTACGGCGGCAGACATCAGTTTTCGCCTGTGCGCAGTCCGACTTCACACCGAAGTCGGAGTGCGCCCTTGACAGGTGTGCAGTGGGAACAAACCCGGAATTTGACCAAGGCATGAAGGCCTTCCCGACTGCACTGCGTTCTGCCCGCGCATCCCGAGGTGCTCCGATCCCAAGCGAAGATGGACAGACTGCCCTCCAAGGCAGTACACGTGTCAAACAAAGATCATCCATCATCCGACAAGTGTCCAGCTTTCGGGATTAGAGCCGAAACGTGCCAAGCAAAAGGACAAGCATGGGCTGCACCGCTCGTGCCGTAGCCTCATTCAAAGCCGATCTCGAGGTTCTACCCGCTCCAGCCTACCCGCATCATCGCCGATTGAAGTTCTCGCCAGCACGCACCGCCACGTAGCCGTCCAGCCTTCCAGGAAGACCATGTCGCGGGTACAGCCCGGTCCGACAAAAGGTCAGCATTTGCAGCTCTTTCGCCGCTTTTGTCAGCTTATGTTTGACTGGGACCTTGTGCCCATTAATGTAACGGGAGGGACTCGGGCTATAAAAGCCCATCGTGAATTCATTGTAAAGGGTGGAAAGGGGAATGTCTGTTAGGGAACTACTGTGCTTATTGTAACCGTGCTTCTGCTTATGAATATAATCTGTATGCCTGGTTCTGTTCTGCTGTCTTTATTCTTTTATTCTGTCTTTCATTATATGCCTTAGGCTAACTCGTCACGGCTTGTTGATTCATTTCAGCATTTGGTGAGCATGTCCCTCTAGCATTGCTTGTTTAAAGCACCCTCTGTATTTCATTGATTTAAAGCATATATAGAATAGATATGGTAGCAGCTCCATCAGCTATGTGTTTTGTTGCTGGTCCGTATCTGGTGACTGATGCGATCCCGTATCGTTAGTTCCTTGTAGGGAATGTCTGTTAGGGAGCCATTGAGCCGTGCGGTTAAATTCTCTACATAAACACATATACCCGGTTCTCGATATCTCTAAGTCTCGCTTTCTACTAATGTTAGTGTACGTATCTGGTAAACCGGTGCATTGCCATGCTGTTAGTTCCTTGTAGGGAATGTTTGCTAGGGGATCATTGGAGCTGTGCATACACTGCATGAGTATCGGAAGTACACATAGTTTTTGCAGTTCCTGTCATGCTCTATGTTTATAATGCAGTAAGTAGCGGTAATTGGTATGTTCCCGTACTGTTAGTTCCCCCCACCAACATCTGGACATATTTGTAATTTCTTTCTGTACATTTGTCCCTTTCTGTACATTTATCTCTTTCCTGTACTCTTAGCTTAAATCAGAAAACCCCCCCCAAGGAGCCGGCCTTCTCCGGAGATTGGCTCGAAAGGCATCTCTTCCTTCCGGCCTTTCATGCTGGTGGGCGAATCTGGGCGCATTAACCCAAAATCCTTTCCTCATGGCAGATTCGTAACCAACAGTTCTCTCTTCCCCTAGGGGGATGGGATGTTTTAGGGACACAATGGCTATGCACTTTGGGAACAATAGCATGGAATTTTGCTGAATTGTGGATGCAATTCACTCAAAATGAGAAGCAATACACTCTTCGTGGCTCACCTACAAGATTCACTCCGATCATTAGCTCAAACAGAATGGAGAAACTCTTAAAAATATCCTTACATGCAATAGTGGCACAATTTTTTACAGTCCAGGCATAGAATATTTAAGATCTTGAGGAGAAAAGCGACTTGCAAATACTTTTGATTAAACATGATTCCTTCTTTTTGGAACTTAAGGGACTACCTCCATGGCGATCCCATGATCATGCAATACAACTTGTACTAGGGAGCTTGCCACCTAATTTTCTATCTTATACGTATGCATATGCGCAAAAATTAAAAATTGAGAAATTGGTCCAGGAGTTATTAAAAACAGGGGTAATTCAACCCAGTGTCAATCTCTACTCTTCAGCAGTGCTATTAGTACAAGAAAAGGATGGGTCATGGTGGCTATGTATAGACTTTTGTGAACTCTATAAAATCATCAAAGATAAATGTCTAATTCCGGTGATTAATGAGTTACTTGATGAGTTACATGGGGCTATATTTTTCTCCAAGTTGGATCTTCGATTTGGATACCATCAAATACGAATCAAAGAAAATGACACACTGAAAACAACATTTAGGACCCATGAAGGTCATTATGAATTTTTGGTCATGCCTTTTGGCCTAACTAATGCACCTTCATCTTTTTAGAGTCTCATGAACAATGTCTTCTATCCCTACTTGCACAAGTTCATTTTGGTCTTCTTTGATGATATTCTAGTTTACGTTTTCACTTGGAAAGAGCACTTCCATTATCTAGATTTGACTTTGCAACTCTTGAAAGAGCATGAATTGTTTGCCAAATGATCTAAATGTTCCTTTGGAACACAAGAGGTCGAACATTTGGGTCATATCATCTCATAGGAAGGGGTTAAGGTCAACCCAAAGAAAATTTTGGCTATATAAAATTGGCCTAAGCCTCAAAAATATCAAAGTGCTTCACGGATTTGTGGGTCTCACTGGAGAGTATTGATGATTCATTCAATGTTATGGTAAAATAGCAGCCCCACTAACTGCCATGTTATAGAAGACTTGGTTCATATGGACGATGCCAGTTGAAAATGCCTTTCAAGATCTCAAGGAAGCCATGACTTCTACTCCGATCTTAGCTACTCTTGATATTTCTAAACCATTTATAATTGAGAGTGACGCTTCAGTCCATGACATTGGTGCAATATTAATGCAAGAAAGGTGACCTCTAGCTTTCACTAGTAAGGCCTTGTTTGGGAAAACTCTAGGATGAAAAATAAATAATGTCCATTCTCCATGTCATCAATAATCGACGGTATTTCTCCATTAAAATGGATCATCTGATTTTGAAATATTTTATGGAACAGAGGGTATCAACTCCAACACAACATAAATGGTTTCAAAATAGTTGGGGTATGTTTATGAAATTTTGTACAAAAAGGGAAAGCAAAATATTGTGGCAGATGTCCTTTCTCATCAGTTTGAGGATCAAGGCACACTGTGTGCCTTATCTTCCCCACTTCCCCAATGGGTCACCCAACTTTGAGAAGAGGTAGCCAAAGAAGCATCCTTGCAAAATTTGAGGGATCAACTCCAAACGGACCCCAATTCAAACACTGGATACTCGAGGGATGGACAGTTGTTGAGATATCAAGCTCGCATTGTGGTTCCACAAAATTTGTCCATTCATGAGGACATAATGAAGGAGATGCATGCTTCACCTACGAGTGGGCTAAACGCTCATTCTATTGGGTGGGAATGAAAAAGGACATTGATTTTTTTTGTGGTTGAGTGTGAGATTGTCCAAAGGATGAAACGAGAAACTATTTGTACTCTAGGCACTTTACAACCTCTACCAATTCCAGAAAATGTATGGACTGATGTTTCTATGGATTTTGTTGAAGGGCTTCTGAAATCAAGAGGAAAAACTATCATTGTTGTGGTGGTGGACCATATCTCGGAGTATGCTCATTTATGTTCCCTAGCTCACCCCTATCATGCCTCCACCATTTCCTAGATATTCATGGACTCCATTTTCATCTCCATGGTATGCCAAAATCCAAAACAAAAATTGTCAATAAATTCTTGGAAACTTACTTCCACTATTTTACTTCCGAGCATCCAACCTAGTGGGCCAAGTGGCTTCCCTTGGTAGAGTGGTGGTACTATACTTCATTCCACATAGCCACCAGACTGACTCCTTTTAAGGCAATTTATGGGTAACCATCCTCATCACCTTCTTCATATATTTCAGGCAAATCCAATGTCCTAGTGGTGGATTTGACACTTCAAGACCGTACCAAATTACTACATCGAAAGGAATATTTGGCTAAGGCTCATAACCGGATGTGATAACAAACATATTAACACCATTCATAGTGTAGTTTCGATGTAGGAGACCTGTTTTTCCTTCGACTACAATCATACAAGCAAACATCAATGCACTCTGTGCTCACCAAAAGCTTGCAACAAGATTCTATGGTCCCTATAGGTACTACAACCGTGCAACGAAATGGACAAGTGGCCTATAAGCTCACTTTACCACCTTCTTCCAAGATCCATCCAGTATTCCATATCTCTTGGCTGAAGAAGGTCCTAGGAACCTGCATTCAGGTCTAGGCATTATGTCTCGAGTTGGATGTTGAAGGTTCATTCACATTGGAGCTTGACAGCATTTTGGACCAAAGAACCTGCACTCTTTGCAACTAAACTATCACTAAAGTCTTAGTCTAGTGGCAGGGCTTATAGTAGTATGATACCACATGGGAATCTCTTTAGCAACTCTAGAAACAGTTTCCTCATATCCATGTTTAAGGACAAAACTTCTTTGAAGGGGAAGGGCATGTATGATCCTATCCTAACATCATTAATAATTGCATAGTCATGTGGTACATTGGGCACCTAGGATTATAAAGAGACATATATAAATATGTAACAATTGTTATTTAGGAGTTACTAGCTTGGGCCTCCACTTGCACGTGGATTGAAACCCTTGAGCATTAGAGTTAGGGTTAGCTAGAATCTTTAAAATAAGCAAGAGAGCAAGAGGATAGATCATCTCATATTTTCATATTGTAACGAATATTTGCTTCCAAGGAGGTTGCCCATCGAAGTGGCTTGTGATTTTGTATTGTGCTTTTGTTTATGCAATATAATATTCTGCATTTCCATTTCATGTTGTAATATTGTTAATTATTGCAATATTGTGTGAATATGAGTAGATATTGCATTAAATTCTGCTTGTATGATGGAATGTATATGGCACTGTCTTACATACACAGTCTGTGATCCTATATAGAGTATCTCCACCAGAAGAATGTATGTGCAAATGTACCTACTCTCTGAGGTGTCTACAATACCTAAGGTTGCAAGGTTCAATACATGGTACAATATGATGCATAGTTTCATCTCAAAGGAATAAGGGGGCCTATTTATCTTTGGGGGCTAGTAGTTAACAACAACTGCCACCCTAGACACCTCACCTCTAATTGGGAGATAACTAACCCTACACTCACACTTAACACATGACTACATACGTTACATCGTACAACTTTATTTACATTACAAGACTTTGGAATATAAAAATTATTACGTCACAACTTTATGATGTCAAAACAATTGATACAAAATTACAATGTGTGCACTTGACTTCTAGTGCACTTTATTTGAATTTTTGTAACTAGTCTACTTCTTCAGCTAAGGCAAATAAGAACTTGTTGCCATATTTTGCACGGGGTGCCATGTCTTCGAATTTTTTGTAAGGATGCTGCTTTCCCTTCCCTCTTTCTTCTCTCCCCTTCTCCACTATCCCCTTTCTTTTCTGCCATCAGTTTCATTCTCTCCATCTCCTCCCCCATATTTCTAACTGTTTCTCTGAGTGGGCAAAGAGCCCAAAACTTTCTAAGTGTTGTTGTCCGCCCGACTTCGCAGCGAAGTCGGGCTGCGCTCGACTATCTGTGCGCAACTGGGCGAGATTATCAGAAATGTGCCCAGGAATTTTCTAAGTATGGAGCCGCCCGACTTCGCAGCGAAGTCGGGCTGCGCTCCTAGTTTCGTGCGCACTTGGGAAGCATCTGTTTGAAGACTAGCCCAGGAATTTTCTAAGTGTTGGGACCGCCCGACTTCGCAGCGAAGTCGGGCTTCGCCCTGGAGGAAGTGCGCAGCCGGGCGATTTGCCATGATGACTTCGAAAAAATCGGCTAACTGTCGAGCCGCCCGACTTCGCAGCAAAGTCGGGCTGCGCTCACCGACTTGTGCGCACTCGGGCGAAGAATGTTAAAATCTGCCCAGAAAATTTCTAAGGCACGAAGGCCTTCCCAATTGCGCTGCTTCCACCTTGCGCTGCCCGGTTGCGCTCCAATTTTGGGCGAAGTCGGGCGGGAGATAAATTATGAGCTTCAAAGCAGATTCTTCCCCCCATCAGATTCCGACAGGTGTCCAGCCTCGAGATTCGAGTCAAAGATGTGACGAAGGTGTGCGAGCGTGAACTGACTTATTGTACCGCAACTACCCTCATTCAAGCTGACTCGAGGTTTCATCTACCGCACTGCCACGTAGCTGCCAGGTTTTCAGGCGGACCTTGCTGCAAGTACATTCCATACCCGCAGAGGTCAACATCAGCCGCTTTTTGCCGCTTTTGTCAGCTTTGTCAGCTATTGTCAGGTCTGGGATTCTGTGCCCAAAGTTGTAATTGGGGGAAAATTGCGCTATAAATAGCTGCGCCATATCATTGTAAAAGGGTGGAAGGGGGATATATTGCTAGGGAACTGTTGTAGCTGTGCGTTTGCTTCTGAATATAAAATATACTTGGCTCTATTGATTGTCTTTGTCTTGTATGCTGCCTTTACTGAGTATTTCTGCCTCATGTTGCTTATGTTATTGCTTACTTTTATTCTGCTTTTCTGGATATCGGTATTTGATAGCTAAGTATTCCTGGAATGCAAAAGTGAAGGATACATAGGATGAATGGTGTTGATAGTTTCTGCAACATATTTTGTGTTTAATTGTTGTTAGTAGTGGTGATTGGTTGTTGCCGTGCTGCTTATCTTCCCCACCCGAAACAATCATATTTATATTTCTTTCAGTAATCTATAATCTCTTTCCTGCACTCTGAGCTTAAACCAAATCGAGAAAACATAGGAAGCCGGCCTACTCCGGAGATTGGCACGGAAGGCATTCCTTCCTTCCGGCCTTTCAATCTGCTGGGCGAATCTAGGGCGCATTACACTAAATCCTATCCTAGTGGCAGATTCGTAACCAACAGTTTCTCTGGCACGCCCGATGGGACACGGGAGTTTCCCACCCCAAAACAGAATCGAAGCATCGGTGTTCGCTTCATTGCTGTCAAATCGAACACTCGGCGACTCTGCACTACCTGAATATTCTCTGAGTCCGTGAGACTGGTCCAATATCAAAAGCGCCTTCATGCATACAAGAAGGTGGAGAGCAAGGAACCCAGGACAGCAGCCTGATCTCTACGAAATCGACATCAACGCTCCTGGAGAGCGAGTAAGGCTGGCTGACTACCAAGCTCACCAAAACGAACTCGAAGCTGAAGCTGAAATAGAAGAAGCTGAGGTTGAAGAAGCTGAAGAAGTTGGAGAGGCCGAAATTGAAGAACAACCTACAACTTCGGACAACACTGATACTGATTATACTACTGATCAGCTTGAAGAAGAGGAAGAAGACATGGCTGCCCAACAAAATGATGACGACCTCTTCCCAGCAGTTGATTCCACAGGGCCCTTGGCTCTAGTTGGACAAGAAGTTGTACCTCCTGCTGCCTTGAAATCCATTCCTACGTATGATGGCTCCGGGAAAACAACATACGAGCACATCCAAGATATTCTGGCCTTGGCTGCACTGCACTCTATCACTAGTGAGAGTGTTAAGACCCGTCTATTAGCCCTTTCTCTGAGAGGGAAGCTTCTCTACTGGTGGAGATCTTTGCCAGAAGGAGCTATCACGGGATGGCCCCAGTTAGCGGGCAGGCTAGTGAAGGGATGCAACGAGTCCGCTGATCCCTCCTCATTGCTGCACCAGTTTCAAAGTATTCAACGCCATCCGCAAGAGGAGATATCGGACTTCAACGTGAGGTTTGTGAGGTCCTGGAAAAGAGTACCTCCCGAGCTGCGACCTCCCGCGGGACAAGCTGCGCACTATTACCTGAGGTCTTTTAATTCAGACATTTGTCTGCTTCTCAAGATAGCCCGGGTCAACACTTTTCCCGCCTTATATGAAGCTGCCCAGCAAGCAGAATTAGACATAATTTCTATAGGCAGACTTCCTCATAGAATGCAACCTCCCATCTATCCTGATTTCCCTCAGTCACAATATCCACCCGCGTCTGGTGCGACGCCATCCTCGTCAAATCAGTACCCCCAACAGCCATGGAATCCAGCGCCAGTTATAAACCCGTATGGTCAGCCCCAGATCCATTATCCTAATCCGCCACCTCCACCTCCGCAATATCCAGCACTCCCAGCTCCCCCTCAGTACGCGGCATATTCTGCACCTCCACCATTAGCCGCAATACCTCCGCCGGTCCGGCCGGCGCCTGCTGATAATGATATTCAGAATAAGATCCTTCAGGAGGTGCGGGCTCTTGCCTCCGGTTACCATACTATCTCCAACGACATGACAATCATGAAGAAGAAGCAAGCTCAGATGGAGTTTCTTCCGAGGAGACCATATCCTCCTCCTGTGCTGACAAAAGATCAAGCTGCTCAAGCGCAAAGGCCCCCGGCGAGGAATGCTGCCAATGATGCTCAACCAGGCACTTCTGACCATGTTAACTGGTGCTCTACATGCAACGATCCACATGGAGAGGAGGGTTGCATGTTGCATCGGCATTATATTCAGACCCTTGCGGGCAGCGCCATGGAGGACGAAGCATACATGATCCTTGACGATGAAGGTAACTTTGCAGTCCCAGAAGAAGATCCCGTGTCTCTCTTGACCAAGGAGGGCAAAAGGCCGATTGAGGCCACCACGGCCCAGATGAAGCCGTTGAAAGTATACGCAAGAAGGGAGAGGACGCAGCCTGTTGTGCCAGCACCTGATAAGCCGCCTTTACCTCCTACAGCCAAAGAAAAGTTCCCAATGCTCAAGGCTCCCGTGGTAAAGGCTCCCGCGGCCCAACCTCTAGCTGAAACAAAAGAACAAGCTCAAGAAAAGCTGAGGTACCCATCGCTGACGAAGAGACAGAGGGTTGAAGCCACGCAACAATACCGAACCAGGTACGAGCCAGCGAAAGAGATAGAGGGAGCCGACACTTCAACTTACAATATAGTTGATGAGCTCAAGAAGACTCCGGCGAAGATAAGCATGTATGAGGCTCTTCTGCTCCCAGGACAAGTAGACCCAGGAATCCTTGAAGAGCGTGAAAGATGGAAAGCCGACGCAGCCCGCTGTGTTAGCTCAGCCCTTGACAGTCTCTGCTACCGGGAAAAACAGGCCGCCACCTTTCTATCTGTCTTTGCGAATGGAGGGCCATATAGTACACAATTGCATGGTGGACTCTGGTGCCTCCACTACTGTCATGCCGAGGGCTGTCTGCGAAGAGATTGGTATGGAATACACAAGGAGCAGCCAAGGTGTGCTGCAGCTAAACGACACTCTTGTCAAGACAGTTGGTGTCATCAAAGACATCCCAATCCGACTGCATAAAGCGCTCGACATAGTGGTCATCCAAGAGGTCGTGGTGGTTGACTTGGAACCCTACTTCGGCATGTGTCTCTCTAGGGAGTTCATTGCGAAGTTGGGTGGATATCTGTCACTGGATTATTCACATATGGAAGTGCCTTTTAAAGGAAGGAGATTGAAGATCTATAATGAAAAGCCTTCCACGTTTCTGGTCGAGAAGATACCTGGGGAAGAACAGCAGAACGACATGGTTCATCTGACGACTGAGGAACTGGTAGAGGTAGACTTGGCGGAAGAGACCCTCGAGCTGTTACAAGTGGAGGATGAGTTCTCCTTACTAGACTTCAATGCCATGATTGAGACCGAACAAGGTTGCTACTCTGTCACCCAGCCTGAAAGACTTGATCAGTCTGCAAAGAAGGATGTTGGACCTGCCCCAGAAAAGCTATGGAAGTTGTACTTTGATGGTGCCCGATGTAAGAATGGCGCCGGTGCAGGTGTACTTCTGGTTTCACCATCCGGGATTCAAAAGGACTACACTTATAGGCTGGCCTGGAGTTGCACTAACAATGCGGCGGAGTATGAAGCCTTGTGTTTGGGCTTGAGAAAGGCAGAGAGACTTGGGATAAAGCATTTGCAGATCTTTGGCGACTCAGAGCTGGTGTGCAACCAGATTACCAATAAGTGCGCCTCCAAGAAGCATTACCTCAAGGCGTACCGCAACCGTGTCTGGGATCTGATGGAGTCATTTGACTCTTTGAATGTCAAAGCCATATCTCGTGAAAAGAATAAGCATGCTGACATTCTGCGTCTGTTGGAGCCAGGTACGTCCGGCCGATGACACCGTCCGTAAGCCGAAGCCGGTTCGTACCATTTACAGGCCTTCGTGCTCGACAAGGACACCCACTGGTAGGTGTTCGACTATGACGAAGATATCGTCACCTTTTTGATAAATGAAGCTAGTACAATCGAAGGTAGAGACCCTGATGACGAGCAATATGAGGGGTTGATACAGTTAAAAAATAATCATGTCCCGAAAGGACTGATTACCCTGGAGAGCCTCTTTGATCAGAATGATAGAGCCATATCCCACAGGATCAAAGTGGACCCCAAGCAGTACATGGACCTGGAACTGGAACCTGGAAAGGTGATTAAGGTCGGGACGGATTGCACTGATGAGGAGTTAGAGCAGATCCGATCTCTATGCAAAGAGTACCCAGATATCGTGGCCTGGTGCTACCAAGACCTGAAGGGGTACGACAGAGAGATGATCCAGCATACTATAGAACTGGAGGATAATGCAAAGCCTTTCCGGCAGAAGCAAAGGGCGGTGAACCCGAAAATTGAAGCCATGATGAAAGCTGAACTCTTGAAGATGCTGGAGGCCAAAATCATCTACCCCATCAAGCACTCTTCTTGGGTCGCAAATCTGGTCCCCGTGAGGAAAAAGAATGGAGACATCCGCCTCTGCGTGGATTTCAGAAACCTCAATCGAGCTTCACTGAAGGATCATTACCCGCTCCCCCAAATTGATCAAATCCTCCACGTAGTCGCTGGAGCTCAGAGATTCTCTCTCTTGGACGGTTTCTCCGGCTATAACCAAATATGGGTGAAAGATGAAGATCAGCACAAGACAACGTTCACCACCAAATGGGGAACGTTTGCATATCAGCGTATGCCCTTCGGTCTTTCTAACGCCGGGGCTACATTTCAAAGGGCTATGGACTTGGCGTTCCGAGAGCTGCTCAACAAGATCATTGTCATCTACTTGGATGACATGACTGTGTTTTCACATAAAAGAGAGGACCATGCCTCCCACTTGCGGCAAGTATTTGAGAGATGTCGTGAATTCGGCATTTCCATCAACCCGAAGAAGTCAGTCTTCGCGGTGAAGGAAGGCAAACTGCTAGGACACGTTATTTCTGAGAAGGGCCTTGCAGTCGATCCTGACAGAGCGGAAGCTCTTCTTCGCTTGTCCATCCCAGTCGACAAAAAGGGGCTACAATCATTTTTTGGCCAAATCAACTTCGTGAGGAAGTTTGTGCCAGACTTTGCACAAGTAATCAAGCCCATGGCTGAGCTCCTAAAAAAGAATGCTGAATTCGTATGGACTGACGAAAGGAAACAAGCCTTTGAAGAAATCAAGGCCAGAATTGCCCAAGCTCCAGTGTTAATAAATCCAGACTACTCCAAGGATTTCATCCTGTATGCGGTGGGAGAGCCCGAAAGCTACGCCGCAGTCCTGACTCAGAAGGGAGATGATGGCGAGGAGCGCCCCATAGCATTCCTAAGCCAGGTGATTCAGCCGCACGAAGAAAGATACAATTTTATTGAGCGGCAAGTGCACGCAGTTATGAGATCCCTGAGAAAGTTCAAGCACTTTGTCTCCCAGAGTCGGATAACTGTCTTCGTGATACATCCGGACGTCAGAAATTTCATCATCCAAGGGGAGCCAGGTCACAAGAGGGCAGGATGGATAGCCAAGATACAAGAGTTTGACATAGAGGTACGGCCAACGAAGCTAATCCGAGGTCGGGCTCTATGCCAAGAGTTGGCCCGAGTGCTGCAGCCGAAATCTCCGCCTGCGTGGGAGGATCCAATAATAGAGGCCAACCTTTCCAACTCCTTATCAGAGGAGGATGATTGGACAAATGATCTAGTGTGGTACTTCAACACAGGGAGATGTCCAGACCATCTCAACGCCTCACAGAGAAGGAGGTTTAGGCTGAACGCCTTGAAGTATGTACTGCGCCCCGAGGGGCTGTATTTTAGAAATATTGACGGCATCTTGTTGCGGTGCGTCAAGGAATCAGACAAGCCAAAGGTTCTCGGAGAGTTTCACTCTGGGATGCTCGGAGGACATCATTCAGGAAGGCCTACAACCTTAAAAATTATCAGAGCCGGCTATTATTGGCCCACCCTCTTCACAGACGCACATGCAGTCTGTGTGAAATGCGAAAAATGCCAGAGGTTCGCCGGTAGAAATAGGAAGGCACCCTTGCCCCTCCAGCCAATTCAAGCCGAGACTCCGTTTCAGTAGTGGGGTCTGGACTTCATCGGGACAATAACGCCCAACTCTTCGGCGGGACATAAGTTCATCCTAACCGCCACAGATTACTTTACCCGATGGGTTGAGGCATTGCCTACAAAGCATGCTGACCAAGAGACGGTCATTGGGTTCCTTGAGAGCCTCATTACCCGTTTCGGGATTCCAGAGGCAATTGTCACAGATAATGGTCCAGGATTTGCAGGCGCGGTACTCACTGAGTTTACCAGCAAGTATGGCATTTACCACAAGATGTCTTCAAATTACTATCCGCAGGGAAACGGCCTGGCAGAATCTACCAATAAGAACCTCTTGAAAATCATAAAGAAAACTGTGGAGAAGAATAAGAGGTCGTGGCACCTACTTCTGGACCGAGCGTTATGGGCGGATCACATATCTTTCAAAAAATCCATCAAGACGTCTCCCTACGCGCTTGTATATGGCAAGGAGGCTGTCCTGCCCACCCACATAGAAATGCCCGCACTCTGGTTGTTAGAAGATGAGAAAGGCGATGGGGACCCCGTGGATGCCAGACTTTGTCAACTGTTGCAGCTAGAAGAGGAAAGGGAGAAGGCGTATCAGGCCTTTACTAAGCACGCCGAAGCGACTCAGAGCTGGTTTGCAAAAGGGACCACTACCCGAGTTTTCAAAATCGGGGACTTAGTGCTCAAATGGGATTCACTCAAAGCGAAGCCGGGCAATCATGACAAGTTTGATGCCTTCTGGGAAGGCCCCTATCAGATCGCTCGGATAAACCAGTTCAATGCATTCGTGCTCAGAGACATGGAGGGACAGCTCCTCCCGATCCCTGTTAATGGCTTTCACCTGAAGGCCTATCACCACTGAAGGTTGTCAAAAGGTCCTACCTTGTACATATTTTTCTTATTTATTTCCTGCAGTTCAGTTTATTTCAGAATGTAAATATTTCTTTCAGTCATTTAGTTTTCAGCTTTTAAGTCCAAAGAAGGCTAAGTATGAAAAAAGAAGCAAAGTTTTGCGTGGCTGTTCAAGTCTGACCAAGGCGGAAAGTCGCCCGACTTCGCAGCGAAGTCGGGCTTCGCTCTTTACATTGTGCGACGTCGGGAGCTTAAGAAGGAAAAAGCGACCAAGAAAAGTCCAAAAAATTTCTAAGTGTTGGGCGCGCCGCCCGACTTCGCAGCGAAGTCGGGCTGCGCACCCTTTTCTGAGCGCAGCCGGGCAGAAAGGATAGAGAAATGGGTAGAAATTATCTAAGTGTCCTCGCCCGACTGCGCAAATTTTCTGAGCGAAGTCGGGCTGCGCACTCAAATTTTTGCGCACTCCGACCGGCGCATCCTGGAGAGCAAGGTGCATGACGAAATATTTCTAAGTATGGGTCCCCCGAGGGCGCACCTTGCATAACGCGAAGTTGGACCGCGCTCACTTTTTGAGCGCACTTGGTCAGAGCCTTCCTCAAGTTTGGTACCTCGAAGTGTGTGCCCAGATGGCGGCGGTGACGTCATTGAAAGCACGAAGTTCAAAGATTTTAAGGAATGATTGCACGGATTTCAAAGCAGATGTCATTAATAAGAGAGCGCATAGGGGCCAACCGCGTACGAGTTGCGCTTTCCAATAGAAGATCCCACGCGCGGCCGCCGAGGAATAACGACGCTTTTTACCTACTTCGGGCAAATCACTTTAAATTCCCCCTCACGCCATTAATGCTATTTTTCCATTCCTAGAAAAGGGCCCTTACTTACTCAGAACACCAGAATTACCAGTGTAAATCTGAGCTGCGCAGTGAAAAAGAGAAGTGCGAAATTAAGCTCTGCAGCGACTGTAATTTCTATCTCCGGCACCATGAGTGAAGGACAGAGAATGGACAAGGGGAAGGCGCCAATGCAGGCGCAATCCAGTGATACAGAGCGGGAAGCTGAGGAACACACAGAATCTAGCGCTCATGAGAGCGAGGCGCCACAAGAGCAAAGGGAAAAATCCAGGTCGAGGCGAGCTAAAAGACAAGGTCCTCTGCCGCCGCCCATCAACCGCCTGGCCGAATACGAAGATGGCGAGTACTCCATTAGTCTCACCAAGCTGCGTCCCAATATCGCGAAGTGGGCAGGCAAGGTCTCATCCTCGCACCACATTGGGGCCGCCTATAAATCGAACCTTTACTGGTTCTTGTGCCCTCCTGTCCACCACTGCCCGGAGCTGGTCGAGTCAATTGTGACGTATTACAAACCAGCCACCCGACAGGTCTGCGACTGCCAAGGAAGGGTGTTGTTTACCCTCTTTAAAGAAAGCGTACAACCAGCCTTCGCCCCGGGGCTCCAATACGACCCAAATGCCATCGTCAGAAAGATTAATTTGGAAGAGCAGGCGGGCAGGTTCAGTCAGAGCAGAAGGATGAGGGAATTTCTCGATTCAGAGCTGAAGTGTCCACTACCAGCTGGACAATGGCCATCAGGTCCCATACCCCTGGAAAGGTTCGAAAATAGGTATATTTATATTATCCTTGCATGGGTCCTTGGCTGCGGCATAGACGGGTGGTGCACCCATATCAGCTGGCACTCGCAGAGTGTATCTTGCATGGAGAATTTTATGACCCCACTGCAGAGAAGCGGAAGGCGCCCAATATTTTTTGATTGGGCAGACTGGGTGGCGTACGCCATACATTCGAACCTGGTTAGGATACAACAGAAACAGACAACTGAATTCCGGCACTGCTCATTCCTCGCATGGTTGTGCCTTTACCATACGCATTACCGAATAAGGGTGCCCGATCTTAAGAGAGTAAATGAGAAGGGCGCACCGCTGCCGGTATACGAGTGGACGGAGTTGCTGTATAGAAGGGGGTCCTATTATGATTTTAATTTCAAATTCTTGGGTATGACCCTGGCACTGTTCAATGGCAAGGCATCTCACCCTCCCCTGGCTATGACGAAGTACCTGAGGAAAAACAAATACGGGGACACTTTTTGGTTGACCCAGGGCGTCGTTATCAAAATCTACGGATTCAAAGGGAAGCCGTTCTTGCTGCCCTATTTTTGCACCGAGCACCAATTCGGCATGGAGGCAACACGGCAGATGGACTGCGTCGAGGAGGAATTCGGCCAGGGAAAAAAGAAGGGCCATATTTTCAAATATCCTTTTGTCTGGGGAAACATTGAAGTCCATGAAATTGGGCAGCACATCTACCTGGAGCAGGCACTCCTCAACATAGGCCTGATACAATTACCACAGCGCTGGAAATACGACCCGATTGGGGTCAGAGGAAAATTTGTGCATGTTTGCCCTCGAGCAGAAATCATGGAGGAGAGGTGCAACAAGACAGGGGCAGACCTGGAGTGGCACATTGAGCGAATGCAGTCATGGCCACCATGGCATGACTTCTACTGTGTGGAGGTGGATTACGATCCAGAGCATAACGACGATCACAAGCTAGACTCAGCCGGTTTCAGAAAGTTCCTCACGAAGGTGGCGCCCCTCGGCTGGGAAAAGGACAAAATTATTGAATGCTGGAAGATGAGGTGTCGCACGCAACACGATAAATCGAACAAAAAGACATTGGCCATAGATGATGATTTTTCGGCCTTATATGATAAATACGCCGGCAAATGGGAGTCGTTCGCATTTCGAGATTGCGTTCCCCTAGGCGCCAGGAAAAGATATAAAAGGAAACCCCCACCACAACATTTGTCCATTCGAAAGCCATCCAGCAACAAGGCGCCAAAAAGCAGTCAGGTGGGCCCAATGTTGTCTCCAGCTCCCGAAAAGTCGCCTCAAACGGAGAAGGAGCCAGAAGGGTCAACCGGCGAGGCAGCAGTAGCGGGCACCCCTCCGACAAAGCCCAAGTACAAGTTTACCGTGGGCGCCTCGTTACCCGCCGCACCAACCGTCTCTGCCTCCACCGAACAAACCGCCGCTCCAGGAGAAAAGAAAAGGAAAAGGGGCGAGAAGACCAAGATAAAGCGGCCGAAAAAGGAGACTGCGCAGCAGATAGTGGCGGCCCCACGGGCAGGAGCGGTTGCACCCGAAATAATCTCTCTAGATAGTCCAGAGAAGGAAGCAGAGGTCTGGGCAGCAGGCGTCATTCAAGCACCGGCTCAGGCGGAGCACGCAGGTACGTCCTCTTCCCCTGTTTCACAAACCCCAGTTAGCCCTGCTATAACGCCCTCCTCCTCTGCATCAGGGCACGCCTTAGTCACCTCATCCATATCGCCTATCACCCAGTCCCTCCACAGCCCCCATTCCTTTGGACGTTTTGCCCAGGACCCTAACGTTTTCCAAACCCTGGGTCAAACCCTAAACCTCTCACCCGCGGCCAGCGCTGAAGCTGTATCTACATCGCCGCGCCGCTCACCCGCCGCATTCAAAACCCCATCTCCACCTCCTACGCAGCCGCCCGTTTCCCCTAGGACCCGGTCGCCCTCAAAAGCGGCCTTATCTTCTGGAATATCTCCTGCTTCATTGTTTTCAGGAAGGATGCCGCAACAGGATTTGGCCTCGGCATACCCTATGTTGGCAGAGCTGGACCTAATGGGAGAACAACTGCAAGTTACGGACGACCAGCCTCTAGCCGCGAAGGCCGCAGGATGTTCTGCCTCTTTCCTCCAGGGCGTAAAGAAGAGAAGAGCCGAGGAAATAGCCATCCCTGTGAAGCGCACCAAGTTTGACTTGGACAGGAGGGTGCTACGAACGGAGAAGTTAATCCCGAAAGTCAAGAAGCCTCTCCGGGAGATGACTGAGGCAGATTATGAGCACCGAACCAAGGAGAAGAGTTTCGACGATATAAGCGAGGAATATGAAATCAATGGTATTCGTCGAAAGACTGATAATCTCCTTGTTAAGCGGCTCGAGAATCAAGAGAAGTTGTTTCAGCTTCAAAACAATTCAAGGCAGCTGGAAGAGGACCTGGCCAAGGCCACCACGCAGTTGGAATCTGCTCAGAAAGAGATTAAAGATTTGAAAGATCAGCTTGCCGCGTCCCAGCAGGAGGCGGCAACACAGAGGAAGACAACCGAACAACTGTCAGAAGAGAAAAGGGCAGCACTGGAGCATGTTGCCCAGTTGCAAGATTTGTTGAAGCAGACTCAATCACAGCTGAAGGAGAAAGCGTCCCAGGCGGCTGCCTTTTCAAAGGACAAGATCAAGGAGATGCGGGCTAGTTTGCTGCAGGACTGCAGGACTAATGTGGTCAAGTCCCTGTCCGTCCTGGATTTCGCATCCAGAATTCAAGAAGTATCTGCCCAGGGAAAGCCTGCGGTAGAGGAGGCTGAACGCCAAGCGAGGCAGTGGCTGGACTTGGCAATAAAACTTGAGGAATTTGCGCGCAAGGGCCTCCGATTTCCACCTATGTCCCGAATTGCCCTAGATTGGGCAGATGCGAGGGTAACCTTGCAAAACTATTTTGAAAAACTGAGAAGATCAGGGCTGCCAGGAAGATGTTGGATGTATTGAACCACGAAATGAATATCTCGCTTGGCCCCCTTCAACACTCTTTCTGCGCTCGGATTTCCGAGCTTTGTCAAGGATGGGGAATTTCTGCCCCTAGAGCAGGTAAAGCAAGACTGGCTGTTTTTTGAGGCAGACACATCTGAGATTGATGGCTGGACTGACCCAGTCCAAGAGGCACAGGTGACCCAAATGGTGTCAAAATTTTGCAAGATTAACACATGCCTCCAGGAGCTGGGAGAGAGGTATGACACCATTGACGTGCATATGGTCGCGGCATTCAAAGGAGCGCTGAAGGATATCAGCGATTTAGAGCCCTTCCAGGCAGCAGCTTGGGATCAGGCCAAGACCGCCTACGAGCACGTCCGCGAGCGGGATCAGCCTGCCGAACAAGAGGGCGATGGTGGTGCTGAGCAGTCAGGCTCAGAAAGAGAAGAAGAGGAAGGATCAGAAGAAGAGACTGCTGAAAGCGAGCCCGAAGAAGAACAGCTACCCAAGAAGGGAGCTCAGCAGCAGCAACAGCAGCAGGATGCAGGGGAAGGGAGTTCCTCTGCGCCCAAAGGATAAAGGCCTGGTTCGTTGCATCGAGGCGAGCTCGACACCCCGCGAGCCGCCAGGAATGTTGCCATATTTTGCACGGGGTGCCATGTCTTCGAATTTTTTGTAAGGATGTTGCTTTCCCTTCCCTCTTTCTTCTCTCCCCTTCTCCACTATCCCCTTTCTTTTCTGCCATCAGTTTCATTCTCTCCATCTCCTCCCCCATATTTCTAACTGTTTCTCTGAGTGGGCAAAGAGCCCAAAATTTTCTAAGTGTTGTTGTCCGCCCGACTTCGCAACGAAGTCGGGCTGCGCTTGCCTATCTGTGCGCACTTGGGCAGAATTGTCAGAAACGTGCCCAGGAATTCTCTAAGTGTGGAGCCGCCCGACTTCGCAGGAAGTCGGGCTGCGCTCCTAGTTTCGTGCGCACTTGGGAAGCGATTTGTTGAAGACTAGCCGGAAATATTCTAAGTGTTGGGACTGCCCGACTTCGCAGCCAAGTCGGGCTGCGCCCTGGAGGAAGTGCGCAGCTGGGCGATTTGCCATGATGACTTCGAAAAATTGGCTAAGTGTTGAGCCGCCCGACTTCGCAGCGAAGTCGGGCTGCGCTCACTGACTTGTGCGCACTCGGGCAAAGAATGTTAAAATCTGCCCAAAAAATTTCTAAGGCACGAAGGCCTTCCCAACTGCGCTGCTTCCACCCTGCGCTGCCCGGCTGCGCTCCAATTTTGGGCGAAGTCGGGCAGGAGAGAAAGTATGAGCTTCAAAGGCAGATTCTTCCCCTTATCAGATTCCGACAGGTGTCCAGCCTCGAGATTCGAGTCAAAGATGTGACAGAAGGTGTGCGAGCGTGAACTGACTTATTGTACCGCAACTACCCTCATTCAAGCTGACTCGAGGTTTCATCTACCGCACTGCCACGTAGCTGCTAGGTTTTCAGGCGGACCTTGCTGCAAGTACATTCCATACCCACAGAGGTCAACATCAACCGCTTTTTGTCGCTTTTGTCCAGCTATTGTCAGGTCTGGGATTCTGTGCCCAAAGTTGTAATTGGGGGGAAAATTGCGCTATAAATAGCTGCGCCATATCATTGTAAAGGGGTGGAAGGGGGATATATTGCTAGGGAACTGCTGTAGCTGTGCGTTTGCTTCTGAATATAAAATATACTTGGCTCTATTGATTGTCTTTGTCTTGTATGCTGCCTTTACTGAGTATTTCTGCCTCATGTTGCTTATGTTATTGCTTACTGTTATTCTGCTTTTCTGGATATCGGTATTTGATAGCTAAGTATTCCTGGAATGCAAAAGTGAAGGATACATAGGATGAATGGTGTTGATAGTTTCTGCAACATATTTTGTGTTTAATTGTTGTTAGTAGTGGTGATTGGTTGTTGTCGTGCTGCTTATCTTCCCCACCCGGAACAATCATATTTATATTTCTTTCTGCATCTTTAATCTCTTTCCTGCACTCTGAGCTTAAACCAAATCGAGAAAACATAGGAAGCCGGCCTCCTCCGGAGATTGGCACGGAAGGCATTCCTTCCTTCCGGCCTTTCAATCTGTTGGGCGAATCTAGGGCGCATTACACTAAATCCTATCCTAGTGGCAGATTCGTAACCAACAAGAACTAGTGTCTACACTGAACCAAATATGGAAGTTGAAAAGAGAAATCCCTTCTCATCCATTTTTTGAACTTTGGTTTTGTGAATGCAAATCACGCAAATGATTCTTCCATTCAAAAATATTATGTAATAAATAGCATGTAATATGTTATGAGGTACTTTTATTGTTTTATGTACAGAGGTGGTTAGGTGGTTAAGTGGTTAAGGCAGTTGCCAACCACCTACTATTGCTTGTTATAGCTAGAAGGCTAGATGTATGCTCATCTACCTTGCTTGAGGTGTGTGGCCCATATGAGCACACCATGGTCACGATAGTTGTTGGTTACCAAATGATAATAGAGGAACACTCATCATCTATTTTGTATGCTGGCCAAACCAAAATGAATTGTAGATTATTGGAATCCAAAGGTATGTATGTTTCATACTTACATGTATCTATGGGTTCTTTCCATTGTTTTGTCTTTATTAAATAATGGAATTATATTGCAATGTGTAATATGGTACATCCCTTTGTGCATGATTTTAATAGTCCCACAAACTGCAGTTCAGTCTCTACATACTTTGGTCCCTATTAGATAAAAGGCCTCCTTCTAGATAAGGATTTCCTTTGTCTTGAGGCGGCCACATGCACTTCATGCCTAGAAATGAAGTTCCCTCATTGGGAAAGACTCATTCTGTAGTCATAACAGCTTTGTAGCTTCATCTTTGTATATTCGTTTTGTTTGACCCTCTCTTTCCTTGCTATGACAGTGCACAAGAGCAGTTCAACCTTCTATAGTTAGTGTACCAACATCATTTGTTGATGATAATGCTAGAAGACTCTTCATGGGATTCTTTGTTGTCATGGAATATATTCCTAAAGGCATGTCTATTTGCATAAGCAGTGTTAGATATTGCATATTGTAAATCCTCTTTACTTGAGAAAAACTCGTATCAATTTAAATGTATAATTGATTTTTTCCTCTTGTATAGGAACTATAAGTTAGTTTTAACATAAATATATGACAAAGCCATGTTGCAGAAAGATGTGATCACTTGCTAAGCAACTTAGCTCTATTTTAGACTAGAACAACAAAATTACATGCACTATAGTTAATGAACCTCATTCTAAAATGCATAGTGATAGAACAATGAGGCCTTCTTCCATGCACCAAACTAGGTGCATTTATGAGTTCATTTAGTGAAGCTTGAAACACTATCTTGGAGTTAATGTTTTAGACAGGGTTTAGGCAAATGTTGATCTGGTGGTATGATACTTGATATCTGATTTCTTATTTACGCTTCATATAATTTGGCTTCCTTTTAGGATTCAAACAAGTAGATTTGGTGATAAACTTGCATCTACATCACTAAATGTAGTTGGTTTTATTTTCAATTGATACCTTTTATGTTTCTATATTGATGTTACAATCCACTAACATTTAAGGTTAAATTTCATTATTTTTAATGGTTTTCCTTTTATTCCTATTTCATAGCATAACAATGAAACTAGAAGACCAAATGCAGACTTGTATTTTATTCACATAGAGCCAATCACTATGAAAAGAAATGCAAGGAATGAAATTGAAGACAAGGACCACACTCTAAACAAATTCAATAACTCTGTAATTCCATATAGTCTATGAACAATTGATGGTGATTATTATAAGTTTGTCACTAGGAAACAACTATTAGCTTTCAAAACATATAACATGTGTCAACTTCTACTTTTTCTTATGAAGATATACACAAACATCTACACTCATGCATATAGTAAGATGTTTATTCCCAAAAGAGAGAGATATTCTTACATGTACCGGATGTCGGAATCAAATAACCATGGCGGCGAGCTCTCAATATTTCCTATTAAATTGTTGTTTCCAAGGTACCTGAAATGCCCGAATGTCATCATCCATTACTTTGCCTTTGGTGTAAATATCTTTTTAACAATATCATAAGATCTAATACTACATTTTAAAGAATGATTGGCATGAAAGGTATTCATAGACACTGTAAATGCATTCAGTTTGGGGAGAGGAGTGAGGAAGGCAATGATGGGGAAAGCACCATTCTGGTTCCTTGTAAAACAGTCCTAAAGGGCTAATGGAAGGGCTGAGTAAGCACTAGTTCATTGCAGATACATTGGAAATTATTGAAAGGCAAGACCAAGAAGAAAGTTAGTCCAAGGCTGGTGAAGAATGGAATTGTTTTTTTTCTTTTTCTTTTTTAATTGGTTATATGGGATTGAAATGGGCCCCATATAGATTACATCATGACCACATAGTAGTATTACAATAGCTTGGCAAATATGCATGTATGACACTTGTCAATATTTGAACATGGGCCTCGAAAGTTGAGGAATTTAACCAGTTGAGCTCATGCCATTTTTATGGTGGAGAATGGAATATTTTTTTTTCAATTGGTTATAGGGGATTGAAATAGGCCCCACCCGTATCACATCATCACCACATAGTGGTATTACAACAAATCTTGGATATTATCTATGTATCACTTGGAAAGATTTGAACCTTGGTCTCCTTAAATATTGAGGAATCTAACCGGTTGAGCTAATGCCATTTGATAAAATTTAAGTTTACACAGGTTTTTATGAGGGGTCCTAGTCCCCTCATACCGAGTGGGGTTTGAACTTGGATCTCCTAATGAAAACCCAAGAAATTTACCACTACGGTAAGCTTGCAACTCTTGGAGAATGGAATATTAAACAAAGCTAAGGAATTAGTTTATAGATGTTATCCCTAAGCACATTATTGTTGAACACAAAAATTGGCAAGTACGATTTTCACCCATCATTGCAATTAAACAAATGGATGGGGAGGTTTCTACTTTCCCCATCCTCTAGATCTAGGTCCAGTTCCATTTTTCCTTCGATCGAATGCTGAAAATAAATAAATAAACTAATCTAAAACATGCAGAAAACAAATAAGAAAACTGACCTAGAAATGCAAAAAACAAATATAATCCACTTTTGTTTAAGGGAGGGAGAGAAAGAAAACGGAAAATATGTCCAAATTTGTAGTGAGGTTTAACATTTGGTGCAAAAGACTTCTCTAGAAGAGACCAAATAACCACAACATGTAAGATTATTTGAATAACCTACAATATTAGGCAAAGAGAAGGATTGACAAGGGGAAAGGATGGTAGAGCCACTAATTTCACACATTCATCAAGTGAAAGGTTAGAGACACAATCATGTATAAATGCCATGCACAACTCTTTATTGAATTTGCAATTTCAGTTGTTTAGAATATGTACTCCGAAGAGTAGCTGTTGGTCACAATTCAGCCACAGGAAAGGATTTCGTTTGTCTATGCGCCCTAGACCTGGACCAACCTTGAAAGGTCGAAGGGAAGAGATGTCCTCTGTGCCAATCTCTGGAGAAGGCCGACTCCTATGCTAAACTACTGGGTTTTTAAGCTAAGAGTGTAGGAAAGAGATTAAAAAGTACAGAAAGAAATGGAAATAACTTGATATTGCAGTGGGAAAGAACAAGCAGCACAATAACTTATCTATATCTAAACTAGCAGCATTCAATAAAGAAAATGTAACAGAAAGTGAAACTGCATATGCTTCTCTATGTATCCTCTACAGAATTCCAGACACATTTATCTTCCAATGCTAAAATCCAGATATCATAATTACAGCAACCAGAAAACTAAATGAAAGCAAAAATACTTGGCAGGGGCAGCATATAAAGAAAGCACAGATTCAGAGCCAAGGATCTTCAGTATTGATGCAAAATTTTTATGTACTATTGGTTACGAATCTGCCATGAAAGGATTTGTTGTTATTGCGCCCAGATTCGCCCACCATATTGAAAGGCCAGAAGGAAGGAATGCCTTCCGTGCCAATCTCCGGAGAAGGCCGGCTTCCTGTGGGGTTTTTAGTGTTAAGATAAGAGTGCAGGGAAAGAGATAAAAAGTGCGGAAAGAGAATCCAAATGTGATTGGAGTTGGGTGGGGGGAATAAGCAGCACGAAAACGAATCAATCACTGCTACTAACAACATTCCTTTACAAAGCACACATTGAAACTACAGCTATCATTAATCCTATGTATCCTCTATCTATGCATTCCAGGAATACTTGATCATCAAATACCGAAGTCCAAAGTTCAGTACAACAGTAAGCAATGATACAAGAAACATGAGGCAAAAATGACAAGGAGAGGCAGCATACAAGATAAAAGACAGTAAGCAGAGCCAGGTATATGCTTGTATTAGAGGCAAACGCACAGCTACAATATTTCCCTAGCAATATATTCCCCTTCCCCCTTTTTACAATGAATTACATGGCTATTTATAGCCTCAAGTTCCCCCCGATTACATTCTCGGGCACAAAGTCCTAGACTAAACATTAGCTGACACAAGCGGCTAAGGAGCTGCTGATGCTGACTTCTGTCGGGCAGGACTGTACTTGCGGCATGGTCTCCCTGAAAGGTGTACAGCTACGTGGAGGTGTGTCGGGTCAAACCCTCGGTCAGCAGGAGTGCGGGTAGTTGTGGCAGATGGGACTTCTTATCAGTTTTAAATGATGGTAGTTGGCATAGATAGTGCAGCCCATGCTTTGTCCTTTTTCGGGTCATGTCATGGCTCGAATCTCGAAGTTGGACACTTGTCAGATGCTGATGAGTGACACATGCTGCCTTGAAAGGCAGTTTATCCAACTTCGCCCGGGATCAGAACGTTGTCGGATTGCGCAGATGGAAAACATCGCAGTTGGGGAGGCCTCTGTGCCTTAGTCGATTTCTGGACTTGCTTGCCCAACTGCGCACTGATCAGAGGTCGCACCCCGACTTCGCTGCGAAGTTGGGTTGCACCCCAACACTTAGCTGATTTTTTGCTGCACTGCTTTCCTAGTGCGCCCAGGAAGAAGGGCGTACCCCGACTTCGCTGCGAAGTCGGGTTGCGCCCCAACACTTAGTCAAATTTTGCTCATTTTCCTGTTCTGTCGCACTTTGCACTGTCCCTACTGCGCTCCAACTAAAGGGTGCACTCCGACTTCGTTGCGAAGTCGGGGTGCGCCCTGACACTTAACCATTTTCAGGGAACACTTCTGGAAACTTTGCTGGGGGAATTTTAAGGGGAAGAGGGAGGAATAAGACTGCAAAGAAGAGGGAGAAAGAAATAAATGAAGAAAGGGAAAGAGAGGAAGGAAGGAAAAGAGCAGGTCACTTACAAAACTGAAAACATGGCACCCCGTGCCAAATGTGGCAACATTCCTGGTGGCTCGCGGGGTGTCGAGCTCGCCTCGATGCAAAGAACCATGCCTTCATCCATTGGGTGTAGAGGAACTTCCTTCCCCTGCCTTCTGCTGCTCTGACTGCTTCATTCCGGGAAACTGTTCTTCTTATTGATCACTTCCGAAAGTTGCCTCCTTAGTCTCTCCTTCTGAACCTGAATGTTCTCCACTGTCAGCCTCCCATTCGCTGATGCGTTGGTATGCAGCCTTGGCTTGGTCCCAAACTGCTGCTTGGAAGGGAGCAAGGTCACTGATCTCTCTTAGTGCTGCGTGGAATGCAACGACCGCATGCAGGTCGATGGTGTTATATCTTTTTCCCTACTCCTTTAGGGAGGAGTTGATTTTATAGTATTTCGACACCATATGGGTGACCTGAGCTTCTTGAATTGGCTCTGCCCAGCTATCAATTTCTGCTGTATCTATCTCGAAGGACAGCCAATTCTGCTTAACCTGCTCAAGGGTCAAAACATCGCCATCTTTGACGTAGCTCGGGCACCCGTGTTCAGATAGAGTGTGAAAGGGGTTCAGGAGAATGTTCCTTTCATGTTCTAGGGCGTCCAACGCCTTCCTGGCAGTTCTAATCCTCTCTGTCTTGTCAAAATAAATATGCAAGGTTACCCTTGCATCTGCCCACTCTGAGGCAAGTTGGGACATAGGGGCAAATTGGAAGCCTTTGCGCTCAAACTCCTCAAGTTTTATAGCCAGGTCCAGCCATTGCCTCACCTGGTGTTCGGCTTCCTCTACCACAGGCTTTCCCTGGGCAGATACTTCTTCAATCCTGGACACGAAGTCCAGAAATGACAAGGACTTAACAAGGTTGGGCTTGCAACCTTGCAGTAGACTAGTCCGCATCTCTTTAGATTTGCTCTTTGAAAAGGCCGCCGCCTGTGATGTTTTCTGTATGAGTTGCGACTGCGCCTGTTTTAGCGAATTCTGAAGCTGTGAAACCTGCTGGCTCTTTTCTCTTTTGACAGCTGCTCGGTTGTCTGTTTCTGCGCTGTGGCCTCCTGCTGAGAGGCGGCCAGCTGGGCCTTAAGCTCATATATCTCTTGCTGCGCTGATCCCAGCTACGCAGTAGCCCTAGCTAGGTCCTCCTCAAGCTGCCTTGTGTTATTCTGCATCTGGAACAACGCTTCCTGGGTCTCAAGATGTTTGACGAGGAGATTGTCTATCCTATGACGAATACCACGAATTTCATATTCCTTGTTGATGTCGTCAAAGCTTTTCTCCTTCCTTTGAAGCTCGTAGTCTGCCTCAGTCATCTCCCAGAGAGGCTTCTTTACTTTTGGGATTAATTTCTCGGTTGTCAGCACTCTCCTGTCTAGGTCGAACTTTGTGCACTTTATCGAGGCAGCTATCTCTTCGGTTCTCCTTCGCTTCACGCCCTAGAGAAAGGAGGCAGAACACCCTGAAGCACTTACTGCCAAAGGCAGGTCATCGGCGCTCTGTAGTTCGCCCATGAAGTCCAGATCCTCCAGCATTGGATTTTGCCATGGAATTTTTCTTGCGAATAGTGACGCGGGAGGTATTTCAGAAGGAGTGGCCGCTTTTGAAGGCGACCGGTTCCTAGGGGAAATGAGCGGCTAAGTGGATGGTGCTGATAGGGTTTTGGATGGTTGGGGTGAGGAACGCAATAGTGAAGGAGCAACTTCAGCACTGGTTGTGGGAGATGGTTCTAGGGTTTGACTCAGTGATTGGAAGGCGTTGGGATCCTGAGCAAACTGGTCAAATGAATGTGGGCCGCCAGAGGGCTGGGTAGTTTGGGAAGAGGGAGACGCGGCTACGGCTTGCCCTGATGAGATGGGAGATGGGGCTTTGGTAGGGCTGACTGAGACTTGGTGAAGAGAAACAGTGGACGTACCTGCGGGCTCCGCCTGAGCCATCATTGGAGGGACGCTTGCAGCCCGAGTGTCTGCTTCGGGTTCAGTGCTGTCCAAAGAGACAACTTTTGGCATTGCTGCCCCTGTCTGCACTGCGGCTGTCTTCTGTACAGGCTCTTTAGGCCGCTTTGTCCTTTCAACTCTCTTCCTCTTCTTTTATTCTAGCACCGTGGCTGGTCCAGAGGAAAGAGATAATGTCGGGGCGGCAGGCGCTGACGTTCCCACGGTAAACTTGTACCTGGGTCTGGCTGGAAGAATGCTCGCCATAGCCGATCTGCTAGCTGGCAGCGCAGGCACTTTTTCTGCTGGAGGGGCCACCTCAGGGGTTGACTTTTCTGAATTTTGCGCCTTTTCGGGCACTGTCTCAGAAGCTACAGGCTGCATTGGGCCCACTTGACTACTTGTCAAATTTGCGCTAGAAGTTGCCGGAGTTGAAGATTGCTGGGACGAAGGCCTCTTTATATACCTTTTCTTAGCGCCTCGTGGGATGCAATTGCGGAATTCGAAAGGTTGCCATGTGGCAACATGCTGGTCATATAATGCCGAAAATTCGTCATCCACGGCCAGATTCCTCCGGTTGGATTTATCATGTTGTGTGCGACACCTCATCTTCCAGCATTCAATAATTTTGTCTTTATGCCAGTTGAGGGGCGACACCTTGGCGAGGAATTTTTTGAATCCCGCAGACTCCATCCGGTGATCCGGGTTTTGCTCGGGATCGTACGTCACCTCTTCGTAGTAAAACTCATGCCATGGGGGCCATGATTTCATCTGCTCGATGTGCCATTCTAGGTCTGCACCTGTCCTATTCCTTCTTTCTTGCATGATCTCGGCTCGGGGACAGATATGCATGAATTTCCCTCTGACCCCAATTAGGTCGTACTTCCAGCACTGAGGCAGCATTATTAGACCCATATCAATGAGCTCCCGCTCGAGGTAGACTTGCTGCCCGATTTCGTACACTTGGGTATTCGCCCAGGTCATGGGATACTGAAATATATGACCCTTCTTTTTTCCTTGGCCGAATTCTTCTTCAACGTAGTCCATCTGCCGCACAATTTCCATCCCAAACTAGTGGTCAGTGCAGAAGTAGGGCAGCAGGAACGGCTGCCCCTTGAACCCGTAGATTCTAACTATGATGCCCTGAGTCAGCCGGAAGGTGTCCCCGTACTCATTCTTCCATAAGTATTTTGTCATGACCTTCGGTGGGCGACATGCCTTACGGTTGAACAACCCCATGACCTGGCATAAAAATTTGAGATTAAATTCGTAGAATGAGCCTTTTCTGTACAGAATCTCAGTCCACTCGTACACGGGCAGCGGCTCTCCTTTTTCATTTATTTTCCTCAAGTCAGGAACGTTCATCCAGTAATGCATGTGATACAGGCACAGCCATGCGAGGAAGGAACAAAACCGGAAATCCGTTGACTGCTTCTGCTGCAGCCTAACTAGACTTGAATGTATTGCGTATGCCAGCCAGTCCGCCCAGTCGAAGAAAATAGGGCGCTTTCCACTTTTCTGCGTCGTAGGGTCATAAAATTCTCCGTGTAGGAGACATTCTGCCAGCGCCAGCTGGTACGGCCGTACTACTTTGTCAGAGTCACAGCCTAGGACCCACGCCAGGATGATGTAGATGTATTTATTCTCAAATCTGTCCAAGGGTATGGGGCCTGTTGGCCACTGTCCGGCTACCAACGGAGTCTTCAGCTCCGAGTCAAGGAACTTTCTCATGCGCTTTGTCTGCGTAAACCTGCGGGTCTGCTCATCCAGATTCACCCTTCTGACAATTGCACTGGGCTAGTACTGAAGCCCCGGGGCGAACGCTGGCTGGACGCTCTCTCGGAAGAGTGTGAACAACACTTTTCCTTTGTTGTCGCAGACTTTCCGGGCTGCTGGTTCGTAATATTCTGCAATTGCTTCTATCAGCTCCGGGCACTGGTGAGTAGGAGGGCACAAGAACCAATATAGGTTCGATTTATACGCAGCACCGACATGATGTGAGGGCGAAACCTTGTCTACCCACTTTGCAATGTTTAGCCGCAGTTTGGTGAGGTTGATGGAAAAAGAGCCATCCTTGTACCCGGACAGGCGATTAACTGTTGGCGGCGGAGTTCGTCCAGCTATGCACCTCTTTGTCCGGGATTTTCTTTTCTGGTCCGGAGGCGCTTCGCTCTCATGAGCGCTTGACTCTGGTGATTCCTCAGCTTCGCGCCATTCTTCACTGGATTGCGCCTGTACGGGCGCTTTCCCCTTGTCCATCCTTTTCAAAACAGCAGAGGCAGGAATTACGGCTCCTGAGTTTGTCAGCTTTATTCCTTGCAGTCAGGGAATCAGCTTGAACGATTTGAATTTTCTGGTTGCGCCAGGGCCCTTTTTGTAGACAATGACTGCAACATTAATGGCGCGAGGGAGGGAGTTAGGGCGGTTAACTTGGAGTTGGTGGAGGCGTTATGATTTTTGGCGGCTGTGCATGGATTTATTTTTGAAAAGCGCACCCTAGTAGTCATTGGTCCAAAACGCACCTTGCTTTTTTAATGCATCATTCTTGAAAGATGTGCAATCATTAAACCTCCTTGGTCATCATGCCATAGCTGACGTCATTGCTGGATTCTGGGCACACTTTACAAGAGAGAATTTCTGGCACGTTGACCCAACTTCGCCCTGTGCCGTACTTCGCCCTGGGCCCACACTTAGAATTTTTCATGTCTTCCGTGGTGGGTTATTCGGACTTCGCCCGAAATTCAGGGCGCACTCGGACTTCGCCCGGAAAATGGGCGCACCCTGACTTCGCCCAAATTTGCTTGCGCAGTCTGACAATTAGCCGTTTTGTTGCTGTCTGTTTCCCAACTGCGCTCTTTGGGGGGGCGCAGCCCGACTTCGCTGCGAAGTCGGGTTGCACACCCATACTTAGTCATTTTAGCTCATCTTTTCAGCTGCCTTGCTCCGAACTTCGCACTGTCCAAGGAACACTACCCAACCTCGCTGCGAAATTAGGGTTTGCCCTAGGTCTTACTTGGGCATTTTTCTTAAAAAATTAAATTAAAAAAATTGAATGCTGAAATATATACATTCTGAAAACTAAAATGCAGAAGGGAAATCTGTACAAGGAAGGGCCCATTTGGGCGCCTTCAGTGGCGGTAAATTTTGAGGTGGAACCCATTGATGGGAATGGGGAGAAGTTGTCCCTCCATGTCCCGGAGCACAAATGCATTAAACTGATTTACCCGGGCAATCTGATAGGGGCCCTCCCATAGGGAATCAAACTTGCCGTGGTTACCCAACTTCGCCTTCAACGAGTCCCACTTCAGCACCAGGTCCCCGATTTTAAAAACTCGGGCAGTGGTACCTTTTGCGACCCAACCTTGTGTTGCTTCAACGTGTTTGGTGAAGGCCTCGTACGCTTTTTCTCTGTCTTCCTCTAACTGCAACAGCTGGCAAAGTCTGTCATCTATTGGATCGTCGCTGCCTCTCTCTTCATCAAGAATCCAGAGAGCGGGAATTTCAATGTGGGTCGGCAAGACTACTTCTTTGCCGTATACGAGCGCATAGGGGGATGTTTTAATAGAATTCTTGAAGGATATCCTATCCGCCCATAGCGCCCGATCGAGGAGTAGGTGCCAAGTCCTCTTGTTTTTCTCTACTGTCCTCCTGATGATTTTTAGCAGATTCTTGTTGGTGGACTCGACGAGATCGTTCCCCTACGGGTAGTAATTGGAAGACATTTTGTGATAAATACCGTATTTGCTGGTGTACTCTATGAGTACAGCGCCTGCGAACCCCGGACTGTTGTCCGTCACTATTGACTCAGGGACACCAAAGCGGGTAATGAGGCTCTCAAGGAACCTGATGACCGTCTCCTAGTCCGCATTCTTTGTGGGGATCGCCTCTGCCCACCGCGTGAAGTAGTCGGTGGCAGTAAGAATGAACTTGTGCCCTATAGCAGAGTTCGGTGTAATAACCCCAATAAAGTCCAGACCCCATTACTGAAATGGAGTCTCGGCTTGGATCGGTTGAAGGGGCAGGGGTGCTTTTCTATTTCTGCCAGTAAATCTTTGGCATTGATCACATTTTGTACAGACCGCATGTGCGTTTGTAAAGAGAGTGGGCCAATAGTACCCAGCTCTTATTATTTTCAAGGCCGTAGGCCTTGCAGAATGGTGACCCCCAGGCATCCCGAAATGGAATTCTCCGAGTACCCTGGGCTGGTTTGTTTTCTTGATGCACCGCAACAGGATGTCGTCAATGTTCTTAAAGTACAGCCCCTTAGGGTGAAGAGTGTATTTGAGTGCACCTAGCCTAAACCTCCTTCTTTGTGAGGCATTCAGGTGGTCTGGACATCTCCCGATGCAGAAATACTTTACCAGGTCATCTGTCCAGTCACACTCCTCGGGTAAGGAGTTGGCTAGGTTGGTGTTTGTTGCTGGATCCTCCCACTTACAGGTGGATATCTGGGCTGCTGCGCTTCGGCCCAGCTCCTGGCACAAGGCTCGGCCTCTGATAAGCTTAGTCGGCCGCACGTCGATGTCGAACTCCTAGATTTTAGCAATCCATCCTGCTCTCTTGTGACCCGGCTCTCCTTGTATGATGAAGCTTCGGACGTCTGGGTGTATCACAAATACAATTGTTCGGCTCTGGGAGACGAAGTGCCTGAACTTCCAGAGATATTTCATAACTGCGTGAACCTGCTGCTCTACAAAGTTGTACTTTTCTTCATGCGGCTGAATCATTTGGCTCAAGAACGCTATGGGGCGCTCCTCGCCATCGTCTCCCTTTTGGGTCAGGACTACGGGTAACTCTCGGGTTCTCCCATCGCGTACAGGATGAAATCCTTGGAGTAGTCCGGGTTTATCAACATCGAAGCCTGTGCAATTCAGGCCTTAATTTCTTCGAAGGCCTGCCTCCTCTCATCAGTCCATAAGAACTCAGCGTTCTTTTTCAGCAATTCGGCCATGGGCTTGATTACCTGTGCGAAGTCCGGTATGAACTTCCGCATGAAGTTGATTTGGCCGAAGAAGGACTGCAACCCCTTCTTGTCAACTGGGGCAGGCAAGTGGAGGAGGGCTTCTGCTCTATCAGGGTCCACGGCTAGGCCTTTCTCAGAGATGACATGCCCCAGCAACTTACCTTATTTTACCGTGAAGATAGACTTCTTCGGGTTAATGAAAATGCCGAATTCACGACACCTTTCAAATATTTTCCGCAGGTGGGGAACATGATCCTCTCTCTTGTGAGAGAATACAGTCATGTCATCCAAGTAAATGACAATGACCTTGTGGAGCAGCTCTTGGAAGGCCAGGTCCATGGCTCTCTGGAATGTGGCGCTAGCATTAGATAAGTCGAAAGGCATGTGCTGATAGGCAAACGTTCCCCATTTGGTGGTGAACGCCATCTTATGCTGGTCCTCGTCCTTGACACATATCTGGTTATACCCAGAAAAACCGTCTAGGAGGGAGAATATTTGTGCTCCAACAACTATATGGAGGATCTGATCGATTTGGGGAAGCGGATAATGGTCCTTGAGGGAGGCCTGATTCAGATTTCTGAAGTCCACACAGAGACGAATGTCTTCGTTCTTCTTCCTCACGGGAACCAAGTTCGCAACCCAGGATGAATGCTTGATGGGGTAGATGATCTTGGCTTCTAGCATCTTCAAGAGCTTGGCTTTCATCATGGCCTCGATCTTCGGATTTACAGCTCTCTACTTCTACCGGAATGGCTTGGCGCCATCTTCTAGCTCAATGGTATGCTGGATTATATTTTTGTCCTACCCCTTCAAGTCCTGGTAGCACCAGACTACTATGTCAGGGAACTCTCGGCACAATGTTCTGATTTGCTCAAGTTACTCTGTGGTGCAGTCTGTCCCGACCTTAATTGTTTCCAGGTTCGAGCTCCAGGTCGGCGTACTGCTTCGGGTCTACTTTGATCCGGTGTGATATTGCTCTGTCATTCTGATCAAATAGACTCTCAAGTGTAATCAGTCCTTTTGGGACATGATTATTTTTTAGCTGTATCAACCCCTCATATTGCTCGTCATCAGGGTCTCTACCTTCGATTGAACACACTTCGTTAACCAAAAATGTGACGATCTCCTCATCACAGTCAAACACCTGCCAGTGGGTGTCTTTATCAGGCACAGAAGGCTTGTAAATGGTACGAATCGGCTTCGGCTTTTGGAAAATGTCATCAGTCGAAACGTACCTGGCTCCAACAGATGCTAGAATGTCAGCATGCTTGTTTTTCTCGCATGATATAGCCTTGACATTCAATGAGTCAAAATACTCCATCAGATCCCAGACCCGATTATGGTACGCCTTGAGATAATGCTTCTTCGAGGTGCACTTGTTTGTAATCTGGTGGCACACCAGCTCTGAGTCGCCAAAGATCTGCAGATGATTAATCCCTAGCCTCTCTGCTTTTCGCAAACCCAAGCACAAGGCTTCGTACTCCGTCGCGTTGTTGGTACAGCTCTAAGCCAGCTTGTAGGTGTAATATTTCTAGATCCCGGTTGGGGAAACCAAAAGTACACCAGCACCGGCGCCATTTTTGCATCGTGCGTCGTCAAAGAAAAGCTTCCACAACTTTTCGGGTGCAGGTCCTACTTCTTTCTTGGCCGACTTGTCAAGCCTCTCAGGCTGAACAACAGTGTAGCAACCTTGCTCAGTTTTAACCACGGTGTTGAAGTCTCGCAAGGAGAATTCATCTTCTACTTGCAATAGCTCAAGAGCTTGCTCTGTCATGTCCACCACCACCAGCTCTTCCTCCGTCAGCTGAACCATGCAGTCCTGGGACTCTTCTCTGGGTATCTTCTCTACTAGGAATGTGGAAGGCTTCTCATTAAAGATTTTTTAGTCTCCTTCCTTTGAAGGGCACTTCCATGTGCGAGTAGTCCAGAGACAGATACCCTCCCAACTTCACAGTGAACTCCCTGGAGAGGCACATGCTGAAGTAGGGTTCCAAGTCGACGACCACGACCTCTTGAATGACCACGATGTCGAGAGCTTTGTGCAACAGAATAGGGATGTCTTTAATGACACCGACTATCTTAACAGGGGTGCCGTCTAGTTGCAGCACGCCTTGGCTGCTCCTTGTGTACTCCATCCCGATCTCGTCGTAGATGGCTCTCGACATTACGGTTATGGAAGCACCAGAATCCACCATACAGTTGTGCACTATGTACCCTTGCATCCGTAATGATAGATAGAAGGGAGGTGGTCTGTTCTTCCCAGTAGCTGAGACTGTTAGGGGTTGCACCAGAACAGCGGGCTGTATCTGCTTGCCATTCTTCATGCCTTTCAGAGATTCTTATAGCAGATCAACTTGGCCCGGGAGCGGAAGAGCATCATACATGCTGATTCTTGCGGGGTCTTCTTCGATTCGTCTACTATGTTGTAGCCCGAGGTGCTAGCTCCTTCCGCTTCTTTTGCCGGCTCATACTTCATCCGGTACTGCTGAGTGGCCTCAACTCTCTGTCTCTTGGTTAGAGACGGATATCTCAGCTTCTCCTAAGCTTGTTCTTTGGTTTCTCCTGAGTCGATTCTGGCTACCTTCAGCAGCAAGCAAATGTCTGAGTTGAAGGACCTCAGGTAGTAGTAGGCGGCCTGACCCGCTGAAGGTCGGAGTTTGCGAGGTACTCGTTTCCAAGACCTCGCAAACCTGATGTTGAAGTCTGAAACCTCCTCTTGGGGGTGACGTTGTATACTTTGGAATTGATGCAAAGAAAGAAGAGGGATCAGTAGACTCGTTGCATCCTTTCACGAGCCTACTGGATAGCTGTCGCCACCCTGTGATAGATCCCTCTAGTAGTGATCTCCACCAGTAGAGAAGCTTTTCCCTTAAGGAAAGGGCCAGCAGACGGGTCTTCACACCTTCGTCAGTGATGGAATGTAGCGCAGCCAGGGCCAGAATGTCCTGGATGTGTTCATACACCGTCTTGCCATAGCCGTCATACGTAGGGATAGACTTTAAGGCAGCAAGGGGCACAACTTGCTATCCGACTAGGGCCAAGGGCCCCGTGGAGTCCACCGTCGGGAAGAGGTCATCATCGTTCTGCTAGGCAGCCATGTCTTCTTCCCCTCCAGCGGTGTACTCGTAGTCAGAACCATCTGAGGATGTGGATTCTTCCTCAGCCTCGACTTCTTCGATTTCAGCCTCGACCTCTTGAATTTCAGCCTCGGCCTCTTGAATTTCTTCCACGCGAGCTTGGTAATCCGCCAGCCTGACGCGCTCACCTGGAGCATCAATGTCGATTTCGTAAAATTCAGGCGGGTTTCCCGGATTCCTTGCTCGCCACCTTCTTGTTTGCATGAAGGCGTTAGGACCGGTCTTCACGGACTCAGAGAGTATTAAGATATTTGCAGAGTCGCCAGCTGCTCTGATTTTTAACAGCAATGAAGCGAGCACTCGTGCTTCGATTCTGTTTAGGGGTGGGAAACTACCATGTCCCATTGGGCATGCCAGAGAAACTGTTGGTTACGAATCTGCCATGAGGAAAGGATTTGTTGTTATTGGGCCCAAATTCGCCCACCAGATTGAAAGGCCAGAAGGCAGGAATGCCTTCCGTGCCAATCTCCGAAGAAGGATGGCTTCCTGTGGGGTTTTTAGTGTTAAGATAAGAGTGAAGGGAAAGAGATAAAAAGTGCGAAAAGAGAATCCAAATGTTATTGGAGTTGGGTGGGGGGAATAAGTAGCACGGCAACGAATCAATCATTGCTACTAACAAAATTCCTTTACAAAGCACACATTGAAACTACAACTATCATTAATCCTATGTATGCTCTATCTATGCATTCCAGGAATACTTGATCATCAAATACCGGAGTCCAGAGTACAGTACAACAGTAAGCAATGATACAAGAAACATGAGGTAGAAATGACAAGGAGAGGCAGCATACAAGATAAAATACAATAAGCAGAGCCAAGTATATGATTTTATTAGAGGAAAACGCACAGCTACAATAGTTCCCTAGCAATATATTCCCCTTCCCCCTTTTTACAATGAATTACATGGCTATTTATAGCCTCAAGTTCCCCCCGATTACATTCTCGGGCACAAAGTCCTAGACTAAACATTAGCTGACACGAGCAGCTAAGGAGTTGCTGATGTTGACTTCTGTCAAGAAGGATTGTACTTGCGGCATGGTCTCCCTGAAAGGCATATAGCTACGTGGAGGTGTGTCGGGTCAAACCCTCGATCAGTAGGAGTGCGGGTAGTTGTGGCAGATGGGACTTCTTATTAGTTTTAAATGATGGCAGCTGGCGTAGATAGTGCAGCCCATGCTTTGTCCTTTTTCGGGTCATGTCATGGCTCAAATCTCGAAGTTGGACACTTGTCAGATGCTGATGAGTGACACATGCTGCCTTGAAAGGCAGTTTATCCAACTTCGCCCAGGATCAGAGCGCTATCGGATTGCACAGATGGAAAACATCGCAGTTGGGGAGGCCTCTGTGCCTTAGTCAATTTCTGGACTTGCTTGCCCAACTGCGCACCGATCAGAGGGCGCACCCCGAATTCGCTGCGAATTCGGGTTGCGCACCGGCGCTTTGCTATTTTACTGTCATTTGGACTACGCACCAAAAAGGGGGGCGCACCCCGAATTCGCTGTGAAGTCGAGTTGTGCCCCAACACTTATCTGATTTTTTGCTGCACTGCTTTCCTAGTGCGCCCAGGAAGAAGGGCGCACCCCGACTTCGCTGCGAAGTCAGGTTGCGCCTCAGCACTTAGTCAAATTTTGCTCATTTTCCTGTTTTGTCGCACTTCGCACTGTCCCGAAGTCAGGTTGCGCCTCAGCACTTAGTCAAATTTTGCTCATTTTCCTGTTTTGTTGCACTTCGCACTGTCCCTCCTGTGCTCCAATTGAAGGGCGCACTCCGGCTTCGCTGCGAAGTCGGGGTGTGCCCTGACACTTAACCATTTTCAGGGAACACTTCTAGAAACTTTGCTGGGGAAGTTTAAGAGGAAGAGGGAGGAATAAGACTGCAAAGAAGAGGGAGAAAGATAGAAATGAAGAAAGGGAAAGAGAGGAAGGAAGGAAAAGAGGAGATCACTTACAAAGCTGAAAACATGGCACCCCGTGCCAAATGTGGCAACAGGTACAGTAGCTTCTTTAGCAATATGTTCCCCCCCGTTTTCATTACAATGTATGGGTTTTTATAGTGGACCCTTCCCTCTGAGCCATTAATGCACTAGATTTACAAGGACACTCAGGCGGCTCCAAAAATTGTGATCGCCCTCTTCTACAATTGAAACTTCCCATCCAATTACCATAACTAGATACAGGGCCTTTCGGGGCAAAAAACTGCATTTATGTGCCACAAAAATGCCTTGGATAAATACCCAGTCTTGGAATGTGTGCCTTTCGGGAGAAGAACCATCGTCAGAAGCGCCCTGGGTGAAGCTTCGCTGAATTCGCGTCCAGATCACAGCTTCCCAATGAACTCGGGCCGAAGTGAAAGCCAGGATGAGAGGCAAAATGTTTTCATCCGGGATTGTTCACTAGAAACTGGTTCCAAAAACAACTTCGCTAGAAAAACTGGCCGAAGTAGCCAGCCTCGCTGAAGAGAACGGAGTGACCCAACTCCCTGCTATGTTACTTTGCCGAAATATGGATGCTTCGCGGCGATTGGGACTCAAAGTGGCCATTTAGGGAAGCTCTGGCCGAAAATCACCCTTCGCCTTAGGAGTTTTCCCACTCTTCAAATGGTGCTTCGGCAATGCAATGATCGAAGTGGGAGGTTCGCTGGGTGAATGACCGAAGTAACAGTTTTTCTAGACTAAGACCCAAACTGGTGCCTTCTAGATGATGGTTTGCCGGGGGAAGGGGCCGAAGTGACACTTCGACGTAATTTCGAGCGAAGTATCCTAGCTAACTCAAAGGCATTTAATGAAGTAGTCTAAACTGAAACTTCGTAGCTCCACTGCCCGAAGTAACAACTTCGGCAGTCTTGTGAGCGAAGTGTACTCTATGCCTTGGCAGATTTTGAGCTCAAACAAGATTTGGCTATTTTTCTTCTTGCGAAGCTGCCGGTCCACCCTGTTTCGATCAAGCTGCCAGTTTCTCTCTGCTTTCTACTGGCGAAGCTACTTATATACATGAAATGAATACAAGGGGCCAAAAAGGTGGATACCAAAAGTGTTGTAATGCCGTAAAATACAGAAAAAGCAAGGGAACAAATTCATGAAAAACAAGAAAACACATTACAAAATCGACTTATACTTTAAAATTATACCCCTCCACAAAATGTGACAGAATTGTCAACATTCTTGGCGGCTCACGGGGTATCGAGCTCGCCTTGGTGCACGAACCCTCAACCTTCATTCATTGGGACAGAGTCATCCCCGGTCCCTGCTATGGTCTATCCATCTTCTCTTAGAGGTTCCTTTGCAGCAACTCTTCTTTCTTCCTTTTCTCCTCCTCCCTCCTCATCAGGAACTTGTTCTTGCTCCTGCTCTGGTGGCTGGAGGAGACGGTCACGAATGCGTTCCATTGTCCGACGGATGTGGGCCCATGCCCCCTCTTGAAAGGGCTCGCGATCTTGGAGTGACTTGACCAGAACGCAGAATTGCTGAATCTGATCAATGTCAGCATGCTTAGCTCGCCTGATCAGTTTAGTTAGACAGGTTCCAATCTGGCAATACTTGAGGATGAAATCTGTAACCTGTCTTTCTATTATGGGGTCTACCCAATTATCAATTTCTGACGTGTCACTCTCAAAGTCAAACCACACTGGCTTGAGCTCTTCCTTCGATAAAAGGTTCCCATCATCATCTATAAATCCCAAGAAACCTGAGAGAGATCTTTAAAATATGTTAAGGAAGTGTGTTGTTCCTGTTCGAACACATCCATCAACTGCTTGGCCTTTTGAGCCTTTTTTAGTTTCGAGAAGAAAGCGTGAACTGTGGACCAATCCCTCATGGTCCGACTCATGGCAGGAACTTGCAAATCCTGGTACTTAATATTGTGCGCCTCAAAGGCCAGATTCAGTCGATGCCGTATTTCCTGCATTACTTCATCAACAATTGGCCCATCTTGCGAAGCTGCATGCTGGGCCTCTGTAATGTACAGAAGAAGAGACAGGGCACTGGAGGCCCAAGACCTTAAGTTTCTTAACAATTGCACACGGATGCTCTTGATTTTGTCCCTATCAAACAGCTCCACACTTATCTCCTTTTCGTCCAACTATTGTTGCACCTCACTGACTTGGGCTTCAAAATTCTTCGCCCTGTCCTCTGCTTCTGTTTGTGCTTTCTTGTGATTTTCTGCAGCACTTTGGAGCTCAATTACTTACTGTTTGAGAGCAGTCACCTCCTGCTTCATTTGCTCATGTTGTTTCTGAGCATCCTCCAGCTGGGCACAATTTTTTTCCAGGTCTTCTTCCAACTTTATGTTAGCATTTTCTATTTCATAGCGGAGTTCATTAACTCGCTTAGCGTAGAGGCAAAATGAATCAATCCTATCATGCATGGACTCTGACTCATGCTCCACATCTAGATTTTTCAGGTCCTTTATCTTCTCATGATAGCTGTAATCCGAAGGCGTCATCTCTTCTATAGGTTTTTGGACCTTCGACACCTTCTTCACTTTGTGGAGTTTCATGTTTTGTGTATCGAAAATAGCACACTTCTCCACTTTCACCAAGTACTGCCCTCTCTTCCTCTTTGCATCCTTGAGCAATTTGTCTGTATTCTGCCTGGCCCGGAGCAACCTCTCCGCTAGAGGGCGCTCTTCAATCAAAGACAATTCATTATCTAATGATGCTGGATTCCCAGCCATAGGGGTGAAAAAATATAAGGTCTGGTGGAAGATTCGTTGGTGGTGCCCTGGTCGAGTGATACAGACGATGTAAAGGCGTTAGGGGAAGCAGCTTAAGAGTCAAATGTTGCTTGGGTGAATGGGGAGGCGACGACGAGTGAAATCTTTTCGACTGATGAAACATCAAGGGAAACATTTGTTTGGGGGGCGCTGCTTATTGGCAAAGATGACGTTGAAGGCCTTTCGGCCAGGGCAACTACGGATGGAGTTCCAGAAGAAAGAGAAGGGGAGAGGGGGCACGTACCTTCGTGCTCTACTGTGAGAGCGGTAGAAGCGAAGTCCTGCGTGTTGGGGTCTTGGCCGCTCTTCTCCTCTGTTTTTTCACTATCTCCAACTCTTTGCTCATCGGCATTCCCCTCTTCCTGTGTGTTATCTTCCACATTCACAACTTCATTTTCAACATCAATGACCTCCTTCTCTTCTTGCGGCGGGGGCTCGGGTTCTGCTTTGTCAACGGCTGTATTGACAAGGCTTTCAGTAGGTCATTTGTTGATAGAGCAGGAGGATTTGGTATGAGGCCGCTTCGGGTGAGGGGGAGGCATCTATGTTTCAGCGGCCTTTTTATTTTCTTCTTCTTCTTCTCCAGTTGTTGCACATCCTTTTCAATAGCCTAACTAGATCCCTCGGCCGACTCACCCTGTTGCTCCCACTATGCCACCACCTGTTCTTCTTCTTCTTCTCGCTCAGGCACTTCCTCGATCCTTCTTGGGCTCTCGCCAGAGCCCGGGGCGCTAGGGGGAACAAAATCCACGAAGGAGATGGGCTGCCAAGAGTCAACATTGGCGTCATATATTTCGCAAAATTCCCCATCAATAATGAGGAAAGTGCTTGATTTTTGCTTTCGAAGGTGAACTCTTACTATCCACCACTCCGTCAACTTCTCTTCAAGCCATCCTTTCAACTCTTCTTTCATTTTCTTCTAGAACGCCGAATTAGGATCTTGAAATGGGTGTTAGGTCGAAAAGTATTCGACTTTGATTGGATAGAAATCATGCGACGGGGGCAGAGCCTACATGCGCTCGATATGCCACTCCAGGTCCCTCCCATTAGGATTGTTGCGTTGTTCTACTATTTCTGGGTGAGGGTAGTTGTGAAAATTTTTAAATCTGAGGAAATCCCTCATTACTCCCAAGGGATCATAGAACCATCGCTGGGATATTTCTAGCATGCCGAAGTCGTTGAGTTTCACCGCAAGGTGAGCATGCTGTGGAGTGGTGAAGACTTTGATGACCCCCATCTTGAAAGGGAAGTCACATGTGTGGCCCCACTTTCGATCGTAAATTCATCTGTAAAGTCACTCTGGTGAGCGACTTCCAGTGAAAACAAATATTTTGAGGTATAGAATGGCAGCAAGAAGGGTTTACCTGTGAACCCGAATATGCGAACTAGTAGCCCTTGCATCAACTGGAATATGTCGCCCATCCTTTTCTCAATGACTCTATCTCTGAGTACTGCAGGCACCCAAGGGCAAGAGCCACACATGGGTTGTAGGGTGCATCCCAAGAATTGCTGATTAAAAACATAATATGACTCGATCTTCGCCAAGACAGGGGTCCACTGGTAGACCGGTAGAGGGGCCCTATCTTTGTCAATGCAGTTGACAACAATATGCGGAAAATCACTAAGTGTAGTAAAAGAAAAGCCAGATTAAGAAAGAACACGGCCTGAAGTACTGATCTGGCCCTAAATTCCTTAAATTCGTCAGCCTAGTATGCAGGGTTCAGGCTACCCACTCCGCCCAGTCAAAAAATACTATGTTGGTGTTCGGCCTTGCTGGGTCAGGGATGTAAAATTCTCCATGAGAAACACATTCATCTAGGGCAACCTGGTAGGGGTATACCACAGCGTCAGAAGATAGGCCCGCCACCCATTCAAGAATGGAGAAAATGTCTGGATATTTAAATCTTCAAGGAGCAAAGGCATCTTTGGCAATTTGCCGGAAGGGAGACCGTTTCTCAACTGTTCCCCCAAGAATTGCACCATGTTAGGGGTGGGGAGAAACCTGCTCGTCTACTCACTCATATTGACATTTCGAACTGTGTACCCCTTGGGCAGCCCCTGCTGAGGAGCGAAGGCCTCCTGTATATCGCCACGATAAATTGAAAACAGGTTTTTCCCATTAGCGTCTCGAACCTGCCTAGTCAGGGGTTGATAATTCTGGGTGATTGCATGGATGAGTTCGGGGAAATGGTGCACCAGGGTACATAAGTACCAGTATAGCTATGAATAATAGGCGACAACTCTTCTGTGTTTTGCAGATACTTCACCCCGCATATAATCGATTGTTTTTCGAAGCTCGGCAACGCTTTTGGTGAGTACAGTGTCTTTGATATTCTCCCACCCATCAATGGGCAGATCTACGGGCTCCTCTTCTTCTGAATCTTCTTCTTCCATAATTTGTTTTTCTGGGTGGACGTTGAGGTCGACCTTGATGAGCACCAGAAATGCTCATATTTTGTACATATTTCTTGGATCAATATGCGGTTGTATAATAAGGATTGCGTACTTTTATAAATGATTATATAGATATTTGATATAATTATGCGTGTTATCTAATTTGTGTGCTTTTAGTATGTTTTGTGGAATTGCAGTTGATTTAGTTAGATTTGGAACGGTCGAGGTCCTTTTGATGGACCTGGCACTTTATTTCATCGGGAGTCAATGTAGAGAACATAGGCGCCTCCCTGCAACCGGAAGGCGCCAAGGGAACAAGCGCCTCCCTGCAGTCGAAAGGTGCCAAGTGAATACAAGCGCCTCCCTACAGTGAAGGCGCGATTGAAACAGCGCCTCCGGTCGAAGGCCGATTGAATACAAGCGCCTCCCTACGGTCGAAGGCGCCGATTGAACACAGGCGCCTCCCTACGGTCGAAAGGTGCCGTTTGAATACAAGCGCCTCCCTGCAGTCAGAAGGCGCCGATTGAATACAAGCGCCTCCCTGCAGTCGGAAGGCCATCGAATGCAAGCGCCTCCCTACGGAAGGCGCCAACCAAAGACAAGCGCCTCCCTGCAACCGAAAGGCGCCAACCAAAGGCAAGCGCCTCTCCACAGCCGAAGGCGCTAATAGAGGGTAAGCGCCTCCCTACAACCGGAAGGCGCTAATAAAAGGTAAGTGCCTCCCTACAACTGGAAGGTGCTAATAGAAAGCAAGCGCCTCCCTACAACCGGAAGGCGCCACTGATTCTTTGCCCGTTGACCAGAGTTGAACGACGTGGACGGCAGCGGCTGGTGCAGTTCCAGCTCTACGTCATGCAAAGCTAAATTGGAGATAGCACCTAACGTACCCAAACGTCTTACCGATGCCAGGCAAAGCACGAACCGAAATGAACACGCCGCCTTCAGAACAGAATGCCAGACGTCGATTGCATTCGCCAGACTGTTCTAATTTAGTCTGGGAAGAATCAACTGTTGTAACCACTATTGTAACAGAAGTTCTGCGGGTGTGTTATATAAACACACGCAGATCATTCTGAGAGATATATAGAAATAATTAATAAAGATCTATTTTGAATTACAGAAGATAGATTGTAATACGTTGATAAATATATTCCAGTTCCAGAAGTTCTAAGCGCGTGTTCGATCGGGAGGAATCTGCTGGAGCCTAGGCCCACTCCAAGCCAGTATTTCTTCCCCATTTCTTTTCTGTTTATTTATCAGTTTATTGCTTTCATAGAAACGTTCATTAATTTACTAGTTCCAGTATTTTGCAGTAGGTTTATTTCCAGGAATGTATACATGATTTATTTCTGTAGATTTATTTTTGTTCTTCTTACGTAATTTATTGAGGAGTGCGGGAATGATTGACAACCATCTCAAGAACACCCCCCAAATGTAGGATTAGCAGATTCACCCTCCAGTGGTATTGTAGTAACCTAATTCTGACTCTTCGCAAGTTTATGAAGCTCCCTGGGTTGATAATTAAATGCACGGGCATGTGACAAAAATAGGAAACCATTCACCTTGTTTGGCCCGCAACATTTTGGCGCCGTTGCCAGGGAAGCGTCTTAATTAGATTACTTACAATACCCTGAAACCTTCATCTGACCTTGCATGAGTTCTTCGAGAAGAAGAGGACCTGACGGTCGCTTTATAAGAACTAATCCATCAGGACTGAGTCAGTCGAGCATTTTGGATTTGAGTTAGACTCGCCCGACCTACCAGCAGTCCATTGGAGTGAGGAACCGCACTTTGTGCAAAGTGCCGCCTCATCCCATCAACAAGGGGAAGAACGAATCATCACAAATCCCCTGTTTAATAGGACTCCTCTAGAGGAAGCCCTGTTGTGGAAGGCTGTGGAGGATCAGACGATCTCGCCAGACAACCTTAGAGCATTGACTCAGAAAGTTTTAAACGATCGGAAGGCCATAAACGCTGCATTAGAAACCACATTTCCCAAAAAAATGGTAGATAACGATGAAGTCTCATCTGGCTTTAGTTTCCCAATAGAGGAGGGAGTAGGAGATACCAAAATGAAAAACATATCCCCTGCTCACCTCCCGTCCTTCAGAGGACACCCGATTGAGGACCCTGACCTATTTTTATTCAAGTTTGATGTTTTGTGCGAGTCTGTGGATTACAAATCAAATGCGTAGAAGTTGAAATTATTTCCTTCTACATTAGACGATGCGGCTCTGCGATGGTTCATCGGTGCAGGGAGACAAACACATCACCACCAGGGACCAGATGAAGACGCTCTTTTTAGAGCAATATCAAGATTTCGGGAGAGCAAGAGACTCCAGGGAGGAGGTCCTGAGCATGACACAAAGAGAAGATGAGTCTCTCGAGGAGTATTGGGAGAGATTCACCTTTAATCTTCAACGGTCCCCTCACTCGAAGCTATCCGATAAGTCCCTCAAAAGCATCTTCTTGAGGGGACTTACCAATGAGTCATTGGAGGCTCTCAACATGATCTCTGGAGGTGATGTCTATCAGCATGCTATGGACGACATCCAGAAATTATGCTGGAACTACTCAAGAAGGCAAGGCAAAGTCACCCCCGGGACCATGAAGGCGACTGCTTCGGTCACCAAAATAGAGATAGGCAACATCCTTGGAGGATTTGAAGAGCGAAATGCTCTCATATGTAGCATTTCAGATGGATACGCTACTGTTAGAAAAGAAGAAACAAGAAAATGACGCAGCATTAGCCTATTTTTTCCCAAAATGCAGAGGAAGGCATGCAAAGAATGCATGCCCAGAAAACAAGGTCAGAGAATGCGCAGTTTGCAGGCTGAATCATAAAACTCGATTGTGCCCACAACTGCCGAGTAACCGGGGAAGCGGCTGAGAGCACGGAGGCCTACTTCATAGGCAATAGGAAGAGTTGGCCACAGCCCCCATGGGGAATATACCAACCGGAATGCCAACATATGGGGGAGGGTCATACATGCACCAAGGACCCCCTCAACCACCTAATATGGGGTGGTGGGGACCGTCACCTTGGACGAACGCACCCCCGGCAGCATTCCCGAATCGGCGAGCCATGGATGCCATATCCATATCCTGGGCAGCGGTGGAGAGGCCACAATGCGTGGAATCGGACTCCATAGAATGCAGCTCCTGCTCACATCCAACAGAACTTACCAGCATTGCCAGCAGCGAGACCTACGCAACTACCAGCACAACTGACAACAAACCCGAACAACAGAGTAAATCAGTCGACATACAACGTAGAAGGTGAGATGTACCATATGTACAATATTCAGCTTAGATCAGGTAGGCGGCTAGGAGTAGAGACTCCGCCTCCGGTAGAAGAGGAGGAAGAAATGGTAGAGATACCTCCTTTGGTAGAAGAGGAGGCAGGAAATAGAGGAGACACCTATGGTAGAAGAAGGAAAAGCACTTGAGAGAGCGGAGGCTCCATTTCCTAGCCGGTTGCAGGAACAAAGAAAAACAACACGGCCAGAATTCGACATCTTGTCGAGCTTGAAGAATCTCACGGTGACAATCCCATTATTTCAAGCAATTCGAGATGTCCCCATTTACACCAAGGCAATTAGAGAAATGTGTCTAAGGAGACCGGGATGAAAAGCTACCCAGACTATCAACGTCGTGGGTAAACTGGCGAATCTAATGATGGGTAGAACACATCATCCGAAGTATGCGAGATCCGAGCGGCCCGGTCTTGACCATAAAAATTGGAGGACATTCCCTGTCCAACACATTGGTTGACCTCGGGGCAGCCATCAACGTGATGCCTCAAGAGACCATGCGAGAGGCTGCAACTCACGAACCCTAAAGCCAACCATGACAGTGCTGCAGTTAGCTGATCGATCAACCGTGTCGCCGGAAGGGATCTTTGGAAGATGTGATCGTAACAGTCAGTGCATGGGAATATCCAGCCGATTTTCTAGTTTTGTAGACCAAGACCAGGCTGGGCGGTTACCCGCTCATTTTGGGGAGGCCATGGCTGGCAATAGCTGACGCTTACATCAGCTATCGGGATGGGCTAATGACCATCTCCAATGGGCAAAACGTCAAAAGGCTGACCATTTCACCGCCAGCTCAGTCTATGGACTCGACAGAAGAACCCAGGATCACCGAGCATGGAACTACGGAGTTGTCCATAATCCAGCCGGTGATGACCTTGGAGGAGGTGGCGAGAAGAGGATGAGGATGGTGCTATCATGGAGTTTCTCCATGGAGAATCATCCACCCCGCACCTTGGATCGCCGTTAGCTGGCGCCCAAGATCGGCACATCCAACAAATACACGTTGGACCGGGGAGGACATTAAACGTCAACGGCGGGTTGACGCCCACACAGCTAGAAAAATTGGAAGAGCTTACGGTAAAACACCGAGCAAGCATTTGCATGGGACTACGCGAGATATGCACGGCATCAGCCCAAAAATATGTACCCATCGGATTTACTTAGATGACCGAGGCAACTCCTAGTCGGCGGCCACGAGAGAAGGATGAACCCGGCAATGAAAGACATTTTCAGAGAAGAACTGCACAAACTTCTGGCTGCCGAATTCATATATCCGATTTTTGACAGTGAATGGGTATCACCATTAGTGGTGGTCCCCAAAAAGAATGGGAAATGGCGGATCTGCGTGGACTACCGGGCGTTGAACAAGGCGACTAAGAAAGACCACTTCCCGCTCCCGTTCATCGATCAGGTCTTGGACACACTCTCGGGGAAGAAAATACTTCTCCTTTCCGGATGGTTTCAGTGGTTACAACCAGATCCAGATAGGGGAAGAAGATCAAGATAAAACGACGTTCACCTGTCCATGGGGAACGTTTGCCTATAAGGTATTGCCTTTTGGACTGTGCAACGCACCGGCCACCTTTCAAAGGGCGGTGCTTAGCATATTCTCTGATATGATAGGAGACGGGGTGGAAGTATACATGGACGACTTCACCGCCTATGGAGAAACCTTCGAGGAGGCAATGACAAATCTGGAAAGAGTGCTCGACAGGAGCAAGGAAAATCATTTGTCCCTAAGTAATGAAAAATGTTTTATGATGATGCTGGAAGGCATCGTGTTGGGACACCACCTCTCTGCAGAAGGAATAAAAGTAGACAAGAGGAAGATCGAGGTCATCGAGAGACCTACCTAGCCCCTAGAACACGTAGAAGGAGGTAAGAAGTTTCCTTGGATCAGTCGGGTACTACCGACGATTTATCGCCGAATTTAGTAAGATTGCCAAACCACTGCACACCCTACTTTCTAAGGACGTAGAGTTCAATTGGACGGGAGATTGCGAAGAAGCGTTCCAATTGCTAGAAAGAAAAATTGATATCCGCATCGGTCTTGAGAGGACCGAATTGGGCCATACCGTTCCATATTTACTGCGATGCATCTAACGGTGCGATCGGAGCAGTCCTCGGGCAGAAAGACGACGAAGAATTCTACGCCATCTATTATGTCAGTAAAAACTTGGCGGGAGCGAAACTCAATTATACAGTGACAGAAAAATAATTCCTCGCAGTTGTCCATGCAATAAACAAATTCCGTCACTATATAACGGGATACAAGGTCTTCGTCCATACGGACCACGCGGCTATCAGGTATCGATGAGCAAGCCGGCCATTGGTGGCAGAATTATTATGAGATGGCTGTTGCTATTGCAGGAATTTGACATCACTATAGTCGATAAACCGAGCAGGGACAACGTCGTGGCGGATTTTCTATCCAGATTGATACCGACGAGATCATCAAGCGGTGGAAGATCGGTTTTCGGATGAACATCTATTCACTATTAGTGAAAAAACTCCGTGGTATGCGGACATAGCCAATTACTTGGCCATCGGAAGGACCTCACCTGCTCTCTCCTATGGAGAAAAGCAGGCGGTCATAGAGAAGAGCGCATCATTCCTTTGGATGGATGGTCTCCTATTTAAAATAGGACGGGACCAAATTATAAGAAGATGCGTAGCAGAACAGGGAGTTTTCAGAAGTGCTCAAGGCATGTCACGATGAGCCATGCGGAGGACACTTTGCGGGGAAATGAAGCGCCTACAAAATCCTGCGAGACTGGGTATTTTTGTCCCACTCTGTTCAAGGATGCAGCAGCATATACCGGCAAGTGTGACGAGTGCCAGAGGATGGGTAGACCAACCCACCGAGATGAAATGCCCCTGCAGCCCCAGGTACACCTGGAACCTTTTGATAAATGGGGCATGGACTTCGTGGGACCATTTAATCCACCTTCGATGGGAAGGAGGTTTATTTTGGTCTGCACGGATTACGTCACCAAATGGGTGGAAGTGCAGGCATTAAGGGACTCAAAGGAAAGAACGGTCGCCGATTTCTTATTTGCCCATATTTTCACATGATTTGGGGTTCCTCGGGAGATAACAACAGACCAAGGGCCCCAATTCACCTCCAAATTGATTGAGGAGCTGATGGAGCAGTATAGAGTTCGGCACAATAAAACCATGCCCTACCATCCACAGGTGAACGGGCAAGTAGAAGTGACAAACAGGGAGATAGAAAACATCTGACCAAAACCGTGCAGCAACACAAGAAATATTGGGCCACACGGTTGTCGGAGGCGGTTTGGGCATACAACACCACGTGGAAATCCACCACGGGATGCACACCTTTCCAAGCTGGTCTATGGAAAAAATGCGATGATGCCCATCGAGTTCGAAATCAAAACTACGAGGACGGCTTCAAAATTAAATTTGAGCTTGGACGAAGCTCAAAAATAGAGGATTCGCCGGCTAGATCAGGTGGACGAAATCCAGCTGGATGCTTTGCGAGAGGACGAGAGATTATACGAAGCGAGAGAAAGAAGTGGCATGATAACCACATCAAGCTGAAGAAGTTCCGGGTAGGGGAATGGAGTGCTTGTTGTACGATTCTCGGTTCCAGGAAAGGAAGGGCAAACTTATGGAGAGGTGGATGGGGCCGTATGAGGTGGCGAGAGCTCATTAGGAATGGGGTTGTGCACGTTAAGACAATTGACGGCAGCAACACCATGTTCATAGTCAATGGCCACCGACTACGCCCCTATAATACGTCTGAAACATTACAGGTGGAATCCAGAGTAGGCGTGGGGGAGACCCCATCTTGCTAGATCTGGACCGAACTCTCACAGGTGAAATGGTGGGCACGAAAGTGCTCACCCAATTTGGTTAGTTAGTTATAGTTTTTTTTTAATGTGTGTTTTTTTGCAGGGACGACGCCCGCATGCAAGCTGCAGGCATCCTAATCCAGGGCCTAACAGGCACGGAACGCGTCTAACTGCCTTTATTTTCCTTTCTTTTTTGGTTGCTTTTTGCAGGTGGGGGACCTGACAGCACGAAGGATAGGTATCTGGGAAACCAGGCCTGATTCGGCTCAGCATTCCGACACCGGCTCGTAGATAGAATCTGGGCAGCATGAAAAACTGGGAAGGTTTGATCACCCTTTTCCAGTCAAATCGCCAACCAGAAGAAGGCGCCTTACTGTGGGAAGGCGCCCAGCCCAGAAGAAGGCGCCTTACTGCAGTCAGAAGGCGCCCATCCAGAAGAAGGCGCCTTATACCCTTCTAAGGCAGTCAGAAGAAGGTGCCTTACTGGTAGAAGGCCAGAAAGAAGGTGCCTTCTTGAAGCAAACTTCCAAAGGGGCCTTAAAATAAAAAAATATATATAATAATAGGCGCCTTCGTGGGGAAGGCACAAAAAAAAAAAAAAAGAATACGCCTTCCAACATCAGGAAGGCGCATTCATCGAATACGCCTTCCAAAATCAGGAAGGCGCATTCATCGAATATGCCTTCCAACATCAGGAAGGCACATTCATCAAGACGAACGCCTTCCAACATCAGGAAGGCACGAACCAAAAGGAGGCGCCCCCCCACATTGGGAAGACGCATGCAGGCAAAAGCGCCTCCCACCAATCAGAAGGCATCGGAAGGCGCATTCGTTCGAAGACGAGCACCGACAACGTTGGAAAGGCGCTACATGGACACCATCCACATGGGGAAGGTACCAAAGAATGCCTCCCGCGTGCAACATTTACATCTACCGGATGCCTCGAGCGGAACGAAGCATCGCACGAATAAGCGATATCAAATACCCCTCCCTCGTGTCACAAGTCAACAAATCAGCGGCTACCACGACAACTGGAACGCCGAATCAGGGTACGCGCATATTAAATCAAATCTTTTATATAATTATTTATAAATACGCAGTACCAAAAAATACAGCTGTCATAGAGATCGTACCCCCCATAGCCAAAAATGCGTGCCAATGAGAGGGCGCCTTCCATAACTGCTAGGGTTAGGCATCTTTTCTATAAGAAGGCGCCTTCCTGAAGAAGGAAGGACAAAAAAAATATAGTAGAAGGCGCCATGGGAGGAAGGTCTAAGAATCACGCGATCAAGAAGAATGAACCCAGTGACACAGATGGGATCGAGAGGGCAGTAAAGACCCAATTCGAAGCCGAGGGGTGGCTCGAATACTGCACCCTAGTCGGTCAGGGCCAGGACGTGGAGGCAGCTAGAGAATTCACCACCTCTTTGAGGGGCGATGCGGCCCAAGTACGAGGGATGGAAATTCCAGTCACCCCTGAGTTCATCTCATAGGCGACTGGATTGCCTCTCACGGGGGAATGTATATACAAGGGCGGAGTGTTAAAAGTATACACCGACATACTGCTATCGGGAGGAAATGTGCAGGTAGACAGGGAGGGGTTACTCAAAAATAGCCTCCCCATGAATATGCGAAAGATGTTCGAGCAGATTGCTCGATTCTTCACATGCACAGGGAAGTATACCCATCTGCACCTTAATCATGTGCACTTCCTCAATCACCTAGTGCATGGGAGGAAATTGAATATACCTTTCTACCTAGCGAGTGCTTTGAAAGATGAAGCGGCTCGATACCAGAAAGGGGCACCGTCCGCCTTAGCCCACCATGGGCTGATATCGGCATTGGTCCGCCATGCAGAAGCACAAGGACAGAACCACGACATAGAGGGAGATGGCGGCCAAATAGGGCAACACAATGCGGTTGCCGAATTAGGGCAAGGCGAAGCATCCCCTGCAGAGGAGATAGCAAACATCGGGCAATTGGCATTGCCCTATTTTCCAGGAGGAGCAGAGCAATCACCGGTGCCCGGAGACATAGAGGATAGAGGGCATTCCCCAGTGCCCGAGTATGAGGAGGAAGGAGCGCCACTCGCTGGTGGTGAGGACGAACCAATTCCCAGGAGGAAACATCTACGGTGATTCCTCTCGATAGAGGAAGAACAGAGTGACACAGAGATAGACGTCGCCGCCCAAACCCTCCGAGAATTAACAAACCAGAGCCCACGAAATGAGGGAACTTTCGGGAGCAACGACCAGATCGATGCGGCCTTGGAGGAGGCGCTCGACGGAAAACCGATTCTTTGGATGGCACGACAGATTACGGAAGATTGCCAGAACCAGCATCAAAGGGAATTGGAGGAAAAGGATAGACGAATCGCTCGGCTCGAGCGGCTTGGTCGCGACAGTTGCGGGAGGAAAATCAAATACTTCGGGACGGAGGAACAGCAAGACAGGAGACATCCATGCGGACCGATTGGGCGAGAAGCAGTGCCAACGAACTCTCCCACATCCGTCGAACGAGTATTCTCTTCAAGGGAGATTCGATCGGACGCCCGACAGAATAGCCCGGAGGCAGGGGAGGATTCCTCTGTTTTTAGGGGTGAAAATGAAAGAAGTCCTACGATGCCCCCTGTCATTGTCCTGAGTGACACGAGAGCGGGACGAAGGCCTCCGATGGCGAGATAAGACCGAGAGGATACGGAGGACCTCCCCAGGCCTGAAGAGGGAGAAGAGCCTGAGGGGTCGACACCGGGAAGACAGGAGGATGAAGGATCACCCCCGGAGATAGCGGCACGGCCGATCCTTCGGAGTGAAGAGAAGTCCCCAAAGGAGAAAGAAGAGACCCCTGTCCGAGCTGCCACATTTTCTGTAGAGGCCAAGGCAAAGAGGCCCAGGACGGCTCGACGAGAAGGCGAAAGTGACCTTCGTCGAGTCAGAGGAGGACGAATGGGACATGCAGCCGTTCGTCGAAAGGCAAAAATATTTTGAGCGGCTGCGCAATGAAATGAAAGCAGCCAAGGCGGCCAGGAAGGCATCCTCGAGGATAAAAGGAGATTCTGGCATCTGCGTCAATCCGGTAGAAGACAACCAGTTTTGGGACATCTATGGTTCATCCCGAGGGCGGCCTTCCATGATGAGGAGGTACTTGGAACGGTGGGGAGTATATGGCCCACAATTGGAGGCCGCTGCAATTGCAAAGGAGAATGCAGGGCTTACCCCTGAAGTGGCCGCATTATACAAGGCCCAAGTAGTGCCTTCTAGAGAGGATAACTCGGATATCCCTCTGGCAGTGGTCAAACCTCCAGATGACGACCTCTGGCAAGCTATCGAAGCTGCATTTCAATCGGCAGGAACAACGCTGGCTAGACCACCACCAGTAGCGGCCAGAACAAGAAGGGGACAATTAACAGCCGTAGTTTCCCATAGGCAAAGGCGAACCACACCTTCACATGCCGGCACGAAAAGATAGACTCGGGCCGCAGGGGCAGCCGAATCCTCCAAGAGATGGCGACGATGAAAAGTCTGAGGGCTACCTGCAGTTTGGATGCCACGAGGGCGTGGCATATGTTAGGCGTGGGGGGATGATGAGCACCAGAAATGCTCATATTTTGTACATATTTCTTGGATCAATATGCGGCTGTATAATAAGGATTGCGTACTTTTATAAATGATTATATAGATATTTGATATAATTATGCGTGTTATCTAATTTGTGTGCTTTTAGTATGTTTTGTGGAATTGCAGTTGATTTAGTTAGATTTGGAACAGTCGAGGTCCTTTTGATGGACTGGCACTTTATTTCATCGGGAGTCAATGTAGAGAACATAGGCGCCTCCCTGCAGCGGAAGGCGGCCAAGGGAACAAGCGCCTCCCTGCGGAAGGCCAAGTGAATACAAGCGCCTCCTCCTCCTTGAGGCTCCTTCGCTCCTACGCTGCCTCCCTACGGAATCGGAAGGCGCCAATTAAAGGCAAGCGCCTCTCCATAGTCGGAAGGTGCTAATAGAGGGTAAGCACCTCCCTACAATCGAAAGGTGCTAATAAAAGGTAAGCGCCTCCCTACAATCGAAAGGCGCTAATAGAAGGCAAGCGCCTCCCTACAACCGGAAGGCGCCACTGATTCTTTGCCCGTTGACCAGAGTTGAACGACGTGGACGGCAGCGGCTGGTGCAGTTCCAGCTCTGCGTCATGCAGAGCTAAATTGGAGATAGCACCTAACGTACCCAAACGTCTTACCGATGCCAGGCAAAGCACGAACCGAAACGAACACGCCGCCTTCAGAACAGAATGCCAGACGTCGATTGCATTCGCCAGACTATTCTAATTTAGTCTAGGAAGAATCGACTGTTGTAACCACTTTTGTAACAGAAGTTCTGCGGGTGTGTTATATAAACACACGTAGATCATTCTGAGAGATATATAGAAATAATTAATAAAGAGCTATTTTGAATTACAAAAGATAGATTGTAATACGTTGATAAATATATTACAGTTCCAAAAGTTCTAAGCGCGTGTTCGATCGGGAGGAATCTGCTGGAGCACAGGCCCACTCCAAGCCAGTATTTCTTCCCCATTTCTTTTTGTTTATTTATTAGTTTATTGCTTTCATAGAACCGTTCATTAATTTACTAGTTCCCGTATTTTGTAGTAGGTTTATTTCCAGGACTGTATACATGATTTATTTTCGTAGATTTATTTTTGTTCTTCTTACGTAATTTATTGAGGAGTGCGGGAATGATTGACAACCATCTCAAGAACACCCCCCAAACGTAGGATTAGCGGATTCACCCTCCAGTGGTATTGTAGTAACCTAATTCCGACTCTTCGCAAGTTTACGAAGCTCCCTGGGTTGATAATTAAATGCACGGGCATGTGACAAAAATAGGAAACCATTCACCTTGTTTGGCCCATAACAGACCTTCTTCGGCCTGTGCTTTTTCTCCTCTTTGGACTTCTTCGTTTATTCGACGTCCGCATCTTTCGGTGCCTTCTCCCTTTTCTTTGTAGCTTTCTTCCCCATTACAGTCTATAGAAAATGCAACAGAATTACACTAAACAGAGCTCAAATGCTGGGTTGGCGGAATTGCGGTAGAGTTTTGGCAGAGTTTCAATAGCTCGTAAGCACTTTGCTAAGAAGTAACCAGAGGGTAAATATTTTTTCATTGAATGTGCTTTGCTTTTATAAGCAAAAGCCGAAGTTATTCCTATTAATGGCATCCACTAGAAATAAATGCACGAATCAGGCTGGAGGAGATCGCACTGTCGTCTGATTGGTTTCTTGACGCCGTCTACGAGGGCTGAGGTACTTTGGAGATCTTGCCCTATTTCAAAACCTTAAATTCATACTGTCTCTTACCTGGGCACGGGTTTTCATTCTAACTAAATTCTCTTGGGATGTGTGCTGCCACCTTTGCATTAACTTCGTGTGCTTCGAACGTTTAACTGGGCCACCACTTTGGCATGCGCCCCAAGGCACGTTTTTAAATCTTGCTTGCTCTTTTAACGGCTTAACTGGGCACTTCGGCCAAAATTTGAGCGAAGCTCTTACTTCGGCCCCTAAGGTGCCCGAAGCGGGCCTTCATATGTTTCTTGGCTCTTTTGCAAGGATTTCGTTACTTCGCTAGAATTTGGGGCGAACCGGAGGTTCGGCTGGCCTTACGCCCGAAGCGAGTTTTAAACATAAAAAATAGCGAAGTGGGACTTCGCCGAACCTACCCCTTCAGACTTTCTTTGCGTTTTTCCCTCGCGGCTTCGCAAAGAGGATGCCGCTTCGCTGGATTTTGGAGCGAACCGGAGGTTCGGCGTCTCCTTGGCCCGAAGTAGGCTTTCCAATCATCGAGAATGAGCGAAGCGGGGATTTGTGGATATTGTTCCTTAGGTATATTTCGCATCATTCTCTTCACACTTACTACTTTGCTGAGCACTTGGCCGAAGCAGCCACTTCGGTACGAAAACTAGCGAAGCTTCTATTTTTCTTAGTGACTTGGCGAAGTGTCCTTCTGTTTCTTTCCGTGACTCTGGACTGTGCGAACCTTCTTCTTATGTTCAGAAATCAGCGAAGCGCTGCCTCCATGATGCGAAGCTCATCCCGATGCCATTTTTATGCGATTTTTCTCGCCATTGCTTCCGAAGATAGACCTTTTGACGCCATTCTACTTGATCTGCCTTATCAGCATTAGGGTACTTCGCAGCGTGTCTGCCGATAACGGTTGCTTCACCCAAAAATTGCCAAGGCACATTGTAGTGCTTGGGCATTGGGCAAAGCTTAATCCTTTCGAACCAACACCTAGCTGTCTTGCAGCAAAAGCTGCGAACTTGTCCCGATTTTGCCTCTAACTCTAAAAGGACTTGGAATAAATATGTACAAGCAAAACAATGAAAACAGGAAACAAAAGCTATGTACAAGGGTGAAACTTTTCAGTACCTCCTTAACGGTGATAGGCCTTCAGATGAAGACCATTGACCGGGATGGGCAGAATTTGGCCAGTCATATCCTTCAGGATGAAGGAGTTTGCCTGATTAACTTGTGAAATTTCGAACGGGTCTTCCTAGAAAGCGTCAAACTTGTCATGATTTCCCGACTTGGCCTTCCATGAGTCCTATTTCCATATCAGGTCTCCGACTCAAAAAGTACGTACAGTGGCCTTCTTCTTGAACCAGTTTCGGGTGGTCTCCGTGTGTTTCATGAAAACTTCATAGGCCTTTTCTCGGTCTTCTTCAAGTTGCAGCAGTTGAACTAATATGGCCTCTATGGGATCCAACTCCCCTCTTTCGTCGTCTAGCATCCAAAGCGCAGGAATTTCCATATGGGTCGGCAGAACAACTTCCTTGCCATAGACTAGGGTGTAAGGCGAAGTCTTAATCGATTTTTTGACGGAGACTCGATCGGCCCATAGCGCTTGGTCCAAGAGCAAGTGCCAGGTCCTTTTGTTCTTTTCTAGAAGCTTCTTCGGGATCTTCAACAAATTCTTATTTGTTGATTCTGCTAACCCATTGCCCTGCAGATAGTAATTTGAAGTGGCCTTGAGATAGATTCCATACTTGCAGGCAAACTCATTGATTTTTGTGCCTACGAATCATGGGCCATTATTTGTTACTATTGCTTCTGGAACCCCGAAGCGGGTGATTAAACCCTCTAGAAACGTGATGACCGTCTCTTGATCAGCATGTTTTGTGGGTACTGCTTCGGCCCATCTGGTAGTCGCAGTCAAAATGAACTTGTGACCTGCTAATGAATTCGGTGATATCACCCCTACAAAATCCAACCCCCACTGCTGGAAGGGTGTTTCAACTTGTATCGGTTTGAGGGGCATTGTGACGTTTTTATTCCGGCCAGCGAACTTTTGGCATTGCTCACACCTTCAATAGACTGTGAAAGCATCGGCAAAGACAGTAGACCAATAGTAGCCTGCCTTGATTATCTTTAAATTTGTTGGCCTTCCTGTAAAGTGGCCTCCCGATGCCCCAGAATGAAATTCATTGAGGACTTTCTCCTTTTCGTCTCCCCTGATGCATCTCAGAAGGACACCATCGATGTTTTTAAAGAACAGCCCTTCGGGACGCAAGACGTAAAGGAGAGATTGCATCCAGAACCGCCTTCGCTATGAGGCGTTTAAGTGCTCGGGACATCTCCCAGTTTTGAAGTACCTAGTAATCTCACTAGTCCAATCCTCTTCGTCAGAAAATTGATTAGCGAAGCTGTCCTCCGCTATTGGGTCATCCCATTGGAATGTTGTCACTTCGAAAGCTATACTCTTCGCAAGCTCCTGGCATAATGCATGGCCGTGAACCAGTTTGGTGGGTCGGATATCAACATCGAATTCCTGTATTTTATTGACCCAGCTGGCCCTTTTGCTGTCCATTTCTCCCTGGATGATGAAAATTCGCACGTTCGGGTGAATCACGTACACCGTGGTTCTTCTCTGGGAGACGAAGTGTTTAAACTTCCTCAGATACTTCATAAATATGTGCACTTGGTGCTCTATAAAATTGTACTTTTCTTCGTGAGGCTGGATCACCTGGCTTAAGAAGGCAATCGAGCGCTCTTCACCGTCGTCCCCTTTTTGTGTTAGGACTGCTGCATAACTCTTAGGCTCCCCGACTGTAAAGAATGAAATCCTTACTATAATCCAGGTTAATTAGCATGGGAGCTTGGGCAATTCGGGCTTTAATTTCTTCAAATGCCTTTCTTCTTTCCTTCGTCCAGGCGAACTCAGCATTCTTCTTCAAGAGTTCGGCCATCGGCTTGATGACTTGGGCGAAGTCTAGGATAAATTTCCTCACGAAGTTAATTTGGCCAAAGAACGACTGCAACCCTTTCTTGTTCATTGGGAGTGGGAGCTTAAGAAGTGCTTCTGCCCTATCAGGGTCAACAGTGAGTCCTCTTTCTGATATGACATGGCCTAGCAGTTTCCCTTCTTTTACTGCGAAGACAGACTTCTTCGGGTTAATAGAGATGCCAAAATCCCGACATTTTTCAAATATCAGTTGTAAGTGCGAGGCATGATCCTCCATATTTTGTGAAAATATGGTTGTCATCCAAATAGATGACAATGAATTTGTTTAAAAGTTCGCTAAATTCTAAGTCCATGGCCCTCTGGAACGTGGCCCTTGCAATTGACAAACCAAACGGCATATGCTGATAAGCGAACGTTCCCCATTTGGTGGTGAATGTTGTCTTATGTTGGTCCTCATATCTAACCCAGATTTGATTATACCCTGAAAATCCATCTTGAAGGGAGAAGCGCTGTGCTCCTGCCACTACGTGGAGGATCTGGTCAATTTGCGAGAGCGGGTAATGATCTTTCAAGGAGGCCTGATTCAGATTGCAGAAGTCGACGCACAGGCGAATGTCTCCATTTTTCTTTCTGACAGGGACTAGATTTGCGACCCAAGAAGAATGCTTTATCGGATAGATAATTTTAGCTTCAAGAATTTTCAAGAGTTCGACCTTCATCAAGACTTCTATCTTCGGATTTACTGGTCTTTGTTTTTGTCTGCAGGGCCTGATTTCTTCTTGCAATTCAATTGTATGTTGGATGATTTTTCAGTCATAACCCTTCAGGTCTTGGTAGCACCATGCCACAATGTTTGGGTACCTTTTGCATAAAGACCGAATCTGCTCAAACTCTGTTAAAGTACAATCTATCCCGACCTTTATCACTTTACCTGGTTCGAGCTCAAGGTCTCGGTACTGTCTTGCATCCACCTTGATCCTGTGGGAGATCACCCTGTCATTCTGGTCAAACAAGCTTTCTAGAGTGATTAACCCCTTCGAAATATGGTTTTTCTTAAGCTGTATCAGACCCCGATATTCTTCATCTTCGGGGTTCCTTCCTTCAATAGTGGCTACCTCTTGAACTAGGAAGTTGATAATTTTCTCGTTGCTGTCAAAGAATTGCCAATGAGTGTCTTTATCGAGAACATATGGCCTGTAAATAGTCCTTACCTCCTTGGGCTTGTGCACCATTTCATCGGCTGTGGAGTATCTGGACCCAATAGAGGCTAAGATATCAACATGCCTATTTTTCTCCCGTGGGATGGACTGAACATTCAGCGATTCAAAATGCTCCAATAGGTCCCATACCTTGTTACGATATGCTTTAAGATAGTGCTTTTTGGAAGTGCATTTGTTGGTGATTTGATTACAAACCAGTTCTGAATCCCAAAAAAATTGGAGGTACTTGATACCTAACTTCTCAGTTTTCTTCAGCCCTAAGCATAAAGATTTGTATTCGGCTGCATTGTTGGTATAGCTCCAAGCAAGCCTATAACAATAATCTTTTTGTTTTTCGGAAGGTGATACCAGGAGCACTCCCACCCCAGCGCCATTTTTACATCGGGCGCCATCAAAAAACAACTTCCATAGTTCATCTCGGGCGGGTTCCTCGCTCATTTGTGCCGGCACTATGGGCTTCTCAGGTTTAGTGATGGAATAACATCCCATCTCTATTTCAATCATAGCTTAAAATCAGTTAATGAAAATTCATCCTTCATATGCAGTTCTCCCAAAGGCTCCTCCAATAGGTCCACATGTTCTAATTCCTCAGTCATAAAGAGAACCGAATCATTGGTGCTCCCCTTCCTCGACCATCTTCTCTATGAGAAACGTAGAGGGTTTCTCATTGTAAATATTGACTTTATTTCCCTTGAATGGGACTTCCAGGTGCGAGTAATCCATAGAAAGATAACCGCCAAGCTTGGCTGTGAACTCCCTCAAGAGGCACATGCTAAAATATGGCTCCAAGTCAACAACTACCACCTCCTGTATTACTATGATTTGAGGTACCTTATGCAGTCATATGGGTATATCTTTAATCACATTGACTGTCTTCACGGGAGTACCGTCCAACTGAAGAATGCCTTGATTGATTCGCGTATACTCCATTCCTATCTCCTCGCAAATGACCCCAATGCCATTGTCAGAAGAATTAACTTAGATGAGAAGGTGGGTAGATTCGCTCAGAGCAGAAGGATGAGAGAGTTTCTCGACTCAGAACTGAAGACCCTGCTGCCAGCAGGACAGTGGCCAACAGGCCCTATACCCCTGGAGAGATTCGAAAACAAATATATATATATATATATTATCTTGGCATGGGTACTCAGTTGCGGCACTGATAGAATGGTGCACCCGTACTAGCTGGCGCTCGTGGAATGCATCTTGCATGGAGAGTTTTATGACTCCATTGCGTAAAGGAGCAAAAGACGCCCTATTTTATTTGATTGGGTGTATTAGGTGGCATACGCCATACATTCGAATCTGGTCAAGATACAGCAGAAGCAGACAACGGAGTTCTGGCACTGCTCATTCCTCACATGGTTGTGCCTGTACCATACGCACTACCGGATTAAAGTGCCTGACCTAAAAAAGGTAAATGAGAAGGGAGCACCACTGCCTGTGTATGAGTGGACAGAAGCCCTGTATAGGAGAGGATATTACTACGATTTCAACTTCAAATTTCTAGGTATGACCCTGGCTCTGTTCAATGGCAAAGCATCTCGCCCTCCACTGGCCATGACAAACTACCTGAGGAAGTACAAATGCGGAGATACCTTCCGGTTGACTCAGGGCATTATGATTAGAATCTATGGATTCAAAGGGAAGCCGTTCTTGCTGCCCTATTTTTGCACTGAGCATCAGTTCGATATAGAGATATTGCGCCAAATGGACTATGTAGAAGAGGAATTCGGCCAGGGAAAGAAGAGGGGCCATATTTTCAAGTATCCTATTACCTAGGCGAACATTCAAGTGCATGAGATTGGGCAGCATATCTACCTCGAACAAGAACTCCTCAACATGGGCCTGATACAACTACCTCAGTCTTGGAAATACGACCCGATTGGGGTCAGGGGAAAATTTGTACATATTTGCCCCCGAGCAGAAATCATGGAGGAGAGGTGTAATAAAACAGGCGCAGACTTGGAATGGCACATCGAGCGGATGCAATCATGGCCACCATGGCAAGACTTTTACTGTGAAGAGGTGGAGTATGATCCGGAGCGCAATCCAGATCACAGGTTAGACTCAGCGGGCTTCAAAAAATTCCTCTCAAAGGTGACGCCCCTCAGTTGGGAAAAAGACAAAATCATTGAATGCTGGAAAATGAGGTGTCACACGCAACACGATAAGTCTAACCGAAAGACATTGGCCGTAGATGATGAGTTTTAGGCCTTATATGATAAATACGCCGGCAAATGGGAGTCGTTCACGTTTTAAGATTGCGTTCCCCTAGGCGCCAGAAAGAGATATAAAAGGAAGACCCCATCCCAGCAATTACCCATTCAAAAACCTCCCAGCGCGACGCCAACAAGCAGTTAGGAGGGCCTGATGTTGCCTCCAGCTCCCGAAGCATCACCTCAAAATGAACAGGAGCTAGAAAAGTCAACTAGTGAAGCGGTGCCTCAAAAGGAAAAGGCGCTAGAAGGGTCAATCGGTGGGCCTTCGACAACAAACATCCCTCCATCAAAACCCAGGTACAAATTCACCGTGGGAACACCATTGCAAGCCACGCCAACCTCCTCCGCCTCCTTCGAGCAAACTGTAGCTCCGAAAGAAAAGAAGAGAAAAAGGAACGAAAAGACCAAGCGACCTAAGAAGGAGTCTACGCAGCAAACGACTGTAGCACAAATAGAGACAGCCGTGCCAGAAATCATCTCTCTGGACAGCCCAAGGAAAGAAGCAGAAGTCTGGGCAACCGGCGTCCTCCAATCAGCGGCTCAGGCGAAGCCCGCAGGTACGTACTCTTCCTCGGTTCCCTAGATCCCAGTTGGCCCTACCGTAACACCATCCCCCTCTATATCAGGGCAAGCCTTAGTTGCATCTTCCTTATCGCCTATCTCCCAATCCTTCCACAGTCCCCATTCTTTCGAACAGTTTTCCCAGGACCCAAATGTTTTCCAAACCCTAAGTCAAACCCTAGACCCCTCATCCATGGCCAGTGCCGAAGCTGTACCTACATCGTCGCGCCACTCACCTTCATTATTCAAGACCCTGCCTTCACCTCCCACTCAGCCGCCCATTTCCCCTAGGACCCAGTTGTCCTTGAAAGCGACCACACCTTCTGGGATATCTCCTGCTTCATTGTTTGCAGGAAGGATGCCGCAACAGGATTTAGCCTCGGCGTATCCGATGCTGGCAGAACTTGACTTCATGGGGGAGCAGCTGCAGATTACATATGATCAGCCTCTCGCAGCGAAGGCGTAGGGTGTTCCGCCTCTTTCCTCCAGGGTGTCAAACGAAGAAGATCCGAGGAGATAGTTGCCCCGGTGAAGCGCACCAAGTTCGACTTGGACAGGAGAGTGCTACGAACCGAAAAATTGATCCCTAAAGTAAAGAAGCCTCTCTGGGAAATGACCGAGGCTGACTATGAACACCGGGTCAAGGAGAAGAATTTTGATGACATAAGCGAAGAATATGAAATCAATGGTATTCGTCGCAGAACTGACAATCTCCTTGTTAAGCGACTCGAGAATCAAGAGAAGCTGTTTCAGCTCCAGAATAACTCGAGACAGCTGGAGTAAGATCTGACCAAGGCCACTACGCGGCTGGAGTCTGCCCAACAGGATATTGAGGACTTGAAAGCTCAGCTCGCCGCCTCTCAGCAGGGCTACAACACAAAGAAGGACGGTCGAACAACTGTCGGAAGAGAAGAAGGCGGCACTGGAACATGTGTCTCAGCTACAGGGTTTGTTGAGGCAGGCCCAATCTCAGTTGAAGGAGAAGGCATCCCAGACAATAGCCTTTTTGAAAAACAAGGTCAAAGAGATGCGGGCTGGTTTGCTGCAAGGATGTAGGGCTAATGTGGTCAGGTCCCTGTCCGTCCTGGATTTCGCATCCAGGATCCAAGAAGTATCTGCCTAGGGAAAGCCTGTGGTAGAGGAGGCCGAACACCAAGTGAAGCAGTGGCTGGACTTGGCAATAAAAATTGAAGAGTTCACGCGCAAGGGCCTCCGATTTCCCCCCATGTCCCGAATTGCCCTAGATTGGGCAGATGCAAGGGTAACCTTGCATAATTACTTTGAAAAAACAGAAAAAACAAGGGCTGCCAGGAAGATGCTGGACGCATTGAACCATGAAATGAATATTTTCCTAGCCCCCTTCAACACTCTTTCTGAGCTCGGATGCCCGAGCTTCGTCAAGGATGGGGATTTTCTACCCCTTGAACAAGTAAATCTGGATTGGTTGTCTTTCAAGGCAGATACATTAGAAATTGACAGCTGGGCCGAGCCATTCCAGGAGACATAGGTAACTCAAATGGTGTCAAGATATTGCAAGATCAACACCTCCCTTCAGGATTTGGGAGAGAGATATGACACCATCGATGTAGACATGGTTGCGGCATTCAGAGCAGCGCTGAAGGATGTCAGCAATTTAGGGCCCTTTCAGATACTACTCATAATTGTACTGGTATCTGTGCACCCCAGTACACAACTGTCTAGAGCTGGTATACTCCATTGCCCGAAACTATCATCCCCTGACCAGACAGGTCCAGGATTCTTTAGGGAGAAAGCTATTTTCCATTTACCGCGACGATGTCCAGAATGCCTTCGCTCCAGGCCAGGGGCCGCCCCGGGGATATGTTGTTAGGAACGTTAACACAAATGAGCAAAAAATAGATATCTCCCCTCTCCTTGGCACGATTTCTATCCCGTTGAAGCAAAATATATTCCATCGTGGCATCCATTCCCTGATCCAAATTCTGCATTTTGGAAGAAAATGAAGAACCTGAAGGGTTGGACGGAGGAGAAGCTCTCAGAATGGTGGATCATGAGGGTTCACCATCAGAAACAAATATCTGACACCTTCCTCCTCATTTATGGTCAGTTCTCGCAAATATTCGACGCAAAATTTGGCTCCTGGCAGCCAATCCCATTCTCAAATTTTGTACCCCGAAGTGTCCCTGGATCCGACGAAATCCCGAGGAGGATCAAAGAATTATCTGAGCATTCGAGGCAGGAGGAGCAACAAGAGGAGCGGTTGGAAGCACAACAGGAGCAGCACGAGCAGCTGGGCAAACTCATGGCAAAATCCAGCCAGGGTGCCGAAGAGGACGAGTAGTTGCCTGAAAAGGAAAAGGAGAAGAAGAGGAAGAAGGCTTTCGAAGTGTAGATGCCGCCTACCCACCCAAAGAAGCCTTGGACTAAGTCATCTGGTTCAGCTAGCGAGCGCCCTTCAGAAAGTCCTATTGATGCAGGCACAAGTGAGGCTATATCCGCCGCCCCACCGCAAAAAGAGGTAGAGGTCGTCGACCTAGAAAACTAGATTGTCGATGTGGAGGACAACCCTCAAGGAGAAGGCGACAAAGGGCAAGAATGGAAGACCAGTCAGAACCCCACTACGCAGGAGTTTTCGTCCGTGGCTTTCCTCGAATAGCACGCAGGTACGCGCCCCCTTTCTCTTCATTCTTCTGAGAGTCAAAGTATCGTAGCCCCGGTCGATCAGCCCCTAGTCTCTGCCTTGCCCCTCGGCAGCGAACTCCCATCGGACGTCCTCCTCGTAGTTTCTCACTCATTGATCGAGGAAGTTCAACTTTTCGTTGCTTCCCAATTTACCAAAGCAGTATTAGGTTTGTATGCAACCACCCCCAATGCCTTCGAAGCTTCAACATCACTCGACCGGGGCACCCCAAGCGAACCACCGTCTCTCCCCCTTAATCCTACATCTTCTGTACAGACCGAGAGCGACCCTTCACTCCTGGGCTCCAGAAACCCAGTCGCAACTCTCTAGACTATTGCTCCCTTTACAGCCGCTGAGACCCCCACTGTTTCCAAGCCATCCAGTGAGGCCCATCCCTAGCAAACCCTGTACTTGTTCACACCTATGTCTGGATACCCGATACCTTTAGATTTAGGGCTGGATCTGATCGAAGAGTGCCCCCTAGCGGAGATCCTGCATGGAGCGCGACGAAGTACAGACAAATGGTTCAATGATGTTAGAAAGAAGAAGTTGCGAACCATCGCCAAAGTGGAGAAGTGGGCCGTATTCGACCCATAAAGGATGGAGCTCCACAAGGTGAAAAAGTTGCCAAAAGTTCAGAAGCTCGTGGAGGAGATGGCACCTTCGGATTATGCCTATTAGGAGACCATCAAGGACCTGAAGGCGCTCGACGTAGGACATGAAATAGGGTCCATGCATGTGAAGATCGATTCAATCTACCTCCATACTCAGCACATCAGAGAACGTTGTTTTGCAACAAAAAATTAAAGCATGAAGTTGGAGGAAAATCTGGTGAAGATCCATGCTCGGCTGGAAGATACGCAGAAATAATCAGAATAATTTAAGCAATAGGTGACCGCCCTTAAACAGCAAGTGAGTGAGCTCCAGAGCACTACCGAGCACCACCTGAAGGCGCGCGAGGATGCATAGGAAAAGGTAAAGAAGCTGGAGGCGTGGATCTAGGAGATGCGACAACAGTTTGCTTTGAGAAAGAATCAAAGATGGAGCTCTTCACTAGGGACCGAATAAAGGGCATTCGCGCTCATTTGTTGAAGAACTTCAGGTCCAGAGCATCCAGCGCCCTATCTATTCTGCTGTACATTATTGAGGCCCAACGTGCATCTTCGCAGGACGGGCGCGTTGTAGAAGTTATGCAAGAAGTGCAGCGTCGGCTTAGCTTAGCCGTCGAAGTACAAAGTATCAAGAATCAAGACCTGGAGGTCCCGGCTATGAGCTGAACTACGAGAGATTGGTCCACCGTCCAATCGACCCTCCGCGCATTCTCCAAATTGAAAAAAGCTCAAAAGTCCAAGCGGTTGATGGATGCTTTTGAATAGGAGCAACGCACTTTGCTGACATACTTTCAGAACCTCTCATAGTTAGGTTTCCTCGGTTTCACAGATGATGACGGCAACCTTTTGACAAAGGATGAGCTCAAACCGGTGTGGATCGCTTTCGAGAGTGATATGTCAGAGATATATGGCTAGGCGGATCTCATCACGGAGGCGCAGGTGATAGACTTCATATTCAGATACTGCCAAATCGAAGCCTGCTTGACGGACCTAAGCAACAGAGCCAGACACGCCAATATCGATCAGATTCAGAGATTCCACTGTCTAGTGAAAGCACTCCATGACTGCGAGCCGTTCCAGGAAGGGGCTTGGGCCCACATCCAACACAATTTGGGACGCATCCGTGCACGTCTCCCCTAGCAGCAAGATAAGGACCAAGAGCAAGAATAGGACCAAGAGCAAGAATAGGAACAGGGTGCATAGGAAGGAGAAGAGGGAGAAATACTGAGAGAAGAACCCCAAAAATACCTTCGAACATAGGCGTGAGCAGAAATAGGTCTTGCTGAGGGAGGGAATCTATGAATAGGCTGAGGATTGAGGAGGTTGGGACTTCAGAAACTAAAAGGGGAGTTGCAGTTTGAACGACAGCAGGAAAATTACCAAGGTTCCTAGCTAGGGTTTCGATAGGCGTGGGATTTGGGAGTGATGGTGGGCCTTGACTGGAAGTACCTAGCTAGAGGGAAGAAGATGCTTCAAATGCATTGGGGACAGAGGCATACTAGCCAAATGCTATGGATAAAATTCAGGGAGAAGTAACAGGTTGGAATTCTTTGATTAAGGGATTGGATACTACTGGGGATTGGGCAAACACAACTTTACTGCTTAAGGGCAAGGTAGCTGCTAGGGTTTCAACATTTGGTGGTGCTGCAGCTGGTGGTTCAGAAGAAAGATGAGAGAGAAGAGAGTGCGTACCTGCGTGATCCACGACGAGAGCGGACGTGGTGAAAAGCTACATTATAGGGCTCTATCTTGCCCACTCCTCTTCCTCAGGCAGGGTATCTTCTTCGACATTGATAACTTCTTTAAGGTGGACTACAGGTGCAACCTCTTGCTGCAACACAACATTTTGTTGTTGTACTATGTTGGGAGCAGCTGCGCTTGTGCCTAAGTCGACGGGATCCTTCGAAGAAGATTTGGCAAATTTATGTTTTAAAATGACCCGGGGCTTTTTCTTCTCAGGAGGTTACACCTGTGTGTCCTTGGCTAGTCCTTTTGGAGGCCTGTCTTGTTTCTCGACCGATGGCCATGTACTTTGCTCAACACTCCGCACCTTGTTTGGGTGGCAGCTCCTACCGTTCTGGTAGGTCTTCTAATTTTCCAGGACCTGCTCCTTGGGGTACAAGATTCTTGATGGATGGGCCTCCACGTGTCAAAATATTCGTCGAACAACATGGAGAACTGGTCGTCACCCACAAGGGTTTTGTCAGATGTCTCTTTCCGGGTATGAACCCTCATGACCCACCATGCAGAGATTTTTTTTGGGGTCCAACCTTTATCCTTCAGCTTGCTCTCCATATTTTTGAAGACTTTGGATCCATGACCATGTGCCGGGTTCTGTGATGGATTATATTATGCTTCTATGGGGTAGAAGTCGTGCCACGGTAGAAGGGACTGCATCTTCTCCACTTGCCACTTAAGGTCAAGCCCTGTCGGATTGTTACGCTATTCCATGACCTCCAAACGTGGGCAAACGTGAAAGTTATTTAACCCCATGAAATTTTTGATTTTGTCCAAGGGTTCGTATTTCCATTGCTTGGGCAGTTCGATTAGACCAAAATCATTGAGCTTGGCAGCGAGGAATACATTTTGTCTAGTGGCATTGACTTCAACGTCACCCCACTTGAACGGGGAACCAAATATGTGCCCCATCTTCTTCCATGGCCATAAGCTTCATCCACATAATCACACTGCCGAGCAACCTCCAGGGAGAGCAGATACCCTATGGTGTAATACGGTAATAGAAACAGTTTTCCGTCAAACCTGGATTAAGAAAGCTATCGGGCATTCTTCATTGTCTTCTCCCTTTTGTGTGAGCACTTTTGCGTAGCTCTCAGGTTCGCTAACTGCATAAAGTATGAAATCCTTGGAATAGTCGGGATCAACCAAAATGGGTGCCTGAGCAATCTGAGCCTTGATTTCTTCGAACGCCTTTTTTCTTTCATTTGTCCAAGTGAACTCGACGTCTTTCTTCAGGAGTTCGGTCATCGGCTTGACAACCTGAGCGAATTCGGGCACAAATTTTCTTACGAAGTTGATCTGGCCAAAGAAAGACTGCAGGCCTTTCTTGTTGGTTGGCAATGGAAGCTTGAGGAGAGCCTCGGATATGTCCGGATCTATGACAAGCCCTTTTTCTAAGATAACATGGCCAAGCAATTTCTCGTCCTTTACCGCGAAGACAGACTTCTTCGGGTTTATAGATATGTCGAACTCCCGACACCTCTCGAAAACTTGCTACAGGTGCGAGGCATGCTCTTCTCTTTTATGTGAAAACACAGTCATGTCGTCCAAGTAGATGACAATAATTTTGTTTAACAATTCACCAAACGCTAGGTCCATGGCTCTCCAGAAGGTGGCCCCCGCATTTGAGAGGCCGAAGGGCATGTTGATAGGCGAACGTCCCCCATTTTGTGGTGAATGTCGTCTTATGCTGATCTTCATCTCTCACCCAAATCTGATTATACCTAGAGAAGCCATCCAAGAAGGAGAAATGTTGTGCCCCTGCCACTACGTGTAGGATCTGGTCAATCTGCGGGAGAGGGTAGTGATCCTTTAAAGAGACCTGATTCAGATTTCGAAAATCCATGCACAGGTGAATGTCCCCATTTTTCTTTTTGACCAGGACCAGGTTGGCAACCCAGGAAGAATGCTTGATGGGGTAAATGATTTTTGCTTCCAGCATCTTGAAGAGCTCTACCCTCATCAACACTTCAATATTTGGGTTGACAGGCCTTTGTTTCTGCCTGCAAGGTTTGACCCCTTCTTCCAGTTCAATAGTGTGCTATATGACCTATTTGTTGTACCCCTTCAGATCTTGATAACACCAAGTGACAATATTTGGGTACTTCGTGCATAGGGCTTGAATCTGCTCTAGTTCTTCAGGAGTGCAGTCTATCCCAACCTTAATCACCTTTCCAGGTTCAAGCTCCAGATCCTTGTATTTTTTTGCTTCCACTTTGATCCTGTGAGCGATGGCCCTATCATTCTGATCAAACAAACTTTCCAAAGTAATTAGTCCCCTCGGGACATGGTTATTTTTTAACTGTATCAACCCCTCATACTCCTCGTCATCAGGGTCTCTACCTTCAATGGTGGTTGCTTCATGAACTAAAAAGTTGATGATTTTCTCGTCGTTGTCGAACACCTGCCAGTGGGTGTACTTATCAAGCACAGAAGGCCTATAAATGGTTCTTACCGCCTTAAGCTTATGCATCATGTCATTAGCCGTGGAGTGTATGGCTCCGATAGACGCTAAGACATCTGCGTGTTTGTTCTTTTCCTATGAGATAGCTTGGACATTCAACACCTCGAAAGATTACATGAAGTCCCATACCCTATTGCAGTACGCCTTAAGGTAGTGCTTTTTTGTGACGCACTTTTTGGTAATATGCTTGCAAACCAACTCCGAATCTCCGAAAATATGTAGCTGTTTAATCCCTAGCTTCTCGGCCTTCTTCAAACCCAAGCACAAGGCTTCATATTCCACAGCGTTTTTGGTGCAGCTCTAGGTAAGCCTGTAACAGTAATCCTTTTGTTCTCCCGAGGGCAAGACCAGGAGAACACCTGCCCTGGCGCCGTTTTTACATCGGGCACCATCAAATAAAAGTTTCCACAGTTCATTCAGGGTAGGGTCCTTGCTTTCTTGCAGTGTCTCTTTTGCTGGGAACAGCCTAGGGACAGCCTGTTGTTGTTGTTGTTGTTGCTACTGTTGATGTGGTGGTGGTTGAGCCATATGTTCTTGTAGAGCAATCAACAATGGTTGGTTTTGTTGTATCGGTAGGGCTTGCGGGATCGGACCACCTGGGGCACTTGAAGCCCCTGTCAGAAAATTTGGAGGGTTCCAAGAGTTCTGATGATCTGGTGAATTCGGAGGATTTAGCGGCAAGCTGGTTATGGTGCTGTCTGGAGTCAGAGTTTGTGAGCCAACTACCGCTTCTTGCGATGAAGTTCCAACTAATGGGACTCTTGGCGGAACTATTTTTGGGTGCTCTCCCAGAGCACTGATATCACGCTTAAAGAAATCAGCTTCTTCTTCTGCATTCCTAACCCTCCATCTCGTACGCATGAAGGCGTGGATCTTCTAGTACTGGTATTCGAGATTTGGAGGTATCTGAATTCAGAAGAGTTGCCAGATGTTCAGATTTTACAGTATAGAGATGAACATTGAATCTCAATACCATTTACAAGGTGGAACGGTTTGGTCCCACCGGGCGTGCCAAAAAAAACTGCTGGTTACAGATCTGCCACAGGAAAGGATTCGGTCTATTTACGCGCCCTAGACCCACCCAAAATATTGAAATGCCGGAAGGAAGAGATGCCTTTCGTGCCAATCTCCGGAGAAGGCCGACTCCTATACTACACTACACTGGGGTTTAAGATAAGGGAACTGGAAAGAGATTGGAAAATTGCTGAAAGAAATAAACAATTGAAAGAAATGCAGATAATTGCAAGGGGAAGAACAGGCAACACGATTACTAACTAATACTTGAAATAGCAGCAATCAATACAAAGAATAAAGCAGAAACTAACACTATGTTTCCTCCTCTATGTATCCTCCAAGGAAAATTCTAGGGTTCCGTTCTCAATCGCACACTTAAATCCAGATTGCAAATGAAGAAACGAAATTAACATAAATAATCACAGAAGGCATCATACAAAGAAGGAATAGAGTCAGAGCCAGGAGTTCTTAGCATTGATGCATAAATCAGAGTACAACAGCTTTCAAGAAAATGTTCCCCCCCCTTTTACAATGCGCTCAACACCCTTTTATAGAAGAAATTTCCCCCCATTACATTAATGCTCAAATTTTAAACGTCAGATGGGATAGCTGGCATTTGTCCTTTTGTCAGGTGATAGTACACCGGAGGAATACGATACACTCATGCTTGCAGTTCTGAAGTACAACTCCGGACGAGTTGTATCGATGGAATTAACTGTCACATTATTACGATAGGTGGGGGGTCTATTTCCTCAGTTCAGCAGTGCCTTCTAGACAGAATGGGGGCCTTTAAACTATATTTTCCTTTGCTGGAGTGCTCTTATAACTGACCATGATGAAGTTTGCCCGAACCCTACTGAAGTTCGGCCAAATTTGGTCCGAAGACGGTGTTCGCTGAGGGCTGGGGCCGAACTCAGGGTTCGCAGGAGATGTGAGCGAACTTCAAGCAAGAGTGAACTGCAGTTCGTTGAACCCGGGGGCGAACCTGAGGTTCGCTGAAAATGCAAGCAAACTTGGGAAAAATGCTGCTGGAGTTCGCCGTTGGAGGGATCCGAACCTGGGGTTCACCGGTCATTCGGGTGAACTCAAGGCATCTTTGCCTTAGCAGATTTTTAGGTTTTCAAAATAATTTTTTAATCGCCGCATGACCTGCTTTTTTGCTCCGAAGCTGGTCTGAGAGGAGAGAAAGATACGAGAGAGGAGTGCTAAGAGTAAAAAACAAAGCGGATCTTCAAAACTTTACCCCTTAGGCAAAATATGACAACACTTATGCACTATCTTCATATGTAGGCCAGACAACCTATCTTTCTATACGTTGGTCGAATGGATTTCATTCTATTCGCTAGTTGAATAGCTTTCCTTCTATTCACTGTTCGAATAGCTTTCCTTCTATACGCTTGCCTTATAGCTTTCTTTCTTTATGCTAGTTGAATGGCCTTTCTTTATGCTGGCCGAATGGCCTTTCCTTCTATACACTGCTTGATGGCTTTCTTTATTTATGTTGCATTATCACTTATGCTTAGCCGTATTTCTTGCTGCTATAATATCTTGAGATGCTCTTTTCATAACTTCTTGACTCTATATGAGCCTCTTAGGCCTTTCTCTCTTCTATATAGACCTCTTAGGTCTCTATTTCTTCTATATGGACCTCTTAGGCCTTTCTTTCTCTTTTACAAATGTCTACCTTGAAGAACTTGCTTCAAAAAATGATCCACGACCAAGACTGAAATGATATGTAGATATATTCAATCAGCCTGGTTCTTCAATGTATTTTGGGAAGATGCTTCCCTCTTTTCTGCTTTGTAAACTTTTGATTCTTCTTCAAATATGTCAAGGTCAATTTGACCTGATTCTTTTTCTCTTTCTCTATTGCTTTTTGCTTCTTCTATTCTCTGATATTAGGAAGCTTTGAATGCTTCTCAATCCACTGCAACTTTATTTTTGTGCTACTATTTTGAAATCTTCAATGTCTTAGGTCACACCTAAGAACCCAATATGATTATCCTCCTTACTAGAGAACCCAATATCAATGTCAGGATGGCACTATAAATTCCTGAATGATCAACTATCTTCAAAGTTGATTCTGGCTCAGTCTCCAATCTGCAAATATTCAAATCAATGTCACGGTGGCTCTATCCCTGAATAACCAACTTATCTCCTGAGTTGGTTTAGCCTATCAATATAGTTGAGTCCTAGTCTTCACTGGTTTTCCTTCAACCAATTGGAAGCCTGCTCTACTCAATAAGACCTTTAAAAAATAGAGTCCAATCCTTCACTACATTCAAAGTGAATAGACTCTAAATTAACTTTATCAAAAGATGGAAAAATTTAATTAATGAAAAATGGTGGCTCCAAAAATGAACTCTATCAAACTGGATAAAGTCTAGTGGTAGCTATGATACCATTGTTGGCTTTTGAAGCTTTACTACCACAAAATATCACAGGTTATCTCACAATATCACATAGGTCCCAAATATAAAATAGCCACAATATTAAAGGTCAAAATAATAATAATATGAGCAAATTAATATGTATATCAAGGCTTATATAATAAAGAAAATAACATTCATTTATATACTGAAATATGAATGTAAATAGCCTAAATCATTCATGAACTTTGCATGAAGAACAACATATAATATTAATTGCTCAAAATATACACAAGCTTTATTACTCCACTCCTTACAATTAGATAATGAGATACATGAATTGTGTTTGATACTAAGATACATCTTGTGGAGCATTATCTCCATAATATAGCCATAGTGATGTGACTCTTCAAGTACTAGACTATTGCTCTCCATATGCCAAGTCTCATGACTCTTGGCTTATCAACTTTCCACTTGCATACTTGATGGACACTTGACTCTACAACACTTGCACACATCTACATGACTCTTACACTTCTACATGCACTCCTAATCTAGGATACTTGTGCACATCCTCATGTTACATATTTGCACTCTTACATACAAGACAATTGTACACATTCTCTCAACCTACACTTGTACTCTAACTTACTTAACACTTATATAAAAGGGGAAATATAAATCACACTCTAAACTATAGACTCAACCCTAATATAATATATATTTACAATTCTACCATGAAGGTACCATGGGGGTACATTAGAATGTACCAAATAATGTAATATACCTCAACACTCAACGAGCAGGTCAATCATGTGATGGGTCACTCTAGTGAGTGGGATGCTCAGTGAGCAAAGTACTCTGACAATGGGTTGTTCTAGGAGCAGGGCACTCGAAGAGTAGGGTGATAAACTAGTTTTTCACTTCAGGAGTATGGTGCTCTAGCAACAGATTGCTCGACTAACAGGTCGCTCCGCAAGTAGGGCACTCCAATGGTTGGTCATTCTAGTAAGCAGAGTACTCCAATGGCTAGTCATTTTGGTGAGCACGATGCTCTAGTAGCAGGTCACTCTAGTGAGCTGGCATAGGGATGCTCTGGAGGAGTGAAACATACTCAAAGCAAAGTGTTCATAAAGTCTTGACTTGGTCCCTTCACATCTTTCATACTTTTTGCCTGACAAAACTTGTTTTGGAAACGATGGTAGCAGTCAACTACTACAATTATTAATATTACTTTTATAGGGAGAAAGCAATAATTTGGTTTGCCAGATTTCTTGTTTCTAAGTATGTAGCCATTGCACCAAATTATACTTTGATGTATTCTAGACAGATGTAATTTTGTTTAGAAGTAATCTACAAACTCAAGGATTTTTTTATACCCTTTTTTGAAAGCACAAAGGTGGGGCTTTAGGAACCTCACTGTTAAAAGGTCAATTTGGACCATCTTTGGATGGTCATCTTTGATCCTTTGACTAAATATTCTTCCACAATTCCATAATGGGTTAGATTACTACCTTTCTCTCTAGAATTTTGTGTATCTCACTAGTTTGGTAAGTAATTTATTTTGGAGGACAAGAGTAAGGCTTTAGCATAGATAAATATAATATGTTAGTCTATGCTTTATCCTTAGAGAATGGGTTTACAAAATAATATACACATGAAATTCCTCAAGCATATTTTCCACATTAACATGTTTTGAAAATGATAATTTGATAAGCAAGTGGCTTAGAAAGGAGAGTCGTGTACTTCATAAACAAACTTGGAAAGTGAAAAGGAAAAGCAAGGTTGGATAAGGGAAAAACAATGGGGAAGGATATAAAAGAAGTAAGAACTAATAAATATAAAGTACCAAAATGCTTTTGATGTCCTATTATTAAGCCAAGCTGCTCCAAGAAGAAGATAAATGGAAGATTTAGGCACAACATTGAGATGGAAATAAAAACTTCAAGAAAAAGAAGATTTATCATAGCAAGGCAATTAAAAATAAGTGATAAAATCTAATGTTGGACAATAACAAAAGGGAAAAAGAGGGGGAAAAAGTAAGAAACAAGGAAATTACACAGCCTTCTAAGTTTCAACATTATGCTTTTGTAGAGGTAAACAAAGATAATTAAAAAAAAAAGTAGCATAGCATTTGACTTGGCCATGCACGATTAGAGACTGCTGAATTTTCGTTCATGGAGAAACCCGATAGGATATTTCATTCTAGTTCTTTGGTCAATTATGTATTGCATGGTTTCATTGATTCTCTTATAAATTAATTAAAAGTAAGAATCTTTTCCAAAAACAAACATTTCTAGAACATGGATTACAAAAATAATAGATGTTGATTTGATATATACTTACAAATATTCTAGGTCTGCTTTTGAAATTTTCTTTAACGTGTTTGGAATCAATCCTGTCAAATTGTTGAATCTCAAATCCCTGAAACATGAAAAGCCAATTTACTAGTATAAGAATATCAAACAAATTTTCTTTTGTGGAAAATTTACAGCTCAAGTTTTAATCAAATAAACGTATGATTAGCTAAAACCAATAAAGGTAATTTTAGAATTTTTTAGTAAACATAAAAATTCAAATCTATTTTTTTTTTAACCTTCACTGTTGTCTTACTCTTCTCTTCATCATAATGTCTAGCATGTTAGGGTTTGCCCATCTTTGGGTCCAACCTTTGAGTCAGTAATTTGATGCCATACAATTGTTGCACTTTGTTGTAGTTTATCTAGCTTAGCTTATTGTATGTTTTTTATTATTAGAGTGTATTGTATCAAGTCTTTGCATCAGTCTCATGGGTCTACTCCAATCATCCATGAACATTAATAAAAAAAATTATTTTACCCTATCTATTATTTTTTAATTGGTTATATTGAATTGAAATGAACATCACTTGTATTACATTGTGACCATATAGTGGTATTATAATGACAATTTTAGCAGATTCAAACCTGGTCTCTTCTTCAAAAGTTGAGGCATTTAACTGGTTGACATCGTTCCATTTTCATACCTTATCTATTATTTTTATTCAAAACATTTATTATTTTGTAGAGAAAATAATCAATTGTGGTAAAGCTCTTCTACAAATGTATAATAAAGCTTTTGCATACGCTCAAAATTGAGTGTAGGACTATTTTTGTTCATACCTTCTAAACATGGGATAGGGGTGGGTTTGAAATAGAGATCTTGATTTTGTTCCATGCTTCCAAGCTTGTTCTTTTTGAAGCCCCATCACCTATCCCTTTGTTCCATTACATAGCCATATATGGAATTACCCTATAGCCTATATCTTTTTGGACCATCCCAATTCATTTTTCATCTTCATTTTACCTTTAGCTTCATTGGATATATTGGCTTTTTGATTTTGACAAATATATACAATGTTTGAAAATAATTTTTCAAATTTAACCGTCTTAAGACCTAAAATCTATCTATAAGCATTGAAGTTTTCAAATTATAGCCAAATCCTAGATTCGTTATTGGTATTTATAGGAATATGATGATTTGGTGTGTTAACGAGTTCAAACATGAAAGCATGAGCATCCACGTGATCACTAATGTTACAAACACAATAAATGAGTTGTCTATTGTTGTGTCGTATGTCGTGTTATATAATCTATCATACATTAGTCACAACAAAATATGTTTGTAATGAATATCATGCAACGTTGTAGGGTGTAATTAATCTTTTTTATATAAAGGTCGTTAGGTGGTAGTTGGAAAGTTAACAAAAAAACCTATGGGTTCTCATGGGACCTATATGTATGTCCATATACCTTGGTCAAAGTATGTTCATTGTCTGTGTGTTAGTCGATATGGAGACATGTGATGTGTATGTTGTACACTTGACCAGATCACAATGTATTGCAAATGATTATAATTAAAGGATACATGTTGTGCACTATGTACTTATATATTTGTTCTTTTCATTGTTTTTCTTTATATATGGAATTATAGTATATTATGTTGCATTGCATCTCTTTGTGCGTGACTGAATCAGGGTTTCCCTATAACATTTTATCTTATACATTTAAGTATGTTACACATTTTAATATAAATGTTAATAAAAGTTATCCCAAGAGGTGAATTGCGAAGTGTTGAAAGTGAAAATCATCAAATGAAGATCTGAACCTGCAATTGTAATTCAACAATTGGATGAAAGACTTATTCTTCCCAATCTCCAGATTTGGGCGGTTCCCCAATAATCTAACTAAAGTATGGAAATCTAAGCTACGTAAAGTAATTCAGATCTACTTTTGGTGGGAAAAGGGATGGGAGAAAGTACGCCAATGCCTAAAGTAAATAGGCCCGAAACCATAGTAGGATTAGCGTGGTTCAATGATCATTACATGTAGAGGCCGAATAATTTCAAAAGAATTGGAATACAAATAATACCTACAAATAATGAAAATGAAGACTAACTGGAAGATGGAAAAGTACATCCACTAACCTCAACATCCATGAACAAGGAGGTCATGCAACAAGGTTCAAAAACACCAAGCATTTTTTCTCATTAATTGAAGTTTTGAATACAATATACAAAGGAGACCAATTGCCCGAAGAAAGCAAGTCTAGTAACACACAAAATTTCAATCTCATTGAAATAGAAAAGCCTCCGGTGGACCAAAAGAGTAAAGAGAAACATGTGCTAGCCATGATGAGGGCTCAAGAAAGGAAAATTGAGCAGTACCCAAAAGACCAAGCAAGAACAATGTAGGCACTGGTTCTAGACCTCAAAAAAAGAAATAGAGTACAAAGCAGGAATGAGTGCAAAATGCACTAAGTTTTGTAATGTAAATAAATGTAAATTCAAATGTGAGTCAAATGCTAGTGAAACGAAATGTAAATGATAGTGAAATATCAATGTAATGCAATTTGATCATGAGTTTGATAAATTGCAAATACTATAATGTGTAATAAGGTGTCATGTGTATGTCTGAAGGGGGAGAAAGTTGGGTGGTGAGGTGTCTTGGAAACTGTTGTTGGTAATGGCTAGGACCAAAGCGTAAATAGACACCACCCCTTCATTTCAATAGTAAAGCATACATGTGTGTGTAGGAGCGAATGTATCCTGTAGGTATGTGCCAGAAGAGAGACTATGTGTGCAATGTATTGTTGTACAAGACTCTGTAATAATGCACAACTGAGCAATGCAAATGATGATTATCTTCTCTCCATCATATGTGTATAATCAGTGTGCAATATGGTTGTTATTAGTAATTTGGTAGTTGTGTGTTGGGTTTTGTGTGCAGGTATCAAGTTATTGTCGTCATAGCATGGAACGAGGAAGTTACAATTGAGAATGTCGTGTGGATGTTGCTGTACAAGTGGAACTGATGAGTTTTTCATTCCAGTGGAGTTAAGTGTGTTGTTCTAGTGTATTGCCTATGGCCGTTCTAGTGGAGATGATGTACAAGTAGCATAGAAGAAGTTGAACCTGACAGTCAACAAAGTGCAAGTTGAGTGCCTTTCAAGCTAGCACCATTTATGCTAGTGTTGTTCAAGCACCTTGCCGTTCAAGCTAGAACCTTGTCATTCAAGTGCTTTCCATTCAAGCACTTGTTGATTGTCGTACAAGTGATTATTGATGTCATTCAAGTGCAAAATGTTTAGCAAAACTGCATTGACTGCAGTCTTGTTTGACCTCTAATCTATCATCGTGTTCCTCCATCATTGGAATACTTACCACCGTGCTACATTTTGTGTCGTTGTCGTTATTGAATTGAATTTGGGTCCAATTGAAGAAGAATCAGCATGCGTGAAGTGTGGGGAGGTGAATGACAGATTCATTACCGCAAGGATGTGGAGAACGAGGTCACAGAGTAAGTTAGATTCTTGTGAGGAGTACGAGGATTGCTCAGCAATGGGGTGTTGAGCAAAATATTGCCAACCAAGTACTACAATCTTGAGAGAAAATACTTGAAGAGCTAGTATTTGAACGTGTATGGAATTCTCAAGAGGAGGAGAATCCAAAGAGGTGGCAAACATTGTTTTTAATGACAAAAGAAGTTCAAGGTAACACATGAGCAAACGAGGTAGAGGCTGAAGAGAACGTTCACTCAAGAGGAAGCACCAACATAGAGACTCTGTTGATTGGATAGTAACGCTGGCACAAGAGCAAGGGAGTTTTACAATAGGTGCAGAGGACGAGAGTTAGGCACAAGGACAACCGCAAGAGAGTGCTTGGGCAAATAGACCTGAACCAACATACATATACTTGCAAAGGAGGTCATCAAGTGCCGATATTGGTTGAATATTGATTGTTAGTGATAACACACAACTTGAGGAAGCGCTAAGAGAAGAAGAACGATGTGAAGAACAATAGCCATCGATGGCGAACATGGCTAACATTTCAATAGCTATGGGTAAGAAAAGTGCCCACCATGTCTGGGTGACAGAAAGGAAGACCCAAAATGCCATATCAGAATGTGTGTAATCATATGGTGAGCAAATGGAGTTGACGACAAACAATCATGGTTGAGATTATTTCCAACGACATTGCATGGGATTGCAAGAGACTGACATTTAAAGAAAGAGAAGGATCAAATTCTCGTCATGTAAGAAGTATTAACGAAAGCATTCATCGAGGAATTTAAAATATTTTGAGATGATATTAAATCCTACAACCAAAGACTAAAGGAACTTATCAATAAGATGGAGGTTGCCCCAACAAACATATTGTAAAGACGATAGTTACTTGACATATTATTGCCAAAGTACAAGAAGAAGATGAATGTAGTCCCACAAACTACCTATGAGGAAGAGTATAATAGAGCAATTACATTGGAAAGTGAGGCTAAACAAATGACACTGTAGGCAGCAAAACTGCTTCTTAGAAGAAGAAGAAATAAAAGATGTACAAAGTTTTGTTTACAATTTTGGTAAAGTGAAATTTAGACGAAATGTACATGAAATTAATGTAAATGATGCAAAATGAAATATAAAGTGAAATTAGATGAAATTAGAGTGAAATTGGAATGAAATGAAATGTTAATAAAAAGGCACTTTAGACCTTAGGAAAGTTGATAAATAAATGCAAATGTTGGATATGGGGTGATAGTTGTAATTGTTGCATTGTCTGAGAAACTGTTTGGAACGGATCAAGTAGGCATTAAAAGCCCCCTCGCTCCCCCTTCATTTTGCAGTATGTTAGTATTTGCAACATGTAATGAAAGAGAAGATTGTCTAGGCATATGGAGATAGAGACGATATGGGGTATGAATGCATGAAGGAATAACTACATGAGGACTATATATTGTATTGCTGATTATAGACTATTGATGCCATTGTTATTTATGGTTATAACAGCCATTCTATTGCCATTATACTGCTGGTTACAATAGCCATTAGATAACAATACAATTCTACCATTACAATTGCTTGTAGTGTTTGTCATTGTTTATGGATGTGATTGTTAAGATATTGCATGCATTGTCCATTCATATTGTAGATTGTGTGAACATAGCCTAGTTGTAGGTTGTTAGCACTGGTGGCAGTAGCCTTGTAGATATTTGCAGGGAGAATTGCTGGATTGTAGCAATCACGAGGATTCTATGGAAGTTACAGGTAGTTGCAAGCCATACGACAACCAGATCGTATGAGGAAAACATTGGTGTGTTTCCATTTAGGAGTTAATTGCTGCATTGTGATCTTGTACATGGAATATCGTACAAATCACCATTGTACGCTAGGATTGAGTATTTGCTAGGATAGTCTTATATTGTGCCATACAAAAGACTGTTCCATATAGTAAACTAACTGTACAAAGGATTGGATTGTACGAAGGATTGCATCGTACAAAAATGTGTTGTATGATGGATTGTGGGATTGTGTCGTATAGTTAAGACCGTACAGTATCAAGACATGCCATATGACTATATCCATAGTCTTATGATTGTAGTACCGTTTAGTTCCTGAATATGTTTCCATCCCATTACTAGGAATTTTTCCACTCGTGCTACATTTGACGTCGTTGCCATTGCCAGAGCAAGGAGGGTCAAGTAAGGATTAGTATGTGTAACAAGAGGTAGGTGGATGACAAATAAATTTTTGCAAGGACGTGGAAGACGAGGTCATAGATAGGATCAAGTGCCCATGAGGAGAAGCACAAGGATCGCTCAAAGGAGGAATTCGACTAATCAAGTATTGCAATCATGGGAAATAGAAGAACCAATACTCGAAAAAGTTTGGAGTCCACAAGAGGAGGACAATGAAAGGTGGAAAACATTCCTATTAATGACAGAGGATAAAGTACCTCAAATAGCTCGAGAAAACGTTCGCATAAATGAAGATGTCAACGTGGAAAGTGCACAAAGAGAGAAATTGTGGATGGCAACACCAGGGGAGGAGTTTGCTGAGGAGTGTAGAGGATGGGAGTCAAGCACTAGAGAAACCCTAGGTGAATGTTTGGGTGAGTAGACCAGATCCACAATTTGTATATTCGTGAAGGTCACAAAGTGAAGGTGCACCAAAGTGTGAAAGAACACTATTTGAAGGAAACATAGAGGATCAAGAGACACCACAAGTGGACGAGGTGCCTAGGACCAAAATATGAGAAACAAAACAACCAGTAGAGCCACCTAGGATGGAAGGACATTGAGCTAAATTACTATTAGATGCATCTTCAAGTGACGCAGAAGCGGGAGAGGATAACCACTTATTGATGGTGACTGTAGTAAATCGAGCGGGCAAGCAAAAATGCCCACCCTTCACAGGAGAGGGAAAAAAGTTCCTACAAGGCACAAATGCACTTGCACAACTATTTGGAAAGAAAATGGAGTTAGACCACCCAAAGAGTGGTTACAGTTATTTCTTGCCACATTGCAAGGAATCGCAATTGATTGGTACTTGAAAAGAGAAAGCATAGAACCCTTCACCTCATGGAATACACTAGTAGATGAATTCAAAGCAGAATTCAGACCTCTAAGGGATGACACAGAGATTATAACTGAAATTTATTCTACTAAACAGAAAAAGGATGAAGATATTAAGACTTATAATAGAAGATTGAAGCAACTCACGAATAAGATGGAGTTGCTATCAGTTGATGGAATGGTCAAAAGATGGTTTATAGATGGAATTTTAGCCCAATATAAAAAGAAGATGAAGATCGTACCAAGTTCGACATATGCAGAAGCCTATGAAAGGGCAAGGAACTTTGAGAGGAAGCTAAGGAAACAGTGGCTGGAATTGGAGGTCATATCAGAAGTGACGACTCTAATAGTGATAAGAATGATTGGTAGAATGCCATTCAATACATGAAAAAGGAAATCGATAGAATGATCAAAGAGGTTAAGGGCAAAGTGAGAAAAGAGAAAATGGGTATATGGTGCTTGGAATATAAGTCTAAAGGCCATACAAATAGAAAAATTTTGACAAGCACATATTGTAATATATATGAGGTATTAGGGCGGTCAACGAATGTCTGTTCAATTTAAGAGGCACAAGGCACCAAATGATGGTGGTGCAAGGTGAAGAGGAAGAAAAATCAAATTCCTCTAGGAATGGACAAGGCACAACCAATGGTGGTTACAAAAATAACTGTCGAGGAGGCAAGCAATACCAACAAGGTAATCGACAGGATGGCAAAGTTGATTGCAGGGTGATTTGGATGAAAGATGGATCATTCAGTGTTGAAATTTTCAGGAATGGGAACATATTGTGTAGACAACAGTTCTAAGCATGACAAACCATAGAACTGGCTGGAATAATGTTGTCCACCAATTTTGATTGTACATAACAATTTTGGTAATGTTTGTGTTTGCATTTGATTGTAAAATCAGCCAATAAGAAAGAAGGCTTGATTGTAGACGCACAAGGCACTAGATGACAAAACTAGCCGCCATTTTCTAACTAGTGTGTTAGACGTCTAGTTAGATGTCCATTGTTAGACGCCCATTAGACGTCAGTTTTGGCTTAGTTAGAAATGGTTAAGGGCTGAACAGTTGGGGTGGTTGAGTGAAGTAGTTGGAGGAACTACTTCTCCTCCCTATTAATACCCCCTCTTCAAATGCTGTAATAGTCATCATTATCCAAGTGAATACAATGCCAATGCTCTTGTGTGGATGTTCTATTCTGTGTATGGTGTTGTTGTGAGTTCATATTGTTGCAGGTTGTATTGCATTAACTGTGAGTTGCAGGTTTGTTCCATTGTTCAGGCATTGCAAGAGGACTGTTGCAACAACAACAGAGAAGTTACTGTGTGTTGCAAGTGCAATGAGACATCAAGAGGAATAACCGACGTCTAGGCTAGCCATCTAGGCCAGGCTACCTGACATCCGACATCTAACCCGTCTGACGTCTATCGCGCCTGACGTCCGACGTCTACTCTGCCTGACGTCTAGCATTTGTATGATATCTAGAACCTACCTATGACGTCTCACTCACATGACGTCTAGTCTCTCACCTGTATGACGTCTACTATTCACCTCGTCCTTGACGTCTAGCTGTCGTCCCGTGATGTCAAGTCCTATGATGTCTAACTTTAGACATCTCACCCTTGCCTCTAGACGGGTGATTCTTGTCGCGTATAACCAGTCCGTAACAAGTAACTATTATCTGAAACCTAACTATCTTAATTGTCATCATCCCTATCCCGGGAATATACTCACCCTTGTCTACATTTGGCGTCGTTGCCTAAGTGAACTCAGAGTCAAGAAACGCAAGTGATAGGTGGAGGAGGTGAATGATTGATTCCAAGTCACAAAGTAGAAATCAAATACCGGTAAGAAGAAGTGCACGACTGGCGAATCTAAGGACACAGGAGGCTATAGAGGTGTCTCACCCAGAGGTAGAGAGAGTGTGGAACCTTGAAGACGAGGATAATCCAAGCATTGAAACATTATTGGTGACTACAGAAAATGAGGAAGAACAAAAAGTTGAGGAAGAGCCCATCATTGAGAACTAGACGACAACACCAGAACCAGCGAGGGAGGGGTGGCCAGAGGATACTGAAGGAGAGAACCTTGTATCAGGGTACCTACGGGAAGGTTCATGGGGAGGAAGACCGAAGCCACATTTGGTATACTCACGGAGAAGGTCGTGAAGCAGAGACCAATTGGAGTCGAGCAGAAGGCTATTTGAGTACAATTTTGCACCACCAACAGTAGACAGACAACCGAATCGAACTCCACAACTACCAACACCAGAAATTCATAATAATAGAACAAATATCATGGCAAAAAATCCAGCCAATAGAACAATACAGCAGAAATGCCCACCTTTTTTCAGGTGAAGGAAAGGAGGACCCATCTCAGCATGTGGGAACTTGCATTACCATTTGGGGAGCAAATGGGGTCACACAAGACACACAATGGTTGCAACTATTCCTAGCGACATTGCGAGGTATGGCGATAGGCTGGTACTTGAAAAAACAAAGTACACAAGCATTTACACAACGAGAGGATTTGAATACCGCATTCATAGAAGAATTCCGACCCTTACGAGATGACACTGACATAGTTACTGAAATATGTGTCACTAAGCAAAAATCAGATGAATATGTCAAAAGCTATAACAGAAGATTGAAACAATTAACAGACAAAATGGAAATGACACCTACCGACGGTATGATAAAGCGGTGGTTTTTGGATGGACTACTACCAAAATTCAAGAAGAAGATGAAGGCAGTACCATCATCAACATATGCGAAAGCACTGGGGAAGCCTAAAAACTTCGAAATTGAGGGCAAACAAACAACCGTAGGCATCGGAGGTTACTTAAAACATACCGAATATTCGGACAGTGAAGCAAAGGACAAAGTTCAGAGTACAATTCACACATTCTGAAGAGAATTTGACAAAATTCTAAAGGAAACGAAAGGTGAAAGTCGCAAAAATAGGAAAGAGATTTGGTTCTCAGATTCCAAGGTAGAAGGACATTCAAATGTAAACTGTCCAAAGAAAGCATGTAGCAATATATGTGAAATTGCGGGACATCCTGTAGTCGACTGTCCATTCAACCTAAAAAGTAAGAGACATCAAAAATTGGCTATACAAAAGGAAGAGCAGCCAAATACGACAAGGAATGGACAAGGAGACACTAGTGGAGGATATAGGAATAATTGCTGAGGAGGATGGCAAGGAGGCCAAAGTCGACTGCAATACGACTCTGAGGGTCGGCCAGTTATTCAATGTCAGATCAGGAATGGGGCCACTTTGCGAAAAATTGCTCCAAACCTTAGAATGTAGGTAACAATAGTGGTAATAACACCACTCAAATGTGTAGATGGTGTGGTCCAGGCAACCACAAAGAAGCCAATTGCCCGAACAAGGCAAGTACCAGCGGAACTCAAAATATCAACCTCATTGGCATTGGAGAGGTGATAGAGGCAGATAATGAAGTCTTGGCTATAACAAGCAAAAAACAAAAAAATAGAACAATATCCAAATCTTGCCAAGGAGAAAGCACGATGGCAGGAAGCCCAAAAACTAATTAACACAAAGCTAGCAAAGGAGAAGGATCAACTAGTTCTGGAGAAAGTACTGAAGAGACCGAAGATCACCAAGAAGGCATCAGTGGAGGGCTTGGTAACAGAGGTACTAAAAAAAAAGGTGGAAATTAAGGTCGCCAGTCTGTTTAGCATAGTACCTGAGTTGTATGCTACGATCGGGGAAGTCATCAAGGAGAAGGATGAAACTCAACAGGTAGCAACTATCAAGCAAGAACAATTTATCGATCCGACAATCCAGATGATTGAAGCAGGGAAGAAGCCAACTATAGTCCAGGTGGAAGTTTTGGACCATAGACTAAATCAGGTGATTATGTATGGAGGATCTAGTGTGAATGTAATGCCATAAAAGACATGGTGGATAATTGGGCAACCCATCTTATGATCTCCAACTTTCAAGCTATATGGCACTGATCAATACGACATTGAAACAATAGGCATATTGATGAATCAAAATGTATGCATAGCAAAACAAGACTTTATCTTGGACTTTGTTATCATTGCTATGCAGAAATCCGCATATGATGCACTACTAGGACGAGGATGGTTGAGATCAGCAAAATTCAACCACAATTGGGAGAAAGAATGGCTATCCTTCAAACAAGGGCAGCACAAATACATAATTAATCTGAAGAACCAAACAGTAATTCAGGACATAGCTACTTCAGATGAATTGGGATCCTCTTCGTCAGATGGTGAGACATGATATGAACCAGATGAGGAGGGAGTGTTGCACCTTGACGACTGCACGGAAGATGAGTATGACCAAGACAAAGGATTACTACATTGGCAGTTGGAGGATTACGAGATATTCTCTCCCCAATGCTTTTGCATAGATGCGGAAAAGGAGATTCAAAAGGATTAGATGCGAAAACCAGAAAAAGAAATCAGCAATAAAATACAGAAAGCAACGGAGAAGGACAAGGAAAGGGAGAAGTGGACATTTCCCAAGAATTTTGCAGAATTCACGATAGGGGAGGCAGTCATTGAAGATAAACCAGCCCACCCCATCGTTGCACTAAAGGCAGCAAATGAACCTGAGTCAATCAAATATGAGGGTCCAAAAATGATTCAGGTAAACTTGGGAGAAAATGGAGAGGAAAAGATGATCAAATGCGGAGATGATTGGGATAATAGTCCTAAAAGCAGCAGCATTCAAGATTTTTCTAGACTATAAGGATGTTTTGCTTGGACATATAAATATTTGAAGGGAGTACCACCTGAACTCTGCGTACATAAGATTCCCCTGATTGAAGGTGTGCAACCTATGAGAAGGCGACCTTACAGAATGAATCCCAAATATGCAGCAAGGGTGAATGCCAAAATCTAAAAGATGTTGGATGCAAGCATTATATTCAAAATTATGACAAGCGAGTAGATCTCACCAATCGTGATCACTCTAAAACGAGAAGTAGATAAAATCCGAATCTGTGTGGAATTTAGGAGTTTGAATGCCGTAATTGTAAAATATCCCTTCCCGATCCCATTCACAGACTCCATACTGGAAGAGGTAGCCGGCCATGAGATATATTCATTCTTGGATGGATTCTCGGGTTATAACCAGATTAGCATAGCGGAAGAGGACAAGTTGAAGACCACTTTTGTAGTAGAAAATGGGATATATGCTTATAACCGCATGCCCTTTGGATTGTGTAATGCACCAGCTACCTTCCAAAGGATTATTTTGTACATTTTTGATAAGATGTCCATAGGAAACTTCAAAGCTTTCCTAGATGATTGGTCACTATACGGCAAGACACAAGAACATTTAAAGGCATTAGAGGAATGTATGGGGTTGTGCAGGAAAGCACGGATATCACTAAACCCAAATAAATGCGTCTTATTGGTACCATACGGGAAGCTACTGGGGCACATAGTATGCCAAGAGGGCTTAAAGCCTGACCTAGAAAAAATATGGGTAGTATTGTTGATGGAAGAGCCACATGATGTGAGCTCGGTTAAGACCTTTTTGGGAATAGTTGGATATTACAGGAGATTTATCCGAAATTATGCACTGACATCTCATCCACTAGACGCACTTACATGTAAGGGTGTTCCATTCATTATTACAGGAGATTTATCCGAAATTATGCACTGACATCTCATCCACTAGACGCACTTACGTGTAAGGGTGTTCCAATCAAATGGACAAAGGAACACCAGGGAGCATTTGAGGGATTGAAAGGGCACTTGGTAAAAGCACCTATCCTGGTTTACCCAGACTAGGAGAAAGAATTCCATGTGCATGTGGATGCCTCAAATTTTGCCATTGGATGTGAATTGGCACAAGAAGGCCAATACGGGTTGGATCAGCCCATATACTTTGCGAGTCGGCTACTGTCAAGAGCCAAAAAGAACTACAGCACAATAGAGTGGGAGGCACTGGGAATGGTGTATGCGATGCAAAAATATAGACACTATTTATTAGCTAATCCCTTTTCTTTCTATGTGGATCATCAGGCTCTGTTGTACTTAATCAACAAACCAATGATATATGGATGAGTGAGTCGATGGATCGTCACCTTGTAGGAGTTCATGTTTAGAGTAGTAGTCAGACCAGGGAAGAAACACGTAATAGCGGATCAGTTGTCAAGGATTCGCTCAGGACAACCTGCAGAGGGAGGAACACCGGATGAATTCCCCGATGCACAATTTTTTATGATTAATGCCATACCAGGATGGTATAAGCATATAGGAGAGTACTTGTTGACAGGACAGCTGCCAGAAGAGTTAACAGCAGCTGAATGGAGAAATGTGATTACGAAATCCGCACCCTTCACCTTGATCGCAGGATTGCTTTATAAGATGGGGGAGGACCATATATTACGAAGATGCATAATGGAGGATGAAGTGCAACAAACCCTGAAAGAGACACATGAGGGATTGGTAGGAGGACACATGGGACCAGATGCGACAACCAGGAAAGTACTATTGGCAGGTCTATGGTGGCCCACCCTCTTTCATGATGCAAAGAACTTTGTAGCAGCATGTGATACGTGTCAGATAACGGGAAAACCATTGAAGAGAGACTTCATGCCATTACATCCATCCCAGCCTCAAGAACTCTTTGAAATATGGGGGCTGGATTTTGTAGGTCCTCTAAAAACAAGTCGAAGGAGGAAATGCCGATACATCATAGTTGCCACAAAATATCTCACAAAATGGGTAGAAGCAAAGGCTTTACTGGACAACTCAGCAAGAAGCACGACTCACTTTTTCTACGAACAAGTAATTACAAGGTTCGGGATACCTCTACAATTGACAAGTGACAGAGGAGGCCATTTTGTGAATGCGATTATCCAGAACTTGACGAAAGAATTCAGGATTTTTCACTCCTTATCAAGTCCATATTACCCTAGAGCAAATGGGTATGCGGAGGCGACAAATGAAATCTTGGTTTCAATCATGTATAAAACATGCGGAGTAGAAGGAGCCGACTGGGAGGAACGGTTACCAACAGTTTTATGGGCGTACAGAACCACTTTCAATCCCACAATGAATTATACACCCTTTCAACTGATGTACGGATAGGAAGCAGTAGTTCCTATTGAATTCCTTGTACCAAGTTTAAGAGTGGTGTTGGGTGCTAAACACTGGTTAATTTTGTCCTATATTTGTCACAACACTCGCATTTAATTTGTCAACCCGGAGCTCGTAGACTTTAGAAGTGCCACGATTGAAACTACTCACATCACCACTTTTGAGATGAATCCAGTTACCTATCATTGGGGGGTGTTTGTGAAACAACGGTTGATTCGTCCACACCAAGAAAACTTAAATATAAATGAAATGCATGAAATTAAACACACCACTCTGAAAGCAATAATACACCTACTGTAAAAAGAACACAGCTTCTAAAAATGATTAAATTAATCTAGAAATGAATATAATACTTATGCAAAATTAAATCTATGAAAGAAAATAACTAAGAGACAGGGAGGAATACTGGCTTGGAGTGGGCCCGAGCTCTAGCAGATCCTGCCCAGAAATTCACTAAAACCACATGCAGATGAGAGAACGCTCAAGATTTATTAACGATGCAGAAAAGATTACATGCAATAATTTTCTAAAAGAATGCTTTGAAGTCCGCGTGTTTATATACCACACACAGGACTTCCTGTTGCAATTCTGTTACAATAGGCGTCTCGGTTATAGTCTAAACTGGGATAGTCCAGTTACTATAGCCGGCGTGCGATGATCAGCGTCTTCGTCATTTACTTGCAATCGGGCGAATTACGGTTTTGCTTCGGGAGTGGTTGCGCGTCCATCCACCCTGGCTAGGACAACTCATTCATCAGTGGTTTCCCACTGATGACATGGAACGGTGGTCGTCAGGGTCCTTCTCTAGCCATTTGGTCAACACGCATGATCTGGGCATCCGCTCGAGGAAGGCGCCTACTTCAGTAAGGCACCTACTTGAGTAAGGCGCCTACCTCCGTATGCCTTCATTTGATTGGGTAGAACCGTTCCAGGTCCATGTAGGACCTCGACTGAGCAAAAGACGACAAAATTTGGGAAATAACTACACAAAACACACTTCATGCATGGATTAGATAATACACATGATTTTATTAAATACATACATAATATTTCATAAAAATATACAACTCATTATATATTGCCGCACAAAAACCGTTAGTACATATACAAAAATATGAGCATATCTGGTGCTCATCATCCCCCCATGCCTAATATGTGCCACGCCCTCGTGGCACCTGAAACTGGTAAACACCTCCTCTGTGTAGGCCACAGTTCATCATTTCCTTTTCTTTTCGGTGGCCTTGGATTTCTCTCTGTCCCGAGGCTTCCATTTCTGCTGAGAGGCCGTGGTTTGTTGTGGGGCATCCTTGGGCTGTGCTGCCCTTCGGCTACGCTGGCTACCGGTTGTGCCGGGTTGGCGTACGTTTTGCGTTGGCTGCTTGTTACGTTGGCTCCGCCTCCCTATCACACTTGGCCCAGCACCTGTGCTGGGTGCTATCATAGTCGTTGCTCCCTTCTAGAATGCTGCCTCTGCTTCCTACCACAGATCAGCGTGTTGAGGGCGTAACTCTCCGAATGGGATGTGGAGTCCCTCTTCCATACAACCACGCTGGCCTTGTAGAGCTGAAGTTCTTTGGGGGTTATGCCGGCGTTTTATTCCATGATCGCTGCTGCCTCTGCCTTCTGCCCATATACTCCCCATATTGCCAGCCATTTCCTCATCTTAGAGGGCTGACCCTGCAACGAACCATAGATGTACCAAAATTGATCATCGTCAGCAGGGTTCACACAGATGCCTGGCCCTCTTTCTTCCTTTTTTGTAGCTTTCCTAGCTACCTTTGCCTCCTCGAACTCCTTACAAAGCTGTTCGAATTTTTCTTTCTGCGCAGCGAAGTCTTGCAGGCCTTCTTCCCATTCCTCGTCCGAATGGGGGTTCGGTTCAGCAAATGTCACCCTGGCCTTTCTTTTGGACCTTTTCTGTGTCGTTTGAGGCACCTTCCCTTTCCTCCTCTCTGGTATTGTGGCGGCCTGCGTGGGGAGGTCTTCCTTTCCCGCAGAGGTTGCCTCCCTATTAGAGGGTTCAAGGATCTATCCTTCTGGTCTTAGGACTCCCGTGGTTGTTTCTCCCATCCCCTGGTCGCCTGACGCTTGCTATTTTGGTTCTTCAGGTAGCGGCCCCTCAATTTCGGGTGCCTGGCGCTCTGGAGAATCCTTCTGGGCCTCAGGTTCAGGGTTTTACCCTTGGCTCTGCCCTGAAGGCTCATCATCATCAATATTTATAACAGGGGTTTCTGTTTGAAAAACAGAATTCCCCTGTTCCTCTGGAATTCCTCTGTCAAATGCGCATGGTCCTTCCCCTGCCTCTAATTCTTCATTCTGGACATCTGACCTGACTGCCCCGGTCCCCAGATGAGACCATTCTCTTCGGCAAGGTCAGGGAGTTCATGGGCACCTCAATTGCCCAATCGGTTTGGGTACAGGCGTCCCACCTTTCGATCGCCCTGCCCTGCAGTAAGGCATCTTTTTATAGACTCAGGCACCTGACTCTGGAAATTGTTTCTGCATTGGGGTTGGTAGGGTACGCCACCCGAATTAATCATCTGGCACGACGTATTAGGCATGAGGGGTAAATTCAATTCTTGCACCGGCATTATTTTCAAAGAAGCATATTATATGAAAAACTACATATATATCTAAAGTCAATCATGCGCATACCTGATTGATCATTTCATGCTACCTGGAGTATGCTGAATTGGTACTCGATGATATTTTTCCCATGTGCTAATTACGTCGCCTTGGGTACTTCATTCCTGGTTCGCTCGAGGTCCTGTGCTGAAAACGCGGTGGCTCCTATTGGTTCAGGTTGGGATACATATCTCCTTGACGGTTGGCCTTGGGACGTGCAGAGATCCTGTCCAATGATTTTGAAATATTTTCGAGCACTTTCGGATTTCCATCACATGAGATGATGGTGTTGGCTTCGGCTGCTCCACGTACTACCAAGTTTGCGCATCTATTTTTGAGTCGATCGAGGCGCCTGCTTGAGTAAGGTGCCAGAGTAAGGCGCCTTCCTCAGTAAGGCGCCTACTTCAGTAAGGCGCCTACCTGAGTAAGGTGCCTACTTCAGTAAGGCACCTACCTGAGTAAGGTGCCGACTTCAGTAAGGCACCTACTTGAGTAAGGTGCTGCATGACTATGAAGAACCCTTCGGGGTGGCACCTCCTTGGCAGAGTAAGGCGCTTCCCTTAGAAATAGAATTTTTTTTAATTTTTTTAATTTTTTTTTGAGAGAGAATGATAAAGCGCTCCGGGGGTGGCGCCTCCTTGGTGGAGTAAGATGCCGCTCCTCCAGGGTAAGGCACCTACTTCAGTAAGGCACCTACCTCAGTAAGGCGCCTAATTCAGTAAGGCGCCTACTTGAGTAAGGCGCCTACCTCAGTAAGGCACCACTTGACCATGATGAACACTCCGGGGTGGCGCATCCTTGGCTGAGGAAGGCACCACTTGACCATGATGAACACTCCGGGGTGGCACCTCCTTGGCTGAGGAAGGTGCCGCTCCTTCAGAGTAAGGTGCCAGAGTAAGGCACCTCCCTTGAGTACTGGAGAGTGCAAAAAGTGCTCCAGGGTGGCGCATCCTTGGCGAAGCAAGGCACTGCTCCTCCAGAGTAAGGCACCTCCCTTCTGAAGTCATTCGTTCGTCCCTCGTTGAAAAATCAGCGGCTGACATGTCTGCTGATATGAGGTTGATCAAGCCTCCTAAAATTCTCCTTGTACAACGTCGACGTCCGCTTAGTTTAGGCATGGGGGTGCATAATTTTTTCATTAACGGGTAATTGGCGCACACCCTGTCCCTGGATCTGTACTATCTTCCTATTGCCCAGGCTTATGGATACTGAGTCGGTCTAGGCCCTGTTCCCAGAGATGCCTATTGTTCGAGCAATCAGGCCATTCCCCTACAAAAAGAAAATGGAAAAAAAGAAAAATGCAGTTAAACGCAATCCATGCCTATTAGGCCTTGGCTCTCAGGATGCCTGCAACTTGCATGTAGGTGTTGTCCCTGTAAAACACACCGTAAGCTAAAAAATAGGAAACTACACTAATTTTTCTTGGTGGACACCTCTGCATCCACCATGTTGTTGAGAATTCTGGTAAAATTTTTACTTGCATGGGGTCTCCCCCATGCCTGTTATAGACTCCACCAGCAAGAATCAGACCTGTGATATGGGCGCAACCTATGGCCATTTGCTGTCAAAATGGTGTTGCTGTCGTTAATTGTCTTTACCCGCACTCAACCGTTTCTAATTATCTCCACCACCTCGTACAGTCCCATCAATCTTTGTGTCAGTTTCCTCTTCCATTCTTGGAATTTGGAATCATACAACAGTACCCAGTCTCCCCCTTTGAAATGCTTTTATTTAATGTGGCGGTCATGCCACTGCTTCTTTTGCTTCTGCATAATTTCGCTTCTCTGTAAGGCGTCCATTCAAAATTCGTCTAGCTGGTTCAGCTGCCTAATTCTTTCCTTCTATGCTTCATCCAGGCTCAGGTCCAGTTCTACCACCGTTCTGAGTGTCTTCACCTCAAATTCGATGGGCATCATTGCATCCTTCCCGTATACCAGCTGGAAGGGTGTGAAGCCGATGGTTGATTTCCACGTTGTATTATACGCCCATACTGCCTCCGATAATCTGGCAGCCCAATCCTTCTTGTGCTGTTGCATGATTTTTTTCAGGATGTTTTCTATCTCTCTGTTGGTTACCTCCACCTGCCCATTCACCTACGGATGGTAGGGGGTAGTTCTATTGTGTCGTACCCTGTATTGTTCCATCAGTTCCTCGATCAACCTGGAGGTGAATTGGGGTCCTTGGTCCGTTGTAATTTCCCTGGGCACTCCAAACCTTGTGAAAATATGGGTGAATAGGAATTCGGCTACCATCCCCTCCTTGGAATCTCTCAATGCCTAAACTTCCACCCATTTGGTAACGTAGTCTGTGCAGACTAGAATATACTTCCTTCCAGTTGAAGGTGGGTTGATGGGTCCCACGAAATCCATGCCCCATTTTTCGAAGGGCTCAATATGTACGTGAGGTTGAAGGGACATTTTGTCCCTGTGGGTTGGCCTGCCCATTCTTTGGCATTCATCACACTTGCTGGTGTATGTGGCTACGTATTTAAACAGAGTGGGCCAAAAATACCCAGTTTGCAATACCTTATATGTAGTCCTTCTTCCTGAGAAATATCCTCCACATGGCTCATTGTGATAGGCTTTGAGTATCTTTGGAAACTCATGCTCCGCTACGCACCTCCTTACGATTTGGTCGGGCCCTGTTTTGAACAGGAGGTCATCAATCCATTGAAAGGAAGTGCTCTTTTCAATCACCCCTTGCTTCTATCTGTACGAAAGGGCAGGGGATGTTCTACTGGTGGCCAGATAATTGGTGATGTCTGCATACCACGGCGTCTATTCATTGATGACGAAAAAATGCTCGTCTGGGAACTAGTCTTCTACCACTACATGATCTGTTGGGATTAGTCTGGACAGAAAGTCCGTGACTACGTTATCCTTCCTAGGCTTGTCAACTATGGTGATGTCGAATTCTTGTAATAGCAAGAGCCACCTTATTATCCTGCCACTGATCGTTGGTTTACTCATTAGGTATCTGATGGCCGCATGGTCCGTGTGAATGAACACCTTGTATCCAGTGATGTAGTGGCGGAATTTTTTGATGGCGTGTACCACTGTGAGAAATTCTTTCTCCGTTACTGTGTAATTGATCTCAGCCCCTGCTAAATTCTTATTGACATATAAATGCCTTATAATTCTTTGCCATCCTTCTGCCCGAGGACCACTCCAATTGCATTATTGGATGCATCACAATATATGTGAAATGGAACAGCCCAATTTGGGCCCCACAACATTGGGGTAGAAATCAGCTTTTCCTTTAGCATCTAAAACACTCGTTCGTAGTCCCCCATCCATATGAATTCTATGTCCTTCGCCAAAAGGTTGTGCAGCGGTTTGGCAATCTTGCTGAAATCGGCGATGAATCGCTTGTAGTACCCGACAGAGCCGAGAAAACTCCTCACTTCCCTCTGCATTTTTGGGCTGGGTAGATCTTTAATTACTTCTATTTTCTTTTGATCTACTTTAATTCCTTCTACTGAGAGATGATGTCCCAGCACTATGCCCTCACGCATCATCATAAAACACTTCTCATTGCTGAGGGATAAGTTGTTTTCCTTGCATCTCTGGAGCACACGTTCCAGGTTCGTTGTTGCTTCTTTGAATGTCTCTCCGTAAATGGTGAAGTCATCCATATATACCTCTACTGCCTCCCCCATCATATCCAAAAATATGCTCAGCACCGCCCTTTGGAAGGTGGTTGGTGCGTTGCACAACCCGAAGGGTAGCACTCTGTAGGCAAACGTTCCCCATGGGCAGGTGAACGTTGTCTTGTCCTAGTCCTCCTCCCCGATTTGGATTTGGTTGTACCCGTTGAACCCATCCAGGAAGGAGAAGTATTTTCTCCCGAATAGTGTGTCCAACACTTGATCGATGAAGGGAAGTGAGAAGTGATCTTTATTCGTCGCTTTATTCAGTGATCTGTAATCAACATAGATTCACCATTTCCCGTTCTTCTTGGGGACCACCACAAGTGGTGACACCCACTCACTGTCGGAGATCGGGTAGATGAACCCTGAAGACAAGAGCTTTTGTAGCTCGGCCTTGACAATTTCTTTCATGGCCAGGTTCATTCTTCTCTGTGGCTGCCTGACTGGGGTCGCCTGCTCTTCGAGGTATATATGATGTGTGCATATTTTAGGGCCGATTCCCTTCATATCCGAGTAATCCTAGGCAAACGCTTGTTGGTGCTTGGTTAGGAGCTCTTTTAATTCTGCCAACAGTGCGGTGGTCAACTCACTGCTGATATTCAACGTTCTACCAGGCCCAATGTCAATTTGCTAGGTATGGTGGTCCTGAGCTCCAACCAATGGTGACTAGAGAACTGTGAGGGAGGATTCTCCTTGCAGGAATCCCGTTATAATGCCATCCTCATCGGCATCCTACTCCAACTCTATTAATGCCATCACCGACTAAAGCATGGACAACGAATTATCGTCCTGCTCGGTCATCGTGGGTTCACCCAACGTGTCCACAGACTGAGCTGGGGGATATATTGTTAATCTCTTAACATTCTGCGCATTTGAAATAGTCATAAGTGCATCACGACAACTGATGTAGGTGTTAGCCGTAGCTAACGATGGCCTCCACAAGATGAGTGGGTAACCACCCAGTCCTGTTTTCGATTGCAGCACCAGGAATTCCGCTGGGTACTCCCACGCGTCGACCGTTACGATTATGTCCTCTAGCATCCCCTCCGGCACCACGGTTGACCGGTTGGCCAACTGCACTGTTTTGGTGGGTTTTAATTTCGTAAGTTTCAACTTCTGCATGGTCTCCTGCGGCATCACGTTGATGGCTGCACCTAGGTCAACCAAGGTGTTCGCCAATGAATACCCTCCTATTTTCACCATCAATATTGGGCTACCTGGGTCTGCATATTTGGGATGATATGCATTCCCCATCATTAAATCAGCCAATTTCCCTACGACATTGATGGTTTATGCCACCTTACATCCCGGTTTCCTCAGACATAACTCTTTTATTGCCTTGGTGTATATGGGCACGTCTCGGATGGCTTGAAATAGTGGGATAGTGACCGTCAGGTTCCTCAGGCTAGAGAGGATATCAAATTCTGGTTGTGTCAGCTTCCTCTGTTCTTGCAACCTTTTAGGGAATGGAGCCTCTATTTTCTCAACAACTTTTTCTACCTCCACCTCTTCTATCAAAGGAGAATCTCCTACGTCTTCCTCCTCCTCTACTAGGGGAGGTGCTTCTACTCCTAGCTTCTTTCCTGATCTAAGTTGAATAGGATTACAACTAATATGATACATTGGATACATCTCTCCTTCCACTTGGTATGTTGGATGGTTTACCTTGTTATTCGGGTTCATCGTCGGCTGTGCTGGTAACTGCACGTAGGTCTTGCCATAGGTAGGGCTGGTAAGCCTTGCTGGGGTGGAACCTGTGCCATGTTTTGTGGAGTGGAGTTCCACGGAATGTGGTTCCTCCACTGCTGCCCAGGGTGCTGATATGGCATCCATGGTTGCTGGTTGGGGAATGTAGCCCCTGGAGGTACGTTCATCCAAGGTGGTGGTCCCCACCAACCCATGTTGGGTGGTGGTGGCTGCCCTTGTGGCATATATGATCCTCCTCCATAGGGCGGCATCCCCGTGGGCATATTCCCCATAGGGGGCTGCTGCCAATTTCTACGATTGCCCACGAAATAGGCTTCAGTTATGTCAACCTCCTATTTGGTATTGGGCAGCTACGGACAAAGTCGGGTCTTATGATTCTGTTGGCAAACCGTGCATACTCTGACCTTGTTCTCTAGGCATGCATTCCTAGCGTGCTTTCCTCTGCATTTTGGACAAAAATAGGTCAACATTGCGTCGTTCTCTTGTTTCTTCTTCTCCAGCAAGAGTGTATCCAACTACAATGCTAGAGAAGACAACATTTCACTCTTCAAATCCTCCAACATGTTGCCTATCTCCATTTTTGTGAATGATGCAGTCGCCTTCATGGCCTTGGGAGCCGGTTTGCCTCTTCACCGCAAATAATTCTGACATAACTGTCGGATATCTTCCATGGCGTTTTGGTAAACGTCTCCTCCCGAAATCATATTTAGCGCTTTCAGCAACTCGTTGTTGAGTCCTCTTAGGAAAATTCTCTTGAGAGACTTATCTCCCAACTTTGCGTGAGGAGATCGCTGCAGGTTGAAATTGAACCTCTCCCAGTATTCTTCTAGGGACTCGTCCTCCTTCTATGTCATGCTGAGGACTTCTTCCCTGGAATCCCATGCTCTGCCAAAGTCCTGGTACTACTCTAGAAAGAGCTTCCTCATCTCTTCCCATGTGGTGATCTGTTTGTTCCCCAACCCGATAAACCATCATAGAGCTGAGTCATCCAACGTTGACGGGAAGAGCTTCAACTTCTGAGCATCTGACTTGTAGTCAACAGACCTACACAACACATCAAACTTAAACAAAAATAGGTCAGGGTCTTCGGTTGGATATCCCCGGAAGGTGGGGAGATGGGCAGGGGATATGTTCTTCATTTTGGTTTCCCCTGCTCCTTCCTCTATCGGGAAGCTAAATCCAGATGAGACTTCTTCAGCCATTTTTTCAAGAAATGTGGTCTCTTCTATAGCTTCTATGGCCTTTCGATCGCTCAAGACTTTCTGTATTAGAGCCTCTAAGTCGGCTGGTGTAACAGTATTATCCTCTGCGGCTTTCCACAGCAGGGCTTCCTCCGAGGGTGTTCTTTTGAACAATGGGTTTAGAATAATTTGTTCTTTCCTAGGTTGATGAGATGAGGAGGCGCTTTGCACAAAGTGAGGATGCTCACTCCAGTGGACTATTGGGGATGAGTCGGGAGAATCTAACTCAAATTCTAGGTCGTCGGCTGACTCAAATTTTTTTGATGGGTTATGTCTTATAAAATGACCGTTGGGTCCTCTTCTTCTTGGAGGACTCATACAAGGTCAAGCAGAAGGTTTTAAGGGGTAATGTAATTAGTCTACTAGTGACGCTTCCCCGACAATGGCGCCAAAATGTTGGGTGCCAAACACTGGTTAATTTTGTCCTATATTTGTCACAACACTCGCATTTAATTTGTCAACCCGGGAGCTTGTAGACTTTAGAAGTGCCACGATTGAAACTACTCACATCACCACTTCTGAGATGAATCTAGTTATCTATCATTGGGGGGTGTTTGTGAAACAGCGGTTGATTCGTCCACACCAAGAAAACTTAAATATAAATGAAATGCATGAAAGTAAACACACCACTCTGAAAGCAATAATACACCTACTGTAAAAAGAATACAGTTTCTAAAAATGATTAAATTAATCTAGAAATGAATATACTACTTATGCAAAATTAAATCTATGAAAGAAAATAACTAAGAGACAGGGGAGGAATACTGGCTTGGAGTGGGCCCAAGCTCCAGCAAATCCCGCCCGGAAATTCATGAAAACCACACGCAGATGAGAGAACGCTCAAGCTTTATTAATAGTGCAGAAAATATTACATGCAATAATGTTCTAAAAGAATGCTTCCCCTTGCTACAGAGAAGTCCGTGTGTTTATATACCACACACAAGACTTCCTATTGCAGTTCTGTTACAACAGGCATCTTGGTTACAATCTAAACTGGGATAGTACAGTTACTATAGCCGACGCACGATGATCAGTGTCTTCATAGTTTACTTGCAATCGAGCAAATTATAGTTCTGCTTTGGGAGTGGTTGCGTGTCCATCCACCCTGGCTGGGACAAATCATTCATTAGCGGTTTCCCATTGATGATGTGGAACGGTGGTCGTCGGGGTCCTTCTCCAACCGTTTTGTCAACGCGCATGATCTGGGCATCCGCTCGAGTAAGATGCCTACTTCAGTAAGGCGCCTTCTTCAGTAAGGCACCTACTTCAGTAAGGTGCCTCCTTGATTAAGGCGCCTAATTGAGTAAGGCACCTACCTCCGTATGCCTTCATCTGATTGGGCAAAACCGTGCTAGGTCCATGTAGGACCTCGAATGAGCAAAAGATGACAAAATCTGGGAAATAACTACACAAAACACACTTCACGCATGGATTAGATAATACACATGATTTTATTAAATACATACATAATATTTCATAAAAATATACAACTCATTATATATTGCCGCGCAAAAACCGTTAGCAAGTGGCAGTGGACAATCAGTTGAATGATGAAGATAGCATGAAGAAGCGATTGACAACTTTGGTACAGTTGGATGAGAAGAGGGTGATGGCACAATGGGCAACAAAGATCGCACAGAAGAGGAGGAAATTTTGGCACGATAAACATCTCCGAAAAATGGATCTTAAAGCTGGTGAACTAGTTCTCAAATACAATGGTAAGAGAGAACTCAAGCCAGGAAAATTAAAAACCCTATGGCTTGGACCCTTTCAGGTAGAAGAAGTACTAGAGAATAGGACAGTGAAACTGATAAAACTGGATGGAACACTATGCCTTGAGGCAATTAATGGTTCTAAGTTGAATGTATTCAAACCTTGTACTCAAGTGAATATGATCAACTTGGAACAAACAGGGACTTCCAGAACAAGAACGAAAGAAGGAGATCCAGGTGCACAACCTTTTGGAAACAACAAGTAGGGTAGCGATGTTCAAGAGGAGGATACTCTTAACCTGGATTGATTATTTGGGATTGAATAAGGACAAGCAATTGAACAAAGAGGATTCTCAAATAACAATGAGGAAGACCGACTCCAAGCCCTGACAGAAGTCGCTCTACAAGAAGTTCCAGCAGAAGAAGAGAAATATGAGGAAGGAGTTAGACTTCTACAACGAATGAGACTGAAAACACAAAGGTTGCAGGAAGAATATGAAACCCTGAGATAGTACAATAATCAGCTGTGGGAACAGGTGATTTAGGAGTTGGACACAACCATGCAAAGAGTAAATGAAAGGCACGAAGCTCGTCAAGCAGAATGGGCGGAGCTAGAGCAAGGGGAACTCAAAGGAAGTGCGATAGGAAACTCTTCAAAGAGCAGTTTATTTTCCTTAGCAGAAGAAGAACAGGAAGATATTGCAAGCCCAATTGAAAATAAAAGGGGAAAGGCAGGGACAACGGATGTAGGCTCTAGGAGTTCTTTACGTACATTAAAAATCGTGCTAAATACAGAAGAATCCTCAAGCTCGAAGTCAGTGAACCATAAAGGGATGAAAGAATCACCAGAAAGACCCATGGTATGGGAAGTAGGACAAAGCTCAACTGTAAAACTTCAGATGAGCAGGGAGGAAATGGCAGCAATTACATGGAAAGATATCGAGATAGTACCAAAAAAACCAAAAACTGGAAGTTGGTGGGAAGAGTCAAGTAGTGACGACAACCTACCCTAGATTCCTGATATACCATATGCTAGTCCTAATCCAGATCATAGAAGACAAAGGTATGAAGATCACAGTCGACAAGAAGGTGTTAGATTCATAGAAACTGCACACATAATCGAAGATGATGCTTCACTAAGCCCACAAGACGAGTATAACGGAGGATTAAATGAAGACACGATTCCAAAAGTACCACCACCTCGTGCATGGAGAACGCCATATGTTGGATCTATGAGATGTCTGACTGAACGAGAGGAGGTAGCCAAATATCGGATGGCTACACTTGACTTATGCCAACATAGAAGAGAGGTAAGAAGATTGCAGCAAAGGGTTGAAGAAACCTCAGAATGGGCAATGAACACGGTAGGAGAAGGGAATGACTCTAGCATTGATTCAGTCTTCTCAGAGGAGTATCAAGAAAACCTAACTCATTGTACCATGCAACGACACTTTGAGGAAAGTATATGGAGATGAAGATTGATAAGGGCCGATAGGAGACTGAGGATATTGCACCAACTAACACCTCTGAATTTACACCATCCATTAGAGACAAGAGCACAATTGATAAATTAAGCCCGTAGCAGAGATAACTTAGGTACTCTCGAAAGACCGATAGGAATTTTGAGAGCACCTGACCAAGGGAGGAGCGTGGTTGACCTCCATCTCGGTAGCTCGAGAGGAAGAAATTCCCCTCCAGTTACCAATAGGTCGACTGGTTTTCAGTTTGGACCGCAAGGGCCATATGAGAACTTAGTCCAAGCCAACCCATTACTATGTGCTCCTGAGAATAGACCGATAGGTCCATATCAGCGAGCTTTTAGGAACCGAAGACATCATTAGGAACAACTGAGGGACCGATCGAATCTCGGGCAGTTGGGAGTTTGACAACCCAAAATTAGAGAGATTTGATCGGAAAGAGGTCGAGGACGCGGTAACCAGGTTCGTGAAAGAGGAAATCGGGATAGAAATACCAATTTAGAACAAAGGGACCAAGAGAGGGCAGTTATATGAAATGACAGAGGCCGAGGAAGAAGTCTAAGAGCTAGACGACCCCACAAAAATAGGGGACATCAAAGATAGCAACAGCCCATTCAAAATGAACATGATCAACCAGCACAAGAAGGGGAGAGGTTTCACTACTTGGATGATTGCATAATAATCCGACGAAATGATGGAAGTACAAAACGAATTCCACTGGTACCCACCCTCCAAAACGTCCAAATCCAAAAAGCAGACACCCGAAGGATGTAGCAGAACATTTGGATGGCAATAAAACTCATCCAAGAGGAAAACTATGCATGGCAGAAGAATGGATGGAACAAACACGTCTGGCAGTGGAAAGAAATGAACAAGCCACTAATAATGTTAGATGACAACCCAGCACATACCAGTATCGTGAGATAGAAACACGACATCAGCCGGAGGAAGCGGAGCAACCGGACTGGCATGTTATACCGTGAAATATGAGTAGACACCAGCAGCAGTCACGACCGAAAACCCCTCCAAGACAAATTAACTGTCGAAGACGTCAGTTGGCAGAAAGGGTGGATAGCAATGATGAAGATGACTTCAGGAGTTTTGGGGGAAGTAGTCGTCATCAAAGTGGCACAACTGACATATGGGAATTACATATAGGCATAGCCGTACGTTTTACCCGTCGAAGTTAAAAGAAGATGTCAGGTGCTAAGGCAGTTTTGAAAAAATTCAAAAAAAATAAAATAAAAATTAAAAAAGAAAACAAAAAATCAAAAGAGAAAGAAAAAGATAAAATTAAAATAAAGACGAAAAAGAGAAAAAGACATACAGATAACTAGACATCAAGATTTGGCATGCATGCATGAAAGAAGTTACGATGTGGCAGTTGCAAAACGAATTTAGGGTTGGAAGCGCAACTATTAAAGGAGGAAGATGCCATTCAAATTGCACATCACTTTCGATTGCAGGAGCGAAGAAGGAGAGTGCGCGAACATCCAATCAGAGTAAGCAGGCGAGGAAGGTGATTGCGCAAGCGTTTAGGGCAAATCGCGTAGACTTGATGACAAAAGTGATGTCTAGAGCAACAGACGTTAGGTATGCGAACGAAAGACGAAAATTTGACGTCTAGGGCAACAAACGTCTAAGCGGTAGGGTTGACGACTACGACAGAAGGCATGACAGACGGCTAGGGCAGCATGCTTGAAGGCTAGAACAACAGACGTCAAGCAGCCATAGAGGATGCCTAGACAAGGACGGGAGACGTCTAGGGTGGAAGCCGTCAGGTCAGGTGATGAGGCAGAAAATTGCCTCATACAAAGACTACTTTTGATAACTTTTAAAACTATTTGGAACAACTTATGTTATGTTTTGATATTAATCTAGTGATAAAATGCATTATATGATAGTGTTTGCATGTTTAAATGTTAAAGTGCATGTATCCTGTTTTGACTATTTTTTCTGTGTTTTATAATCTGTTTCAACTGAATTATTTAGTAGATTTTGCATTTAATTGAAGATTGTAATACTAAGTTGCTGCTATGTATTTGGTTATGTGCTTATTTCATTAGCTTTCCCCACCGTCTAACTATTTCAAATGACCAAAAAGGTGCCAAAACTTGTTCAAAATAGTTTGACTGTGCAGAAACAGGAAATTGTCCATTCAAATTCCAGCCAGTTGTACATATACAACATGGCTTGGAATTGGTCCACTCCAGCTCGTGCAAAGGATGGAATAAGTCTTCTGGGAAATTATGGAGACTATTCACGCCATCACAACTATTTTCCTGTGCCTTTGGTGCATGAATTAACACAAACTCTGTTATCCTGCCTGATATTCCGGAGCAGCTCCGGAATGAACGCAGTAAGAACAGTTTTGGTCAAAAGCGCCTATAACAACAATAGAAGGGTGGTAAACGATGGTTGCAGCTGTTTAAGGGATACCCTTATTCTTTCCAACACCTGTCCCTCAACGCATGAAGCCCAGTAGAAGGAATGGATAAGGAATAACAGAACAAATCCCTGCATTCTGGGAAACAGTTCTGCAACAATTGTAGCAGACCTACATAGCAACACAAAATCCTATCAATATTGTAACCCATTAGTATAAATAAGATAGCTCCCATTTGGTTGAGCATATAGGAGCTAGAGGATAAATAATAGCAGAAGTTTAAGAGTTGTAGCATTATACTATAGCAGAACAATATTCTGCAGGTTTCCCCTACATTGTTGTTATGCTACTGCAGATTTAATAAAAGGTGCAGTTTCATTATTTATGTTGGCATTCTGAGTTTAGTGTGAAGCTTTGGTAGTTTAGGATAGGTACTTTCACCTTCTTCTAGTTCAGGAAGCAAGGGCCACTTCCAGGCCCGGGGAAGGATTAATTCTGCCAGAATTCTGCTCATTTCTTGCTACAGCAAATCAGCGAGAATCTGATAGCTTATTGCATGATTAAATGTTGAGTTAAATTGCATATAACATTTGGCAAATTAATGCATTGTAGTTAAGTCATCTAGAGTAGATTTTATAGCATAACACTTTCTATTTTAGCTTCAACATTTCCAGTTTGTATTTCCAGTTTGCATCAGAGAATTTCTTGTTATTTCAGTTTGTTCCAGTTTTGCAATATATGCTTATTAACTTTCACTGTGTTAAGATTTCATTTTAATTCCAATTCTGTCATTTTAAATTCTGCAGCAATAGTTCAGTTTTATTTTCAGCAACAGTGTGAATCTCTGCAATTTCATTTCTACAAGGATAATTAGCAGTTCGGTTTCAAAATTTTAGGAGTTAAAAAGGAGACATAAACACCCCCAAGCACTAACTATCCCATGAATAAATCCATGACCTGGATGAACTAATATTCATACTGTTTACCTCTTCTTTCGTATATAGCCTTGGACACCGCCCTGGATTGACAAACATAATGATTAAATGATGAAGAGTTGACGACACTCATCATTTTTGGCACCGTTGTTGGGGAAATTTTAGGTGTTGTTAGGAGAAGTATAGCAGTCCAGGAACTGTCCTATTACAGGTAACAGTTCTTGAAAACTGAATTCTAGTTCATACAGTGGATGAGCATGAATGCATAGGCCAAGAGACGAAAGAGGAAGGTTTATCAAAACTGGCTCTTTTCCACCAAGGCGTTCTTCACGATCAGGTGAAGATCTGCCTGTGTATGAACTTCCTAAAAGACTTAAAAGAGAATCATCTTCTTCATCAACTAAAATTTTAGGATCTTTGCAAGAAGAGCTCTTAGAGGCACTTGCTTCTAGACATACCCATAGGGTTGATCCATCTGAACCAGTTGAACAAGTCAAAACTGAGGAAGCACCTATGGCAGAACAAGGAGAACGTGATAGGGAAATTGTTGGTCATGATGCTGACAATCCTGTTAGAACTTTTGAATACCCTATTCATCTGAATCCTACTCATAATGCTCCTATGAAAACAATTTCACCCTCGGTATTGCCAATATTTAGGGGAATTGTTTCTGAAGATCCTGATCAGTTTCTGTTTGAATTCAAAGTTCTGTGTCAAACTTATGACTATGTCAATGACAACCAGAAACTGAAGTTATTTCCCTCTACACTCAAAGATGCAACCTTACGATGGTTTATGAGCCTTGAACCTGATTCAATCCGCACTTGGGATCAAATGGAAACTGCATTTTTGGATAAGTATCAGGAGTATTGTAGAGTGAGAAATAGGAAGGATGAGTTATTCCGGATTAGACAAGAAGAGGATGAAAACTTAGAGGATTATCTTGATAGATTTACCTTTATTCAAAAGAGATGTGGTCCTATGGAAACTGACTTATTAAAAACTATATTTCTGAGAGGTTTGCAGGATGATTCCAGAGAAGTATTGGATTTAATGGGAAAAGGAGATATAAACCAGCTTGAGATTAATGATATTGTAGAGTTATGCAAAAATTATTCCCGCACTAGGCAAAGAAGAAGGAAGTGAAATCTCGGTAATACTCGATATAAAATATTTGATGGAAGAAATGGCTAACATGAAAACCGATATTCTTGTACAATTAAATTCCGCATTAGGGGAAAGGAATGCAAAATCCAATTCTTCACCACCCCTAGCTATCTATTGTCCTAGATGCAGGAATAAGCATGCCCTACATGATTGTCCTTTGGATAGAACCTCTATCTCAACTATTTGTGGCATATGTTCAAAAGAGCATAACACTGATAAGTGCCATCTCCTGCCTCACCTTAAAAATGTTTTGCAAACCCAAACTAAAGAACTTAATGTTATTGGGCAGAGGCCAGGAGGTAACTTTTCACACTACCAGAATGTCCCTCGTATTCCTACAGGGTGGGGACAAAATCCTTGGAATATGCCTTGGGGATATTCAGAACCACCTCCACAACCCTGGAATCAATCTTGGTCAGCCCCTCAAGACTGGTCACATTCTAGTTGGAATCAACCATGGAATCTTGTTAATCCACCTTGGACACAGAATCAACAATCTGGGCAAATATGGGGGCCACAATACCCATCATATCAAGGGCAGCAGAGGTATCAAGGACAGACTCAAAACCTATTGCCAGCTCCTAATCAGAACTTTCAAGGAAGAATACAACCTCAACAAGCACAACCAGTTAAGCAACCTCCACTTCCAGCTCAGCCTGTGGCTAACCCAAATAATACCAGACAAGCAGCCCCTATTTATGGAGCTGAGTCTGAAGATTCTGTTGTAGTTCATGTACTTGACTATAGTAATATCCAGTTACATTCAGGGAAAGTTTTACCTGACCCTGCTCCACCCACCATTGAAGAGATTGATGGAAAGCAAGAATCTCCACATTCAGAACCAATGCAAACAAAAGAAAAAGAAGAAAAACTAGAAAAAATGCAAGAGAAAAAAGGAACCTTCTTTAGAAGTATTGCCATACCCCGAAAGGTTTAAAAATCTTACAACTATTCCTGAATTAGAATTAGTTACAGAACTTAAGAAAATGACAATTTCTCTTCCTTTGTTGCAAGCAATAAAGGATGTGCCCTTAATTAAGAAAACCATTCAGGAGTTGTGTATCAAGAAACCTGGTAGGAAGAAGAAAGCCTTTCCTAAAACTGTGCAAGTAGAAGGGAAGTTGGCTGACCTGCTATCTGGAAAACTAGTGCCTCCTAAGTATAGTGATCCAGGAAGTCCAATAGTCACAATTACTATTGGGTTAGTTCAAATTCCAAATGTACTAATTGATCTCGGAGCTGCAATCAATGTAATGACTAAGGAAACAATGCAAAAACTGCAGCTCAATAATCTCAGTCCTACCACCACAGTTTTGGAAATGGCAGATAGGTCAATTGCCAAGCCAGAAGGAATCCTAGAAGATATTGCCATTGAAGTCTCTTCCTGGGAGTATCCTATAGATTTCTTGGTGTTGCAGCCTAGAAATTCAGTTAGTGGTTATCCCATCATTCTAGGAAGACCTTGGCTTGCCACTACAACTGCTTTTATAGACTACAGGTCAAGGGAAATGACTATTTCAAATGGCATTGACCTTAAGAAGATTTCCCTGTATCCACCAGCCCAACCTTCAACCAAATTTTTTGGACAGATATGGTATCCTGAGTCTGATGAAGAACAGGGAGAAACTATTGCCACTTTAGCCACAGTAGTAGTGAAGGAACACATTGAGGAAATCAACTCACCAGAAAGAGAAATTTTTGAAGATGAGACTGTCCTAGTTGAAACATTACAAGAGGAAGGACTTAAAGATGATCAAATCATTGTTCATCGCTTGCTGTGGAAGGATGAAGACCATACCTCAGAACATCTGTTACCTATTCCCATACAGGAAAGTTCTTTCACACTGCCACATGGATGGCATCATCATCTTCTTACCTCTTTCACATGTCCTATGCATGGAATGATTCCATCTGGCATCACTTATGAAATAGAATCCAGAGTATTTCATACTCTACAGCCACACCACTGTCCATTAAATTCTTTAATCAACAGATATGAATTAGTTAATTCTGTTTATCTAGGGATTAAACAAATTGAGATACAACCAGGAAAAGTGCTAAATATTAATAGTTGGCTGACTAATGAACAGGAAGCCAAATTATTTGTTGTTTTACAGAAACATGTTCAAGCTTTTTCCTGGAACTATAAGGACATGGCTGGCATTCACCCTGAGGTGTGCACACATAGGATATACACTGAAGATGTCAAACCAATGAGACAACCTCAGAGATGCCTGAATCCTGCTCTAAAAGACATTGTTAAAGAAGAAATTGAAAAACTTTTAGAGGTAGGATTCATCTACCCAATTTCAGACAGTAAGTGGGTTTCTCCATTGGTCATTGTTCCAAAGAAAAATGGGAAAATGAGAGTGTGTGTGGATTACAGAGAGTTAAACAAAGTGACACATAAAGACCATTTTCCATTACCATTTATAGACCAAGTGTTAGATACCCTTGTTGGTAAGAAATTTTTCTATTTTCTTGATGGTTTTAGTGGTTATAATCAGATCCAGGTTGCACCAGAGGACCAGGAGAAGACTACTTTCACATGCCCTTGGGGAACATTTGCTTACAAAGTGTTACCCTTTGGTTTATGTAATGCTCCAACAACATTTCAAAGAGCTGTTTTGGCCATATTCTCTGATTTGACAAATGAGAGTGTAGAGATTTACATGGATGATTTCACAGTATTTGGGGATAGTTTTGAATATACTTTGGAACAACTTGAAAAAGTTTTAATACGTTGTGAAACATACCATTTGTCTCTTAATCCTGAGAAATGCTTCTTAATGATGGAGGAAGGGATTGTCCTTGGTCATCATATCTCCTCTTATGGGATCAAGGTTGATCCTAAAAAGGTGGAAGTCATCAAAAACCTTCCCCCTCCAAAAACTCAAACTGATGTAAGGAGTTTCTTAGGACACATTGGTTTCTACCACAGATTTATTGCCAATTTTAGTACCATAGCCAATCCAATGTTTGCATTACTAATGAAAGATTCTGAATTTACTTGGTCTACTGAGTGTCAAAAGTCTTTTGATGAATTGAAAGAAAAATTAACAACTCCCCTGTATTGAGAGGACCTAATTGGGAATTGCCCTTCCATATTCAAACTGATGCTTCCAATATTGCTATTGGAGCTGCATTAGGATAAATTGACAATGGGGAGCATTATGCCATTTATTATATCAGTAAAAACTTGATAGGGGCTGAAAAGAACTACACTACCACTGAGAAGGAGTTCTTAGTTGTAGTATATGCTATCAATAAGTTTCGACACTATATCATAGGATATCAGGTATTCATTCATACAGATCATGCTGCCATTAAATACCTGATGAATAAACCTCTGGTTAGTGCAAGAATTATTCATTGGTTAATATTGTTGCAGGAATTTGATATCACTATAGTCAATAAACCAGGGAAAGCTAATGTCGTTGCAGATTTTCTGTCAAGATTGCCAAATGCAGATACAGGAGAGTTGGTTGAAGATGCATTTCCTGATGAGAAACTATTCACTATTTCTGTGCAGTCTCCATGGTTTGTAGATATAGCTAATTACTTGGCTACAGGAAAAATTCCTCTTCACTTTACTCCTAAACAAAAGAAACAGTTAATCAAGCAAAGTTCTTCTTTCAAGTGGATAGGAGGTTTACTTTTTAAATGCAGTCCTGACCATGTTTTGCATAGGTGTGTCCGCAAGGATGAAGTATATGATATCCTACGAGCATGTCATGATGAACCTTCAGGAGGACACTATTCAATCAAGAGTACAATTCGGAAGATCTTGGGTACTGGTTATTACTGGCCATCTTTGCATAAAGATGTGAAAAATTATGTTAGACATTGTGATGCATGCCAAAGGATGGGAAAACCTACTTTCACTAGTGAAATGCCATTACAACCTCAAATAAGAACAGAACCATTTGAGAGGTGGGGGCTAGATTTTGTAGGACCCATTGACCCTCCTTCCCAAGGGAAAGTGCATATCTTGGTATGTACTGACTATGTAACCAAATGGGTAGAATCCCATGCTTTTAAGCATGCTCGAGAAGAGAAAGTCGTTGATTTCTTGTATTCATAGATTTTCCTACGTTTTGGAGCCCCACAGTCCATCACCACAGATCAAGGACCTCAGTTTACCTCAAGACTTATTGAAGCTTTCACTCAACTATATGAAATCAAGCATAGGAAATCCTCACCGTATCATCCACAAGCCAATGGTCAGGTTGAAGTAACAAATAGGGAATTAGAGAGGATTTTAACCAAAACCATAGCTTCACATAGGAGAAATTGGTTGGACAAACTACCTGAAGCAATTTGGGCTTACAACACTACTTGGAAATCCACCACTGGATTTACGCCATATGAATTGGTTTATGGAAAAAAACCTCTTTTGCCTATTGAATTTGAGTTATTGACTCTTCGAACTGCTTTGGATGTAGGTATTGATTTGTCACAGGCACAAATGGACCGAATTCTGCAGCTCAATGCATTGGATGAGCTACGGAGGGATGCATTGCACCAGACTGAGATGATCCAAGCACAACAAAAATTGTGGCATGACAGTCACATTCAACAAAGGAAATTTCAGTAGGGCGATTGGGCTTTGTTGTTTGACTCACGATATGAAGACTATCCTGGAAAGTTGCAGACTCGGTGGCTCAGACCATATCAGGTTGAGGAAGTGTTTGCAAATGGAGTTGTACGCCTTTCACCTATTGATGATTCAAGAAGAAAGTTGGTGGTTAACGGACATCGTCTTCGAGTATATCACAAACCGCTAACCAAGGAGGAGTTTCTCAAGCAAGTGGGAAACTTGGATGTACTCATGTTGGAGGAAATCACTTCGTCCAAGATGAACTCAGTAAAGTGACATGAAAAGTAAAAAAACTAAAAAAATAATAAAAAAATGAAAAAAAAATGAAAAAAAAACAAATAATTCAGAATGTGAAAACCTCTTTGAGGCGCTTCTGAATTGGGCTTACATGAAAACCGGTTTTCCCGGTATGTTTGCCTTGTGGGCCCACCATTTGAACTCACCATCGTTGTTCCATTGTTTCTCACCACTGTTTCATTGTTTTCCAGATTGCACCTTATTACATTCAGTAGAGGAGTCAATTGAGAATCAACAGAAACAACATCTGTATAAAATGTAGATAAAATGGTTATCTCAGGTATGTGCCTTTTTCATTTTAACATTGTAGATATTTATTGTGTAGTGTATGGTATCCCTAGTTAGTATACATGGCATACATAAGATCTGGTTCCAGAAAGTTATCAAGATAGTCTAAAGGAAGAAAAGGCTCTTCAATTGCTTTTGAGTGATAATGCTCCAGAATAAACTTGCTGCACATAATAGTTTCAGAATGAGGAAGCTTTGGAATTAGCTTCGAAATAAATAAGGGTCTGTGCTCTGGAATGAGCTATATGGTAAAACCCATTGGAATGAATTAACGATAGGTTAATTCATTAATCTCTAAAATCATACGATTGAAAAGTCAAATAGGGGACACATGGATTCCTAAGTCTTTGCACCAATTGGGTTGGAAATATCACTTGGGGCGCAGATTTCAAATACGAGTTTCAAGGCAACACGAAGTTTTGGGGAGGACATGGAGTTTCAAAAATTACAGCATGTGACCATATGGCACATGATTCAACAACTGTTTTAAAGGGGAAACTTCCGTAAAATGAAATTATACCATGTCACTCTCGACAGCTGTAATTAAATGGTGACATGAAGTAAATTCAGATTGATGATGGCTTCTGCATGTAATGACTTACCGCCACGTGCCCAGTTCACGTTCCCTGGCACGTTTTGAAGTCATTCTTGCGCTGCACCTATTTACTTCTCACCCTCGAGCATAGCCCTCGATAGACCTAAGCATTTCCAAACCGAAAACAAACCTGTTGTTGGAATTTTATAGGCCTGAGATACTCAGAACACAGAGAATTGACAATGGGAGGACAAAAAAATAAAATTGAGCCAAACAATATAGAGTATTTGCAGAAATATGAGGAGTCCATGCGAATTTTTACAAAGGAGGATTTCTGCCCTTTTTGCGCAAGTTCGATGGGCATTCAGAGGGATTGGCCACTGAGTTTGCACACACCTTTCACAACAATCAAATTCACATCAGCGGCATGACAATCCAGGTAAGCCCCAAAATTCTCAGTCAAGTTACTGAAATGCCATTGCATGGGGTTCAAATTGGGAAATCTGGCAAGAATACTTTAATTGAACTAGTAAACCAGTTCAGGGGAGATGAGGATAGGCCCACTGAGTTTGTATTGAGTAATAATATCTGCAAGGGGGTCAAAAGAACAAGTTTACAGCCTCCTTGGGATGAAGTTGCAGTATGGGTCATTAGGTTTTTGACCTGCGATGGGCAATTCCCTGTCCTGTCTGGACATCACATGAGAATTCTGACCCATCTTCGCCATGGCAACTCAAACCCTGAGCTTAGGGTAAACCTTCCTCTGTATTTATATCGAGAGCTGGTAAAAATGGCCAAAAAGTACCAAGCAGGGAAGAGGGTCTCCCAAACACCATGGCCTAATCAAGATTATATGTAGGCATCACTTCGGGGAAACCCTAGAAGCTTTGATAGGTTTTTTCGTGCATGGAATGAGTTGATTGAGGAAGAGGCAGTTGAAAGCCCTGGATCTGAAGAAGAGGTAGAGGTTGAAGGACCTGAATCTAAAGCAGAAATAGAAATTGAAAGTTCTGAACATGAAATTGAAACTGAATCCTCTAAAAAAGAAATTCCCTCCTCACCACAGGGACCTCCATCCTCCAGGACGAGGAAGCAAAGAGAGAAACAATCTAAGATTGATCCTGTAGGAAAGAGGAGGAAGGTTACATTTTCTAAAAATGTAACTATTTTTCCCACTCAGTCCACTGAGCAATTTGGAAGTTCAAGCAGGGAAGGGCAGATGGAGAAGGGAACACCTGAAGCAGACCCTGCCCTAGGATTGACAAGCTCTGTTTCACAATATAAAAATAAATGAAAGCAATCAGCTTCGAGATTGAGAAGGTCTTCAAGACTTCAGAAATCCACCAACATAGATAATGTGGAAAAGGAAGAAAGAACTGCACATGTTGATTTATCTGGAATAGATACCCTGCAGGTGAAAGAAACTATGGAGGAAGTTGAAGATATAAGTGCCAAGGGCACGGATAGTGCAACAGATATGGCTATGCCTACAATATCCCTCAATTACTCATCAGAATCAGAAGACAGAACCATAACAGAGGAAGCAGGGGGACACACCACTATTGCAGAAATGCCTGCACCACTTGTAGATTATCCTGATTCTGAGGAAGAATCTGTAGCAGCTGAAGAATGGGAGGACGATTTAAGCACAAGAGAATGAAATGGATATAAAGACTCAATTACTTGCTGCCAAGAGTGTCATTAAGACACAAACAGGTTGGATTGAAAAGAATGAGACCTCCCTGAAAGAAAAAGATGATCTCATTGCTAAATTATGGCAGGAGATAGAAGTGGTGAAGGCCAAACTGACAATTCTGGAGCAACAACCCCCTCAGTATGACTCTAGAGATGAATTAGCCAATATTCTGTTGAACTTGGTTGGTGATGCAGCCTTATCTGAGAGGAACTCACCAATTAGGGCAGCAATTGTAGAGGAAGAAGTTGCACAAGCACCACAATAGATTGAAGATAGAACAAAGGATGAGGAACCAGGAGCACTTGTACAAATTTTTGAAGGCCTACAACAATAGGATGAACAAATAACACATGTGGATGTAGAGATAGTAGTGCAGGAAGAGGTAAGGCCACAGTCCATTCAAGATCCTATTAATTTGCTTTTACCTAAAGTAGAAATGATAGAAACTGGGATGCAAACAGAATCACCTACAGTTGAAAAGGTAGACATAGGCATACAGGTTAATATCATTTCCCAAATGCAACCCATTATTAGACCTCCTGACACAGTCACGTTAACAAGATATAATGAAGATATGGCCTATTGGATGAAGAAGTGTCACCAAATGGAGGGTAAGGTCTCATCTCTGCAGGTCTTGACAAAAGAATTAGAAGATAAAAATTCAAAAATTGATAAATTGAAAAAATAGGTGCAAGAGGTATGCCAAATTGCAGAGTGTATGATACAATGTAGGAGGCCAGCTAGGTTCTATAGTTTAATGTTAAAGGAAAGATACCTTCGTTGGCAGACAATGAGGATCACTTCTGGTCTCCCCCACAAATTGGAAACTCCTGGAGAATTTCTAGAGGCTTTTTGGCAGAGCTCTGTAGAACACCAGAATTTGTTGTGTGAACTATTCTTGCATAATTTCTTCTTGCCAACTGAAGTGATCTTCCTTCCCCACATATTTATTGGTGATATTCAGATTAGGTCTTTCCTATCCACATTGCAGAATCAAGTTTATTGGGAACAGGAGAAGAAAGCCAACAAAGCAATGGAGTTACAGGCAGTATTGCTCATCAGACCGGTTCACCTTAACCATAGGACCTCCACCAATGAGCACTACACTTTGATGAGAGATGACAGGGTAAGATAGATGTATCTGGGTAATCTTCAAAAGTGCATAGCTGATTTCCAAACTTTCTGTGCAACATCCTTTGTTGATGCTTTATCAACTTGCAAAAGCAGATGGGGAGAACTACCTATATCACTGCAGAAGCGAGAACCCATCTCGCCAAATAACCTGATGTGGTCAAGAAGAAGGGCAGAATGTGTAATCCAGACCATATTTGAGGTAAAGGAATAGTGGATTGGCCTCAGGTACAGGAATCCAACAATCATCACCCCTGTCCCATATTTCTTTGATAACGACCCGTAATCTGATGATCAATTCCAAGAATGGCTTAGGGACATCAAAGAACACAGAGGATATTACAATATTGGGGGAAGACTGTGGAAATATGATGAACGTTATCTTGACATAGATCTTTGTGTTGTTGTGGTAGAACATAATGCATGAGGACATGCATTATAATAGGTTGGGGGGAAATGATGAGGCAAAAAATTGCCTCATACAAAGACTACTTTTGATAACTTTTAAAACTATTTGGAACAACTTATGTTATGTTTTGATATTAATCTAGTGATAAAATGCATTATATGATAGTGTTTGCATGTTTAAATGTTAAAGTGCATGTATCCTATTTTGACTATTTTTTTGTGTTTTATAATCTGTTTCAGCTGAATTATTTAGTAGATTTTGCATTTAATTGAAGATTGTAATACTAATTTGCTGCTATGTATTTGGTTCTATGCTTATTTCATTAGCTTTCCCCACCATCTAACTATTTCAAATGACCAAAAAGGTGCCAAAACTTGTTCAAAATAGTTTGACTATGCAGAAACAGGAAATTGTCCATTCAAATTCCAGCCAGTTGTACATATACAACATGGCTTGGAATTGGTCCACTCCAGCTCATGCAAAGGATGGAATAAGTCTTCTGGGAAATTATGGAGACTATTCACGTCATCACAACTATTTTCCTGCGCCTTTGGTGCATGAATTAACACAAACTCTGTTATCCTGCTTGATATTTCGGAGCAGCTCCGGAATGAACGCAATAAGAACAGTTTTGGTCAAAAGCGCCTATAATAGCAATAGAAGGGTGGTAAATGGTGGTTGCAACTATTTAAGGGATACCCTTATTCTTTCCAACACATGTCCCTCAATGCATGAAGCCCAACAGAAGGAATGGATAAGGAATAACAGAACAAATCCCTACATTCTGGGAAATAGTTTTGCAACAGTTGTAGTAGCCCTACATAGCAACACAAAATCCTATCAATATTGTAACCCATTAGTATAAATAAGATAGCTCCCATTTGGTTGAGCATATAGGAGCTAGAGGATAAATAATAGCAGAATTTTAAGAGTTGTAGCATTATACTGTAGCAGAACAAGATTCGTAGGTTTCCCTACACTCGTTGTTATGCTACCGTGGATTTAATAAAAGGTGCAGTTTCATTATTTATGTTGGCATTCTGAGTTTAGTGTGAAGCTTTGGTAGTTTAGGATAGGTACTTTCACCTTCTTCTGGTTCAGGAAGCAAGGGCCACTTCCAGGCCCAGGGGAAGGATTAATTCTGCCAGAATTCTGCTCATTTCTTGTTGCAGCAAATCAGTAGGAATCTGACAGCTTATTGCATGATTAAATGTTGAGTTAAATTGCATATAACATTTGGAAAATTAATGCATTGTAGTTAAGTCATCTAGAGTAGATTTTATAGCATAACACTTTCTGTTTTAGCTTCAGCATTTCCAGTCCATATTTCCAGTTTGCATCAGAGAATTTCTTGTTATTTTAGTTTGTTCCAGTTTTGCAATATATGCTTATTAACTTTTACTGTGTTAAGATTTCATTTTGTCTTCTCCTTAGGGGTCTTGTTCCATTTTTTCTTTTAATTTTTTCATTTCCAATTCTATCATTTTAAATTCTACAACAATAGTTCAGTTTTCTTTTCAGCAATAGTGTGAATCTCTGCAATTTCATTTCTACAAGGATAATTAGCAGTTCAGTTTCAGTTTTTAGGAGTTAAAAAGGAGACACAAACACCCCCAAGCACTAATTGTCCCATGAATAAAGCCATGACCTGGATGAACTAATATTCAGACTGTTTACCTCTACTTTCGTATATAGCCTTGGACACCACCCTGGATTGACAAACATAATGATTAAATGATGAAGAGTTGACGACACTCATCATCAGGAGTTGTAGAAGACTGAAGGGAACAATGGCATACTAGAGATCTAGAAAAAATTCAATCCGGTCAGAACTCGAACCTGAGTCGGTAGTGGCGAAAATACTGAGGTATCAACAGGAGCATGGGATGAGAGTAGTTGACATCTGCCAATGGCTGATGACTAGCCTACCCGACGACTGCACCACCCTATGGATGCACCACCTGATGGCTATCCCACTCGGCAACTGCACCACCTGATGGCTAGCCCACCCGATGGCTGCACCACCTGATGGCTAGCCCACTTGATGGCTAGCCCACTTGACGGCTGCAGCACCTGACAGCTAACAGTCCCTGACGGCTGGCTGCACTTGACAGATGCAACACCTGACAGCTGGTTTCACTTGACGACTACAGGACCCGACGTCTAGCAGATCCGATGGCTAGCAGGACCTGAGGGCTAGCAGGACTTGACAGGAGGCAGATTGAACGAGGAAGACGTCTCAGGCAGAACCCGACAAATCAGCAAAAGGAAGCAATAAGGAGGAAAAGTAATGCAGATGGCACACCAAAATTTAGGAAAAACTCTAGTCCGCAGTGAGCTCGAACCTGAATCTGTAGTAGCCAAGAGGTTACAACACCAGCAGGAAATTGAAATGAAGGGACAAATCAAGAGTCCATAAGGAGGACAAGTTTGGAATAGAAGGGAAGCAGCAGAAGTGGCAACCCGCAAGAACAAGGAGATGCATCAAAGCGGCAAGGCACCCATACCGTTGGAGGAGATCACTTGGGTATGCCCAATAGGAGAATATTGCTGCCAATGGTAGGCAGAGACACCAGCTGACCGCCCAGTACAAACAAAGTTGAAATAGGCGGGAGTACACTTCATCCTATAGGCTCCTCATTTTGAAAGGGAAATTTTCAAGGAATACATGTTGCAAATGGTGGAGACATACGACGCAAGAAGACATAGCAATATTGTGGAAGTAGAGGGTATTGCAATGGTAATTGATTTTTCTCTCGGAGTTTTTTAGTGTACTTTTGGACTTCCCAAGAAGGGTAAGCTGGTGTTGAATGAGAGAGTAGATCTGAAGAAGACACCAAAACTAATTATGAACGTCACCACCCTGAAGAGGGAAGAGGTAGAGGCTATGCTGAGCACCCATGGTGGAAGAGGAATTAAGCAGGTACAACTTCGGAATAAAGGACTGGAGGTGATCATGAATGTCATTATGTCAAGGTTGTTAGGAGAGCAACGAAGTACAAACTTTCCCATATGGATGATTTCGTATCTGCAAGGGATAGCACAGGGTATACAGTATGATTGGGCGACATATTTGTCAACACGCATACAGGCTTTCCTGATGAGAACGACAAAGAATTTTTCTATGAATTTTCATGCCATTGGGTTGCTCTTGGATGCGGCAGGAAGAGCAGAAGTCCCAATCCCGAGATTTTATTTCCTGAAAAATTTACCGGATCTAGCACCATCTATCTGCAGATGGATGGAGGCCCAACCAGTAAGGAAGACGACGTCGATAAATAAGGTTCGGGTCAAACAGATTTCCCACAAACCACCTCAGGAGAAGCTGGTGGTTGCACTAGAAGGGGAGGATAAGGGAGTAGCACAAGCTCGGGAAAAAGAAGTGCAAAAATAGGAGTCTCAATCTCCAGAATATCCCAGACGAAAGAAGAAGGGGCGATTTGATGTGCCACCCCAAGCTTTCTCACAGGAAGCACTACAGAAAACAACAGAGAATTTGGAGGCAGTTCATGCTTAGGAGCAACATCAGTCAGCATAGGATGAAGTGGATTTTACCATACCTCCAAATCTTCATGATCAAACAGCCGAAACCATTTCGGCTGCACGGTTTGGACCTACTGAGTTTCTGGCAGAGGCTGAACAATTAAACCGCACAGGATTGCCAGATTTGAGTGAAATACCATTGGCGAGACCGACTTCACTAGCAGCTACCTTGATGGGCACATTTTCAATTGATGATATGTTTGCCGCAGTAGCTAGGGAATTAGCCACCATTGGTAATACAGAAACAAGCAGTAACCCCAGGGTAGAGGAGGGCCTACCACCAGTTACAAAACAGTTGACACATGGGGCAGAAAAGCCTATTTTGGAGGAAATCATAGTGTCTAGAAATCAACCCCTAGAAATAATAGATTTGGAAAAGATGGAGGAACAGGAAGGGCGGAACATCCAGAGTCCAGTGCAGTCTGGAGCAATAGACAAGCCACCTGTTCACCAAGTAGAAAAAGGGAAGGGAATTCCATAGGAGGAGGAACAAAAAAGTACTTAGTCCTAGGAATTCCTTGTCCGAGTACCCAATTTCTTGGATCCCTCGAATAACATGGATGAGCAAGCGGAAAAATGTTTTGAGAAGTTGGAAAAAGTGGCAAGGCATGGTAGAGGAGGAAATAGATCAGCTGGTTAAGTGGGTAGCACAGGGTCCGTGGCGGAAGGAGATCTCTAGTATTTATGCAAAACAGCCATGGTCACTACCCACTACCTACTTACAAACAATGGAAGGCATTGAAAAGCTGCTAGAAAAGATACCAAGCCTCTACCTAGAGACAGAGCAGGTATACGTTTGTGGCCACGGTAAAAATCCTCCTCAGCATTCAGTGGAACATGGCACTCAGGTGGAAGTGGTGCTAGAATTACTGCCATTGTACACGCAGCTGAATTTCCTTGCACACTTGTTGACTTGGTTGGGAGAAGGAATCAAGCATGTGGATTCAGCAAAAGAGGCCATGGAACAAGAATCTACGGAAGCCTTGAAAAGGAAGGATCAGCTCTCAGCCAAAGGAATGGAACGAATGGAGAGAGTTACAGAAGAACTGCGGGAGTTGGGACGAACTATGGAAAAACTGAAAGCTGAATTGGAGGAAAAGGACCAGCAACTATCTGAATCAGCAGCAGAAATAGCCCAACTAAAAAGTGCGAAGGAGCTTCTTATTAAGCAAGAAGAATCATTTTAAGCCAATAGGAGCCAGCAATAACATGCTTGGGCTCAGGAAAGAGAGAACTGGAAAAAAGAAAAAGCAACCTTGCAAGAACTGCGGCTGGAAAAACAAAAAAAGGGTACAACAGTTGCACCAATATCGGAACAACGGTTGAAGGATATGTTTTGAAGCGGAGAAACAGAGCTGTTGTTCAGCCTGAAGCAGACTGAATACCGGGCCAATGCCTTAGGAGTGGAATGGGCCAAGTACTACAACTATTCTAAGAGGCTCAAGGATGAACGAGATCATTATCGAGAACAACTCCAGGACTACACGAAGGCATTGCAGGCTGCTAATCCACTGAGCTCAACACCCACGGAGGCTGAAACTCTTGTAGCAGAATGGAGAAAGTCGCTGAGGACATCGACTTCTTCGAAGGGGATGATAGATGTAGACAGCAGTTCTAAACCCTAGGACTGGCTAGAACATCGTGTCCATCAATTTTGAATTGTACATAGCAATTTTGGTATGTTAATGTTTTGATCTGATTGGAAAAACAACCAATGAAATGAAGGCTGAAATGTAAACGCATTTGGCATAACAGGACAAAAACAACCGTCATTGTTATTGTTTTGATTAAAGATGTAGACGCCTAGTTAGACGTCTAAGGGTAGACGTCAAGTAGTTAGACGTCTTAAGCAAAAATTAGTTAACAGATGGTTGGGGTGGTTTTAGGAAGTGGTTGGGGAACTACTTTGCCCCTCCTATTTAAGCCCCCCTTTCAAACATTGTATGATCGATCATTCTACCATAATGCCAATGTTGTTATGTTGTTTACGTATTCTGTGTGTATGGTGATCTTGTGGTTGTGCTATTGAGTACAGGTTGTGATGCATTAATGGATGAGTTGCAGGTTGTGTTGTACTAACTTACATTGCAGGTTTTTCCCCTTGAGGAGTGTTGAAGACCAGTTGCTGCAGCAAGGAACATAAGTGTGATGTTATTGCAGGTTTATGGAAGGAAGATGGAGGCAGTCCTAGACGTCTAGCCCCTGACGTCTGGTAGCCGTCAGACGGCTAGCCGTCCAACCTGGAACTTGATGTCTAGTTTGACCCTTGCGACGTCTAAGGACCTGACGTCCAGTATTAACCCTTGTGCCTTCTAGAGCCTTGATGACTAGTTCTGTTGTGGCGGGAAGCACCCTGACGTCTATTCCTACAGCTGTGATGTCTAGACTTGTGACGTCTAGGCTTATCCACCTGACATCTAGGCCCCTGACATCTAAACCTGGACGTCTACCTGCATTTTTGGATAACTAACCTTGTAGCCTATATACCCATTGCTGATAGCCTAAAACTATCTTGTCATCACCCCATCCCGGGAATGTACTCACCCCTATCTACACAGGATTGGATGTATCTTGTAGAGTATGTTCCAGAAGAGAGACTTCAACTTCTTCAAGTATGGTTCAACTAGCACTTGGAGATGTCATACAAGTAGAATAGAAGAAGTTGAACCTGACATTGCCAAAAAAATGCAAGTTGAATGCCATTCAAGCTAGTGCCATTCAGGCACCTTGTTGTTTAAGCAAGTTGGCATTCAAGATATTTGTCGTTCAAGCACCTTGTCATTCAAGTGCTTGTTTTTCAAGCACTTGTTGATTTCCATATGAGTGGAGATTGATGTCATTCAAGTACAGAAGTTTTAGTAGAACTGCATTGACTGCAGTCTTGTTTGGCCTCTAATCTGTCATCTTGTTCCTCCATCATTGGAATACTTACCACCGTGCTACAAATGACTCCTTCAAGAGAAGAAATTGATCACGTAGGAAGAAGTACAACTGGAATCAATAGAACAATTGGCGGCATAGGTACTAAGTACAATGGTGGAGGTGAAGGTATCAAGTTTAGGTAGTGACATATTGGAGCTTTATGCAAAGGTAATAGAGATGACATAGATGAGAAGAGTTGTGGATTTACGATGCCAACATGAAGAAGTCAAGATCAAAAGGGATCAATTAATTGATCCAGTTGTGTTGATGATCGAAGATGGAAAGAAGCTAGCGCTAATTCACATGGAATTGTTGAATCATAAGCTGACTCAAGTGATCATGGATGGAGGGTCAAGTGTGAACGTGCTTCTAGAGAAGACTTGGAGGGACCTTGGAGCACCATTTTTGTGGTCTCCAAATTTATGATTGTATGGTGTATATTAGTATGGAATTGAAATGAAGGGAGTCTTGACGACTCAAAAAGTGGTGATTGCTAACCAAAAAATTCTCATGGGCTTTTTAGTGAGCACTATGCAGAAACCGACATTTTTTGCATTGTCGGGACGAGGATGGCTATGCATGGCAAAAGCCAATAATAATTGGGAGAAGGATTTCTTGGCATTTAAGAAGGGACAACACAAATACATGATAAATTTGAAGAATTAGTTCGTGAGTGAGGATATTGCAATGACAGTTGACTTGGGATGCTCATCGTCAAAAGAGGATAGTGAACATGAACCAAATGAGGAAGGTGTGCTGAAACTTGAAGAATGTTTAGAGGATGCTGAACACTCGGATAGAGGACTTCTCCATTGGTAGATGGAAGATTATGAATTTTTTCTACCAAATTGTCTATGCATCCATGCAGAGGATGAAGAGGACCACAATGACCAAAGGAAGAGAGTGTACAAGGTCAGTGAAAGTAGCAAGAGAGACAAATCTGCACCTAAGGAGGAAAACATAAGCAGACAGGAAGTGGATGCACAATTAAACATGCAAGTGGACATGCATAGATGAGACGTGCAAGAGTTTGTGCGTGTAGGATGGCGAATTGATTTTTGCATTTAGTTTTGTTATTTGTGTTATTTTGTAGTTGTACGAAAAGTGTTTGATGAAATGTGCATACATATATTTAATAATGTTATAAAGTGGAAATGTCATAATGTAATAATGTGATATGTAATGTGAAATATTAACATGTATGGGCAAGGCATAAAGCAACTTATGAAATGTAAATGTAAGTCAAATAAAAGTGAAATGTAATTTGGGAGAATGATGAGTTGTCAGGTAGTTGGAGGGTGCAACTACTCTCTAATTGTATAAATAACAGACCCTTCATTCATTCATTCAAGAATTAGCATGATGTGAGTGTATATTATGCCGTATAGTTGTTCACCAATGTGATAGGTTGTGGACATTGTTGACCCAAGGTGTGTCTGGTATGAAGGATATTTTGCACAGGGTTGCAGATTGTATGCAATTGCCATACAAATTGTTGTTAATATAAAATCTACTTATATCATTTATTTGTTGTTGTCATTGTATGTTGGTTCGTGTATGGTCATTATTAATTGCCACAGATCTGTAGATTTATATAAGTAGAAATGGAATTTAGTTTTAGTATGTTAAATTTCATTTCTACAGTGCGCAAAGAGTTGCGTGATGGTTAGCAGCTGTGAGTTGCATGTCGATGGTGGTGGAGGTGCTCAATGGTCAAAGGGAAAGGAGTCCAACATCCGTGCAATGGAAGATGGTGGAGCCAACAATGCGTGAGACAGGAGTTTGGCATGTAATGTCCCCTTTCTAGACAATCAATGTTCAGTGGTGATTTAGCCTATTCCTGGGTTCCCATAGGCTAAATAGGGATGTTTGGGAACCCTAAGTGGGTTGTTACTATTGGCCACGGATCCGCCACCTGGGAAGGACTTGGTGTATCAATGCGCCCTAGACCCGCAGACCAACATTGAAAGGACAGGAGGAAGGGATGCCCCCCATGCTGATCTTCGGTGGAGGCCGGCTCCTTTCCTAACCTACTTGGGGATTTTTAGATAAAGGTGTAGGAAAGAGATTAAAAAAAGGTAAAGGGAACTGGAAAGAGATTGAAAAATATAAGGTAACAGGAAAGATATGTAAATATCATGCGTCTCGGGTGGGGGGAGAACAAGCAGCACGATCGCAAATTTGCATCCGAACCAACAGCAATTAAAACAAAGCATGTAACAAAAATTGCAGTTGTTATTCTATCCTATGTATCCTTCTGTTTAGTATTCCAGTTCCAAATAATCACCAATGCCCAAATCCAGAATTCAGAATTCAGACAGACAGAAATGTAAATGGACATGAAGCATAAATACTAGCAGAAAGCAGCATAAAAGACAGAAAAAAGAAGCAGAGCCAAGGATGCTTTGAATTAATTAGAAGGTGGTTCATCACAGAAGAGTCCTCTAGCAATATGTCCCCCCTCCACCCTTGTACAATGAAATGAGACTGCTATTTATAGCGCAATTTTCCCCCCGATTACATTTTGGGCACAGAATCCCAGACCTGACAAAAGCTGCAAAAGCTGACAAAAGCGGCAAAAGCGGCTGATGTTTGACCTATGCGGGCAAGGAATGTACTTGCAGCAAGGTCCACCTGAAAACGTGGCAGCTCCGTGGAAATCCGGTAGGTGGGAAGTTGAGTCAGTTTGAATGGGGGCAAATGCGGTACAATCTGTCAGTTCACGCTCATCCACCTTGTACCCTGGTGGCACACCTTCTGTTACATCCAGACTCTTATCCCAAGACCGGACACCTGTCAGTATCTAATGGAGGGGGGAAGAACCGATCTTAGAAGCTCAGCCTTTGTATTTTTATCCCGCCCGACTGCACACAAAACTGGAGTGCAGCCGGACGGTGCAGGGTGAAGACAACGCAGTTGGGCGGGCCTTCATGCCTTAGAATCTTTTCAACAGCCTTTCCTGTCTTTCCGCCCTATTGCGCACAAATTGATGAGCGTAGTCGGGTGGGGCCCGACACTTAGAATATTTCAGCAGCATTTTCTTGTCTTTTAGCCCTATTGCGCACAAATTGATGAGCGCAGTCGGGCAGGGCAGCGCAGTCGGGCGAGGCCCGACACTTAGAATATTTTAGCAGCATTTTCCTGTATTTCCGTCCTATTGCACACAAATTGATGAGCGCAGCCGGGCAGGCCCAACACTTAGAATATTTCAGCAGCATTTTCCTGTCTTTCCGCCCTATTGCGCACAAATTGATGAGCGCAGTCGGGCGGGGCAGCACAGTCGGGCAGGCCCAACACTTAAGTCAATTTTCTGGCCCGAAATTGAGCTTCTTGGTCCTGCTTCCCGGGGCCATAACTTTTTATCCACTAACCCGATCGCCTATTATAATATATCGTCGGAAAGCTAGAGAAAATATCTGCAATAATAAAATATCCAAATCTTATTTCATCCATTTTATCACCCCCGATTATGGCCCGCAAAAACCTAACACCTCCACATGCTCCTTGCCGCTTTAAAGCTCCATACTTTTTTTTGAAAAAATTTAAAAAAACTTGTATTAAAACAAAGATCAGTTACAAATGGGAGTAGACACATCCCAGTCGAGAACAAAGAGAGCACATGAATACAAGGCGTGAAAACGCGACATGTCGCGATATCGCAACAGCAAGCCATCCTTGACCGCGCCAAAGGAACAAGTCGCGAAATCGCGACAGCCTGTCCCCATGGCGCCTAATAATCAAAAGTGTCGCGATATCGCGACGAGTTATCCTCTTGGTTCCCAATCACCAAAAGTGTCATGATATCGCGATGTCTTTTCCTCATGGCGCCTATTCTCCAGAAGTGTCACTAAATCGCGACGAGTTTACCACTTGGCGCCCATTCTTCAAAAATTTCGCGATATCGCGACGAGTTTTCCCCTTGGCGCCCATTCTTCAAAAGTGTCGCGATATCGCGACAACTTATCCCCATGGCGCCTACTCTCCAAAAGTGTCACGAAATCACGACGAGTTTACCTCTTGGCGCCCATTCTTCAAAAATGTCGCGAAATCACGACGAATTTTCCCCTTGGCGCCCATTCTTCAAAAGTGTCACGAAACCGCGACGACTTTGCCCCATGGCGCCTTTTTTCCAGAAGTGTCGCGAAATCGCGATGAGTTTTCCCCTTGGCGCCCATTCTTCAAAAGTGTCGCGATATCGCGACGAGTTTTCCCCTTGGCGCCCATTCTTCAAAAGTGTCGCTATATCGCGAAGACTATTCCCCATGGCGCCTATTCTCCAAAAGTGTCGCGATATCGCGACGAGTTTTCCCCTTGGCGCCCATTCTGCAAAAGTGTCACGATATCACGACGAGTTTTCCCCTTGGCACCCATTCTTCAAAAGTGTCATGAAATCGCGACAAGTTTTCCCCATGGCGCCAATTCTCCAGAAGTGTCGCGATATCGCGACGAGTTTCCCCCTTGGCGCCCATTCTTCAAAATTGTCGCGATATCGCGACGAGTTTTCCACTTGGCGCCCATTCTTCAAAAGTTTCGCGATATTGCGATGATTTTTCCCCATGGCACCAGTTCTCCAAAAGTGTCGCGATATTGCGACGAGTTTCCCCCTTGGCGCCCATTTTTCAAAAGTGTTGCGATATCGCGATGAGTTTTCCACTTGGCGCCCATTCTTCAAAAGTGTCGCGATATCGCGACGATTTTTCCCCATGGTGCCAGTTCTCCAAAAGTGTCGTGATATTGCGATGACTTTCCCCCTTGGCGCCCATTCTTCAAAATTGTCGCGATATCGCGACGAGTTTTCCACTTGGCGCCCATTCTTCAAAAGTGTCGCGATATCGCGACGATTTTTCCCCATGGCGCCAGTTCTCCAAAAGTGTCGCGATATCGCGACGATAATTCCCCTTGGCGCCCATTCTTCAAAAGTGTCACGAAATCGCGACGGCTTTTCACCTTGGCGCCTGTCCTTCAAAAGCGTCGCGATATCGCGACAGCTTACCTCCAGCGCCCGCGACGTCCCAACATGTCACGATATCATGACAAAAATAGGTCGCGATATTGCGACAAAAACCACCCTTAGCTTTTTCATTGATTAATGGTTCAAGGATCTTTCAAGACCCTGCCAAATCACCTCATCCTCAATAGGCATGTCACTATGTAGCTGCACCCCAACCTCTTTCTCAGAACCCATCTTAGCCAGGAGATCAGCCACTGTGTTGAGATTTCTACTCACATAAACTGGAATCACATCATCTACTTCCCTCCATAATTCCTTGATTTGAGAGACCAAAATCCTCAACCTCCAAGCTTTCAAGGCAAAGTTCCTCATGCAGTCAAGAGCTCCAACCAGTATTTGAGAGTCAGATTCAAGGATTATCCTCCTGTGGCCCTGATTAACTGCCCAAATAGAAGCAACTTTGATAGCAATGGCTTCAGCTTCATTGTTTGTGGCTCTGCCCAAGCCTTGCAGTTCCCAGTAGAGCACGGATCCCTCCTGATTCCGGCAGACCACACCAATGCCAGCCCTACCCGGATTGCCCTTTGCAGCTCCATCTGTATTGATTTTAATCCAACCGTCGGGAGGAGGTTTCCAGCTAGCTCTGACCTGTCCATCTTGCTTTTCAAATCCCTCATCCATTAGGCCCAGATCAACCTGAGTTTCCTCCTTAGCATGGACAGCAACTGTTTCTGTGACTTTGCTCCATATGACCTGCCAAACACCATCAAGCGTGGAAAACGTTTCTCGAAATATTCTAGCATTTCTCTCCAGCCACACTTGCCACCAAATGAAGTTTAAGCCAAGCTCCCAACCAATTCGAAGAGCTTTGGATTTAAATCTGCCCATCTTCCATATTTCCAAAATATTATTCCGATTCAAATCACCATTAAGCTGGATTTTATAGTGAGAGAACCAACGCTTCCAGATCTGACATGTGAAAGGGCATTCAAACATCAGGTGATCAGCGGTTTCCTCATTCTTATGGCATAAAACACATTGAGAAGGACCGATGATTCCTCTACACCTGAGATTGTCGAAAGTGAGAATTCCATTATGCATAAACTGCCAAGCAAAAAAGTTCACTTTCGGCCAGCCCTTGGAGTGCCAAATCTTATTCCAATCCTCAACCAGATAGGCAAGGGGGTGAGGCTCAGGGAGGATGTTATCATAACCGTATTTTACAGTATATACGCCCAGGATCCCATAGCCCCAAGCTAATTCATCCTCCTTGTCTCTCCCAGTGAGAAACCTTTCTGTTAAGATTTTGGTCAAGATGGGTGCCAAGTCCGGAGGGATTGAAATTGGCCACTCCTCCAACCTCTTAAACTTCTTGAACTTATACCCCCCCAGCTGAGTAGTATTGAAATAACTTTCAATTTGGACCCAACCCTTGGATTCTATGGCAGATTTTATTGGGAGTAACTCAGGGAATTCAGCCATGATGGGTGGAAACTGATCCCATGAGTCTGTCCAGAAGCGGGCCTTCTCCCCTCTCCCTACTTTCCAAAACAGCTGATCTTTAATAACCTGAGATCCAAGCTTGAGAGCCTACCACACTAAGGATCCAACACCCTCCAAAGGGAAACGGCCCAGCTTATTGGGGTTGACCTGACCTAAGTATTTACTAGTGAGGATTCTACTGAATAAGGAAGTTGGTTGGGAAATCCACCTCCAGTACAGCTTTCCAGCCAAAGCTTTATTATTTAACCTGGATCCTCTCAGTCCCAGCCCACCTTTTACCTTGGGCTGGGTAACTTTATCCCAGCCCACTAAGGCCCACTTTCTCTCTCCCTTTGTGCCTTACCACAAAAAATTTCTAGCCATCCTGTCCAAATCTTTCCAGATTGTAAGCGGGGCAGCCAAGATGGAGAATTTGTAGATAGGCATGGCTTGAATGACTGACTGTAAGAAAGTCACTCTGCCTCCATAGCTTAACCACTTGTGAGACCAGTGATTAATTTTGTCCTTGATACACTCAAGCAAGTTCCTCCATGTGTCTAGTTTCAACTTCTTAAAGTGCAAAGGGATCCCCAAATAAACCACAGGGAGAGCAGTCCTAGTAAGCCCCAGGATTTCTAAAATTCTGTTCTGAAGCCTTTGTTCCAGATTGAAAAAGACCACTTTGGATTTCTTGTCATTAATGACCTGTTGAGTAGCCCTGAGATATACATTAAGAGTATCCCTAATCGATCTTGCTTCCCTGAAGCTAGCAACTCCCATCAGACCAGTGTCATCAACAAATTGCAGATGCGATAAAACTTCGTCCCCCACCCTAACACCCAATAATCTGCCTTGCTGTCTTCTCCTCAAAAAAAGTCTGCCAAGACCTTCAGCCATAATCAGAAATAGATAAGGAGAACAAGGATCCCCCTGGTGGAGACCCCGAGAGGCTCCAAAAGGTTGCGAAGGAAGGCCCTTGATTAGAACAGAATAAGTCGGGGAAGAGACACAACTCATGACCCACTCTATCCAGTCTTGAGAGAAACCAAAGTCAGCCATCATTTTGGCCAGGAAACTCCATTCAACCCTGTCATAAGCCTTAGACATGTCCAATTTTATGAACATCCCTTTATTCCCAGAAGTGTGCATTGAATGTATTGCTTCCTGGGCCAGAACCACCCCATCCAGAATCTGCCTACCCTCAACAAAACCCCCTTGCTCAGAGGAGATAGTGCTGTGAAGAAGGGGTTTTAGTCGCTCAGCCATTACCTTGGTGATTATTTTATACAGCACATTACATAAAGCAATAGGCCTATAATCTGAAATATGAGCCCCCTCCTCCCCTTTTGGAATTAAGGTAATGAAAGTGTGGTTTCTAGCTTTAAGCATTCTCTTATTTTCTCTGGATTCTTCAACAACAGCTCTAACATCTTCCTCTAAGCAATCCCAGAAGGCCTAAAAAAACTCAATGGGGAAACCGTCTGGACCTGGAGATTTACCAGTGCTCATTCCAAAGACCACAGCTGTCAGTTCATCTCTATCAATGGGTTTGAGGAGAGTCTGATTTTCACCCTTAGAAATGAGAGCAGGAATGACAAAAATAACTTCATTTTGGGCCTCAACATCTTGAACCACACTTTCCTTAAAAAGCTTTGAGAAATAGTCCATGGCATGGGAGTGTATAGCTGGAAGAGTATCAAAGGAGTGACCATTCTCATCTTGAAGGGCCTCCATATTTTTCATCTGTCTTCGAGCACAGGCAATCCGATGAAAGAATTTTGTATTTCGGTCCCCTTCCACTAACCAGGTAGTTCTTGCTCTCTGCCTCCAATAGATCTCCTCCTGGTTGTCAATGTCCTCCACCGCTCTGCACAAGGCATCATCCTCATATTTGAGCTGGTTTGTAATAACTCCTTCTCTAAACTGTTTTTGGACCTCATCCCATCGAGCCACCAACGGAGCTCTTTGGGTCTGGAAGTCAGATTTATTAGAACGCCTCCAATATTTCAACTGAGATTTGACATATTGAAGTTGTTTGTGGATTCTGAACATTGCTCTTCCATAAGCTGGGCGGCATTCTTCCCACCACTGTGGGATTTTCTCCCGAAGTTCTTCTTTTTGAATCCAGAAATTCTCAAATCTGAAAGGTTTGTGATGGTGTCCCCTCCCAGTCCCACCTTCCAACAAAATAGGACAGTGATCAAAAACAGGGCCTGCTAAAATTTGAAAATTGATGTTCCATTTTCCAAACGTTTCTTCTACAAGCAGAAAGCAGTCTAGCTTCACCTTCCTACTATGTGGATCCCGCCTTTGATTAGTCCAGGTGAAGTTATTGCCAGGACACTTGTTGTCCACTAGGTGCAAATCCTGGACTTGAGCAATCATGAAACGGTCCCCTGGGTCCAAAAGAGGTGATCCCCCTTCCTGGTCTCTAGAAGATAATTTAGCGTTAAAGTCCCCCGCTATAATCCAGTCTAGATCTTCCCTGGATGCTCGCATATCATGCATAGCCTTCCACTGCCGCCTCTGGCCCTCAAGGTTTTGAGATCCATAAAAGTTAGTGATTAGGACGACTTCCGCCGAGACATTATTCCTAAAAAGAGAAGTGAGAACACCCCTCCAGGCAAGGTGATCTAAGGCAGACCATTCCAGAGAGTTCCACAGAGTAACAATCCCCCCTGAGGCACCTTGGGCAGCCACATCCATGTGACCAACACCCCTCCAGATTCTATTGACTGTTTTAGACATAAGATCCAAAGACATCTTAGTCTCTTGTAAAAGCAAAAAATTAGTATTGCTATTCTCTAATAGCCTTTGAACATCAGATTGATGGGTTCTGCTGTTTAAACCCCTCACATTCCAAGATTGTATAATCATGGGTTACCTTGGGAGCAATAAGATTCAATTGTCCTCATCGATCCTCCCATGATCAATTTGTCTCCTTGGGCTGCTAACAACTCCTTATTGGATCTTCTACCTTCTCCCTGAGAATTGCTATTTTTTGGTCTTTTTTCTACCTGGGTTATCCCCAAAGATGGCCTTTCCCTGTTCTTCTCTGGTATCCCCATGTGAACATCCTGAGATACTGACTGCTCCGGGTTATGGACTACTAAGGCACCAGAAGACACTGGTTGTGATACCTCACAAAGATCAACTATCTGTTGTATGACGGGAGGAGATGAGAGGGGGGGTTGCCCAGGAATATTAGAAGTTTCCTTGAAACCCTCCAAGCCCTCCATAGAGTGATCCTCTTCATCAACCAATGACTTAAAAATCTCATACCTATTGGCAGGCCTGAGATGAGATTGCTCCTTTCCCTCCTTTTTCTTTGTCCTTCTTCTTCTTTTGGGCTGTTCAAAACCCTCTCTAGGAGCGTTCTGGCCCTGACCGGTGCTATTAGGATCTGTATTAGGAGCAGCCTTATCCTCCTTAGACAGGTTTGGCATTCCTGAAGGGGCCTCCATTTTGGAATTCATATTCACAAGACAGAAACGGGCTAGATGTCCATGCTTATGGCAGACTCTACATTTGAAAGGTAGGGCCTCATAGTCTAGCTGTTGGATCCAGGTGAGACCTGCCAGTTCAATATCCAGCTCAGCCGGCAAAGGCTGGCTGAGATCCATCTCAACACATATTCGAGCGTACACCGCCATGCTCCCTTCAATAGTATCTCTGGTAACACCCAGATGTCTGCCAATCGTATTGCCAATCATGGCCAATACCTGTTCCCCCCAAAAATCCATTGGAAGGGCATATAATCGAATCTACACTAGTACAGTGGTAGGTTCAACACGAGGATCGAAACCCACACGCCATGGTTGAACAAATAGCCCTGTCGGGCCATGGTTTTTTCTTTTCCGACTCGAAAGCCTTATTCCTATCGGCCAAAGCCGAGAAGCTGACAATAAAATAACCATTACTAATAAACCACAATGAGTACTCACCGTGGGTCTCCCAGTTTTGACGGATCCAGGAATGCAGGAAGTTCAGGGAAGGGCGAATACCCATGAACTTGCAGATTAGATCATGGTTCGCTCTATAGAGAACTGATTCTTCAACCATGCTGGGCTCAATGACGATTTTTGGCCTGGATTCGGCCTGCAGCAAATAACCATTCACCCGATGAGCTGACGGCCGATTCCCAGCAACCATGAAGAGTTTTTTGTATGCCATATTTTGGGCTTCAGCAGTCTTTGGAGAAGAATCATCTTTAAACAGATCAGCGTAAGAGCTGGAGCTACCTGGGCAAGGAGTCGGAGAAGTTCCCATTGGACCCTCCTGGGGCACCGTTCTGATCTTCAGATCCCCCGTACCTCAAAGGCACTTCAGCAAGACAGCAAAAACCAGAGATTTTTCGAGGATGCAGAAACCCTGGTTCAGAGGAGAAAATCCAATCCAGAGAAAATGTCAATGTTCTCCATGTTCGTAATATTAAACCTTTATTATTAAAGCTCCATACTTAGGCCAAATTTTATCAAAAAATAATGTGGCAAAAATGCCAACAATTACCTGGCGATCAATGCTTCACCAGCTCTCCTCTGCCTCTTTCTAGAGGTGATTCAGAGCTTTCTTCCACCACTTACTATTTTTAGTAATTTAGAGCTGAGACGTTCAGTGGTGATGAATTTTATGGGTTTTTGTTCAATGTAGTGCTAAGGAGTTTTGAGTCCTTCCAAGGGCTCTGTTGGGTGATTCTGATGGAGTTACTATTTATAGTAACTGCTAATTTTGGCAGTGTTAGCTTTGGTCTGCTTCATTCCACATTTGCAGTGTTTGGGTTGCCTTATTTGATGAATTTATTCAGTTGCTAAGGTTGGGCAAAATATTTGGAAGTTATTAAAGTTACTTTTTAATTAAAAAGGACCAAATGAAAAAAAAAATAACTTTATGTTTTTTTTAAAAACAACGTTGTCCTACTAGGCCAAGGGGGGGGCGTAGGAGTTCTTAAGGCAATAAAATAATATTATTTTATAATGTGTTTGGAGCCAAAAAACCTAAAAATGAGGCATGGGGTTTATATAGGAGTTTTGAAGCTCATTTGCATCATCTTCTTTCTGGCAACATAATAGAACTCTGTCAAATTTGCTTTAGCAATTGTAGATTTGGCTCTTGGGGATGAAAACCTCCATTGGCAACACTGATTTCGAGGGTTAAAGGTCCTTCCTAGTCAGTTTCTGGGAGTCTCTACTTCAGGGGATTCAGATTTGGGCATTATCGCAGCAGTAGGGTTTGTGAAATTTGCAACTTTAGTGGGTGATTGAGGTAATCATCTGGGTTTTGTAGTTTTGGTTTGTTTTCATCTGGGTAAGCATCGATTTTGGCATATGAGATGCATTTTGGGGTGTTGTAATAGCTGGCCTTACCATTTCAAGTGTGTTGTGGAATCCATGTTTTGCTTGTATCTTTCCGGGAGATCATAAAATCATTCTGGGTATTTTAGAAATCATCTTCCTTGACCGGAACGATCATGTTGGAGGCATTTTGAGGTTTTTAGAATGCAAGTTTGAATTTTCTAAGCCAGTCGTACATTTCAGCCAGTTGTACCTTTCTTGGGAATTGTGCCAAAAATTAATACTGCAGTTTTGAAGGTGTTTTTCTGCTCAGATCTTGGCGCCTATCAAAAACAAGCCTATTGCACTTTACGACACGCAAAACGGAGTTTTTTTGAGGAAGATATGAACATTTTTGTGTTTCAGTTGTAGGAAATGCATTTTCAAAACTTGTATCAGACCTATTCTGAGTTGTTTTCAGGTCAGAAAAATTGAATAAAATAATGTTGTTTGCTCAGATTTATAATTGGTTTCAGTTCTATTTCATTTCCAGTTATTTCCATGCTTTATAGAGTGTTTATTTATGCATGTTTGCAAGCATTATCTATCAAAAAACCAAAAAAAACATATATTGCATTCAAAGCATCAACAAAACAAAAAAACAAACAAAAAAATCAGACCTTGCAAAAATCAGAAAACAAACAGAAATTCAGTCATTTACAGAGCAGCCATAAGGGGTGCACATTACATGGCACTAGGGGAATTGTAGGTTGGTGGGCTTGATGGTGAGTAGGACAAGAGTCTGACATCGCAGTAATTGCAAGTTGGCACGTATTATAGTGCATGGGATGGGAGTATAGTAGGAGAGCAATTGTAGTGGAGTGCACCTAATGATGTGCGTAAAAATAAGGAAAGCATTAAAAGGTTGATTCAAGCACCAAATCAGTCTTTAGAACCATTCGAAGGAATATTGGTCCATGAAGGAGAGTCAAGCTAGACCAAAGAGGAGGATGGCACAAATCAAGAAGAAAGTGATCGAGAGATAGCTTGGTTTTTTGAGAATGCAAATGGAGAGTAGCCCGTAATAGGGTAGGAGAAGTTGGAACCTCTCCCCATGGAGTGAAGGAGACGACAAGTGCATGTTAGATTTCTAGATACAGAAGAAGCAGATAAACTATGATAAAAAAATGAGCAACAAGAGCAAGTGGTGGCAATAGAGAATGGAGAAGATCCATCGGATCACAAGCCTTCAAATGTAGGGAGAGAATTTGATGGCATGAGTTTGTTGGAAAGAATTGATCTTCAACAAAAAAGAATATGTAGAAAAGCACAACAATTACAAGAAGAGTGAACAACTACAAAGAACTAAGCAAATGAGGGAACAAATAGATCAACAAGTAGTATCTTTGCAAGATCATCTTCAAGATAGAAGGGAAAGAAACTTGGATGTAGATGAAATTCTTTGGAGGAATATATTTTAAACACCTACATCACAGGAAGGTGAAGGAAGAAACAGGGTAATAGACCTCAATAGTATGTTTTTCTCGAGTTCCAACAAAAATAATTCAAGTTCAAGACTCATAAGAAGATTAATCAGGAACACACCAAGAACGCAGCCAGTTACCCAAGTGGAAGACAGGAACAATGAAGTACAACAAACCAACTCTGGGGAAGGAACAAAAACTAGGAGAAGGATTGGAGATCCAACACAAGATGTGCATGATGCAGTTGTAGACAGGGATGAGTACATTCCCGGGATGGGGTGATGACAAGTCAGTCTTCAGGCTTTAAGCAATGAACAATGGACTGGTTTATAGGCTACAAGATCAATTGTACAGCAGTGCACGTATACGTCTAGGTTCAGACGTCACAGGCCTAGACGTCAGGGTCACAAGTCTAGACGTCATAGGGGCCTATCTAGAAGTCACCAGTCTAGCTGTCAGGTTGGCACGGTTAGACGTCACCAATGTAGACATCAGGTTGGCAAGGTTAGACATCACCAATGTAGACGTCAGGTTGGTAGGGTTAGATGTCACCAGTGTAGATGTCAGTGCTTTGGGTTTAGACGGCTAGCCGTTTGACGATTGCTAGACGTCAAGGGCTAGACGTCTATAACTGCTGCGGTCTTCTTCCCATGTACCTGCAATAACATCGCAATATCTGTCCCTGCTGCAACAACTAATCTTCAAGGCTCATCAGTCTAGGAAACCTGCAAGGTAAAGTTAGAACACACAACCTGCAACTCACACATTAATGCATCACAACCTGCCCTCAATGGAACAATCACCAGATCACCATACACGCAGAATACGTAAACAACATAACAACATTGGCATTATAGCAGAATGATCCTCATATAATGTTTGAAAAATGGGGGTTTTAAATAGGATGGGCGGAGTAGTCCCCAACTACTTCGTCCTAAACCGCCCCAACCGTCAGCCTTAAATGCCTACTAACTAATTCTGCTTAGACGTCTAACTACTTGGACGTCTACCCTTAGACGTCTAACTAGGCGTCTACATCCTTAATCAAGACAATTACAATGACGGTTGTTTTTGTCCTTTTATGCCATATGCGTTTACAATCCAACCTTCATCTCATTGGCTGTTTTACCAATCAAATAAAAACATGAACATACTAGAATTGCTATGTACAATTCAAAGTTTATGAACACAATATTCCAGCCAGTCCTAGGGTTTAGAATTGCTGTCTACAGCAGTGGGGGGCCAAAGTAGTTTGCAAGGACTACTAGATACTCCAACATTGCAATAGAGAAGAGGCAACTTAGGTAGTCTAGGATTACTCCTAGTTCTTCTCAGCCATCTAAGGTTGCCTAGTCAAGGGAGAAGGTTGGTTGGCCTCCCTCCTAGTAGTTTGAGGGGAAGGATCTTCCCCCTAGCTACCCCTAAGCCATATGGTTAGTTGGTTGGTCCATTTATATCAGCCTCTAACCGCATAGAAAACAACCAATTTCTGCACAATCATTAAATTGGCCTGTTAGGACCGCCTCTTGGTTGTTGTCCGAATAGAAGATGTCATAGGAATAGGTGATGAAGGAGAACTCGGGTGGACCTTGGACAACCTAGACAAAGGAATACATAGTCCCAAGTCAGGGAGGCCCGTCCGGAGGTAGGAAATGGAGAAAGGAATGTCTAAGTTTGAAAGACCATCAAGAAGAAGAAGGCAATGATGAAGACCATAGTAGAGAAATTTAAAATCGGCTTGGAATCGGTCTGGAGAAAAAATCAAGAAGGGTATAAAAAAAAATTAGTGAGAAAATCAGCAAAAAAATGGAAGAAAATGCAATTTTTCATTGGAAAAAAGTTTTTTTCATGCATATCACAATGAATTAACATTATGCAAATCAAATATTAATAATGTAAGTGATACAAGCTTAAACTACACATGAAAGTGGCAAGTGATACAAGTTTAAAGCCTTAAACTACACATGAAAGTGACAAAACACATCTTAAATAAAGAAATTTTAATGCATCCAAAATTCATATATTCTTGTATTGCTTATAATATAAAAAAGGTACAAATTACAAAATGTGTCATGAATCATGCCAAATACAATGTCTCAAGATCTTTAAATACCTTCACCCTTTGCCCTAGTAGAAGCTCTAGTCTCTCTTTGTTCATGTGTTTGTGCCTCTTCTTGTGCCTTGGATGCTAATGCCAATCACCACCTATGTCGGGGATCAAGGGGCAGTGCCCCTTGTGAGGTTGAGGGGCAGTGTCCTTCGTGCATACCCCATGGATTCCTTCAAACTGCAAACCGTAAATAATCCGCTGTTAGGATGCCCTAGTGTGTTTGGTTTGGTGTGGTAGCAGGTAGGCAGACCCCTTTCTCTCCTTGCAATAGGCCAAATGAATGAAAATGAAAAAAAAATGCTTTTTGGTAAATTGGTCACAGCCTCTATGCATGCGACAGTAGCCGATTTTTTCATGAAATTGACAAAAATCACCCAAAATTTGCTGATTCCGGTTTTCGAGGCGAGTTGACTCGACATTTGGAAAATTTCAAAAAAATTGTGATTTTTGTGATGAAGATAGTCAAGGAGAAGAAATGGTGAACAATTGCAACACTTGAATCAGATGAGTTAAAGAGAACGACGACGATGGCATACTAATGGAGGATAGATAATAAACCGCCATACAAACAACACTTGTACGATAGACTACCGTACAAATAGATGGCATTGCCATACAAGTTAGGCTTGTATGACTTGTACAAATAGAAATTTATGCCATAGAAGTGGGGTCGGCCATACAAATGTAGGTTGTCGTACAAGTGATGGTGCTTCTATGACAGTTGTACGAGTGATGGTGTTTGTATGGCAGATTGCCATACAAATGACCATCAGTCGGAAAATTGCAATACAAATGAGCAACAAATGATAGGCTGTTGTACACATGGACAACATTAGACAACAAAATAGGAAGAAGACATTCATCATCAAGATGAAGGGGATGATTCGTCAGCAAGGGAGGCATTGCAATTGGAAGTCTACATGGCTATATGAATCAGGTGGCACAGATAAAACTTAGACTCTAAAAAAAAAGGAACTAGGAAAAATACAAAAGGGCAATGTATGATGACATGCAAGGGTGGCAAACAAGAAGTATTGAGGTAGTTAGCACATTCGCAAAAACTATCCTGTTCTTCTCCACCCCCTATAAATAAATGCACCAAGGAGGCCTGAGCACTTCATTGCTTAGCGTCTAACAGAGAGGGAAGGAAGGCTTGCATGAACAAAAGCAAATGGAGGTGATGTAGTACTAGGAATAAGTGCACAATGTTGAGGACGCAAGCATACGAAGTTGCTGATGTAGGAGGACAATCACTGATAGAGAAGCACATATCTACACAGACACGCCTTGAGGGAAGTTGTAGTGTGGGAAGAAGGAAATCTTGCAAAGAACGACGTTGCAGACTAGGAAAATATTGCAAGTGCTGAATTTATTTTTGCATGTGTATATAACTGTACAATCATACAGACGACCATTGAATCAAGGGTTTGAGTTTTTTTTATAGGATCCTTACGAACGAAGTGTGGAGCCAAACGGTAGGGGTAATGCAGGACTTGTGCATAGAGTGCAAAAGTGCCAAGAAGAATGTCGTACAAGTAGTGGAATTTGGTCGTACAGGCAAGAGGGTGAAAAGATAGGCCATACAATTTGAAGAAGCCCACCACCATACAAGTGGAAGAAGTGTACGACAACACCGTAGAAGTAGTAGAAGTCATGTTGTACAATGAGGGCCTAAGGACCACCACCATACAAGTCAAAATTTGACGATAGTGCCATACAAGCCTAAGCAACCGCCTTACAATCCAAAGCATCTATCGTACAAGTGGAAGGATGTGTATGGTTGGGGATGTACAAGCACAAGCACAAGTGAAGTCGAAGTTATTAAAGGTTGACAACATGCAAAAGTGGCCAAACATCAAGGAGAGGATTCATTGGTTGGAACAAAAGCAAAAAAGAAGAGCTCTATTGGAACCCTACAATGTAGTTGGAACCTCGTTCACATGTAGAAAGTGTTAGAGAAGGTGCAAGGAGAGGCCTCACAAAACATGTGTGTGGTAGGGAGAGCCAATGTAGTTCAAACGCTGAGAGAGGAAGTAGTAGGCAACAGGGTGGACACTTGAGAGAACGACCAAGAATGAGCATTCCAAAGGAGAGAGAAGTGGAGGCTTTACCTCAAGAGAAGGAGAAGGGCAAGGGACAAGAACAAATGCAGGTAACCATGCAAGAGATGACATGGCAACAACTAGCAAGAGAGTTGAAGAACACAAGCTTATATTGAGAGGGAGGGTGAACAATATAAGACCATTTTTTACTTTTCTTTCCAAATCAATATTATGCAATGTATCAATAGCAATATCAACAACAGTAATCAAAGCAATGCACAAATCACCACACACAATAAAGACACAAATTTAACGTGGTTCACCCAATGTGGGCTACTCCATGGAGAAAATATTTCACTAAAATTTTCTCAACAAATCTCTTCGAAATTCTTTCCCTATTACAATGTTTATGGACCTCTGTCCAAAGGAGACACCAATCCCCTAATCAAGTTCGTGGATCTCTATCCATAGGAGAATTCTTTCTCCTTAGCTCTAGCTGGTGATCTTCTAGAAGAACTGCTGCCTCCACTACACTGGCTTATGGATCTCTATCCACTGAAGACTCTTTCCCTTACACAGAAGACCTGTCTTCACTGCCCTGGCTAATGGACCTCTATCCACTGGAGAATGTTGTCCTCTATAATCTATCACCTCCAAAGCTTGCTCTCAGCTCTGTTACAAATATGTATTAAACACAGTCCTTCGGTCTAGCACAAATATGCTCAATCTCTGTCCTCAAATTTGCACTAAACATAGTCCTTCGGTCTAGCACAAATATGCTCAATCTCTATCCTCAAATCTACACTAAACACAGTCCTTCGGTCTAGCAAAAATCTGCTCAATCTCTATCCTCAAATCTGCACTAAACATAGTCCTTCGGTCTAGCACAAATTTGATCAATATCTGTCCTCAAATCTGCACTAAACACATTCGTTCGATCTAGCAAAAATCTGCACTAAACACAGTCATTCAGTCTAGCACAAATCTGTCCTGAAGCCTTAACACAAGGCTTGACTCGATCACAAATGAACTCTGTTAGATCTGCCCTAAACCTTAACCCAAGGTTTGAACAAATCAATCAATCAACTCTGCTCACAATTCTTCCAAAAGACTTGTCTCAAATATGCCTTGTAAGCTTCCACAAAAAGCTCACACTAATCTATCCACAAGTCTTCACCAAGACTTGCCTTAACTCTGCTCCACAAGTCCTCACTAGAACTTGTCTAATCTTCTCAACAAGTATTCACCAAGACTTGCTTCAAATTTGTATTGTAAGCTTCCACAAAATCTTACTCACCTCAACTCACACAAGCTTCACATAGAAACTTGTTCAATATCACAAAAACATATAGAGAATTGTTAGAGACTCAATATGCTTCATACTCATCACAATGCTTAACCACTTTTAATCTCTTTCTCAAATCAAATAAGAATATAGAACAATTTGTTTCACAGAATTAGAACTATTACTTCAACACTTCCACTTGACTAGGCTCAATCAACTCCACTCAATCAATCAATCAAAGAAATACTTCTTGCTTACAAACCCTAGTCCAAGCATATAAACACTCAATTATTTCCAACAATGCTTATCAACCAATCTCACATAACAATGATACTCATGTTCTTTCACAAACTCTAGTTCAAGATAGTTCACAACTTCACATAACAATGATACTCATGTTCTTACACAAACCCTAATCATGCATATGAAGGTTCATTCAATGTTTCCAATAATGCTTATCAAACAAAGTTTCTATCTTCAACCTTTATTCCAGAAAAAACCTTTAACAATCAAACTCAATAATGCTTATCAAACAACCATTTTCACTCCAACTTAGCATTCACAACATCTAACAATCACTCACAAGGAATATGTGACCATACCTTTTGTTTGATGGAGAAGTGCCCTTAAAAACCTGTCTTCAATCACAATTATTCTCTTTGCCAATTCCAAGGGTTAGGTAGTAAAAACGTTCTCATAATTTAATCAATAATTTCCTCACAAATTATTTTCACCATTCACAACATGAGAAATCAATTAACCTTATTACTCCTTTCAAATATTAAACATAAATAAAACTTTATTTATTCAAAACCATCTAATGCCTTATCACTCCATTCAATATTCTAATCACAATATAAAAATCAATTTTCACAGCCCTTATATCTCCCTAAAAACCTTATGCCAAAACAACCTTAGGACAAAAATTAAATTGAAAAATTTAAATACCTTTTGCCCTTGGTGGGAATCAAACCCACGCTGTGCTTCCACCAACGCCCTAGCCACGGCTCCAACCGCCGCGTGAGCTAGGTTCTCACCTTGGGAGCAAAGAACACCATGTGCTCTTTATTCTCCCCTCTTGGCGCCTAAACAAAAATGCACTGCTTCCTTTGATGCCCAAAAAAACACTTACGAACACTACTACTGAGATTTGATCGCGGGTCCTCCCGCTCACCAAAGCACTACGTCATAACCATTTGCCACCAGGCAAACCTGTCGGATGGATATGAGGCTTGGAGCCTTGCCAAATTTATTCCTTCGCTGGCGCACACAAGACAAAATTTTTTGTCTTCTTCCTCGCACGAAATCGCATAAATCGCATTAATCGCAGGCCTTTTTCAATTAGAGCGAAGGTAAGTATTTGCCACTAAGGCATATGGAATTTATACCATTATGCCACCATTGTTTTTAGACGTCGGCGGAGGGATTTTATTTATGACGTCGACACATTTCTTTTTGCCTTGCAACCCTAACTTTAGGGTTAATTAAATTATAATTTAACTAATAATAAAATTATTACAATTAACTTATAATTAATTTAATAACCATAGGGTTAATTAAATTAAATTACAAATTAATTTATAATGAAATTATTATAATTAATTTATAATGAAATTAATTTCCTTAGGTCTTTCCATTAGACCTTTAATATTAGAATAAAACATTATAATATTATTATTCTTGGGCTTCTAACTTCTCCTGTAAACCTTATTTGATCACCTTCTTATTTCTGAAACTGACTCTTGAAATCCTTCTTCTTGCACTGCTCACTGTAACTGACTTTTGACATCAATGACAACAAATCTTGCTCATATTTCCAACAAGAGTTTTGCTGAAATTGGTGGCAAGAGAGTCCAAAATATCATCCTTTTAAGACTGCATTCAGGAATGCATGCATTCAAGAATGCAGGAGTGAATTTCATGTCACAAATTCCAAATTTTGATAAGGATTTCTTCAAGGAATATTTTTTGCATATGCTACAACCATACAATTCATAGTAGCACATGAGTGAAATCAGGATTGGTGATCATGAGGTACAAGTAGTATTCTCACCCAACAATTTTCGAAGAGCATTTGAATTGCCAACTTTTGGAATACCGGTTAGAAAGGAGGCAGGTCATTTGAACTGGTGGAGAGAAATGATAAATGAAGTCACCAATATTAGTGTGGAGGAAAACATTGAAGCATGGGAGTCAGGACTAAAGATGCAATTAAGGACATCGAAACTGCAATGCATAATGAATGTGATTATTTCAAAACTCTTGGGAGAGCAAAGAGCCTTGGAGATGACCACTTGACTCTTACTCTACATCATAGGTTGGCTTCTACATAGCAATCACCAAAAAATCCATGTTAAACATTTTATTGGTGATCTTCACTTTTTGTGCAGTCAGTACTCCTCTCATTTCTATCCTGTACTGGTCTGCCCCATACAATTGAAATTTGGGAGACCATAAAAATGGCACCCCCAAGTCTTTCCATGTCTTCTCAGGCAAGAAATTTACACTTGACCCCCCATCAAAAATTACTTGTGTCAACTTGTGATTTAGCAACTCAATGGGAATTAGTGTTGGTTGTTTTCCAGCATTTGTCATTGGAACTGTCTGGTCAATATACTTGTGTCAACTTGTGATTTAGAAACTCAATGGGAATTAGTGTTGGTTTTTTTCCAGCATTTATCATTGGAACTGTCCGGTCAATATACTTGTGTCAACTTGTGATTTAGCAACTCAATGGGAATTAGTGTTGGTTTTTTTCTAGCATTTGTCATTGGATCTGTCCGGTCAATATACTAATCCTTATTCATGTTGCTTCCATTTGGCGTTGTGGCTCCTCCAATCTTCTTGTCTAAACCATCTCTCATACCGTTGCATATAACTCTGGTACTACACCTAGTAAACTGGATACTTTCACTTCAATACTTGTATTCGGTGCTTGCACTGCCAATCGGTTCTTACTATGTCCTCTTCTTCAATCTTGATGAGTTCCTTCATTTTCTTTTCCTAGTGCAATATCTCCTGATTGGTCTTTTTCTTCTCTTCTTCAATTGGACCATGTGCTACTGCTCTTCCTTCTTCGCCTATGCCCATGTTACTGCTAGCACGTGTTTCTCCTTTTATTGTTGGCCTTGTGGAGGTTCCTCAATGGAAATCAAATTGACATTCCGTGAGTTACTTGTACTTGTTTTCTTTGGGAAATTTGCCTCCTTATGATTGCCCAATCTACACCATCAACACATCATTACATTATTGTTTCTGTTGTCCCCTCTTGCCTGGGCATTTTGATAGTTGCATGCGAAGTGTCCCCACTCTTGACATGTCTAGCAATGGATGATTGACCCCGCATATGAATCATACTATAACCTACCCTCTCCTCCTATGGATCGATTTCCTTGTTGTGGTTGACTTCTTCCTTGGTGGTTATTTTAGTATCCACTACTTGTTCCTTTTTTGTTCTTTGAAGTGCTTGGTTTATCTTCCTTACTCTCTTTTTGCACCGTCAATATCTAGTGTCTAGTGCTTTTAAGATTAAATTGGCAATAACATGTCCCATGACTTCACAAATATTGTAGAATGCTTTCTTCGATAAATTGACATTGATATGTCCTTATTTGCAATCAAAACACCATATGTCCTTTTTATTTTCACCCTTCACTTCAATAATTATATGCTTTCGGTCCTTCCTCATGGCCTAGATTGTCGTGCTCAAGTTATCTCAATCACTATCTTAATTGTCGTCTTGATTGTGGCTTGCACGTCCTCCACCTATTGCAATTGTCTTCATTTCACTTTCTAAATTTAGTGCTCTATCAAATGCTTCTTAATAGGTAATTGGCAGAACTACCTTCATCTTCTTCTTTTAACGTGGCAACAATCCATCTAGGAACTATTGTTTTTGCAACCTATCTGCTAGTTTTGCTTCCATATTATTTATAAGTTCCTTCAAACAATAATTATGACTTGATATTCTCGTCCTTTTTCTTCATTGAGTATATTTATCCAATAATCTCTATATCATCACAAAGAAATTTGAATTCTTCATTGAATGCAGTCTTCAATTCATCCCATGTTGTGAAGGGTTCTTCTTGTTTTATGTGTTAATCCATTGCTCTTCCACACAATGTTGCTAGAAATAATTGAAGCCATGAACCTTCATCATCTACACCAATAGATCTCAATATTTTTTCACACATTTCAATATGGCATTCTAGGTATTCCTTCCTATCACCCATGAACTTTGGGTACTTCTGCTTGCCCGTAGTAGCAACAATATTAGCCATTGGTGGTTGTTCATCTTAACTTGATGAACCTTTGTTCAATGAATGCTCTTCCAAAAACAACCTTTGGCCACTACTTTGTGCTCCCACACTTTGTGATCTCCTTCATGAATACACTATTTTTGGATCTGGGGTCTCGAGCATACTCTCTTGCGGTTACCTTTGTGCTTGAATCTCATCCTCTATACCTCTAGGTCCTCTCCCCCACACTTGTGTTAGTGTCATCATTTGGTCTTCCTTGTATGGAGCATGTTCCACATCGGTGCCTTCTTCACTACTTGTGTGAATGTTCTTGGACCGAACCTAGTTTGCGCTTTGCGCCTCCACTTGTGCTTCGTATTTTGTTGTTAAAACAATGTTTTCCACCTCTCTCATTCTTCATCTGAATTTTCCTCCACTCGAGGATTCCAAACCCGTTCAACTTCTTGTACTTGTTATCTCTCCACTAGCAAGTTCTAGTAGTATTCTTCCTTCATGAAATTCTTCATTAGCAACATTCAAGTCATCCTCGTGTTGAACACATCAACGTTTTTCTCGTTATTATGGTTGTGCAATCCTCGTACTCTTACATGTCAATTGATCTCTTGCTCTTTTGCATCCATATATCCAATGTACTCGTAGTAAAGTATTTGTCATCCACCTTTCCAAGATTCACGCAATGTTGGTTCAAACTTCAAATGGCAATAGTGCCAAATGTAACATGGTGGTGGTATTCCACCCTTAAAGGAACAATTTAGATGGATAGATAACTGTTCACAACTTGCAAATATGTGGCTGTAAATCCTGCATCATCTCTTTGTCTTCGATGACCTTGTTCACTGCTCCAGATGGCCTAGTCTAAGAATTAGATGACCTACACTCTTCTCAGATAGATGACACTATCTAGACAGCTTGGCATTCGTCCAGACGGCTCACCTTCAGTATTGAAGACTTGAAAACTACAATGGATTACTAAGTACTTGACCAAACAACAATGTATGAACAATATTGGGGAAAAAACAAGATAATAGGGTTTGAAGCTAAATCTACTACAACAATCAATCAATAGCAATACATGTAGATCTCACACAATAAACAATAGCAAATGATGAACAAGTATGAACAGATTTTGCACTAATGATAGCTGGTATGGTTCATTGCATACATCTTCTTACATACACTTTTTTTTTAATACATAGGGGAATTGGTAACACCATTGGGTGCTGCCACTATAAACCCTAGTCCATTGGGTTAGACGAAGTCAATGGGACCCCCGACCCTCCAGGGTATCGAACTGAGGTAGCCAAATGGCAAACACTTGGCCGCTACCATCTAGCCTATCCCCTTCTAGGTATGTCATGGTTTGAACCTTGGACCTCCCCAAAGAGAGGCCAAAGCCCTAACCACTATGTTATCCTTGTCAGAATTCTTACATACACATTATCTAATCCTATGCAGAATATCTCTTTCTGCCATACATAATGCAATGCATGTGCAAATGTATCTACTCTCCATGTCTACAATGTACTCTCTCTACTTCTAGCATGTATATCATCTAACCAATCTACATGTGTGCACCTGCTTAATAGAAAGAGGGGGTCTATTTAAACTATAAGGATGGTAGTTACAAGCAACTACCACTCTTGACACCTTATCTCCTAACTACAAGACAAACTATGTGATAACTACCCTTGCATGACTACGTTCACACATAACTCTACTTAAGTCATTATGACAATGTACAACTCTATTAAAATTATAAAACTTTGGTATATGCGTACTTGACTTCCATGCATATTTTATTTCCAACTAGTTTATTTTCTCTACTAAGGTGGCATGTTATAACTAGCGCCTACATACCTCCGTGATAATTACAGGATGATTGCATCATCCTTATCCTATTGTTAAAAATAGAGATGGAGTGAGGCACTCTAGGAACAAGGCACTTTGGCAGTAGGGTACTTTGGTAGTGAGTCTCTATGAGAGGGCACTCTAGCAACAAGTTGCTTAGTGAGTAGGGCACTCCAGTAGTGGGTCACTCTGAAGAGTGGGGCACTCAACAAGCGGGTTGCTCTGGTGAGCAGGGCTCTCTATGAGCAGGGCGCTTCGATAGTTGGTCACTCTAGTGAGTGAGTTGCTTTGGTAGTGGGGCTATCTTCAATACATCATACTTTGACAAACAATCTACCAATGATATGTTTTGGGGAGGGGAACAACAATACACAACACTGCATCTCTTGCATAGATGTGTACTTATAGACATAATGGGATTAGTATGTAGTTTCCAACTACCCAACTACCTACAAACTATCATTTACATAAATTGGTAAAAATACCCTATTACATTACATTATTACAAACACTTTACCATGTGCACATTATATTTCTATGCTCAAACATTTATTCATGTATACATATCAAATCGTCCACCTACATCTATATCTTCCTCTAGACATGTTTTTTTGAATTTACATGGTGGAAATGGTAGTCGCCACAAATCCGGATAGGTTGTCCGACTTTTATGACCGCCACAGTATTCTGCGCTGTCTGCCCCGGAAGCCGCCACACATTTTTTCGCGCAGTCCGCCCCTATAACCACCATGCCACAATTATTTTAACCTTTTACGCCACTAAAAGCACTAGGAAAACCTTGGACCTTCGCCCCCCTTATGGGGTTTAGTAAAACCAATTGGTCTACGTCTCGGACCTTTCCTCTAGACATGTTAGCATCCTTATCGACACATAAGCTAAACATTGAGGATAGAAGCCCTGAACATTGTATTGGAATCTCATCACACCCCTTTTGCTTTCTCCTATTCCATTAATCTTCTGGTATTCGCTTCATTGCAAATTACTGCCAACAAACTATTGTTCTTTGATTGCTCATTTCACTTCTTGCAATTAGGTGCATCACCAACATGGCAGGAAATATCCGTTGTTGCCTATGTTGGGGGTCAAGAGGGTGGATCCACCTTATAGATTCAAGAAGCACCCCTTGCAATACCATTGAAACCCTCACTATCTGAACTAAAATTTTCTCCTTGTTTGCATTTTGGTGGCCTTTGCTTGACCCACTCAAACAACTTCTCAACTCTAGATGACTTCTTTTGGCTCTTGGTGATCTCTTCTTAACCTTTGACGACCCTCTCTTGGCCTTAGATGAGCTTGCCTTGGTTTCTAGCAACCTTCCCCTTGCCTTAGATAGCCCTTCCTTTGTCTCAAATGAGCCTACGTTGGCCTGTGATAGCCCACCCTCTAGGTTGGACATCCAACCTCCTAATCTTGATGAACCTCTTTTTAATTCTAGAAACCCACCTTTTGGGCCAGATGACCCTCCTTCTAGGCTAGATGGCCCTCCTTGTAGGATATAAGATCCTCCTCTCCAACCATATGACCATCCTCCTCATATGGGGGTTGGACCACTTCTCCAAATGGTTGAGAAGATGTCCAAATGACTCCCCCTTCAAGCTTGGCATCCCAAGGGCGGTCTAGGGGTTAACTGACCCGTATAAATGGTTGAGGGGTGGCCCAGATGGCTGTCCCCTTGTCTAGACAACCTATGGGTTGTTTGGGGTTGGGTGATCTCTCCTAGACGACCAAAGGGAGGCCTTGATGACCATATGTTTGGTCAAGCCATGCTAGATGTCATTGGAAGCCTAATGGCACACCTAGATGGCCTAGGCAACCATTTGTTTTACCTAAACCAAATATGGGACATGAAAACCCACCCCTTTGGTTGCATACACACCCTAGATGGCCTAGGTAGCCTGACAACCTACCTAGATGACCCACAAAATTGGTCAACTTTAGCAAATGGTGGCAAATCTTACTTGTCTCGACATTCATCTAAACACAACCAATTTTTGAGATTTTTACTTGTTCTTCTTTTCCATAAGTCTGTGCTCCAATTGTTTCTGATTGCTCATTCCTTCTTCCATTTATCTGTTTGTCAATTGTCTAATACTCCAAGTTCTTCTTTGTCATCAACATCATCAAATACGTTCCTGAGCCAACTCTCAACTTGTTCATGCTATGCATGCTACACTATGTTATTTGGCAATTGAATTCCACTATTTGGTGGATCCATTTCATTATCTTGTTGCTCATCTCCATTATTTGGTGGATGAATTACTACTTGGTCATCCACAAACCCCCATGTTATCGTCCTTGGCACTCCATGATGGTCATTGTTATGTAACTGCCTTTTACATTATCGTAAGTGCCCTAAATGTTTGGTCTTTGCCTTTTATAGCCTGAGCTAGAGTTGGAATTACTCCAGTCTTCTTCATTGCTCAAACTTATCAAAGTTACACTAGTACTCTCCATCGACGACCAATGCACTTCATTGTTTTATGATTGGATGCCATTCCAATAATTATTTGGTAGCTCCCTTCCTAGTGCATTGTTGTCGTCATTGGTAGAATCAATTGACACTTCCTAAACACCTCTCCATCCAACTTCTACCAAATCCTCCCTTGCCAAGCTCACCAAGCTACTACTTAACAAGTTGTTTACCAAGTTGCTCACCAAGCTTTTTGCTATATTGTTGCTTTCCAAGTTGTTCAGACTTCATTGTAATAGACTTCAAAAGCACTGCCCACAGTTGTATGAGGTCTATAGTGTTTGAATTGGATATTATACATAGTGGTCATGATATTTTGAGGAGAAATTAAACTTTTCTTATTCCCATGGAGTTTCTTAGAATCTCAGGAGGTTTTTCTCCACATAAATTTGGTATTTGTTATGAGAATGATTGGTGTTCTAAGTTTCCTTCTTGTTCCTTTAATTGTGCAATGTATAGGAAGTATTAATTTGTTACATGAGTATCATTTTGCAATGTTGAACAATGTTATCACTAAATCCAACCCTAGCCACAAATTCTTGTTGTAATTAAAATATCTTTGATGATTTGACATTGGTTGTAAGTTGTGCAGCTCCCAATTATGCTATGGTTTTGCAGCTAAGAGTCACCTAAGCACTAAAATCTCAATGTCTGTCTACAAAAGGAATGGATACCTAGAATTTTATATGTTTGTGTGTGTGTGGGATACATACATACATATCTATCGATCTATCGAGATATATATATATATATATATATATATATATATATATATATATATAAAGAAAGAAATAAAGAAAGAAAGGGGTCATTCTTACCTGACACCTCTAGAGGTTCTAAAAAATATGTAATTTTATTGAGCAGCACGACCATTGTCAACATTTTCAGACACATCAATAGAAACCGTATTTTATCTTCTATGTTTAACTTTCGCTACTTCAAGCAATATATGTTCTTCCTTTGGGTTCTAAAAGATCAAGAATTAATGGGATAGGTGCTATATAATTCTTCTATTGTAATGCATTGAAAACAATAAAGAAACTATATTCAAATAGGAAGAGTATATATAGTTGCAACTAGTTTATTTTAAGATAAATTCCCCTCACCAAAATACAAAACTATGTTGTGTGCACTATTTACTGTGTATATATGACATCTTGCAATGTAAATAACTCACAGTATCTTCAGAGATTTGAAATTTCCAATGAAATCTGGAATTTCTCCATAGATCAAAGCATTTCTCAACACTCTGCAAAGGGAAACATCAGTCAATATCATATAAAAGAAGTGTATTTAATAATTACACTGATTCCAACATATGACTCCAAGTGTCCCATGTATACTTCAGAGTTCAGACCATATATAGAATTGTCATATTTCTACTTACACAATTTTCAGCTTCTTTAGGTTTTGCATAAATGACAAATTTGTTCGTTCTCCAGTTAAATCGCTTATCCTTCTGATTAGAGATGTGGCCACATAACAAAAAAAACAAAAATCATACTAAGTTAATACAATGTATTCACTGAGAATAACGCAATAATTATAGACTAGGTTAACATGTTCTTCTTGGAACGATATGGGACTTAAATGAAATGAAATATGGCTCTTATTTCTTACATTTCTATGGAAGTTAAGAATAGCCATACTTACATGTCTGTTAAATTTTTCAAACCTGAAATGGTGAAAGGAATTGGACCTTGGAGGGAGTTACCTTCAAGTCTTCTGCAATGAGTATAGTTCACTTTTCTTTCAGTTAGATATTTCCTAACTTCTAGATTCTATTTAAGGTGCTCTGAATTGTATATCTCATAGAAGATAGGTAAACTTTTATTTTATTTCCATCTCTCGGGCTCTTCCTCTACTAGAGTGGAGGCATGTAAAAGTATTTTCCTATTCTTTCCTTGTCATTTGGAATTTCTGTGAACAAAGTATAAATGAGTAATTGACATTGGATAGGAAAGAAAATAGTCTCACAACTCGCTGATATTCTTCCAATTTACAATGAAATATGGTATTGCACCACTAAAGTTGTTGCTGTATACTTTACTGCAAAAGAAGAAAAGCATGCTGTCATGCTTAGAAATACATATCTCTTTCATATTGGTTTTCTCAACAATGGAATTTGAAGCTTGGATGATTAAAGCATGAAATTATGAGATATAGATACTTACAATTTTTGTAATAATTTGAAATAAGGAAACTTTTTAGGTATTTTTCCATGGAATTGATTACTTCCAATGTCCCTGTAAACAAATATAAAATACATATTTTCTAAAATTTCTTATTTTCATGGATACTTTTGCAGAATAATTACTTTCTATGTGCATAAATGCAAACTTGTGACTTTGATTTCTTCCATGATAAAAAGGTTGTAGGCAACATATATTTCTACATAATAATAAAATTGGTATAGCCTGTTTTCCTCATAGCAGTGAACAAATTTTATAGTATTGATTATGTTTTTGCAATCTATGTTCATTAATAAAATGATGCTACTGCAAAATAGTGCCATAATGTTGAAATATAACTGAATTTGGAATCTTCTAAAAGGCTTTTAATTCAATAATATTCGTAACTTATACCAAATTTGTTCACATTCATGGAATGGACATGGCATGCACAACTCCTTAAAACAGCAGTCCATAGAGAAATCTATTGAAAAGAACTACATGCTTAGTTTAGTAATGTAGAATTAGCCATTCACCAAAGAAGTAATTAAATAAGACGCAACAAAATCTTAAAATGAACAAAACCCATAACTTTCAAAAAGCATATTAAATCTTAAGGATCAAGTCTTATGGGCATGGTCCTTGCAATGCATCTTGTTGTGCCTAACATTACATGACATGGATCCTTTAGATGTATTTTATTTTATTTTTCTTAAAATAATGATGCTAAGTAATTTAAAGAACAAAACTCATATGGGATTCTCCCTATACCAGGGAATCCAACACTTGAAGGTTTCCCATTGTGTTTAAACTTGGGGTTCTTTACTATAAATGGTGTCGACCTACCATTTGTGCGTAGACACAAATCATTCTCCTATTCAAAGTTATTGCCAAACTCAAATGTGATTTATACCTTAACCTTCAACTACTGCTAAACTCAAATGTGATTTATACCTTAAGTATAATATTAGTTGCACCTTCAACTACAATAGGAAGATCATCAAGGAAAGAGTGTGGTTCTCTCGATTGTTTAAATGAAAGGTTAGAGGTTAGGACCTCAACTATTAACCTTTTCTTTTTGTTTATTGTAATAGTGTAGTTAGTAAATAGTGTGTAGCTCTTTTGAATGTAAAGGTGACCCTTGATCATTAGAGTTAAGGTAGATAGCTTAGATAATTATTTTTGGCTAATCTTGAAGTATTAGGTTAAGACTGAATTATCTATATATATATATTGCATTTTAAGAAAAGAAAGGGCATCATGAAAAAATATATTGTATTGATATTTGCTCATAAAGGAGGTTGCCTCTCTAAATGGGCTATGATACAGTGTAAACTCTTCAATGCTATCAATAAAATTACTTTTTATTGTGTTCATTCTACGGAACTATTTTTTTTGATACATAGGGAAATTGGTAACATCATTGGATGTTGCCTCTATAAACCCTAGCCTGCTAGGTAAAACAAAGTCAACTGGACCCTCGACCCTCCACGGCATCAAACTAGGGCAGCCAACCAGCAAACACTTAGATGCTACCATTCAACCTATCCCTTTATGGTGCGTTGTGGTTTGAACCTTGGTCCTCCCCAAAGAGAGGCAAAAACCCAAAACACTGCACTGTCCTAGGCAAACATTCTACAAAACTATGTTTCTTTTGTAATGGTTTTGTTTGTAAGAAAAACTAGAAACTGTTAGGAGGGAAACGAATGGGATTTATTTTATTGATAAAAATGTTACAATATATAGGCATAAGCCTATATGATGAACATGACACTTGTCAATGAAACTGACAAGTGTCAAACTGGCATAGTGCACATTACATTAACTCTAACATTCCCCCTTAATGTGCACTATCCTAACTAAAGAAAAAAACAAGTCAACATTAGGTAACATTCCCCCTTAATGTTGACTTCTCTAAAAGTAACCTATCATCCTCTTTTTGGTCTAGGCTCGTGCTCTTTGTGCTTGGCTCTCCAACTATGAATAACGCTAGATCCACTGTGTATACATCTCGGTCTGTTGCCTCAGGGTCAGCCACTTCAACGGGTCTGTTGCCACCGGGTCAGCCGTCTAAGTGCCTCAGGGTCATCATGGGTGCCTCAGGGTCAGCCACATCTGGGTCTGTTGCCTCTGCAGGTCATCCTCAGAGGATGTTGCCACTCGTAGGTCACTAATTAGATTCACCATGAGTATGAAATCCCTCCTCATTTTGAACTCAATCTAGAAGGTGTCGGTCTCTGCCGAAAATGCACCTAATGAAAGGAAAAACGAGCCATATAAGAGTGTCGGTCTCTCCCAAAAATGCACTCAATACAATAAAATGAGCCATAGATCCAAATAGGAGGAGAGATGAAGAAAAGAAAATAATCTTCTGAAGTGTCTTCGTCTGTAGTCTTCAAAAGTAGATCCGGAAACAACCTCGGATAGAGTCTAGGGTGTCTTTGTCTGTAGTCCCTAGTATAAGTGTCCTTATGGTGACCATGTCATCTCACCGAAATGCATGGGTAACCAGCCGCTGCATTCGCCAAGTGTATAGAAAAGATCACTAGGTACAAGGCTCACAAATAAAATTATCTTGGGAGTGTCGGGTACAACCGAAAGTGCACTCCAAGGTAGATAAATTTTGAGGCTAAAAAAACTCAAATGAAACAGCCTCAAAATTACAATATGACACCACTATTGTGTCCATCGCAGAAAAACGTTTCCAACGACTATAAATACCCCTATATTGCACTATCAAAGGGGCCTTCATCATGTGGAAAAATCATCATGCCTATCTTAGGCAGCAAATAAACCTCAGGAATATCATATTCCTGGCATCGCACTGTGGCGGAATAAAAGAACGGACTCACTTTCCCTCACAGGGGAATTACATGGGCCATGAGAGCCAATAAGACTCTTCATATTAAAGTAGCTCCATACAAATCGAATCAAATGCTTCTAACCATTTCATAAATTATCCCCTTTTGGAATAAAATACCCCACATTCCAAAGAAAAAATATTTTAACTTCTCATAAAAAGTGCCCCACTAGCCCTCATTTCAAAATTAAAAATAATGGCCTCCTTTAATGCTAACAATTGAATTGAAACTGACAAATTCTGGATTATTTAAAAAAACCCCGCCAGCCGCTCAGAAGCCTCCTTGGTGGACGACGCGAAAATTTTCAAACTGGCACTTCGATGCTCTCAGGGGGATAGCCGTTGGTTGCGTCTGTTGCCACGTGCAAAATTAGTACTCTCTGCCAATGAATGCTTTGATGGCCTACTCTGCTGTGTCTCCACCTCCGCCAGATCGATCTCCAATGAACACGACCGAACTTACCGCCTTGCTTGCAATAGTAATCAGTCATCCACACCAAGGACAACCATGCAGCAAGAGTTCTGGTTGTCTGCAGTGAAATCACTACCCCCGTGATCACTGCCGCCTTCTGCTCACAGGCCGGAAGGTTATTCGACTTCGGCTCCCCAATTTCACATTACAACATCGCAGCCGGGCTCCTCGGGGATGCAACAGAGCAGGCCACCGACGGTGGTGGCGACGGTGAAACGTGGCGACACAGTCACAGTCTGGCCACTTCCTTATTTACCGTCTTCACCATTTAACTTCCACCGGTCTCTCCGCCTCGTTGGTGGAAATTGAATGTCCAGCAACATGAGCAAAATCAAAAAATAAATCCGACGGAATCCTATGTCTGCGATGGCATTGATGCGGTTCCCAGAGCAACTAAATTTTTGCAGCTTGCCTTCTTAGTTTGGCAGAGGACAAGAGAACTCGAGATCGTCACCGAAATATCCATAGCAATTCATTTTTAACATTTTCTGCATCAAACTCCACTAGTCATGACGTGGGCACGAGAAACTGGGAAACAACCCGCCATTGAATCCGCCTCTCCACAACATCGCACATATTTTCTTTCATCGGGCCTGACGATAACTTCGGATGCAAATCGAGAGAAATCTCCACGATCATGTATACTGCAGCTCCACACGTGGCTATCTGTTAAAACAAACAACAGTCTGTTGACAGACGAAAACCACCTCAAAGGACTCGGTACGCCGTCCCCGCCCTAATAGATCATAGAGCCTCAACTATCCTTCAGCCAGGCCACCACGAGGCATACACCGTAATTTTATCATCTACCGGCGGCCAAGAAACTCACTCCGACGCCTACTCTCTTCCCCGTATTCCCTACCACGCATCCACCGAATACAAGCACAACACTCACACAATCAAATTTGCGGGCCACCTTGAAAGAATTTGGTGGAGAAAAATCCCAACAAGAGGCAGCTCTCGGATATTCAAACCCTTCCCCGCATAGAAAACGAGAGACAATGGCTATTGCGTCCGCGTTCAGTGTGCGGAGAAGCCTCTAGAAGCTCTCCCGTTCTCTCTTCTTCTTCAGATGGAGAGGTTTTCTGGGATCTTCATGGCGCAGGTGGGCATAGGTGGCGTAACTGCAGATGCAACACTCACAGGCACAGGCGACGACGCAGAGGAAGAAGCGCAAAGCCCCCCTCGAGAAGCAGGTCCCAAATCGTGATGCGGCGCTGCTGCCAAAGTCGGTGTTGTACACGCAGCTTCTGGTGTTCGAAGCCCGCATGTTTTCTGCCCTCGCTAGTGGACTCTGCCCTCGTTAGGAAAAAAAATCGATTTTCAAGAAGCACTCACGAATGCGGTAAATCGCGGGCAGCCGTGAGGTTAAACAAGGCAGAATTCACCGACGTGAGACCGGTCGGCGAAACCCTAGGGAACCACAAGAAATGGAGGCGACATCTTCATGAATTTGATCCGCCTGTTGCCCCTTCTCCGCCTGCCAACAGAAGATGAAACCCTAACCGTAACCCTAATGCTACTGTTGCTGCACAACCAGTGGCTGAATCTTCCCAAACTTAAATTTTTTTTTTTTTTTTTTACCATCTGGTTTCTGATCCATCAAAAGATGGAGAGCATACTCCCTCGGTAAAAAAAAAACTTAAAAAAAAAAATAGGGAAGAAAAAAAAATTATGGGGAGGGAGGATTTCCATGAGGGAAATCCCCCCTCAAGGGTTTCACAGGCAGGGGGAAAGCCTGCTCTGATACCAAATGTTAGGAGGGAAACGAATGGGATTTATTTTATTGATAAAAATGTTACAATATATAGGCATAAGCCTATATGATGAACATGACACTTGTCAATGAAACTGACAAGTGTCAAACTGGCATAGTGCACATTACATTAACTCTAACAAAAACTACAATAAACTTACAGCAGAACTATGTTTCTTTTGTGAGTTTAATTGTAGTTTCTATTAATTTTTAAAAACAGTTACATTACATCTTGTATTAGAGCTTAGTTTAGGGATAATTCCATTGTGGCAACTATACTCCTTTTTCTGAATTTTTCCTAACAGCCATAACCATAGTGCATCCTGTTACCACATTTTGCACGGGGTGCCATGTTTTCAAAATCTGTAAGTGTGCTGCTCTTCCTTCCCTTCTCCTCTTTCTTCCCATTCTCCGTTTTTTCCTTTCTCCCTTTCCTGCAGTTTCATTCCTCCCTTTTCCATTGTACTTTCCCCCAGTCAAATTCCCAAAACAGAGCAAGTATTCCCTGAAAATTTCTAAGTGTCAGGGCGCAACCCGACTTCGCAGCGAAGTCGGGGTGCGCCCTCAAGTTGGAGCGCACTAGGGGATGCGAAGTGCGAAAGCAGGCTGAAAATGAGCTAAATTTGGCTAAGTGTGGGAGCGCAACCCGAATTCGCAGCGAAGTCGAGGTGTGCTCTTCTTCCTATGCGCACTAGGGAAGCAGTGATTGCAGAATTTGTCTAAAGTGCTAGAGCGCAACACGACTTCGCAGCGAAGTCGGGGTGCGCTCCCCTTTTTGTGCGCAGTCCGAACAGCGGCCAAATCAGCTTAAGTATCGGTGCGCAACCCGACTTCGCAGCGAAGTCGGGCTGCGCCCTTTGACCGATGCACAGTTGGGCAAGATTCACCAAGACCCAAAAATTGGCTAAGGCACGGAGGCCTCCCCAACTGCGTTGTTTCCCACCTGCGCTACCCGATAGCGCTCTGATCCTAGGCGAAGTTGGACAAACTGCCTTTCAAGGCAGACATGTGTCACTCATCAGAATTAGACAAGTGTCCATCCTCGGGATTTGATCCGAGATGTGACGGGAACAAGGACAAGCATGGACCGCACTACCTACGCCAGCTGCCTTCATTTAAACTGATGTAAAGTTCCATCTACCATAGCTACTCGCATTCCTGCTGACTAGAAGTTTCAACCAACGCGCTGCCACGTAGCTGTACAGCTTTCAGGGAGACCTTACTGCAGGTACAATCCTCGTCGATAGGAGTCAGCATCAGCAGCTCTTTTGCCGCTTTTGTCAACTTTTGTTCGGTCTGGGACTTTGTGCCCGTAATTGTAATCGGGGGGAACTTGGCTATAAATATCCACACCATTTCATTGTAAAGGGGTGGAAGGGGAATATACTGCTAGGGAACCATTGTAGCTATATGTTTGCTTCTGAATACAAGACACATACTTGGATCTGCTTACTGTCATCATCTTGTATGCTGCCTTTCCTTGTCATTTCTGCCTCATGTTTCTTATTTCATTGCTTACTGTTATACTGAACTCTGGATTCCAGTATTTGATGATTAAGTATTCTTGGAATGCATAGATAGAGGATACATAGGATGCATGATAGCTGTAGTTTCATTGTGTGTTCTGTATAGGATTGTTGTTAGTAGTGGTGATTGATCGTTGCCATGCTGCTTATTCCCCCCACCCAACTCCAATCACATTTGGATCTCTTTTCGCACTTTATCTCTTTCCTGCACTCTTATCATAAAACACTAAAAACCCATAGGAAGTCGGCCTTCTACGGAGATTGGTACGGAAGGCATTCCTTCCTTTCGAACTTTCAATCTGGTGGGCAAATCTGGGGTGCATTATACCAAATCCTTTCCTCATGGCAGATTCGTAACCAACAATTTCTCTGGCACGCCCGATGGGACATGGAAGTTTCCCACCCCAAAACAAAATCGAAGCACTGATGTTCGCTTCATTGATGTTGAAATCAGAACACCTGGCGACTCTGCAAGTACCTGAATATTCTCTGAGTCCGTGAAGACCGGTTCGAATGCCTTCATGCAAACGAGAAGGTGGAGAGCAAGGAATCCAAGAAACCAGCCTGATCTTTACAAAATCGACATTGCCGCTCCAGGAGAGCGCGTCAGGCTGGCTGATCACCAAGCTCGTGAAGAAGAGCTTGAGACTAAAATCGAAAAGTTCGAGGCCAAAGAAGAATCTACATCTTCGGACGGTACCGATACCGAGTACACTATCGGAGGAGAAGAAGACATGGCTACCCAGCAGAATGATGATGATCTCTTCCCGACGATAGACTCCATGGGGCCCTTGGCACTAGTCGGACAGCAAGCTGTGCCCCCCGCTGCCTTAAATTCCATCCCTACCTATGATGGCTACGGCAAGACAGCGTATGAACACGTCCAGGACATTTTGGCCTTGGCTGTGCTACATTCCATTACAGACGAAAGCATCAAGACCCGTTTGTTGGCACTTTCCCTAAGGGGAAAGCTTCTCTATTGGTGGAGATCACTGCCAGAGGGATCTATCATGGGATGGCGACAGTTGGCTGGCAGGCTCGTAAAATGATGCAACGAGTCTACTGATCCCTCTTCTTTGTTGCATCAGTTCCAAAGCATCTAGCGACACCCCCAAGAGGAGGTGTCGAACTTAAACATAAGGTTTGCGAGGTCTTGGAAACGAGTACCTCTCAAACTACAGCCTTCAGCGGGTCAGGCGACGCACTACTACCTAAGGTCTTTCAACTCAGACATCTACCTACTGCTGAAGATAACCCGAGTCGACTCATTCCATGCCCTGTACGAAGCTACCCAACAAGCTAAAATGGACATAATCTCCATAGGAAGACTCCCGCATAGGGTACAACCACCCATTTACCCAGAATTTCCACAGTCCTAGTACCCATCGGCTTCTGGAGTGATGCCATCATCTTCAGGACAACAACCCCAGCAGCAATGGAATTCGGCGCCAGTCGTAAATCCCTACGGCCAGCCACAAATTCATTTTCCTAACCCGCCGCCTCCTCCTCCGTATTATCTAGCACTCCCAGCTCCCCCTCAGTATGCGTAGTATTCTGCACCTCCTCCATTGGCTGCATTACATCCGTCAGCTCAGTTGCCGACTCCAGATAATGATATTCAGAACAAAATCCTTCAAGAAGTACGGGCTCTGGCCTCTGGATATCACACCATGTCCAACGACATGACTATACTGAAGAAGAAGCAGGCCCAGATGGACCTTGTTCCAAGGAGGCCATACCCTCCTCCGGCACTGGCAAAAGATCAAGCCGCAGAACGGCAAGATCAGAGGTGCCCTCCTGCAAGAAATGCTGCCATCAAGGACCAACCTGGCACTTCTGACTAGGATAACTAGTGCTCCATGTGCAACGACCCGCATTCAAAAGAATATTGCACACTGCACCAGCATTACCTCCAGACTCTGGCGGGTAGCGCCATAGAAGATGAAGAACTTTACATGATCCTGGACGATGAAGGCAACTTCACTGTCCCAGAGGAAGGTCTGGTGTTGCCCCCTGCCAAAGAAGACAGAAAGCCTGTTGAAGCTGCTGCACAACCATTGAAGGTATATGCCAGGAGAGAAAAGGCGCAACCTGCTGGGCTACCATCCGACAAGAGGTTGTGGCCTCACACGACCAAGGAAAAATTGCCTGCAGCCAAGACTCCCACAGCGAAAGCTCCCGTAGCTCAGCCTCCAACTGAGACCAAAGAACAAGCTCAGGAGAAGCTGAGATATCCGTCTCTGACAAAGAGACAGAGAGTCGAGGCCACGCAACAATACCGGACCAAGTATGAGCCTGCGAAAGAAACGAAGGGAGCTAGCACTTCAGGCTACAACATAGTGGATGAGCTAAAGAGGACTCCCGCAAGGATAAGCATGTATGATGCTCTTCTGCTCCCAGGGCAAGTTGATCTGCTATAGGAATCTCTGAAGAGCATAAAGCATGGCAAGCAGACACAGCCTGCTGTTCTGGTTCAACCCCTGACAGTCTCAGCCACTGGGAAGAACAAACCACCTCCCTTCTATCTGTCATTACGGATGCAAGGGTATATCGTACACAACTACATGGTGGATTCTGGTGCCTCCACAACTATTATGCTAAGAGTCGTCTGCGACGAAATCGGGATGGAATATACAAGGAGCAGCCAAGGTGTGCTGCAAACTGGATGACACTCCTGTCAAGACAGTCGATGTCATTAAAGATATCCCGATTCGACTGCACAAAGCTCTTGACATAGTGGTCATTCAAGAAGTCGTGGTTGTTGACTTGGAACCCTACTTCGGCATGTGGCTCTCCAGGGAGTTCACTGCGAAGCTGGGTGGGTATATGTATCTGGATTACTCGCATATGGAAGTGCCCTTCAAAGGAAGGAGACTGAAGATCTACAATGAGAAGCCTTCCACATTTCTAGTAGAGAAGATACCCGGAGAAGAGTCGCAGGACTACATGGTTCAGCTGACAGCGGAAGAACTGGTGGTGGTAGACATGACAGAGCAAGCTCATGAGTTGTTGCAAACGGAGGATGAGTTCTCCTTGCTGGATTTTAATGCCATGATCGAGACTGAGCATTCCTGGAACATAAAGAACATTCTTTAGTGTGCATTTGAAGAAAGGTAGGCTAAGTGTAACATTGCCTATTCCTTGGACTTGGTAGATATTATCGTTTTCAAGTTTAATTGGTATACTTTGTTTCACTTGAATAGAATCAAACCAATATAGGTTGCCAGTCATGTGATTGTTGGCTCTTGAATCAACATACCAAGAGTTATCTTCATATCCAAATTTTGGTTTTGTTTAATTTGATTGTGGTGATTCATTGTATCTCAAAACATGTTTGTGATAATATTTTTTCTACTTTTGAAGTTCTTTCTTAATGAAAATGAAATGAAATATTATTAATGTCCACGGTGGGCCAAAATAAGACCCAAGGGACTATAAGAAGGACAATAATGACTGCCAGCTAGCAGGCTAAAAAGCCCAACAAAGAAAAGAACTAAGATAAATACAAGACGAAACCCGACAACCGGGCCAAAGAGAAAGGGAAAAGAAAAGGGAGAGCAAAAGGGGGGAGGGCTGCAGTCCAGAAGAGAGGAGTGCACGCCAAGAAGAACGGAGAGAGAGAGGAGGGGGGAGGGAGCAGCCCAGGAGGGGCAAGCTCCAAGAACCCCCCAGAAACTAATCTCTCCTAACAGTCGAGGCCGAAGTACTGGAGCTGAAGAAGTCCATGATATGTCTCTGACCAGCGCTAGTTCGGAACCCTGACAAACTGTGGGTGCGCTGTCTAGTGACCCTGCTTCCGTCCGAACTGGATGATGTGGGGCGTTTCCGTCCGGAGTCACCTGGTCCATCGGAGCTAGTGAAGTATGTTGTGATGAGCCGATGTTGAGGAGGGTGAGATCCATCTGGAGGAGAACTTTTATGTCGTCGAAGCTGAGTTATCTCCCTAAGAAAGAGTGCGAGACACCGTTGGTCCGAGTATCTGAAGAAGGTAGAAACAGATCGAGAGTTGTCCCTGAAAAGGCAATGGAATCTACCCCGGATCTCATAATAAATGGGACAACAAAAAATAAAGTGATGAAGGGTTTCAACTTCACCCAAGGGGCAAAACAAGCAAATCCGCTCCTCCGTCGGAAGATGGTGATCTGACTCAATCCGGAGTTGGTGAGAACACACCCTGAGTTGCCCAATAGTGATCCGAAGACTATGCATTGTGTGCTGCTGAAGGTATTGTGGAGGAACTATTCTGCCCTCCTGTATCTGTAAGAAGTGCTCATGGTAGAAAGACAACTTGGGGGAAAGAGGGGCAACAGGAGAGATCCAAGTGCATCTGGTGTATTGGAGACTAACATCCTTCCGGATCTCGTGGAGCATCCTCTCCTTACTAAGCCGAGAGGGGGAGAACACCCAAAGAATAAGGGGGGAGCCTGTCTATCCGTATCTGAATGCTGGCCAGGAGGGCAAAAACTTGAAAATACCAGCTCCTCCGGCCTCCCCGAGAACTCGGAGAGAGTTCCATCGAGGAGCGAAGGGCGAGGTAAGGGTACCGCCTGCAACCCTCAGGGGTATCTCCGAAAGTACGGATCCTGTGAAGATAACCGATAATCAAGAAGATAATCTCAAGTTGGAGAGGAGAAGCCCCAAACTCTGCCAGAATAATAGAGCGGGGGATTGTGCCCTTGCAACGAATGAATCGTCGAAGAAAGAGTGTCTGGACTCGTTCAACCCGTGACCACTCAGTCGGGCCAAGACTAGGACCCCAAACCACTGACCCATAAGTAATAGTTGGCTTGACCAAGGCATCAAAAATCCTCATCTTCACAGGTATATCCTGAAAATGTGCTTTGAAGCAATTCCTCTCTAGCAAAGACAGAGTTGCATATCCCTTACACACCCGGGCCTGGGCGGCGGGTTTCATACCAAAAGTGGGACCGGTGAAAAGAACCCCCAAGTACACATAAGAGGTGGTGATCTCGACCTCCCGACCTTGGAAAGAGAAGTGGAGATGAGATAGAGCCTCTTTGGTAGTATTGAATACCATAACCTTGGTCTTAGAAAGATTCACCGTCAACTGTCTCGAGTCACAAAAAGCGGCAAGCTTGTCCAGATGGCGCTGAAGCCCCTCAGGGAAGAGGCCAAAAGAACAACATCATCAACAAAGAGGAGAATAGAAATCAGCACATAGTGAAGAAGGCAACCATCCTCTGCGTGAGCGTTCTCCTTAATAAAAGTCTCAAGCTCGTCGATGAAGATCCCAAAAAGTGTCGGGAAAGGGGGCACCCCTGTTTCACTCCTATGGTGCTAAGAATACTGTCTGAAAGCCCTTGAGGGGAGCGAAACCGACCTTTCACAGTCTCATATAACCGTGTAACCGCTGTCAAAAGTTGCCCAGAGATGCCAACTGACCGAAGTCTCTCAAGAAGTAAATGTCGAGGCACCGTGTCGAAGGCTTTCCTGAAGTCAACAAAGCAACAATAAACCTTCGAGGACCTGGAACGCGCCTCCTCAATAATAGCTCTGAGGACTAGAATGTGATCTGTGGTTTGGTGATCTTGCCGAAAACCAGCTTGGCCAAGAGCCCTGAAACCCTCCTCCTCCAACCTTCGGGAGAGAAGCACATCCAATGTTGTGGCATAAAGCTTGGCAAAGATATGCCCAATCATGATAGTCCTGTAATTATTGGGTTCATGGGGATCACCTGCCTTATGAATGGGGTGAATGATATGCTGAGTCCAAGAATCAGGAAACCCAGAACAGACAGAGAGATTAAAGAGATCAGTGAGGGGCCCAACAAGAGGGTCAATACCATGCTTTAGAAATTCCGCCTGTAACCCATCCAAATCTGCTGCTTTGCTTGTACAAAGTTTCCTGATAGCCTCGCTTGACAAGACCAGTAGAAAAGAGGTGGCACGAAGAGGGGGGGAGGGAACAATAATAGGAGGCTGATTAGGGATGGTATAGAGGGAAGAGGCATGAATGGTCCAAGAGGAAAGATCGATCCCATGAGTAATCCGATCACGGGGGAGGATAAGGCGCCAGAAGGATTTAGGAGACTGTTGAAGGGAGTGGATAAGATCAAGTCGATGTTGAGAGAGGAAGAGATGCTTCTTCTTTCGAAGAAGCATCCTGTAGTCTTTGTGGGAAATGGCATAGAGCTGGGAAGGATTCCGAATGGCATATTTCAACCTTCGGTGGGCAGACTTACATTCCTCATCATACTAGATGTTCATGGGGCAATGACCAGGGGGACGAGGACGGGGGGAGGACGAATAGAGTGGGGGTACGAGTCCAAAGCAGCCTTCCAAATAGTTTGGACCAAGCAAGCAGAACGATCGGAAACATCGGGAAGAGAAGACACCCTGGGGAGAACCTGACGCAACCGGTCCATGTAGGTAAAGGAATAATAATAGTCAAAGTCTATTATGACCCGAGGGGCTGAAGGGGAGGGAGGAGGGGGATGAGTAACAGGAAGGGAAACAACGGATAACGTAAGAGAAAGAATTGAATGATCGGTAAGGGGGGAGGGTGATCAGAGACGCTAAACCGGGAAATGAATGGAATGAGGGTGGTAGAGGAAATAGCATAGTCGACGACACTGGCTCCACCACTATGAGGAAAGCAAGTAAACCCACCAAAATCCGGAAAACAAGATATACCATTGAGAAGCACTAGCCTGTTGGATTCACCCAACTCAATAAGATGCTTACCATAAGCAGTAACCTGTGTGTCGCTAGAGGTTCGAGCAAAACCAAGGTCCTTAGGATCCAATTCCCGAGTCTGCAACTCATCGGTTGTGAGGTCATGAAGAGAAACCTGCATAGGTCCGGTCCGAGCATTGAAATCTCCCAACAAAAGTATCTCCCCTGAAGTTGAGTATCTAGTAATGTCCTCATAGAGATCTTGGAAAGGGTCCCCGTCCGTGTGAATAGCAAAATTGGACGTGGTGGGGGGAAAGTAACAAGTGGCAATGTATATATCCCAAAGAGGTGGGTGACGGTGGATTTTAATCCATAAAAACCTGGAGTGGGGGTCAGTCAAAACCAAGGATACCGAACCCTGGAGCCTATCCCTGATAAGAGCAGCAACACCTCCCGAACCTCGAACTCCCCCAAAGCACCGAGTGAGTTGATGACAACTGGACCACCAAAAGTAACCTGAGATAATTGGTAGGGCTCGCTCAGGACTCTTGTGCATCTCACAAATAAGAATGATGTCATGTCTACCAATCACATTAGAAAGGGACCCTGGGGTAGACCACATCGTACCATTGCAGTTCCAGCAAGCTACAACTAGCTTATCTTCCACCCCCCTTCCGTGCCGATGGAGTCATTTTCTAGGCAAGGGTTTGGACCACCCAGGTGGGGGAGAGTCCCTAATCATTGCACGCAAATTATGAATAACTGCCCATTTGTTGGCTTTCTTGGCCGTGGCTACTTGTTCCTTTGCTTTCTTCAATTCTTCAACCTGGAGTCGCGTAAGGTCCTCATCAAGGTATATCTTGTCTTGAAGAGTAAATAATTTCCGTTTGGCCCTCAACGCCTTCATACGCTCTTCCGCATTTTTGAAGCGTATAACCAATGTGGAGTCGAGAGAAAACCATGCTCTCTCGAGAGTAACATCTGTTAACTCAAGAGTGTTGTGAATGAAGGCATTTCCAGCTTGAAGTGGATAAGTAGGTTTGGGCACCCCATGAATCTTGAGATTGAGTGCTTTCACATTACGGATCCTTTCTTCTTCAAATTTAGCCTAGAAAACCAACTCAACTATGGGAGGGGGGTTCTTTCCAGCTACAACCTAAATCCAAGACTGTTGATCGGCTAGTTTTTGGCTTTGTGCAATTGACGCTTCTTTGAGATGTTCATGTTCAGCAAGAAGAACAACCCGTTCATCTCAAATTCTTATAAATTCAGTGTAAATTCGTAGAATTATGAGAAGGTTGTTCAATATGTGTAGTCTACAATTGAGTAATAATATCTTGTTGATCCTAAAGTTTATTGTGGAGGTTTGTGATAATGAAGATACCATCTTTCACTTGGTCTTGCAAGGCAAGTATTAATGCTAGCTTGTGTGTCTAGCTGTTTTTGAAGATAATTAATCTGTTTAGACAAATGTTGATATGAAAGACGGTATTCCATTATTCCTTCATCAAGAATCCCCATAACACTAGGAACACAGGGCTACCAAAAAAGTCACTATGAGGACTACAGAGAAATATTTAGGGGCACTGGCAGGTTCCGTTTGAGCACTTCTGAGGACATGCAAAGAAAACCCCGTAGAGGCCATGCAAGGGTACAGTATGGGCTAATCTAGGGCATGCACAAAATACCCACAAAGACCCTGCTAGGGTATGGCAAGGGCTGCGCTAGGATGTGCCAGGGGCTACTCTAGAAGCCTTAGGGCCGCTCAAGAAACAACAACGCTAGGGCTCATTGTCACACCTGAAAAACCCCTTGTTCCTTGTTTTTCCCGTGACACTGTTCATGCTGCAACACTGTTCACCCTGTAGACAATAGTTCTAAGCATAAAGCTATCTGACATGAATGTCCTATGAAGATCTACAATTTTTATTATGTACAACAATTTTGATAATGTATGAATCTTGGAAATGGCAAGTTGCAATGTAAAATCAGCCAATAAAATGAATATAGCTTGATTAATAAGTAGGCATAAAAGGACAAATGCAACCATCTTTGTGTTACGACGTTTGGATTAGTTAGATGTCTAGCCTAACTAATCATACATATGGCTATTGTTTTAGACGTTTGAACCTATTAGTTAGATAGTAAACACAATTTTTAAAGCTAATAGGTGGTTTGGATGGTTGATATGGGTTAGTTGCAGTAACTACCCGATATTACCTATAAATACCCCCTTATTTCATTTTGTAAGATATCCATACTTGTCTATAATGCAGAGACGTTGTGCAACAACTGTTAGTCTGGAATGTGTGTGGTACGAGATTGCAAATGTGTTATAGTGTTGTATTGTAGGTATTGACCATAGCTTGGTACAGAGCATGTATTATTGTATGTTGTTTTCTTGTTACAGGGCGTGCTGAGGAACCTTGAGGATTGGAGCAGGAATGCGTAGTGGAAGATATATAGACCCTGATAGATCAACCCTTGCAAGTATCAGTCTAGCCATCTGGTTTCGTCGACAACTGTTTAGATGCCCATCCTTGATATCTAGCCTACCGTACAACCCAGAAGTCTAGCCATCTAGCCCAGACGTCTAGATGTCTAGCCCATATGTCTAGTCGTCTAGTCCAGACGTCCCATCCTGAAATCTAGCCGTCCAGTCCTGACATCTAGCTATCCAGTATAGATGTCTAAGCCATCTAGCTAGCCACTCAGTTTATATGTCTAATACAGATGTCTAGCCGACCAGTCGAGATGTCTAACTGTCTAGTCTAGATGTCTGGTCGTATATCCTTGACATTTAGTCCAGACATCTAGCCGTCCGTCTCAAAATTCTAGACTGTCTACCTCAAAAATATAGTATTCAAAGCATCTATCAAGACTTGTCGACTCATACTTGCAGGACATGATGATTGGTGTACCTTGTCCTTTGATTCCCTCATAGTTTATCATCATAAATGCTCTCCATTGGCAAGTCCCTTGGCTGATCCTAATAAATGCTAGAAATGTTGAACCACTATTTCCTTTTTCTAGCCCACTCCACCAATTTATCAAGTTCTCCCTCTGCCATCAACTACATTTGTATCCAATATCTGACATAGCCTACTTCAAATTACAAATGTATCTTGTCCATGATTTGGGTCAACTTAGTAAAACAAGTCACAACTTGTTGAATGATGGGTGCCCCAAGTTCTCGTGGATCTTGAAATTTTGGAACTTCAAATATTACATGCTCATTCAAGCCATCATCTTCTTCTTCAGTTTCTTCTTCTACCAAAATTGTCTCCTTTCCTTTTCTTGAAAGATTATCATTTATAATGCCATCCTATTTACTAGGGTAAATTTGCTTTAGTTCATGTTGGAATATGGGTTTATCCTTAAGACTTCTTTGAATTACTATCAATAGGAAAATGGCTTAGCTAATTCCATAAACAAAAATATAATTAGAATCCTATAAAGGATGATTGCTAAGTCTAAAAGAGATTGGCATACCAGTTGAAGAAAGTGGTGTAGGATGATAGGGTTAACCCTAAAGCCCCACTCGGGATCTCCTCTTACAAGGTCATATCTAGGAAATAATTAATGCTTTCCATAAATTTAGAACTCCCTTCATTTAAAGTGTCTTAGTAGTTCAATCTCAAAGACATAAATATTCCACCTATGCAAGCTCATTTCAATGGTCTACTATAGCAAAAGGAAGAAAGAGAGAAAACCTTCCAATAATTTGTACTATCATAAGAAGATGGTTCAATAGGAAAGCCACATATGTACCATTTAAAGAAGGATAACTTGTAATGAAATGATATGGGGATAATACTAAACCTAGGTAGCATGGTAAGTTTGGTTCATTTGGAGTGGGACTTATTAGAAGGAAGAATGTTGCTTATCTTAGTCAATGGGAAACACTTAAGGCCCATGTAGGTGCAAAAGAAAATAATCCTTTGTAAATATGTATATAGTGTTTTTCTCATTTTCTCTTTCTTCTTTTCTGGACTTCAATAAAAAATCCCTTCTCTACAAGGTGAAAGTCTCAAAAGAGATGCTTAGTTTGCTTCTTCTTGAATCCCTTTATGATAGGAATTAGCTAGACCAAAAGGGAGGAATTACAAAAATGATCAAAATGGGTATAAATTTATCTAAGTCAAGGTTATATTGATTCATTGAACATGATCAATGACTTGTTGATTCCTACAGTGGTGTCATGCCGACATTAATAAGATTTCGCTAAGTCCTTTGCTAAAAAATATCTTGATGATTCATCAAATCCTTATATTTCATTGACTTTAAAAGGAAATAATCTAAGTCCTAAAGTGTCAATCCATTAGACAAATAATGTAATTAATTAGATAGTGTAACATCACATTGATATAGGCCTAAAAATATTTGCACTTAGGAGAGAAGAAGGAGAAAAGTAGATGATATCACTCTTACATTAATGCAACTCATTGACCTAGTGGACTATGAAGGTGCCTGATGATGTCAGTGTGATCCAACATCAACTCATTGAAATTGGAAGGAAAGAGGATTTTGAGAGATATAATGATGTTATGATGACATCATCTAAAACATTATCTATAGATCAATGTAAAAGAAAATAAGTCCAAGGGAAAGTGACACAATGATGATGTCACCCAAAACTTTATCAAACCATTAGAAAAGTGCATGCATTAAGTTTTATTTATTTTAGGATAAGTAAATTAATGTTGCATGCATATAGATTCGTTTGTTAGAGGCTATACATAGAGGGATTGAAAAGGGTATTTGAAATTTAATTTGTGTATTCATAGAGCTCAAAATACCTTTACAACTTACATGTTTGAACCTTTTCAAATAGACCATTGCATTATTAAGATTTATTGCCTCTAATCTATCAAAATCATATATGTAGCCTACTACTATCATTACTAGAAGATCCTTGGTTCATCAAAGTAGGGTCTACAAATCCTTAATACAAGTTGGCCTCAAGCCCAAAGGTTATTGATTCCTCACTAAAGTAAGGAATGACACCCCCATTTTTTCTAAAATTTACAACATGCCAGAACCAGTAAGACAAGAGTTTCACCATGTCTATAATATCTTTTCCATGACTATTGTACATAATTTATATAGTCTATTAAATGAGTTTTCTCCTTACAAGGTAGGGTATCCTTGACTAACCCACTTCATGGTATATTTCATTTTTTTTATCCACTTACATGGCCTCAAAGACTTGTCTTCCACTTCAAATTTGAGAAAACCATAGACTTAAATAATCCATTAGGTTAAATCTCTCCTCATTATGACACCTTTATAAAAAATTTAAGTGTAAGACCTACCAAATCATTGGTCTCCTCTTCGATCCATAAGGCTTTGAAACCCTCCAATTTTAATTTTTAAATCAAGTCCAAATATATAGCTAGATGAATAAAAGGATAAAACCTTCTATAAATTTGTATATCATCAATATCATAAGAAAATGGTTCAATAGGAAGGTCACATATGTACCATTTAAAGAAGGATAATTTGTAATGAAATGAGATGGGCATAATAATAAACCTAGGTAGCATGGTAAGTTTGATTCATTTGGAGTGGGACTTATTAGATCATCATGGTACAAGTCCCTAATGCTTAGAAGTTTGTCATAATAGAAGCAAGAATGTTGCTTATATCAGTCAATGGGTAACACCTAAGGCCCATGTAGGTGCCAAAGAAAATAATCCTTTGTAAATATGTATATAGTGTTTTTCTCCTTTTTCCTTTTTCTCTATGTTCTTTTCTGGACTTTAATAATTCTCTACGAGGTGAAAGTATCAAAAGAGATGTTTAGTTTTCTTCTTCTAGAATACCTTTATGATAGGTATTAGCTAGACCAAAAGGAAAAAATAATAAAAAGATAAAAATGGGTATAAATTTATCTAATTCAAGATCATATCGATTCATTGAACATGATCAATGATTTGTTGAATCCTAGCATGCCAATATTAATAATATTTTGCTAAGTTATTTGCTAAAAAATGTCTCAATGACTCATCACATCCTTATATTTAATTGAATTTAAAAGGAAATAATATAAGTCCTTTTAAAGTGTCAATCCATTGGATAAATGATGCAATTAATTAGATAGTGTAACATCACATTGACATAGGCCTAAAAATCCTAGCACTTAGGAGAGAGGAAGGAAAAAGGAGATGATATCACCCTTACATTGATGCAACTCATTGACCCAGTGGACTGTGAAGGTGCCTGAAGATGTCAGTGTGATCCAACGTCAACTCATTGACATTGGAAGGAAAAAGGATTTTGAGAGATATAATAATGTTATGATGACAACTTCTAAAGCATTATCGATCGATCAATGTAAAAAAATAAGGCCAAGGGGAAGTGACACCATGATGATTTCACCCAAAACTTTATCAAACCATTAGCAAAGTGCATGCTTGAAGTTGAATTTATTTCATGATAAGCAAATTAATCTTGCATGCATAGAGGTTGGTTAGCTAGAGGCTATACATAGAGGGATTGAAAGAGGTATTTGAAATTTTATTTGTGTATTCATAGAGCTCAAAATCTCTCTACAACCTACTTGTTTGAACTTTTTCTAATAGACCATTGAGTTCTTAAGATTTATTGCCTCTAGTCTATTGAAATAATATTTGTAAGCTACTACTATCATTACTAGAGTATCCTTGGTTCATCAAAGTAGGGTCTACAAATCCCTAATACAAGAAACCCTCATGCCCTAAGGTTATTGAATCCTCACTAAAGCAAGGAATGACACCCCCATTTCTCCTAAACTTTACAACATGCCAAAACTAGTAAGGGACAAGTTTCACCATGGCTAAGTATATTTTCCATGATTGTCGACCATCAAGAGCACATAATTTAGTCAGCCTATTAAATGAGTCTTCTCCTTACAAGGTAGAGTACCCTCAACTAAACCACTCCATGGTCTATTTCATTTATTTTATCCACTTACATGGCCTTATAGACTTGTCTTCCACTTCACATTCGAGAAAACCATAGATTTTGATAATCTCTCCTCATTATGACACCTTTATAAAAATTTTAAGTCTAAAACTTGCCAAATCATCGGCCTCCCCTTCTAATCCATAAGATTCTAAAACCCTCCAATTTCTAGTTTTTAATCAAGTCCAATTTTTACCTCTTCCCTAGTACCACGAGGATTCATCGTTATTTTCCCTCATAATCTTTGAACTCTAAATTCTAGCAATTTGTCATAAACATCTTCCAAACTATAAGAGAAATTAAATAATTAAGGGATATTTCAAACTCCAATGGTTCATTGGTAAACACCAATGATTCATCGAATAAAAAGAATAGGAACAAAGACTAAATAGAGTGCCATGATTCATCTACTTTCAATGAATTATTGTTTTCTAAACTTACAAAATTTTTGTAAAAACCTATAAAATTTGTTGATATGGAGTTCACAAATATCAACACTAGTTAGATAGATGAAATAGTGGAGATTTATTCTAAGTATAAGATTCGCCTAATGAAGAAGCCCTATCATAGTCCATACTAGAACAACCATCCACCTTAGGTGGGGGAAAGTCACAAAATAATCATAGAGAAAAGGAGAGGGTGTTGCTTACCCATCTTAGCCAAAGAAAAAAATAAGAAGACTCGAGAAAAAACTATTCAGACTATCTATGATAGGGTTAAGGATATAGATGTTAAATTTTCCTCTAAAGACTACATGAAGAAAGATCTATGATATTATGAGATAAATCCTAGTGCTTCATGGATCATCACTAGGCTATGGAATTACAGGGTGGGACAATGTTTGGTGTGGAAAGTATGGGAATATCCAAAACTAGTGTCAGTGTGTGTAGAGATACAATACAAACACTCAAGCCATTATCCCATTAAGATATTATGCCCCTCTAATTTTGGTGATACTATAGGTAATTAGGGCAATGATATAGGTGACAAATGATAACGTTGGCTAGATATATTGCTCTCCAAAATTGTAGGTAAATTTCTTTGTTAGAAATGATAATAGTGCTTAGGAGAAATGTTTGGTAAGATAACTAAATAATACAAGGGAGGCAAAAGGGTTCAAGCTACCACTAAAATTAGAGCAATTCAAGGAGGGCACACATAGTATGATATCAACAATAACCTTCATCATGGGATGCAAAATAGATAAATTGATTATAAAGAAGCATATCAACATGCTACATGTTGTAGTGGAAGTGACAAAGTACCTATAACAACTCAAAAATTCCATGTGCCTTTCCAAGCATATCATTCAAAAACTAGCCCATTTTGGCAACACTAGGATTTATGATTTTACTTTCCACTTGGTATGGTTAACCCTACACCAAAGAAGAGAATTATTCCCAAACATAGAATTAAATAAAATTAGTATTTAGGAGGATAACCTCTCCCTATTTTTGAGGCAACTAAGGTTCCATGTAGCGGGCCTTGTGAGTTATCCTACAATTTTAACATACATGTACATAAGTCAATTATAGAAAGATCAAATGATTACCTAGATTGGCTCCCATTTATAGGGCCTTAGTTTAAAAAATAATGAGAATATTGGAGATTTTTACTTGGGAGCATACTCCTTTTTGTGCCAGTATGAATTTTCCAAGGAGGTGTTCAAGCTCCTAGCATTCATTCTAGATTATATTTTTCCATTACAAGTAGTGTGGCATCTAAGATCTAATCAATAGGTTAGAAAAGACCAAACTATTTGACCATAAAAATAATTACTTGATAGTAAACCCACTTGCAAAGGGTTGTGTAGAGCACATAGACAGGAGGTTAACGAAATGCAAGTTGACAATGATAAGGTATTAGTAGGCCTATGATCCCAAAGATAGGTTCATGAAAACAATACTAAAAAATAAGCTTTAGATCATATATATACATAAGAATTGCTTGGATATTTAGAATGAAAGGAAACTAAGCAAGGAGGAGGTGGAAAATAAGCTAGATGTTAAAAAAATCTAGAAGGACAAACTTAAATTCCTAATGAAAATATCCTTCCCTTGGTTCTACTTTTACAGGGATGTTTTGACAAAGGAAGGTAAGTAGATCCACTCCAACTATGACCTTGATGCTTATATCAATCATCAAACTATCACAAATTTGATAGGTCCAAATCATAATTGGAGCTTGAATAAAGTAGAAGATTATACAAGGATGAGATATGAAATAGAGGAACCCACACTAAAGAGCAAGATAAGGCCAACGAAGGGGTAATTCAACAAGGCTTTCTCATTAATATAGGATTATCAATATTCATAGAATGTGGAAATGAGAAATAAGTAAGAACAAATGCATTCACAAACTCCTCTTCAAGTGTCTTATAGCTTAAAAACATTGGTGATTATTGGAAAATTAGTTGAGGCCTCAAGTGAAGAAGCATATGCCTAAGGAAAAATAGAAAATATAAGGTTGTTGAGGATTATCACAAAGAAAAAAAGGCAACAAATCAAGGTAGAGAGTGCCAAGGCATTATTTAGCACTAGCATGAACACAATTAAAAAAAAAAAGTGATGAAAAAGGGTTGGAAGAAGGATAATTTTCCACCAATGAAGTGGCCCTAGAGATCTTAGTGGACAAGGAAGTGATACATTTAAATAAATTTTAAGGTGATAAAAGAAATCACAACCATCTTATCCACCATATCTTCTTCTTTTGCATCTTCTACCATCTATACTCTCCCTCCCTCCATTTCTTAACTTTCCCCTTTTACTTACCTTTATTTTGTTGCACTACCATCTCCATTTGCCATAGGTTTGGCCACTTGATTCATGACCACAATGATACCTTCTTCATCTACTACATGTATAGCAACATCACCCACCATAACTACTATATAAGCAATTGTTAGCCTATCCATGACTTTTCCCACTTTCTTAGCATTCATAGCCACATAACCTATCTTAATTCCACTTGTTGCTACATAGACCATTCCCATTATGGATTCATATACATGGTCATGCAAAACATATTTTATCACTCTATATCCATGTCCTAAATAGTTATTGTTGGAGCATCCAAAGACAACACCAAGGAAAAGGTCTATCATAGCAAGTTTTATATACCACGAGGATTGACATCCAAGCATAAAAGGAAACTGAATGGTGTTAGGCTTGACCAAGGGCCAACCCATAATCCATACACCACGACCCATCTATTGTTATAGAATACCTTTTATCTTTAACAATAAGACATGGGATTAGTTGAATATTACTTGGAAAAATTCCAATAGGTTATTGAACAAATATCCATAGGTAATTTTATCTTAAAGGAAGGAACACTAGCCTTGAGGACACAAGTGGTTTAAAATGAGAAGAGGATATTATTTGCAGAAGTTTAACCCTTTGTTCCTAGCCACCCTCCCATGACCTCCTCCAACAACATATCTAGGTTATCAAGCTTGACCCTAAAAAGAACAAGCCAAGTTGTGTAGGATGAAAATGAAAGGTCACACTTTATTAATGAATAGTGAATACATATATATAGGCATCATGCTTGTATGAGATTATGACAAGTGTCATGATCTCCATAACCTCACATGGATCAATCCATGTGACATGCATAAGATAAAATATGCATGAGACAAAAGATAAAGTGCACATGAGACAAAAGGTAAAGTGCACATGAGACAAAAGGTAAAGTGCACATTAAAATATTCTAACATCCCCCTTAATGTGCACTATCCTAAATATATACAAAGAGAAGTCAACATTAGATAACATCCCCCCTTAATGTTGACTTTGATTACAACATACATAGAGCATTTTTCTAAACTTGGAAAACTTGTCAAGCCCAAGTGACTTGGTGAAGATGTCTACCACTTGATCTTGAGTTGGTACATACTCCATGTGTATAATGTCTTCTTGGACCATTTCTCTGATGAAGTGATGATGGATCTCAATGTGCTTGGTGCGAGCATGGAAGACTAGATTTTTGGTCATCTTAATGGTACTTTGATTGTCACAATATATTTGTGTTGGACCATATATGAGTAGCCCAACATCCTGAAGTAGCTACCTCAACCAAATAGCTTCCTTAGTTGCCTCAACTACTACCTTATACTCTGCTTCTATTGAAGACAAGGAAACTATAAGTTGTTTCTTGGTACTCCATGAAATGGTACCTTGACCCAACTGAAAGCAATAACCAGAAGTGGATCTTCTAGTTTTAGGACAACTAGCCCAATCTGAATCTATGTACCCAATCAAAGAAAAGTCATCACATGTTGTATACATAAGACCATGATGAGGGGTCCCCTTGAGGAATCTCAAAATCCTCTTAGTTGCTATCCAATGGCTCTTCTTGGGATCCTGCATGAATCTAGAAATAAGGCCAATTGAATAGGTAATATCTGGTCTAGTTGAAGTTAAGTAGATCAAACTACCAACTAGTTGCCTGTAAAGGGTGCCATCAACCCTTTCTTCATCATCACTATTGACCAATTTCAATCTGGTTTCCATGGGAGTGGGGGATGGTTTACACTCCTCCATGTGAAACCTCTCCAAGATAGACTGAATGTATTTATCCTAGGAGATAAGGATCTTACCAGGTTATTGCCATACCTCTATGCCTAAGCAATAGTGGAGGAGGCCCAAGTCAGTCATTTCAAAATTTTTGCATAAGTCCTCTTTGAGAAACCTTATTCCATCTGTGTCATCACCTGTAATGAGAAGATCATCCACATACAATGTAACCAAAATGATGCGGTTCCTCCAATGTTTCACATAGAGAGTAGATTCTACTGTAGATCTAGTGAAACCAAGGTTGATGAAATAGGAGTCAATTTTGGCATACCAAGCTCGGGGTGCTTGCTTCAACCCATATAGAGCTTTCTTCAATATGAGGACTTTGTTTTCTTGGCCTTTGATTGTGTACCCTGGTGGTTGGTTCACATACACTTCCTCCTTCAATGCACCATTGAGAAAGGCACTTTTTACATCCATCTGATATATAGGCCACTATTTTTGAGTGGCTAAAGCAATAACTATGTGGATTGTAGTCATCTTTGCCACAGGAGCAAAGGTCTCCTCATAATCAATTCCCTCTTGTTGCTTATAGCCTTGAGCTACTAGGCGAGCCTTGTAGCGATCTAATGAGCCATCTGCTTTATACTTTACCTTGTACACCCATTTTGTGCCAATGGTGGATTTACCTAGGGGTAAATCAACTAACTCCCATGTGTGATTTCGTTCAATGGAATCCAATTCCTGATCCATGGCAAGAATCCATTTAGGATCACCAAGTGCTTCTTTGACATTAGAAGGTTTTGGTTGGCTAAGGACTTTGGCCATGAGGGCATAATTCACTTGGTGTCTTAGGGCAGAAGGCCTTTTACCTGTATAAGTGGGCAAGTGACTTTGGGCTTCATCTATGGTAGATTGGACCCACTTAGGTAAAGGATTGGATGATGTGGCATTATCATTAGATGGAGGAGGAGTAGGAGGGGAAGGAGGACATGGATCATTTGTGGGGAGGTCCTGATATTGAGGAATATTTTGATTTGTGAGGGAAGAGGAAGGACTAGGTGAGATGGTTGGTGCCAAAGGAGCAACTGTTTCATGAATTGGTTGAAAAGTGGGGGCCATAGGAGGAGGATTAGATGGGGGATACTCATTGAAGGTAACATCCCTAGAGAGAAAAATCCTCTTGGAAATAGGCTCATATAACTTATAGGCTTTGGAAGTATCACTATAGCCAACAAAGATGCATTTTTGGCTCTTGTCATCAAATTTCCTTCTTTTTTGATAAGGAATGTGGGCATAGGCAACACATCCAAAAACTTTGAGATGGCCCACATATGGTTTCCTTCCTTCCTTTTTTTTTTTTTCATGCCTTAGTGGAGGACCTTATTGGTCAAGTAGGAAAAAGGAACTTCCCCCCAATGTGTGTTTGGTACTGGTAGCAGCAAATTTGGCCCCCTTTTGTGATGGTTTGATTCATCCTCTCAGCTTTCATTTTTTTGAGGTGTATAAGGAGTTGTGAACTGCCTCCTTATGCCATGATGCTTACAAAAGCTAAAAAATATTTGGAAATGTATTCTCCACCATTATCTGACCTCAATGTGTTGATTTGATAGCCACTTTCTCTTTCTACAAGTGCCATGAAGTCTTTGAATGTATCAAGGGCTTGCCATTTGTACTGAATGAGATAGATCCAAACTTTCCTACTGTAATCATCAATGAAAGTGATGTAATATTTGGCCCTAGTATGAGAGTTAACAGACATTGGCCCACAAATGTCTGAATGTACTAACTGTAATGGTTTGTTGGCTCTCCAAGCCTTTCCTGACTCAAAAGGTTGTCTATGGTGTTTGGAAATAACACATGGCTCACAAAAGCATTTAGACTCCCTAAGGTGAGGAAGTCCTTTTACCAAACCCTTTCTTGCCATCATTTGAAGATTATGAAAATTCAAGTGACCCATTCTTTCATGCCACATATACTCCAAAGAGAAAGTAGTATTTGTATGCAAAGAGTGTTTGGTTACAGATTGGGTAACAAGATAGTAGACACCATCCTTCTTGACTCCCATGGCTTTGACATAGCCATTTGGTTCCTTAATATAGCACTTGTCTTTATCAAAAAATATAGTGTAACCCTTATCTGTAAGTTGCCCAATAGAAAGGAGACTCCTCTTGAGGCCAGGTACATACAATACATCTGTAGCAGGAACATTATTCCCATTGTGTAAAGCAAGTGGTGCTTCTCCTACACCTTCAATGGGAAGAGCACATTCATCTCCAAAAGTAATGGATTGGTTATGGGTAGGTTGAACCTTGGTCAACCAATCCTTTCTTCTTGTCATGTGTTTAGCTGCCCTTGAGTCTATATACCAATAATATTTATCTTCAACATTGATCTGATTTGTTGCATACAATGTATTGAGATTATGATCTTGTTGACTCCTTTGATCTCTCTATCTTTGATAACAATTAGTGGCATTATGATTGGATTTGCCACAATAATCACACCCTTGTTGGTTATTGGTATGATTGGGTTGTTGTGGAGGCCTATGATTTTGAGGCCTTCTATTAGATTGATTCCCTTGGGAAGGTCTTGTTTCCCATCTTGGTTGTTGATGTGGTTGTTGTTGGGACTGTTGTGGCTGCTGCTGATGAGGTTGCTGCTAATGTGGCTGATGATATCTCTATCTCCCTCTCTGATTCTGATGTTGTTGATGTGGATCCCTATTGGGTCTATGTTGTAGGGATGCCTTGGTGGCAAAGGCTACTGATGTGGAATCAATCTCTTCATCTTTTATAAGGGCTTGCTCATGTTGCTTAAGGAGAACTTCAATCTCCTCAAATGGTGCACTCATTGTTTTACCAGTTAGATTTAACATGGTAGCATATGCATGAAATTTAGAAGGGAGGCCTCTCAACATGATTGGAACTAACTCACTATTAGGAAGAGTTAAACCAGCAAGCTAAGAAATCATTTCTAATAGACTTCACTTCCATAAGGTAATCAGTAAGTGAGCCTTTCATACAAATATTGTGCAATTTATGTTTCAAATACAAAATTTTATCCTCACTAGGCCTATCAAATAGCCTGTTTAGTGCATCCCAAGCTTCTTTTGGTGTAGTAGCAACCCTTATAGATTCTCTACATTGAATCCCAGTAGAGAGTTTGATTAAGCTTAATGCTATGTTAGAGTTCTTTTCAAATAATGCCTTAGTTGTAGCATCTGTAGGTGGAGTTAATGCTGCTTCATTTTTTGCTCTATCTCTAACATAGTCCCACATACCATGCATCATTAATATGGACTCCATTTCAAATTTCCAATTTGCAAATGTGTCAGCTCCCTCAAGCTTTTGTGTGAGACCACTTAGTAGATTTGTGGATGTCATGATTAGAAAAGGAGTAAGAGAGGAGGGAGCTCAACCAAGGAAGTAATGAGGAACACAAGTGCCAAGAAAGGCCCTCAAAATAATCTAGGGTACACCACTTAAGATCCACAAGGTGTGGAGGGTTCACCTAGTTCTTCCACTCTGAATCAACAAGTGTTTCCAATAGTGGGAGGAAGACTTGAACACATGTGACCTATCACAACCAAGAAGAGTGAGAATGGAGATGAAGTGGGGTGAACTTTTGCTTATTACAATGATTTGCTTGCTTGTTTGCTTGAGAATAATGTTCACAATGGATGTGCCAAAAATTCAAGTGCTTAGGTGTTGTTACAAGGGTGCTTGCATGCTTGCTTGCTTTTAGATGTTGCACAACTTATGTGTCAAAAGTCAAGTGTGTATATGCAAGGAAAACTACACTTGATTACAATGTGAAATAAACCCCAAAGACATGAGGGGTATAGCAAGCATTGAACTTAAAATGAAAGGCAAGCACAAGTGAGGAGAGGCAAGCACCAAACACAATGTGGCCAAGACAATGCCACAAGAACTCCACAAGCAAGGGACAAGGGGCCCTAAATCACCCCTTTGATGATGATTGTATTAAGGAGATGGCTAAAAGATAGCCTCCAATGATGCCTCCAAATGTGGTACAATTTCAAACCTCCAATGAGTTAAGTGCCTCCAAATTGGCCAAGTACAATGAAGAAATTGGCCTAATAATCCCCCAATGACATAAAATAGAACTTCTCTCAAGTTTGCCAAATGTTCTATCCAAGAGTGTCGGATACAACCGAAAATGCACTCTATTTTACAAGGTCAACTTTGAGCCATAATTTAGCATAGCAAATGATCACAAAAGTCAAAAATAACCCCACCAATGTGTCCACCTTGAAAAATATTTCAAACAACTATATATAAGGCTATAGGAAGATACAAATTGAGCCTTAATTTGTGGAGAAAACAAATGAACTCTTGAAAGAAAAAAAAAAAAAAAACAACTCTTGAAGGTAAAACAATTTTGAAATTTAAAAGTTTTCGATGGAAAAATATTAGTGGAGAAAACAAATGAACTCTTGAAAGAAAAAAAAAAAAAACAACTCTTGAAGGTAAAACAATTTTGAAATTTAAAAGTTTTCGATGGAAAAAAATTAATGGAGAAAACAAATGAACTCTTGAAAGAAAAAAAAAAAAAAACAACTCTTGAAGGTAAAACAATTTTGAAATTTAAAAGTTTTCGATGGAAAAAAATTGGATTTCTAGCAGGAAATTTTTGGTGGAAAATTTTTGAGTTTGAAATTGCAGTGGGAGAATTTTTTTTTGAAACTTTTGACGGGAATGGCGTTGATACACCACGAAAGCACTTCCAACTGCACTGTTGGTGGTGGTGCGGTGGCACCCATTGAATACCAATGGGTGGTAAAATAGCTTAGGGCACATCTGCCCTAATAGGGTGCTAAATGCACCTCCCATCGCGAATGTGGGATAAAATTCGATGACAAGCCCTCAACAAGGCATTCAAGATTTTGCTTCAGATTGGGCAGAAATATCCCAACAATTTGATAATCCCCTAGGGCTCGACCTTATGAACTGCATTGACCACCTGACATTCATCTACTGCTCAATCACACATAAAAAAAGAAAAAAACTCAAATACTTTTTGGGATTTGTAAGGGATTTTGGCAGAGAGACAACACCACAATTTTTAGAACTGAGTCTATGTAGAAATTGGATCTGATGGCCTAGCTTCTTTTGACATGCATATGGATCAAACAACATCAACCATCACTAATGCATAGTTTCACAATGGGGCATATCAGATACTGGTTTAAAAACACATAAATTACAGTGTCAAAATAGGATTTTAAAAAAAGTTAGATGCATATTTTAATCAAATCGACCTCTTGTCGATTGTTCTGTGTAGATGAACATGGAAGGGTTGTGGGGAGTGGTTTGTATAGCCATAAAAATCCACAGGTTTAGAGGGTTGCGACTGGATAGGACTCACCATGATAAGGTGATGCTACTGGATCACGACAACGCGTATACGTAGGACACAAAAAATGCAAATAACAGTTGCATTCCAACAAAAATAGGGGTCACCATAGATTTGAATATGTAGGACTAATTTAGTATGGTTCGAATCTCTATAGTATGACCAAAAATTCACTGTTGGTTTGAGAAGTCAGAGGGGGCAGGCCAAAGCTAATTGAAAAAAATTAGATAGTGTGATTTGGTAGCGTGTAGTTTGGATACAAGCGATGGGTCCCTTTCTTGATTGAAGGAGACAAAAGTGGATCTCCCTTGTTTGTGTTCTAACAGTCAGCAAGTGCATGAGGGGGTATATCCTAGTTCAACTATGCAGGCTTCCCATAGGGTAGCAGCAATGAATACGATAGCAGATACTGCTTTGGTGGGGATGATGACAAAGGCGGTGTATCTGCTACAAATATCAGTAACAGTCACTCCAACAAAGGCAGTGCGTCTGCTACAAATGGTCGCACTAGTGGGAGGGGAAAAATGGCCACTATGAAAAAATCATCATGGGTATGTAAATGCGCCTCTTGCTCATCCAATGATAGGTACTGGGAGAATGGGATGATCAAATTTTAATCAAAATGCTATTACAATTAGACAATGATGCGGTGCTATTCTGCTATGTAGAAGATTCCTCTCCGCTCGATTTTTGATTATGCTCAAACAATGATCAATCAAATCTAGGTGTAGCAATGACAATGGTGGGGATATGGGCACTCCAAGTGATTTGTGTAACTCACAAATAAACTAAAAAATTTCTCTTGAAGTTTTAAACTACATAAAAATATCTCAGCAATACACCAGGTCCTCTTTAAAAAAAATTCTCTCACAATGGATCAAGGGTGGGGAAACTAAAACTAGAAGAGGAGGGAGATTTCTGGTTTTGATCCATTTAGAAAGTGGAGAGCATACTCCCTCAGCTCAAGACCCTAACAACTTTAATACCAAATGTTGGACCAAAATGAAACGTCACCCTTCATTAATGAATAGTGAATACACATATATAGGCATCATGCTTGTATGAGATTACCATAACCTCACATGGATCAATCCATGTGACATGCATAAGATAAAATATGCACGAGACAAAATAAAGTGCGCATGAGACAAAAGGTAAAGTGCACATTAAAATATTCTAAAAAGTTGTTCTTGTCCAATTTTTAAATAGAAAAGCTTATCCATATCTTATAACTACTTGAGGTTGGCTGGTCAAAATCAAACATACACCAAGTAAAACAAGGATCTTGTCATTGCATTAGAAAAAAATGGTAGGATGTGTTAGAGAAAGGAAGAAGTGAGGGACTAGAAATAGAGTTGGATGCCACTATAAAGGAAATGGAAGAACAAAATCATCTGGTTGAAGAACTAAAACAAGAGCAACAAAAATGGAAGTAGTCCAATAAAAGGATGATGAGATCTTATAACTAAAGAAGCTAGAGAAAGACCTAAGATCTAATATTGAGTCCATCAAATCAAAGGTTTTAGCCATAGATATTATCAATTGTATATGAGACAAGAACTTGGATGAAACAAGTATGCAATATGATACTTGCAACATATCCAAGCATGTGACGTCCTCCTTAACAAAGACAAATCTACCATAAATAGAATGTAATTTGACCTATCCTCCAAATAAAACTACATGTAGTTCATGGGGTAGGCCCATAAGGCTAGCTCATAATGGTGATAGTAAGTAGGAATTCAAACAAAGCAAGTGGTGTAGGTGTAGTTGATGAACATTTTGTTTAAACAATAAATCATCACCACTTATAAAGTCTCATATGATAGACTCAAGAAAATTGTCGATAACCTAAGAATTCATATTGCCAATGGGTCCTTGGCTCAATGGTTAGGATGAATAGTTTATGTAGCCCATGCCAAGGTTAAAATATCTATGGAACCAAGTAGCTCAATGTGGCTAAAATGATGTAAAATAGAAAAGACAACCCTTTCAAAACCCTACTTAAAAATAATAAAAAAAAAACCTAAGAAGTCATATTGTCCAACTAGTCCAAGGAGGACTTCCAAATCCTCTTTAGATCAAGCCACTATCCTATCCAAGGATGAACACACTAAGCTAGTGGAATAAAAGAAGGAAACAATGTCCCAAATAGATAAGGCTTTACTAGCATATATAGTTGCTAACACTCCCAACATCATAGCCTAATTGGAAAGTATTTTGGAGGGAGTGACAATGATTCCTAAGTTTGAGGAATCAAGAAGAATATGATGATTTTATAATAATATTGGACTAGATCAAGGATATTAATATTCATTTTGATTCAAAATGGTCAACTCTATAGAACCTACTAGCCAAGCAGAGCTCATGGTCATAGTTTTAGACATTCCCTTCTTTGAATTTGCAACCACAATAATAAGGCCATCTGGTGTTCTTCATAACAAGTCTTGTTTCACTTACATACCACCAAAAATGTAGTACAAGGTACTACATTTAATACATAATGGATAACTTAACAAAAAATGTTAGGCACATGAAGCATGGACCCCTAGATTCAATAGGAAGGAATCAACAATTTTGTCAATTTTAAGGTAACCTATAGCAAGTAGAAAATAAGTGATGTTATCAATGATTCATTGAACTATGACTTGTTGAGCTTTGATCTATCGATGTTCTAGTGAATCAATGATACAATGACCCTTACAAAGGAATCTAGGTTGAAAGTGATAGTTTTGACTTTTTTTTTTGTAAATTATAAGCATAATATTTTTCACTTAGAGTAAAAAGGGTAAATCCCTTATTATAAATAAGAGCCCAAGGCTTATTGTAGATATTTTTTGTCTATTTTTGGAAAGGTTAAAATTATGCTCTTGGAATGTATTTTTATACTCTTTGATTAATGGAAATTTATGTTTGGTCTTCATACAAGACTGAATCTTGACTTATCAAACATATTCTTGTATATATGTGAGTGGTGATGCCCTACATGTGCATGTTTGTCCTCTTTTATAGTTTAAGCTTGCATCTAAGTTTGATTCTAACTATTGTTATTTGGCCTTTCTAATATAGTACAACTTATAACACACCATCCTTGCTACAGTCGCTAGCCACTTTACTTTTAATGCATTTATTTTTAGTTTTTTACACTCAACCTGAAACACTTACTTTACTACAATAAAATAGGATTACATTAGATCAACATAGGATAGTGAGGAGCTCGCTTGAATTTGAAGGTCAAGGGGGTTGAAAAATCGATTTTCCCAAATGTTGGACACAAGATATGGGTGTAATTGAAAGATTAGTCAGCTCTATGCGCCAACATGTACATAGGTACATCAAAGATCACATAAATATGAAGATTTAGATAGTGATTTGATTGATTTGTTCTAAAGGTTGTACATACCAATTGCTTTCTTGGTTTTTTGAGTATGACATGGCATACTTCTAATAAACCTCAAGATTAAAGTTTTATTTTGACGTCCTAGATATGTAGTTGGATTTTATGGAGTTCAAAGTTTGGTTTGGTTCTAGGCACAAGATATTTTTTCTAGATACATAATAATTTGTACGCTAGGTACTATGAATATTTTCTAATTAGTTAACCATATTCGATAAACTTATGATTGGATTGTTTAATGTAATATTTTCCATATTCGATGATGAGTTTTTAAAATAATAATAATTTCATGGATTGTGGCTGCACACTCTTAGGCAATAGGGATCATCTCTAGGAACAAGATAAATGATTGTGGATTGTGACTTTATATTTATAGGCAATAGGGATCATCCTTAGGGAAAAGATAAATGATCACAAGGGTCATATCTAGGGACAAGATAATTATCACCTTCTTGAGATTATGCAACTACAACTCACAAGAGAAAAGATTGATTCTCCTTACGATAGAGATTGAATTACTCTTCCACAAAATATATTGAGTTATTTAAATGATTAAGTTTATGAAGCACTTTATAATGATGAGGGTTATAAAAAAATGGACCATACAAGAAAATTTGTGAATATGATTCAAAATTTCTACTTGATGACCTATTATGTGCCAATGTGTGAGGCTTGATACTTCTCATACATTTCTATGATATGTATTTTTAGACTTTTCCCATGTGAGAAGCTAATAGTTTAAGTGACTTTTGGTATCCCATCTCTTTGGTCAATTTTACTTTCAAGCTTCAATGCCATTCAAAGTAACAAAGGATAAACGATCAAACCTTTCAATTATAAGTTTTGGATAATGTCATTTGTAGTTTTATATCTTCTTAATATTATCTATTGGTCTTAGCCTAATGTAATTGGAGTGCTTCTTTATATATTTTTCCAATTGTGTAGCATCTTGAATTAATAGTTTTCCTAACAATATATCCTATTCCTTCTTTTTGATAGTTCCTTGTTATTTCTACTAACTTTTTTTTTTTACATCCTTATCATCTTTTAGCATGTTGGTGATTTCAATCTAGAAAATTACTCATCCTTATAATTCACTAGACTACATTCCATTAATGACATTTGCATTTGTTTTTGGGAGTACTAATCCCTTGCAAAATGTACCTAGTTACTGCATTTCATTGTTGACACTCCATTGTAAGACACAATTTCTTGTGCCTTGGCATGTGGGTTATCATTCCCCATGATTACCTCTATTACTTGAATATTAATTCCTTTATGGTGCCATATAAATAATTTTTTATTTGGTCTTTGAATTGAAAAGACATTTGTTCATATATGTCTTAACATAAAAAACTATCTAAAGTTATATTACACCCTACTTCAATATATGGAAGCTAGAAAAGTTAGGAACAAGTTTCTTACTTGTTTAAAGGATGATAGACAAAAAAAATAAGAACTATTGTAAAATATAAAAATATAAGTTCTTTGGCCATTGTCTTAAAGCTAATATGTATAGCTTATAATTGTACCTATAATATATATACGTGCCCATACATGGATATTCATAAATCAAAATCACAATATTTAGTTTATAATAAAACTATAACATTCATATATATATATATATAAAAGCAATAGAACAAAAAAATAAAAGCTAGCATGTTTAGATTTTAATTGGGATATAATAACCATATGCAAATATGCAAGTTTGTTTCCATTTTTAATTTTTCATATTATTAATTTTAATTACATGTTTACAAGCATGTAACTTGTTTGAAGATGCAATTGACATGAAGTCAAGACAAATATTTCTCTACTACTAAAGCTGAAATTACAAGACATGAATACATAAAATTTTAAATCTATTTCATATCTCTATTTTTGCCTCATTTACCAATAGTTCCCAAGCTGAATGAACAATAGAAAATCCAATCAACAAGAAAAGAATGGAAAAACCACTTTCACACTCTATGGAATGTAGTTCTAGAGCCTAAAGTGGCTCACTTTCTCTGGTGTCTCCTTTTCAAGGGATGCCTATTGAAGAATACCTTTCCCACTTGGGACTGAATATTCCCAAATGTTCTTTTTGTCATTGTAGGGAGTTCCTCAAGCACTCCAACTGGTATTTTTCCAGAGCCCAAGCCGCCTGGGCCTAGATCCATGATTTTTTCAAACCTTTCAAGCTTGGGCCATTTTCATGGTGTATGATATTATTTGGGGATACAACTAGAATGATTGCAAGCATTGAGAAGATATGGCATATTTTTAGAGTTGAAATTTTGTTTGACATATGGAAAAACTGTAATACTATTATTTTTTCTAAACAACAAGCTCCTTCAATATTTTTAATGTATTTAAAAGCTCTAATTTTATCTAATGCTATACTTTAAATTTAAGCACATGTCAACAAGGTATCCCTTGAAGTTAAACATCTACTAACTCTTCTAGATTATTGGGTGAATGCTCCCTATACTGTGGCTTGTGTCCCACCCTCTTCGCCCCACCATAGGAAATATTCATCTTAGCAAAGAGGTCAAGGTAGAAAAATATCTCGATATGGAATCTAGCTTCATGCAATCCCAGACCTTAGGAACGTCACACCCAAGGTGGATTATGTTTCCTATAGTGCTCCCCACAATACCAGGACTAGGATTCTTCTTTAGGGTGGGCTAATCCTCCTCAACTTGCTAAAGGCACTCATGAACAACAAGGGTGGGCTAATTGTCCTCTTGAGATCATTGAATACACTCTTGGACAATAAGGTGATGGCTTTGGTTAGGAGCATGTACCAACATAACCCAATTCACACATTTTCTGGAGAAATCCAATGGATAAGGACCCATCCCTCCCCCTAGAGTCACCCCTATGGAAAATTGATTGTTAGTGAGCTCTCCACTTTTTTCTTTTGATGAAGTGTTAGGTGCTCTGCAGTTGTTCCAAGATTAGTTGGTTTTGAATTAGTTTTTATTGTGTAGGCTTTATGGGATGTGCTTCCATACCATTCAAATTTTTTAAATAATGTACTCTTATTATTTTTTTTTAATAATATCAATTTACTTTCAACAAAAAAATGACTATCCTAACCACTAAGTATGCTTTGTCACCTTTAGTACTATGTGAGGCATTACCAAGGTGATGGGTGACATTTGAGTATCCTTGAGACACCTTTGTTCTAGAGATTAATGTCTTAACATTTTGTTAGATAGATCGAGGACATCTCCTTGCTCACATGCATTTCAAGACGCCATTAACAGTTTATCTCCATATTTAAACCTTTAAAATGGAAAGGACAATGAGGTCATGTTATAGAAATGCACCAATGGATTCTCATTTATAACTAATATAAATCTTTACTGACCACTCTTCCTAAGGATGTCCTACTATTTGAAAATCTATGCACCATAGTTTAGGTTTTTCTATTTAGTCTAGAGCATGCTTAATGTTTGAGTATATAGTAGGTAAGTAAGTGTTGAGTTATGTAAATGAGGTGTTATGTTAATAAGTGTGGAGTTATGAGTTGTGTAAGAGTTTATCATTTAGTATGTGCAATCATGAGAGTCTTTGTTTATATGTGGGTATATGTCAATAAGAAATTTATTATGTGATATTTCTTCCATGAGAAATATGAAGTGTTATATCTCTCATGTGTTTGAGGAGATGAAAAGTTTGTGTAAGTGTAAAGGTCAAGAGTCTTGTGAATGTGAAGAGTCTCATATCCATGTGTGTATATATTGAAGACAAAGCATTGTAATATGTGATCGAATAAGCATTGCATTTTATTGCATTGCTTAAGTAAATATTTCAATAAAAATATTTAGTGAGTTCTTTGTTCATTGTCCATTGTAAAATATTGAATTGTGTGAATATTTTGTGTTGAGATATTGGAAGATCCTGTGAGAATATTGAATTGCTAACATAAAACATTGCTACTTCAAATCATCTCCAATAAGTTTTTCTTGGATTTGTACATAGAATTACATTGTTCTATTATAATATTTCATAGATTATTCATTTTATTTTTATAAACTTGCAAATTCATTGTTTGTTTGGGAAATTAATAGACCATCACCTAGATTTTTATACTAAACCTTCCATTGTTGTTCATCTTTATTCCTTTTCAGAATCTAGTTAGTCAAATCATTTATGGTATACTTTTGTAGTGTACTTAACAAAAGTTTATTTTTGTTATCCTTAAAACTAGTTATTTTCGAATAGTATTTTCTAATTTCATGTGAGAATTTACATTTTTCATACATTGTAAATTTGCATTTTTTGACTTTGTAAAAATGTTTATGGATCCTAACATGCTATTCGAGCATATTTTTTGAGTTCCATTAACCAAATTTGGTCACAAAGCATTAGTAACATTTCTTTATTTGTTTATATTTATTTATTTATTTGTTTATTTTTTTTTTATTTTTTATTTTTTAATTTACATGGTGGAATCGGTAGCCGCCACGAATCCGGGTAGGTTGACCAGCTTTTATGTTTATATTTATTAATGTAGTAATTATCTTTTCATTACATTTATAATTAAATTTATCAAATTTGAAAGCAAGCATGTGTTTGGGCTCCTCCTTTTGTCCTTCTAAAGGTGTTTCACTCATCAAATTTTATCTTTTAGAATATTAATTGAGGTTCCTTTTTCTCATATTGCAAACAATTGACTCTTTATTTCTTGAAAAATATTGTTTCATAACATGAGAGCAAGCCTTTTTTTTAAATGTTCAATTGTCCATTTGAGTTGGCACTACTTCAAATTATTTTTGATATGTTGGAAATAATGTCAAGTCACACTAATTACTTGACTTTCAAAGGATTGGTAGCTCAATTGGTAGAGTATACGTATTTATACTTGGAAAATTCTATTTTCAATTCCTAATTGGTTCATGGTCTTCCACATAGTAAGTACACCAAGTTGCTTAGGTTGATCCCCTCAATTGTAGATTAAGAGGACATGTTGAAAATTGTACCAATCAACAGTCATCATGTGAAAATGAATGGGTTGGTGGACCAAGTGGTAAAGTGCCTACAGGTTTATTTGGAAGTCCTGGATTCAAGTTTTAGTTAATTCATGATTCTCAACATCATATAAGAACAACACTAAATAGGTTGAATCCCTCAATTGTGGCTTGAAGTTTTGAATTCAAGTCTTAGTTCATGATCCTTAACATCATATAAAAACAAGGCTAGATAGTTTGAATCCCTCAATTGTGTCTTAATGAAGGTGTTATCACTTCAACATTAATGAGTGGGTAGTTTAGTTGGAATAATATTGATATACACATCTAGCCAATCCATTAGATTTAAGTTCTAACTAGAATATTGATATGCATTTATAGCCAATCCATTGGATTTGAGTTTTAGCAAGTTCACTATCCTCAATATAATATTAAAATTGCTAAGGTTAAACCCCTAAATTATGGATTGAAAGAGATGCTCATTTTCCGTCAATGAGATGTAATTCAATATATATACACCTAAAAGGTCTTAAGCTTGAGTCCCACATGATCCATTGTCTTCAACATGATATCGTTTTTACATTTATTACTGTTGATGGTATTTAAAACTAACAATGTTGTGCCTCTCGTTCAAGTTAATTAGGTCTTAGCTACATTATAAATTAAAGAGAAGAAACGACCATGATCAATGAAAAAGACATTGAATTGACGTGATAAACTTGTATGAAAAGGACCATACATAGACTTACAAATTCTCAAGTTGCTTCAAATTTACAAGCTTTCTGGGTAGTCGTCCAAATAGATTGTTTGTAGCAAGGAACCTATAAATCATAACCACAAAGTTTATCCCACATTAGTAACTATAAGCCTGCATAGACAAAAGATCAAATTTCAATCTTACAATGTTTTCAAACTGCTGAGGTTTCCAAGTTCCTCTGGAATGTGACCTGAGAGACGGTTTATGCCAAGTGCCCTGATATAAATTCATAAAATAAAGCATATTAAAGACAGAAGATGGTAAGGCAGGCAAGCAGTGTCTCTTTAGCTATATGAAAATGAAAATATTTGTTCTTTATATCTTTGATTAAAAATAAACAGCTATTTTTTTTTTAATAATAAAACTTTAAAACTTAAAATCTAAATTTATATGTATAATTTAAAAATAAACAGATATATAAGTTTTAAATAGTAAGACTTTAAAACCATTAATAGTATGACTTTAAAACTTAAATTTATATGTGTAATTTAAGTAGATTTAATAGTAAAACGTTTAAACTTATATCTGTCCAACAATTAGACTTCAATATAATTAAAAAAAAAAACTACTTTACAAACTTTTGACTGTGTATATTTGATTACCATGACCATGCCTATCTACGAGTTTAATAAATTTTTTTTAACAAAAACTTGTAGCAGTCTCTTTTTTTACTTGAATAAACGATCAATCATGCAATTTCCCAAAATTTTATTTAAGAACCTGTAAGCTCTGTCACTTGGAAACCCCAAGAAAGGTAGCAGATACTTTCTTTAGGAGTATCTGGTAGGAATAAAAACTTACAAAAACGTTAAATGCGTTAAAGATCCCAGTTCTGGCGGTATTGAGCCATTGAGATAGTTGCCAGTTAGATCTCTGTTGGAAGAAGTAATGTTAGATTGTATGGAATATTTGAAAAAAAAGAGCCAAAACAGTAGTAAATCAACCAATATCTATTACACACATTGTTTCCAGGTAAGTGAGTTTGGCGAGCTCAGGTGGAACCACTCCAGGGAGGCTCTGGCGCTTGAAAGCTCTGCAACAAAGTATTTCAATGGCTGAAATTCAGAAGAAAAAAAAAAAAAAAAAAAAAACCTGTAAAAAGGGGAGGAAAAAGGAAAAGAAAAGCAGCATACATGTAGGTAACATGGCAAAATGTTTCCCCCTTTTTACAAGTGCACTTGATTAAGTCTGCATATATATTTCCATTCGTGTCCTTAGTCGGGCCACTTCCTTTCCAACTGCAAGGATCTGCCCCAAAGATCCATTTTTTTCCGAGTTTTTTGGCTATGACTTCCAATGCTTCAACTGATCACAATAGGCAAAAAAAATTATGAACATATCCCAAAAATCAAAGTGTCCAAGCAAAAGTATCAGTTGAACACAACTGTGAATGATCAGAATGGTATGGAGGGAGGAGATTTGGGAATTACCTTCATTTGGATCTAACGTAGGAGCTTCTGCTCCTCCTGCATAGAGAATGGAAGAGCAGTGCAGAAGGCTTAAGATTAGGAAGAGCTGAACATTGATAGTCATTGGAGGCAAAGAAAAGGAATATCGGAAATTGCAGAGTACAGAGTTGATTGCTTTGTTCGAACAGATGTTTAAGTAGGCTCAAGCAAATCACAGACTGATGAAAGAAGTTAAGACCAAGAAAGTTTGAACACTTTAGTGTGGGGTGAAAGATCGAGTTATTTAGTTGGCTGCAGACTTTTCCTAGTCAAAGTCATTGATGTGTACATCGAAAGAGCTATCCGTTTTGAATTATTCAAAAAGTGAAACTTAGGGAGAGGTGGAGGTAAAATTTGAGGAAAATGTATAGAGGGGCAGAAGAGGATAATAGAGGATGGACCGGATTTTCTTAATGTTTCAAGGCGAACGCGAGAAAACATTGTTGAAGAAACATACTAAGGAGACATAAAACTTTGAACTCTTTTTTACAAACGCTCTCACTTCAACGAAACCTTATAATATACTACACATCTGTATTGATTTATACAAATAAATCTAGTTGGTTTTCCTTTTAACTAATTGTGGGTTGCCAATATTTTTTAAGTTTTTTATTTTTATTTTTTATTATCTATAGCTTATTAATATTAGTATATTGGTTTTCTTGATATGTATTTATATTATTTTTTAAAATATTATATATATTAATTAATTATATGGGATTGAAATGGGTTTAAGGTGGTATTACAACAAGTTTAGTAACTAGCTTAGACATATAAAATATATATCTATAAACGCCGAGAGTTATCAATCTCGAGGCGTCTATCTATCACACCCCTAAGAAATGAGATAGGCGCCTCGAGATTGATAACTCTCGGCGTTTATAGATATATATATTTTATATATCTAAGCTAGTATTAGAAAGTTTGGACACCATTTTAGTTTAAATAGTTTAAATATTTTTTAAATATTTTAAATCCATCGTAACCCTTAATGTCGACGGATAATTTTCTTAATGTCGAATTTTTTAATAAAATATTAATATTGTTTACGGCGTGGTTGACCTTCCTCTTTCATTGTAGGACGCCTATCGACGTAATTATATATGTCTTGTTTGATAAACTCGAACTTTATTTTCTTTTTTGAAAAATGAAGAATCTAAAGAGTTGGGTAATGCCATTTGATTAAACATATTATATATATAATTTAATAATAATATAAGAATTAGTAAGTGTAGCAAAAAAAAAGTATAAGCACGAGCCAAAAGTGAGTGCTGAAGTGAGTGTGAGCATAAGCTAGGAGTGAGTGCAGCCAAAAGCAAGTGCAAGCACGAGCTGAGAGTGAGGAGGAAGTGTGAGTAGGAAAGCAGGAAGTAGAAAGCAAAGTGTGATCAAGGAACAAGTGCCACTTCTTGTTCTAGATCTTAGGAGAATTTAAAGGATTCATTTGAAGAAAATCTAGGTAACATGGAAAGAAAGTCATTTTTGAAAGTCCTTACTAAAAGTATGAATGACCAAGTTGGAAGTATGGATGCCCTAGCTAGCAATAAGAGGAAGAGCGAATCTATGGCAAACCTAGTCCAGGTAGCAGATTCTACACTAGAAGTGATTATCAAGGATGAGATGATTGAGCATGATATAATGGTTCTTAAAACCAGAGGGTTAATATGTAAGTTTCATGGATATTGGCCAAGTTTTTTGAGATTCAAAATTGGATCAAGTGGAAGTGGGGATTGAATTCAAATTACTCCATGACTTTTCTTCCAAAAGGATTTTTCCTCATTATTTTCTCCAGTTCAGAAATAAGGGATAAAATAATGGATGGAGGCCCATGGTTTAGGGGTAAAGATGCATTATATTTAAGACCTTGGAGTGAGAATTTTTTGTGGACATAAAACTATTAAAAGGCTTCCGGTATGGATTAGGCTTTTTGGACTTCCTTATCAACTCATCAATAAGGAGGTTTTGAAGAATATTGGTAATACTCTAGGTGAATTCATCCAGGAGGGACCAACTACTAAGGAGAGAAGGCATGTTGTATACACTCGAATATGTGTTGCCATGGATATTTCAAAACCTTTACCATAGTCAATTAGGATTAAATTTGAATCAAGAGAATGGGATCAACAAGTGGATTATGAAAATATTGTATTTTGATGTCATAAATATCATGAAATTGGCACATGGCAAGAGATTACAAAGTGAAAATGATGGAGGAAGAGATGGAAATTTTTGGGTATGAGGGTAGCTTCAATTTGAAACAAGGAGATCATATCATAGGAGAAGCTAGGTCAAATCAAGGATTTTCCACTCCTAAGAAAGTGGTTAGAAAAATCCCTCTACATCATCAGATGGCAAAGGCCATTATAATTCACTTGAATCAACCATTAGAAGAAAAAATGATATGAGGGATGAGGAAGTACAATGTGCAAGTTCAAATATAGAAGGAGCTAAAGGTGTGAAGGAAGAGGGGAAGGAAATTTTAAAGCAAAGGAATATGGGAGGTAAATTTTAAAGCAAATGAGGTGAAGGAGGTCAAGCTTAATCTAGGTAAATCACCTTTATTCTCCTCAAGTAGCATAAAATATTCTCCTTACAATAAAAATGAAAGTAGTATAGAGTGTATTCCTTGCACTTTAGGGTTTCAAGAGTAGTATAATAAAGAAAATCTTATGGAGGATATCCAAGGAAATTTAGGGTTTCTAGGCCAACATAAGAAAGTAATGACTATGGAGGATCATCTATGTAGTTTAGAGTTTTTAGGGCAACATAAAGAAGAAAATGCTAATGAGGCTATTCCTTGCACTTTCAATTCTTTAGGGCAACATAAATCTTTAGAAGATAAGTCTCATTATGAACAATATGAAAAAATAGAAGAGATTGATGAAGATGAGAGTGTTGGTAGGAATGGAAGAAGGAGAGGAAGGCCATCAAAGTAGGAACAAAGAGAAAAAGAAACTCAAAAGGATATTGATCTGGGAAGCCAAATAAAAATATCATAGGTGTTAACAAGAAGTGGGGCTAAGCCCACTAATAAAAATAAAAAGTGTTGATGATGAAAATGATATCATGGAATATTAGGGGTATGAATAAAACCCCTAAAAAAGAGTTATTAAGGAATTAATAGGTTGTTATAGTCTTGAGTTTATTTTAATACAAGAAATAAAATTAAGTAGTGAGGAATGTAAGGATACTTTTAAGAAGATTTGGAAGATGGGTGATTGTTTAGCAGTTTCTTCTACAGGAGCTTCAGAGGTATTGCAATAATATGGGACAAATGCAAATGGGATGGACAATTATTAGAAGCAAAAAGTAATTGGGTTGTTAGATTATTTTGTAAGAAAGAGGAAAACATCAAAGTTGGGGTTATAAATGTATATGCTCCAACTATAGTTACTCCTCATGAAAGATGTTGGAAGGACCTTAGCATATTTTTGTCAAATACAATGATGATTCATTGTGATCTATGGATTCTTGGGGGTGATTTTAATATTATTCTATCTCCTTTGGAAAATAAGGGTGGTATTCTAGGATGGTCTAAATCAATGCAATATTTTGCTTCATTTTTCAATTCAAATGACCTTTGGGATGTTAGTCCCTCAAGCTTTCAATATACATGGGATAATAGACACATTGGGTAAAATCATATAGTAAAAATTGGATAGATTCTTGTTATCCAATAAATGGTTGTAAATAAAGTATACAATCTCTTTAGATATTTTATTGTGAGCAGGATCAGATCACAAACCCATTCTTTTGACTTGTGAGTTACCTAATAATGGTCATCCAAAGCCATTTTGCTTCTAGTCTATGTGGCTCCAAGACCTTGATTTTTTCTAGATGGTTATGTTATGGTGGGATGAATCAAAATTTGAAGGATCATGTATGTATAAGTTTGTTCAAAAGTTGAAATATTTAAAGGAGCAAATGAAGATTTGGAATGCCAAATATTTTGGTAACATTTTAAAAAAAAAATAAATTGAATCCAAGCTCAAAAATTTATAAGAGATAGTAGAAATTAATGGAATGGATCAGGATTCTTATGTGAAAGAAAAATAATTACTTTCTGATTATCATAATGCATTGAAAAAGGAGTCATATTGGTTCCAAAAATCTAGAGAGAAATGGCTCAAGGAAGGAGATAGAAATACAAAATATTCATGCTACAAAAAAATAATTTTTTTTTCATCATATCAAAAATATTTTAACTCTAAATGGAAGAAATATTGAGGATGAAGAAGATATAAGGAAGGAAGCAATTAATTATTTCAAAAATATTTTGTTAGATTCTAGGTAAGATAAGGAGGCACAAGAAAAATTTTATAAAATATTCCATCAATTATCACTCAGGGACAAAATGAAAGCTTGATGAAGAAGATATCTATGGAGGAGCTCCATGAAGCAATTTTCTCTTTCCATCCTAACAAGGCACCTAGCCTCGATGGATTTCTTACAATTTTCTTTCAAAATTTTGGGATTTATTGAAGAGTGATATGTTAGTTGTGGTTGAAGAGGCCTAGAAAAGGAAGGCTATAATAAGTGAGATCAATGCTACTTTTATTACCTTGGTTCCCAAGAAAGGTGACATAAAATATTTTGATAATTTTCATCCAATAAGCCTTTGTAATATGATTTATAAGATCATTTCAAAAATTATGGCAAATAAGTTGAAGGGTATTCTAGGGTGTCTTATCTTAAAGGAACAAGGTGGCTTTGTTCATGGTAAACAAATTCTTGATGGTATAATTATTGCACAAGAGGCCATACATTCTCTTCATTCCATGAAAAAATAGGTATGCTTTTGAAATTAGATATGAACAAAGCATATGATAGGGTTTCTTGGAATTTTCTACATGTTATTCTTAGAAAGTTTGGCTTTGATTATAGTTGGTGTGAGTGGATTAAATGTTGTTATAGCATTGCAAATTTTTTATTTTGATCAATGGTTCTCCCTTTGGTTACTTCAAGTCATCTTGTGGACTTTATCAAGGTGATCCACTTTCTCCTTATCTATTCATTATTCTGTGGAAGCATTAGGGAGAGCCTTTTCAAAGGTAAAAATGGAAGGAAAAATCAAGGGTATTCAAGTTGTAAAAAATGGTCCTTTTGAATCTCATCTCCAATTTGTTGATGATACTTTTCTTTTGGGCCATCCCTTAGTTAGTGAGGCCATGGAGTTTAAATCAATATTATCATGCTATGAGAAGGCTACTGGATAGTTGGTAAATACTACAAAATCTAGGATTTTTTATTAATACTACCCTAGATTTACAATAAATTATTGTGAATATTTTAGGGTTTAAAATTAAAAATTTCCATCAACCTACTTGGGTATTCCTTTGTCTGATAAAGGAAATAAAAAGGAGATTTGGATCTCTTTTTGGATAGAATGAAAGCTTGTTTGGTAGGTTGGAAAGGTAAGTTCTTAACCATGGTAGGAAGGCTACAACTCATAAAGACTACATTGCAATCCATCCCTATTTATATGATGTCACTTTCAAGATTGCCAATAGGTATAGCATCAAAAATTGATAAAATTCAAAGAGACTTTCTATGGAAAGGTTGTGAGGAAAATTTTAGGTTTCCTCTTTGTAAGTGGGATAGGGTTTGCAAAGGAAATAATATTGGAGGAGTAGGCTTGTGGAATTGTAGACTTATGAATTTGGCATTAGGAGCAAAGCTTGGGTGGAGATTATTTAGAGATCAAGGAAAGAATTGGGTAAAAATATTACTTCAAAAATATATAGGTTCTCTTGATGCAATGAAATTATTTAGGAAAATAACTCTACCCAAAGGATCATCAACATGGAACTTCATATCATATAGTTTGCAATTGATAAAGAAATATATTAGATGGTCAATCAATGAGGGGAGTTATGCAAATTTTTGGTTTGATGCTTGGTTGAAGCCTTATCCTCTTATCTCTGACTCAAAATGGCAACCATTGGCTCAAGCATGCCTAGCATGTAAAGGTCCAAAGATTATATTATTATGAGCAACAACTCTAGATCATGGATTTTTTAGTAACTTAGGTTGAAGGAGAGGAACTCAAACAAATTGTAGATGAACTTCAAAAGATGCTTCAAGAGTTTTATTTGTCAATTTTTACATGAAAGGATGAGTTGGTTTGGAATTTATCAAAGGATGGTGGATACTTGGTCAAGTTGGGATATGAGGATTTAGAACAATCAAAATTTTCTTCTCCCAAATATTTTCTTGGAAGAATGTTTGGTCATTAGAGGCTCTCCCTAAGGCCTCAACATTCCTTTGGTTAGTAGTTCAAAGTAAGATTCTTATAGAGAGAGTCTATAAAGAAGAGGATATTATGGACCCTTTAGATGTGCCTTGTGTGAGAAGGATTTAGAAATATTAGACCATTTACTTCTTCATTGTTCATTTGCTCACACCATTTGGGGTTATTTTTAAAAATATGAAATTATATTGGGTAGCTCCATCAACATTGAAAGAGTTGATGAAATGTTGGATTAATTATTTTAAAGCTAAAGCATTATGTATTCTTTGGAGGATTGGCCTACCATTATTTGTTGGAATTTATGGCTTGAAAGGAATAATAATTTTTTAAAAATAAATCTCAAAATCATGCCCAAGTTTGGAATTGTATTATTGCCTCTCTTGTAGAATATCTATAAATATGGTGCTCATCATGGGAAGTCTCAATTGTAAAAAAATAGGTGCTAATAACTTGGCTATATGATTTGAACATACATGGAAGAGTCATCTATGAGAATAGAATTAAAACAAAGGATCTACTTTGATCTATGGTAAAATAGAAATGTCTAAAAATTGGGTTTATCAAAATTAATTTTGATGGTGCTTCTAAAGGAAATCTAGGAAAAGTTGGTGGAGGTGGTGTTTTTAGAAATAGTGAAGGCAAAATTCTCCTCACTTATTTAGAATCATATGGAACTTCAACTAACAACTATGTAGAGGCTAGGGCACTTCTTATAGGGATTAAAATTGTAGTAGAAAAAGGATGGAAATATATTTCAATTGAGGGGGACTCACAAATTATCATCAATGCTATTAACAAAAATGGATGTGGAGACTGGATAAAAAATAATATTATTGTTGATGTTCATCATCTATTACTAGAGGCAATCTCTTGGAAGTGTGAGCATATTTATAGAGAAGGAAATCGGGTAGCAGATAAATTAGCGAATTGTGGTGTTGATCTTCATCTCGGTGAAATTCAAATTTTAGAAGGCAACTAGCCAAGTGAGATTTTATCTCTTAATCAAAATGATGTCAAGGAGCTGATTGTGGAAACATAGCACTTCGAGGAAGTTGAAGAATATATTTAAGAGAAAAAGAAATGAAAATTGTGATAAAAAGGTATGCTGCAACAAATGTAATATTTTGGTATTTTGATGGGAGTGGCCCCCAATAGAAGCCACATATAACTTATTAAAAAAAATTAAATTTATAATAATTCCTACTTTATGTGTATGCTGCATATGAAATTAAATATAAAATATGAATTTTAACAAAACCTTTGATGAGTTTCAACAATGCACTTTAAATTATCAATTTGGGGTTTCAATTTAAAAGAGGCATTGCTTTATATGATCCAATGTTTGTTTCTTCTATAGCTAAGTATTCATTTTCCCTATACGATAATGACTTGAGATTACTGAAAGACTATGATAGACAACAGTTGACTAAAAAAGAATGTAAACATCAAAGAATAAACTAACTACATCTAATATCTACTCTTTGTTAAGCAAGGGTAGAAACTCAAGATATTTGATGAGATTAGGTAGGCCCTACCAAAATAGCCTAGGTTGAATCACTCCCTGCAAACTCCTAATTAATTAACTACAAAATTACTATAACATAATTTTAACTATTCATCTATGTACATATAAAGAAAAAAGACTGAATATAACTGAATCAAAACAATGTTTTATTCATTTAGAAAATATGCCATTACAATGATGTTGGAAAACACTTAATCTAATTGATATTTCTCACAACAACTTAACCAATTACTTCTCTCCCTTACTATAGTTCTGGATTGTTCAATCTATAAACAATCTAATTATTCCTATTCTTAGTATTATCTAACAAATATTCTAATGAAAGCTAAGTCTAACAATATCCTTCCTCAATAGGAGTCAATGCTGTTGATTCTTAGGAGTAACAAGAAAGTAGGAATTGTCTCTTGTCAAATTTGTTGTAGGATAAATTTGTATAATATGAAAGTTGGTTAAAAAAGCAGAGTTTATTATGGTGTCCTAGATTCCAACCACTTTTATCTCCAGTCAACTATCATTTGTGTTGACTCTATAACAATTGACTCAGCAGTCGATGTTTCTTCAAGAACTGTGTTATGCTTTTTCAAGAGGTATGCTTTTGTCCACTTTTTTTTTTTTTTTGTAAAAGAGGGTAAAAATTTATTAACTCAGCAAAACATTCATGATACAAAGAAAAAACAGAAGCTATTCAGACATATCAGCTCTCAATAAAGAAGAGAGAGATTGAGAGCAATCAGAAGAAAGTTGAGACCAATTTTGAACATCCCAACCATCTTGAAACTTAGAAGCCCATTTAGCTAACAAATCCTCTACCCTATTCCACTCCCGAGGAATATGCACAAAAGAAATGAAGTCCAAGTGAGCAGAGATATTAAGAATTTTTCGAGCAACCCAACTCAACCACCAACAACCATGAAGACTATCTCCAGAATTTAACAAATTTATAACAATCTGAGAATCAGATTCACAAACAATTCGACGCCAACCCAAAGCATACCCTTGCTCCAAAGCATATAAAATTGCGAGTGCTTCCATGAAGTATGATGTCCCTTAAAGCAAGAGAAAAAAAATTGGATAGTACCACTACTATCCCGCCCCACACCACCAATACCAGCATTACCTGGATTACCCCGGGAAGATCCATCCGTATTAATTTTCAGCACTCCTGGAGGAGGCGAATTCCATTTTCCAGCCCTCTGCACCCGATTATTCTGACCCATCCGTCTGCAAGAGACATTAGGACCAGGACCATTAACCATCAAGCCTAATATTTCCATGATCTGACGTTTCGCATGGTCCACGGGAGAAATAATCTGACATTTTGTGGACACAGTTTCCTGGATCATTCGCAAAATCCTCTGCTGCACCTGGGAAGTAGTTAACTCCTTACCTTGGAAAATTCGACGGTTCCGTTCAAGCCAAATCTGCCAAAAATGCATGAAGGACCAATACTCCATCCAACTTGTAAAAAGAAAGCCGTTGCAGGAGGCCGCCCCATACTCCTCCAAAAATCAACTATTGATGAAGCATGCGAACAAGGGTGATTCCATACTCCCCACCAATAATGCCAGACTTGTCGAGCAAAGTCACATTGGAGAAGTAAATGCCCAACAGATTCTTCAGCCTTCCCATAGTTATAGCATAAAGAGGGGCCAGCAAACCCACGCTTTTGAAAATTATCCCAAGTGAGACAATGATTATGAGTAGCCTGCCACCCATAAAAACTACACTTCGGCCAAATAAACTTATTCCAAACTTGCTTCCACCACGGAACCTCCTCCTCACCAAACCGCTGCCGATCCAAAACACAATAACCAGCAGCAACCGAAAATATCCCTCTATTATCTCTTCCCCATGCTAGCACATCATCCCCAGGTAGAGAAGAGCAGGGACGACTAGCGAGAATATGGGCCAGCTCGGCCCTCGCATCCACTTTTTTAGGACTAGGTTCTATTTTTATTTTTTAGGAGGTGTACTTATTCAATAGCTCATTCAAGCCAAAAATAAATCCAAATGACATATTAATATTTTGTATATAATAACTATGATTTTAAATTATTTAATAAAATAATTTAATTAAATATACAAGTATTAATCAAAATAAAATTATAGTTTAAATTTAAAGAGGTATAATTTGGATCATAAGATATTCTAATGCCATTACCAAGTTGGATGAAAAATTTGGGGGAATTAGAAAATTAATCCAAAGTATGAGAGATTTCTTAGCTTTTATTCAAAGCAATCATCTATGGGAGCCTGGGAGGTGGAGATTGAAGAAGACAACTATACAAGGACCAACAATAGGAGAGGTCAAAACCTAATAGCAAAAAAATTAAAAAGATGAATTTTCGTAGATCATTGGCTAGATGAAGGGACTTGTGATAAATTAATACCTTGACAAGGATTGGTTTGGATCACTGGTCAATAAAAGTTAAATTGGTGGTAAGTGAATTAAAAAAAACATATTTTAAATATGAGTATATGTGGGAAGACCATCCTAAATTTGTTGATATGATAGCACAAACACATAATTCTTTAGGAAATGGTAGGTTGTATGCACTTCCAAAACAAATTAAATCAATGACATCTAGATTAAAAGAATAGAACAAGAACACATTTGGAAATATTTTTGAGAAGAAAGAACTAAAATATATACTTTCAAAATTCTAGAAAGGTAATCATAATATATGTTGAGTAAGGAAGAAAAATTTTGGAGATAAAAATCAAGACAAACTTGGTTAAAAGAAGGGTATAAAAATACAATTTTTTTATAGGATGGCTATAGTACAAGGATCAATCCAAAATTAGTAGAATTAAATCAGTAGAAGGGGTTTGGATTGAAGACTAGAGTGAAATAAAAAGGAGGCAAGGTCTTTTTATCATAATATTCTAGGATCAAGGGAGTTTGAAGTTCTTAATGATAAACTTCTACAAGAAGTGCCTTAAGTTATAAAATATGAAGACATTAGAAAATTGATGGAGCCTATTACTTTAGAAGAAGTTTATTTAACTCTTTTTATTTTAATAATGATAAATCCATAAGCATGGATGGGCTCTCTACAACATTCTATCAACATAATTGAGATATAGTGAAGGATTATTTATTAGTGGCAGTGGAATAGTCTAGGGTAAAGTAATTCATACCTTATAAAATAAATGCAATATATCTTACTTTGATTTAAAAAAAGAAGGATGTAAAATTGTTTGATTCATTTATACCCATAAGCCTATGTAATGTCTTATAAGCCATAAGATTATCTCCAAAGTGATGGTGAATCAATTAAGGCCACCATATGAAAAAAATTTCAAAAGAGCAAGGAGGATTTGTCAAAGGGAGATAGATTTTATATAGGATCATAGTAGCTTATGAAGTTATGCATTTAGCAGCTTCAAGAAAAGAGAAAGTAATGATCTTAAAACTTGATATGAGTAAAGCCTATGATAGGGTTAAATAGGATTTTCTTTTTGTAGTATTAGAAAAGTTTGGATTTGGAAATATATGGATTGGATGAATTAAACCTTGTGTCTCTACAGTTTTATATTCAGTGTTGGTCAATGGGTTAGTAACATAATCATTTAAATCTAAGAGAGGTCTTAGACAAGGAGATCCTTTATCACCATATTTGCTCATTATTATGGTAGAGGTTTTGGGTAGGAACTTGAAGAAGGCTAACGAAGATGGTCTAGTAAGTGAACTTAAGGCTAGTAATAACATAGACAACATCACCTATTAAAAATTTGTAGATGATGCAACCATTTTACTTCCTAATCACTCCAGTTAAAATTAAAGTAGGGATATATAGGTTACTTCAAATGGAGGAGGCAACATTACCAACAACTTATTGAGGGATGTTCTTATTTGAGGGAAGAATGAGGATATAATTATGGAATCCAGTTATAAGTAAAATTAAAATTAAACTATTGGCATGGAAAGGTAGATGGTTATTGTTAGCAGGAAGAGTGTATCTAATTAAATTAGTCTTACAAGTTATTCCAACATATTATATGTTCATATATACTATACCAAAATTGATACAAAAAGTTTAATCTATATTATGCAGTCATTTTTATGGTGAGGAATACATGATAAAAGGAAATTTCCTTTGATAAAATGGAAGAAGGCATGTGATGATAAAACTAGGGGAGGCCTCAATGTAAGAGTTATTATGGATGCAAACTTAGCTCTTAGGGGAAAAGTAATTTGGAGATTGTACAAAGATATTCAAAGACAATGGGAAATAATTATTCTAAGTATATTGAGCCCAAAGCCCAAGCTTAATATTTATAGCATTCTATCTACCAAATGGTTCTGTACTTTGGAATGATTTAAAAAAAAAACAATTCATCTAGTGATTAAAGGTTTAAGACGTGTGGTGGGAATCGAAGAAAAAAATTATATCTGGGTGAATACTTGGTGTGATAAAAAACCACTCAATCTAGATCTAATTTTGAAACCATGGATTAGATTACTTCAAGACATATGGTGATAGGGTTTCAAAGAATTTTTACAAGGATAAGGAAGGAAGATACTGTAATGTCCGCTTTCTAGGTATTCAGTAAGTTGTTGTGAATTAGCCTACTATTGGGTTCCCGTAGGCTAGTGAATTTGATTGGGAACCCTAATGGATTTGGGCTTCTTGAGTTTAGTGCTTCACCAAATTTCCTCTACCCTTTTTTGGAGGGGTTTCGGAGTCTTTGGCCATCACTTTCTATTTTTAGTAACTTGCTATTTTTAGTAAGTTGGCATTATATTAGTCAAAAGTGATGGTGCATTGGGGTTCTTACTCAGAGAGATGGTCCTTGCAATTATTTTTGGAGGTTTGGGCTATCGCCTGCTATTTTTGGCTACTTACAATTTTTAGTAAGTAGGATTTTCGAGCAGGGTCCTAATCAGGGTTGGTAGTGGTGATGTTCGAGAAGTGGTTAGACCAAGTACTTCTTAGTTGGATCGATAATTGGGTCTGGAGGTTATTATTTAATATTAAAATATTATATTAATGTTATATTAAATAATAATTTAAATTTTTTTTCCTAAGTCAGATAAAGTGGCCCAATCCTAAGTAAAATGAAATATTTCTTATTTTAAGATGACTTAGGAACGAAATGGAAAAAGGTGAAATATTATTTCTCAAGGCCTTGGGCGTAATTCTCTAAGGGGGGCGAACTTAAAAAGTAATATTACAATGTGTGTAATTCCCTCCAGCCCTAAAAAGGGTGTAGCACTTCTGGGGGATATAAGGAGACCTTGCAACTCATTTTGGGGATTTAGACATTTGATAATTTCTCTCTGGTGATACTTGTAGCTTTGGTAGCAAGGTTTCTTAGGATTTGTGAGGATGAAAAAATTCACAAAGAACATTACTTGCAAATGTAAAAGATCATTCCCTGAGCAATCATCATCCAGTTTCATTCAGAAGCTGGGATTTGTGCTTCAACAAGATATTCATAGAGGTATTTCAGTTGGATAAGGATATTAGTATGTTTGGTTTATTGACAGATTTATTGTAGGATTTTTTGAAGAGTTTTGGTTGTGTTGGAATCTGTTTCTGACCTGGACATATTATCCCTTCATTCTGGGCCACAATCCTTGTCTTGAAGACATCTTGAAAAGGAAGGCAAATTTGAATATGGGTATTTTATCATTTGATTTCTAAATGCTGGACAATAATATCTAAGGTATTTTACAAGGTTTAAAGCTACTATTTGATTTTTATGAGAGGGTCGTACCATTATACCCTATACCAGGTCGTACAACCTTTGTGGTCACAACTCTTAATGCTTTGCATATATGATTTTAGGCATTGGACCAATTGATTTCTCACAGCTGGGCGATGCTTTTCAATGTTCCTTGCAAGACTTTGGTTGGAGGGTTAATTTATGAAGTGATCCGTACCATATGCAGCTGATCGTACAAGTATTCCATGGTGGCCGTACACCTTAAGGGGAAAAACTAGTTTGAATGGAGGTCTGTACAGCCTATGGAAGGCATGGCTATTTTAGAGTTGAGTGCCTGGGGTTTATCTGGTAAACTCCTTCATTCAGAGGCATCTAGGTGAGTTTAAGGCTTGGGAAGATTGTTGGGGTTGATATTGGTGTTTTATGATCTGTGAAGTAATCTTCTTAGGGCCGTACACCTGCACTCAACTAGTTGTACCATTCTAAATTTGTTGTGTGAAGTACAAGTAATTTCCATCATGAAAAACAGGCTTGTAGGTGATTAATCAAAGTATTTCTATGTTTGTATATTACTATTTATCTTGGAAACATTCATATTTATTCTGACATTGATATTATGTAAATGTAATGGGATTATGAATGAATGAAGACATAATTATATGTTACAAAAATTGATGTATGTTATCTGATTTAATTATCAAAATTCTTAACAATATTTTATGTTTGTATTTGCATCATACATGTTGTCATTTTAATTTGCAAAAAAAAAAAAGTAGTACCGAACTGGGGTGGGATATTACAGATACAAATGGAAAGAAGATTTTTTACAAGTATACAAGACATTGAAGCTAAGAGGCAATTGAGTAGAAAGATAACAATATTGACTATTCTAATGGAAGCCAAAGATAAGTTGATTTAGGAGTTAAATAGCTTAGGATAATACAAAACAAGAAGTGGATATTGTAGACACAAAATATTAACCACTCACTAAGTTTTCCTAGGATTTATTATTCCACTTTAAATAAATTGCTAAAATTTGGAAAATATTCCTTAGGATGTTCTCCCCTCCCCATGTGTCATAACTACCATTACACCTACCCTTGCTACATCTCTCAACCTCATCAATATCCCACTTGCCACCTCTCCCTCTTAAGTGAGATACCCCAAGTGAATCATCCTAACTACCTTGGCCACTTGGCCACCCTAGCCCTGTCACCTATCCTCACACACCTCACCTCCCATAATACTACAAATACCCCACCATTCCATCAAGTAAGAGGGAGGATAATAGACACTATCATGCTATCGGATTTGTGCCAAAAATATCACATCTTGATCAAGGTATGAATTGCAAAACCTGAGGAGTGATCCCGTGAAGCCCCGTTGAGCCTTTCTATCCATGGACTCCCAAATGCAACCTGTGTTTACCAAATGCAACACTTTGTATTTACATAGTCCCAAAAGCAACCTGTATTTCCCAAATGTAGCCCTCTCTATTTTCATAGTCCTAAACACAACCCTCTACATTTGCACAATCCTAAATGCAACATGTGTTTTCCAAACATAGCCCATGTTTACCACCAAAATACCCAACCTATTTTGGCCATATCTCACTCATATAGAATCTGATCCACCTAAAATTTTAAGGGTAGGTTCCTGACACTCCCTAGAATACCTCCACCAAATTTCAAATAATTTGGAGTAACAAATACCCAAACATAGCTTGCATTTGCATAGTCATAGGATACCAACAACCAGAATCAAATCAACATATGTAAAGATACTTGATAAGGCACATTTTATTTATTTTCAAGCTTTGCATGGTTTCTATGATTTTAGTGTTCAATAGTATTAGGGTTTTGGCATCTATTTCATGATTTTTGACCTCATACCAAGAGGCTCTGCCTATGCCATTGACTTTATTTTTACCAAGCTTTGATGTAGGTTGTAGGTTGAAGGTTATTAAAGCAAGGGTGGCCTACAAGGATACAAAAGCCCACCCACAATTTGATTGTAGTATGAAGATGTTAGCACCTAGATTCATTGATTCACAAAAGGGATCTTCCCTCATTTTATTGTATTTGAAGCAAGCGAGATCTATTGTAATCATACCCATACACATCGAGGCATATTATTGTAAAAGGATAATACGTCTCCTATATATCAATACAAAATAAATTCTTTTATTGCACATTGCTTGCTTTGTACTTTTGTTTCTAGGGTGTTATTTTTGTTTCTACAAGTATTGTGATCACAGTGGTACCCCCAGAGGGTTTTTGTGATGCCTTGTGATTAATTTTGTGCTGATTTATACCTATTTGTTGGTTACAGGGTTTTGGAGACTCATAGAAGACTCCTAAAAAATTTGAAGATCGAACACATTATTTCATAGGTTTCCTACTCTATGCAAATGCAGGTCATGTTTTTCAAATGTATATTACTATGTTTGACAAACTCTAAATGTAGCACACTACATTTGATAGACTCTAAACATAGAAATCTACATTTTATAGGTCCCAAATATAGTAGACCATATGTGATAGACCCCAAATGTAGCAGATAAAGTTTGACAGACTCCAATCAATCAAAAGTTGAGCTTAAGGCTTATAGGTAAGTGTTCTAGGTTTTTCCTTGTTGTAAATTGCTATCAAGAAAAATACTTGTCTGTCTCTGTTCTTGTGTGGTTGGCAGATATTCTCTTCAAAGTGTAGGTTAAGAAATTATATTTTATAGGCAATAAAGCTAAAGTGCATGCTAAGATAGGTTGCATTTGATAGATTTGCATACCCTAGCATAGGTTATCATATTCTATTTATTTTTGTGTGTCGTGTTGTGTGTTTGTGTCCTTAATTGCACAAATAGGTATTTTAGGTAAAAGTGCATCCTAGTCACATTTTTATAGGATTAGGCTGCATTCATTTTTTAAATTTACAAAAACACAAAAATAAGAAAACCAAAACCCCCATACACATGCACTGCAAAAATTTTGCACTTCAACATATGTATATCATATAAGTGTGAGGAAAACCAATTAGTGAGTTGGATTTCATCACCAACCATTGATTTCCCTAGTAAAACCATAATTAGTTTGATAGTCTCTTGGACTTCATCACCAAGAGGCTGATTTCTCTTGAGATTAGCTCGGGGTGATCATTAGGTTAGATTCCCTTTAACCATAGGGCTAAATAATCAGTGGAGCATAGTTGTCGCTATTGTTCGAGCCCACTCGAGGGTGAAGCAAAAGTCTAGGTAGACCGATAGTAGGACTTAGACAATGTGGCCTCTTTTGGGAGGTAATTTTGGTCCCCTTAGGATACACCCATTGCCAATCCTCCATCTAGGAAGCTTCATTAGCCGTTCATGACTCATCCTTCGATAGAGGGGTGGGTATAAACACACCTTTCTAGATTCCACTTCACCATATACCATTCATATTTATTAGGTCTAGGGAACATAAAATACACTAAAACAAAACCAAAAATCTAAAAAAAACTTAAAAAAAAAAGATAACAAAAAAAAACCCACACATTGCAAAATCAAGATTACAAAAAAAACAATGCTTGCTTATTTGTGTGATTGTGTGTTTGTTTATAGAATAAGTTTCACATTAACTATGCCCACCACACACATAACCCACACATCTATCATCTCATCACAAACCCCTAGCTTATGGTATTGACCCGATGTCAAGCCAAAGCTCTAGCCAACACCCAAAGCCAAACACCTTCATCCATGGAGCATTACACCCAGATTTTCCATGCTTTAGCCACTCCTACAACTATGCAAGGGAGTACATCACAAGCCATTTACATGGACCTATCTATCAGGCCTTCCCATAATGCACCCCCTTTAGATGAAGAACAATAGGCCAAATATGATCTTAACATGATGTAGAGGACCACCCATACCATAATTCTAGAGACCCCCCATAATGAGCCATCAATACCCTTTGACCCACGCATCATGCACTTGGATATTGATGCCATCAGAGCTTATTTGAACCTAGTTTTTCCATCTCTACCCCCTCTCAACATCCCACCCCGCTCCATTCCCACACTCCATCAAGAACCCACATATTCACATCCTCAACACACTAACAACCTCATCATTAACCCCCTCTTTGAATCCACATCCATGACCATGGATCAAAACCATCCATATTCCAACAACCAACATCTCTCCATACCATCTACCCACACCATCATCTGCTCCAACCACTTTATGAAGCACATGTCAATGTTGCTTCACAAATTCTATCATCGATTCTTCCTACCTCATTACCTCCTATCGAGCATATGCAACATATCATCCCTCACTCGATCGTGATACCCTTCACCACATATCCTCCATCAACATCCATCAATATTATCACCACATAAAATGCTCAATATTCTACACCTCATTCAACTATCCCACCTACATTAGTAATCACCATCCAACAAGATTTACAACACTTGCAACAGATGCTTGTTGGTAGCATTAAACAAGATGTCCATCCCATCTCACAAACCCAATCACAAGTGGTAGATTTTAACCACCCCCAACATCGACATAAAATACCTTCTTTAGGCAAGATCCATCATGGGCATCACATCCACCCACCATCACCATACCTACACCACCACTTCAAAATGTATATGTTGTTGCATCGACACAACATACCATCATTCCTCCATCCCCTCACCAAAAACCCCCACCTTACCAATAACCATCATTTCATAATCAATACTAACAAAACATCACACATCATCAAATTCCAACCAACATCAACCCACTTACCAATAAAAACTTGATTTCATCCACTCAGTTCATCACACAACAAGCACATCTAGCATACGTGCAAAGCACAAATCTAGATTTTCAACCATCGTTGGATGACCCAAAATATCAATTTTTGCAAAATTAGATTGATAGCTTGGCCATGCAAACACCAAGAATGACATCAAAATCCCACTTTGTGCCAGCTAGTCAACCATCCCATTCATCCTTTGGTACCCTCACCACCATATCCTATCAATTTTGATGTACCAAAGTTTGATAAATTCAAAGGGGAAGAGGATCCCCGAGAGCATGTAAGTGCATTCATCAATGCATACTTCAAAATTCAAAATAATGATCCATTGATGCTCCAAATATTTCCTCAAACTTTTGGAGGTGATGCTCTAGAATGGTACAACCATTTACCACATCACAACATATACACCTTTGAACAATTGGTAGACCAATTTCTAGAGTGTTTTTCTCTTAATGTTAGGAAAAAGACTACCTTGACTGACTTGTTTAACCTATGATAATTTGAAGATGAATCGGTCTATGATTATGGAAACCATTGGAGGGCAGTTATCACAAAATTGCCATTCACCCTCTCCATGGTGGAACTTACTCGAATGTTCACAAGGAGTTTTTCTAAACCAATCTCCTTGTTATTACAACTTCAACAATATCGAACATTCAAAGAAGCCCTTGCTCAAGCTAGAGTCATTGAAGAGATAAAAATCCAAGAGGGTGAAATTAAACTTAAAAAGAAATAATGGCAAGGCAAAAAATCTAGAGGGAACAACCACGGCCAATCCAAACTAGGCTAGGTAAATCAAGTGGTCTTGAGTGCACCTCAACCTCCAAATCAGCAAACTCAAGTCCAATATCAACAACCCCTAACTCAACAACCACCACAACAACAAGGGTACCAAGTCATACCACCCCTAGTAACAATTACAAAATCCCACTACCACATCAGATAATCAAGCACATCGATAGTACAATAGACCACCCCACAATTACACTCCACTTCCTAAACCACTTTCCACCATATTTCAAAGGTTGTACGAGGCACAATTGATTTCCCTACCACAAATCAAACCTGAAGATCCTAATAAACCTCATGGTAGGAATTACAAGGAGTACCAGTATTACACCTTCCATCATTATAAGGGCCATGATATTAATGATTTCTATCATTTCAAAGACATCATACAAGACTTCATCGACAAGGGAACTATTAAGGTCGATAATCCTTTAGCACCACCAAACCAAAACCTTGGGATCTATCAACAACCTCTTCCTCAATGCGAGGTAACACAACCAACAATTAGGGCATCAACTTCTATAGTTCCCTCCAACCAAGTCAATCACATCAACAATGCTCCACCATACCAAGGTTTTGTAGGTGTTATTCACATAGTTACTCCGAGGTTAGAGAGGTACAAATCAAGTGCAATAATCAAATGACCCAAACATACCAACACATACTATACTCACTCCTATTACACCAAATCCTATTGTGCCACCTCAACCTATTCAAGACCACCCAAACCCTCAAATCCATCTTCCAAATCCCCCATCATACCATCTAAATAATCAATTTTCTACTCATCCAACCTTCATGTAGGGGGACAAGCCTCCACTTCTGAAAGACAATTGCCTAACCCCTCATCGGTATCCAAAATCATTCATCACTCCTCATCATATACTTCTCTAGTTATGCTTACATCCTTATTCATCCAATATCATCCTGAGCCCCAAACCATTGACATCTCCACTCAATAGGACCCACCTCCACCATCAAATACCTCACAGATAGATTTAGCTTTTTGTGATGCACCCTTGAAACATACACCATTTTTCCCATTTTAGCCACACACCACTCTTGAGGCCTCCATATCTGCCTTTGCCCTATCCCCAATCGTACTTGTGCAAGTCATGGTTCACCTGATCAATCTTGGCATTGATGACTACATCATCCAAAATTTTATAGTTACCCCACCAATTATTGAGACTATTAAAGATTACGGTCACCTACGTGACCCACATTTAGCAATTGGTAAAATATACAATATGGGTTCTTCACCAAATCGGATTAATTTTGTCTATGGGGAAATTGATTCCTCATTCGACCTAGCTCCTCCTACTAAGCTCCAGACATAGTTTTGTATCAACATCGATTATCTATTTAATCCATCCTTCCCCATGTGCTACTTTTGATATGTTAACTAGTAAGGATATGGTCTAGGGCAGCATGAGCAGGGCATTCACAATATTTTTGAACCTCGCTATCAAGATGCGCATGATCGCATTAGCTTGGGATACAAACCACAATCCTCCACAACCTCCTTTGAGGAGGAATTTCAACAACTCACCATAGATCCCAAGGAGGATAGTGAGGATAGTGAGGATGAGTACATAGATCCTAAATTCATGCCTCTATTGCATGAGGCTTTTCTGGAAATATTTCCACAAATCTCCATGATTGACACCATTTTTGATGATAACTTCAAGGAGGATTTTGATGAGGCATTTGAAGCACTTTCGATTGCCTTTGATAGCTCTAAAGAAGAGTCGGCTCCCATTGTACCCATTACTAATATGCATGAGTTCTACCTCCATATTTTTCCCATCCTGCTAGCCCATATTTCATCAGCTCCTTCCACTCGAGCAACCTGATGCACCCATCGATCCACCACCTCCACCTTGGCCACCTCCACAACATAATAATCTATCAATTGTAAATCAACTACTTCCATGAGAGCATGTACAAGGGTATTGGTTATGGGCTTATCATAATTCATAATAATCATTTAAACCAGTTGCATTCATAATTAGTATATATTCCACTTTCATCTCCCTTCACATTGCATCTCATGCATTCCTATCATCTGTATTCATACACTTCATCTGTCGTATTGGTTGTCATTCGGTTAGTTTAGATGATTGTTAGTCCACCAAGTCTTGTTGCCTTAATCAGGGGTACCTTCATGTTAGTATTGGTCTCATTCTACCATTCATAACCATGCTAAAAAAATATTCCATCCTTACCATATTCACATTTCCCCTTTGCATAGCACCTTATTTCTTTGGTAGTCTCTAGTTTGAGGAATCTCTAGGTGCTTTTAGTCACTTAACCACTCCTAGTGTTTCAGACAACCTCCATTGAACATCAAACAGTCCTTAAGTGCTACAAGTTGTTCTTGGTTAAATCAGGTTTCCTTTTGGACCATGCACATGTATCACACATTAATCACATTGTGATGCCTCGGAATGACGAACTCATGCATGGCTATCACCATAAAGCGAATGGTTTCCCCTTCTCATCCTATCATGCACATGGTCTAACTTTAAGAATTGGAAAAAGGACAAGCACAAAGTAAAATACAAAATTCTAAAAAAAGTAGAAAATAAAAGCTTGAATCCCTAGAATTCTCAGGTCCTTAGATCATGGGGTTAACCTCCATCGAGGGCTATAGATGCCTGATTGGTAGTGGAGTACACCTTGCATGGTGACACATCTATCACATTAGCGACCTTCTTTTGTACAGACCTATGTATGCTTGTGGATGAGCTAGCTTATTGGCATATGTTACAATTGATTAGTCTACCCTTGCTCACGATTGGAAATGAACATTCACTACACACATAATTGGTCCTTGAGAGACTTGACTCCACTAGGACACCCTTAGTATCTTATGGATTAGTGGGATTAATAGATGGGTTTGTTTGAGGTCACTAGGATGTTTGAGTCTTTAGAAAACAACTCTAGATTATTTATCTCTAAGACAAAAAAATTGATAAGTGAGCTCAAATTTCATACCACCATTGCATTGCTCCACACATGTCTTATATTTCATTGCATTTTCCATCATATAGTCAAACCAATATTACTGTGTTGGTGTCCTTGATTAAGCAATAAAGACAAAGTCTACTAAATAATGGTCCATAACTTTCTCGAATGACAATCAATTAAGCATCAACATTCATTCACCCAACATATGCTAATCTATGTCAATCATTATCATCTAATATGCATTTCATCTACATTCTACTCATTCCATCACATGTTCAACCATGAGGTTTTAAGGTAGCACCCTTTGCCTCATCATCATCCATAATCTATTGCAAGGTTTTAAGGTCATGCCCTTTGCCTCACTCTATCAAAATTCAAAAGGCTCCAAAGGAGACACCCCTTTGGTCAATTCAACTCAAAAGGCTCCAAAGGAACAAAACTCCTTTGGTCACTTTCAATCCAAAAAACTCCAAAGGAACCAAACCCCTTTGGTCACTTTTAGTTCAAAAGGCTCTTGAGGAACCAAACCCCTCTAGTCAACATCTAGAATAACTTTTTTTCTATGCACTATCTTAGGATTTACTCTTTTATTGTAGATCAACTAGCCTAGATTCTCAAGTGAACCTTATACCTAGTAATCTACTCTAGCCACCAATCGGTTGTAGTGACTAGTTATCCATGCAATCTAGTAGGATGGGTAGATCACCATAAGGATGATTGTTCAAAATAAACAAAATAAATACCATAATTTCTCCATCTGTTCATGTCATGTTCCACTTTTTGCTCATCTCATCTCCAACCTATCATGATCCATTCCATGAAAATTTTCAATTGTATCTCGAATCAATTTCAATATTCAATCATCCAATTTTGGAGTCACATGTGTCCAAGAAACTTTACCAAAGGCTATCATCAAAAACCTTTCTGTTGGGTAGCAAAAGTAGAACATAATATAAGATTCATAGTTGGTATACACCATGCCACTTCCAATATGGGTTTAAATGCGATGACTATAATTGAGGTGGTAAAACTAGATCTCCATCTCCGTGGCTGGTCTATCTACCACATCACAAGTACTCATGATTTTTCTAAAGGTAATTATTTCAAAAATGCATACCCACTTCATAATTGGGGTAATTAACATTGATCTTGATTTGCAATATTTGCACAAAAAAACCATTTCTCCACCATCCATATTGGTTAATTGACTCATGGGTCTCATCTGTTTCATATTTCACCCATTCACCACTTGAGGAAGTAAGCCAAAACCAAAATTTTTGTTGGTCATTTGATCCTTGCATTGGTATAACAAATCAACTCCTTTACCCAATAAACCAGGTGTCTCTTGCTTTTGTACCACATAATATTTTATACAACATGGTAAAAAAGTGATATCTATTCTAGGAGGTAATCAAGTAGAAAGATAACAATAGTGACTATTCTAAGGGGAGCCAAGGATAAGTTGATTTGGGAGTTAAATAGCTGAGGATAATACACAATAAGAAGTGGATATTGTAGACACCAAATCCTAACCACTTACTAAGTTTTCTAGAATTTATTATTCCACTTTTAATAAATTGCTAAAATCTAGAAAATATTCCCTAGGATGCTTTCCCCTCACCATGTGTCCTAACTACCACAAAATCTCCTCTTGCCACATCTATCACCCTTATCAATATCCCACTTGCCACCTCTCTCCCCTAAGTGAGACACCCCAAGTAACTCACCCTGACTACCTTGGCCACTTGGTCATCCTAGCATTTCCATCTAACCTCACACACATCACCTCCCATAATCCTATAAATACCCCACCATTACATCCACCAAGAGGAATGATAATAGCCACTGTCATACTATTGTATTTACACCAAAAAGCTCACATCTTGATCGAGGTCTGAGTTGCATAACCCGAGGAGCAATCCTTTGAAGCCCTACCAATGTTTTCTATCAATGGAGTCCTAAATACAACCTACATTTCCTAAACATAGTACTCTATGTTTACACAATCCCAAATGCAGCCCTCTATGTTTACACAATCCTAAACACAACTTGTGTTTGCCCCAAAACTACCCAACTTGCATTGGCTATATCTCACTCATCCAAACTTTTATCCATATAAAATTTTAAGGGTAGGTTATTGAAACTCCCTAGAATATATCCACCAAATTTCACATCATTTGGAGTAACAAAGATCCAAATACAACCTGCATTTATCACGAACCAAACATAGCCCACATTTGCACAATTACAGGTGACCAAAAACTAGAATCGGATCAACATAGATAAAAATACTTAGTAAGGTATATTTTATTTATATTTAAGCTTTGCATACTTTTGTGATTTTAGTGTTCAATAGTATTAGAGTTTTTTCATCTCTTTCATGATTTTAGGCCTCATCCTGAGAGGCTTTGCCTATGCTATTGACTTTGTTTTTATTGAGTTTTGATGCAGGTTGTAGGTTGAAGGTTGTTGAAGCAAGGGTGGCATACAAGGATACACAAGCCCACCCACATTTTGATTGTAGCACAAATATGTTAGCACCTAGATCCGTTGGTTTGCAAAAGGGGTATTCCCCCTTTTTATTTTATTCAAAGAAAGCGAGTTCTATTGTAATAATACCCCTACACATCAGGGCATATTGTTGTAAAAGGAGAACACGACTCCCATATATCAATAAAAATACAAATTCTTTTAATACACATTGCTTTATTTGCACTTTCATTGCTAAGGTGTTATTTTTGTGTCTACAGATAATGTAAAGCACCAAAAAAATAGGAATATCAGAAGAATATGGAGAGATATTTGGGATAGTCCAAGCATTTCTAAAGTCAAAATATTTTTTGGCTAGTAGGTCATAGAAGAAATTTATCTTGGGAAACCTTATGAAAATGGGGTTTCATGACCCTCACAATGTGTTCTTTGTAAAAAGGAGGAGATTATAGACCATTTCTTGGGATATTGCTGAATAGTCTAGAAACTATGGCTATGGATTCTTAATATATTTGGTAAATACATGGTGATGAATGAAATAATTGAAGAATGGTTAAAGCAATGGTAGAGCACTTTAAAAAGTGAGGCTTTACAGAAAAGTTGGGATATATCAAAAGATACAATACTTTGGATTGTATGTCTAGAAAGGAATATAAACATTTTAAAATAAGGGAAACCAATTTAGAGGTAATGAAAAGGAAGATTTTTTTAGCCATACAGGAGTCTATTCTAACCCTATCAACTCACTCAATCCCTAATATGGAAGCAAAGAGCCTTGATAATTAGATTCAAGTCATCAAATGGAATTATGATGTTGGGTATACGAGGAATAAAAAGAAGACAAATAATATATAGTGGAAACCACCATATGTGGAGTTGATCAAATTGAATTTTGATAGAGCATCTAAAGGAAATATATAACTAGTAGGAAAAATATGAATAATTAGAAATAATAGAGGAGAGATTTTGTTTTGCTACACTTTCAATATTGTATTTATGAAAAATAATGAAGTTGAAGCTTGGACAACTTTGGAAGGGTTAAAAATATGTAAACAAATGAAATGGAATAGAATGCGGATGGAATATGATTCACTCATAGTTAATAAATACAATTTTGAGGAAAGCAAAGGTTCCATGGAACATACAAGAGATAATTGTGGAAATACAAGACCTTGCTATAGATTTTGAAGAAATCAGGTTTTCACATACCTCAAGGGAAGGAAATGAATATGCATATAGGCTAGGCAATAGAGGGGGTTTAATTGAGGATTGTGAAGTTAAATTCTCTTTTCCATGGCTAGAGAAAGTAGTAAATTTAGCTGAAGCTAACAAGAAATTGCTTGAGTCAAATAATGATTAAGATTTAATTTAATGTTTTTCATTGGTAATAATTGCTTTATTTTATAACATTAATGTGTTTTCATATAAACTATTTATTACCATTTTTGTGGTTGCATTTATGCTTTTTTTTTTTTATGATAGTGCGGTGTTTTGGAAATACCACTCTACTAAGATGCAATGCATATAGTAGAGGTGGAGTTTTGGTATTGTGAAGATTGATGTAGGAAAATGTCAAGAAGTATGCTAAATTCTAGAATATTTGTATTCACACATAAAATTAAAAAAGATTTAGAAAATAAAAGTCAAGAATTTATACATTTTATGTAAAATAATATAAGTTTCTAGCTATAACAACTCAATTAAGATGAAAATATGTTTGTAAACTTTCAAGTTCTAAAGAAGATAGTTATAATTTATCAAATAAGGGACCAAATACAACCCTTTGAACAAAAAGAGATATAATTTAAATGAAACTTAAAAAAAAAAAAATTCAAATCTTAAAAGAATAAAATTATATATTATACTTCTGAAACTGATTAAATAACCTTATATTAAATATAATCCTTTATAAAATAATTCCATATAACTTATAATCTCATAATAGTTAAAATATACTTTAACATCAATCCCTCTCTATAACATTTAATGACTCCAAAAAGCAGGGTGGTCTTCGAAGGAATGGAGAAAAGAAAAGGGTAATGACAATACTTGCCATTGTTTGGACAAGATGGTAAATGCACTGCATTGACTTCACTGGTAAGGGGACATTTTCAGGATGGCAAAGGTAGTCATTTACGCTAGTTGACAGTATATAACAAACATGGGCCCGTTTTGAACACAATAAATTCATATGAATTGAAATGACTGTGACTACCGAACCGACTGACAGATTGTCATCGACAATTACTTTTCTCAACAAAATAAAATTATGGAGGTATTTTGATAAGATAAGGAACGAGAACGTGAAGTCCAAGGTCATCCATACATTTACGAAAACTTCAAGGATAAGGCAAATTTTATAAAACATGCTATACAAATAAGCTAATATGAACACACTCTTGACTTTTTTGTTTTTTAAAGGACTTCGATGTCCTTCACCCTAGACATCACAATTTATTAAGATGGCAACGGCTTGTTTATCGTCATTATCGCCTGCAAATTCTTGGTGGGTGTTTGGACGTTAAGAGGATTATTTCAAATCGACATCAACGCTTTATTGTTGTAAAGCAAGGCTAAAATTATCTTTACTTTAAAGAACATCCATCGAAGTGAATATAACTTTTGCAATCACCTCCAGCGAATTGTCTGCATCATCCCAGCCGTGCGAACTTCTCGTTTATCGTCATTATCGCCTGCAAATTCTTGGTGGGTGTTTGCACTTAAGAGGATTATTTGAAATCAACATCAACATCAACGCTCTATTGTTGTAAAGCAAGGCTAAAAGCATCTTTACTTTAAAGAACATCCATCGTAGTGAATATAACTTTTGCAATCACCTCCAGCGGAATGTCTGCATCCTTCCTTCACTGTTGGAGTCTAATTCAACTCCTCCCCTCACGGTTGGAGTGTATTTCTTAGAAACCGTGGTAAAAGGATTATTTATATAAAGTTTTGTTTAAGTCTATATTATATTATATTATATTATATATATATATATATATATATATATATATATATATATATATATATATATATATATATATATATATATATATTTCTAAAAACCAATGGCCGTTTGTTTGGTTAGGATATACCCCATGCACTGCACTGACCAATACACTCTCTTAAAATATACAAAGGTCATTTAGCTGCTTCGAATGGGTTTCACGCATGGTTTTCAAAATTTAAAAAACGTAGATTGAATGAGAAATCGAATTTTTATTCTAAAATATTAGTTTTTTTTTTAGTGGAAACTGGTTATGTATAATATAGGAAATCTTCTCAAGATAAAGGTTTAAATTATTTGTAGAGTTATTTTAGGGTTATGTAATATTTTATGATTAGTTTAAATTTTTTTCCTTTTGTGATCGTGAGTAGTTATATGGTAATTTTACATAATGGTTTTTTTTATAAGGTTTAAAGTTTAAATCTCTGTTATAGGAATTTCTCACATTAATCAATTTTTTTATTTTTTTTTTGTTGGTATATGTGTAGCATGAGAACCATCGTCCTTAAATTTAAGTTGAGTTTTTGTTAGTTCATATAATTAAAAAATAGAAAATAAAAGAAAAACAATTGATTTTTTATTAGTTAGATGTATTATTTAATAATTATTTATTGATATAGATAAAAATACTGAATTATATATGTCGCACATACACCATGCCTTACAATGGTTTGAACTTGGGTCTCGCAAAAGAAATCCCAAATCCCTAACCACATGGGTGTCCCAATGGGATGATAAAATTATTTTGATTAAGAGATAAGTTTATTAGTTGTTTTTTTAATGCATAGAAAATCGGTAACACTGTTTCGGTTAGATGAAGTCAACAAGACCTCCGACCTTCAAAGGCATTGAACTTGGGTAGTTAACCAGTAAACACTACCATCCAACCTATACCCTTCTAATGAGTACATCGTGGTTTGAACCTTGGAACTCCCTAAAGAGAGGTCAAAGCTCTAACCGCTTTGCTATTTTTGTTGGACATCACTAGTTGCTCTATAAAATTTGAATTTCACCAAGATGAAGATCAATACCAAGATTGTTTAAAATATTTGCTACTCGATTTTCTTTTATAAATATGCTCACAATTTCAAGAGATTGCCTTTAATAATAGGTGATGAACATCAACAATAGTATTTATTTTTTATAAAATCTCCATATCCATTTTTGTTGATAGCATTAGAAATAATTTATAAATCCTCTCAATTGAAATATATTCTATTAATTTTTATTGTAATTTTAATCCTTAAAAGAAGTGCCCTAGCCTTTACATGGTTCTTTACATGGTTGTTATTTGATGTACCATATGATTTTGAGTAAATGAGAATAATTTTGCTTTGAATATTTTGAAACACTATATTTATCAAATTTTCCCATATTCCCTTTAGAAGCACCATCAACATTGATGTTGATAAACCCAATTTTTGGACATTTCTATTTTACCTTACATTGAAGTAGGTCCTTTGTTTTAATTTTATTTTTGTAGATGACTCTTTCATGTATGTTTAAATCCTTTAATTGAGTTGTTACCACCTATTTTTCCACACTTGAGACTTTCCATGATGAATGCCATATATAAGAATTCTGCAAGAGAGGTAATAATACAATTCTAAACTTAGGCATGGTTTTGAGACTTATTTTAAAGACTTTTATTATTTATTTCAAGTCATAAATTTCAAAAAATAATGTCAAGGCCAATCCTCCATAGAATATATAATGCTTTAGCTTTGAAATAATTAATCCAATATTTTATCAACTCTTTCAATGTTTCATATTAAAAAAATATTAACTCCAAGTAGTATGAGCAAAGGGATAGTGAAAAAGTAAATGCTTTGATGATACTAAATTCTTCCTACACAAGGCACATTTGAAAGGTCCAAGATATCCTTTTCTTTGTAGACTCTCTTATGTAATAATATTATTTTAAATTGCTAATAAAAAAATATTGACATCTTAGGGAGAACCTCTAGTGACCAAACATTCTTCCAAGGAAAATATTGGGTAGTGGAAATTTTATTTGTTGTAAATATTTATATCCAAACCTGATGAATTTTTGGATAAATTGTCCTCTAAATTTTTATAAGCTAAGTACAACATAAAAGACATTAGCATAGATTTTTTAAATTTTTATCCCCTTATGGTTCCTACATGCATGAGTGCTTTAGTGGAGGGAACCCATGCAAAGGAAAAATTTAAATTTAATTTTTGAAAAAGGATGTCAAAATTCCCTCCACTTTGTCTTATTTGTAGCAAAATGGATCAAATGCATAGGGTGTCAAAGGCTATTTTTGGGGGCTTTGAATTTTATGGATTTCAAGGAGTAAAATCATTTGAACTGCTAGTTGATTGTCTTACAAAATCATGATTGAATTTGGCCTACCACCTTCGAAATAATGTGTAGACCTTCATCAAACTTCTCACCCAAAAAAATATTCTTTCAATAATTTACGTTTTTGATTCATTTGTGATGGCAAGTAAGATAGACAATGAGTGGTCATGTAAGTTGTTTCATAGAGAAGATAAGGGTTGGATCCCTGCTTTCCATTTTTTGACTCAATGTGAAGTCTTTATAGCACTCAATTATCATATTCAAGGATATATTTAAACCTTTTTCACATCCATGGGTGTTGAAATAGTGTTAGATGAGCATTTACAAAGTTGTTTATAGGCATAGACTAGGGTTTGAGATTGTGTTTAGATGTGTGCTTAGAAAAACTTCAAGATAAAGGGTAAGAAGACCACTTTGCTTCTATTATCAAGGTGTAGAAGGGTGGCTAGCCCATATTATATAGGTCATCCATGACCTAAAGATAAAAAATTTAAACCTCTTTCACTCAAATATTAGACTATGTGGAGGTCAATGTGGCATCCAAATGGAGAGAAAAATAAACCTCATCCAATCAGAAGTAGCTAAGTATCAAAGTTGAATAAGTCAAGATGTACTAAAGTGGAAAAATATAAGTAGAAGGTACCAATGAATCATGGATCACCAAGTGGCACCAAACAATTGGATTTGGCTTCTGTAAGGTTTAAATTTTAAATTTTGTTTTTTGGGGGACCATTAGGGAAAATCATATGGAGGCCATAAATTTTTATATGAAAGTGTTTTAAGCCTCTTTTTTAATAAATAACATAATTTTTAGAGATGTACACATTGGTGAAATTTTTTTACATACTTGTTTCAACGTTAGGGGTCAAATTATGTGAAATAATCCTTAGATCCTATTGCCCAATTTTGAAAAAGAAAATTTATCATATTCTATGTAACTAGAATATTTGACTTGATATTTTGGGAGATGCCGATGGATTTATGACAAATATAGTAGATTTTGAGTCTTTTAAAGGTTTCTACGAAAATAATTTAGGATGTACTTTAGTCAATATCTCTTTCTCTAGGTGACTGATTCAACTTATTCATGAAGATCTAATCACTCATGATCTCTTTCTTCTTCTATTTCACATCCATGTACTCTTGGAATTTTGTTATAGATATTCATTTAAATAGGTTAATGTAAAGCCTCTTTTGGTGATTGAAATCAAGTGGCCTAAGGATAAGAGGAAGTATTCAAATAGGGTGATGTGTCCTATTAGAGGAAAATCTATTTTTCAATTCATACACTATATAACTATGGAATATCGAAAGAGTTTATCTTTAGAGGAGGTGGTGATCTTGAATACTTTTCTTCATTTGAATCCCTAGAAAAAGTATTTTTTAGATGTGTGCAAGAGTATCTAATAATGGAAATGATATCTATGGTCTAGCCTAATGAGATTCTTGTGTAGGAAGTATTTTTGTAGTAGTTATATTTTAGATGATGAGAGGAATCTAGATAAGTCTACTCAAAATGTGGAGATCCATTATAGCATCCATTATGGGGGAGATATTATTGTTACTAATGTCTTCTTTTCTTGGACCCTTATTTTGAGGGTGTGTTAAAAGTGTAATCTCATTCATGGCCAAGGCCAACATTGTATAATGTAATATTGGATAGGCTTAAGGTATTCATTGTATAATGTATTGAATTTATTGTAATATTTTATTATGTAAGCCCTATGGGTTGTAGTTAACCTTGTTATGGTTAAACCCACTTTATAAACTTGTAATTAACCTTAAAGCCTTTCTTATTATGTTGACTTAAGGTTAAGTTTATTTATGTATTTGGGAATTTGGTATTGATATAAATACCCTCACCACTCCTAATTTTATGATCATAGTGTTGCATATCTTATCTATTGAAAATATAGTGATTATTTATGACCCTTATCCGTGACCACTGTCTTTCTCTCTTATATATATATATATTTTATGATTTTTATATAAATTTTGAGTCAATGGATTGCTTCTATTTATCTCTAAAAAAAAACTTTGAACTCCAATAATTCTATGCTAAGATATCACAAGCTATTATTAAGTGACTATGAAAATGCTCTATTACTAGGCCAAGGTGATTTAGATGCTAGATGCTATAGAAGAGAATTTTCACAAGTAAAAAGAGAAAATAGGTAAGATTACCAAATGTGACTTTGCATCATCTTTGGGAATTGATCTATTGAGAGCACAAGTGATTGACCGAGGAAGGTAAATTTTATTGGAAAAAATATATGAAGTATATCTAAGTAGGTCAATGATAACATCATGAGATTATATCACCAAGTTTACTTTAATAGATCTTAATACGGTAGAGCCATTAGGGTTGGTATAGTTCATAATATAATCCAATCTAGCAATGTTTATGAACTATGTATAGGATGTCATAAATCATTAAGGGCACAAGCAACAAAATCAAGCTAGTTGTTGCACCATAGAAAAATAAGATAGAAGTCAAAAACAAGGATAATTAGATTGCTTATTTGAAGAATGACTTGGATGCTTTAAAGGGAGAAATATAGGGCCTTAAACAATAGTTACTATAAAACACTAATGAGATACAAAAGTGAATTGAAGGAGAAAAAATAAGAAGTCAATCAATAGCAATAGATATATTAGCAATTTAAACAACAACTTGATTAGGTGAAGCAATAATTAGAAAAAGAAAGAAAAATGCTTGGTGAATTAGTTAAATGAATTATCTTACTTTCTTCTCTTCAAATAAATATGGTAATGGTTCCACTGCTAGAGTATCATCATAGCTAGCTTGAATATCACTGTATACCTCACATTCCAAAATAAAATGCTTATCTATCTTAACTACCCTTGAATTACAAAAGGTACATATCCTCTCCTCTCATTCCTCTTTTGGGCTCTTCCATCTAGCTACTTCAAATTTAAGTTGGTATGAGCTGGTCCTCAATTGGACCATAAGCATATTTTATCTCCAAATTATGTTTGCTCTTATATAGCCTTTTGGTTGTGTTCATATGTAGGGTCAAATTTAGCAAGATAACATGCTCTCTTTCTTCCCAAGTCCATTTCCCACATAACTACTTTGATTTTTTCTTAACAAATTCCTTTATGCATTTATTATTTAATAGTTATTCAACCAAGTTGATATTCAATTTGTTTATCCACTTGTTGTTTTGAATCATCCATATTTTATTTCTTTTGTTCTAATATTCTTCTTACGACTTTATCCCATTTGTTCAATTTGTTAAAAGATTCTTAGAAGATAAACTATAACAATTATCTCTATAGGAAAGATACTATGTTAAAAGAATATCATATGAATTTAACTCTTTTATTTTGAATTTGTTTGTAATTAGAAATTTATGAATCCTCTCTATTTACCTCCATTTTGAGTGTAATGTGTTATTAGGTCATAATTCACACTCACATAATATCACTAGCACCACTAGTAGCCAAATAAAATTTGTATACTCTTGTAGTCTCATAATTCAACCTCTCAAGTTCTATTTTGTAATGTACAAAATGTTATATCCATCATCTCCATTTTCTCTTGATTTTGCATGTTTTCCAATTAAACTTATTCAATTCTATCATAAGAAAAGGAATTAGTATAGGTTAAACTCTTGTTGACCATAATTAATATTTAGTAGTAAATCCCACAAGATTTGAAGCAATTTGGAAGAGTCATAAGTTTCAATGCATCAACCTTAATATTTTGTTTATGCATTTAGAGAAATTGACTAGTAGTGAAGAGTTTAATATATTAAATTAAAGTTTATATCTCATGGGTGAACCTTATATTTTATCAAATGACATGATCTCAACTAATTAAACTCTTCAACTTTCAAGTAGGAGACCTAGGTTTGAATCTTACCAAGCAATATATGTATAATTTCCAAATTGTTATAATACCACTATGTGGTGATGATGCAATACGAGTGGGGATTTTTTTAATCCTATATAATTAATTAGAAAGTGTTTAGCATTCAAAATAAATAAATAATTTTGGATTTATTATTTGTTTAATGTTGAATTTTTATGAAAAATTTCATTCAATATTCAAACAATTTTATATGAAGTACTATTTTTATTTGAAGTATTAACCTATTATTTATAACAAATATTATAGATAAAATATCTATTATTTCTAAGTGTGATATTATTTGTATGAGTCTATGCCTAGAGTGAGTGTGAGCTAGGAACAAGGAGGAAGCACGAGCATGAAGCGTAAAATGTTAGCGTACTTAACATATTTTGTCTCTATTTCATTATTTAGCTCACTGTTACAACTCCTGTAACAGTTCAGTTTACGCCGGTGTGCTATTCCCGACATTGTAACTATTATTTAAACTGCACTCTGAATAATATTTTCTAGTTCGCACATTTACATGGCATCAGAGCCAGGGGCGAGGTGAGGAGCAGAGTGCGTTTTTTTTTTATTCGGGCGCGTTTTTTTTCTCGCAGTCCGTGCGTTAAAAAAAAAAAAAAAAAAAAAAAAAGGGACGTGCAGGACCTCGCGCAGAGCGGGGAGGAGCCGAACGCGCGTCCAGTTCGCGACGATCGAGCGCGAGCCCGCGCTCTGCAGGCCACGACGCGGCCACGCACGACAGAGCGCGCGAGCAGGCCTGCCGGGCCGGACCCGCGCGCGGCCGAGGAGGGGAGAACCCCCCCCAATACCCCCGCGCAGCGCAAACGTTGCGCGTTGGAGGGAGGACGCGTCACGCGTCAACGGACGCGCGCGCGCCCCGGGTGGCCCCCCCCGCCCCCTCCCCCACCCACGCGCGACGCGCGATTTACGCGCGCGCGCCGCGGCCCCCCGCCCCCCCTCCCCACCCACGCGCGACGCGCAATCTGCGCGCGCGCGCTCCTCGAGGAGGCCCTCCCCCCCCGTCCCCACCCCCACTCCCCCGCCCGCGGAGCGGGAATTCAAATTCCCGCCCGCGCGGGAAATCGGAGGGGGTATAAACCCCCCCCCGCGCGGATCGCGTCCGTGAGACGCGGCCGTTGCGCGTAAGGGGCCGAGGGCCCTCTAGCCCGAATCCCTGCGCGCGGGGCTGGCCCTGGATTAAAAAAAAAAAAAAAAAAAAAAAAACAACGGGCAGAGAGCGGAAAAGGGCGGTTAGACGTAAGCCCCCCGGGCCGAAGAAAAAAAAAAAAAATTTCTCGCTGCGACTTGCAGAGAGGAAGCCGAGCCGGAGGCTGCTGCAGAGGGTGTTGAAAAGGGAGGTGACTTGCTGATCTTTTCGGATCAGCCCGCTGGCTCACGTGGTCGTGAGCCGTGCGGTAAGGCTCAGGGAGCCTACAGGTCGGGGGTTCGAATCCCGCCGACTCCCCCAAGGTATAATTTTTTTTTTGTCAAAGTCATTTTTTTATTATTATTATTTTTAATTAAAATTTTTAATTTTAATTTTTTTTTTAATATAGTTTTTAAACTTTAATAAATTAAATTTAATTTTAATTTATTTTTTCTAAAGTTTAAAACTATAGAAATTAAAATTATTTATTTTAATTTTAAAATTGATAATAATTATAAAAATGCTTTGTTAAAGAAAGCCTTTTAAGGGGGGATTTTTTTTCAAAAAAATCAAAGGGGGATTGAGAGTAATTTTTATGAAAAATAGCAATTTGGCATTGTAAAAGGTGCATTTTCGGCTGTGACCGACACCTTGTGGGTTATTCTAGTGGGCATTTTTTTTGTTGTATGTTGCATATTTCATTTTTGCACTATAACATTAAAAATTAAAATCTAACACTCCCTAAAGTCCCCGGAATATAAAACCCATCTGTGCAATTTATTTGCACTGGCGGCAGTGCTCGGTATTTGCGATACCTCCGGCCGGCACTTACGGTAAAGTCGTCGTGATTTGGCTACCGTATCCGCCGCCTAATATAGCCGCTATAACGACGTCTGAGCTTGTTCTCTATAAATCGTCTGGGAGGAATAAGTACGCCATTTTTGCATTTTTTACTCCATCCACTACCCTTTATCGCACTTGTGTTTAGGCGTAAATCCCGACGAAGTATTCTTCATAGTGTTTAGGGGAAGTTACGCCCCACGCATGAGAAGAATCTTCTATGGTAGGTGCCATCAACAAGGCGATTCCCTTTCAGGACCGCTTATGTTCCACGTATCGTATGATCTCTAAAATTCACCTATAGTCTCCCTCACGTAAGGGCGGGTGATTTTTGTTGATCTTTCTAAATACCTATAGTTTCCCTCACGTAAGGGCGGGTATTTTGTACGGTATATTGGCCTAGCAAAAGGTATATCGAAAGGGGGACCAATTTGGTGATATAAGGAACCTTCACTATGGCCGCCGTTGCAAAATTGATGACCGATCCGCATCGCTTATTGAAAGGTCCAAATTATACACCATGGAAACATAAGATGAAGGCTATTCTCCAAATGGAAGATTTGTGGGATATTGTTACCGGAGTAGCAACAAGGCCTTCACCAACAAAGCAGGATCCACAGGTCCTTCAGCAGATCGGATTGCTTTTGACAAGAAAGACAGGAGAGCAAAGGTGCTCATTTTGTTTGTCGTGCTTCGGATGAAGTGCAACCTCATATAGCCGATAAAGCAAGTGGTAAAGAGGCATGGGATGCCCTTAGAACCATCTATGAGGGGAAGAATGAATCCACCATTCTTCATCTTCAACAACAACTTCATAACCCGAGTTTGAGACAGTGGTGAAACAGCTTGAACTCTTTCTCGTGCAGAGTGTCCGAGTTGAAAGAGAAATTGAGTTCTCTAGGAGATACCGTGGATGAAAAGCTTCTCATTTCACTTGTGATGAGAGCTTTACCTTCTTCATTTGACATGTTGATAACCTCCATCCAGGTGTCCCAACGACAAATTACCTACATCGAGTTGGTCAATCTGCTTCAACAACAGGAGGCACGCCAACTTCACAAGGATGATTCTTCCAATACAGCCCTATACACCAACAGAGCGTGGTTCTAGGAAGAAAGGTAATGGGCAAAAAGGAGGCAACTTTCGGAAAGGAGGAAATTCTCAACCAGATACGAAAGGAAAAGGCAAGCAACCTCAACAGAAGAAGAGGTGGTGCAAGATCTGTGAGAAAGACAACCATGACACCAACAGTTGTTGGCATAAGAACAAGCAAAAAGGCCAAAACAAACCACAAAATAAAAACAAGCAACCCCAAGCGAATGTTGCTGTTGAAGAATCCGACTCGTATTCCGAATGGGCACACAAGGTGCTCATGACTACCACAGATTCCACTCGTAGGGATCCTATTTGGTATGTCGATTCCGGAGCTAGTAAACATATGATCGGCGATAGATCGTGGTTTGAATCATTTGTGGCCAAGGAGGGCAAACCCGTCACCATTGCTCGATGATAAAACCTACAGGGTTCAGTGGAGAGGGTACAGGTTCGACCACTCTTCCCGATGGCAAGTGTCGATTGACAAGGTCCTCTATGTTCCGGGATTGGCCAACAATTTGTTGTCATGACACAAATCCTAGACGTAAATATGGTTGTCAACTTTCGTGTTGAGAATGGAAAGAAGTGTTGTACAATTACCAGGAAGGGTAAGCAGATTGCAACGACTTCATATAAGCATGGCTTATTTGCACTAGATGCTATCTCTACTCCACATGTTGCCATGACTGTCTCTACCAAGGAGGCAACTTCCCTATGGCACAAGAGATATGGGCATCTTAGTTCCGGCTACTTACTTGAGCTCAGCAAGTATGAGATGGTAAAGGGTCTTCCTTCCCTTCTCCGCCACATTGCCGGTGTGCTCTACCGCTTGGCGAGAGCAAGGATAGAGTACCATTTGAGAAGAGCTCTACAAGAGCAAGAAAACCTCCGGAGCTAATTCACACCGATCTATGCGGTCCTTTCACACCCAACATTGTTGGAGGGAAGAGGTACTTTCAGCTATTCGTAGATGACTACTCACGAAAGATGTGGGTTTTCTTTCTCAAACCGAAATCTGAAGCTTTCGCATTCTTCCAACAGTTCAAGAAATCCGTTGAGAAGGAGTCAGGGGCTTCTATTAAAACCCTCCGCTCATATCGAGGGGGAGAGTTTACCTCTAATGAATTTTCTGCATTCCTAGATAAACATGGGATCAAGAGACAGTTAACAACTGCCTATACTCCTCAGCAGAATGGAGTTGCTGAGAGAAGGAACCGTTCTATCATGGAAATGGTTCGTTGTATGCTCACAGGTGCAACTCTTGGGCAACAATATTGGGCAGAAGCTGTCACCACTGCAGTGTATCTTTTGAATAGGGCACCCACAAAGGCCCTAAAAGGAATGACTCCACAGAAGCATGGAGTGGTCGAAAACCCTCCATATCTCATCTACGTATTTTCGGGTGTCAAGCTTTCATGCACATACCGAAAGAAAAAAGGAAGAAGCTAGATGAGAAAACACCGAGATGTATTTTTCTTGGATATTCTCGAGCACTCTAAAGGATATCGGTTGATAGATCCTTTGACCAAGAAAATTCATATCAGCAGAGATGTTGTCTTTGATGAAGCTTTCACATCACAGAGCACATCTACAAGACACCAGGATATTGTGGAACCAAAGGAAGAGGAGATTCCTTCATCAACACGAGACAGGAGGTCCTTCTACATCTTCTTCACCACCACCGAAGCTGAATCCTAAATGGTGTACAAATACAATCATAGATGCAAATTTATCCACTCCTCCCAATTTGAATTTGGATAGACCTCGTACACGAAGTATGGCTCAACAGGAAAGAGAAGCCGAGAAACCGGTGAGGTTGATGATCTTTGTCAATCTTTTGAGGAACTTTCTCGTGACTCCAAGTAGAGAAGTTGAGGATATGGATATTGATGATGACAGGGCATTCATGTCTACCATAGATAGTCTTGGACCCGCATCGAGTGCAAGATGCTCTTAGTGAGCCTCAGTGGAAGGCCGCTATGGATACAGTAGTATGAGTCTCTCGATGAAGAATAAAACTTGGAAGCTTGTTGATCCGCCGCATGGAAAGAAACCTATTGGCTGCAAATGGGTATACAAAGTCAAGTACAAGGCAGATGGAACAATTGATAAGCATAAGGCCCGTCTTGTTGCAAAGGGCTATGCTCAAAAGGAAGGCATCGACTATGAAGAAACTTTTGCACCTACAGCTCGGATGACCACAATTCGGGTTATGTGTGCTATGGCAGCACAATATGGGTGGAAAGTTCACCAAATGGATGTCAAAAGTGCCTTTCTTAATGGTGATCTCCAAGAAGAAGTCTATATGACTCATCCTGAAGGATTTGAAGTGGAAGGCCAACAACAGAAAGTTTGCAAATTGGTTAAATCCTTGTATGGTCTGAAACAAGCTCCTCGAGCTTGGTATATAAAAATGGACAATCACCTAATGCAAGCATGGATTTAAGAGATGTCCGTCGGATGCAAACCTCTATTTCAAGAAACAGTGGTTCCGAGATAGTGTTGCTTGTACTCTATGTGGATGATCTCGCTCATTACAGGGAGTTCGTAAGATTTGATCTCTACTCGTCAAAAGAAACTTGTGCAAATCTTTTGAGATGACAGATCTTGGACTTCTCCATTACTCGTCTTGGTCCTGAATTCAGCCTGAAGGAGCACACCATCAAAGTGTCTCGAAAAAGTATGCCAAGACATTGCTCGATAAATATCGCATGATCGATCGCAAGCCAATGGCAACTCCTATGGAGAATGGACTTCGCTTATCGCGATATGATGACTCACCCCAGGTAGATGGCACTCTCTATCGACAGGTGATTGGGAGTCTCATATATCTGACCAATACTAGGCCAGATCTCGTATTTGCTGTAAACTATCTTTCGAGGTTCATGCAGGAGCCTAAGATTACTCATTGGAAAGCAAGAAAACGTGTTCTTCACTATGTCCGTGGTACTATAGAATATGGCCTAGAATACAAGAGGAACAACAAATTCTTCTTGCAAGGATACACGGACTCCGACTATGCCGGATCATTTGATGATCGCAAGTCAACTTCCGGATACATTTTTCATCTGGGATCCGGTCCTGTCTCTTGGCACAGCAAGAAGCAACCGGTGGTTGCTATTTCTTCAACAGAGGCAGAATATCGCGCCGCACGTGAAGCTGTGTGCGAAGTGATATGGTTACGTCGCATTCTAACAAGTATGGGCCATCCATCAAAATCTCCAATACACTTGTTTTGCGACAATCAGGGTGTTCTGAACCTCGTCAAGAATCCAGTCCATCATGAAAAAACAAAGCACATTGACACACAATGTCATTTCATTCGAGAGGAAGTTCCAAAGCACCGAATTCAGCTTCAGACATTCCCACCGATGCTCAAGTTGCGTACATTTTCACTAAGGCACTTGGACGTGTCAAATTTGAATTGTTTCTAGACTCACTTTGTATTGCAAAATAATGTAAGGGGATGTTAGTATAGCTATTAGTTATTACATTACCCAAATAATGTAATAAAGGGGGATGTTAGCGTACTTAACATATTTTGTCTCTATTTCATTATTTAGCTCACTGTTACAACTCCTGTAACAGTTCAGTTTACGCCGGTGTGCTATTCCCGGCATTGTAACTATTATTTAAACTGCACTCTGAATAATATTTTCTAGTTCGCACATTTACATAAAACATAAGTAAGAAGTAGAAAATAAAGTATGATCAAGGATCAAATGCCACTTCATCTTGTTCTAGATCTCAGAAGAAACACAAAAACTAAAGGATACATGTGATGAAAATCTAAGTAACATGGCAATAAAGTCATTTCTAAAAGTCCTTACTAAAAGTAAGGATGACCTAATTGAAATTAAGGATACCTTAGTTGAAGTATGAATGACTTAGTGATCAATAAGAGGAAGAGTTAACCTATGGTAAACCATATCCAAGTAGTCGATACTACATTAGAAGTGATTATCAAGGATGAGATGATTGAGCATGATATGATAGTTTTTAAACCAAAGGGTTAATAAATAAGTTCTATGGATACTGGCTAGGTTTTTTAGAGATTCAAAATAGGATGAAGTGGAATTAAAGATTTAATTCAAATTATAGACACCAAATCCTAGCCACTTGTCATCCACTCATCATCAAATCATAGCCATTCATCATTTATTTATATATATATATATATATATTAATAAATATCAGCCACCCATCACATATTAATCCTAGCCACTCATTTAACATGATCCATGTCACTTATCAAATCACAATCACAACCCTTCATCATGTTTTAATCTTGGCCACCCATTGGTGTCATCGAAACCCTAACATGTATTAAGGGGAATCATAAAAGATCATTCATTTTTGTGAATGAGGAGAGAGAAATGAGAAGGTCGAATCATCCATCATCTTGTGAGCCCTAACATTCTATCATCTCATTCATCCCTTCGCACTCGCACAAACCCTCATCACCACCATATCTCGTTCATCCATGCGATATCAGATCAAACCAATAGAAGCGTAGATCAAGGACTCAGGTATTGACAAGGTTGTTATTTGCTTTCTGACTTACGTTTCCTGTATTTAGTTTACATTTCATTAACACTGCACTTAGGGTTTTAGTAGATCTATTTTATAGAGGGCCTCACATAGTGGAGCCCTCGCATATGCTACTGATCTAATTTATGTTGTGATTTGTATGCAGGTACAAGAGATACTTTCATTGATGGTTGTTGCAGCTCGAGTGGCCCCATAGGGATACACAAGCCCACTCACCCTTGTTTGGAGTAAAGAAGATCTGAAGACACCACCATTGTTTGATCGAGGGTTTCACCCCTCCCATTGTAAATCATTGTATCAAAGAAAATATTGCTCTGTAACCCCTGATTTGGGGCACATCTATGTATAGAGTGGAGATCAAGGCTCCCTCATTTGATTAATATATAATGTTATTCATTTGATGTGCATATAACTATTATTTGCTTTGTTTCGTTATCTTTATATTGGTGTTGATATTTTTTGCTTTACAAAATGGCGATCATGGTGGGACCCCCAAAGGGTTTCATATTTTGATTTGCCTTGTCAATATTGAGTTTTTGATCTACATTTTTCTGTTTTTACTATAGGTTTTTAGAAATCCGATCATGCAAAAATTGCAAAGTCTAGAACTAGGGTTTCTAGGAGCTATGGGATTCGATCTGTGGTTGTGCAGATGCCACACCACATCTAAGGGATGCCATACCACATCTAGGAGATGCCACAAAGTATATAGGAGATTCTACAGAGTATCTATGAGATTCGATAGAGTATCTAGGAGATTATGTACCACGTCTATGAAGTTGGGGGAAGAATACGTAGGCTTCCTGGTAAGTTTATTTTCAAACCCCACTTATGTTTTTTCTTTTTAAAAGAGAAAAGAAAAAAATAAATATTTATTTTTCTATGTAAAAAGCAATACATCATGCATTGTTAGGCATTCGTAGGTATTTTTCTTTACAATAAAAAAAAAGAAGTGCATTTTAGAGTAGCAATCCATTTGTCATATAGACTGCATATAGGGATAGATCTGCACTCATAAATCAATTTTTAGTTGCATTAGGGCTTTCAGATTTATTTTATGTTGTTTCTAAATTTGTATGTCAGAAACAGTCTAAAGTTTATCTAAAATTCATTCACTGCATTTTGGCTCATGTTTTTTTGTTGTTTATGGCATTTTGTTTGTTGTTTGGTTTGCTTTGAGTGTTTTCGCTTATGTTTTAGGCAACAAACTTGAAGAGCATACTAGGATGCATCTTAAGATAGTTTTTCTTTTCATTTTAATGTTTAGAAAAACACCATAGAGAACAAATTTTTTAAAAGGAACCACACACTCTTCTTTCTTTCTCACTTCTCACCCTTCTAGGTTGGAATAGGTCACTTGTGCTCAAGCTTCCTCCCACTATTGGAAACACGTGTTGATTCAGAGTGGAAGAGCTAGGCGAACCCTCCACACATTGTGGATCTTAAGTGGTGTACCCTAGACTCTTTTGAGGGCCTCACACTTGGCACTAGTGTTCCTAGTCACCACCTTGGTTGAGTTCCCTATGATGTGAAGGGTGGTTTCTTTGCATTTTTATGTTCAAAAAAACACCATAGAAAATGAAAACTTAAAAGGAACCCACACACAACACGTTTCACTATTAACATCAATGAGTTGGATTTCATCACCAACCATTGATCGAGACCAGCAATGGTGGGCTTCATCTCCATCCATTGGCTCACCCCCTAGACACCCTAGTAACCCCATGAGTGGTTTTCTGGACTTCATCACCAAAAAATCCCCCACTTTTGAGAGATCCTCAAAGTGGGTTACACTTTAGGAAGCCATTTCAGTCATTTACATTTCATTCCTTGTCAAAGGGGTGAGTGTGAACACACCTTCCACCCACCTTGCATAGTTGTTTTAGGCTTAGGGAGTCTTAACACAAAAACACACAAAACCAAATAAAATAAAAAATCAAAATCTATTGCAAAGACATAGGATACATTTGTTTGCTTGGTTTGTGTATTTTTCATTACACTTTTCACACATGCATCCCCCACATTCATTACCCCAACTTACTCACAGCTTATGGTATTGACCCAAAATCAAGCCAAAGCCATGAGTCAGCTACCTACCAACCAACCAAATTCATCCATGGAGTGCTCCACTCCTTCCTCAACCACTTTTGTGGCTAACCCAACCAGTATGGCATAGATAAGCTATTTTGGCTTATCTATTGGACCTTCTCACATAGTATTCACTTCGAATGTAGATGTGATGCAAAGGGCTATCCACACTTCCATTCCAGAAATAGAACCATCCACACCAACCGACCATCACACCACTTACATAGATATGGATAAAGTTAGAGCCTATTTAAGACCAACCAATCCAGTTCTAGAACCACTCAACATCCCACCCAGACATGTTCCTTCTTCTCAGTAGGAACTTGCTCACTCACACCCCAATAATTTTAACCAAGTCCTCACCAACCCTCTTTTTGAGGCCACATCCACCCTCCCACACCAAATTCCTCCACAACCATTTAGCCAAAGCACCTCCATTCCACTTACCTATACCACTACCCACTCCAACCCACTCTACGAAGCACAAGTTAATGTTGCTTCATAGATTCCATCCACCATTCCATCTACCACCCCTCATTTAGTTGTGATTCCTTTCACAACTTACCCTCCATTGACCTCAACCAACATTACCAACACTCACACCATACCTACATCCACTTCCAACACAACCACACAATCTGCATCTAAAATTGCCATACAACAAGCATGGCAACACCTCAATCAACTGCTTATGGGCCACCAAGATGCTCGTTCTTACCCACAACAACAATCATAGGTGGCAGATTTCAAACCTCAATCCATTCTCAACCAACACACATTTTTCACCCCTGATCCATCTTGGGTATCATAATATTCTAAGGTCACCATACCCACACCTCCATTTAACCACATCAATACCACTTCCACAACCCAACACATTCAAATCCCCCAAACTTCATCCCCACTTCATCAACACCAATCACTCCATCACCAACAAAACATCCAACATCACCAAATACCCATCAATCCATTGGCCAATCAGAACCACATTCTATCCCAATAGTTCATCACCCAACACACACCACCCCCATACACCCATCAAACAAACTAGGGCTTCCACACACAAATGGAAGACCCTAAGATCCAAGCTTTGCAACAACATATTGATAGCCTAATTATGCATACACCTGGTATGATGTACTAGAAACCTACATTGAGACAGCTGATCAATCAACCCATTCATTCTTTGGTACCATCACCACCTTATCCGATAGACTTTACATTACCAAAGTTTGACAAATTCAAAGGGACTGAGGATCCTAGGGAGCATATTAGTGCATTCATCCATTCATGTTTCAGAATCCAAGAGAATGATACCTTAATGCTCTAAAATTTTCCTTAGATATTAGGAGGGGATGCCTTAGATTGGTATAACCATCTACCACATCACAGTGTCTATACATTTGAACAATTGGTAGATAAATTCTTAGAAAGGTTCTCCCTTAATGTTCAAAAGAAAACTACCTTGATCGACCTGTACAATCTCAAACAATTTGAAGAAGAGTCGGTCTATGACTTTGGAAACCGTTGGAGGGTAGTCATTACCAAACTGCCATTCTCCCTCCCAATGGAAGAATTAACATGAATATTCATAAGGAGTTGTCTAAAACCCATCTCCTTGTTATTGCAATTACAACAATATAGAACACTCGATGAAGCTCTTGCCTAGGCTCGAGTTATCAAAGAAATCAAGATCCAAGAGGGTGAGATCAAACCCAAAAAGAAAGAATGGCAAAACAAGGGCCAATCCAAAGGAAACTATACTAGCCAATAAAAATCTGGATAAGTCAATCAAGTGGTCTTGAGTCAACCAACAATGACTCAACAACAACAACCATCACCACAACAACAACCACAACAAGTGTCATATCAAGTGGTTCCCCCACCACAACAATTACACAACATAGCACCAACTATGGAAAATCATCAATGCCAACAATCTATTTGGTAGACTCACACTTACACACCTTTATCCAAATCATATACCTCCATCTTTCATAGGTTGTATGATACCAATGCTATCACCTTACCTGAAGTCAAACCAGATGATCCGACCAAACATGACAAGGGCTATAAGGAGCATTTATTTTATCCTTTCCATCGATAGAAGGGGCATGACATTAATAACTACTTTTCATTCAAAGACATTGTGCAAGACTTGATAGACCTAGGGGCCATTAAGTTGGATAGCCCCTTAGCACAACAAAATCAAAATCTTGGTATCTACCAAACACCACTTCCTCATCATGAGGAAACACAACAGACAATAGGGGGATCAAATACTATGACTCCCCCTAACCAAGTCAATCACGTGCAACAATACCAAGGTTTTGTGGGTGCTATCCATGTAGTCACCCAAGGTCAATAAAGCACAAATCACCAAAATGAACAACCTCAAGCAATTCAACCTCCCATGGCACCACCAAAAAATGTATCTCCACAACCTACTAATTCATCTCCACCCATTCATTTTTCTGCCAATCCATCTCAACCAATTCACCTTTCAAGTCGATCATCCCAACCTATTCATCCTTCAAGCCATCCATAAAGACCTATCATCATGCTGAGCAACTGATTAACTAGTCTAAAAATGGATTCAACAAAACTATCAATCTATGAGCTTATACAACAATCTCCTCTGCATCATGAGGCATTAATGGAAATATTAAAATCCATTGAACTTCAATCCCAAGATGCTAATGCCTTTAACAATTTTTTGGGGAGCATTCAAACATGTATGGAGCCCTCTATTGTATTCTATGATTTTGAGATCAAATCAATATCATCAGAATCACCGGATCCTCCATTACATATCATGGCTCAAGTTGATAGGAAGCCTTTCAAATGAGTATTGATTGACATTGGATCATCCATCAACATCATTACCACCTTAGCCCTCCAACATCTCAATCTTCCACCTTCACACATCACCAAATCCACCTTCACCTTGCAAGCATTCAATGATGCTCTATGTTCTATAGTTGGCATTGTGGTCTTACCCATAGAAGTGGGGGTTAAGACATTGTACACTATGTTCCATATATTGGAGGGGTCCATGGTCTACAATGTACTCCTTGGATATCCTTGGATAATGGAGATGAAATGTGTTCCCTCAATACTACACCAATGTTTGAAATATGTACATGAGGGATAGATTCATTGCATACCTGTAGACATTGAACCATTCAAATACTGTAACTTCATATCCAACCCATATGAGCCCACACTTCCATCCACTCACCTATTATTAACTCCATCAACCACACCATCCACCTCACATCAAAATACTTCCTCATCCAAAGCTCCCATACTTGAGGAACTTCCCATCACTAAACCACATAAAGCTCCCACTTCCACACCTCAACCTTCATCACAACTGACAACATGTACATGTGGTCAGTCTCAATCATCCTCATCAACATCCATACAAGGGGGACATCCCTCCACATCTTCCACATCATCCACCTTACCCATTACCACCCATCTATCATCACCCATACAACCAACTCCACAAACATCCATTATCATTTCATTCACATTGGAATCACCAATCATCCATCACATTCTTTAACCAAATACATCTTCATCTACACAAAACAATGTCTCAAAAGTCAATATGATAGATTGTGAGATGCCATATCTTCCATCACCCGAACCACAAACCACCTATGAAACTCACATATCCACATCATCACCCTCACAAGTTGTAGTCCACCTCGCTAGTCCTAGCATTGGTGAGTATGTGGTTCAAGATGTCACAATTACACCACTCAACATCCAAACTATTAGGGATTACGGTTATCCATGTGACCCACCCTTATCTATAGGAGCAGTATACAACATGGGTTCATCACCTAACAGAATCAATTTCATATATGGGGGGTCAATTCATCATCCAATCCACTTTCCTCAGATTAACCTAAACAACCAGTTCTTGCAAATATAGAGCACATGTATGGCTTCTCATCACAATAATTTCATCAGGTCAATTAGTAAAGATATGGCTTAGGAAAACATGAACAAGGCATACATGAGATTATCAAACCTTAATATCATGAAGCGCATGACCATGATGGTTTGGGATACAATTCTCAATCTGTCGATTCATATTTTAAGTGAGCCTTTTAGTGACTCAATCTAGATCATGAAGAACAAAATTATCATAATGATAAATTTGAGGATGAATTATATGAAGAATTTGACGTCATGTTGATAGCTTTAGAAGAATTCAAAGAGGAGTCAAACCCAATCACTCCATTCACTAAACATGATGAGAATTATCTCATAATGTTCTCCATCCATCAACCCATATTTTGTTTACTTCTCCAAAAGGAGTGAGCTGAGCCTACTGGTGAACCACCACCTCCACTTCATTGATCACCTCACAAAAGCATAATGTGCAATATGTAAATACCAAAAAAAAAACAAAAACAATTTTTTTTTGAATTTTTGCATTTGCATATCCTTGCTATTTGTATTTATACGTGCTGCTTACTATTATCTAGGTTTTTAAGGTTCATTTATTGATTTCAAGAGGTAAGACAAACCACCTTTCACATCATAGCCACCATTCCCCCACTAAGTCATCATGAATATTTTTGACTTATTCACACCACTCCATAATCCATACGATTTGGCAAAACCAATTCCTATTGACATAAGCCTCATTGATATGGAATGGATTTCATCACCACCATATTTTTTTGAATTCATCCTTTTTAAGGAATTTTTAAGAGCTTCCATCGCTTACATTCCTCCATCACCTTCACCTTCACCCTTGAATCCTACTATTTTCTAGGTAAAAATAGAAGAGACTGTTCCAAAAGAGTTTTATAACATCATTGATGACATTCATCTGATCCCAAAACACCATCAAATTGAGGAAGGTTCACACATGTCCATTGAATATACTTTAGATGTGAACCTTAGTATAGATGTGGACAATCCATAAATATTTAAACTTAGAAAAAGTTTATCCACTGATGAACAAGAGCAATTCATAGATCTCCTCAAGAGAAATAAGGTCATATTTTCTTGGTCCTAGAAAGACATACCTAGTATTGATACTAACTTGGTTATCCATGACTTAACCTTGCATCCTGATGCTAAGACGATTAAATAAAACTGAGAAAGTTATTGTAGAGCAGAAAAATGGTGCACCTAGCAAAGGGAAATGAAATGCACCTATTGTTCTATTTAAGCATTCAAAAATGACATTAAAGTAAGCATAAAGATGACAAATAAGTGAAATAAATGGGGGGTTCTATTTATATTAATTCATTTTCCAAATACATGGTTACAAAATATCCCCTTGAGGGCTCTTAATTGATACAATCCATTACAATGTCCAAAGGATCTAATCCTTTCAGAAACTCAAGGCACGCTTTCAGTGTCTTCCTCGCACTCACGATTGAAGAGTGGGCTTTTGCTACCACTACGATGATCTATCCATATTCAAATCTTGTAGCTCCTTCCTTGCATCTGGAATACCTAGATCTACACACAAGAAACTAAAATTGATTAATAGCATGTGCGGATTAAGATGAAATCATAAAAATGCATGCAATATTGAATACAAAAAGTGCAATAGATGATGCAAAACTACTCCAAATTGTACCAAAACTTAGCATAATGCATATTATCTACTTTAGGAATGATCTATGCAGAAATTGAAATGAAATTGTAAGCAGAATCCATGGCCATCCCTGGGTGTTCCAATTGGGACTATCATAATAAAAACCCTAATTGAAGGTCCAAAACTGCTCCAAATTTCACCAAATTCTAGTATGATGTATATAAACTACTTTAGAAATGATCTACACTAAAATTGACTCAAAATTATATGCAAATTCATGGCCATCCCTGGGTGTTCCAATTGGGACTATTAACCATCCCAGGGGGATGACCACCAAACCTGGTGGTTTTTACCACCAATTCCTCTGGGATCTGGTCCAAAATACTCCTAGGGGTGTTGTCATCAAATTTGGTGATCTAATTCATAGAAATGGGTGGGTTTTGGAATGGATTTGCGTATTTGGGGATGTCTTGGAAACTCCTTCGATTGATGAAGATTCCAAGGGCAAATACATGGGTAAAAGGGGAGAGTGAATCTCGGTAGCACTTCATGGTGAATTATTGCAAAGACCTCTCTCTAAAATTGGGTGGAATGACTCCAATTTATAGCCCAAGAGGGCCATAGGGTCAAATGGGCAAGTTGGGGCATGCAAGGTAGGTGCCGCCACTTGTCAAAACCCTTGCCATGCATTGGGTGGAAGAGGCCTCCAATTTGGGCCTCCAATTTGTAGGTTGTGATGGCTTTGGTAGGCCCTCAATCTATCATAAGTCATTGGGTAGGATAAATGGTAGAATTTGATTGCCATTTATCCCACCCTTGAATTTTTGAGGGGCCTAGGCCATGGCCATCCCACCCAGGGATGGTTGCTGGTGGTCATCCCTGGGTGGGATGACCATGAACTATGGTCATCCTAGGGTGGGATGACCATGGCTACATGGCCCAAAACTTCCCAAAAGTGGGGTAAACCTTCCCAAAAGTGGTTAGGACCACTATTTAACCCTTGAGGGTTGCCCAATGGGGCCATATGGTGTTGATAAGAGTGCATCATTGTAGTCTAATCTGATTGACATGATTTTAGTGTCTACAGATACCCCTTTTTGAGATGCATTGTGTGAAACAGAGCGCAGAGCAAAAATAGATGACTAAACTATCAAATGATTAAGGTTATTTAGTAACCTAACCAAATTTAGATACCTCCATTGTGGAAAGAGCATACATTCTTGGAATCCTTGCTTTTGACATAATTGAAGGATTTGATTTTGGTATACCTTTCAACCACATTGTAATGGTAGTCTTAGGGGCTTAGGGTATACTTGGTCTTGGTTCCTTATTTGGATTATAATCCTATTTTGGGATACGTGTCCCAAGGCTTCCAAGGATACCAAGACTTTGTTTTGTTGAATTGGTGCTGAATTATTTGCCCCAACGTAGGCTTGAAATTTATCTTTGGCAATGATTCTTTTGAATGTATGCAAGTTGCACTTTTGAGTGTTTGAGTGTTGATTTTGATTATGAATTCATTATTATGACTACCCCCTCAAGCGATGAGTCGATGAGGGCATGACCAATGATGAAAGTGATGAGTCACTTGACCAATATGACTTGATTAGGGTTCCTTCAGTTTTACCCATTGTAAAATTTATCAATTTTGTGAGGATTTTGATGGTTTTGTTGATATTTCATGGAAGAAAAGAAATGAATACCTCATTCCCATGGAGCGGTCTAACCACAATGGCCTTCTTGGGGATTGAAGTAGAGACTTTTCAATTCATCAATGAATAATTTTGATTCAATATTGATCCTTTGTGAATTTTATCAATTTTGACATATTTTTGGTGGTTTTTAGGCCATTTTCTTTGCCTTTTCTTCTATTTTTTGGGTTTTGATGATATTTCATAGAATAAAGGAAATGAATACCTCGTTCTTATGGAGTAGTCCAATGCAATGGCCTTCTTGGGGATTGAAGTGAAGACATTTCAATTTGATTATGAATAATTTGGTTCAAGTGGCCTTATGGTAATTTACTCATCTTGCCGGATTGCATGGAGCGCAAGTCGCTGCAACCGCCAAGTGTATAGGGTAAATAATTGGGTACGAGGTGCACTTGAGATTTTTCTTTATTTGATTTTTTTGTTGATTTTATGATTTTTGAATATTTTGGATTGGTAGATATGCTTAATTGTCCTTTATGAAGCTCCTTGTGGTGAGCAAATATGTGCATTTATGTCTGCTTATTGGTTTGTTGATGCATTTATGGATGCAATATCATGGATGCATGTATTGTAATATGATGTTATTTGATGATATGTACATGTGTGTATGCATAATGAAATGGATGATTTGTTAATCTGTATGATGAATTATGAATACTATTTGACACACTAGATGCTAGCACCATAGACTGTACAAAATTCATCGATTCATTTTAACGTTATCATAAGACTATGTAATGGATTATGAAAATGTAAACTGACAAACATGTGATAAAATGGTATGGAATGGAATGCATAGTAAGATGTTATAGAATGTCCTTGAGGTTTTCATGAGACTCAAACACTCTAGTGACCTAGTCAAAAGTTGTATATTAACCATGCAAGACTTTTTGGCAAGGTATAAATCTGCTAGGATGACCAAGATATTCAATATCCCTATGTGTGCATGTGAGTTCATTGTTATGATAACACATAAAGTTACCCTAGTGCCAAACAAGATTTATGCAGCCCATCTATACTGAATATCACCCTATGAGTATCATTATCCTAAGTTTTGTACGTAGTTGGATTAGACCATTAGGTAATACAGGCTACCAAAATCTAGCTCATCCACATGCAAACATTGGTCTGTACAAAAGTAGGTTACTAATGTGATAGACATATCATCATGCGTAAGGATACCACCATTGCTAAGCAGGCTTGATGCCACCCAACCTGTAATGAGGATCACCTTATGGTTATCAAATGCTGAGAATTCTAGGGATTCAAGTTTAGTACTCCCTTATTTTATTTTATTTTTGAATTGCTCTAAGGATTTGCTCATTTTTGTTTTGGTGAGCAAGGGATTTTGGTAGTGGTGAGAACCACTATTTATTTTACTTTTTGCTTTTGCTAGTGGTGAAAACCACTTTTTTTGGATACTTGCCTAGATTTGGTAGGGAGCAAGGGATTTTGATTGCTTTGGGTAGGGAGGAGCTTGTCCTTTTTTCAATTCTCAGCATTTTTGAACCATTCACATAGGGGGATGAGCAAGGTAAACTTTTTGCTTAAGGTAACACGGACCACTTTGTAGGTTTCATCTTTCCTTGTGCAAAACTTGGATTTATTAATGTGAAAATGTGTTGGGATTATGATGTATACAAGGTACAATCAAAGCAAGACTCTACCTTCTAAAAATTAGGATAGCTTTCTACAAAATCTGAAAATAAAACTAGAGATGGTTGAGTGATTGAAAATCCTAATGATACCTTATAACAAATGACTAGGTGAAGGGAAACATACACACATATGAAAGGTGGGGAATGTTTATGGAAATGATAATTGTAATGTAGATGGGTGTGAATAATGACTTTTGATAAAGTTGATTTTGAAGGATGGCTAGTGTACAGACCTGGTGCTAGACATGTATGATCAACTCTAGAATGCAAAATGCAATGATGGGTATGCTTAATGCAAGTGATTGTATAATGCAATGATATGAAATGTAATGCAATGCAATATTTTTGTATTTTTGATATTTTAATGATGTTTTTGGATTTTGATATATATATATACATTTGACCAATGGGCTTAGTGGATGCCATTGGGGCTTTTTGGGTGACCAAAGGGTTTATGGGTACCTTTGGGATTTTTGGGTGACCAAAGGGTTTATAGATACCTTTGGGCTTTTGGGGTGACCAAAGGATTTATAGATACCTTTGGAGCTTTTTGGGTGACCAAAGGGTTTATAGATACCTTTGAGGTTTTTGGGTGACCAAAGGGTTTATAGATACCTTTGGGGCTTTTTGGGTGACCAAAGGGTTTATTGGTACCTTTGGGGCTTTTTGGGTGACCAAAGGGTTTATAGATACCTTTGGAGCTTTTTGGGTGACCAAAGGGTTTATGGATACCTTTGGAGCTTTTTGGGTGACCAAAGGGTTTATAGGTACCTTTGGGGATTTTTGGGTGACCAAAGGGTTTATGGATACCTTTGGGATTTTTGGGTGACCAAAGGGTTTATAGATACCTTTGGAGCTTTTTGGGTGACCAAAGGGTTTATAGGTACCTTTGGATTTTTGGGTGACCAAAGGATTTATAGATACCTTTGGGGCTTTTTGGGTGACCAAAGGGTTTATAGATACCTTTGGAGCTTTTTGGGTGACCAAAGGGTTTATAGGTACCTTTGGAGATTTTTGGGTGACCAAAGGGTTTATGGATACCTTTGGATGGACCCCCTATCTATGGCCAATACTTGATGGAGATGGGGAGAATCTTTTGATAAATAATTCCTCAAGGGTAAGGCTTTAATGGGTTATTTAGATCATGAAGGGTGTAGTAAGATCTATGGAAATCATATTAATGGATGGATGATCTCCATTGGATGGGTGATTGGGTCTAGTGACAAGAGGTTGTTGCAAGACTTATGGGGGTGGTTGCGATGGAGGTGGAATGATCAGAGGTGGTCTATGTGGAAGGGATGAGCTTGCTCTTCGAGTGGTAAAATTTATCACTATATGGGATGTTGCAATGGGAACATACGTAGATAGAACTCTTCTTCATCATCCAATGGGATGACCTATTCGTATTCCTCATCTGAACTAGGGTAGTTAATAGGTGCTACATCGTAATTTGATTCATCATCAATTGTCCATTCATAAGGAGGACCTTGATCCTCTTCCTCATTATCGTATGGAAGAGTATGTGAACCTTCACCTTCTTCATAGGATTGGGTGAAATCATGAGATATCCCTTGATATATCATATTTATAGGAAAATAATCCCCAAAAGAGTGGACATGATTAGGATTAGCATAAGGATCACGTGCAAGCTCATCCCTATAGTTCAAACCTAGGTGCTCTAAAATTTCTGTGAGGACATCAAGAGGCACAGGCTTGTTGTGTCCTAAACTAGATTTATCATATGGCAATTGATATTGTGGCTAGAAAGGAATATGAGTACCTTGTTTGTACAACCCCAAACCATAGCCATGCCAATGGTAGTGATGGAGATATCACATGGCATAGTCAGGATTGGACATATAATTGATGTCCTCAAAAAAAGGTTCTTCATCCTCTTCTTGTTGAGGAGATGGTTCTGTGCCATATTCAATACCCCCATATATGAAGTTTATTTGATTGGGAGGTATACCTAGAGGTACGATGGTACCTATGGGAAGATGAGGTCATCCCATATTCTGTATTGTCTCAATGGTTGGAACTATTGTGATATTCCTCACTAGGTACTCTCCTAAACCTGTATTAGCCAAATGGACTATGACCTAGGATGGTGAGGATGGAGGAGATGGAAGTGAGGCTTGAGATGACTCAATGCTTACCTCATGAGATGGTTCCTCATCTTCTAGACTAGGAATCTCTTTCATGGAAATGGTGGATATGATTGGAGGGATCTCATCAATAGGCCTCTTCGACATGTTCCTCTATGGAGGATTTGATGATGATGAAGGTGTATCTGAAGGTGCCATTGATGATGATGGTATGGAAGAAGATGGTAATGGATTAATGGAAGGTGATGGTGAAGGATTTAGACCTTGAATGGATGTATTTGGTTGGAAGTCCACATGAGTTGATGGTAAGGTCGACTCAGGGATATGCTGCACCAAGTTGTAGTATTTGAAGGGCTCAAGGTCTGTAGAGACAACATGTACTTGCCCTTCATGAGTGTACTTCAAAAATTGGTGAGCTATGGATGGCACACACTTCATGTCCCTAATCTAAGGTCTACCTAACAATATATTATAGGCCATTGCACCCTCTAAGATGTGACACAATATTGGTATAGTTTTGCATCCCACCTGAATAGGTAAGACTATAGTGCCAACCATTGAGCATATAGTATCATTGAATGCTCGAAGGGTATATGTGGATGCAACAATATGGGATGTTGGAAGACCTAGATGTTTGAGAGCATTTGTGGTGATGATATTGCTTGAAGAACCAATGTCAATTAGAACTCTTTTATAAGGTGTTCCATTTACACATGCAATGATGTGTAAGGGAGGATCAACCACATCATTTGATATTGGTTTGAGTTCATGTTCATGAAATGTGATTACTGGCTCTTTACACTACTGAATATGCCCCACAAAATTGATAAAGGAGTTAGACTCCTGGGGCTGTAGTTCAATCGACTTAAGGATCTCCATAAGAGCTTCTCGATGAGGTGGAGACTATTGAATAAGCTCATAGATAGAGAGTCTAGCCGATGTTGTTCGTAAGCTTTGAGCAAGCTTACTTTTTATTGTGACCACTAGATGAGGTGGAAGGCTTTGCACTAGAGGTGGTGGAGGCTATGACATTGAGGGAATATCATTTGAAGCTATAGGTGGTGCAACTTGATTTGGATAATACCTATTCCTTGTCACAATGCTAACCATCCCGATGAACCCTTGTTGAGGGGGTGTCGTATGGACCTCATTTACCTATTTGGCTTGATTTACCTACACCTCATGAGTGGGAAATGGGTCTTTAAAGACACCCATTTGTTGATTATTTGTCACGAGAGGGTTATCAACTTGAAGGTCATTCCTCTCGATCATGTCTTGTACTAGGTTTTTGAAACCATAGCATATTTGCATGTCATGCCCATTCTGCCTATGGTACCTACAATATAGGTCTTCATGATATCCCATAGGCTTTTGTTTACCCATACTCGGATCTATAGGTCAGATCTCAGGTAGAGTAATTGCTTTGGCCACACATAGATGATCGAATAGGGAATCCATAGACTCAATGAAGGGTGTAAATTGTCGCTTAGGGTGATGTTGCTAGTTTTGCCCTTGATTCGCTTGAGTGTTGTTATTGTAACTTGTAGGAGGAGGTTGGGCCTGATAGTTTACCTTCTGAGGTGGCATTGGTTGCATAGGCCCTAGAACATTGATGGCAACTTGATTAATTGTTGCTAGCTTTGATTGTGCTAGATTGCCCTTTGTGTTCTTATTCCACTCCTTTTTATGGGGTTTTGTGATTTCTCCCTCTTGAATTTTAATTTCTTCTATTGTTCTAGCCTATGCTAGAGCATCTTCAAGAGTTTGGTATTGTTGGAGTTGTAGCAATAATGAAATTGGCTTTAAACAACTCTTAGAAAACATGCGAGTCAACTCAGACATTGGTAGTAGGTATGGTAGCTTAGCAAGAAGCATTCACCACCTATTACCATAATCTGTGATTGACTCATCTTCATACTGCTTCAACCTCATGAGGTCTATTAAAGTCACCTTTCGCTTAGTGTTAAAGGTGAAACATTCTAGGAATGCATCTACAAATTGTTCAAAGCTATGGATGCTGTGCCTTGGAAGTTGATTGTACCACTCTATGGTTGGGCTAGAGAGGGTAATAAAAAATATTCTTAGAAGTAAGGCATCATTATCTTGGATATTGAAGCATTGGTTCATGAACCTAGTGACATGCTCTTGTGCATCTTCCTCTCCTTTAAATCTATCCAACTTGGGCATTTTGAAATGCTCTGGGTATGGAGGGGAAGGTATAGATGGGTGAAGTAGTTGACTACAAAGCTGGTGCAAAGTGGGATTTTGAAGCCTAGACCTAACTGTCTTGCTTTCTATGGTTTCCATGCATTCAAGCAATGCTTTATATGCATCAGAGGATTTGATCTCCTCTTATTTACTTTGGCCCCATAGGGGAGGGTGAGGAATGTCAAGCATATGGCATGGTGGTTGATTTTCATCAACCATACCTCCATAAGGTGCTTCTAGGTATTCCTCTTCTGGTTCCAAATCATCATAGGCTTTATAAGGTGTTTCTTGAATTGGCCTACAAGGAGGAACAAATGCCTATTGAAGGTGATCTATGTTTGGCCTAGGAGGTAAGTCTCGATTAGGCCTAGGAGGTCAAGGAGGCAACATTTGGTTAGGCCTAGGAAGCCTATTTTGATTAAAATTAGGTTGCCTCTGATGAACCCCTTGTCTATGAGTACTTGGGGTAGGGACCCCATTGCGTAAGGTCTCTTGAATTTGTTGTTCAATCCTTTGTTTTTCTAATTGATGTTGGTGATCCAAGCATTGTTTATCTAGTTAAAGTTGATTGAATTGAGCTTGGTGGTCAACATATCTTTTGACAACTTGGTTTATCTGATCATATGTATGAGGTCTATGAGCCCTAGCACTATTGCCATGATGCCTATCTTGTTTAGGAGGATCTGAAAGATCGACTATGAGCTTCCCTCGATTGAGAGAGGTCACATTCACTTGAGGCTCACTCCTAAATATATGTTCTTTATACTCAGCTAGTGTAGAAGCACATCGTGCTTGCATGGAATAATTAAATTGAGGATAATCAAGACTCTCCTCATGTCTTCCTTCATCAATATGAAGGAAGAAGGGTAGGGATGAATGTTCAATGAGTATCATACTCATCTTGGTACTTATACTATTGAGACCTATTAGGGTGATTTAAGGGTATATTTTGATCATTTGGCCCTACCCATGGTGAATAGTCTTGATCTTGCACGTAGGTGTGTAAGGTAGACTGAGTAGGCACGTGGATGCATGGTATTGCTCTATTTGTTTGCACCTCAATGCATGGTTGCCATTCTTGAAAGAAGGCATGTGAAGTGTCTATATCTGGAAAGTAAGTTCCCTGATTAGGACCAAAACCTATAGGGGTGTCCCGCATAGGGGTCCCTTGTAGGTTAGGTTCTTGATTTGACATTCTAGGACTTGGGTGAGTAGGAGGCCACCAAGGAGGTATAATCATATCCTTAGGGTCAAATCGGAGATGGTCTACATCTCCTTGCCTACTCTCCATAGTATCAGCCCTTGAATGGGCTTGGCTATGGGTGCATACCATAACTACTTCCTTCTAAACCCTACGTGATTATCTCCTTTACAAATTTTAATGATTCAACACACAAAAATAGAAACACACAATAATACAAGTGTTTATCTCTTTTAAATATTTATATGTGTTCCTAAAATTATTTGGTGTGTTTTTGATTTGTTGTTTTGCAAAGAGATCTCTTTTCATGTGTTTGAATATTGTTGATGTAATTCTCAATTTGTTTAAAGGATTTCACCTGTATACTCGTAGCTCGACAATCGATAATGAAATTTTGGTCATGTAAACCAACCAAAGTATGGAGATGAAGCCCATACCCGATCAGGGAGCACAGGTCCTACCAGTCCTCACCCATATTGATCGTGGGTAGTGATACACCCTTCGAAGAGGAATGCATGCTATTTTCCATGGCTAAGATGGTTCTTGGAGCTAGCTTTGGCCAAAAATAGGGTTCGTATCATGCGAGCCAATGGGTGGAGATGAAGCCCACCATCGTTGGTCTCTATTAGTGGTTGGGGATGAAGTTCCAACTCACTAATGTTAAAATGTGATGTGGTGTGTGTGGTTCCTTTTATACTTAAAGAAAGTAAAACAAAATAGCACTCAATGATACTTCACTAAATGCACAAAGAATGTTTCACTTTTAGAAGTATTTGCATGAATAAGGAACCTACAAAATGCTTATCCTATATGACAACCTAACCGTTAGGTAGGTCACAAGCAATCAAACCATTCAAATGCATACTTAAATTGTTATTTTCCTATTTTTCTTCTTTTTGTTGTTTTGAAATTTAGGAAAAGCAAAATCTACCTTTCAATAAATAAGGAAAAGACATGAAAAACTAAATTTAACCTTCTCTAAATAGTATTAATGCAAAGTGAAGGTTTAGATACTTACCTTGAAAGCCTAAGATGTTGTTGTTTCTATAAATTTGAGCTGCAAAACCCCTATTTTGTGGTCATCCTAGGGTGGGATGATTACAAATTTGGGGGTCATCCTTGGGTGGGATGATTGCTGTGGCCATCCCTGGGTGTTCCAATTAGGAATTCAGGGGTCGTTTCAGGCTAGAATGACCAAAACCTACAACATTTAAAGGACAAAAATAGAGTCAAAACTTGCAAAAATGAAATGGGATAGGGGTCCCACCATGATCACCACTGTAGAGTGGAAAAAATGGTGCACCTAGCAAAGGGAAATGAAATGCACCTATTGTTCTATTTAAGCATTCAAAAGTGACATTAAAGTAAGCATAAATGATAAATAAGTGAAAGAAATGGGGGTTCTCTTTATATTAATTCATTTTTCAAATACATGGTTACAAAATATCCCCTTGAGGGCTCTTAATTGATACAATCCATTACAATGTCCAAAGGATCTAATCCTTTCATAAACTCAAGGTACGCTTTCAGTGTCTTCCTCGCACTCACGATTGAAGAGCGGGCTTTTGCTACCACTGCGATGATCTATCCATATTTAAATCTTTAGCTCCTTCCTTGTGTGCTGGAATACCTAGATCTACACACAAGAAATTAAAATTGGTTAATAGCATGTGCGGATTAAGATGAAATCATAAAGATGCATGCAATATTGAATATAAAAAGTGCAATAGATGATGCAAAACTATTCCAAATTGTACCAAAACTTAGTATAATGTATATTATCTACTTTAGGAATGATTTATGTAGAAATTGAAATGAAATTGTAAGCAGAATCCATGGCCATCCCTGGGTGTTCCAATTGGGACTGTCATCACAAAAACCCTAATTGAAGGTCCAAAACTACTCCAAATCTCACCAAATTCTAGTATGATGTATATAAACTAATTTAGAAATGATCTACACTAAAATTGACTCAAAATTGTATGCCAATTCATGGCCATCCCTGGGTGTTCCAATTGGGATTGTTAACCATCCTAGGGGGGATGACCACCAAACCTGGTGGTTTTTGCCACCAATTCCTCTGGGATCTGGTCCAAAATACTCCTAGGGGTGTTGTCATCAAATTTGGTGATCTAATTCATAGAAATGGGTGGGTTTTGGAATGGATTTGCGTATTTGGGGATGTCTTGGAAACCTCCTTCGATTGATGAAGATTCCAAGGGCAAATACATGGGTAAAATGGGAGAGTGAATCTCGGTAGCACTTCATGGTGAATTATTGCAAAGACCTCTCTCTGAAATTGGGTGGAATGACTCCAATTTATAGCCCAAGAGGGCCACAGGGTCAAAGGGGCAAGTTGGGGCATGCAAGGCAGGTGCCACCACTTGTCAAAACCCTTGCCATGCATTGGGTGGAAGAGGCCTCCAATTTGGGCCTCCAATTTGTAGGTTGTGATGGCTTTGGTAGGCCCTCAATCTATCATAAGTCATTGGGTGGGATAAATGGTAGAATTTGATTGCCATTTGTCCCACCCTTGACTTTTTGAGGGGCCTAGGCCATGGCCATCCCACCCAGGGATGGTTGCTGGTGGTTGTCCCTAGGTGGGATGACCATGAACTGTGGCCATCCTAGGGTGGGACGACCATGGCTACATGGCCCAAAACTTCCCAAAAGTGGGGTAAACCTTCCCAAAAGTGGTTAGGACCACTATTTAACCCCTGAGGGTTGCCCAATGGGGCCATATGGTGTTGATAAGAGTGGCATCATTGTAGTCTAATCTGATTGACATGATTTTAGTGTCTATAGTTACATGCTACCATTGTCCTCATGGTGAAATAAGATCTCTGAAAGCTATTATATGTGGTTTTCATCCAACCTGATGAGTGGTAAAATGTGCATGTTTTATGAAGCATATTATATACCTTTTATCTATAAATGTGTGCAAATGAATGTATTATGATGGTTGATTATATATTATTTCTATGATTTATGAGTAAATTTGATTTATGATGATAAAGTGATAAATATTCATATTTTACACAAAATATGCAAGTTTATGTGTGTTTTAGATAGATGAACATTGCAAAGGATTTTTAAGGACAAACATGGCAATATAGACTAGATAATAGGCATGGGAAAACCAACAGTGTGAATGACATACTTAGAAGACTTGAGGATGAACGCTAAAGAAAGATGCTATGGAAACTTGGAAAATATCTATGAAAAACCTGTTCGTATAATAAACATGCCACATATGCTACAACTTGGTCAAATGCCACATGGGCAATGGGAGAATCAAACAAGGACAAGTTCAAATGTTGGGATGACTCATCATTATTTATTTAGGTATATAAAGTTATGAGATTTGTTATAAAGCTATGTGTATGCTTATAATAAATATGTTCTTTCCTAAAGAAAAGGATAAATTTATTGGAATAAGTCTAAATTAGTAGGTAAAAATTAAAGGTTATATTGTTAAATAGTTGTTGGAACAAGTCTAAGTTAGTAGTTATGTTATTATGTAGTTGTTGGAATAAGTCCAAATTAAGTGATTATGTTGTTACGTATTTTTAGAAGTCCAACTTGGATTCATTCAATGTGTAACAAAGAGAAGTTGTAGCTTCTATCGTAAAGAGCATAATGAAAAGCTATAAATTAAAAATCTCTTTATGTTAGAAAAGGCTAGATACATAGGAAATAACAAAGAATATTTCTACAACCATTTTACATTGTACGAGTCATGCAAATTGGAATAAAAGAATATAGTTAGCATTATTTTCTTTCTCCTATGAGTATGGTAAAATCGTTCTTCATCTTCTTTATGTTCTACTTTCTACTGTAATATTTCTTTTATTTTCTTGCAACCATGAAATGAATAACATTAGATTAGTTAAATGAAAATTGATTACTAAAATTAAAATAGAGTAGAAAAAGGAGAAGGGATTAATACTAACTTCTGGAGGTAGGGCCCACTCTAAAAAGTTAGTCCCTAAATCTCTTCCCCCCACTAACATGGTAGATAGAAAATATATTAGATAAATAATGCATTAAGTAAATCATTACGTGGATCCACATTAGACTAAGTCATAAATTGCATTTCTTTACATTAAGCACAATTTCATTTCATTTTCTTGCAAACCTTTATTTTTTGTAACCTGATCTTAAGAAATTGAATTAAGTAAGCTGGTTAATGTCATGGAATATCTATACTGGATATCTATTCTTTAAATTGATTAAGATCTATATTGATAAATTAAATGATTAGCTATTCAAGCTAAATATTTTTGGCACCATTTTTGGGGAGAGCAATGCCATTACATTAATTTGAAGATTGTTGGACCACATAAGGAAGGAAGCTTACCTACATGTGGAGGGTGGTGCAAGTAGTGATCAACGCATGTGTAGGCCTATATGTGGAGGGTGGTGCAAGTAGTGATCAATGCATGTATAGAGTTGCATGTGGAGGGTGGCGCAAGTAGTGATCAACGCACATGCACACCAAGCATCCCCCACCTTAGGTGGACCAGGTTCTATTTTCTTAAATCAACTTTTATTGCTTTCCTAGAGTTAGCTTTTATTTTTCAGTCATTTATTTTCCAATCATTTATTTTCTAGCATTTACTTTTTAACACTTTCCTTTTTCAGTGTTTCCCTTTTTAGCAATTTATTTTCTTGCATAGTATGGTTTTTGCTAGTTTAAATATGAGACTCTTTGGCCTATAGAAACATAAGGTAGTACAGGAAGTAGGTGTGACTGAGTGATACAACCATAATGAAAACATCCCTTAGAAGTAAAATGGTAACAATGCTTTATTTTTTTAAGCAATTTTCCTTTCAACAATTTATTTTTCAAGCAATTTATTTTCTTGCATAGTGTGGTTGTTGCTAGTTTAAATCTGAGACTCTTTGGCCTGTAGAAATATAAGGTAGTACATGAAGTAGGTGTGATTGAGTGACATAGCCATAGTGAAAACATCCCTTAGAAGTAAAACGGTAACAACAACACTTTATTTTTTCTTATTATGCTAAAATCAGCTGGCCAATCCATCTTGGTTTCAGTACAGTCATAACTATTTAAAAAAACAACAAAAACAAAAACAAAATAAAAAACAAGAGAAAATATATATAAACTGTGAAAAAAGAGAGAAAAAACAAGTAAAAGTTTCTAATGGTGGATAGTTGCATTATTTGTTCTACATTTATAAACCTTAGGAAATTATAGGTAGAACAATAAGTTACTCTACTAGGAAAGAGTAATTAGGTCAAAAGAGTTGGGTATTTTAATATAAATAAATAAATAAATAAATAATAAAAATAATTATTAAAAAAAATATAATATATTTATACAAAAAATAAAAATAAATAAATAAATGGGATTAAATGCATTACATAAACCATATTAAGCAACAGGTTGATGTAATCAACTACTATTAAATAAAACTTATCTTTTCTATCTTAAAGTAAAAAAATACTATTTACTAAATAAATTGTTGCTCTATAATCTAATATATTTAGTAAATAAGTAAAGTCATTAAAAGGAATGTAGTATAATTAGTCCTCTTGGGTGGAAGGGTAAAGTACCAATCAAAAATATGGATGAAAAAAATCTTTATACTACTTGACCAATGAAAGAAGATTATCATGAAATTAAACTAAAGATAACTCTATGTTCTTCCTTTGTTTCATCATGGAGTTCCAATATCTATAATGTTTTCATATTATTTTTCATCAATCTTCAGTCTCAATATTATTGCAGAAAGGTTCCAAAGAAGACATCTCTTCTAGTTAAATCAGTTTGAAAACTTGTAGGGAAATTACTGCCACACTTTGCATAACACTTTGTTTGCTAAAATAAAATCTAGGTGTTTTCAATCACTCAACCAACCCTAGTGTTTTAAGCAAATTTCCATTGAAAATCAAACAATCCTTAAAATGCCATAGGTTGTTTTTGGTCAATCAAGTTTTCTCTTGGACTATGCACATTATAACATATAAAAATATTGTGAGTTGGGAAATAATAACTCATGAAGTTACTATTGCCATAAAGTGAATGGTTTCCCCTACTTATCCAATTATGCACATGGTCTAAGAAATCTAATGAATTTGCAAAAGGACAATATCCCCTTTCACCCTTGAAAAATAAAAATAAATTCCTTGCTCTCCTTCAAAACGAGCAAGTATCCCAAAAAGCAATAAGAATTTCCTTGCTCTTCCTCAAAACGAGCAAGTACCCCAAAAATAAATGAAAATTCCCTTGCTCTTCCTCAAAATGAGCAAGTATCCCAAATAAAATTCAATGAAAGAAGGGAAAGGAGCTTGAATCCTTGGAATTCTTAGTATTTTAAAAACCTTGGGGTGATCTTCATTACAACAATGGGTTGAATGAAACTCGTATGTAATTAAGGTATCCATACATAGTAGCACTAAGTCTGAACAAGACCTATGGACGCTCACAGATAAGCTAACTTGTTGGCATAAGTCACCATTGGTTTACTCAATCCTTACTCATGATGAGAAATGAACATTTACTGCACACATAGTTGGTCTTTGAGATGCTTGAAAACACTAGGATAACCTTAGCATGATATTGATTTGTGAGATGAATAGATGAATTTTTTTAAGGTCACTAGGTTGTTTGAGTCTTTGTGAAACAACTCTAGAATATCATAAGCAAGCAAAAGTCATGAGCAAATTTCTATTCCATATGTAGATACTATAGTTTATCCCATACTACAGAAAAAATATGGTTTGTATTTCCAAGAACCTTAATATTTACTTATTTATAGGGATAAGACGGTAAGGATAGGGTTACAATTCCCATCAAGACTCTGATAGAGTGGTTGGGAATCCAATTCCACCCCTATAAGAATAGCAAAAACATGTATACTCCCAAAGGAAAGAAAGACCATCAAGATAACATCAAAACAACTATCCTATTCTTATGTTCAAAACAAATGTTGAATCATCCAAGCCTTTGATAAAGATCTATTTTATATATATTGATGGTTTATATTAGATTTTACATCCACTATTCTTCTCACATGAACTTCTTATGAAATCAAAAGAAGAAAATCATTCAATTTTTTTTTACCCCCATACCATTAAAATAAATAAAATAATATATATGTTAAAATTCCCCTATAAATATAAGCATTTATAAATAAAAATACTTCCCTCTATTTTGTTTTGGCTATATAGCCAAAAATACAGTTTGGGGGGAGGTATAGGCTTAATACAATAAAGTTTATAATACAGTTTGGGGGAGTAGTACAGGAATATAATATTTTATAATTATAGAATAATAAATATAATAATAAAATAAATAAATTATATATATATATATATATATATATATATATATAAAATAAAACAAATAAATATATAATAATAATAATATAATTAATAAAATATATGAAGATTTCCCATAATATAACACTTATAAATAAGAATTTTTATGTTTAATATTATATATATTCAAGATGCTAATTGTACAAATTTTAAATAAATAAAATAGTGAAATATATATTTACAAATTTTATTGAAAAATATATTTATAAATATTATATCTTATAAAATTAAATTATAAAATTATATATATATATATATATATATATATATATATATATATATATATATATATATATATATATATATATATATATATATTTTAATTATAATTGAACATTCTTCCTTATATATATAAATTTTGCTATTGTTAAAAGTTAAAGACCCTTTTTTATCTTATTCATCTTTATAATACGAATAGATTCTTTCTACGGTCATACACAACAAACACAACAAGTATTCAATGGAGTATGAGCATTACTTAGATTGATTAACTTGAAATAACTGGGTGTCCACACGTAGATATTTATAATGTGAAAGGTCAACTGCGAAGATGTCAAAGTTTGATAGCAGATACAAAGAGTATGGATAAACATGTTTTATTTATTTATTTATTTTAAATAAAGCATCATATAATTTTTTTTTACTAAAATAAAATTAGGGTTAAATTTAATTTGAAAATGCATATGGTCTGTAATATTTCACCATTATCATTTATGAGTTTTTTCTTCTTACCAGTCAAAATTCAACACTACATGAAGTTATACCGAAACATTTCATCTATAGTTTAAATATTTAAATAATTTAATTCACAAATATTATTTGAACCTAAAATTAAAAACTGTATTATCATGTCTAATTGTTGTTATTCAAAATTAATTTAAAAATTAAATTATTGTTAATTGTATAAATTTTAAATAAATAAGCAAAATGTGCATTTACTAGTTCTTTTGAACAAAAATATATTTATAAATTTATTATAATAATTTTTAATAATTAAAATTAAATAATATATAATAATAATTTAATATTTTAGTTACTATATCTTTATTTGAACATTATTTTAATATATTTATATAATAATATATATAAAAATAAATAAATAAAAATAAAAATAAAATATATAAATATATAAATAAAAATTCTTAATTTTTAATTGTTTATATTTTTCTAAATTAAATAAAATTTACATGCATCAATATAATAATTGTAAAAGGGGACTAATGAAAAATTTATCTATTTTTACATCGAGAGACTTGGGGCAGAAATCAAGTCACTAATCTGACCTCAAAAGAAAAAAATTGAAGCACAGTGGATTCAAATGCTCGCTATTCGTCTCTTGGGGCATGTGTCAAAAAATTGCAGGATGTTTTAGTTCATGCATGAAACCATGGAAGATTGTTTACCCACCTTTGTACGCACGAAGTCAATATGGCGATCATGGAAGGACATAACCTGGAAATTGCAGATGTCATCACAGATGAGCATAAAACTCAAAGTAGATCCCCCATTTTTTTCTAATGGTTATCCAAGGTTGAAAAATGTAGATCCCCCATTTTTTTCACCCCCAATAGCCACTACACCACTATAGCTCACTGCAACCGTCGTCTTGCTCCTCTGTAAACTACTTTATTGATTTGATTTGTTCGAGTTAAGTATTCCACCTTAAGTCATTATCCAATAGACAACTTCAAAGATAACTCAGAACATGGACAACTGGTCATCGTGAATCATTAGCATGAAGGGAGATAAACTCATAATATGATAAAACATAATATAAACTCACGTGTCATTCTCATGACCATTTAATAGTAGTCCATAATATTATATTACTATTATTAGTTTATAATATTATTAATATTATTTTTAGTAGTTTATAGTATTATCACGATAGTATTTATGTTTTATATTATAATTTATTTACTATAATTAATATAATAATATAATAGTGATTATTTATGTAATTATATTAATATTACTAATATGTGAGAAAAATATAATATAATATAATTATATTAGAAGTGATTTTTCTATACTATTAATAGTACTATTAGCTATTATATTAGTTTATAATATTATTTTCATAATTATATTAAGTTTATAATATTATTATTATATTATTTTCATAACTATAATATTATAATAATAATTATTATTAATTTATAATACTATACTTATAATTATAATATTATAATTATGATTATTAATAATTTATAATACTATACTTATAATTATATTATTGTTACTTTTACCTACCAAAAAACAATTATATTATTATTATTATTTTTAAAAAGGGGGTAAATATTATTATGTGGTCATGATATAACCTTTACATAGCATATCCACAACATGTGAGGGGAGAGATTTGAACCTGGGTCTCTCTATTTCAACTGGAGAGTTTTAACTACCCACTTGCTCTCCAACTCCTCTACATGAGCGGATTATTATTATTATTATTATTATTATTATTATTATATTATAATATTATTAGTCTAATATTATTAATAAATATTTTGTAATTATTGTTAATAATAGTTATTTATTATGATAATAACTAGTTTATTATTATGTTATTTATTGATTTTTATATTTTAGTTTTTTATTTATTTAATATGCTCTTGGTTATAATACTTCAACTACTAGCAATAGGGAGCAAATAGATAAATATATAGAAACCATCGAGCAAATCATGATCAAAGGTGCATGGAGAAACATAAAAGAAATCCCTAATTTTGAAACCCATCTTTTCCATAAAATGTCTAGGGCAAAACCTTGGATGTTCAACAATGATTTCACATGAAATTTAACTTAATTGCACTTGAACATGCTATATAAAGGATAGAATTGAGTATATTGATTTCATACATTTGCACTATTTTATCTATAAACAATTACAATGTTTTATTTTATACATCTGCAGAGTTATTTTTATAAAACTACAATATTCCATTCATTATACTATAATGTTTCAATTATAAAATTTGTTGTATCTTATCTGTAATATTTGCAATGTTTTACGTTGTGATATTTAAAACTTGTATGCATGAGGACATGCATTTCCTTTAGTTTGGGGGAATGATGAGTGGTAAAATGTGCATGTTTTATGAAGTATTTTATATACCTTTTATTTGTAAATGTGTGCAAATGAATGTATTCTGATGGTTGATTATATCTTATTTCTATGATTTATGAGTAAATTTGATTTATGATGATAAAGTGATAAATATTCATATTTTATGCAAAATGTGCAAGTTTATGTGTGTTTTAGACAGATGAACATTGTAGAGGCTTTGCAAGGACAAACGTGGTAAGATAGACTAGATAATAGGCATGGGAAAACCAGTCGTGTGAATGATGTACTCAAAAGACTTGAGGATGAACGCTAAAGAAAGATGCTACAAAAACCTAGAAAATATCTACGAAAAACTTATTCGTATAATAAACATGCCACATATGCTACAACTTGGTCAAATGCCACATGGGCAATGGGAGAATCAAACAAGGACAAGTTCAAATGCCACATGGGATGACTCATCATTATTTATTTAGGCATATAAATTTGTTATGATATTTGTTATAAAGCTACGTGTATGCTTATAATAAATATGTCCTTTCCTAAAGAAAAGGATAAAGTTATTGGAATAAGTCTAAATTAGTAGGTAAAAATAAAGGTTATGTTGTTACGTAGTTGGTGGAACAAGTCTAAGTTAGTAGTTATGTTATTATGTAGTTGTTGGAATAAGTCCAAATTAAGTGATTATGTTGTTACATATTTTTAGAAGTCCAACTTGGATTCATTCAATGTGTAACAAAGAGAAGTTGTAGCTTCTATCGTAAAGAGCATAATGAAAAGCTATAAATTAAAAATCTCTTTATGTTAGAAAAGGCTAGATACACAGGAAAGAACGAAGAATATTTCTACAACCATTTTACATTGTACGAGTCATGCAAATTGGAATAAAAAAATACAGTTAGCATTATTTTCTTTCTCCTATGAGTATGGTAAAATCGTTCTTCGTCTTCTTTATGTTCTACTTTCTACTGTAAGCTTTCTTTTATTTTCCTGCAACCATGAAATGATTAGCATTATATTAATTAAATAAAAATAGATTACTGAAGTTAAAATAGAGTAGAAAAAGGGGAAGGGGTTAATACTAACCTTTCAAAGGTAGGGCCCACTTTGAAAGGTTAGTCCCTAAATATCTTCCCCCCACTAACACGGTATATAGAATTAGAATATAGATTAATTTGCATTAAAACATAATTAGAAAATATATTAGATAAATAATACATTAAGTAAATCATTACATGGATCCACATTAGACTAAGTCGTAAATTACATTTCTTTACATTAAGCACAATTTCATTTCATTTAATTTTCTTGCAAACCTTTTTTTTTCATAACTTGATCTTAAGAAATTGAATTAAGTAAGCTCGTTAATATCATGGAATATATATATATATATATATATATATATATATATTGGATATATATTCTTTAAATCGATTAAGACCTCGATTGATAAATTAAATGATTAGTTTTTCAAGCTAGACATAAACCATTGACTATATTGAGTGGCTTTCAAATATGGTATTTGTTCGTAAGCCTAATGGGGTGATTCACATTTTCACTAAATTTCAAGATCTTAACAAAGCATATCCTAAGGATGACTTTCCTCTACCAAACATTGATACTCTTGTCGACACTTGCGATAGCCATGAGATGCTATATTTAATGGATGGTTTTTAGGATACAACCATATTTGAATTAATCCTGATGACCAACTCAAAACAACATTCACAACACCTTGGGGGAAATTTTTTTACAAGGTAATGCCATTTGGCCTTAAAAATATAGGTGCCACTTACCAACGTGCCATGCGATATATCTTCCATGACTATATGCATAAGATCATTGAAGACTATGTGGATGACCTATTGGCCAAATCTAAAACCCAACAAGAGCACATTGGTGTCTTGGAAAAAGTTTTTGATCAAATTCTAGATCATAATGTAAGGTTGAACCCCAAGAAGTGTGTCTTCAGTGTCACCTAAGGTAAACTAATATGATTCATTATCTCCAAGAGAGGCATTGAAGTGGACCCAAACAAGGTCAAGTCCATTGTGGAGATACCTCCCCCAAAAAACTTGAAAGAGTTACGTAGTTTATAAGAAAAGATCCAATTGATCCTTCATTTCATCGCACAACTCTTTAAAAAATGTAGGCCTTTCAATCACCTGCTATAAAAGGAGGTGATATTTTCATGGATAAAATAATATCAAAAAGCTTTTGATGATATCAAACAATACTTACCCTCTCCACCAATCTTAACTCCACCTCGCTTAGGGGTACCCTTCCATATTTATGTTTTAGCAATGAACATTTCCTTAGGGACAATTCTTGCACAAAAGAATGAAAACAACCGAGAGAAAGTAGTTTATTACATTAATCGAACAATGGTAAACTATAAAATTAGATACGCTTATGTGGAAAAATTGTGCATAGCAGTGGTTTTTGCCACTAAGAAACTCATATATTACATGCTAAGTCACACCACTTATGTCATAGCTCATGAAAACCCTCTGTGTTACATGATGAATCACACTTACAACACTCGCACCACAAAATGGATAATGCTTCTAACAAAATTTTATCTTTAGTTCATTAGTAAAAAATCCATTAAAGGCCAGGTGATAGTCGATCAGCTTGTGAAAGATCCACTTCCTAGTGATCAACCTTTGATTATTGAGCTTCCAGATGACTCAATATTTACCATCACTAAACAGGAGGAATATGTCATTCCTGAAGAAGATGTGGATATGACACTATTATTTCATGGTTCTATGTGTGAAAAAGAACAAGGTGCAAGAATCATGTTTTATACACCCCAAGGGGTACCTATTCTTTTATCGTTCAAAATTGATTTCCCATGCACAAACAATAATGCATAGCATGAAGCCTTAATATTAGGACTTCAAGAAGCCATAGATATGGGCATAAAGTGTATTAGAATATTTAGTGACTCTAAACTTGTCATTCATCAAGTAAATAGATCATACCAATGGAAATAACTAGTCTTAAAACTTTATCATGAAGTAGTAATGAAATTGCTCGTAAAATTTGACTAGTATGAAATTGATAGTTTACCTCATTCGACTAATAGATTTGCAGATGCGATGGCCTCTCTAGGATCATTGATTCCAAAGAACTTTGTAGGAGAGGTACAACCATTAATCATCACAATAATCTCCAAATCTACAATTTTCTATGCTAAATATAAAGATGAGAAGGATGTTTGCTTTATCCACACACAGATATATGAGCCTTGGATTAACTAGGTAAAAGACTTCCTCAAGTTTGGAACACTCCTATAAAACATGTCACGAATTACCAAAAACATTTCAAGCAAAAGGTAGTTCATTTCACTCTCTTGGAATATGTGTTGTATAGATTTGGTTATGATGGAGTCCTCCTTGATTGTCTCGAGCCCGCAGAGGGCAAAAACAACAATATCTAAAGCTCATGATGGTACTTGTGGTGGTAAATTTAGTGGAATGACCACCACAAAGTACATTTTATGCATGGGTTATTATTGGCCCACCATGGAATACGATTGTTGCATTTATGTCAAGAAATATCAACAATATCAATGACATGCTAATTTAACTCGTGTGCCATCACAAGCATTACAACCAATTTAGAGTCTTTGGTCCTTCTCACAATGGGGTCTCAAATTGATTGGTAAAATCTCACCATATTCCTCAAGCTAACACACATTCATCATCACTACCACTGAATACTTCACAAAGTAGGTCTAGACAATTCCTCTAAATAGTATGATAGGACCTTGATTTGTGGAGTTTATACTTTAGCATATCATCTAACGCTTTGGTATCCCCTCAAAAATAATATTTGATGATGGAAAATATTTTAAAAATAAGGATGTTCAAGAAATTTATGAGAAATATAATATCCAACATAGTTTCTCAAATCCTTATTATGCACAAATGAATGGACAAGCTGAGGCAACCAATAATACCTTGATTGTTATTATCAAGAAATTAGTCAAAGAAAATCATCGATATTGGCATACATAGATCCCTTTAGCACTATGGGATTATCAAATGAGCATTCGTATGCCTATCATGGCAACACCATTCTCATTGGTCTATGGTTCCGAAGCCATCATACCTCTTGAGCTCAATATCTCCTCACTACGTATTTCATTACAAGAATTCATAGATGATGGTACTGCTATACAAATGCATATTGACCAACTCATGCTCGTCGATGAAATGTGAATCAATACCTTGGAGCATTTACGACTATATCAAGATATTTTAAAGCATGCTTACAATCCCAAAGTCCATCTACATAAATTTCACATAGGAGATCTTGTCCTTAAAGAGGATTAGCAAAACACCAATGCAATACTACATCTTCATGATAAATTCATGGCTAATTGGTTAGGTCCATATATTATCACACAAAATGTAGGTCAAGGAACTTATAGGCTTGCCAGTGTAGAGGGAGTAGAAGAGCCCAAACCACTAAACATCATCCACTTGAGAGCATTCTATGCCTAATGCGATTTACATATATGTATATATACATGGCTAAAAAAATATTCACATTGCATTTTTGCATTTGCATATCCCGATCATTTGCATTTCATACATCCATTCTGCATAATCACATGCATTGTCACTTTCGCACAATCCATCCACCATATTAGGGATCATTTGCTTAGTTTAGACAATAATTGATCCAATAAGTCTTGTCACCTTAATCAGGGGCACCTTCAAATAAACACTCATATCATTGCATCATTTCATAAGTCAAGTCATCATTTTCAACACACATTTCCATCATACCTAGGTGGTTTTGGCACTCAACCATTCCTAGTATTTCAAGCAACCTCTAATACATGTCAAGTTTTCTTTAGGACCAAAATACATTTTCACTAAAAAAATATTGAGTTTTAGGAGTTGACTCTAGCATACTTGAACCAAAAACATATCACACCTGTTAAAAATATCTTGTGTCAAAGAGGGATAACACCATGATTGGGTTGAACCTCAAAGTGAAAAAGTCATATTTGCTTGTCCCATTATGCACATAGTCTAAAATCAAAACAGTGGTCTCCAACACTAGTAACATTTAAAAAAAAAAACTGGTAAAATTCTCATCACACCATAGTTGAGAATCTAATTCCCCAAAAATCTAACTCTTTTACAAATCACACACCACAAATCCTCAAGTAGTAAGGATAGAACTACATTTCCATCCAAATGGTTAAGTAGTCCAATTCTCCAAACCTTAGAGATCAGATCATTAGAGTATGTAGCTAATATCCATCGGGGCTATAGATGCTTGAATGATAGTGGAGTACGCTCATGTATGGTGATATGTCTCTCTTGAAGAGACCTATGACCACACATAAGGACAAGCTAGCTTATCGACCTTCTCTATGATAGGTTTCATCTCAATTTACTCAATATGGGTAAATGAAATTACTTGCACACACATTGGTTCTTGATTGACTTGAGTCACTACCATGCTCATTATTGGTATATGAACATTCACTGCACACACGTTTGGTCTTGGAGAATTTTGATAGAACTTAGTGAGTTTGTTCAAAATCACTAGTATGTTTGAGTCTCTACAAAATAATCAGTCATACATTAATCCAATACAACATCCATATTATTATCATACCACTACATGAGTCTTTCACTTCATATTCCACCATTAGATGTTGGTGTCCCTGATTAAGCAACAACAATAAATATGGTCAAGCAAAATCTAAACTACAAATGATCATTAGATAATCATTTCACTTACATTATCATCATCATAATTCATATACGTCATCATTACATTGTCATCCATCACATCATTTACACATGCATTAACACATACATACACACAAAAATATACATAAAAATAAAAACCATGTATATATATATAAATCACATATGCAAAGAATACCCAAAGGCTATATACAATGGAGCACTAAGGCTCATATACAAAAGTTCATAACAAGGCACTAGCTAGCACCCATAGGTAGATTCCTATGATCCTTATGGGTTAGGAGCTCAAGGAATTATAGAGTGAGAGTCACTACACCTAGAATCCGTACGTCTAACAGAACCTACTATGGAGGAGGAAGGCTACACTAGAAACCCAATGTTATGTTGCATAAGTAGACCTTCCAAATCTTGAATATAGCCCTCTTGGTATTGAAGACATAGCAAATCCTCTCTTTGACAAGTATCCCTCCACATCAGCCCTATCTGGAGCCTCGCTATCACATACTTGGCTCCACCTGCTGCCATCCATACCTTCAAATCCACTCGTAGCCAATAATTCTTAGCATCATGTGTCACTATACCTACATCTCACTCTACCACAATCTATCAGAGTTGATCTCTCTTAGTCTAGAGCTAAGCCCACTCCTCCTCACTCCAACTAGGAGGTCTCTCTGGAACCTCCTCCATACCATCCCCACCATCACCATCACCTCCAATCTCTAGAGGCTACTCTGCTACAACCATCACCCACCTCTCTTGAATGTTTAACCATCAATGTATATGATGTCGAGGAGTCTCCTCTACTTATTCTATTAGCTTCCCATCATCCCCACTACCCTCCTCAACCACTTGACTCGATACCCATGAAGGCTATGAAGTGAACCATACATCATAGTTGGCGGTGTTCCCAACATCATCCACATCCAAGAGATCTATATCATCGTCATACTCATACTCCACCTACCACTCCTCTATACAAGGTAGGCTTGACTCATTAGCTCAACACTTGTAAAGCATCGAAGCATTATAAATCCCTTGTTGTATCTCCTGTTGTAACACCCAAAGGAATTGGATCAACTCCACCTCACTACCATGCCTACCAACCACCCATCTAGCTTTCCTAACCCATCATAGTTGCTCTCTATTTATTGACCACTTGGTATATCACCATAGTCTACAGTACACCTATGCAGGTGTCAACCTTACCCATAGATCTTTGCACTCGTAATCACTATGACCAAGATGAATAAAATATATCTCCTCAACTGCCTGCCACCTCAATGCATAGGGTTGATCCCTATCCTACTCACATGGTAGACCCATAGGATGAACCACACTAAAGTACTCCCAACTCTAGATCTAAAGCAACACACTGCAACTCAACCTCTTTCACTCCTGCCTCTTCACCTCAAACAACTCCATTTATATCTGAGCTAGTAGCGCAGGTGTCCAAACATATATCCAAGGATTATCGATCATGTTGAATACCAATCGAATCATCTTCCATGGGAACCAATATTTGGTGTATTAACTGCCAACACATTCACCTATAGAAGCATGACTAAGGTTGGCAATACCTTCAACTACTCCTTCATATACATATTCAAATACTTGATCCCTCCACCTCTAATGTTCACACCCCTCCATTTATCATCAAAAATCTAGCTCATATCATATTCCTTATAATGCCTAACTGGATAAAATATATTAGATAAATAATACATTAAGTAAATAATTACATGGATCCACATTAGACTAAGTCATAAATTACATTTCATTACGTTAAGCACAATTTCATTTCATTTAATTTTCTTGCAAACCTTTATTTTTCATAACTTGATCTTAAGAAATTGAATTAAGCTGGTTAATATCATGGATTATATATATTGGATATATATTCTTTAAATCGATTAAGACCCTGATTGATAAATTAAATTATAAGTTTTTCAAGCTAGACATAAACCATTGACTATATTGAGTGGCTTTCAAATATGGTATTTGTTCGTAAGCCTAACGGGCTGATTCATATTTTCTCTAAATTTCAAGATCTTAACAAAGCATATCCTAAGGATGACTTTACTCTACCAAACATTGATACTATTGTCGACACTTGCGCTGGCCATGAGATGCTATATTTAATGGATAGTTTTAGGATACAACCATATTTGAATTAATGCTGATGACCAACACAAAACATCATTCACAACACCTTCGAGGAAAGTTTTTTACAAAGTAATGCCATTTGGCCTTAAAAATGTAGGTGCCACTTACCAACATGCCATGACATGTATATTCCATGACTATATGCATAAGATCATTGAAGACTATGTGGATGATCTATTGGCCAAATCTAAAACCCAACAAGAGCACATTGGTGTCTTGGAAAAAGTTTTTGATCAAATTATAGATCATAATGTAAGGTTTAACCCCAAGAAGTGTGTCTTTAGTGTCACCTAAGGCAAAATAATATGATTCATTATCTCCAAGAGAGGCATTGAAGAGGACCCAAACAAGGTCAAGTCCATTATGGAGATACCTCCCCCAAAAAACTTGAAAGAGTTGCGTAGTTTATAAGGAAAGATCCAATTGATCCTTCATTTCATCGCACAACTCTTTAAAAAATGTAGGCATTTCAATAACTTGTTATAAAAGGAGGTGATATTTTGATGGATACATTAATATCAAAAATCTTTTGATGATTTCAAACAATACTTAGCCTTTCCACCAATCTTAACTCCACCTCGCTCAGGGGTACCCTTCCATATTTATGTTTTAGCAATGAACATTTCCTTAGGGACAATTCTTGCACAACAGAATTAAAACAACTGAGAGAAAGCAGTTTATTACATTAGTTGAACAATGGTAAGCTATAAAATTAGATACACTTATGTGGAAAAACTATGCATAGCAGTGGTTTTTACCACTAAGAAACTCATATATTACATGCTAAGTCACACCACTTATGTCATAGCTCATGAAAACCCTCTGTGTTACATGATGAATCACACTTACAACACTCGCACCACAAAATGGATAATGCTTCTAACAAAATTTTATCTTGAGTTCATTAGTCAAAAATCCATTAAAGGTCAGGTGATAGTCAATTAGCTTGTGAAAGCTCCACTTCCTAGTGATCAACCTTTGATTATTGAGCTTCCAGATGACTCGATATTTACCATCACTAAACAGGAGGAATATGTCATTCCTAAAGAAGATGTGGATATGACACTCTTCTTTCATGGTTCTATGTGTGAAAAAGAACAAGGTGCAAGAATCATGTTTTATACACCCCAAGGGGTACTTATTCCTTTATCGTTCAAAATTGATTTCCCATACACAAATAATAATGCATAGCATGAAGCCTTAATATTAGGACTTCAAGAATCCATATCTATGGGCATAAAGTGTATTAGAATATTTAATGACTCTAAACTTGTCATTCATCAAGTAAATAGATCATACCTATGGAAATAACTAGTATTAAAACTTTATCATGAAGTGGTAATGAAATTGCTCATAAAATTTGACTAGTATGAAATTGATAGTTTACCTCATTCGACTAATAGATTTGCAGATGCGATGGCCTCTCTAGAATCATTGATTCCAAAGAACTTTGTAGGAGAGGTACAACCATTAATCATCACAATAATCTCTAAATCTACAATTTTCTATGCTAAATGTAAAGATGAGAAGGATGTTTGCTTTATCCACACACAGATATATGAGCCTTGGATTAACCAGGTAAAAGACTTCCTCAAGTTTGGAACACTCCTATAAAACATGTCACGAATTACCAAAAACATTTCAAGTAAAAGGTAGTTCATTTCACTCTCTTGGAATATGTGTTTAATAGATCTGGTTATGATGGAGTCCTCCTTGATTGTCTCGAGCCCGCAGTGGGCCAAAAGAGCAATATCTAAAGCTCATGATGGTACTTGTGGTGGTCACTTTAGTGGAATGACCACCACAAAGTACATTTTACGCATGGGTTATTATTGGCCCACCATGGAATATGATTGTTGCATTTATGTCAAGAAATATCAATAATATCAATGACATGCTAATTTAACTCATGTGCCATCACAAGCATTACAACCAATTTAGAGTCTTTGGTCCTTTTAAAAATGGGGTATCGAATTGATTGGTAAAATCTCACCATATTCCTCAAGATAACACACATTCATCATCACTACCACTGAATACTTCACAAAGTAGGTCTAGACAATTCCTCTAAATAGTACGATAGGACCTTTATTTGTGGAGTTTATAATTTAGCATATCATCTAATGCTTTGGTATCCCCTTAAAAATAATATTTTATGATGGCAAGTGTTTTAAAAATAAGGATGTTCGAGAAATTTATAAGAAATATAATATCCAACATAGTTTCTAAAATCCTTATTATGCACAAACAAATGGACAAGTTGAGGCAACCAATAATACCTTGATCGCTATTAACAAGAAATTAGTCAAAGAAAATCATCGATATTGGCATACATAGATCCCCTTAGCATTATGGGCTTATCAAATGAGCATTCATATGCCTATCATGGCAACACCATTCTCATTAGTCTATGGTGCCGAAGCCATCATACCTCTTGAGCTAAATATATCCTCACTACGTATTTCATTACAAGAATTCATAGATGATGATACTGCTATACAAATACGTATTGACCAACTCATGCTCCTCGAGGAAATGTGAATCAATACCTTGGAACATTTACAAGTATATCAAGATCTTTTAAAGCATGCTTACAATCTCAAAGTCCATCTACATAAATTTCACGTAGGAGATCTTGTCCTTAAAGAGAATTAGCAAAACACCAATGCATTACTAATCTTCATGATAAATTCATGGCTAATTGGTTAGGTCCATATATTATCACACAAAAGGTGGGTCAAGGAACTTATAGGCTTGCCAATATAGAGGGAGTAGAAGAGCCCAAACCACTAAACATCATCCACTTGAGAGCATTCTATGCCTAATGAGATTTACATATATATATATATATATATATATATATATATATATATATATATATATATATATACATGGCTAAAAAAATATTCACATTGCATTTTTGCATTTGCATATCCCGATCATTTGCATTTCATACATCCATTCTGCATAATCACATTCATTGTCACTTTTGCATATTCCATCCACCATATTAGGGGTCATTTGCTTAGTGTAGACATTAGTTGATCTAATAAGTCTTGTCACCTTAATTAGGGGCAACCTCAAATAAACACTCATCTCATTGCACCATTTCACAAGTCAAGTCATCATTTTCAACACACATTTCCATCATACCTAGGTGGTTTTGGCACTCAACCATTCCTAGTGTTTCAAGCAACCTCTAATACATGTCAAGTTTTCTTTAGGACCAAAATACATTTTTACTAAGAAAAAATTGAGTTTTAGGATTTGAATCTAGCATACTTGAACCAAAAATATATCACACCCGTTAAAAATATCTTGTGTCAAAGAGGGATAACATCATGATTGAGTTGAACCTCAAAGTGAAAAATTCATCTTTGCTTGTCCCATTATGCACATAGTCTAAAATAAAAACAGTGGTCTCCACTAGTAACACTTTCAAAAAATATAATGAGTAGTAATTATAGGGTAAAATTCTCATCACACCATAGTTGAGAATCTAATTCCCCAAAAATCTAACACTTTTACAAATCACACACCACAAATCCTCAAGTAGTAAGGATAGAACTACATTTCCATCCAGATGGTTAAGTAGTCCAATTCTCCAAACCTTAGAAATCAGATCATTAGAGTATGGAGATAATCTCCATCAGGGATATAGATGCTTGAATGATAGTGGAGTACGCTCATGTATGGTGATATGTCTTTCTTGAAGAGACCTATGACCACACATAAGGACAAGCTAGCTTATCGACCTTATCTATGATAGGTTTCATCTCAATTTACTAAATATGGGTAAATGAAATTACTTGAACACACATTGGTTCTTGATTGACTTGAGTCACTACCATGCTCATGAGTGGTATATGAACATTCACTGCACACACGTTTGGTCTTGGAGAATTTTGATAGCACTTAGTGAGTTTGTTCAAAATCACTAGTATGTTTGAGTCTCTACAAAATAATCAGTCATACATTAAGCCAATACAACATCCATATTATTATCATACCATTACATGAGTCTTTCACTTCATATTCCACCATTAGATGTTGGTGTCCCTGATTAAGCAACAACAATAAATATGATCAAGCAAAATCTAAATTACAAATGATCATTAGAGAATCAATTCACTTGCATTATCATCATCGTAATTCATATACATCATCATTACATTGTCATCCATCACATCATTTACACATGCATTAACACATACACACACACACAAAAATATACATAAAAATAAAAACCATGTATATATATAAATCACATACACAAAGAATACCTAAATGATATATACAATGGAGCACTAAGGCTCATATACAAAAGTGCATAACAAGGCACTAGCTAGCACCCATAGGTAGATTCCTATGATCCCTATGGGTTAGGAGCTCAAGGAATTATAGAGTGAGAGTCACTACACCTAGAATTCATATGCCTAACAGAACCTACTATGGAGGAGGAAGGCTACACTAGAAACCCAATGTTATGTTGCATAAGTAGACCTTCCAAATATTGAATATAGCCCTCTTGGGATCGAAGACATAGAAAATCCTCTCTTTGACAAGTATCCCTCTACATCAGCCCTATCTGGAGCCTTGCTATCACATACTTGGCGCCACCTGCTGCCATCCGTACCTTCAAATCCACCCATAGACAATAATTCTTAGCATCATGTGTCACTATCCCTACATATCACTCTACCACAATCTATCAGAATTGATCTCTCTTAGTTTGGAGCTCAGCCCACTCCTCCTCACTCTAACTAGGAGGTATCTTCGAAACCTCCTCCATACCATCCCCACAATCACCAAAACCTCCAATCTCTAGAGGCTACTCTGCTACAACCCTTACCCACCTCTCTTGAATGTTTAACCATCAATGTATATGATGTCGAGGAGTCTCCTCTACTTATTCTATTAGCTTCCCATCATCCCCACTACCCTCCTCAACCACTTGACTCGATACCCATGAAGGCTATGAAGTGAACCATACATCATAGTTGGTGGTGTTCCCAACATCATCCACATCCAAGAGATCTATATCATCATCATACTCATACTCCACCTACCACTCCTCTATACAAGGTAGGATTGAATCATTAGCTCAACACTTGTAGAGCACCAAAGTATTATGAATCCCTTGTTGTATCTCCTGTTGTAACACCCATAAGAATTGGATCAACTCCACCTCACTACCATGCCTGCCAACCACCCATCTAGCTTTCCTAACCCATCATAGTTGCTCTCTATTTATTGACCACTTGGTATATCACCATAGTCTACAGTACACCTATGTAGGTGTCAACCTTACCCATTGATCTTTGCACTCCTAATCACTATGACCAGGATGAATCAACTGTATCTCCTTAACTGCCTGCCACCTCAATGCATAGGGTTGATCCCTATCCTACTCGCATGGTAGACCCATAGGATGAACCACACTAAAGTACTCCCAACTCTAGATCTAAAGCAACACATTGCAACTCAACCTATTTTACTCCCACATCTTCATCTCAAACAACTGCATGTATATTTGAGCCAGTAGAGCAGGTTTCCAAACATATATCCAAGACTTATCGATCTTGTCAAATACCAACCGAATCATGTTCCATGAGAACCAACATTTGGTGTATTAAGCGCCAACACATTCACCTACAGGAGCATGACTAAAGTTGGCAATACCTTCAACTACTCCTTCATATACATATTCAAATACTTGATCCCTCCACCTCTAATGTTCACACCCCTCCATTTATCACCAAAAATCTAGCTCATCTCATATTCCTTATCATGCCTAATCGAAGAAAATATATTAGATAAATAATACATTAAGTAAATAATTACATGGATCCACATTAGACTAAGTCATAAATTACATTTCATTACGTTAAGCACAATTTCATTTCATTTAATTTTCTTGCAAACCTTTATTTTCATAACTTGATCTTAAGAAATTGAATTAAGTAAGCTAGTTAATATCATGTAATATATATATTGGATATATAGTATTTAAATTGATTAAGACCCTGATTGATAAATTAAATGATTAGTTTTTCAAGCTAGACATAAACCATTGACTATATTGAGTGGCTTTCAAATATGGTATTTGTTCGTAAGCCTAACTGGGTGATTCACATTTTCTCTAAATTTCAAGATCTTAACAAAGCATATCCTAAGGATGACTTTACTCTATCAAACATTGATACTATTGTCGACACTTGCGCTGGCCATGAGATGCTATATTTAATGGATGGTTTTTAGGATACAACCATATTTGAATTAATCCTGATGACCAACACAAAACAACATTCACAACACCTTGGGGGAAAGTTTTTTATAAGGTAATGCCATTTGGCCATAAAAATTTAGATGCCACTTACCAACATGCCATGCCATATATATTCCATGACTATATGCATAAGATCATTGAAGACTATGTGGATGATCTATTGGCCAAATCTAAAACCCAACAAGAGCACATTGGTGTCTTGGAAAAAGTTTTTGATCAAATTCTAGATCATAATGTAAGGTTTAACCCCAAGAAGTGTGTATTTAGTGTCACCTAAGGCAAAATAATATGATTCATTATCTCCAAGAGAGGTATTGAAGTGGACCCAAACAAGGTCAAGTCCATTATGGAGATACCTCCCCCAAAAAACATGAAAGAGTTGCGTAGTTTATAAGGAAAGATCCGATTGATCCTTCATTTCATCGCACAACTCTTTAAAAATGTAGGCATTTCAATAACTTGTTATAAAAGGAGGTGATATTTTGATGGATACATTAATATCAAAAAGCTTTTGATGATATCAAGCAATACTTAGCCTCTCCACCAATCTTAACTCCACCTCACTCAGGGGTACCCTTCCATATTTATGTTTTAGCAATGAATATTTCCTTAGGGATAATTCTTGCACAAAAGAAAGAAAAAAACCGAGAGAAAGTAGTTTATTACATTAGTCGAACAATGGTAAGCTATAAAATTAGATACGCTTATATGGAAAAACTGTGCATAGCAGTGGTTTTTACCACTAAGAAACTCATATATTACATGCTAAGTCACACCACTTATGTGATAGCTCATGAAAAACCTCTGTGTTACGGGATGAATCACACTTACAAAACTCGCACCACAAAATGGATAATGCTTCTAACAAAATTTGATCTTGAGTTCATTAGTCAAAAATCCATTAAAGGCCAGGTGATAGTCGATCAGCTTGTGAAATCTCCACTTTCTAGTGATCAACCTTTGATTATTGAGCTTCCAGATGACTCGATATTTACCATCACTAAACAAAAGGAATATGTCATTCTTGAAGAATATGTGGATATGACACTCTTCTTTGATGGTTCTAAGTATGAAATAGAACAAGGTGCAAGAATCATATTTTATACACCCCCAGGGGTACCTATTCTTTTATCGTTCAAAATTGATTTCCCATGCACAAATAATAATGCATAGCATGAAGCCTTAATATTAGGACTTCAATAAGCCATAGCTATGGGCATAAAGTGTATTAGAATATTTAGTGACTCTAAAATTGTCATTCATCAAGTAAATAGATCATACCAATGGAAATAACTAGTCTTAAAACTTTATCATGAAGTAGTAATGAAATTGCTTGTAAAATTTGACTAGTATGAAATTGATAGTTTACCTCATTCGACTAATAGATTTTCAGATGCGATGGCATCTCTAGGATCATTTATTCCAAACAACTTTGTAGGAGAGGTACAACCATTAATCATCACAATAATATCTAAATCTACAATTTTCTATGCTAAATGTAAAGATGAGAAGGGTGTTTGCTTTATCCACACACAAATATATGAGCCTTGGCTTAACCAGGTAAAAGACTTCCTCAAGTTTGGAACACTCCTCTAAAACATGTCATGAATTACCAAAAAAATTTCAAGAAAAAGGTAGTTCATTTCACTCTCTTCGAATACTTGTTGTATAGATCTGGTTATGATGGAGTCCTCGATTGTATCGAGCCCATAGAGGGCCAAAAGAGCAATATCTAAAGCTCATGATGGTACTTATGGTGGTCACTTTAGTGGAATGACCACCACAAAGTACATTTTACGCATGGGTTATTATTGGCCCACCATGGAATACGATTGTTGCATTTATGTTAAGAAATATCAACAATATCAATGACATGCTAATTTAACTCGTGTGCCATCACAAGCATTACAACCAATTTAGAGTCTTTGGTCCTTTTCACAATGGGGTCTCAAATTGATTGGTAAAATCTCACCATATTCCTCAAGATAACACACATTCATCATCACTACCATTGAATACTTCACAAAATAGGTCTAGACAACTCCTCTAAATAGTATGATAGGACCTTGATTTGTTTAGTTTATACTTTAGCATATCATATAACGCTTTGGTATCCCCTCAAAAATAATATTTGATGATGGAAAATATTTTAAAAATAAGGATGTTCGAGAAATTTATGAGCAATATAATATCCAACATAGTTTCTCAAGTCCTTATTATGCATAAACGAATGGACAAGCTGAGGCAACCAATAATACCTTGATTGATATTATCAAGAATTTAGTCAAAGAAAATCATCAAAATTGGCATACATAGATCCCCTTAGCATTATGGGCTTATCAAATAAGCATTCGAATGCCTATCAGGGCAACACCATTCTTATTGGTCTATAGTGTCGAAGCCATCATACCTCTTGAGCTCAATATCTCCTCACTATGTATTTCATTACAAGAATTCATAGATGATGATACTGCTATACAAATGCGTATTGACCAACTCATGCTCCTCGATGAAATGTGAATCAATACCTTGGAATATTTACGAGTATATCAAGATCTTTTAAAGTATGCTTACAATCCCAAAGTCCATCTACATAAATTTCACATAGGAGATCTTATCCTTAAAGAGAATTAGCAAAACACCAATGCATTACTACATCTTCATGATAAATTCGTGGCTAATTGGTTAGGTCCATATATTATCACACAAAAGGTGGGTCAAGGAACTTATAGGCTTGCCAATATAGAGGGAGTAGAAGAGCCCAAACCACTAAACATCATCCACTTGAGAGCATTCTATGCCTAATGCGATTTACATATATATATATATATATATATATATATATATATATATATATATATATATATATATACATGGCTAAAAAATATTCACATTGCATTTTTGCATTTGCATATCCCGATCATTTGCATTTCATACATCCATTATGCATAATCATATGCATTGTCACTTTCGCATAATCCATCCATCATATTAGGGATCATTTGCTTAGTTTAGACATTAGTTGATCCAATAAGTCTTGTCACCTTAATCAGGGGCAACCTCAAACCAACACCCATCTCATTGCACCATTTCACAAGTCAAGTCATCATTTTCAACACACATTTCCATCATACCTAGGTGGTTTTGGCACTCAACCATTCCTAGTGTTTCAAGCAACCTCTAATACATGTCAAGTTTTCTTTAGGACCAAAATACATTTTCACTAAGAAAATATTGAGTTTTAGGAGTTGAATCTAGCATACTTGAACCAAAAATATATCACACCTGTTAAAAATATCTCGTGTCAAAGAGAGATAACACCATGATTGGGTTGAACCTCAAAGTGAAAAAGTCATCTTTGCTTGTCCCATTATGCACATAGTCTAAAATCAAAACAATGGTCTCCACCACTAGTAACACTTTCAAAAAATATAATGAGTAGTAAGTATAGGGTAAAATTCTCATCACACCATAGTTGAGAATCTAATTCCCCAAAAATATAACTCTTTTACAAATCACACACCACAAATCCTCAAGTAGTAAGGATAGAACTACATTTCCATCCAGATGGTTAAGTAGTCCAATTCTCCAAACCTTAGAGATCAGATCATTAGAGTATGGAGATAATCTCCATCAAGGATATAGATGCTTGAAAGATAGTGGAGTATGCTCATGTATGGCGATGTCTCTCTTGAAGAGACCTATGACCACACATAAGGACAAGCTAGCTTATCGACCTTCTCTATGATAGGTTTCATCTCAATTTATTCAATATGGGTAAATGAAATTACTTGCACACACATTGGTTCTTGATTGACTTGAGTCACTACCATGCTCATGATTGGTATATGAACATTCACTGCACACATGTTTGGTCTTGGAGAATTTTGATAACACTTAGTGAGTTTGTTCAAAATCACTAGTATGTTTGAGTCTCTACAAAATAATCAGTCATGCATTAATCCAATACAACATCCATATTATTATCATACCATTACATGAGTCTTTCACTTCATATTCCACCATTAGATGTTGGTGTCCCTGATTAAGCAACAACAATAAATATGGTCAAGCAAAATCTAAACTACAAATGATCATTACAGAAGCAATTCACTTGCATTATCATCATCGTAATTCATATACATCATCATTACATTGTCATCCATCACATCATTTGCACATGCATTAACACATACATACACACAAAAATATACATAAAAATAAAAACCATGTATATATATAAATCACATATACAAAGAATACCTAAAGGCTATATACAATGGAGCACTAAGGCTCATATACAAAAGTGCATAACAAGGCACTAGCTAGCACCCATAGGTAGATTCCTATGATCCCTATGGGTTAGGAGCTCAAGGAATTATAGAGTGAGAGTCACTACACCTAGAATCCGTACGCCTAATAGAACCTATATGGAGGAGGAAGGCTATACTAGAAACCCAATGTTATGTTGCATAAGTAGACCTTCCAAATCTTGAATATAGCCCTCTTGGGATCGAATACATAGCAAATCCTCTCTTTGACAAGTATCCCTCCACATTAGCCCTATCTAGAGCCTCACTATCACATACTTGCCTCCACCTGCTGCCATCCATACCTTCAAATCCACTCATAGCCAATAATTATTAGCATCATGTGTCACTATCCCTACATCTCACTCTACCATAATCTATCAGAGTTGATCTCTCTTAGTTTGGAGCTCAGACCACTCCTCCTCACTCCAACTAGGAGGTCTCTCTGGAACCTCCTCCATACCATCCCCACCATCACCATCACCTCCAATCTCTAGAGGCTACTCTTCTACAACCCTCACCCACCTCTCTTGAATGTTGAACCATCAATGTATATGATGTCAAGGAGTCTCCTCTTCTTATTCTATTAGCTTTCCATCATCCCCACTACCCTCATCAACCACTTGACTCGATACCCATGAAGGCTATGAAGTGAAACATACATCATAGTTGGCGGTGTTACCAACATCATCCACATCCAAGAGATCGATATCATCATCATACTTATACTCCACCTACCACTCCTCTATACAATGTAGGCTTGACTCATTAGCTCAACACTTGTAAATCCTATTGTAATACCATAAGAATTGGATCAACTCCACCTCACTACCATGCCTACCAACCATCCATCTAGATTTCCTAACCCATCATAGTTTCTCTCTATTTATTGACCACTTGGTGTATCACCATAGTCTACAGTACACCTATGTAGGTGTCAACCTTACCCATAGATCTTTGCACTCCTAATAACTATGACCAGGGTGAATCAACTATATCTCCTTAACTGCCTGCTACCTCAATGCATAGGGTTGATCCCTATCCTACTCGCATGGTAGACCCATAGGATGAACCACACTAAAGTACTCCCAACTCTAGATCTAAAGCAACACACTGCAACTCAACCTCTTTCACTCTCGCCTCTTCACCTCAAAAAACTCCATGTATATCTGAGCCAGTAGAGCAGGTGTCCAAACATATATCCAAGGCTTATCGATCATGTCGAATACCAACCGAATCATGTTCCACGGGAACCAATATTTTGTGTATTAAGCGCCAACACATTCACCTACAGGAGCATGACTAAGGTTGGCAATACCTTCAACTACTTCATATACATATTCAAATACTTGATCCCTCCACCTCTAATGTTCACACCCCTCCATTTATCACAAAAAATCTAGCTCATCTCATATTCCTTATCATGCCTAACCTAGACATGCAACCCCTCCATAGGTACCTAAAAGATATGATATACGTCCTCAAGTGTCACCATCATCTCCCCTATTGAGAGCTAAAAGGTATTCCTATCTAGATCCCATAATCTTGCTAAGATAGAGAGGTATCCATCATCGACACTCACCATCTCTATCCATGCACACCCGACCAATCCCACTTGTTCTATTCAGTCCCAATCACATTTTGTAGTGTATTTCTCACCCTTGGTATGATGGGTGAGAATCAATGTCGAGCCTCCGAAATCCTCAACTGCAACACAACACAAAAACAAATGCAAATACACATCAACATCTCATTATTAAAAAAAAATAAGAAAAACTTTTCACCTATCTTCTTATAGTCATAAAAACAAAATATTGCAAAATAAAACAATAAGGGCTAAAATAACTTACCTTCACCACTCGCGCATCAACTCCCATCGCCACATACACTCCCTCCATAACCATCCTCCACACTCTCACACTTTCCTTTGCTTAGACACTGCTTCTTGAAATCGCAAACGTAAGAATGAAATAAAATTTACCTTTGCAATATTTATATAGCTTATTTTGGCATGATCAGATTCCCCATAGCATATACCAATCATACCCAAATGTTTCTCTATGTCTATAGAGTGGCAAACGCCCTCTTGCATCTATGCATGATGTGGATACCGATCGATGTTTAAATCTAGAATTCTACAAAAGGACTCAAGGGGCCTCAAAATGTAGTAAAACCCCAAACAATCACCACAAAAATCATCCATGCATACATTAAATCATTCCATCATGTTATGTGATAACATGGATTGATTTGGGTGTTTAACTTTTTATTGCGACCAAAAGTTGCAAAAATGCTCAAAAAGCTTCAAAATGCCTCAAAACGGTCCAAAATTTCACAAAACTACAAAATATTTGATTCCTATCATTACATCACATTTTATGATAACATGGATTGATTTGGGAATTTAGTTATTATTTGCAACCAAAAGTCATGAAAATGCCTCAAATTGCTTCAAAATTCTAAATTTCACAAAATCATCAAATTCACCCATCAATGCATTGCCATATTCATTCCAGTTCATACATCTTCATTCAACATTGCTAAATTCACTCATCAATACATTTCCATTCAAAATTTTCAAATTCACTCATATTATCAAGTGAATCTCGTATCTAGTGATTTACTCTATTCCCCTGGCGATTGTAGCGACTAGTTATCCATGCGATTTGGTAGAATGGATAGATCACGATAAGGACACTTGCTCATCTCATCATTCAAAATCTTCTTGTTTCAAAATAAAATCATTTTGGTCCCTTAATTTTTGAGTACGACCATGCTCAAGCAAATTTTCCCAAGGATGTCATTGACGCCCTATTCGTGGGGTTACAAACACAGATAAATTTTACTACATCATTTCTTTTTACATTTAGGAATTATAGTTAGTCACTAGGGATAATAGATCCCTAGGATGATTGATTCCTTGAATATTTTATTTTACATTTACAAATTATATTTAGTCACTAGGATTAACAGATCCCTAGGATGATTGATTCCTCGATTATTTCATTTTACATCTAGGAATTAGAGCCAGTCACTAGGGATAACAAACCCCTAGGATGATTGATTCCTTGAACTTTATCATTTTGCATTTTAATTACGCCAAAAGGTATATTTTCCAACAACACAAAATCACCCCAAACTTGGGGCAACCAAATTTGATTTTGATTTCCCACATCGAGATACATCATACACATTCATTGCATCATCCAATAAAAGAACCCTTTTTTTGGGGTAAAAATGGACTCAATAATTGCACCATTTACAATCATTGCACCATTCACATTCATTGCATCACCCAATCAAAAAATCATTTTTCTAGTTAGGGTAAAAACAAAATTATTCATTGCATTATTCACATTCATTGCATCATTCACATCATCCATATTTTTGTCAATTGGCTCGTGAGATTTATTCTTCACTCATTCACAAATTTAGGGGGTAAGCTACAACTACAATTTTCGTTTCTAGAGTCTTATTATGCACTAAGAAAACGATCCATTCCACCAAACAAGGTGTCTCTTGTTTTTGCACCACATTGTATTTCATACAATGCAATATAAAATTAGGTATTTTTAGATACCAAATCCTAGCCACTTGTCAATCCATCCATCTTCATATCATAGCCATTCATCATTTATTTATATATATGTATATTTATATATATATATAAATATAAATATTATATATATCTATATATATGAATAAATATCAGCTTCCCATGACGTATTAATCTTGGTCACTCATTTAACATGATCCATACCACTTATCAAATCATAATTACAACCCTTCATCATGTTTTAATATCAATCGCCCGTTGGTGTCATCGAAACCCTAACATGTATTAAGGGGAATCATAAAAGATCATTCATTTTTTGGAATGAAGAGGGAGAAATGAGAAGGTAGGATCATCCATTATCTCATGCACCCTAACATTTTATCATCTCATATTCACCTTTGTAACTCACACAAATCCTCATCACCACCATATTCATTGCTCGTCTATGTGATATCAAATCGAACTAGCAGAAGCGTAGATCAAGTACTCAGGTATTGATAAGGCTATTATTTGCTTTTTGACTTACGTTTCTTGTATTTAGTTTGTATTTTATTAAAACTGCACTTAGAATTTTAGTAGGTCTATTTTACACATGGCCTCATACAATGGAGCCCTCACATATGCTACTGATATGTTTTATGTTGTGATTTACATGCAAGTACCTGAGATACTTTCATTGATGGTTGTTGCAACTCAAGTGGCCCCATAGGGATACATAAGACCATTCACCCTTGTTTGTAGCGAAGAAGATCTAAAGACATCACCATTTTTTGATCGAGGATTTCACCCCTCCCATTGTAAATCATTGTATAAAAGCAAATATTACTCTATAACCCCTAATTTGGGGCACATCTATGCATTATCTGAATAATATATCATGTTATTCATTTGATGCACATATAATTGTTATTTTATTTGTTTTGTTATCTTTATATTGGTGTCAATATTTTCCACTTTACATAAATTACTCCATGAATTTCTTCCAAAGGAATTTCCCTTATTGTCTTATCCATTTCAAAAATAAATGATAAATAATGGATAGAGGTCATTGGTTTAGGGGTAAATATGCATTATATGTAATTCCAATGAAGTGAGATTATTTTCGTGGAGATAAAGAATATTAAGAGTATTATGGTATAGATTAGGTATTTTGTACTTTCTTATCAACTCAACAGAAAAAGGTTTTGAAGAATATTGGTAATACTCTAAGCAAGTTCATCCAAGAGGGACCAACTACTAAGAATAGAAGACATGTTGTATACACTTGAATATGTGTTTCCATATATGTTTTAGAACCTTTATATTTTTCCATTAGAATTAAATCTAAATCAAGAGAACAATATCAACAAGTGGACTATGAAACATTACCATTTGATGTCATAAATATCTTAAAACTAGACACATGGCAAGAGATTATAAAATGAAAATAATAGAGAAATATATGAAATTTTTTGGGCATGAAGGTAACTTTGATATGAAAAAAGGAGATCATATCAAACTAGATCAAATCAAGTATTTTACACTTCAAGAAAAATGGTAAGAAAAACCCCATGCAATATCAGATAACAAAGGTCATTATAGTTCACTCAAATCAACTATTAGAAGAAAAATGAAACAAGGGATGAAGAAGTATAATGCATAAATTTAAATACATAAGGTGTTAAAGGTGTGAAGGAATATGGGGAGATAAATTTTAAAGTGAATGAGGTGAAGGAGGTCAAGCTGTTTTGGGTAAATTATATTCATTTTCTCAAGTATCATAAAATATTCTCCTTGTAATATAAATGAAATTAGTACATAGTGTATGCATTGCACTTTGGGGTTTCAATACTATCACAATAAAGAAAAGCATATGGAGGATATCCAAGAAAATTTAGGGTTCTAAGGAAACATAAGAAAGTAATGACTATGGAGTATCATATGTGCACTTTAGGATTTTAAGGGTAACATAAAGAAGAAAGTGTTAACGAGGCTATTCCTTGCTTTTTAGATTTTTTAGGAAAATATAAATATTTAAAATATATGTCTAATTATTTATAGTATGAAAAAATAAAAGAGATTAATGAAGATAAGTGTTGGTAGGAATAGAAAATGAAAATGAAGACCATCAAAGCATAGACAAAGAGAAAAATAAACACAAAGGGATTTATATTTGGAAATCCAAATAAAAATATCATACGTGTTAACAAGAAGTGGAGCTAAGCTCAATAATGATATCATAGAATATAAGGGTTATGAATAAGACCCCCTAAAATCCAGTTATTAATAAATTAATACATTATTATAGTTTAAGTTTATTTTAGTACAAGAAATAAAATTAAGTAGTGAGGAATGTAAGGATGCTATAAAGAGAATTGGGTGTTTGGTGATTGTCTAATAGTTTTTACTAGAGGATACTCAAGTGGTATTGCAACAATATGGGACAAATGAAAATGGGTCGGATAATTATTAAAAGTAAAAACAATTGGGTTGTTGGATTATTTTATAGAAAAGAGGAAAACATCACAATCAGGGTATAAGATCCAACTATAGTTACTCCTCGTGAAAGATGTTGGAAGGACCTTAGCATATTTTTTTCAAATACAATGATGATACAATATGATTTATGGATTCTTAGGGTGATTTCAACTTTGTTTTATATCCTTTGGAAAATAAGGGTGTTATTACAAGATGGTCTAAATAAGTGTAGAATTTTGCTTCACTTGTCAATTCAAATAACCTTCGGAGTGTCAGTACTTCAAGTTTTCACTATACATGGGAGAATAGGTGCATTGAGCAAACTCAGATAAAAAAAGAATAGAAATATTCTTCACGTCCAATAAATGGTTGCAAATAGAGTATACAATCACTTTATTATGAGCAAGATCATATCACAAACCCATTCTTTTAACTTGTGATTTACCACATAATGGTCATCCAAAGCCATTTTGGTTATAGTCTATGTGGATCCAAGATCCTAATTTCTTCTAGATCATTATGTTATGATAGGATAAACAAAAATTTGAAGAAGCATATATGTACAACTTTATTCAAAACATGAAATATTTAAAGAAGCAAATGAAAAATTGGAATGCCAAATCTCTTGGTAACATTTTTAAAGAAAATAAAAGAAATAAATCCAAGCTCAAAATTTTACAAGAGATAGTAGAAACTAACAGAATGGTTTTCGATTATTATGTGAAAGAAAAAAATACTTCTTGATTATAATAATGCATTAAAAAATATGAGTCATACTATTTTAAAAATCTAGGAAGAAATGAACCAAGGAAGGAGATAGAAATACACAAAAAAATCATGCTACAAAAAAAACAAAATTTTATTTTTGTCACATAAAAATATTTTAACTCAAAATGTAAGAAATATCGAGGATGAATAAGATATAAAGAAGCAATTAATTATTTAAAAAAATATTTTGTTAGATATTGGGCAAGATAAGGAGGGACAAGATAAGTTTTTGGAAAATATTCCACCAATTATCACATAGAGGTAAAATGATAGCTTGATGAAGAATATACCTATGGAGGATTTATATAAAGCAAATTTTTCCTTCCATACTAACAAGGCACCTAACCCCAATGGATTTCCTACAATTTTTATTAAAACAATTTGGAATTTAAAGAAGAGTTATATGTTAGTTACATTTGAAGAAGGCCAAAAAAGTAAGTCTATATTAAATGATATCAATGCCACTTTTATTACATTGGCTTCCAAAAATATGAGGCAATTATTTTGCTAAATTTTGTCCAATAAGTCTTTGTAATATGATTTATATGGTAATTTTAAAAATTATCGTAAATAGGTTGAAAGACATTCTAGATCGTGTTATATCAAAGGAACAAGGTGGTTTTGTTCATGGTAAATAAATTCTTGATGGTATACTCATTGCATATGAGGCCAAACATTCTCTTCATTTTATAAAAAACTAGGTATGCTTATGAAAGTAGATATGAACAAAGCATATGCTCGATTTTCCTAGAATATTCTACATGATATTGTCAAAAAGTTTGGTTTTGATTATAGTTGATGTGAATGGATTAAATATTATTATAGCACTACAAAATATTCTATTTTGATCAACGGTTCTCCTTCTGATTATTTCAAGTCATCTTGTGGATTTCGTCAAGGTGATCCACTATCTCCTTATCGATTCTTTATTATTGTGAAGGCATTAGAGAGAGCTTTCCCAAATACAAGAATGGAAGGAAAAATTAAAGGTATTCAAGTTGCAAAAAAAGGTCCCTTTAGTTCTCATCTCCAATTTGTTTATGATACTTTTATTTTGGGCCTTCCCTTAGTCAATGAGGCAATGGAGTTTAAATCAATAGTATTATACTACGAGAAGGCTATTTTATAGTTGGTTAACACTAGAAAATCTAAGATTTTTTATTAAAACAACTCTAGATTTATAGTAAATTAGTGTGAATAATTTAGAGTTTAAAATTGAAATATTTCCATCAAACTGCTTGGGTATTCCTTTGAGTCTCTTATTTGGATAGAATGAAATCTTATTTAGAAAGTTGGAAAGGTAACTTCTTAACCATGATAGGAAGGCTACAAATCATAAATACTACATTACAACCCATCCCTTTTTATATTATGTCACTTTAAATATTGCCAATAAGTAAACCATAAAAAAATTATAAGATACTTTCTCTAGAAAGGTTGTGAGAAAAAAGTTAGGCTTCTTCCTTGTAAGTAGGATAGGGTTTACAAAAGAAAGAATATTGGAGGAGTAGGCTTGTGGAATTATACTTATGATTTTGGTATTAGGGGTAAAGCTTGGGTGGAGATCTTTCAGAGATCAAGAAAAGAATTAGATTAAAATATTACTTCAAAATATATAGTTTCTCTTTATGCAATGAAAATATTTAGAAACAAATCCTCAAAATGGAACTTCATATTAAAAAAAATTAATTGATAAAGAAACATATTAGATGACCAATCAATGAGGGGAATTATGTAAATTTTTAATTTGATGTTTGCTTGAAGCCTTATCCTCTTATCCCTAATTCAAAATGGCAAAAATTTGCTCAATTATACCTATCTTGTAAAGGTCCAAAGGTCAAGTACTATATAAATATGAACACCAACTCCATATCATGGATTTCTATTAGTAACCTAATTGAACAATAGGAACTCCAATAGATTGAATATAAACTTCAAAATATGTTTCAAGAGTTTTATTTGCTAATTTTTACATGAAAGGATGAATTGACTTAGAATTTAGCAAAGGATGTTGGGTACTTAGTCAAGTTAGAATATGAGTATTTAGAGCAATCAAAATCTTCTATTTCCAAATATTTTTCTTGAAAGAATGTTTGGTCACTAGAGGCTTTCCCTAAGGCCTCAACATTTCTTTGGTTAGTAGTTTGGAGTAAGATTCTTATAGGAAAGAGTCTACAAAGAAGAGGATATCATGGACCTTTAAGATGTGCCTTGTGTGAGAAGGATTTAGAAACATTAGACCATTTACTTCTTCATCATCCCTTTGCTCACACTATTTGGGGTTGTTTTTTAAATATGAAAATATATTCGATAGCTCCATAAACATTGAAAGAGTTGATAAAATTATGAATTAATTATTTCAAAGAAAAAGCATTATGTGTTTTATGGATAATTGGGACAACCATTGTTTGTTGGAATTTATGGCTTAAAAGAAATAATAGAATTTTTAAAAATAAATCTCAAAAACATGCCCAAGTTTGGAATTGTATTATTGTTTCTCTTAAGAATATCTACAAATATGATGATCATCATGAGAAGTCTCTAGTGTGGAAAAAGAGGTGGTAGCAACTTGGTTATAGGATTTGAACATGCATGGAAGAGTCATCTGTGAAAATAAAGTCAAAACAAAGGATCTACTTGGATCTAGGGTAAAATGGAAGTGTCCAAAAATTGAGTTTGTCATATTAATTTTGATGGTGCTTTTAAAGAAAATCCAAGAGAACCTGGTGGAGGTGGTGTTTTTAGAAATAATGAAGGAAGAATTCTCCTCACTTACTAAAAATCATATGAAACTTCAACTAACAACTATGTAGAGGTTAGGACATTGCTTATAGGTATTAAAATTGCAATAGAAAAAATGATAAAAATGTACTTCAACTAAGGGAGATTCACAAATTATCATTAATGCAATCAATAAAAATGGATGTTGGAGATTGAGCAAAAAAATAATGTTGTTGGTGATATTCATCACCTATTAATACCTCCTGTATATTTATAGAAAAGAAAATAGGGAAATTGATAATTTAGGCAATCATGGTGGTGTTAATCTTTATGAAATTCCAATCTTAAAAGATAACTTGCTAAGTGAATCAAAATGATTTCAAAAAACTCACACTGAAAACATAACACTTCAAAGAAGTTCAAAAACATATTTAATAAAAAAATCTATTATTTTTATTTATATCAATAAATAATTATCAAATAAAAAAATGAATCTAAAAACGATTTTTCTTTCGATACTTTTAGAAAAAACTTCATATAATAATTACAATATACACTACAAGAATCACTTTGACATAATTTTTAATTAATTTTAATTCCTACTTATTAATTATATATTTTTGTTCTAACAATTTTTTATTAAAATTATTTATTTGGTAAATTTTTTTTATAGAATGAAAAATAATTATTTATTTAAATAATTTTGAGACAAACAAGTTAATCCCTTATTCTGAAAATCACTTAAGAAATAATCACTTATCTAATTTTTTAAAATAATAAATCACGACTTTTTATTAATACTAATTAAATGATGTAAACATTTCGCTGGGAGTGATTCCAAAATCTTATTAGCTACGATACTCTTTAAAGCAAAATGCTATAAGCGTTGATTTGAAATTATCCTTACGGCCAAAACCTAAACAGCCATAAATTATCTTCGAGTGTACACCAATAATTTGCAGGTAATGCCGATAAGCGTTTTCATAAATGTATGGATGGGCTTGGTCTTCATGGTCCTATTCTTTATCTTCTCAGGATTGGATTTGAAACACGACCACCATAAATTTATTTGTTCCAGAGAAGTAATTGTCTATGACAATCTGCCATTCGGTTCGGTAGTCACAGTCCATTTCAATTCATATGAATAGGAATTTTTTTGTGTTGAAAACGGGCCAATGTTTGTAACATACTGTCAATTGGCGTATGACTACCTTTGCCATCTTTGAAAATGCCCACCATACCTAGAAGGATGCAGACAACTCGCTGGAGGTGATTCGAAAAGTTATATTCACTACGACGGATGCTCTTTAAAGTAAAGATGCTATTAGCATTGTTTTACAACATTAAAGCGTTGATGTTGATGTTGATTTTAATTTGAAATTATTCTTTACGTGAACACCCATAAATTATTCTTAACTCTACACCAAGAATTTGCAGGTAATGACGATAAGCGTTTTGATAAATGTATGGATGGGCTTGATCTTCGTGGTCTTGTTATTTCTCTTCTCAGAATTGGATTTGGAACACGACCTCCATACTTTTATTTGGTCTAGAAAAGTAATTGTCTCTAAATATCTGTCATTCGGTTCGGTAGTTACAGCCCGCTTCAATTCATATGAATAGGAATTTATTGGTTTGAAAACGAGCCATGTTTGTGTTTGTTGACAAGTAAACAAATACATACTGTCAACTGGCATGCATGACTGCTAGTTGGCTATGACAATAGGTCACCAATAAATAAGTCAATTCAATATCATGATGCTTTTTGGAATCATTAAATTTTATAAAGTGGAGTTTTTTTTTTTAAATAGATAAAGAAGGGAGTTTTGATAGGATCTCCAAACTTAATACAAGTTGAGTAGAAAAGGAAAACCAGCAAAAGCTAAATCTAACTCAAAAACCAATCCTTACAAGAGTAGAGCAGTGCTACTTAACCGAGAAGGCCAACAAAGAGAAGACAACAGACAAGACTCCAAAAACAAAACACAACACCCAAGTGAAAAAAACCACATAGAGAAAGAAACCAAACACACAATACTATGGGGCCAAGGTCTCCATCCGACTCTTAATGATCTTCTTAATTTCATTGACGAAAGCAACAACCACTTGGATTTATAATTTTATATTTTTAAGATTTGAATTTTAAATATTTTTTAAAAGTTCTATTCAAATTATGTTTTTAAAATTTAAGTTGCAATTATATTTTGATTAATAATTTTGAATTTCAGAGTGGTACAACAACATTAAAGAATAATAGAACTAATCATTTAAAATATCAAAGTAGAGCAATAGAAGCATAGAACTAACAAAGAAGTTATGGATATTCAAATATTATAATAGTAGCTTGATATAATCAAAGACCACCACCAATCAAGATTTCACTTAGATGGATGGATGATCAAGATTAGTACCATTGTTAGCATTGCTTAGAAGATCATATCGTTTAGTTTTGGGTGAAATGTTATGGAACCTAGGAATAGGTATATGAGGATATGATATTATATTGTGTAAGGGTATTATGGATAGTTAGCATAGGCTACACATAAGCCAATGTTGATTATAATTTTATATTATAATAATAAGTTGGATAAGAGTTTAGTAGTTGGTTCTCCAAAGTAGAATCAAAATATGGGTATAAAAAGAAGGGATATTGTCATTGTAATGATTCATAAACCATATGAAGTATTACTTGTAATTATTTTTGCTCATGAATTTGCTTATGAGACTTTACCCTCTCTAAGTGGTGCTCTCATCTTGGGATTTCTTAAGGAGTTTTTCATGAGTATTATATTTGTTTTCCTACCCTAAGGGTATTATCTATATTTGTCTTAGTATATGGATTGTTATTATGGATAATTATTTGTGGGTGAATGATTTGATATTTGTGCATACTGGTGAATGATTTTTGTTCATTCCAATTATTTTTGTCTGCTCCACTAATATTCAATTGGATCTATTTTTGCTACCAACATGACCAACTTATCTACCTTGGTTTTTGACTCTCTTGGGATAGCAATGATTTTATAAGATTTTATAATTTTTAATTGCAATTCTTGGTAGCATAGGCTATATTGACTTGGTTGACAACTAACTCAAAGTCACTAAAATTTTTTAACCTTCTAGATTCTAACTTCTCATACTTTCATAGGTTGTTTCATAGAGCCTCATGCTTTACTAGATTATTTATGTAGTTGAATATCATCCAACATTTATGGTTTATATTTTTACCATGTGAATCAATAATTTAAACTTGAGCTCCTATCCCATTACCAGTTATAGCCCAATCCATATAGATGGTACACTCTTTGTCTATTTAAGGGGAGTTTTGGTAGGTCAAGGTTAGGATTTTGGAATGTTCCTCCAGAACCAAGTAGTTATCCAACTTTATTTCCTCACATAATTCTTCTTTATTTTGATCATCCTTGTCTTGTAATATTCTAATGATCATGTCTACCTCAAAAGTTGTAATCCCTTTGAGTAATCCATCCTCTATAAACTTAGGGATTTCATATAAATTTATTTGTTCCAGAGAAGTAATTGTCTATGACAATCTGCCATTCGGTTCGGTAGTCAGTCCATTTCAATTCATATGAATAGGAATTTTTTTGTGTTGAAAACGGGCCAATGTTTGTAACATACTATCAATTGGCGTGTATGACTACCTTTGCCATCTTTGAAAATGCCCACCATACCTAGAAGGATGCAGACAACTCGCTGGAGGTGATTCGAAAAGTTATATTCACTACGACGGATGCTCTTTAAAGTAAAGATGCTATTAGCATTGCTTTACAACATTAAAGCGTTGATGTTGATGTTGATTTTAATTTGAAATTATTATTTACGTCCAAAACCTGAACACCCATAAATTATTCTTAACTCTACACCAAGAATTTGTAGGTAATGATGATAAGCGTTTTGATAAATGTATGGATGGGCTTGATCTTCGTGGTCTTGTTCTTTCTCTTATCAGAATTGGATTTGGAACACGACCTCCATACTTTTATTTGGTCTAGAAAAGTAATTGTCTCTGAATATCTGTCATTCGGTTCGGTAGTTACAACCCGCTTCAATTCATATGAATAGGAATTTATTGGCTTGAAAACGGGCCATGTTTGTGTTTGTTGACAAGTAAACAAATACATACTGTCAACTGGCATGCATGACTGCTAGTTGGCTATGACAATAGGTCACCAGTCAATAAGTCAATTCAAGATCATGATGCTTTTTGGAATCATTAAATTTTATAAAGTGGAGTTTTTTTTTTTTTAAATAGATAAAGAAGGGAGTTTTGATAGGATCTCCAAACTTAATACAAGTTGAGTAGAAAAGGAAAACCAGCAAAAGCTAAATCTAACTCAAAAACCAATCCTTACAAGAGTAGAGCAGTGCTACTTAACCGAGAAGGCCAACAAAGAGAAGACAACAGAAAAGACTCCAAAAACAAAACACAACACCCAAGTGAACAGAACCACATAGAGAAAGAAACCAAACACACAATACTATGGGGCCAAGGTCTCCATCCGACTCTTAATGATCTTCTTAATTTCATTGACGAAAGCAACAACCACTTGGATTTATAATTTTATATTTTTAAGATTTGAATTTTAAATATTTTTTAAAAGTTCTATTCAAATTATGTTTTTAAAATTTAAGTTGCAATTATATTTTGATTAATAATTTTGAATTTCAGAGTGGTACAACAACATTAAAGAATAATAGAACTAATCATTTAAAATATCAAAGTAGAGCAATAGAAGCATAGAACTAACAAAGAAGTTATGGATATTCAAATATTATAATAGTAGCTTGATATAATCAAAGACCACCACCAATCAAGATTTCACTTAGATGGATGGATGATCAAGATTAGTACCATTGTTAGCATTGCTTAGAAGATCATATCGTTTAGTTTTGGGTGAAATGTTATGGAACCTAGGAATAGGTATATGAGGATATGATATTATATTGTGTAAGGGTATTATGGATAGTTAGCATAGGCTACACATAAGCCAATGTTGATTATAATTTTATATTATAATAATAAGTTGGATAAGAGTTTAGTAGTTGGTTCTCCAAAGTAGAATCAAAATATGGGTATAAAAAGAAGGGATATTGTCATTGTAATGATTCATAAACCATATGAAGTATTACTTGTAATTATTTTTGCTCATGAATTTGCTTATGAGACTTTACCCTCTCTAAGTGGTGCTCTCATCTTGGGATTTCTTAAGGATTTTTTCATGAGTATTATATTTGTTTTCCTACCCTAAGGGTATTATCTATATTTGTCTTAGTATATGGATTGTTATTATGGATAATTATTTGTGGGTGAATGATTTGATATTTGTGCATACTGGTGAATGATTTTTGTTCATTCCAATTATTTTTGTCTACTCCACTAATATTCAATTGGATCTATTTTTGCTACCAACATGACCAACTTATCTACCTTGGTTTTTGACTCTCTTGGGATAGCAATGATTTTATAAGATTTTATAATTTTTAATTGCAATTCTTGGTAGCATAGGCTATATTGACTTGGTTGACAACTAACTCAAAGTCACTAAATTTTTTTAACCTTCTAGATTCTAACTTCTCATACTTTCATAGGTTTTTTCATAGAGCCTCATGCTTTACTAGATTATTTATGTAGTTGAATATGATCCAACATTTTTGGTTTATATTTTTACCATGTGAATCAATAATTTAAACTTGAGCTCCTATCCCATTACCAGTTATAGCCCAATCCAAGTAGATGGTACACGCTTGGTCTATTTAAGGGGAGTTTTGGTAGGTCAAGGTTAGGATTTTGGAATGTTCCTCCAGAACCAAGTAGTTATCCAACTTTATTTCCTCACATAATTCTTCTTTATTTTGATCATCCTTGTCTTGTAATATTCTAATGATCATGTCTACCTCAAAAGTTGTAATCCCTTTGAGTAATCCATCCTCTATAAACTTAGGGATTTCATTCCAATTAACTATCTCATCATCATTTAACTTATACAAGAGATAGTTGTTTGGAGGACCATTCCTAATTTGGATTATTTTACCATCCATAAGAACATTCATATGAGTGTAACTAATCACAATATAAACATTTTGGGAAATTTTTTATGGTTCATACAATAACATCCCAATGTAGGGCCAAATCGTTCATAATCACATCCTAGATGACTATTAGCCAAGGATACCATTCAACTATTATTAGATCTTTTAACATTCCTATGATGTTAACATATGTTACATCTATTTAGATAGACCTAATAACCATCATAGTATATGGCAGCTTCATTTCTTTACACATAACTTTGATCATCATGGTGACCACTACTCTTAAGTTGATAATGTATCACCTCAAAATATAGTTCTTAGTATTTAGTATGATATAGAAAAGTGGTGGCTTCAAAAATTTTAGTTTTGGGGAAATCACATCTCTCATATTTACTTGTATGTCCCCAATTTCTTACAACATTATGTTTTATTGTGTGGCTACATTGGGTTGATTACTAACATTGAGATTATCCATTTTTGCATAGCTTTGCTCTTGCTCTTTTAGCACTTCTTGAAGTAGGTTTATTTATCTAGGAAATAATAATACCTCTAACATGATCACTTTAGTTAGGGTCATCCTAATATCTTCAAAAATATTTAACTTGATTCTTGATGGATTTTCCTTATTTCTTGAGACAAATTTTCTAAATTATCTATTGTTCTCCAATCTTTCCTCACTTGTCAATGAATGATATATTATGTAAATTTTAGTTTCTATTCTTATATTTATGGGTAAATCTATTTGACCCATATCTAAATTGAATATATATGAGGTTCATCATTCTTAGACTCTATTGGCCATGATATTGAACCAAATGCATTCCTTTTAACCCTAATTGATAATAAGCTCATATTGACTACCTTAGAATGAGGTATTTTCATCTCTTTATTAGATGGTAGCATGGATTGATTCACTAAGGCTCCTTAGACTATACTTATTTATTTTAGGGTTGGTCATATTAAACCTTCCCATTAAATCCAACCTTAATTTGAACCTTCTTGTTTGAAGCACCAAAATCCTTGTCTTCAATGTGAAGGGGAGGCATTTCCTTTCTAAGAATAGTTATGCCTACATTAGGGTCAAATGATTTAGGTGTTTTAGTTTAATTATTTGGTGGTCCTCATTTCTCTTCATATACATTTTTTTCTATCATCATGCCCCTTATTTTTTGTTAACTAGGATTTCCTGTTCATCCAAAATATTGTCTTCCTCATCAACATCAAAGTTTGTAAGGATGACATTTCTTGGATTGGAAAAATTTAAAATCCATTTTTGGACCACTCCTATGGAATATTTTATGTCTATATTTAGAATTATTCAAGTGCATGGAGGTTTACAATTTGGTTCACCATCCTCTCTTGTTGTGCTTTACACTATTGATTGTATATCAATATTGAAAACTTTTGTTACTACTATGCAAACCAGTAGGTTATATCTAGATTTGTAGGCTACACGCCATATGATATTCATATAAAATTCTATTTTGACCATATTATTATAGATTGGGTTAGTAATATACCTTGGAAAACATTATTTCTAGGTATTCAATCCTTAGCAAAATAGATAGTTCTTATAGGCTGTTAATTTTGTTATTGTTCCCACCTATTACTTAATTTCCACTATCACTTATCCACATTGTTTTGGTTAACCATGCTATTCATCATATTCAATATTTATTTCATCTCAAAAATCTATTTATCCAAAATAACTTTAGAGTCATTAGAAGTCCAAGGAGGAGTAGGTAAAGCTAGTGATTGTGGCTAAAATACAATGGTGGATGATGAATTCTAGCCCAAACATATGACTATATATAGGGAATTGAAATAGGTGGCTGCACCAGGTTGGACCTACTACTGGATAATGAGTGAGGTTTATGTATGCGGCTTAAGGCATGAATGGAGTAGGTGGAAGCTTCCTAACTTTTATCAACACATTTTTAGTTTGAGCTACTTACTCAAAGGCTCCTAATAATGTATGAGACTTAGCAATGAAAACCATGAGGGCCAAATTGTATTATAGACATTCGATGTAGTATGGAAAATCTTGTTTATCTAACAACCTAATATTTAGAGGCATAAGATATAGTGTTCATAATATCCTTATATTATAATCATGGATATTCTCTAGGGGATGCCTTTGCATTGTATTAAGTTGAAAAGGGAATGAAAATACATTTTCACGACTATTGAACCTCCTAGTGAATGGTTCAACTATAGTCCAACATGTTATAGACTTGTTAGATAGACTTTGATACTAAATTGTAACTTTTTCCCTTGTGAGTAGATGAGTAACTAGATCATGATATCTTCTTTCTAGATCCTATGTAGTGACTTCAAAGTGGAAAACACTTTCAAGTTATCCAAGATAATTTTATTTTAACTACCATCAAAAGTAGGTAAGGCCTCCATGGTGGAAGCAAGAATGGAAAAATGGACCATCAAGTTTAAGGGTTTTTGATAGGTCTAGTCACATAATTACTATTGTGTCCTAGGAGGGGCTTGAGCTTAATATCCTTACATCAAGTAACTATATACTTATTGTTAATTTGGGGTAGCATACCCTTGGTTTTGTTGTGCAAAAGGGACCATCTATTGTTGCTAAAAATACTATTTTTACCCTATCATTGGACAAGGATTTAGTGCATCTTGATTGAATAAATTTTGATTTTGGGGGACTAATTTTAAAGGTATTTAATAGTTCATACATTCAAGAGTTTGTTGATACATCTATTCATGAACAAGAGAAGATGGAAGTAGGGCTATGCATAAGAGGTAGTACCAAAAAAGTATTTATAAATTTTGGGTGAATAAAGGTAAATCATGTATAAACTATGGGGCGAATTGTTTAAAATTTTGCAAAAATTTTATCAAAATATGGCTAATTTTCAAAAAATTTATGTATAAATTATAAATATATTTGGGAATATTTTTGGCCTATTAAATAATATTCAAACTTCATAAAAATACCACCATTATATTGGGCTTGAAAAGAGCTTTTCAAAAAGTACAAATATGCTTATGTTTGGATATATTTTGATGTCTAAACCTGTAAAATGATTTCAATCACCATCTGCCAATCACCATCTAAAAGTTGCCATCTACCACTCACCTTGTTCCATTCACCATGTGCCACTCACCATGTGCCACTCGCCATATGTCACTCGCCATCTACCACTCGCCTTACGCTAGTCGCCTTATGCCAGTCACCTTATGCCAGTCGCCTTCTGCCAGTCGCCACATGGCGACTGACAAATGGTAACTAATAATAATTTTATAATTTTAGGCATCAAAATATATCCCAACTTATGCATATTTGTACTCATTGGAAAGCTCTTTTCGAGCCTGGTCTAATGGTGTGATTTTTATGAAGTTTTGATATGATTTAGTAGGTCAAAATCTACCTCAAAATGATATTACCTCCTTATCACCATATTTGGGACTACATTTGACCTATTAAATCATATTCAAACTTCATAAAAATACCACCATTATCTCAGGCTTGAAAATATATTTTTAATGAGTACAAATATGCCTATGTTTGGATATATTTTGATGCCTAAAACTATAAAATAATTGTTAGTCGCCATCTTCCAATCGTCATCTACCACTCGCCATATGCCACTCGCCTTGTACCACTCACCATGTGCCACTCGCCATTTACCACTTGACATATGCTAGTCGCCTTGTACCACTCACCATCTGCTAGTCGCCTTATGCCACTCGCCTTCTACCAGTCGCCACATGGCAACTGATAGAAGACAATTGAAAGATAGTGATTGATAATCATTTTACAATTTTAGGCATCAAAATATATCCAAACATAGGAATATTTATACTTGTTAGAAAGCTCTTTTCAATCCCGATCTAATGGTGGTATTTTTATGAAGTTTTGAGATGATTTAGTAGGTCAAAATCTACCTCCCAATGAGATTATATCCTTATCATCTTATTTGGGACCACATTTGACCTATTAAATCATCTTAAAAATTCATAAAAATACCACCATTAGATTGGTCTTGAAAAGAGCTTTCCAACGAGTACAAATGTACCTATGTTTGGATATATTTTGATGTCTAAAACTATAAAATGATTTTTAGTCACCATTTTCCAGTCACCATCTGCCAGTCACCATCTACCACTCATCATATGCCACTCGCCTTGTGCCACTCGCCATGTGCCACTTGCCATGTGCCACTCGCCATATGCCACTTGCCTTATACCACTCGCCATCTGCCAGTCATCTTATGCCACTCACCATCTGCTAGTTGCCTTATGCCACTCACCTTCTACCACTCGCCTTCTACCACTCACCTTCTGCCACTCACCTTCTACCACTCGGCATCTGCCACTCGTCTTATGCCATTCGCCATCTGCTAGCCACCTTATACCAATCGCATTATGCTAGTCGCCTTATGCTAGTCGCATTTCGCTAGTCACCTTCTATCAATCGTGGACTCATGTTTTGTTAGTCATCTGCTTTGTATTGCTCACTATCCAAAAAAATTAATATTGTAATTGTATGAGTCGTTGTTATGGTTAACTATATATAATGGGGTACAAGGGGCGAATTGGGCGGGATATTTTTTATTTTTAATAAATTTAGGGCAAAAATTAGGCGGGAAACCTTATGACAATGGGGTGAATTTACCCTTAAAAAAATTGGATCCCAAAATTTTTAGGCGAATGGGCCAACCTCTATAGTCCCAAAATTTACAAAATTAACATTTTAGAAATCCAAATATTCATGCTAAATTACGAAATTCACCACTATGCAAAACCCTAGATGGAAGGTTTTGAATGGGAAAACCTCCTAAGAACCAAGGTAGATTTTGGAATCCCACCTATGGGTTTATATTTAACAACTATAATGCCATACAAATATTATGTAGCGGTTAAGTAGGTTTTGTCTACCTATGTAAAAGGCTAGATTTTATAGATTTTGTAAGATTTGCTAATATGATAGGTTAGGGAAACCTTGAGATCCTTTGTAATTTGGAATATGGAAAAGAGATTGGGTGGTTACCAAAAGATAGTGAATTGATGGATGGGTAGTCATGGGATTGGATACAACCATTTGTTGTTATACACACTCGACATATTTTGGGAACCAACTTGTGAAGGATTGATATTTGATGAGTTACTAGAATGAGATTGCATATTTTGGCTTATCATTGGGGTTGACACATTTATGGTGGATGTTACTGATACAACATTGACCAAGGATACTAATATATAAATGGATAGTGGATTGTGTAGAAAATGAGAGAAAGCAATCATAAAAGTTTCTTCTTCAATATTCAAAATGCAACCAATACACCATACAAAGAAAAATAACCAACTTGTTGTAAAACTACAACCAAAATCCAATGAAAAACTATAGGCAAAGTGCAGCCAAAGTACATAAAAAAATGAAGCCAAAGTGCAACTAAAAATACAACCAATATTGTAGTCAAAATGTAACTAGAAGTGCAACCAATGCATTATCACAATAGGTTCTCCTTCTTCCTTTCTTGTGTTTGCAATTGTAGCTGAATACCTTATGAAAATAAATAACTATAAAGATAAAGCAATGGAAATAGTTACAACCATTAAAATATGTAGATGATAATTATTATAGAAGGCACATGGTCAACATCATATGCCAACATTTCCCCCCTTGATGCTAAGTGGATAAATAAGTTGATCATGAATCTTTATAAATTGAGTCTTTGCTACTTCTTTGGTAAAAATATCAACAAGTTCATAAATATTCAAATACTTAAATTCAACTTCTTTCTTTTGTATTTCAATTCAAAGTGCTTTCATTTTCTGTGGTGAACCAGATTCTTGGCTAATTTTATGGTATTCATGTTATCACAAAAGATTATTGTTGGCTAATTTTTTTTTCTTTGATTTCTTCTAAGATGTTTCGAAGCCAAAGATCCTGAGCACTTGCTGAAGTAGGTGCAATATATTTAGCTTTTATTGAGGAGAGTGCAATAAAAATTTTCTTCATGAAAATTTATGTAATTATCCTTGAACTGAGTGTGAAAAAAATATTGAATATTGAATTTCGATCATCCAAGCTTCTACCCCAATCTAAATCACTATAACCAAACAAATTAAATATATTAGAAGAATAACAATGATTCCTAAAATCTATTGTACCTTTTTACATTAAAATCCTTTTGATTTCCTTCATGTGCAATGCAAAAAGCTCACTCATGTATCTAGAAATGAGTGATATGGCATATGCAATATCCAATCTTGTATGAGTTAGAAATATTAAGCTCTCAACTATTTTTCTATAGGTTATAGAATTTACATTTTTGGCTCCATATTATTTGCATAAAACTACTCCATGAGCAATTAGAGTAGGAATAGGTTTACAATATTTTAGTTTAAACTTTTCTATCATCTCCCTAGCATACTTTTTTTTACATACAAAATTTTGATCTTTACTCTATTGCACTTCCATTTCAAGGAAGTATTGCATCAACCCTAAGTCTGACATTATAAACTCTTTCATCATGGCCCCTTTAAAATCATACTTCATGTTAAAACAACTACTCATGTAGATCCAATCATCAACATATAGGCAAATAAGAAGAATGTTATTACCTTCCTTTTTGAAGTAAAGAGTGGGCTCATTCTTACTTCTCATGATCCTCTTTCTTGAAAGTATCTATCAATATGGGTATACCATACCCTTGGAGCTTGTTTAATACCATACATGACCTTCTTCAATTTGTAGACATAAACTTCTTTACCTTGAATTTCAAAAACTTGAGGTTGTTCAACATAATTATCCATTCAAGAAAGTACTCTTTACATCTAACTAATAACTACTCCATATTTTTTGGGTTTACAAAGAGATCAACATCCTAATGGTCTCTTGTCTAGCTATATGAGCAAATGTCTCCTCATAGTCAATGCCATACTTTTGAGTATAGCCTTTTTCCACTAACCTTACCTTGTGCTTGTCAAGACTACCATCACTTTTAAATTTGGTTTTGTAGACCCACTTTGTATCAATACATTTATTTCCCTTTTAAAACTCTACAAGTTCCCATGTATCATTTTTATGGATTGAATCCATTTCCTCCTTCATGGCTTATGCCCAAACATTGTTAGTGCAATATTCTTCAAAACAAGAAGGTTCAAAATATGATTGTGATAACAATACATAATTGATAACCTCACCTATTGGATATTCTTCATGATCACTTCATGAGCATAGCTCCTTGTGAGTCTTTTTCAAAGTTTGTATCTAGCATTTGGCTAGAAGAATGAGATGTTAAAATCCCCTTTCCTTGCTTTCTTATTGAAATTTATGAAAGGATGGTGGAGGCCAATATGGCATCCAAATGGAGAGAAAATATTGGCCTATGTGGAGGCCAATGTGGCATCCAAATGGAGAGAAAAATAAATCTCATCCAATCAAAAGTATCCAAGTGTCAAAGTTGAATAGGTCAGGACGCACTACAGTGGCAAAAGATAAATATAAGGTACCAATGAATCATGGATCACCAAGTGACACTAGATAATTAGATTTGGCTTCTATATGGTCTAAATTTTTAATTTTTGTTTTTTGGGGTCCATTAGGAAAAATCATATGGAGGCCATAAATTTCTCATATGAAAATGTTTTAATATTTTTTCTTATAAATCACATAATTTTTTGAGATGTACACATTGTTGACATCGGTTTACATACTTGTTTCAGTGTTAGGGGTCAAATTATGTGAAATAATCCTTAGATCCTATTGCCCTATTTTGAAAAAGAAAATTTATCATATTCTATGTAATTAGAATCTTTGACTTGATTTTTTAGGAGATGCCATTGGATTTATGAAAAATATAGTAGATTTTGATTCTTTTAGAGGTTTCTAAGAAAATAATTTAGGATGTACTTTAGTCAATATCTCTTTCTCTAGGTTATTGATTCAACTTATTCATGAATATCTAATCACTCATGATCTCTTTCTTCTATTTTACATCCATGTACTCTTGGAAGTTTGTTATAGATATTAATTTAAATAGGTTCTAGAAAGCCTCTATTGGTGATTGAAATCATGTGGTATAAGAATAAGAGGAAGTCCTCAAATAGGGTGATGCATGCTATTAGAGGAAAAACTATTCTTCAATTCATACCTTATATAACTGTGGAATATTGAAAGATCTTATATTTAGAGGAGGTGGTGATCTTGACTTCCCTTCTTCATTTGAATCCTTAGAAAAAGTGTTTTTCAGATGTGTGCAAGAGTATCTAATAATGTCAATGATTTCTATGGTCTAGCCCAAGGAGACTCTTGTGTAGGAAGTATTTTTGTAGTAGTTAGATTTTAGATGATGAGAGGAATCTAGACAAGTCTACTCAAAATGTGGAGATCCATTAGAACATCTGATATAGGGGGTGATATTATTGTTACTAATATATTCTATTCTTGGACTCTTAGTTTGAGGGGGTGTTGAAAGTATAATATCATTCATGGCCAAGGCCAACATTGTATAATATAATATTGGATAGGCCTAAGGTATTCATTATACAATGTATTGAATTTATTGTAATATTTTATTATGTAAGCCCTATGGGTTGTAGTTAACCTTGTTATGATTAAACCCACTTTATAAACTTGTAATTAACCTTAAATCCTTTCTTATTATATTGAATTAAGGTTAAGTTTATTTATGTATTTGGGAATTTGGTATTGATATAAATACCCCCACCACTCCTAATTTTATGATAATAGTGTTGCATATCTTATCTATTGAAAATATAGTAATTATTTATGACCCTTATGAGTGACCACTATCTTTCTCTCTTTTATTTTTATTTTTATTATTTCTATATAAGTTTTGATTCAATGGATTGCTTCTATTTATTTCTAAAAAATATTATGAACTTCAATACTTCTATGCTAGGATATCACAAGCCATTATTAAGTGACTATGAAAATGCTCTATTACTAGGCCAAGGTGATTTAGATGCTAGATGCTATAGAAGAACATTTTCACAAGTAAAAAGAGAAAATATATAAGATTACCAAATGTGGCTTTGCATCATCTTTGGGAATTTATTTTTTGAGAGCACAAGTAATTGAAAAAGGAAGGTAAATGTTATTGGCAAAAGCATATGAACTAGATATAAGTAGGTTAATGATAAAATCATGAGATTATCTCACCAAGTTTACTTTAATAGATATTCATAGGATAGAGCTCTTAGGGTTGGTACAATTCATAATGTAATCCAACCTAGCAATGTTTATGAACTATGTGTAGGATATCATAGATCATTAAGGGTACAAGTAACAAAATCAATCTAGTTGTTGCACCATAGAAAAATAATATAGGAGTAAAAAATAAGAAAATTTAGATTGCTTATTTAAAAAATGACTTGGATGCTTTAAAGAGAGAAATATAGGGCCTTAAATAATAGTTACTATAAGACACTAATGTGTTAAAGAAGCAAATTGAATGAGAAAAAAACAATAAGTCAATCAATAGTAATAGAAATAATAGCAATTTAAACAACAACTTGATTAGGTGAAGCAATAATTAGAACATAAAAGAAAAGGCTTGGTGAATCAGTTAAATGAATTAACATACTTTATTCTCTTCAAATAAATATGGCAATGGTTCCACTACTAGAGTATCATCATAGCTAGCTTGAATATCATTGTATGCCTCACATTCTAAAATAAAATGCTTCTCTATATTAACTACCCTTGAAGTACAAAAGGTACATATCCTCTCCTCTCATTTCTCTTTTGGGATCTTCCATCTAGCCACTTCAAATTTAAGTTGGTATGAGTTGTCCTCAATTGGACCATAATCATATTTTCTCTCTAAATTATGTTTGCTCCTATATAGTCTTTTGGTGGTGTTCATATATAGGATCAAATTTAGCAATATAACATTCTATATTTCTTCTTGAGTCCCTTTCCTACATAGCTACCTTAAATTTTTCTTAACAAATTTCTTTATGCTTTTGTTATTATTTTTTTATTCAACCAAGTTGATATTCCATTTGTTTATCCACTTGTTGTTTTGCATCATCCATATTTTATTTCTTTTGTTATAATATTCTTATTACAACTTTATCCCATTTGTTTATATTATTATAAGTATCTTAGAATATAAACTATAACAATTACCTCTATAGGAAATATACTATGTTAACATAATGTTATATAAATTTAACCCTTTTATTTTGATTTTTTTTGTACTTAGAAATTTATGAATCCTCTCTATTTATCTCCACTTTGAGTGTAATGTGTTATTAGGTCATAATTCACACTCACACAACATCACTAGCACCACTAGTAGCCAAATAGAAATTGTATACTCTTGTAGTCTCATAATTCAACCTCTCAAGTTCTAATTTATAATGTACAAAATGTTATAACTATCATCCTCATTTTCTCTTCATTCTACATGTTTTTCAATTGAACTTATTCAAGTCTATCGTAAGAAAAGGAATTAGTATAGGTTAAACTCTTGTTGACCATAATTAATATTTAGTAGTAAATCCCATGGGATTTGAAGCAATTTGGGATAGTCATGAGTTTCAATGCATCAACCTTAATATTTTATTTATGCATTTAGCACAATTAACTAGCAGTGAAGAGTTTCATATATTATATTAAAGTTTATATCTCATGGGTGAACCTTATATTTTATCAAATGACATGAGCTCAACTAATTAAATTCTTCAACTTTCAAGTAGGAGACCTAGGTTTGAATTTTACCAAGCAATATAGTATAATTTCCAAATTGTTATAATACCAATATGTGGTGATGATGCAATATGAGTGGGGCTTATTTGAATCCTATATAATTAATTAAAAAATGTTTAGCATTACAAATAAATAAATAAGTTTAGATTTATTATTTGTTTAATGTTAAATTTTTGTGAAAATTTTCATTCAATATTCAAACAATTTTAAGTGAAGTGCTATCTTCATTTGAAGTATTAATCTATTATTTATAACAAATAATATAGATAAAACATCTATTATTTAAGTGTGATATTATTTGTATGAGTTTATGCCTAGAGCGAATGTGAACTAGGAACAAGTATGAAGTATGAGCATGAAGCATGAAACGTGAGTAAGAAGTAGAAAATAAAGTGCGATCAAGGAGCAAACTCCACTTCATATTGTTCTAGATCTTAGAAGAAACTCAAAAACTAAAGGATTCATGTGAAGAAAATCTAGATAACATGGCAAGGAAGTCATTTTTAAAATTCCTTAATAAAAGTAAGGATGCCCTAATTAGAAGTAAGGATACCTTAGTTGAAGTATGGATACCTTAGTGACCGATAAGAGGAACAACTAATCTATGGTAAACCATATCCAAGTAGCATATAGTACACTAGAAGTTATTATCAAGGATGAGATGATTGTGCATGATATAGTAGTTTTTAAAACCAAAGGATTAATATATAAGTTCTATGGATACTAGTTAGGTTTTTTAAAGATTCAAAATAGGACGAAATGGAATTAGAGATTGAATTCAAATTACTCCATGACTTTCTTCCAAAGGAGTTTTTCCTCATTGTCTTCTCCATTTAAAAAATAAAGGATAAAATAATGGATAAAGGTCATTGGTTTAGGGGTAAAGATGCATTATATGTAATTCCAATGAAGTGAGATTTTTTCATGGAGATAGAGAATATTAAGAGGATTTTGGTATAGATTAGGTATATTATACTTTCTTATCAACTCAGCAATAAGAAGTTTTTAAATAATATTGGCAATACTCTAAGCAAGTTCATCTAGGAGGGACCAAATACTAAGAAGAGAAGACATGTTGTATACACTTGAATATATGTTTCCATGGATGTTTTAGAGCCTTTATCATTTTCCATTAGAATTAAATATAAATCAAGAGAATAGTATCAACAAGTGGGTTATAAAAAATTATCATCTGATGTCATAAATATCATAAAACTAGACACATGGCAAGATATTGTAAAGTGAAAATGATAGAGAAAGAGATGGAAGTTTTGGGCATGAAGGTAAATTTGACATGAAAAATGAGATCATATCATAGTATAAACTAGATCAAATAAAGTATTTACACTTCTAGAAAAGTGGTAAGAAAAACCCCCTTGCCACATGAGATGGCAATGGCCATTATAGTTCACTCAAATCAACTATTAGAAGAAAAATGAAAATTGGGATGAAGAAGTATAATGCATAAATTCAAATAAATAAGGAGTTAAAGGTGTAAAGGAATATGGTAAGATAAATTTTAAAGCGAATGAGGTGAAGGAGGTCAAGCTAAATCTAGGTAAATTATCTTCATTTTTATCAAGTAGCATAAAATATTTTCCTTGTAATAAAAATGAAAGGAATACATAGTTTATTCATTGCACTTTGGGGTTTCAAAACTATCACAATAAAAAAGCATATGGAGGATATCCAAGGAAATTTAGGGTTCCAAGGAAACATAAGAAATTAATGACTATGGAATATCATATGTGCACTTTAGGGTTTTTAGGGTAACATAAAGAAAAAAGTGCTAATGAGGCTATTCCTTGCCTTTTAGATTCTTTAGGGAAACATAAATCTTTAAAAGATATGTCTCATTATAAATAATATGAAAAAATAAAAGAGATTAATGAAGATAAGTGTTGGTAGGAATGAAAAAGAAAAAGGAAGACCATCAAAGCATAAACAAAGAGAAAAATAAACACAAAGGGATTTATATTTGGGAAGCCAAATAAAAATATCATAGGTGTTAACAAGAAGTGGGGATAAGCTCAATAATGATATCATAAAATATAAGGGGTATGAATAAGACCCCAAAAATTTAGTTACTAAGAAATTAATGCGTTGTTATAGTCCTAAGTTTATTTTAGTACATGAAATAAAATTAAGTAGTGAGGAATGTATGAATGCTATTAAAGAGAATTGGATGATTGGTGATTGTCTAACAATTTCTTCTATAGGATACTCAAGTGGTATTGCAACAATATGGGATAAATGCAATTGGGATGGATAATTATTAAAAGTAAAAATTAATTGGGTTGTTGGATTATTTTATAGAAAAGAGGAAAACATCACAATCAGGGTATATGCTCCAACTATAGTTGCTCCTCGTGAAAGATGTTGGAAAGACCTTAGCATATATTTTCCAAATACAATGATGATACATTATGATTTATGGATTCTTGGGGTGATTTCAACTTTGTTCTATCTCATTTGGAAAAGAAGGGTGGTATTACAAGATGGTCTAAATCAATATAAAATTTTGCTTCACTTGTCAATTCAAATAACCTTTGGAATGCTAGTCCTTCAAATTTTCACTATACATGGGAGAATAGGTGCATTGAGCAAACTCATATAGCAAAAAATTTGAATAAATTCTTCACATCCAATAAATGGTTGCAAATAGAGTATACGATCACTTCATTATGAGTAATATCATATCACAAACCCATTATTTGGACTTGTAATTTACCCAATAATGGTCATCCAAATCCATTTTGGTTATAGTCTATGTGGATCCAAGACCCCAATTTCTTCTAAATGATTATGTTAAGGTGGGATGAACCAAAATTTGAAGAATCATATATGTAAAATTTTATTCAAAATATGAAATATTTAAAGGAGCAAATGAAAATTTGGAATGCTAAATCTTTAGGTAACATTTTTAAAGAAAATAAAAGAATGGAATCCAAGCTCAAAATTTTACGAGAGATAGTAGAAACTAACGGAATGGTTTAGGATTCTTATGTGAAATAAAAAAATACTTCCTGATTATCATAATGCATTAATAAAGATGAGCCATACTAGCTTAAGAAATCTAGGAAGAAATGAACCAAGGAAGGAGATAGGAATACAAAAAACATTCATGATACAACAAAAACAATTTTTTTTTATCACATAAAAAATATTTTAACTCCAAATGGAAGAAATATTGAGGATGAATAATATAAAGAAGCAATTAATCATTTAAAAAATATTTTGTTAGATATTGGGCAAGATAAGGAGGGACAAGATAAGTTTTTGGAAAATATTCCACCAATTATCACATAGAGAAAAAATGACAGCTTGATGAAGAAGATATCTATAAAGGATTTATATGAAGCAATTTTCCCCTTCCATACTAACAAGGCACCTAACCCCAATGACTTTCCTACAATTTTTATTAAATTAAAAGGGATTTAAAGAAGAGTCATATGTTATTTGTAGTTGAAGAGGCCCAAAAAAGGAAAGCTATAATAAATGATATCATTGCCACTTTTATTACATTGGCTTCCAAAAATATGAGGTAATTTTTTGATAAATTTTATTCAATAAGCCTTTGTAATATGATTTATAATGTAATTTAAAAAATTATGGTAAATAGGTTGAAATACGTTATAGATTGTGTTATATCAAAGGAACAATGTGGTTTTGTTCATGGTAAACAAATTCTTTATGGTATACTCATTGCATAGGAGACTAAACATTCTCTTCATTTTATAAAAAAACTAGGTACCCTTATGAAAGTAGATATGAACAAAGCATATGATCAAGTTTCCTAGAATTTCATACATGATATTATTAAAATTTTTGATTTTGATTATAGTTGATGTGAATGGATTAAATATTATTATAGCACTACAAAATATTCTATTTTGATCAACAGTTCTCCTTCTGATTACTTCAAGTCATATTGTGGATTTTGTGAAGGTGATCCACTATATCCTTATCTATTCTTTATTATTGTGAATGTATTAGAGAGAGCTTTCTCAAATACAAAAAATGGAAGAAAAAATCAAAGGTATTCAATTTGCAAAAAATGGTCCCTTCAGTTCTCATCTTCAATTTATTGATGATAATTATATTTCGGTCCTTACCTTAGTCAATGAGGCAATGGATAAACCAATAGTATTATGCTATAATAAGGCTACTGGAAAATTGGTTAACACTAGAAAATCCAAGATTTTTTATTAACACAAATCTAGATTTATAGTAAATTATTGTGAATAGTTTAGGGTTTAAAATTGAAATATTTCCATCAACCTACTTGGGTATTCCTTTGAGTCTCTTATTTGGATAGAATGAAAGCTTGTTTGGAAAGTTGAAAATGTAAGTTCTAAACCATGGTAGGAAGACTACAAATAATAAAAACTACATTACAACTCATCCCTTTTTATATGATGTCCCCTTCAAGATTGCCAATAAGTATAACATCAAAAATTGATAAGATACTTTCTTTGGAAATGTTGTGATGAAAAGTAAGGCTTCCTCGTAATGGGATAGAGTTTACAAAGGAAAGAATATTGGAGAAAGAGGCTTGTGGAATTATAGACTAATGATTTTGGTATTAGGGGTAAATCTTGGGTGGAGATATTTCAAATATCAAGAAAAATTTGGATAAAAATATAACTTTAAAAATATATAGTTTCCCTTTAATTAATTATTTAGAAACGAACCCTCAAAATGGAACTTCATATTAGACAATTTTTAATTGATAAAGAAATATATTAGATGGCCAATAAATGAGGGGAATTATGTAAATTTTTGATTTGATGCTTGCTTGAAGCCTTATCCTCTTATACCTAATTCAAAATGGCAATAATTGACTACCTAGATTGTAAAGGTCCAAAGGTCAAGGAATATATTAATATGAGCAACAACTCCATATCGTGGATTCATACTAGTAATCTAGTTGAGTGAGAGGAACTCAAATAGATTGCAGACGGACTTCAAAATATGCTTCAAGAGTTCTATTTGCTAATTTTTACATGAAAGGATGAATTGGTTTAGAATTTATCAAAGGATGTTGGTTACTTAGTCAAGTTGGGATATGAGGATTTAGAGCAATAAAAATATCCTATTTCTAAATATTTTTCTTGAAAGAATGTCTAGTCACTAGAGGCTCTCCCTAAGGCCTCAACATTCCTTTGGTTAGTAGTTTGGAGTAAGATTCTAATAGGAAAGAGTCTACAAAGAAGCAAATATCATGAACCTTTTAGATGTTCCTTGTGTGAGAAGGGTTTTGAAACATTAGACCATTCACTTCTTCATTATCCCTTTGCTCACACCATTTGGAATTGTTTTTTAAAAAATATGAAAATATATTGGATAGCCCCATCAACATTGAAAGAGTTGATGAAATTATGAATTAATTCTTTCAAAGCAAAAGCATTATGTATTTTGTGGACAAATGGGACAACCATTGTTTGTTGGAATTTATTGCTTAAAAGGAATAATAGATTTTTAAAAATAAATCTCAAAAACATGCCCATGTTTGGAACTGTACTATTGCTTCTCTTAAGAATATCTACATATATGGTGATCATCATAAGAAGTCTCTAGTGTGGAAAAAGAGGTGATAGCAACTTGGTTATAGGATTTGAACATGCATGGAAGAGTCATTTGTGAAAATGGAGTCAAACATCTATGAAAACGGAGTTAAAACAAAGGATCTACTTCGATCTAGGGTAAAATAAAAATATCCAAAAATTGAGTTTAGCTATATTTATTTTGATGGTCTTTTAAATAAAATCCAAGAGAACATGGTGGAGGTGGTGTTTTTAGAAATAATGAAGGCAAAATTCTCCTCACTTACTCAAAATCATATGAAACTTCAACTAACAACTATGTAGAGGCTAGGGCATTTTTTATAGGGATTAAAATTACAATAGAAAAATGATAAAAATATCTTCGACTGAGAGAGATTCACAAATTATCATTAATGCTATCAATAAAAATGGATGTTGGGGATTGGAATTTTTTTTTTAATTGTTGGTAATGTTCATCACCTATTAATACATACAATCTCTTGAAATTGTCAACATATTTATAGAAAAGAAAATAGGGTAATAAATAATTTAGGCAATCATGGTGGTATTAATCTTCATCTTAATAAAATTCAAATCTTAAAAAATAACTGACTAAATAAATCAAAATAATATAAAAAAAACTCATAATAAAAACATAGCACTTCGAAAAAATTAAATAATATATTTAATTAAAAAAAAATCTATTATTTTTATTTATATCAATAAATAACTATCAAATAAAAATAAATCTAAATATCTTTTTTCTTTAGATAATTTTAGAAAAAATTTATATAATGGCTACAATATACAAGAATCATTTTGACATAATTTTAAATTGATTTTAATTCCTAGAGATTAATTATATATTTAATTTTCTATTTTTTTAAAATAATATTTAGTTATAAAATGAAAAATAATTATTTATTTAAAATAATTTTGAGACAAACAAGTTAATCCCTTATTCTGAAAATCACTTAACAAATAATAACTTAACTAACTTTTTAAAATAAAAATCACGACTTTTTATTAATATTAAACAATATTTCACATGTAAATATAATACTATTATATGCTTATTTTATAACACTAATAAATAAATAAATAATATGTATATATAAAACCATTGGGAGCGATTGAAAGTCTTATTCTCTACGATGCTCTTTACGACAAGGGATGTGACCCGAATTTAATTCCATGGTAGATTTATATAAAAAATATTTACTTAAAAAAAATGTTATGAGCGTTGATTTGAAATTATCCTTACGGCCAAAACCTAAACAGCCATAAATTATCCTACCTAAACAGCCATAAATTATCCTTGAGTGTACACCATGAATTTGCAGGTAATGCCGATAAGCGTTTTCATAAATGTATGGATGGGCTTGGTCTTCATGGTCCTATTCTTTATCTTCTCAGGATTGGATTTGGCACACGACCTCCATAAATTTATTTGTTCCAGAGAAGTAATTGTCTATGACAATCTGCCATTCGGTTCGGTAGTCACAGCCCGCGTCAGTTCATATGAATAGGATTTTTTTTGTGTTGAAAACGGGCCAATGTTTTTAACATACTGTTAATTGGCGTGTATGACTACCTTTGCCATCTTTGAAAATGCCCATCATACCTAGAAGGATGCAGACAACTCGCTGGAGGTGATTCGAAAAGTTATATTCAGTACGACGGATGCTCTTTAAGCTAAAGATGCTATTAGCGTTGTTTTACAACATTAAAGCGTTGATGTTGATGTTGATTTTAATTTAAAATTATTCTTTACGTCCAAAACCTGAACACCCATAAATTATTCTTAACTTTACACCAAGAATTTACAGGTAAGGTAATGACGATAAGCGTTTTGATAAATGTATGGATTGGCTTGGTCTTCATGGTCTTGTTCTTTATCTTATCAGAATTGTATTTGGAACATGACCTCCATAACTTTATTTGGTCCAGTCCAGAAAAGTAATTGTCGATGAGAATCTGTCATTCGGTTCGGTAGACACGGCCCACTTCAATTCATATGAATAGAAATTTATTGGCTTGAAAACGAGCCAATGTTTATTTGTTGATAAGTAAACAAATACATACCGTCAACTGGCGTGCATGACTGCTAGTTGGCTGGGAAAAGTATGACAATAAGTCACCAGTCAATAAGTCAATGCAGTGCATGTACCACCTTGGCTAGTTTTGTTGCTACCCTTTTCTTTTCTCCATTCATTCCAAGATCATGATGTTTTTTTTTTTTTTTATATAGTCATTAAATCTTATAAATAGGAATTGGTAATAAAGGTAAAGTATATATTAACGTTTTATATGAAATTATTTTTATAAGAGATGTTATGCATCAATTAACGGTTATCTAATGTAATTTATAATTTTATTTGTTTAAGATTTATTTTTTTATTTTTTAAAGTTTTATTTAAACTATTTTTTTTAGATTTGGTTAGTGATAAATAGAGTTGAGCAGTCTTCTCCCAATCATGACTAAGGAATATCTAATGTAATTTATAATTTTATTTTTTTAAGATTTGATTTTTTTTTTAAAGTTTTTATTCAAACTATTGTTTTTAGATTTGGTTAGTGTCATAAATTTTTATGATCAATGAATAGAGTTGAGTAGTCTTCTCCCAACCATGACTAGGGAATTTAACACATAGCCACCACACACCCACCCTATCACACACTCCCCCATATCGCGGTTTGAACCTTAAACCTACCGAAGAAGAGTCAAAGCCACTGTCCCCATTGGGATTATATTTTTAAAATTTAAGTTGTAATTATATTTTGATTAATAATTTTGAATTTCAAAGTGGTACAACAATATTAAAGAACAATAGGACCAATCATTTAAAATATCAAAGTAGAGCAGTAGAATCATGGAACCAAAAAAGCAGTTACGGATATTCAAATATTATAGTGGTAGCTTGGCAGTAGGGTTATGCATAAGGGGTTGGACTCGAAATGTACTTGTAAAAAATTGGTGAATCCTAATCGAAATCAAAGTGAATCAAGGTAAATCCTAAGCAAATCAAATCAATCATATTCACACTAAAATTTGGGGTATTTGAAGCCCAAACAAATAAGGTCATCTTTGGGGTAAATTTTGACCTATTAAATCACCTTATAACTTCATAAAACAACTCTATTAGATCAGTCTCAAAAATAACTTTCCAACAAGTACAAATATTCCTATGTTTGGGTATATATTGTGGTGAATTGACCCTAAGAAAAATTTGGTCCCAAAAATTTTAGGCGAATGAGCCGATGCCAAGGGTCCTCATATTCACCAATTTCAAAATTTAAAAATCCTAATATTCACCCAATTTGTGAATGTTCACCACTATGCATAACCTTGTATATCATGGTGAATTGGATGATTGGGGTAAGTTGTATGATTTATCGCATTATATGTTTTGCTAAACTGCATGTTTTGGGCTAGACTGTACGTGTGTGGAATTGTAAGCTTTGTGATTATACAGTTGACTAGTTGTACATTTTGGGTGAATTGTACAATTGGGAAAACATATAATCATATGATTGGTATAACAATAAACTAAGAATATGATATGTTGAAGAATTCAGTGTTCCATTCCTAAATCTGTCACCACCTTCCCTATTGAGAATACTACCACTCATGCTATAGATTTATCTTCCAACTTATCTTGAGGATGATTTTTATAGGGGCTTGTGAAAAATATTTTTGAAAGTTGATGATATAATCTAAAGAAGGATTTTTAACTAAAAATTGTAGTGGGCTTGGATCACGAGGATCTCATTGGAACCATCAAATTTACTTCAAGAGAAATATACATCAATAGGTTTAATTTTTCCTCTCATTGGCCTCAATCTTGCTTGTTGAATTTTAGAATAATATGGATGCCCTAGTTTTAAGATTGAGTTTTTTGAGGTTTTTTGAAAATATCATTTGTTTTTTATGGATTTTTTGAAAATTTACTTTTCTCTTTTATCTTTTGATGACCAATAGTAGCACTGATGAGAGAAGAGGTAATTTAGCCAATACAAAAGAAAAAATAAGAGGTTGAAATTTTTTAGATAGATTCCTAGTGTGAGAAAAGTTATGTGTAGGCTTCCATTATCATAAAAGACCTCAAATCCACTTGATAAAGTTGCAAAAATGATCTAACAACCTTTTTGTTAGCATAGGCATGAGAGGAGGGTCTGATTGATGTGTTTAAAATAATGTTATGTATAGAAAACTATAATATATATGGATGAATCTTAGCTTTCTTTGGTTTTTTGTAAAATTTTAGGGGGTCATAGTTTAGCCCTTTTCACTGTTTTGCCTCTAGGTACCTCAAGTTTGCATTTGAAAAGTTTTCCCTTTCCCTTCAAAATTTGAAAAAAAAATATGCTGAGGAATATTCTAGTAGTTTGGCAGGGAGGTAACTAATTGGTTATGCACATATCATGCTAACATAGGCACACACAATGAGCAAGAAAAATAAGGTTATGATAGTTTTGGTTGCTTTTTGTATCATTCTCCTCCTTTTGCTTCCATGCATGGCACTTGGATATATGGCTACATGGGAGGACTTAAGTTACTTGACCACAAGAGGTCTAATGCTTAAACATTTGCCCTCATATTTTTGAATGATAATGATGATGTTGACATACTCTCAACGCATACCCATGATGACATCAAAACTCCTAATGACATGGTGCCCTATGATATAGTGGTTGATGACAAGACATAATTTTGAACTTGTAGTGATAATGTGATACGGTTGTACATGTTAGAATATTCTAATGTGCACTATGCCTTCACCTTGACACTTGTCAATTTTTCTTCACATTTGTAATTATATGATATAGACCTATTGCCTATATATTGTAACACATTTCATTTGTAATATATCTCATCTCATTCATATCCCAACATTTATAATGTTGGGATATGAACGAGATGAGATATACTACAAATGAAATGTGTTACAATATAGGTAGGAGGCCTATATGAGATAATGACAAATATCAAGAAAAACTGACAAGTTTCAAGGTGAATGTATAGTGCATATTAGAATATTCTAACATTCCCATTAATGTGCACTATCCTAACTATAAAGAAAAAAATAAGTCAACATTAGGTAACATTTTCCCTTAATGTTGACTTCGCTAAAAGAACCCTAAACATCCTCCTTTATTAGCTGATTTGGTCTAGGCTCGTGCTCTTTGTGTTTGGCTCTCCAAATGTGAATAATGCTAGATCAACGGTGTATACATCTCGGTCTATTTCCTGAGGGTCATCCACTACCTTGGATTTTTTGCCACTGGATCAACCATCTAAGTGCCTCATGGTCATCCTTGGTGCCTCAGGATCAACCACCTCCATGGGTTTATTACCTCTATAGGTCATCCTCTAGGTATGTTACCTCTCGTAGGTCACTGACTAGATTCACCATGAATATCAAATCCCTCCTCATGGTGAACTCAATCTTGAAGGTGTCGGTCTCTACCAAAAATGCACCTTAATACAAAAAAATACGAGCCATATGAGAGTGTCGGTCTCTATCAAAAATGTACTCAATACAATAAAATGAGCCATAGAACAAAATATGAAGGAGAAGAAGAATGAAGAGAATATTCTAAAGTTTCTTCATCTGTAGTCTTTAAAAGTTGATCCAAAAATCCCTCGGATAGATTCTACGATGTCTATTTCTGTAGTCCCTAGAATAGGTGTCCTTATGGTGACCTCCTCATCCTATTAGAATGCATTGCTAACTAGCCGTTGCATCTGCTAGATTCTATAGAGAAGGTGACTAGGTATAAGGATCACTTACAAATTTCCTTGGAGTGTCAGGTTCAACCGAGAGTACACTCCATGATACAACAATATTTGAGGCTAAAAACATCATACCAAACTACCTCAAATATAGAAAAAGACACCACCATTATGTCCATCTCGAAAAAACCTTTTCGACGACTATAAATACCCCTATATTCCAGTCTCAATGGGGTCTTCATTATGTGGAAAAACAACTTACCTCTCTAGGCAACAAATAAAGCCTTAGGAATATTCTCCTTACATCGCACTTTGGCAGAATAAAAATAGACTTTCAATTTACCTCGCAAGGGAATTATATGGGGCTACTTGGGTCATCACTTTTGGAGTTTGAAAAAGTACAATAAATGGCCACTTTCACTCCCCATATGCAAAAAGGCATTAAAAATGGCCATAAAGGCCATATATTTGACCGTAGGCACTATGATTGTTGTTTTACATGCCAAAATATTGAATTAAATAAAATGGTTCCCTCCACTATATAAAATGCCCCTTAAACAATTTCCCCCCTCCATCATTTAAAATTTTATAAAAGATACCTTTAATTAAAAAACAATATGTGGTTTTAAATCCATCTATGATTCATTACCATGAGCATAGAGAATTCACAAGTTTTTTGATAGTTGGCCAGAGCTCAATTTAAGCCACCATTTCTTATGGGCCAGCGTAGTGTCGAACAATGAGTACTATGGTCCAATTGTTGTGCTAGTAGTGGCTATCCTCCACCATCAGCTCCACTCGTACCAAGTGCCATGTCCAAGTGGCATATCCAATTGGCCATAACTGCTCCTCAACCATCATGAACTTTTTGGATGTTCTTGTTCGATAATGCAGGAAGAAAAATCAAACTGCTATGTCTGTAAAGGGCTGGCCTTCTACGACCCAAATTCTTGTTCATAGTTGTTTGATCTAGAGGTTGAGGGTGTGCAAAATATATCATGTTTGGAGTGTTGGAGTGGTGTTTAAACCTTCAAATATATGTTGGTTATGCTGCAGTTAAATGCACAGGCACCTATTTCATAAGTGCGCAAAAATGGCTAATTAAAGCCTAGGTCTGCATTGAGCACCATGCTTCACCATAAAACATCAGTAGAGATTGTTTGCCATATATGAGGTATACTGCTAGGTTTTGATCATCAAAATCCAAGCACAAAGAGCACGAGCCTAGACCAAATCATGTAATAAATGAGGATGATAGGGTTCTTTTAGAGAAGTCAACATTAAGGGGGAATGTTACCTAATGTTGACTTATTTTTTCTCTATAGTTAGGATAGTGCACATTAAGGGGAATGTTAGAATATTAATGTGCACTATGCCTACTTTCAGTTTGACACTTGTCATATTCCTTGACATTTGTCATGTTTTTCATATAGGCTTATGCCTATATATTGTACTCTTTTCATTTGTAATATATCTCATCTGTTCAAATCCCAACAGTACATATACCATATTATAGTCTATACAAATGATATGGCATAAATTCCAAGGTGATACATGGTAGTAAATATAATAGAGTTGGTAAGTGCATGCATCCTAAGGTAAAACATGGTAGTTTACATGGCGATCATTATAGCCAATTGGGTAGGAGGTGCTCACTTCTCAAGGTGAAACATGGAAATTATGGTGGCTAAATAGGGTGATGTGGTAGCAGCATATATTTAAAGATACTATGTGGTAAGCTCTAACTAGGCTAACATCACTAGCCATATAGGGGTCAATGTGGTAGTTTGTATACCACTTGGTGAATATATAAGAAAGTTTGACTAACCACATTCTTCCATCTAATCAAACTTGCATAGTTAGCAATGTAGAGATTTTGAAGTAAATCAGACAATGATAATTGGTGTAGGTTTTTTCATTAGTCAATGCATAGTAATTAGTTTTTCAACCATTCATGTGATAGCATATGAAAGCCTATTATTTGTTAAGGTAGTATTTTTTTAATTTTTTCAAAGTTATTTTTTCTATATTGGGACTAAAATTCCAAGGGTCGTAAATTTTACATACAAAGCATTTTGATACCATTGTGTAGACACCAAAACAACACCAATACGATTATGTGACAACAAGCACCGATCGCATTGACACACACAGCCCCTAGGGCAGCCCCCAGAGGTTAAACAGTGGTCCTAACCACTCCCAAAAGCAGTTTGGGCACCTTTTTTGCACCTTGCTCTCTGCTCGTCCCACCCAGGGACGAATACAAACTAGCATTCGTCCCACACAGGGATGAATATCATCATTCACCCTAGGGTGAGGCAAATAGTAGCTTTGATTGGAAAAAAGTCAAACCTCAACAAGTCCGCCAGTTAACTGAAGCTTCAGGCCATGCAATTGTGAGGAATGGCTCCAAATCAAGGAGAAAGACTTCAGTCATGCATGTCTTAGATTTTTGGAGGCCTCATGCAAGGAGACTCTAAATCATGGAATAATATTTTTCTCAAAATAGGAAATGCAACTCAAGTGGCGCCCTCGCATGCGTAATTAAAACAGAGAGACCCTAGGTCTATAAATTGGTGAGTTTTCTCACCCAAAAGAGATAGAGAGAAGGAAAATTTGAGCAACGAAGTGCTGCCAATTTACATACCTACTTGCAATTTGTGCCTTTCACATCCTTAATCTCTCATTCGAAAGGGAGTTTATTGGGTGACCATTGGAAGCACGAATCAAGACCCAAAATCCAATTTTTGGCCACAATATCCCACAAAATTTGTCAAAAACACCCCATAATAGGTTTTGGACCCATACCAAGTGGATTGGTGCCAAAAAAAAGTCCCAAACGGTGGGCATCCTGCCCCCGGGCACTCCCCAAGCTGTCGCAGTCCTAAACGCCCCACCCCAGAACGAATAGAAATATGTGATATATTTCTCTAATTTTTCTTTTGCATATTATTCTAGGTTATTTAAATAGGCTGTATTTTAAATTTCATTTCATTCTGAGCAATTTTGACTAGGTTTTTGTTATTTCTCGCCTTTACTAACTTGCAGATGGCATCATCAAAATATGGGTGATAGAGGCCAAATTGGAGAAATATGACCTTCTGGGTCTTCCCAAAACACCCCCAATTAGTTAACCCCAACTTTGTAGGTCATTTGGAGCTTCCTAGGTAGGACATTGAAGAGGGTGCTTTCTGACAAATTGTTGTAGGTTTATTCGTCCCGCCCCGGAGCGAATACAAATATATAAGGAATTTCCCGAATATTATTTTTGCAGTGGTCTCCTGGTAACATATTCATGCTTCTATCAAATTTTCATGTCGATCTGATATTATTTTATTATCGGTTTAATATTTTCATGCATATGCTAACAATAGGCCTTGGGAAATACATGCTTTATTATGTCTGCAGGTGCTACTAATCTTTTCTATTTCCTTGAATGTAGGTCTTCGACATCAGAGAATCAATAAGGAATCAAAAATCATATACACAAGTGGCGGCGACATTTTGGTCCGCCCACCTTACATGTGGGCACGCGGAAGAAGGATCGCTATCTATGGATGTGATAAGAAACATATTTGACACTCCTATCCCCTAAAAAGGAAGGAGACATATTGTAACATGAATTTAAAAGCATATCAATAAAGAGGGCCATATTCTATATTGCTTTTATCTTGTGTCAATTCATCTATGCTCTTTCTTTTTATGCATTTTGCAATACATAGGCTTTAAGCGTTAAGTTTGATTTTATAAGCATCATATTTGTCACTTTCCTTTTTGTTTCCGTATCCTCGTGCTTTCACATTGTTTCTTCAAATTGCATGACTTTTGAGATCTCTCCATTGGTAGTGTTGGTTTTTATTACATTTTTTTTACAATTTTTTAATTTTAGCAAAAACAATATGGATCATCATGTGTCTCTTTTGAGTGGTCCAAACTATTCTACTTGGAAAATTAAGATTGAAGCTTTGATTTGAAGTAAAGGTTTAGTTAAGTTTGTGAATGAGGATCCTAGAGACACTAACTTTGAGGAGATAAAACAATTGTATAGGGATAAGATGGTCAAAACCCATTTTTTTATTGCTCTCTATGTGCACAATGTGTATGATGTCTGTGTAAGCAAGACCATCGATCCCAAGGTATTGCTTGAGAAATTTAAAGGACTATGTGATCAAACTATCTCCACTTAGATTTATAGGTTAGAAATAGAGCTTATTACCATACACGTCAATTCATTTAACATTATAGATGAGTAAATTAGTTAGTTCAAGAAATTATAAGTGGATATCCAAACTACTAGAGGTCTATCTCTATTGTGCAAGGTGGATGAGAAATCAGTCTCTCACCTCTTTATCCATTGCCCATTCTTAAGGAAGGTTTTCCACTTGCTAATTCAAGCCTTTGATTGCTTGTGGGTGGTACCTCATGCTATCCTTAGCCTTGTTGAACAATGGTATCCTCCCTTTAAAAGTGATAGGCTCATATGTGTATGGAATTTTTCCCTTGCTCATTTATTTTTGGGTATTTGGTTGGAGTGCAACCAGAGAATCTTCAAAGGTATTAGTAGAGATGAAAAGGGTGTTTTTTAAGAATAAATAATTCTTCTCATGAGAATTTTTCAATTAGAAAACATTGGAAAGGGGCTAATCAGGGTTCAAAAAAGGATATATCTAATTTTTAGAATCTAGAAGCTCATATTGGTGTTGAACTCAATTTGACGGACATTAGAAAAAATACCAAACGGAAGTATCCTAAGTAGGGCTAGGTGAAACTTAAATTTTATAGGAAATCAAAAGGAAACCTAAAAATGTTTATGGGTAGTGGCATGGTTAGAACTTCAAAGGGGAGTTGGTAGGTGCCTAATTAGAAAATTTTGCGATCTAAACCAATCATGTGGCAAAAGTGAGGGATTTGTTTTTTGTAATCAAGCTCCTGTCCCTACTTAATTCTCTAAAGATTATAGTGGAAGGGGACTCCTTGAACATCATTAACTACTTAGTTGGAAAGGGATAACCAAGCTAGATGGTAGAAGAAATTATAAGGTATAGTAAGATCTTGTTGTAATCTTTCTAAGAGGTGAAAATAATGCATACTCTTAGGGAAGGGAATACATTTGTTGACTTCATGGCCAATATTGGAGTTAGTAGCTACAAAAACAACCTTTGGATAGACTCATTTCCTCCTCATGTGATTTCCTGCAGGTCTTGATAGTTATTCTAGCTCTAATAATGAGGAAATATTTTAATATGTGCTCTATCATGGCTATTTTTCCTAAGGAGACTATGTATCTTATCCTAAGCAGTGCTCCAATATTTGGTAGTGCTAAATATAGGAAAATAAAATGGATTAGTTAAAATTATTTTGAGAGTAATGCTAAATTTTAATCCAATCAGTATAATGACAGGGATAAGTCATCTAGGCTATGAATTTCCCTGCTTCTTGTAATCAAATATAATCAAGACTAACACAATGCTAATAAGTTCACCATCATATTTTGGCATGTGATGTTTGGTTGCAAGTTAAGTAAATTCATACTAATAATATTTGTCTTGCTCATGAAAAATACTAGACTCAAATTGTCATCAATTTCTTACCCCAGCTATGTAGAATAGGGGGTGATAGGGTGTGAAGAGAATCCAGGGAGGTTGGTGAGCTAAAGTAGGATATCATTTTATGGTTAATTATTCATAAATGGGGCTTAACAATGTTTATTGAGAGTCTTAGTGGGTATGAAGTGTCCCTAGCAAAAATATCCTACTAGAAATGGAGGAAAGGTGTCAACAAAGTGGGTGGTGTGAATTTATCCATATCCTCTTATCAAATTGCTACTACATCGGGTCTTAGGATTGAGGGCATGGAGTTATCCAAGAATAAGAATTTTGGTCCTGATTAAGTCAAGGTCTTCCTACATGATGGTGAAGTCATGGAGAGGTACCAAACTAACTATAAAATTGATTTACTTACTAGGCCTTGGGATAGGGTAGCTATCCAATTGATTAGATACATTACTATGGAAGGCCATCAAAGAAAGATTTTTGATCACCACTTCATTTTGCTTTGTAATTTCCACCATGCTAGATTGTTCAATTTTCCATTTTTTTGTCTAGCTCTCTAGAGTTATCCATAATTCATGTTTAGAAGGGTAAGATGGAGGTGGGTGCCCCTACACCCATTTTTGCTATATATTCTATATAGAAACTTCTTACAACTTAAAAAAGTTAAGAAGAACCTTGATAAAAAAAATTTGTAGAAGCCAAAGACTAAGAGAGTTGATAATAAGCATCAACAAAAGCTTTGCCCCCCTCAAAATATTTAGGTGATGGTTAGAGGTAAATATCGTCATCTCCACTAATCAAGGTTTATTGGGGAGGATGGCTTGGATTCTGGTGGTTCTAATCCCACCCAGAATGCTACTCAGAATGACCTCCCCATGCATAACAAAGAGTTAAAATTTCCTACTTGTATGATGAGACCTAAGTTTGGTCTTTTCCTTGTTAGCTTGTTACATGTTGAGCAGTCAGAGCTCAATATTTTGTAGGCAAGAAGATTCAGTCCTAGAAAAAAACAAATGTTAGAAATAGAATCTAGAAAATATAGAAGGCATCATAAGTCCTAGAGAGTGGGGATGTAAAGGTATGAATTTAGGGTGTAAATCCATTAAGGCTACGCATATGAGGGAGGTTTTAGACAAAATTTATTTTTCTTTTCCCCTCTCAACTCCCACCCCTAGGAGGAGGACTTAAATATGCTTTGGAAGGTGAGTTATACTATGGATGACTCTCTAGGTGGTAGTCATCCTACTGCCAATAATATGGTTGATCATATTTAGTTGGGAGCCAATCATCTAGTGAGGGGTGCCCAAACACTTTATATATAAACTAATAGGGGGGTCATGTTGTGGAGGATGTCCTAATTCAATATATCTTCTTCCATAAGAATCATACTCATTGGGTTATCCAAATAATGAAAGACTCCTAGGGTGAGTTCAAGGTCTTAGTGCAGATTAAGATAAATAAGGATGACTTGTAGGTCGATGCCAGCCTCTCCAAAATTTAGCTAGCCAATCAGGCCTCTTGATTTTATTGTTGTCTCTTTTGTTGTTCCCTCTTGGTTTTCATGTTATCCTTTGGTCTAAAATTTATTCTAGATATATATTTTCACCTTTGGGCTTTTGTCCTTGCTCTTAGATTTTGTCTTCTTGTGTAAAAGGGTTGGGAACCTTTCAAAAAAACACTTTTATTCACCTCTAATAAAAAACACTAGAGGCCTATCTAGAGAAAGAAGGAAATGACAAGAGGCATTGGACAAAGAGAGGAACATAGAGTTACTAAATATTGTGTTTAATAATGTGTCAAAAATATGATATAATGGTTGTGGTTTTTGAGATGTTGCATGTGTATTTTCCAAATTCTCTTGCCCCTTTTATTGATGAGTTATTTAAGTATTTCATGTATCATAAATCCAAGAGAAGTAAATGTAAGGTAAATTCTATTTTTAATTAGGAAAATCCAAAGGTAGCTATGGTGAAAAATAAGAATGATAAGAAGGCCAAGAAAAATGAGAAAAAATACAAGAATCCCTTCAATAAAAATACTTATAATTTTTATGACAAAGGACACAAGGGAGAATAGGACATGAATCAAGAAGCTAGAGGAGGCAACAAAAAAAGGAGGTGCTAATGTTTCCCTCCTCTATATTCAAAGTGAAGAAGGATTTAAAAGAGAGATATCACAAGATCATGGTGCAATCCATTCTACATATTGGACATCCAATTTTTTAAATAAATGGAGAGATTATTCAGAAGCAACTAGACATATAATGAAGCACAAACATTTGCTTTAAGATAATAATAAGAGTCATGTAGGAGGATGTGTTATGATTGGAGACAATTCTTCATTATAGATGGTTGTAAGTGGAAACATCATGGTTTGCGCTTCATCATTTGATGAGGTACTTCATGTTCCCAATGTAGGTCCTAAACTTTAGTCTATTTATCACATTAATCAGACAAACACAAAGGTAGAATTATGTCATGATAGGTGGGTGATTAAGGATATAGAGAATATATTTATGATTGTCACTTCTAGATATTGTGATGAATTTGATCATATATATAAGTTGGTTGAAATATCCACCTCTTATTCTTCACCTTCTACTAAGAAGAATTTTGTTACAATAATAGCTCATGATAATAATGAGATTTACAAGTGGAATCATAGACTTAGACATCTCAGTTATGGTTCTTTGAGGTACATTAGTCAACATAAGATGGATATTGGGCTTCCACACATATCTCCTCCAATCGATTTTTGTGAGGGATGAATTATTGGAAAGCATCACATCACACCTTTTAGATATCATTCATAATGATATTTGTGGATCTATGGGTACACCTTTTTTAATAAATAGGCACTTATTTATTTTCATTAATGACTTTTCTAGATATATGTGGATATATACTATTCATATGAAGGATGAAGTGTTTGAGAGGTTCAAAGCATTCAATGTACTTGTTGAAAATAGTTATATAGAAGGATCAAGTATCTTAGAATAGATGGGGTATGAGTTTTAAAGTTATGCTTTGAATGATTTCTTGGCCACTCATAGGATATCATATCATAGGATTGTTCAACACACTCTTGAAAATAATGGTATAGCTAAAACAAAAAATAGGGTAATCATGGAAAATGCTTGTTGAATGATTCATGCCAAGGAGCTAGATCATAAGTTTTGGGGTGAAGAATTTATTTGTGTAGGTTATATCATCATCAGAGTTTCTACCAAGTTTGTTCAAGGAATGATGTCTCTTGAGAATTTAACAAGGGATAATTTGTATGTTTCTATGTTTCAAATATTTGGTACTTCAACGTGGGATTACATACCCAAGGATCTTAAGAAAAAGTAGACATTCAATATTCATAAGTGTATATTTATGGAATATTTTGATGTCTCAAAGAAATTTTATCTCTATGATCTTAGAGGTATAAGATGTTGACTAGAAGATATATCATATTTGATGAGATTCTTCTAGGTATTCCTTACACTCCTCCTACTAGAGCATATTTATATTCTAGTGGTTATTCAATACCTATCAATTTGACTCTTGTAGAGTGGAAAAATGGTGCACCTAACAATGGGAAATGAAATACATCTATTGATCTATTGATCTAAGCACTACAAAAGTGATATTTTAAGTAAGCATGAAAGACAAATAAGTAAAATAAATGGGGGTCCTCTTTGTATTATTTTATTTTTCAAATTCACGGTTACAAAATGTCCCCTTGAGGGATCTGAATTGATACAATCATTACATATGTGCCAAAGGAGTAAATCCTTTTAGAAACTAAGGTGCTCTACAATGTCTTCCTCGCACTCACGAATCGTTCAAGAGTGGGATTTCGATGTCGTCGTATGTTCTATCAATTTTATGATTTGCTACTTCTCCCTTGTGTGTTGTGATACCTGGATCTACACACAAAGAAATCAGATTTGTTAATAGCATGTGCGGATTGAAATGCAATCAAAGAGATATATGTGATAATGAGCTTGAAATAGGAAATGTATAATAGATGATGCAAAATTGTTCCAAATACTACCAAAACTTAGGATCATGCATGTAATATACTATGGAAATTATCTAAGCAAGAATAGAAAGAAAATTACACATAGATTTATGGTCATCCCTGGGTGTGCCATTTAGGACTACAAAAGAAGAAATGAATAATAACAGGTGCAAAACAACTCAAAATTGCACCAAAAATTGATCTATGTACTCTAGAATTGATCTATGTAAAAATAGAAGAGGAATTGTGCTCATATTCGTGGCCATTCCTAGGTGTGCCATTTAAGACTACTAATCATCCCAAGTAGGGATGACCACCAAATTTGGTGGTTTTTACCACAAATTCCTCTATGATTTGGTCCAAAATACTCCTAGGGGTGTTGTCATCAAATTTTGGGATCTGATTCACTCAAATGGGTTGGTTTTGTAAATAGATTGCATTTTTTGGAATCACTTGAAACTCTCCTTCGCTTTATGGATATCTCAAGGGAAAAAATAGGGTGAATTAGGGATAAATATCGGTAGCACTTCGTGGTGAAATATTGCAAAGACTCATATTTTAAATTGGGTGGAATGACTCCACTTTATAGCTCAAGTGAGCATATGGTCAAATGGGTATGCTTGGTCATGCGAGGCAGGTGTCGCCATTTGTCCAAACCTTGCCATGCATTGGAGGAGGAAGAATATCCAATTTGGGCCTCTAATTTGCAACTTGGTATGAGATTTATGTGCCCTTAGACTGGCATGTTTCAATGGGTAGGATAAATGGTAAAATATGAGTGTCATTTGTCTTGCCTTTGAATTTTTAAAGGTTTAAGGCCATGATCATACCACCCAAGGACGGTTGCTTTTTTTCATCCCTGGGTGGGATGGCCATGAACTGTGGTCATCCTAGGGTGGGATGGCCATGCCTACATGGCCCAAAACTTCCCAAAATTGTCTAGGACCACTATTTAACCTTTGAGGGTTCCCAAGGGGCCATATGGTGTCGATTAGAATGTTTCTTGGCAGTCTAATCAGATTGATGTGATATTAGTGTCTACAACTCTACCATGCACAATTTCTAAAATATCCTCTTTGTAGCGACCCCGGGACGCATGCACCGCTCTCTTTTTTTATGCTACTTGCAATGTTATTAAAAACCCAAGATGAAATGGAAGACAATGAAAAGCATATAACACGAAAATAACAAATATGGATCTCTTTATTCGTATTGAAACCCGGTTACATGTCGGTCCCTCTTAGGGATACCCATTTCGATACAATGAGGTTACAAATAGGTAAAGAGTGCCTCTTTCATGAAGAGGTGGTGCACTTTCAAAAAGCTTCCCGATTTCGCACATAAAAATGTATGAGGGCTTACAGATGCCTCCTTCTCTAGGTCTATTTCCTAGAGGGATCCCTTTTGCTCTCGTATGTTGCAGATTTTTTTCGATGAACCTGTGGCCCTGTAAGCAATGAAACAACAACACATGCTTAGATGTCCGAGAATGCCTCCTCGGATGAGGTTGTTAGTAATGGATATAACAAATGAAAGCAAGTGCAAATTAGACTAATGCTATGAATGTGAATGAATGAAATGATGCTATGCTAATGATATGCTAAAATAATGAATCTAATGTCTAGAACCCTAAGCTAAGCCTACGGGCCACTATCCAAGACAACGATCGCTAAAGTGATTCTCGTCCTCTTTGCTCCAAAGCTATGGATCAAAGCTTGTATCCTGATGTTGAAATAATAGGTGCTATGCTCTTCAATCTATCAGGGCTTCATCATACATGTGATCTCCAAGGGAACTCTCCAAGTCTCGAAAGCTCTCCTCAATGACCAAGATTGATGGATAAAAGATTGATGATCTTTCTGGTGCTCTTAGGCTTGCACCTTTTATAGTGTGAAACCCTAGGTCTATGTCCAAGCCCTAGGAATGAATTTCTCATGCGTAGTGCAAGTTAGCATGAGAAGATTTTTGTCTTTTCTATGTTTGGAGGCCAGTTAACTAAAATATAACTGCCAACTTGAGTCTCCTATGTGAACTGGTCATGAAAAGGAATGCAAAGTTACTCCCGCTCACCTTTATTGCATGCAGACTACCACTTCCACTCATGATTAGGCCTGTTTGTCGATAAAATTACTTTTAGGGTTTAGTCATTATCATCTGTAGTGACTAAGATCTGGCTACTGTCATCTGTAGTGGCTAAGGTCTGGCCACTCTAGGCTTGAGCGGCTAGGATCTGGCTACTCTTGGCTTGAGTGGCTAGGCTTGGATGGCTTGAAAAGGCCCCAAATGAGTGGTGAGAACCACTGTTGATGCTTGGAAAGTCCAAGATTATGTCATCTGATCTTATGAATGTGTCTATGTGAGCAGCTCCCCTAAGCATGACATGATTTAGGTGTCTATAGATGCCCCTTTTTGTGATGCGCTATGTGGAAAACACAATGTTGAGCAAAAATGTAGACTGATCTGTTTGTAGGGTGTATGGTGATCAATGGTCTGATCAATGTTGGATGGCCCAATCATGCAAGATGGCGCGCATCCCTTGAATCATTGCCTCAATGTTCGGAGGACTTAGCTCAGTGGCTTGGGCATGTTAAATTGCACTCATTCCTCAAACTCAATCGGGTAGCTTCAATTGCTACAACAATTCTGACTAGTAGGAGAGCTACAATTGAAGATGTCATGTCTGCTTACGTTCCCAACAAACAAGGGAAATTTGTGATTGTTGTATGCAATGATTCATAGGATGAACATGATTTTGTTATGATCGAGTGATATTTTGTTGATTTTGATTATGATTATGTTGAAGTTTTGAACTACTTCCTCACACAATGGATTGGTGAAGAAATGACAATGAATGAAGCGACAAGTCGCTTGACCAATATGACTAATCTGGTTCCTTTCTAGCATTTGTTGCTTTTAATGGGCAATCCCACATCCAAGTGTGATTCCAATTGTTTATGATAATCATCTATCCCTATCCCGAGGAGCGGTCCAGCTATCAATAGCTTTCTTAGGGAGTTAGGATGAGTGATTCTATTTATGTTTATATTGTATCACTTTGGCTTAATGTTTTTGGTATCATAGGGGAATTAGGATGATCCTTTCGCACCCGTGGAGTAGTCCGACCATCTTGGTCTTCTTCGGGATTGAAGGGTGGCACATCGTAATTCCAAAATGAAATGCTTTTGCCCCAAGTGGCCTTATGGTAACCTGCTCATCTCATCGAAATGCATGGAGTGTGAATCATTGCAATCACCGAGTGGATAGAGCAAGTAACTAGGTATGAGGCCTGCTTGAGATTATGCTTTTATGTGATTTTTTTGTTATTTTGGTCATTAAGATGACTTCAATTCATCAAAATGTGTTTATTTAATGTTTTTGTCATCCCTCCATGGAAGGAATTTTCTTGTTTTTATCTATGGAGCAGGCCGCTGTCAGGTCCAATGGCCTCTGAGTTTCTACCTATGGCCGTTGTCACCTTGAGCGGCCATGAAGTTTGGGCCATTGACATCAGTAGTGGCCAAGGCATAATTTGAAAATATAAAAAATGTGTTTTAGGGTTTTGACCTATCACTTTCATTTGCTATCAATCCACTTTTTAGAGCTCTGGTGAGACAACGACAGTTGCGATTTCTGAAGCTACCTGCATCGAGGACATGGCTACACAGGGTGAGACATCAGCTGCTGGAGGAGCCGGAGCTTCTCGGGTATTTTATTTTTTAAACCCTAACCTCTTTTCCTTTTTTGGGTAAAACTAAACCTCACTAAGTAATTGGTAAATGAACCTCACTAAACCTATTGGTAATGAATGGAATCCGTAGTTAGGCTTAGTATAGGTTTTTAAGTGGTGGGTTGGTCCCCATTTTGTTCTTTTTTAATTTTTTTTATTTTTATGGCCTAGGGTTCATGGGTTTGCCATGTCACCCTTCGGCCACTGTCGCTCAAAGCGACAAAAATTTGGTCGTTGTCGCTCAGAGCGGCTAAGTTTGAACCTCAATGGTTAAAAATTTGACCATTGGGATTTGGTCATTGTTTGTCTCTAGTGGCTAGATTCTGGTCATTGTAGGTGACAATGGCTAATCCCCTTAGCCAATTTTGCATAACTTTTTGCTTTTTATTGGATTTTTGAGATAGTTTTTTATTTTTTTGAAATTTTTGAACTACTCTTTAGCCTGTATTGCACTGTAGTTATGTTTCATCTTTCTTTTGCTTTGCTTAGATCCTTACTACTCGGGCTCGGGACCCGAGGCTCATGAGTGACCTCCTACCTCTTTTGGATGACATGGATTGGAGGTGGCTTAAGGCTCATGGGCTCTAGTATGTTACCAGATTACCTCACATTATGTCGGACTAGGCTTACCTTACGGCTTTGGCCCATCTTTGGGACCCTTGGACTAATACCTTCCACCTCTCGATCGGTGAGATGACCATTATGTCGGAGGATGTGTACAGGATATTTCGGATCCCTTTTGATGGGGTGGCTATTGTTTCTTCGACCACTAATGCTAAGGTGGTCATCTTCACTCGGGTGTTTGGGAGGCATTCTGAGGATGCTCTCAAGGACAACAAGTCTGGAGGAGTGTCTATCATCCATTGGTATCGAGAGCATGTTTTCATAGTGAGGCATGCGGTGCTGCTGATGGTCATCAACAATGTCCTTATCCTAGATTGCTCAGGCTTGAGGTTCCCTTGGAACCTCCTTGCGATGGTTTAGGACCTGATAGATAGTGAGGAGCCTATCATATATGCATGGGGTAGGTCTCTATTGGCTCAGTGTTATGATGAGTTGTACCACATCCATCGGAGGGGTCATGTCAGCATCACCTATAGTTGGCTTCTACAGGTCTGGGGATGGGAGCACATTAGGGTAGATCACCCTAAGGGGCTTCCTATTGAGATCATAGTTATGGATAGGAGGATGCAGTGCTATGGTGCTAGATGGGCTAGAGAGAGCGAGGAGTGCAAGAGCCACACTTTTAGGGGAGCTGACTCATTACACTGATACTTTCACTGGACTCTAGGATGGAGATATCATATGGCACCCGTATCATGAGTGTCCTACTTGGGATGACCCTAATAGCTTTACTTCTAGGATAGATGCGAGCGATGGCTCATTGGCCACAAGGTTAACATCTGGGAGCACTTCTTCTACTCTCAGGTTCTTCATCAGTATGGGTTGTAGTAGGATGTGCCACTAGTACCATTTTTGTATAGGTGCATCGGAGTAGAGAGAGACCTCCCTCCCCGATAGGTTATAGAGCTAGCTGATGAGGAGGATGCCCCAGCTGTTGATCCTAGAGTAGCTGGTGGAGTTACAGAGGCATTTGCATGGTGGTGGGGTGACTTGATGTGGTATGGTGAGGGTAGTCTAGGCCGAGAGGATGATGGTAGAGATGGGGTAGACCCATTGGGGTGTAGGGTTCATGCTAGGACTATGGCATGGGGCTAGTAGGTAGAGCAGGTAGCAGTGGAGGAGCAGGAGGCTCTTGAGGAGGTGGAGGAGGAGATGGAGCCTGAGGAGAGAGATTCTCCTCTTAGGGCACAGCTACATGATGTGGAGGTTGAGCTCCAGTCGACCAAGATATAGGTACAATAGTGTGATGCCATCATAGCTCAGAGGGATACTACCATAGCGTAGTTGTCAGACTAGATACAGGCTTTGCAGGCTGCTATAGGAGGAGCTACCCAGATGCAGGTTGTTGTTGCCCCTCCTACTCTCGAGGATCCTTCGAGGGTAGCTCTCGAGACTGAGATCCATCATCTACAGGGTTTGTTGGATGAGAGTGATGTTCAGATTGTTGAGGATGCAGCCCAGATTGCCGCTCTCTCGAGGTAGATCAGGAGGCTAGGAGCCATCCCTAGGGAGAGAGGGGCTATAGGTGGGTCACAGGTCAGCAGGAGCTCTACAGTAGGGCAGTCTTCCATCCAGCCTGGTCATGGGGCCCGGACTCATATTGAGAGACCAGTAGGGTCCAGCTCGCACCATTCTCCTAGAGATCCGTCCATAGGGGGTGGTGTTGTAGGGGGTGTAGGCCCAGTATTTGATTGATGATGCTCTTGGTTTTGATTCATTTTTGAGGTCGAATGACCTATATGACTGTCACCCATGGGCATTTTTGTATATCCATGGACTTGACACACATACTTTTATGATATCTTTGCATTATGACTCATTATGTGTATCGTTTATTGCTCATGTTTTTGTTGTTATTTTGTTTTATGATGTGATGTGATGATGGTGTTATGATGATTTGATGTATATGTTAGATGATAGATGATATTGTAGATGCTTATATGGATGTGTAGATGCTTATATGATTTGATGATATGATGTGATGTATTTTGATGATGAATGATGAATTCATGATTGTATGCAAATGGATATTGCCTATATGTTTTATGATGTGCTTTATGATGTGATGATGGATGATTAATGAATTGTGTTTGTGGATGTGATGTTATTGTTAAATGCATGTTTAATTTTGCTTTAATTGTATGCATCTAACTTATGTGATGGGATGGTATAAACGAACTTGTATGCTTTAATCACTTAAAACATAAGGAATGCATATGACATTGACAATCTTAATGGGTGATACCACAGAAAGTAAAAAAATAATCATGAATTTAAATAATCACTCTTATCATAAGAATTGATTAAGTATTCATATATGAGATGTAATGGTGTGTAATGTATTTTCTTGATAAGTTTCTGTAAATTAAAATATATAAAGTAGTCAGTGGTCATCTATATACTATTTCTAATATATATGCGGTATCTGTCCTACTATGTTGATACCCCCTAATTTATAGAATCTAATAAAGAAAATGATGGTGTGAATGATGTTATGATTTGTTGCTATTTAAGAATTTTTGGGGCTTTCGGAGATTCAAACACTCTAGTTACCCTATCAACAATTGTCTACTGACCACTCTTAGACTTTTGAAAAGTAAGGCTTTTACCATGGACCTGGTTTTTCATGATCTCTGTGTGTGCAAGTGATTGTATATTTTGAGATAGAACTCAAGCATTTCCTCCGATGTCAGGCAGGATTCTTTCAGCCCATTTCTAAGATCAGGGATCCTCAAGTGTTCATCTCATCCTTATGTTGGACTTAGTTGGACTATACCACTAGGCAATATTGGGTTACCTAAGCTAGCTCATCCACATTCAAACATTGGTCTACACAAATGCATGAAGCAATTGTGGTAGACATATCATCATGCGTAAGGATCTCTCCTTCCGATTTTGTACAATGCTGAGAATTCCAGGGATTCAAGCTTTATTCCTTTTTTGGCTTCCTTTTGGCTTTGGATATTTGCTCATATGTAGTGATGAAAATCACTTTTTATTTTTGATTGATTTTTTCTTTGAGCGAGGATTTTTGTAGTGATGATAATCACTGTTTATTTTGCTCATATGTAGTGATGAAAATCACTATTTATTTTTTATTGATTTTTCTTTGAGCGAGGTTTTTTTGAATTTTTTATTTGTGTATCGGATCATTGCTTTGAAATCTGGACTGTATGCTTGGCTTTTTGAATATGTACTTTGCTTCGGGATTTTTCTTATTTTGATTTAAGCAAGGGATTTGGATAGGGCAAAGCTTGTCCTTTTGCCAATTCTTAGCACCTTTAAACTGGTTGCATAGGGGGATAAGCAAGGAAAATCCTTTTCGCTTAAGGTAACCTAGACCGCTTTTGCAACTTTCATATTTTCCTTGTACTAGCTAGGATTTTAGTGTTTCAATTAGTGATGAGATCTTGAATATCCAAGGCATTATCATAGCTAGACCTTACCTTCTACTAATCAAAGTTGTTTTCCACAAAATTTGATAAGATCACTAGGTGTGGTTGATTAACCGAAAAACCTTAGTATATTATGTATAGCAACAAATAATGGTTGTGTTGAAAAACACAATTACACACATGTGTTAATGGAGGTATGGATTTGAATGATTTGTGTGACAAATTGTGGTATCACTTTTAAGGCTCTCATGACATATGCAATTGTAGTGGATATGAAAATGCAATGCAATGATGTGGATGCAAGATGTGAGATGCAATTGTTTTTGTATTTTTTATTTTTATGTTGTTTTTGTATTTTTGTTTAATTTTGACCAAAGGGCTTATTATGCCTTTGGGGATTTTTGATTTTTGACCAAGTAGCATGAAGTACCCTTGGAGATTTTTTATTTTGACCAAGTGGCATGAAGTACCCTTGGAGCATTTTGATTGAAGTTGACCAAGCGGTTTGTATACCCTTGGAGCTTTTTGAATTGATTTTGACCAAGTGGCTTGAATGCCCTTGGAGCATTTTGAATTGATTGGAGTTGACCAAGTGGTTTGAATACCCTTGGAGCATTTTGAATTGATTTTGACCAAGCGGGATGAATTACCCTTGGAGCCTTTGATTGTATTTTGAAATTTTATGTTTTTATGATTTGTTTGTGTTTTTGACATATTTGAATGTTTTTGTGTTTTATGACATATTTGAATTTTTTTGTGTTTTATGTGTAGAATGCCTTTAAGTGAATGATATTGAGAGGTTCAGGCTCCTCAACACCATCTAATGATATAAGGTGATATGCTCCAGGCCCAACTCTCTATGAAATCATGTATGGGCCTATCCAGTTTACCATGAACTTATCTCGTAGATGCGGTGGCAGATTCAAATTTTGCTGGTTTTCTTTGAGCACTAGATCTCCAACCTTGAATTCCCTTAAGTGGACTTTACTATTGTAAGCTCATGCAAGGTGATCTTGGTAAATGCGAAGATGCTCTAAAGCATTGACTCGACATTCATCAAGAAGCATCAACTGATCAAGGCGGCCTTGTCGCATGACATCATCATCTATGAAGTCCTTTAATGCTATGCGTAGAGTTAGAATTTCCAACTCTAGTGGCATGATGGCCTCAGTGCCATATACTAGTGAAAATGGTGTTGCCCTAGTGGGCATCCGTATACTAGTCCTGTATGCCCATAGTGCAAGAGGTAACTGCATGTGCCAATCCTTGTGATTGTCTTGCACCGTCTTCCTCAAGATGGAGACTATTGTTTTGTTTGAGGCTTCTGCTTGCCCGTTTGCTTGTGGATAATAAGGCATTGAAAAACTATGTTGAATATGGTATTTTTTCATTAAAGCATGCACATTTTTGTTCTTGAAATATGGCCCATTATCTGATATTATCTTAGAAGGGACCCCAAAATGACTTATGATATTGTGGAGTATAAACTCCACAATCCTTGGTCTAGTTGTTGATGTTAAGGGGATTGCTTCCACCCATTTAGTGAAGTATTCTATGGCTGTTATGATGAATGTGTGTCATATTGAGGATGGGGGTGAGATCTTCCCAATCAAGTCTAGTCCCCACTATGAGAATGGCCATGTTGCTTGGATGGGTTGCAAGGCTTGCGATGGTAAGTGCATTAGATTTGCATGATGTTGGCACTTACTGCATTTCTTGACATACTCATAGTAGTCCTTTTCCATGGTGGGCCAATAGTAACCCATTCTCAAGATGCACTTAATGATGGCCATGCCACTAAAATGCCCTCCACATGTGCCATCGTGAGCTTGCAAAATTGCCTAGGATGCTTCCTGGGGCTCAAGACAATGGAGTAATACTCCATCATATCCTCGTCTGTAGAGGATTTCTCCTAGCAAGATGTATCTTGTTGCTTTCTATTTGAACGTTCACCTTTCAGTATGTGACAAACCTTGAGGTACTATTCCAAGTTTTAGGAAGTCCCATAGTTGGGAAAGCCAATCTTGATAAGCCATGACTTCTATAGAAAATATGACTTGCTTTTCCTGTATTTCTAAGCTAGTGAACATGGATTGAGGAACAACTCTATGGTGTATGGTTGCACCACACTCCATAGGTCCTTGGGAGATCAAAGACCCCCAAGGTGCCATTTGCAAGAAATCTCTAGCTACGAAGGACCAATCCTGATTTGGCTCGATGTTGATCATGTTGACTGATTCTTGATTGTCAAAAGCTTCATGATATATTGCTGAGTGCGAAAGCACTTTCACATGAATGGTTGTAAAATCAGCAGATGGATTCTGAGGGATTAAGGATCCCAAAGAGGCCATGGTGTCTACAAATCTATTTGATGTACGAGGGATTGCCTCGATGTCATACCATTCCAGTCGGGCTAGGTAGGTGTCAACAAGTTCCTTGTAAGTCTTCAGGAGTGGGCACCTACATTGGAATAGTCCTTTGACCTGGTTTACTATGAGCAAGGAGTCACCAAAGATATTCAGTCTTTTAATGCCCATTGCTATGGTTGTTTGGAGTCCCAGGATCAATGCTTCATATTTTGTATTGTTGTTTGTGCATGGGAAGTCTAGTTTGAATGATAAGGGCAATGGAGCACCCTGTGGTGTGATAAAGACAATCCCTGCTCCGCCCCCTTGTTCACACTTTGAACCATCGAAGAACAATGACATGTCTCTTTCTTTCTTAGGTTCTTCGAGTTCTGGCAGATCTGATAATGCAAAGACCGCATCATCAGGAAATTCTATAGTGAGAGGCTTGTTATCCTGAAGAGGCGCCTCTACTAATTGATCTGCTATGACTTGTCCCTTGATGGAATTTTGGCTTATGAACTCTAGATCAAATTCTATCAATAGCATGATCCACTTTGTGGTACGTGTATTGTGATATGTCTTGCTCATCATGTACTTGCAAAGGATTTTGTTTTGATATGACGTAGGTCGTATGGCTCAACATGTAGTGTCACAACTTTCGAGTTGCAAAGACCACTGCTAAACACAACTTTTTGACATACGCATATCCTAGCTCATAACTCACCAAGGTGCGACTAATGTAATATATGGCTTGCTCTTTGTCTTGTGCATTCTTTTGGGCTAACATGGTGCCCAATGCAAAATCAGTAGCCGATATATATAGTAAAAATGGTATGTCTGGCCTTGGTGGAGCCAATACTAGCGGTGTTGCCAGATAAGTTTTGATCTCTGCAAAGGCTTGATGGCATTCTTCATCCCAATGAAAGGGGACCTCCTTGCATAGCAACCGATTCATAGGTCAACATTTGTCTGATAATTGCATGATGAATATTTTGATGGATGCTATCTTGCCTTGTAGGCTCCTCAACTCCCTAATGTTGGTAGGGGCGGCCATTTCCAATATAGCCTTTACCTTTGTAGGATCTACTTCGATGCCTCTCTTGGATACGATGAATCCCAAAATCTTGCCATAAGTTATGCCAAATACGCACTTCTTAGGATTCAATCGGACATTGTGTTCTATGAGGTGATCAAAGACTTGTCTAAGGACTTCGGCGTGCTCTTGCCACAATAGGGACTTGGCCAATAAGTCATCCATGTAATCCTCTAAGATCTTATGCATATAGTCATGGAATATGTATGTCATGGCCCGCTGATATGTGGCACCAACATTTTTGAGACCGAATGGCATCACTTTGTAATAGAATGTTCCCCATGGAGTAATGAAAGTAGTTTTATGTTGATCTTCGGGCTTAATCTGGATCTGGTTGTATCCAAAGAAACCATCCATTAGGGAGAGCATCTCATGACCTGCGGTTGCATCTACAAGAGCATCTATGTTTGGCAATGAGAATGAATCCTTTGGTGTTGCCCTATTTAAATCTCTAAAATTCATGTAGATACGGACTCTTCCATCGGGTTTCCCCATGGGTACCATGTTTGACACCCACTCAGGGTAGTCTATAGGAACTATGAATACTACATCTAATAGTTTTTGCAATTCGTTCTTCACCATCAAAGCGATGGTTGGATGCATTTTCCTCAGCTTTTTCTTGATTGGCTTCTTCATGGGATCCAATGAAAGGTTGTGAATGACTAACTTTGGATCTATCCCTGGCATGTCTTTGTAAGTCCAAGAAAAAATATTTGGCCTCTCTTTGAGGAGAGGAATTAGGATGGCTTGTTCCTCTGGAGATAGACTTTCTCCGAACTTGACTTTTCTTGGTTGGGTAGGATCATCATTGATGTCCACCTCAAAAGTCACTTCTATAGCCATATGTGACCCATCCTCTAGCTGATGAGGCATGGGTATCAAATGAATGTCATCGGTAGGATTTATAGGACCTACTGACTCAGGTTCCAAACCAACATGGAAGACGTCATACGCACAACTTGATGCAAAATGGAATGGTTGTAACATCTCTTCATTGGGGAAGAGGTCTTCAGGCTCTATGGGTGAATTAGCATGATCCCAATCAATAGCCTCTACATCAAGATGCAATGATTTGGTAGGATCTGTTGGATTATGAAGTGGAGTGGTCAAATCAATGGAGATCATGTTGATGGATGGGATGAAATCTCCAGGACCACATGGGTGTAATCTTGTTTCAGGGGTTTCCCTTCCATACTTACGATGAGGTTCTAGAGGAATGGGAATTTTTGGATCTGGCCCATGAGTAGGGTGGATAATAGGATCATTGGGCTCTAATCGCTCTCTGAATGTAGGCGAGAGGGGATTGACCATCTGGTGAATGGCAGCTAGGTCAATAGGTCTCCCCAAAAATCATAGATGAGGGTCTATAGCATGGAGTGCCACCTCTCTCTCTACTAGCTCATTGACTTGCCGCAAGTGGTGAGGCCCAAGATAAGCCATCTCGATCTCATCCTCAAAGTCATCATCACTTATCCAAAAACTGTTAGCATTTGTATGCGGCCCTAAGACAAGGGGCTCATGTCTTGGCCCTAAGTAGGCCATCTCTATTTCATCTTCATATTCTTCATCACTTATGAAGAATCCATTTGCATTTGTCTCTTGCCCCAAAGTCAGGGGTTGATGGCTCAGGCCTAAGTAGGCTCTTTCTATTGAGTCTTCTGATTCATAGTCACTTTCATCTGATGTATACCCACTCTCATCATGGATGGACCATGTGAATATTTGTAAATAGCGAGGCCCCTGGTAGGCTAAGCCAAGTTGCACCTCATCATCACTTGCTTCATATCCATTCTCCTCATCCCATGAGTTGTACCCTATTGGGGTGGAATCAATTGAGATGTTTGGATGATAAATTTTTGGTGGTGGTATGTTTACCATGGCCACTTGTCTATTGCTCAAATTTCCTATTCTTAGGGGGTGATAAGGAATGAAATCAATGTCTTCTCCTAACCCTAAGCTTAATCTATCCAATGCTACTGTAAGAGAGTCATCTCGACCTCCGATATAATAGCCTAACCCAAACCTATCGGAGGGAAGTTGATATTGTGGCTCGTATGGCCGCCTGCGCCCCTGCTCATATATACCAAGGCCATAGCCATGCCAATGGCAATGCTCAAAGTAGCTTAGAGAAAACTCGGTATTAGAGAGGTAATGAACATTGACCATGAATAATTTATCACTATCCTCTTCTATGTCTGAAGACTTATGGGCATAGTCCAGGCTGACATAGACAAAATTGGTTTGGTTGGGAGGGATTCCAAGTGGAACCACTATTCCCACTGGTGGCCTCAAGTCCTTAGGTCTTCCCATGTTTTGTGCAGACTCAATGATAGGTGTAAAGGTAATGTTCTACACAAGGTACTCCCCTATGCCTGTGCTTGCCAAGTGTATTGATGCATACGACGTGGATGACCCTACGGATGATACTGGTGAAGCGGGGTGGTAATCACTATCTTCATCTTGATCTTGAAGATCTTCTTCTTCCATAGGACTTGGAATTTCAGCAATGGCTATAGTTGGCACTTCCTTGGGCCTTTCTTCTTTGACTAAGGGTACCTTTAGCTTCTGATTATCTTTTGGTTTTGACGTTGATGGTACTTTAGAAGCATTGACTATTTTGAGTGCACCAGGAGGTGTTGATGTGCATGGGTCTTTTCTTACCCTTTTGTCTTCGTTATCCACTTGTGTGGTTGGGGATGAAGGTGCTATGTATAGGTGGGTAGAAGGGATTACAAATTCTCCTAGAATTTCCACCTGATGGATGTATTTAAAAGGCTCTTCATCGGCCAGAACCACATAGACTTTGTTCTCGTGCACATACTTGACACACTGGTGCAAGATCGAAGGCACACACTTCATGGCCCTTATCCAAGGATGCCCTAAGAGGATGTTGTACTACATAGCTCCTTCCAAGACATGACACATCATAGGGATGGTCTTGTGCCCCACCTTGATGGGTAGGACTATCGTTCCCATAGTATTGCATAAAGCATCATTAAAAGCTCTCAATGTGTAAGCTCCTGGAATGATATTGGACTTGGGGATCTTGAGGTGCTCTATTGTTGTTGTTGTAATGATGTTTATTGATGAACCTATATCGACCAAGACCCTCTTGAAAGGTAAGTTATTGATTTCCACCACAATGTTTAGCGGAGGGTCTGGTAAGGTAGCAGGTACTGTCTTAATCTCATAATCATAGAATCAAATTACAGGTTCCTGGCATTCTTGTACTTGTCCCACAAAGTGAGTGAATGCATTCGCATCTTGTGGTTGGAGCTCAATTGTCCTTAAAATCTCCATTAGAGTCTCCCTATGCTTTGGGGACTATTGTATGAGCTCATAGATGGATAACTTAGCTGGAGTCATCTATAGGTTTTGCTCCAATCTACTCCGGATAGTTACCATAGGTCGTGTTGGTGGACCTGGAAGGTTGTCTTGCCTCTGCCTAGGTGTGACTGGGATGTTCATGGGAGCTACAGGAGGTTGCGGTTGACCATACCACCTAGTCCTTGTTGCTATGTTAACAATCTCAACCATCCCAATGCATCCGTGGGTAGGTATATCAGCTCGAACCTGATTGACTTGGGCCCCTTGCTCTCTAGGGGCCTCATGATTGGGCAATGGGTTTCTGTATATGCCCATGTCTCTATTATCGGGAGCCAGTGGGTTGTCAACTTTGAGTTCTCCCACCTCAATCATGTTTTGCACTTGATGCTTAAAACCAATGCAAGCCTCAATGTCATGCCCCGATATCCTGTGATAAGGGTAAAATTGATCTTCCCTATATCCTTTTGGCTTAGGATGGTTGGGATCTATAAGAGGTATATCAAGAAATCTGATCCTCCTAGCCTCGCTCAACTGATTAAATATTGATTGCATTGACTCTGTCAAAGGCGTGAAATAGCGAGGTGGCTTGCATTCTCTGTTTCACCCCTGATTGTTCCTTTGGTCGTAATTGGCTAGTGGGGGATGTGCTTGATAGTTCTGGGGTTGTTGTGCACCCCCATCCTTGGGTGTAGCCAATACGACTTGATTGACTAGAGCAGGGTTGCCCTACTTCTATTTGTACTTGTCATTCTTACCATTCTTGTTCCACTCCTTTTTGTTTTGGAGTTTAATGGTTCCCTCATCTACTTTTATTTCTTCGATGAGCTTGGCCTGTGCCAAAGCTTCCTCAAATGAAGGATACTGCTGAAGTTGTAGTAAGAGGGAGATGTGTTTAGAGAAACTTTTGGTGAACATGTGAATGATCTCTTCTGTGGGAATGGAGAATGATAATTTTACCATGACTTTTCTCCATCTATTCCCATAATCCATTACTGGCTCATCATCATACTGTTTCAAGTTGGCTAGGTCTGAAAGGTTCACCTTCTTCTTAGCACCAAAGGAGAAACACTTTAAGAATGCGTTTACTAGTTGTTCAAAGTTGGTTATGCTATGCTTAGGTAGTTGGTTGAACCATTGAGTGGCAGCACCTAAAAATGTCATTATGAATGTTCTTAGCATGAGAGCATCATTGTCTTCAAGATGAAAATAGGCATTGATAAAATTGGTGACATGCTCTTGTGCATCCTCTTCACCCTTAAATTTTTCTAACCTAGGCATCTCAAAGTGCTTAGGATATGGAGGGCTAGGGATTGATGGGCACAATGGTTGGTTGTGTATTTTGCTCAATGTTGGTGAGTTCCTAGCTGCCTCTTGTTTCTCAAAGGCTTTCATATTTTTAGCAAGCTCTTGAAATACCTTTGATGCATAAATTTCCTCCTCTTGTAAGCCTACTCATAGTGGCAATGGAGGTAACTCTCTATCCATTTGATTTGTTCCATTTTCCTCCCTCCTACGAGGGGACTCAGGATTGTGATCCTGGTTTGTTATGTTTGCCCTTTCCCCACTAGTTGGATTTCATTCATGGTTTGGTGGGGGATTTCATTGTGGGCTATCTTGTCTAGTGCACCTCTCCTTAGGTGAGTCAGTGCATCTAGTTCTTTGGTGGTCACCACCATTTGTCTATAAATTGTTAAGAGCTAGCCACTCAGCTTGCTCTCTTAAGCATTGCTCATGTTGGTGCAAGAGTCTTTCTCTTTGTTTATCCTATTTGAGAGCTTCCACTAGCTCTCGCTCCTTATGTAATGCATTTTCTAACCACCTCATTCGGTCAGTTTGCACTATCATAGAAGACTCATGTTTATCTGACTCTGTTCTTGTTGTCTTGACTCATAGATTCCTCGAGGAGGTTTTTGTTGTACCTATACTCTTGCTAGCTAATGTGACTTGTTCAGTGTACTATTGAGTATCCCTATGATCAGACTCTGTGCATCTACTATGGGGTCACTCTGAGGTACCCCTAGATTGAGAGATGTGTTTAGAAGTCATAGTTCATGAGCTTCCAGATGTAGAGTTCTCAGTAGCTACAGTTCTTTGAGTTGGTCATGTAGGAAACCGATCCAACCCGTCTAGTTATCTTGTTTTCCATGGCTGGTCCTATGGGGTGCCATTCACTCCTATGAGGTCATAGTCTATGGGAATATTTCCTTTTGTGTGAAGGGTTTCTTCTATTTGATTCCCATGGCTAGATGTAGCTCTAGTTTCCTACCCTTCAGTGGGTAGACCTGTTTCATATGTTTCTTGTGAATCTTGAGGTGTTGTGACTCTTGCTTGTCTTCTTGATGAAGAGGGCTTTGTGGTGACATGTTTTCTCCATGTGGATGGAGATGTAGTAGTCTCATCATCCCTATGTGAAGAATGAGTTTTAGAACCTTCTTTATGTCCATGTGAGGAGGAAGCCCTTGAAGCTTCCTCACGTCTTTGAGATGTTTCTGTGTGTTTAGAGGAGGCCCTTGAGGTCTCCTCATGTCTCCTTGATGAGGATGGTTGTGAAGCCTCTTTTTGTTTATGTGACTTTGTTCCATGATGTGGTTCCCTACTTGGGGTTTCTCGAGGAGATCCCCCAAGGGTTGAGTTATCACCCCTTAGGCTCATGGAGCTACGTCTCACGGTCTTACGGGTAGGTCATTCAATGTTACTATGACTCCGCCTATGGGTATGAGTTGCTTCAATCTCTCCCTCGGTATCATACCGAGGGTGCTTACTTCTTGTTTTGACCATGTTGTCTATGAATTGATATTTTGAGTTGCAATTTAGGAATAGCCACACAATACCAAACAAATGTTTATCTTGATTATCATTTTAAGTGTGCCCTAAACTGTTTGGTGTGTTTTGATGTGTTGTTCTTTTAATTTCTTGCTCTTGTTCTTGGATTAAGAATGAGAAGACTCATCCATAGTGACAATCAAGTACACCCATGCCAAACATGGTTTTCTCAAAAGAAGCTAGGGTACACCATTGAAGACCCAGTGGGGGGTTCGCCTAGCTCTTCCACTCTGAACCAATGATTGTTCCAATAGTGGGAGATAGTTTGAGCACAAGTAACTTAGTATCACTATAAGTAAGTTTCTCAATCCATTTCTAGGAAGCTCTAGGGGGAAAACTAGTGGAAGGAGATGAATTCCAATGTCACTGGATTGAATTGAGGGTTGGTGATGAAATCCAACTCCCCAATGTTTAAATGAGATGTGCATGTGTGGTGTTCATTTTAAGCTTGCGTAACATAAAGTGCATCATATAGCAGCAATGAATCTTTCCTATATGCCTAAGTGCAAAAATACATTTCAATATTTAGAAATATGCATGAACTACTATGATTTGTATGAGCACACTTTATTTCGTGCAGCTATGGCCTCTAGTAGGGCCTCAAAGCAAGCAAACAACATACAATGTCTAGCACGTTGGATTCTAGGGAAAAATTTTTAGGCATAAGCCATTGTTCCTAGCAATGCCTAGTGGAAATATAAAAGAAGATCTAAGATATGCAAAATGCTTAATTCTTTCTCCTTTTATTCTTTCAATTTCCAAACATAAATGTGCTTTAAGTTCTCTATTTTAGACACACATAAGTAGATAGAAAGTTATAAAATATCAGATAAGTTGTACCAACCTTTGATCCAGCTCAGAGATTCAATGTTTTGACCTCTGCTACACTCCAATTTTGGTCGCTATTGACTAGAGTGGTTGGTTCTTGGTCGTTGTTAGTGGGAGTGGCTAAATATCTATTGGTCGTTGTAGCTCAGAGTGGCTAATTTTTGGTCATTGTAGCTCAGAGCGGCTAGACCTGCACACAAAACTAAGTTAGTATTCTAGTAGCAAATGAAAAATTAGTGGAGGTCCCACCGTGATCACCATCTGTAGCGACCCCGGGATGCACGCACCACTCTCTTTTTTACTCTACTTGCAATGTTATTAAAAACCCAAGATGAAATGGAAGATAATGAAAAGCATATAACATAGAAATAACAAATATGGATCTCTTTATTCATATTGAAACCCGGTTACATGTCGGTCCCTCTTAGGGATACCCATTTTGATACAATGAGGTTACAAATAGGTAAAGAGTGCCTCTTTTGCAAAGAGGTGGTGCGCTTTCAAAAAGCTTCCTAGTTCCACACATAAAAATGTATGAGGGCTTATAGATGCCTCCTTCTCTAGGTCTATTTCCTAGAGGGATCCCTTTTGCTCTCGTATGTTGCAGATTTCGTTCGATGAACCTGTGGCCCTATAAGTAATGAAACAACAACACACGCTTAGATGTCCGAGAATACCTCCTTGGATGAGGTTGTTAGTAATGGATATAACAAATGAAAGCAAGTGCAAATTAGACTAATGCTATGAATGTGAATGAAATGATGCTATGCTAATGATATACTAAAATAATGAATCTAATGTCTAAAACCCTAAGCTAAGCCTATGGGCCACTATCCAAGATAGTGGCTAAAGTGACTCTCGTCCTCTTTGCTCCAAAGCTATGGATCAAAGCTTGTATCCGATGTTGAAATAATGGTTGCTATGCTCTCCAATCTATCAGGGCTTCATCGTACATATGATCTCCAAGGGAACTCTCCAAGTCTCGAAAGCTCTCCTCAATGACCAAGATTGATGGATAAAATATTGATGATATTTTGGTGCTCTTAGGCTTGCACATTTTATAGTGTGAAACCCTAGGTCTATGTCCAAGCCCTAGGAATGAATTTCTCATGCATAGTGCAAGTTAGCATGAGAAGATTTTTGTCTTTTCTATGTTTGGAGGCTAGTTAACTAAAATATAACTGCCAACTTGAGTCTCCTATGTGAACTGGTCATGAAAAGGAATGCAAAGTTACTCCCGCTCACCTTTATTGCATGCAGACTACCACTTCCACCCGTGATTAGGCCTATTTGTCGGTAAAACTACTTTTAGGGTTTAGTCGTTATCGTTCAGTAGTGACTAAGATCTGGCCACTGTCATCTATAGTGGCTAAGGTCTGGCCTCTCTAGGCTTGAGCGGCTAGGATCTGGCCACTCTTGGCTTGAGCGGCTAGGCTTGGATGGCTTGAAAAGGCCCCAAATGAGTGGTGAGAACCACTGTTGATGCTTGGAAAGTCCAATATTATGTCATCTGATCTTATGAATGTGTCTATGTGAGCAGCTCCCCTAAGCATGACACGATTTAGGTGTCTACACTCTTCTTACCCTAGAGAATGACAAAGTGAATAGGATGGTTCAATTTAGAATGTTGCAATTGTGCATGATGAGGTGAGTAGTTCTTAGTTGGGTTCCTTTATTTTAGTTTTTAATGGTGGGGTGGTGTAAGATACCAATGCTTATTTTGAAAATCCTATCCCTAAGTGGATTAAAAAATATTTTGAAGGATACACAACCCATTATATCCCTTGAGAGAATTGCAAGGCTTATTCTTGATCCTTGAAGGCACCACATTCTTAGGGTCCTATCACATACTATCAAGCTTAGGGGAAGATTGAATGGGAAGATGTCATGGTAGTAGAATGTGAGTTATTAATGAAAATAGAACATGGTATTTGGTTCCTCTTCTAGTAAGAAATAATGTTGTTGGTTGTAAGTGAGTCTACAAGATCAAATACACATTAAATGACCAAATTAAAAATCACAAGGTACACCTTTTTGATAAAGGTTTATCTTAATAGTAGAGAGTGGACTAATCTAAGATATTTACATCAGTAGCTAGGATGAACTTTGTTAGAATGATTCTTTCCATTATAGCTTCCTTTGGCTAGAAGCTATATCAAATGGATATGAACAATATCTTTCTCCATGGATAACTTAAGGAATAAATTTACATGTAGCAACCACCTAGATTTGAGCTAGAGTGCCCTATTACTATTTTGCTTAACTCTATATTTGTATGGTCTTAATAAGGATCCTTGGGATTGGTATGATAAAATTCATTCTTTCTTCATCAATTATGGATTTCAATGATGTGATGTTGAGCACGATGTTTACATTAAACATCATGGTGAGGAGATTGTGGTAATTTTGGTATATGTTGATGATCTTCTTATCATGGGTAGCTCCACCACTTTGATCCAAGAAAAGAATTTATGTCTTTGTTCCACCTTTTAGATGATAGATTTAGTACTATTGCTCTATTTTTTTGAAATCTAGATTAAGCAATCTGATTCTAGTATTACCATTTCTTATCCCAAATATGTTTTGAATATTTTTTAGTGATTCATAATGGATGAGTGCAAACCTACTAGGACCCCCTTTACCTTAGGTTTGAAGTTATGAGTTGATTATACTACATATTTGGTTGATGCTACTCTATATTAGTCTCTTGTATGAGGTGTTCTTCATTTTACTCATACTAGACCAAATGTAGATTTTGTTGTTATCTAGTATTCTAAATACATACAAGCTCCTCAAGAGAGTCACTAAATAATTTCTAAGCAAATTCTTATATACATCATAATGATATATTATATGGACACTCACTATTCTATTGATTATTTGAAGTTTATAGGCTTTTAGATATTAATTGGGCACCAATTTTGAATGACCAATGATCCATCACAAGCTTCATGTTCTACTTAGGACCCATCCTAGTTTTCTGGTGTTCTAGATTTGAATTCCCCATATCAGTCCTCTATAGAGCTTGAATATTGTATTTCCAATGAGGCAACCAAGAATCTTAGGTAGATGTTGATGATTTTAGAGGAAATTAGCACTCCTTAAGGCTCTTTAGTTCCTCTTCACTATGACAACAGAGTACTATCTAGCTTCTCCATAATCATGTATTTCATCATCACATAAAGCACATAAATATATGGATGCAATTTATGTGATGAATTCATATTCATAGGATGTTAGACACAGTCTTTGTTTCTTCATGAAAGTAGGTAGTAGATATTTGACCAAGATCATATATGAGGTCACCTTTATGTACATGCAAGATCTCATTGGAGTGAGAGAGTGTCCCTTAATTAGGTATCCAACGTGAGGGTCTCTCTTTGTTTTATCTCATTTAGCTTAATGGGGATGTTGAAATATGTGGTGATTAAGCTTAACTTGATGCCACAATTGAATTTGTGTTATATTTACCTTTTGGATCCATGTAAACCTTAAAAATTTATTTATTTTTATTTTTTTTAATATTTTATTCCTAAGGGTCAGTCTCATAGCCTTGACCTAAGGGAAACATGTAATTGGGTATAAATACCCCCCTCCTCCTCATAAACTATTTCTTTATTAGTTGGGTGTAATTTTGATTCTCTTTGAGTGAAGATAATTTGATATATATAGGCACCTAATCATATATTGTGTTCTTTATTTATGCTATGTATTTATTTTGACAAGCAATATAGGATAATGTTTAATTTTATTCATTTCTAGAAACTACTATAAAATCTAACAAAGAGGGGAGTAACATGATTGAAATTTTATAATAGAAAGAGTCCATGGTAGAAGAGGAGTCTATAACAAGTGACGTAGAGGTAGGTTTGTGGATAAGATAAATGTTTAGTGACACTATTATAAAATCTATGGCCATTATGAAAGAAAATATAGAATAAAGTTAACCAATGGATAAGCAAAAAAGGTAAATTTTTCACTAAAGAAAGTAAAAGCTTAGAAAATATGTTCTTATCATGAAATTTGATAGGATTTTCAACTAGAGAGTTTTGATACTTAGATTTTGGTTGTTTAAATCATAGCACCAATAATAAGGGGTTGTTTGTGGAGTTGGATGACTCATATAAGAGCAAGGTGAAATTTAAAGATAACAAAACATTGGAGGTTGAAGGAAAAGAAACCTTACAAATTGACACAAATTATTGAAAGATAAATATCCAAAACCTTTACTTCATACTAGGCTTGAAGTATAAAAATTGGGTGTGGGAAAGCTGTAAGAGAAAAACTACAAAGTGATATTTGAGGATAAGGAGTGCATCATCTATGACAAAGAAAATGGAAACCAAATAGTGGTTGTTATACCTATGACAAAGGACAAATTCTTTCCTTTGAATCTTGGATCAAAATAAATCAACTTGCATCATATAGTCATTAAGGATAATAATTGGTTATTACACAAAAGGTATGGTCATTTGAATTTTTAAAGCTTGAATTTATTGGATGTTGAAGGAATAGTCCATGGACTACCTTGTGTAGAAGCAAAAAAGCAAAGCATGTGAAGGTTGCACATTAGAAAAAAAACATAGATAGAGATTTCCAAGATGAAGATCATGGAGAGAATCATATCCATAATAACTAATCATTTAGATATCCATAGTCCAATGCACACACCAAGTATTGCTAAATTCTTGTATTTTATCACTCTCATTTATGCTCATACTAGAAAATCATAGGTATATTTTTAAAAGAATAGAAGTGATACTTTTGAAGTGTTTAAGAGCTTCAAATCCATAGTAGAGAATGAAAGTACATATATAATGAAAATATTAAGGACTAATCATGGTGGCGTGTATTGTTGCAAGAAATTCAATAGATTTTGTGATGAGAATGAGATAAGAAGACTTCACAATAGCCAATATACCTCAAAAATAGCATGGTAGAAAGGATGAATAGGACAATCATGGAGATGACAAGAAGCATGGTAATAGCAAAAGATCTATACAATTATTGATGGGTTGAAGTAGTTAGAAAAATAGTATACATCCTCAATATAAGGCCCAAAATTATAGTAAAGAATATGACTCTTCATAAGATATGGTATGGAATGAAGCCTTTGGTAATTCACTTTGAGAGTATTTGGTTGTTTGGATTATGTTCATGTTAAAGATAAGAAAAGGTTGAGGTGAGCTTCACAGATTCAACTATGTATTTTTATTGGTTATTCTAAAGAAGTAATGTATATAGACATTATGACCCCAACTCTAGACCATGCATTGTGCCTAGAGATGTGATTTTAATGGTGGTGGATTAAATGGACAACAAGAAAAAAAAATAAGAAGAAAATCATATTTGAAGACACTGGTGCATTATAAACATCAAGTGGAGACAAGCATTTCTCCAAGATAAGGACAAAAGGGAAGATAAAATTACAAACACATCCAAGCTACCAAAAAATGGATTAGGATACCGATAGGAGGTTCACAAGAAGTCAAACATAAGCCCAAGAACAAAGGCAAGAGGAATAAGAAGTTAACATGGTGAACTATGCACTATTGTCCAATATTGAATTGAAGCCTTCAAGTTTTGAAGAAGCAAACCAAAGCAAGATATGGAACAAAACCATAAATGAAGAATTCAATGCAATTGAAAGGAATGAACATGAGAGTTGTGTGAACTTCCAAAGAACAAGAAGGTAATTGGAGTGATGTGGGTGTTCAATACCAAGTATAATAGTGATTGATTAATTGAAAGGTACAAAGAAATACTAGTGGAAAAGAGATATGTAAAATAAATTGGTATAGATTATGATGAGACATATACATAGGCAATACACAATACAATTTGTCTTAGCCTTGGTGACCTAGAAAAGATGGACTGCATCAATTTTGATATAAAGAGTTTTTTATTGAATGACAAGATTGAAGAAGTGTATGTGGAAGAACCATAGGGATTTAAAGTGGAGGGTAAAGAAGGTCATGTCTAAAAGTAAAAAATCATTATATAGGTAAACAAGCATCAAGGATATGCTATTCAAGAATTGATGTATGCTTCTTAAAGTGTGAACTTGTGAGAAGTATGAATGAGCCCACATAATACTACCAAAGAAAATTTGGATAATATTTTTATTGTTTTTTTGTATGTTGATAATCTAATTTTCATAGTAAGTTCATCAATAATGTAGAGATATTTCAAGCAAGCCATGATGCAAGAATTTAGAATAAGCAATTAGACATTATGTACATCAAATGTATGATGGGATATTCATTTTTTTATCTAAATATGCATATAATATATTGAGAAGTTTGGCATGAAATGTTGCAAATATGTTGCTAACCCACTTACAAAAGGTAAAAGAATATGTAAGGATGATGGAAGTGGAAGAGTGGATGAGAGGAAGTGTAAAAATTTGATTGATGACCTTATCTACTTGATAAAAAAAAGATAAAATATTACATATGCAATCTCTTTGGTTTCAATATTTATGAGTAAGTCATCAAAAGATCATATGATACCAATTAAAAGAGAATTTTGAGATATGTGAAAGGAACTTTAAATTATGGAATATATTATACTTTAGCCAATAATATTGGGTTCATTGTATACAATGATTCTAACTAGGAAGGCTCAATTGATGATAGATTGTCTACATTAAGAAATTATTTATCATTGAAAAATGAAACGGTAACTTGTAGTTTAAAGAAACAAGCAATGATTGCACTCTCAACAATAGAGGCAAAGTATATGGGAGCTATATCAATAAGCACACAAGTAGTATGGTTAAGGTAGATCCTAAAAGACCTTGGTGAAAAATAAAAAAGACCAACAACTATTTTTTTGTGACAACATGAGTGCAATTCAAATAATTAAAAATATTGTTTTTCATACAAAAACAAAGTACATTAATTTGAAACATCATTTCATTAAAAACTTAGTTCATTAAAAAAACTTAAATTGAAACATTGTAGTTTGACAAAATATGCATATATGTTTATAAGAACAATGACAAAATATTAGTTTATTTTATTCAAAGATAAAATAAATATTTTTCCATTTAACCTAAAAAAATTAAAAATTATAATATTAAATAAGAAAACAAAACAAAATTAAAAAAAAAATTAAATTAAATTAAAATTAAAATTATATATATATATATTCAAATTTTAAAAATATATAAAACACCACAAGCTTCTAAAAATAACCTAAAAACATTCACATATATATAAACAAAACATTAAAATAAATATTAAATTTAAATTTAAACTTTTAATTTAAATTAAAAAAATTATCGTACAAGATTGATGGGATACATATGTCTACCAACTAAAATGTCCCTCCCCCTTGTAATTTCATTAAATTTCTAGATGCTTGAGCTAACTTTAAGTGTGGAAGCATAGGATGAGTTATTCTTAACCTCGAAGAGGTGTCACGACAGGGGGAGGGACATTTTAGTTGGTAGACATATGTATCCCATCAATCTTGTACGATAATTTATTTATTATATTTTGTACGACATATATACAAATTTTATATATATTTAAATTTAAATTTAAATTCAATTCTTATAATAAATATAAAAAAAATTATTTAAAATATATATAATTTTACAATATTCTAATATCTCTTTTAAAATATTACCGCATCTCATATTGTATTTATCAACTACATACTTTTTGTTTAGATAAAGGTCGTACATGCACTTCATATTGACTCATTGAATTCCCTTGTGACTTATTAAGCGAGTTGATTCTTCATCTATGTAAGAGAGCATATCCCATGAGCGCTACTTAGGTGGAGAATGATATAAAGACAAAGACCGTAGATTTCCAAGACAACTCAGGAAGATAACTTACTTGTAACTCTCCATTGTAACTTACTTTTTGGTCGTCTCTTCCGTAAAACCGGAGATAACCAAACTCCACAGTAACCTACCACAATTTTTTTTTTTATATTAAAGGATCCCACAACCTTTTACAAAATAATCTGTCTAAAAAGCATTAAAAAAAAACCACACAAAGCAATCCACAAAGATAAAGAGGCATAAACAAACATAACAAGAGAGAACAAAGACGAGAATAAAAAAGAGAACCAAGGGAGTTCTACAACAGCATATCGAGGTTATTGTTCCCGATATCTGTGCTATCTCCTCAGAATAGTTTAACACCATCTTCACGGAACTCCAAACAGCGCGCTGCTTAATTTCAATCAATTTCAGACTGCAAAATTGCACTCTTCCTCGCAGAGGCCTCCCCTGGAGCATAAATACACGCGGTCCCCTGGCCTAGAGAAACCAAGCCTTAAGACATGTACATGACTACTAGAGGTAATCACTAAGAATCTCAACACAATAGCAATGCCACAAAAAGGAGCAAAAAAAAATGAGGAACAAAGCCAAACCCAACAATGATTACCCAAAAACACATCCCAAGAGAGGGGAATAAAATTAATCTGGATAACCACCCCATGATGATTCAAAAGGAGCTTCCACCACCACCACAAAATCCCTATAAGAGACACGAAAGGGGTGGTCCAAAACTGAACCGCAAAATAAGGCAAAGTCTACATCCCAAGGGCATACATCAAAACCGGAAAGAAAGGGACAAGGAAGGGGGGTTGACAAGGAAAAGGCTTCCAATGGAAGCCAAGGAAACTTTGAGAAGGATAAAATTGCAAGCACCAAGGGGGTAAAAAATTTCAAAATTCAAATTTTGAAAGGGAAAAGACCCCACCTAGCACAAGAAATAAATAACGGCCACCACCAACCCAGCTACAACCACGTTGCACTCCAACCAACACCTCCTACTTCACCAAATAAACCCCCACCAAAGTAGTAGAAGAATATTCTTCTTTACAACAATTAAGGGACCTCATCATTAGAACAATGAATAACCTCTGGAGGGAAGTCCCTCTGCCAAATAGAGAATCTCGGATGAGAAGCTTTGAGATTTACCATTAAATCCGCCATTGCATTACCTTCCCTAAACATGTGCGCTATCAAAACATTATCCAGAGATTAGATAGTCCATATTGCTTCATCGATCAGGTTGGCCACCTTCCAACTAACCTGACAGGTCCCCTTGAGCATATTTATGATATTTAAAGAATCACATTCGATGATAGCATTTTGAATTCCTAAGTCTTTAATAAAAGACACACCTGAGAATGTTGCTCTTGCTTCCACAAATTGAGAGGATTGGACACCAAGGTTTTGAAAATGCGAGAATTAGACTCCCACTACTGTCATGGATGACCCCCCAGCACCAACCAATCTAGGGTTTCCTTTTGAAGCCACATAAAAATTCAATTTAAACCACCCAATAGGAGGAGGGTCCCAAAGAACAACACTTCTAGGGTCAGGAGCTAGCGGAGGATGATCCACATGCCCAAAACCGAGTCTCTCCTCAAGAAATATTTTATTCAGGATGATTACCACCAAGAAATCCAACTCCTTTAAGGCACACGACACATTTTCAACCATCCTCCAAATAATTCTAGAACTTAATCGGAGGACCGCCCTTTCCTTGTCTTTGAAAACTCTAGCATTCCGCTCCTTCCAAACACCCCACATCACATGAGGTAGAAGGAACCTCCAAAAACACCTAAGTCTAGGCGAGGAAAAAGGAGAAGCCCATTGAGAGATGCAGTCAAAAATCGAATTAGGAATCACCCAAGACACTCCAAGCCAGCTAAGGATGGATGAAAGCACTTCCTGAAAGACCCGACAATTGAGTAACAAATGAGAAGATGATTCCCAGTCTACTTTGCATAAGAAACATCTATTAACCAGATTTAGGCCTCTCTTAAGGAGATTTTCAACTATCAAAATATTATTTTGCACCGCAAGCCAGAAAAACATGTTAACCTTGGGGGTTAAATTCTTTAACCAAATAAAGCCAATAGGAAATTGGCCATCCCAATCAGTGCTAAGGAGCTCATATGCCGACTTAACAAAGTACGACCCTGCACTATCTTCATTCCAAACCAATCGATCCTCAACATTCTCTTGATGCACAACATAGAAATGAAGCTCCTCCATAAAAATATTCCAAAACTGAAGATCGATGGCATTCCTCACAATAGGAGGGGATTGGACCAAAAATTTCTACCATCTAGAACCTCTATAAAATCAACCACTTTAATTAATTTGGCTAATCTGGAAATTTGACTCAAGTCTCTAAAATGCATATCCTCAATCAAAGGATGATCTCTTAACCATGAGTCTTCCCAAAAATTCACAACCCTACCATTTCCAACAATCCATCTGTAATTACTTTTAATAAAATCACGGGACTTAACAAGGCTGTTCCAAAAGGCCGAACCACCAGTGGGGAGGAAATCCAAAATGAAGGATTCAAAATTGTACTTGGCTTTCAGGATCCTACACCAAAGACAGTCATTGTTAGAGGTAACCTTCCAACCAAGCTTCACCACCAAGGCCTCGTTCATCCGAGTTGCATTCTTCAAATTTAAACTGCCATCCTTCTTTCTTCTACAAATTTAATCCCACTACACTAGGTGGAATTTTCCTTTGATATGAGGACCAACCCAAAGAAATGCCTTGCAAATACTATCCAATTTCACTGCAATTTTACCAGGGAGATGAAAAAGGGATAAAAAGTAAATAGGAATGCTCTGCAATGTACTTTGGACCAACACCACCTTACCAGCTTGACTCAGAAGAGCCCCTTTCCAGGAGGCTAATTTTTGTTGGACTCTTTCAACCACCGGAGTCCAAAGAGAGTCTTTAACATGACCAAAAAAAGTGGAAGACCTAGATAAGAGGTCGAAAGAGAAGCAATCCTACAATTTAGAATATCGATAATTTTCCTTCGTTACTGGCCTCTGAAGTGTTGATGAAGAATAAATTGCTTTTTAAAAAACTGATCTGTTGACTAGTTGCCCTCTCATAACAATCCAAAAGGGACTTAACTTCCCTAGCATGGACCACCGAAGAAACACAAGAAAGAAGGGTATCATCTACAAACTGTTGATGAGAAATCAGATTGCAAGGTAACGCCGGATGCAGACCAAACTCACCACATCACCGAGAAATAGATCTTCCAAGAGCTTTTGCCATGATGATGAATAGAAAGGGGGATAATGGATCACCTTGATGAATTCCCCAACAAGAATGAAAAAACCTAGTAGGAGAGCCATTGATAAGGATCGAGAACTAGGCCATCGAAATGCAAGCCTCCACCAACTTAATCCAAGCTTCACAAAAGTTGAATTTCCTTAAGACATTGAATAAAAATGACCAGGAGACCCGATCATAAGCCTTACTAACATCCAGCTTAAGAAAAAATGCCACTCTACCACTCTTCTGGATGGAATGCATTAATTCATGAATTACAATCGCCCCATCCAAAATCTATATCCCTAGGACAAACCCAATTTCAGTAGCATAAATCCACAATGGTAGAAGTAGCTTGAGTTTGTTAGCTATGACCTCAAATAGAATCTTGTAAACTATATTGCATAAGCTTATCAACCTAAAATCACTAAAGGAAGATGCAAAGTCTTTCTTAGGGATGAGAGCCAAGAGAGTTGAGTTCACCACTTTCGGAATAACTAGAGAATGTTGGGAATCTCTGATCATCAAGAAGACATCTTCACCATAGATATGCTAGAACTTCTGAAAAAAATAAGGGGAAAACCATCTGGCCTCGGAGCTTTAAGAGGTCCCATAGAATTAATAACTACTTGGATTTCCTCATCCGAGAAAGGAGCCAAAAGTCTCTCATTCCAGTCTTTAGAAACAATCCTTGGAATGGCTTCTAACATCAAACCTTCCACTTAGATATCACGAGCAGGAGCGAAACATAGCAATGAACTAAAAAAATCAATGGCTTCCTCCCTAATTTCCATCACATCCGAAGACACCCCACCATAAACCTTCTCTATCTCTCTAATTCTATTCTGACTCCTCCTACGCAACGTAGAAGTGTGGAAAAAATAGGAGTTATGGTCACCTTATTTCAACCAAAGTTCTTTGGATTTTTGTTTCCAAAAGAGCTCCTCCTCTGATTGCTTATTGTGAAAATAAGAAAGAAGGGATATTTCTTCTCGAAGTAGTTCATCAGAGCTACCTTGAGCATCCATCACGACTTCAATATCCTTCAGCTGGATCCGCAATCTCTCCTTTTCTCTGAAAATGTTACCAAAGGTAAACTTGTTCCACATCTTGAGATTAAATCTAGTCTTTCCTTAGTTTATTAGAAAATTTAAACATCCCTTCACCAGGAATGTCTTCCTACCACCATTCCTTAACACGGGCTTCAAAATCAGGATGGGAACACCACATAACTTCAAACCTAAAAGGTCAAGGAAGAAAGGGAAGTCCGTCAGGGACCTCAAGCCATAAGGGATTATGGTCAGATCCAATCCTAGGAAGAGTAGACAATGTTGCATCACCAAACAGATTGACCCTAGAATTAGAGATAAAAATCCTATCCAATATGCTCAAAATAAGACTATTTCTCGACCTCCTATTACTCCAAGTAAACTTTACCCCTTTTAAATCCAAATCCCGGAGTTCTACCTTATTGATGAAATCAATAAAATCTTGCAAACTCCTATCATCCACAACATTACCACCACACTTCTCAGATGTATATAAAGGAGAATTAAAGTCTCCTGCTACCACCCACGATTCATTCCTAAAAGTTTCCCTCATCTCTAGCAACAAAAGACAAAATTTATGCCTATCAATATAAGAATTTGGGGCATAGATATTAGACATCACCCATCTCCTTTGAGAAACTTTACACCAAAAAAAATATTAATCACTCGATTAGAGGATGATATTACATGGTCGTCAAGCTTCAAAGAGTCCTAGAAGAAAAGTAAACCTCCAGAAGAACCAGATGCTTCACTGGCCATAAATCCTGAATCCTTCCACACAATATTATGCATCGACTCCCACGAGGAAGCCTCCAACTTGGATTATTGAATACACAAAATATCAGGAGATCTCTCCCTTCTTAGCGAAGCTAAAAAACATTTTTTAGAAGAGCTATTAAGCCCTCTAACATTCCATGAACACACTTTCATTGGAAAATTAAAAAGAAAGCTTCTTCCTAGCCCCCCCATTAGGAGAGGATTTGAAACCATCAAGTTTCAACTGTCTTTCCCCATTTCCTTCCTTCACCACAAGGAGGGCCTGACCACCATTAGCAACTGCCTCATCCATGGATTTCTTCCTTCTATATTTACTTGGGGGTCTTCCAGGTTTCTTTGCCATCCCAGTATCAATACCCTTTCTATGGTGACTCCTCATTTTTGGACCAGGTGAACCTTTCTCCAAGTTGAGCTTAGGAGAAACCATCGAACTATCTGAGCCACGCTTAGGGGAAGCATAAATCTCCCTCGGAGAAGAATATTTCCTAGCAACCCTAGGAGTTGAGAGCTCCTTTGGGGAAGAAGAATTTCTAATAGCCCGAGGAGTCAAAGTCTCCAATTCATTAACCATTTGGTTGTCCTCACCCCCTTCCGACCCAAGACACTCAAAGGAATTCGAAAGGGGAAGGTCAACAACTTTCCTTGGAGGATCCAGATGAAGAACCACTTCCAAATTGTTTTAGAGTTTCAACCTCGGAGAACCACTCACAACCAAGGCCAAACCCCATGGACTAGAAATAGGAGCCCCACTAACGACCCCTTTCTGAGGTAGAGAAGGAACAATCTCCTTTCCTTTCGAAGCCCCCTAGGCCCTTCTATGCCATACTTTCTGCTTCTTAAAAGGGGTCCTCCTAGGAAGGGGGTCCATGCATTTGCCCCCACTTGGGGCTCTATTGAACATGCGACTTCAAAGGCTTCTTCTAAGGGCAAAATTTCTTATGGTGACCACCCAACCCATAAATTTGACAAGCCTGAGGCTTGTTTTCATAAACCACAACCTGAGCCCAACTTCCCAGGTGAGAAATGAGTTCCACAGAACTTGAAATATCTTTCTCAATATCCACCATAATACACATTCTTACAAATTGATGATGGGCAGCCGACAAAGAAACCTTATCAAAGGAAACAAAGTCTCCAATCGAGCTTGCCACAACTCTAAAAATACTTTCGTGCCATAGGAACATTGGAAAATCAGGTAAACAGACCCAAATCGACACCAAATTAACCCTCTGAAGGGTCGGGTTGAAATCAGAGCCCCATTTCCTAAGGAAGAGCCCATGATTGCCAAAAAACCATGGACCTCCCTCCAAAATCTTGCTAGAATCTTCCTCGCAGGAAAGCCTGATCAGGAAAAAGTTTTGGGGAAGGGTGGCAAGGTCTAGAGAGCCCCATTGCTTCCATATGGACAATGTCCAATGTTTAAGAACATCAAGGGGTGGCCTTCCACCAACAAAATTACCAACCAGATCCCACGAGCCTTTCTTCAATAAACAATTAATAGTGCTATCCGGAACAAGAATTTGAAAAGATTCCGAGATAACCTCGCAAGGATCAAACTCTTCACCACAAACCAAGCCAAATACAACCCTAGCATAGGATGATGATGGGGAAGAAACCCCCTTGCCCACCACCCCAGAGCAAACCTTCCCAGGGTCCCACAAAGGAGAAGAACCCAAAGCACTAAACTTACCAGACCAAAACTAATCTCGGAGGTTGATTTCAGATGCCTCCACCTCCACATTACCACATCCTCAATCCACATCCTCGATCTCTACTATATGCTCCACTGACCCACCACAACTTTATTATTGATAGCGTGCCCATAAAATTTATGGCTATGTATTTTTTTAAATAAAGTAATAACACTCGTAAATGAATGAAATTTTATAAAATATCTTAAGCTTAAGCCAGTCTGGTCCAACACACGAATTATATATATCAAATTCATTAAACTAACTATGCCAATATGAACACACGAAATATATATATATTTCAAATTCATTAAACGAGTCTGGTCCAACACAGCTGATAGATGATATATGTGTAAACCAGAGGTACAATTCCTTTCAGCCAACGGGGATCGTTATGGCTGACTCATTGACTTGTGAGATATGTGTAAACTTGTCACCAACATAGACAATAAATTGGGCTGAGATAATGGGTTGAAGACAAAGACCGTAGATTTACAACTATTTTAGAAGATTACAACTCATGAACTTCAATCGTCCATTAATAACATGTCTGGCACTGTCCAACTTAACTCAGTTTCTGGTCGTCTCTTCTTTAAAATCGAATAATACCAGGCTACACAGTAGACCCATGTCTGGCACTGTCCAACTTAACTCAGTTTCTGGTTGTCACTTCTTTAAAATCGAATAATACCAGGCTACACAGTAGACCCATCTCAGCTTTATGATTCAGCGCGTGCACATACAATTGATTTGAAGTAGTATTCTTTGTGAATCAAATTTTATAAAATATTTTATGCACCAGTGCGGTGGTTTATTCGTAAAAATGCCACTTGCATTATCGGTAATGGTTTTATTCATTCTTTGTGAATCAAATTTTATAAAATATCTTGAGCACAGCATGCTGTAATTTATTCGCAAAAACGCCACTTGCATTATGGATAATATGTCTTAGAATGAAAGCATGCGAATATGAACACACCAAATATATATACATCAAATTCTATTAACAAGTCTGTTACAATACACCCAAAATTCCCGCAGAAAATTATTGCGATGGCAACAGGTCGCTTGTCTTCTCCTCAAAAGTCAAGAGTGTGTTGTGAATGAGACCAAAGCTGTCATAGGAGATTCTTACTGACAGAAAGTGGAAGAAAACACAAAACACAGTGAATTTCGTTCCACTTTAACACGTCTTCTCATGGCATTAACTGACCCACCGACACTTATCATCTCCTACGGATTGTTGGTGTATACTTTTCCAAGATGTCAATGAGTGTTTTGATTTTGTACACAAGCCTAAATTATATTAGGCTTTTGGATAATTTTTAAAAATTAATCAGTGACAACCACAATGAATGTTTTCGACGAGAATAACAATATAATAATATTAACCAGAAAATAACTATCACACATTTTACATTATTATTTATCAATATTAATAAAAATAAATATTATAATAATAATATTATTTAAAATATGTGAAGTGTCGCATTTGTCTCAAAATTTGTTTTTATGTTTTAAATAAAACTAAACATAATTCACATCCTTTATAATTTAATTTAATTTAATTTTAATTTATTTATTTTTCTTGAATTTTTATAATATATGATTTATTTATTTATTTAGCTAAAACATTTTTATGACCATTAAATTTTTTTTATTTTGTATATATAATTTTTCTAGTTATTTTTTTAACATTTTTAAAGTATTTTATCTATATATAATCTATTAAATTTAATTTTTTAATATTTATTACAATATTTAAAAATAAATTTAATTTATTTTATGTTATATTTTTTTAAAATAATATAATTTAAAATTTATATAATATTTACAAAATAAATTAAAAAATAATAATAAGAAACAAAATTCCATCACTCCTAATAATAGACAAGTTATATAACAAAGATTTTATGTCAATATGTAATACATAATAAGGCGAAATTCCTTCTCTTGCAATTGAGTTTGAATCACGCGATAAAATTCCAAGAACATACCATGTTGGCGATCCCGCAAAATCAAATTTTAACTACTCACGCTACGACAATCTTACTTTATAGGTTCGACCGGCTCTTCATATTTTGTCTTCAAAAACTACACAGGACGGCTATTTTAAAAATATTCCCCTGGTTGTACATTTTTGGTGACCTCTTCTCTCCACCAAAACTTCACAACAAATGTCTGTGGTGTGCACCACATTATTGTATTTTATTCTTCTCCTCCTTGGAGAAGCCGGTGCTGCTCTCACAGACAAAGACGAAGGTATTCTAACCGAATCTATAACTTTCATACATCCAAATACTATTTCACCCAAAAATCATTGTATCTCTAACAACAACTCTTCGTTTTGCGTGGTGTAATCAACAGTGGAAACACTCAAAATAATTGCACAGAAACTGGGCAAAGGAGGTTGGTACTTCAGTGTAGATCCATGCACAGGCAACAGCAGTGTCTTTCAACGACAAATCGTTTGTCACTGTGCTGGTACTGTCTGTCATATTAAGAATATGTACGTTTTCGTTCTCCTGCATGCCAAACAAGATTATATGTTTTTTCCGCCCCCCCCTTTTTTTTAATTCCGTTGAAGCAATAGATGGGATGATTCTTAAGGCTAAGATTTTGGTTGCAGAACACTTTCTGGCCTCAATCTCAGTGGAATGATTCCACCAGAGTTGTCCAATCTGTCACACCTTGAATTAATGTGAGTTACAGCAATAGAAACACGTTGTTGTTCGCTTAAAATATTTGGAATATTGCTTCTTCCAAGGATTTGCATGATAATTTTCGTATTTGCAAATTATTAAATAGTCTATTTCACTTTATTTTAGGACTTTGTCACAATTTTATTTCTGGGTTTTCCCTTTGACAGAGATCTCACAAACAACTATCTCAATGGCACAATGCCTCCACAGTTGGGCTCCATAGCTTCTTTAACAAACCTGTAAGTTCTCTTTCTGGTCTGTAGTATTGGTTAAAGCATTTTATAGATTTTAAGAGGGTTTAATGCATATAAACAACAGAATGATAAGAATCAGTATGGGAGTTCTAAAATTTTGTCCAGAATTCGGTGCCCCTTGGGTAAACACAAAAAACCGAAAATATAGAAAACACAAAACTCACTGTGATATTTTGTATATTGTATTTTATTGGTTAATTGAACCTTTTCATGAAATCCTAATAAAAAATTATATTTTGTTTTAAATGTATATATATTTTTTTAAATTAAATTATTTCTTCAATTTCCTTTTTCTCCAAGGTTGTTACCATTTTTTATGAGTTTTTCTCAGTTGCCCAAAAGGTTTCTCTCCAAAATTCAAGTTCTTGAATTTTTGGTGAGCAGAGAAACGTGTCCTTTTGGGTGGCAATAGCTGTAACTTGGTAAACAATAAATAAAAAGTGGTTTGCTTGGCATTTCTTTTCCTCTAAACCTTATATCACAGCCTAGATAGCATATTAAATTGGCCTATATGACTCCCGAAAACATTTTATATCATTATACATATTGTCAGATTAAATGCCTCACGGAATTACAACCCTTTGGGAAAGTTCAATGGAGCTAAATTATCTGTTTTTAATGTTTCTGATCGAATGTCTTTGATTACTCCAGGTCGTTGTCAAGAAATTTTTTGTCTGGAACTATTCCAAAGGAGCTCGGAAATCTTGCAAGTTTGATTCAACTGTAAACCTCTTTTTCTCTCTCTCAGAGACCGGCATTCATTTTTCCTTTTAAGAGATAATTTCATCTGAATTATTGAAGTTGAAGAGAAAGTTCAAGTGAGAAAATCATGTACATTACAGGAGCATCCATTCCAACAATCTTTCTGGTGAACTTCCCCCAGAGCTTGGGAAATTGAAAGCACTACGGAATCTGTATGTTTATATTAACTTTTGGCTGGACCTTATCAAGTTTATAAATTATCTACCCAACTTTGTTTTAGTGCAGACCAATATTGAGATCTTATTTGTTTCTTACCAAGTTCAGATTTATTGACCCTAGCTTAAGGGGACAATGTTATCCTTTATTTTGCAGGTATTTATCATCGAATCGGATCACTGGAGAAATACCTTCAACATTTGAGAAGTTAGAAAATCTGACAGAATTGTAGGCAACTTTTCCTTTTGATATAGATTCCCAACATTTTAAAAAATACAAAGTTAAAATTTTATCTTAGAGAATCAGAATTTTCATGGTGGATGCAGTTCCGCGTCTAGCAATGGTTTTACGGGTAAAATACCAGCTGGTCTTGGCAATTTGGGCAAACTTGAGAAATTGTGAGATATCTTACATCCTTTGAAATCCAATTCTGTTGACATTTTCCTCGTTACTTTTTGGTATTAAATGGAATCTACTAGAACATATTGAACAAGCTTTCATTAATTTTCTGTGATGAAATCACATGATAATAGTAGAAGGGAAAATGGTTGCATTGCAGGATACTTCAAGGCACGTCTTTGGAGGGACCCATTCCGTCCACCTTTTCAAATTTAATTCAAATAAAAGATTTGTAAGAACATGTGGTTTTGTTTTACTACCGTCGATTTTGGACTTTACACTCAAAAAAGTTACTCCTGTTCAAAAATATTATAAATTTTAAATATTTATTTTCTAAGTTGTTTGCACCTCAGAATTTCACTTTTATTATATGGCACGCACTTGCATTTGTGAGTATCCATATGTTAAGTAGTAGCGTGCGTTCAATCATGTTTACACAGGAGAATAAGTGATATAGCCGAAGGTGGGTCATCATGGCAATTCTTATTAAATCTCCAGAATCTCCAGAATTTGTAAGGAGAATAACGTCAATTTATGTTTGTTGTATACTGCTTATTTAAAGTTTTTTTTTTTTTTTTTAATTTTAAATTTATAATTGGCTTATTATTATTAGGTTTTTTTGCAGAGTTTTAAGAAACAATTTCCTCACGGGAAACATTCCAACAGAGATAAAGGCCACCAAGTTGCAAACCTTGTAAGTTAATCTTCTAGCCTTAAATGAATTAATATTGGCAATGAATGTTTGTTAAATGTTTATTGGGTATTATAAAATGATTTTTTTCGTTAATTCATAATGAATTTTTGAGAATAGGAATATGAAATAAAAGAGCATGAAAATGCATTTTTATTTGCGATTACAATTAATTACCCTTAACTACTTTTTTATTGATTTATTATAAATATATTTAACTTCAAAATTTTATGAGTTTTTAATAAATATTATAAAAATACAATGTGAATATTTTGGTTGATTAAAATGGGTATAGTATGGTCTTTTATTTTAGAGAACCAAGTTCAAATATTTTGAAAGGTAACTCTAATTGTAACATAGTTGTAGTGGATATAATATAGTTTAATATATTAATAAATAATAATAAATTTAAATATTATATTTAAAATATATATATAAATTTGGTTTAACATAGGGTTTCCTCGTAAAGCGGAGAGCTATGCTTATCAATAGGGAATTCAACATAGCCACCACACACCTATTCCCTCACACACTCGCCCACGGGTTTTGAACCTTAAACCTCACAAAAAAGAGCCGAACCATTGAGCTATTCCCATGGGAATTAAAAATATATTATATTAAAATATACATTTTTAAGTGAGGTTTTTTATTAGGTCCTAAACTAGTTAGACATTCTCCGCATTAGGTACCACTAACATTTTATACATTCTTTGAATTTTAATGAAACCTAGTTTTAATTCTTACTAAGCAATACATGCATAAGATTTGTAATAGTTAAGTTATAATATCTTTACCAACCATATAATATGTAATATGGGTGAAATCATTTTCAATCAGGGACATCGAATTGGTATGTCTTTGAATTCTCATCCACGAAATCCAAGTTCAAACCACGGGTTGGGTGTGCATGACCGACTATGTTTATTTGTAAAAGGGTGCATGTCCCTTTCAAAGCCCTGTCTTCACTGGTAACCAAAATAAATAAATAAATTATAATTAATATTAGGATGATAAATTTTAACATTCATTTATGTATATTGTTTAACTTTTATTTTTATTTTTTGAATAAATAGCGAGTGTATGAAGGCATGTGTGGTGGATGTGTGTTAATTTTTTTTATTGATAGACATAGCTTTCAAATGTTCTAGGGATCATAGTTGGGAGGAGTCCTGATTGTAAGGGTTTCTTACACTAACCAAATAAAAAATAAAAAATATTTATTATGAGATAAAATAAAAATAAATAAAAAAACAAAAAAAATATTATATGTTTTTTTAAATGACAACTTAAGTCCCAAATTCCACTACTAAAAACAAAATAACACTTTTAAAAGTTATGTTTTTAACTAAATTTTTATTATTTAGATATTTTACCAAATAAAGTAAAAATTAATATAAGTAAATAATTTTTAATTAAATTATTAAAAATAAATTTAAATACTATAGCTTTGGCAAAGTTTCGGGCTTTGGCTCTTGGGAAGTCCAAGGTTCAAACCGTGGTGTGGGCGAGTGTGTGAGGGGGTGGGTATGTGATGACTTTGTGTTAAATTTCTTATTGATAAGTATAGCTCACCCTGCAGGTCGGTCATAGGGTTTCTCACAATAACCAAACCAAAAACAAAAATCTAAATACTAGATTAGATTAAAGAGTAAATTATATAAAAATGTAAGATGATTTTACCTTCCATACTAAGAAGGCTAAGATAGTCCTGGGACCAACTTTTGTGAAGATGAAGGTGAACCCGAGGTACTGGGATCTAGGGATAAATAAAAAATCTCTCGAGAACACTCTCATGAAATTTTAGAGATCCTTTATTAATTCAATGCATATAATTATTATGAGAAAATATTGGTCATGATGGGATGGGATCAATGTGATTCAAAGAATGGTGAAACGGTTAATGAAGATGGACACAACAGGGACCAAGAACTAAATTTTGGTATCTCGTAGTTTTGGGTTGATGTTTTTTTATTCTTCTATTCTAAGTGGTTTCCTTGCTTAGTCTATTCAATCTGGGTGTTTTCTCTTCCTTATGTAGGATTGAGCTAACCTTGGCTATTCAAGCACTCTAAAAGGTTATTTTGGGTTGGGATTGAGCTACCCTTGGCTACTCAATCACTCTAAAATGTTCTTTTAGGTTGTTTTGGTTGATGTGTTTAGTTTTGATCTAGTTGGATCTCTGGATCTTGGATTCTTTTTCGATCACCTGCGTGTCCCTGTTTATTTCTATTGATGTTTGGATTCATTTTGTAAAATTTTTGGGGTTCCCTTCAAAACCTCTTCATCCACCCAATAAAAAAAAAATTGTATAAAAATGTAAGTTGTAATTAATAACTAATAAATTTTAGTGTAAAATTGTGTAAATATTATGGCATTCTTATTACCATAATTATATGATAATGACATAATATAAACAATAAAGAAAACATTGGTTTTTGGATTGAAAGAGAGCATAGCACTACCCATTTTTTATATTTATATTCACAACATCATTTTCTTCCACAAATCTAAATCAACTTCCATTATTTCTTCATGCATTATGCTCTTATATTATCTTTACATGACTTTGGTTGATTTCATAAATTAGAATTCTTGTGCTATTAAAGTGATAGCTTTGAATCATAGTGTAGCTAAGGAGTTATAATGGCTATCTCATTGTACATTCACTAAATATAGAATGTATTTATATTCTATGTAAACTTTAGTCTATTAATCTAATCCTTATGTGTCTTAGTTGTTCATTATAACTATACCTAATTAGCACACTTAATCTAATCCTTATGTGTCTTAGTTATTCATTATAAGATTTTTATGCCAATTATCCTTAAATATATTCATAAAATATAGGTGGAAGATGAGGATATTATTTAACATGCTCAATTAAGATAAAAAAGCCAATAGAGCCTTTACCATTTTTATGGACTATCTCAGCTAATATTATCTAATGCACTTGCATGAGCCTTAAATTTCATATCGACAAGTTTCTAAGGTAATGAATTCCTAGTAAAGCTAATAGAGATACAATTATTTTTCTTACTATTGTATTTATGAGTTATTGCATTGAGCAGTACATGGTTGTGTAGGTGGATTAGTGTAAGATACAAGCCATTTAAAAGGATCCATCATTCACAAGTTGATATCTATAAATAAAACCTCATATGGAGATTAGATGCATGTAAAATTTTATAATACCTATTTGCATCAATGTATATAATTTTGCATGTTTGTAAATTTATCCATTTTTTACTTGTGTTTTATGCTTATGTCTCTTCTCTCCATATAATTCTACATGTGGTATTAGAGTCCATTCAAAATAGGCATGGAGATGTTACATGATAGTTGTGTCAAAATTATAGAATCTTCTACGACTATTTGTTTGGAATAATGACATAATATTTTTTGTGGTTTTGAGCAAACTATTGAAATATCTCTAAGTTGCATGTATAGGTTTATTAAATATTCTTGGATGTATGTGATTATATTTGAGTCTATATAGAGTTGTGGGAAAATTAAAGGGATATATTTGTGTTGTTGCATCACATCATCTAAGAATAGAAATTTCTCTAGAGTTGTATTTGGTTGTTTGAGAGTAGACAACTCTATGTTATTGGTCATTACTATGCATATGTAATTGTGGAAAATCTCTATATTTATAGTTGTAGAATATATTTTGTGTGTGTTTGAGAGAGAAAAATCCTATGATATTATGAGTGCAATATTGCCTACTAGACATAAAACCTTGTGTTTATTTGAGAAAGTTGTGTAAAATAGAATCCCTTTTGAGAGGATTCATGTCGATATGTAAGCCTATGGAATCCAAAAAGAGATCATAAAATTTTTATTGTGAGATCTACAAATGGAGAGTTATTTTTATTACAAGAGCTAGAATTCACTTAAATGTGTATTTTGAAATTCCTTAAAAATATCAATACAAGTTGTCTAATTCATGGTCAAATTTTATTGAATAATATTATTTTGGATATACACTTGAGGCAAATCACTATTTATACAGACCAAAGTGTAGAGGACACACATATTGAATGCATATATGTATTCAAGCATATATATGTAGAGGACACACATATATGCTTGAATACATATATGTTGTGATGATAGTGTAGCATGCAATATATGGTGGTTCTAAAACTAAAAGAGGGATGATTCTACAAGTCATAAAAATTCCATGAAGGTTTTTAATAGGAACCATAATGTTTAAAAGTGGTTTAGAATAACCATAAAGCATGGATGTGGTTAAGTGTAATCACAAATTTAGAGGTAGGTCATAGGAACTAGAAAGTATACAAGTGTTTGAGAGGGACCAAAAAATAACTTTTAATGATGGTTTTAAGTTAACCACTTAAAATCCATTTAATAAAAGTCTTGATATATGCATTCAATGATTGACATGGATGGAGAGACATCCCACAAAAGTATAATAAATGCAATAATATGTAGAAGTAGAGATACTCTAGGTGTAGGATGGAGAGTCATTTAGAATTACTATTACAAACAATGTCTAAGGTGATGGCAACGACATAGGAAGACTCATGAGAGAAAGACTTGATGAAGATTCATGTTTTAAATGAGTATATAATCAACCATAACACTAAGTGGTATGCAAGACATATTTCTATGTTGTGTTGGTAGAAGGTCTTCAAATATTTGATAAAATAAATTTAAGGGGGATATTAGAGATCAAATTATTTTGTTATTATTATGTCATTAGCAATTATATATTGCCTAATGTAAGATTCCATCCATTTGTACGATTCCACCATTAACTATTGGGCTTTATAAATATATTCTCATATGAAAATTAGATGCATGCAAAATTTTATAATAGTTATCTATGTTAATGTTATAAATTCAATGTCTATATATCTTTCCATGTCCTATACTCATCTAGATTTGGGGTTATGTGTCCTCTCTATGACTATTCATGGCCCTGATATGCTGGCATAACATCCATCACAATTCATCTCATATCTCTTAGAATTATTAATTAGCTTCTTGGTGGTACCCTCCAATAAGTTAATATCCAAAGTTTATGTTTATTGTATCTGTAAGATATGGTTCTTCAATGTTACTAACATGCCTCTTAGCACCATGTTAATTTTTTTAATGATGCACTAGATATATTTTTTCTTATCCCTATCCATGTTATGGTGTACATCATTCTCCGAATACGTCATAACCATTATTTTATTTAGATAACTACTAAGCCTTTATTTAAGCTCCATAAAATGTAGGTATTTCCCTCACTAGTAATGAAGTAGGAAATCCAACATGGAGATCATGCTTCTATCTATTTTTCTTTCCTATTGAGAGGGATAAAAATTATAATCCCTAAGGAGATGACATATCTCTATTATTTAATATATTATTTTCCTATCTGAAGGGTGCAAGTTGTCATTTTATGTCTATCATGTTTCAACCTAGGTGGAGTATTTTGGAAATTTTTTATCTCCACTCATTGATAATAAAAAAGAGATAAGACACATAGTAATTTTCAATTCCAATGCCAACTGGCTATAATTTAGAAAAATGGGTGATCCACTCAAATCATGATAATAGAAATGCATAACATGGGTAGATTTTACATTGTTCTTGCTACTCATCTAAATATAGATTGGGCATGAGTGTAAATATTTGATCATATTATATCTTGATGTGGAAAATGTAATAAAGTATAAAGTATGATGTTCAAGCCTATCATACTAATATTCATAAAATCTTATTAAAGTTCTAATCAGTATTTGAGGATAAAGCATAATATCATAATGAAAGATACCTTATCCCTCCAAGTATTTTTAAATGTCTAGATGACATAAAAGTTTCACCCTTGAACCCCTTTGCATCCCATAGAAAATGTTAGTCATTCATCCAAGAGCAATATAGTCATAGCATTTAAAATTAATGATTATATTCTATCACTCCATATCATTATTCTTGTCAATAAAATATGTATAACCAAGTTGGACCATAATTTGTACTATATTCTAATGCAAAAGTGTGTTCAAATTCTTGTATGTGATCCTAAGATAACCTTTCAAAATTTATGTTTGTTGAGGAAAGTTACATGGTCACAAGAAACACTAAAAGTCCATGGTTTAAAAAAAAAAATGAGCTCCTTTACATTATGACCTAGGTCCTAACCATGTTCACCCAACCCGTATATTTTTTTACATATTCAAGTAGATGTGTCATTACTTCAGCTCTCTATCATACATGATTTGGTATAACTAAGTCTAAAACCATATTTATTACAATGGAGAAATATATAATCTTTTTTCATTTGGATTCATTTGCAAGTGTAGTGGCTAGCTCTTTACTATATTAAATCTCACAAGGATCCTCAAACTTTTAGTTTTACTCTATTGGAATTCTAATTAACAAGCCAATCTATTACTTTATTTTTGAATATAAAAGTATATTATAGTTTTATCTATCTGAAATTATTGAATTCAACTTTTGCACTAAATAAAAATCTAATCTTCTTTAACTATTAGTTTTTGAATGCTAAGTTCCTTTATGATATTCACTTATCATCTCCATATTTAATGTAACCAACTATATTATCTCACCTCTCGCATTTTAACATATACAACTAGCTTTCAAACTCGGGTTTCTTTTCATTGCTTTTTTTAAGTTCCATGTGGAGGATCCTCCCATCACATCTATTCATCCTTCTTTGATTTGGTGTTTATAACATTAATAATAAATAATTAAATCAACCTCCTCCATATAGTTTTATATGAAGAAATTGGATTGCTATGAATACAATGATCAATTGACCTAAATGTCTCTAAAATCTCAATTGTTTTAAATTTCTCTTCCATATATCTAATGGCAAGCACATATTATAGGATATCCATCTATTCCTTTCCATTATAACCTTCATGTAATCATTTCTTAATAGATGTACTATAATGTATAAATTCATTATAAGGAGCTTGGTAAATTCCAAATCCTTGTAAGAGTGGATGATGGTTTTGGATTAGTCTATGAAGCATTCAAAATTAATAGGATTCTATCTCAAAATTGATTAGAATATAAGTAATAAACTAATATAATATGGTTTTGTTGTGTGGTCAAATTATTATCATGCTAATAATAAGATTAATGGGAACAAGAATAGATATGCAAAAATATTTAGTATTATTTATAGAACAATATATAGTAATATATGTAGGAGAGAATTTTAATTCCTTCTTCCATTATCTATTTTGTATATTATTGCAAAAGCAGGAGAATACATGTTATATACAAATATAGCACAAGGATATATTATAGAAGATAAAATAATTTATCTCCAAATGATTACAATATTTTGATAATAGTTATAGTACTATTGACTATTGATATACTAATGGCACCATAACTAAATATGGTACTATATATCTTGGAGATAAGTTGATGACGCCAAAATTATGATGTCATACCAATGACACCATTATTATTTTACACAAAGAATTGATGAATAGATTGGTACTAAACTATTAGTGGTGGTGCCAAGTCTAGAAGATGATGTAAGTCTCTAGTGGGTTGCATATTGTGATTTCGTGATCTATTTTTTATTATCCTCCCTTTGGAAAATAATGGGCCCCAATACTTATAATATTATAATTAGATGAGAAAATTACTAATCATTTTGATTACAAGTTAAACATATTCCTTGATGAATACATTGATCCTTTTATGAGTTAGAATAGAACTACCCCTTGAGTCATTATGTCATTGACTTGAGTGTCTACAATATAATCTGCAAATACTAGAGAGATGTAACCAATATAGTTGTTCTACAATATCATAAGTATCCAACAAAAGGGGATGATATGGTTATAGAATATCTGAATTGAAAACTAGATGGAGACCTAAGTATGGAGGAAGATGTAGCTCAAAGAAGTTATCCCTTGCTGACTTGGTAATAGTGTAAGGTCCATAATAAGGATAGATGAAATTACAATACACCTTGGAGATATACTTTTCGAGTATGATTCCATACTTTGTCCCTATTTTTATATTGATGTGGCGCAAGATGCGTTTCATGGAACTCCTTGTAGTTGGTATTAGCCTCCTAAATTATGTCATAAATATAACATTAGATTTGTTAAATATATTCAATAAAAATAGTTGCTTTGTAAACCTTAGTTTGTGTATAGGAGGTATCTGCTAAGGTGGATGAAGAGAAAGTAAGGTCAATTGGTGCCAATGGTTGGAATCCTAATAATAATGAAAAGGGCTATGACTTGCAGAGGTTTTAAGATCCTTGTTGTAACTATAATAAATAAAGGGTAGGTTTTCATCCCATGTGCATGGATCCATGGCTTTGCATATCTTGAGCAGAATCATATTTTTACAATTTACCATATTTGTACCTCCATATATATATATAATTATCAACCATAACTATGGACGTCATGGTGAAGCTTAGTCCAATAAACATACTTTTATAACATAGCATCTTGGCAATGCCAAATTACCTTATTATTTTATTACAATTTGATTCCCACATGAGTTCTTATATTTTTCTTGTTGGTACAAATATGTCTCTTAAGCAACAAATAATACTATCATATAGGTAAAAAAATACATTTATCTAAGAGCAACACCTAATGCATGATAAAAATGTCAACTCTAAACTCATAAAGGTGAGGCTATTTGGAAGTCTAGTGACCATAGCAAGAAAGGATAGTGTTAGTTCATTAACTGGTGGCCAACTAAGGTAGTTTATAGTAAGGTTGGAATTCCTTTCCTATGCTTGATGTTCATATAGAACTATGTAAGGATGGTTAACCACTTTGATGGTTGTCATTGTAAAACTTGGCCTATGTCTACATGTATTGCAACAATTTATGGTCTATATCCATGATGGTCTCCTTACTAAGAATGTGGTATTTCCAATGGTAGTATGCTTGGACTATGGCATAGAGATAATGATTTTTGGTATCATTGGAATGTTTTATTAAAGGTTTCATTATGATAATTGACTAGATGCTTGTATTGAGTGATAATTACACTAAGCTCATCTCCTAAGGTATTTACCTTAATCTTTAGAGGCTATTACAATTATAACAATATGAAAAGTGGTGAAAAAAGTCATTTATTAGGCTAGTGTCCAAGTGGACTTAGTTTGAGTGCCTTACATAGTCATCTGATTTAGTGGTAAAGTATTAAACATAGAAATTATTGAGTGAGATTTGGGCCCATGACCATAGTTAAACAAATGGATAGGGAGAAGTTTACTCTTCCTAGCCTCTAGATTTGGGTTAGCTCCTCATTAATCTAACCAAAATAATGTAAAATCAAAGTTAATTATATAGATTAATCTAATCCACCATTGTCAACAAAAGGATGTGAGAAAACTTAAGAAAATGTAGAAAAATAAATGGATTAAAGCTATAGTGATATTAGCATTGGTATAATAAAAAATTATAGCAATGATTGAATAAATTTAGTAGAACATAAATCTTCAAAATAACCTATAGTAGAATGAAATAAAGGACTAGTAGAGGAAGGAGGGCATAACCATTGATTCCACATATTCATGAACAAAAGGTCATAAAGACAATTTATTTAGAAAGCAATACACAAGCTTTTATTTGTTGTTGTCTAGAATGGTAAGTACAAGTTGATTCGAGTGGGTATATTTAGTATTGAGATATCCAAAAAACCCTTAAAATTAGCATGAAACTCTTATTTATACTTGAAAATATAACCTACTCTAATTTTAATTATAGTTTGAATTAACATGCAACTTATAATAATAGCAATTATAAGTTTATAAGGTGAAATCATCATATTTGACAATAATTATTAGTGAGATGCACATAGTTGAGAAAGACATATCATATAGGAATTGATGCAATTTATTGGAATGAGGTCCACTAGATGGAATCAAGTGCACTCAATTAGAATTAGGTTCACTAGACAAGAATGGGGTACACATAATTGGAATTAAGTGCACTATATAGAAAATAGGTATACTTGGATAGAGTGAGGTACATTGGAATGAAGCACAATACGCTAGTATAGAGTAGAGGAACTACTTTTTAGATGAAGCGGGTTGTGCTTAGACATATAACTTATCATATTTTCATTTATTTATTTACTGCTCTATATTTTACCTCAACTTGTGTGATAGATATTTATTTGAAGCATGACGGCAATAGGGAGCACCAAGTGGTGATGGATAATTCTACTACAAACTAATGGTAAAAGTTTATAAGGTATAAGAAATTGTGAACCTTGGTAAGAGTATTTTGGCTAGTCAATTGTATATGACTTGGATATTCTCTAAGCTAACACAAAATCCCTCCTCATGAATGATGAAACACAAATACTAAGCTTGAAGTTGAGTCTATAGCACTAAAAGAACACTTTTCTATGTTAGACTTGAGATTACACTAGTGTAGATCACTCAATACTAGATTTTTATGTTCCAAGTGCTCTTCACATGTTCTTATAAAGATAAGAATATCATCTATATAGAAAATTATAAACAAGTTACTGAATGATCATAGTACATTATATATCATTGATATGAACATTATATTGGTAGGCCTAAAGGCATCACCAACTACCTAGATAAACCTTATTTAGACTTAAAGGTCTAGCTAAATATGGATATAATGATACCCAAATTTGAGATCAATCTTGGTGAAGCATTTGGCACCCTTGAGTTGGTCTAGGAAATCATTAATCCTATGAATATGATAGCAGGTTTATTTTGATCATGTTAAGCACTCTATAATAAAGGTAAAATCACCAAGAAATATATTTCTTGCATGTTAATATAATCAAGCTTTCACATGGTGAAGCACTAGGTTAAATGTGACTTTTCAAAATAGACATCTAGGTCAAGCACTTAATCTCATTGTTCTTTAGAATGGAGCATTGGTAGCCTGTAGCACTTAGTATAGGAATCTATGAAATTAGATAAATCATATGTTTAGTCTAACAATGAAGAGGGACCCCTTAAATTTATGTAGATATATAACTATAATATGATACCACTTTATCCATTTCAAATTGATGTAGCAATTGATCATTTTGTTATTTTGTAATAGACATGTAAGATACAATAATAAGCTTATTTTTGTGTTGAGGTTTGATCATCAAAAGAAAAAACTTTCGTATTTGATTGATCTCCTTCCAACATTACTTAATTTTGGTTAGAGAAAATTTAATGGATGGTTCTACCTTTGGAATCATGTAGTTTTGGTCATGGAGTGTGATTATGATGCTTCATGGTATAGACTCATAGATGTCATGATACTCCTCTATGAAGAGTTTTCCAAGAAGGACGTGATACAAATAAAGTAAAACTATTCCATATATTTTTGGCATAATAGAGACACCATTGCTTTGTGATATATATGGATTAATACTACTAAATCCACCCAAATTTTTAAAGTTAAGGATGTAGTATCACAAGAAATTTTATCCTTTTGACTATGTCTACTGAAATCATATTTGTTTGGCAATTATTATCCATAATGAAATGTAAAGGTTCACCCTTCATCCTCATATTTGTTTCAAAGAGATACTCCTTTTTATATTTTGCATCTAGCAACAACTATATAAAAGTAATAATAGCATCAAGGTTGGATTCCATGATCTAATTTCTCCATAACATGAGATAAAGGAAGTAGATCATGGAAGAACCTATAATTCAAGGTTGGCTTACATGATATACTTTCTTTTATAATTTATTGTTAATAGAATCATCTATCATTCAAGGTTGGCTTCCATAATCTACTTCCTTTTATCATTCATTGCTAATAGAAGCACCTATTATTCAAGGTTGGCTTCCATGATCTACTTCCTTTTATCATTCATTGCTAATAGAAGCAACTATAATGAGTACTATTTTTCTTTAATTAATTTAAAAAAAAATTCCCATGTAATGTTGGTGTTAGGTATGTTATTATCAAAGTTAGTTTTAATTTCTTCAACATGTGAATCAAACCAATTACAAATAGTTATGTAGAATCTTAAAAGTGCAAATGTAATCTTATTGTCATAAACTATAGTGTGGACTTGTAAGTGATATTAAAATTGACTCAAAAAAATATCCATATCTTCTACATCAATATATCCTTCATAAGTAAGAGTATCATAGTTTTCTTGAACATCAAATGTTGTAGAATTTCTAAAATTTTATCCCATTGGAAGAAGAGAATGACCTTTTGTAGTAGGTATTTGTTGTAAAATATATGTAAATTTATCAAGCATATATATTTTCTATCTTTCCCATGCTTCATCCAACATTTCTTGAATGGAATATAATATCTTAATTTTATTAGCTATATTATATCTTATAGTGTGACAAGGAAGGTGCATAGATGGGTCACCTGGAATGAGTCTACTCTTCCAATCATCTGAGTTTGAATGTAGCTCAAACATAGACTATATTTTGATATTATTGATATAGTTTTATGGGATGGCTAGTCATTACTATGCTAATGAACAAAATAATATGAAAAATATGTTGGAAATCCTTGAAATAAAAATCCAAACCTTCCAGATGAAGTACCAACTACGATACACCAGAAATGAGGGCCGATAGCACACCTCATCCTCCATTGTAATAGGTATATCATCTCCCTTAATATTTTGGATCAAGTGGAGCAAAACCAAAAATGACAAGGAAAAATGGACAAGCCAGCACACACCTCTAGCAAATACTCCCAACAACTTCACCGAACCAATCAAACCTAATAGACACAGTGGCTGCCAACATAAGCCAAAACCAATGGACATAGAAGGTACAAGGTGTTCCCTTGAAGATTGTGTTAGGTAAGGGTAAGAACAAAAACTCGAAGAGAGAGACCTGACTAACATCAATTGCATCTGGTAACCAATAGGTCCAACAAATAGTCATACTAGGCATCCAACAACCAAAAAATCTTCAACCAGAATCACACTAGATGGAAATTTTGTAGGGAAACCCTCTCCAAAAATAATAAAAAATATTATTTAAGTATATATTTTTTATTTAACACACTCACACACTCGGGTGTAGTTTGAGCTTGGGTCTCCTTTATGAGAATCCAAAAATATACCAATACTATCTCTTTTGACATTTAAGTATAATTTCAATAATTAAATTTTCAATCTTCTTTCAAAGAGTCTTTTATAAAAAAAACTAAAATATTTTATAACCCTAGCTAAATAAATTGAATACAAAATTTATGTATATGGCTCTGGTTTCATACAACTCTTGTTTTCTTCTAAGGTTTTCCTATTTTTTCCTAGTTCAAGTCCTTGTCATTATTTTTGGCTCCCAACCCTAGTGAGCTAGGCACTAGCTTTGCCATCATGGGAGACAAGCCTTGTAAGAATTTTTCCCATCAAGCACCCACAAAATATTACCTTGAAGGCAGTTCATGAGGTAAGGTTTCATGCAATTGGCTAGAGTCATACACCTTACAAGGATATTTTATCGATTGTATCTCTAATGAGTTGATCTTGACATCTTGGGTTAATTTGCTTTGGTCCCTTCATGGTGTCAAGGTTGAATTGGTATGAAAAATTACCAAGGGTTTCTTCCTTTTCATTTTTTTGACCTTTCTCATGTGAAAGCTATTTATTAGAATTTTCTATGGCACATGTAGATCTCTTTGCTAGTTCTCTCACTTTGGACCCATGATATTACTATGTTTGAGAAAAATATGAACAAATTCTTAGTATAGGTTGAGTTTCTTGGTATTCCCCTTCCTTAATGGGATGGTTTGGAATAAATCATGGGTGTGCTAGGGCATATTGTTTTGATTTAACCTAAAAATATTTGCAATGCTTGTCCAACAAGGTGGGTCTATGTAAAGGTATATCTAAGAACCTTACGGAGTCCATCAACATTCAAGTTGGGGAGACCATCATATTATAGAGGGTTGTCTACATCAACCTCCCAAAAACCTATTTTTTATTCCAAGCATTACACCATAAGGTGATAGATTATCCACTTATGTTGCATAACAAGTCAAAGCCAAATCCTACACCCACCACTGGGGCAACCCCTAAACCCAATGATAAGGATTGGACCACTATGGAAATTCATAAAAATTAGCATACTAGTGATTTTAAAACTCTAAACCCTAAGCCACCTACAAATATTGTATATGTTATAAATGGTATTCTCTATCAATAATCATGTGTTCAAGATAGTTAATTTTTATGCTTACAACAATGTTGTGGAGCATGCATTGTTATGGAGTTGGTTAGCTTAGTCATTTCCTTCTACCACTTGATTGGTCATGGTTATTTCAACATGATTGGGGCACCACATACAAATGTGATGGACATCCGATGTGGTGGGCCATAGGCAAATGAACGACATGGTTTCACATATACAAGAAATTGGGGCTTTATGATTCCAATATGGGCCACTCTTGAGTCAACAAATTTTGGCACATGTAGTCCAATTTGCATGTTGATGTTGACCACATTATTAAAATAATGGGTAGGGAATCACAATTCATGCAACCAATTTTTACTTTTACAACTATTTTTCTCTCCTGGTAAACCCACTACCCAAGGTGGTCCTCTTAGACCACTTGCCAATATGTTTTTGTATTAAATGGAAATGTGGTATAAATCCCACACCAAACAATTAGTTTTATTTTAACATGGTATTGCTTAGTCATCAACTTTTATTTTCCCATATTCAACATATTTGGAACTTAAAGAGTTCTCATCCATGTGTAGTGATTGGATTACATGGTGGAATGATGCAATGGAGAACACCACATGTTTTCTTTGCATCTATGGCTAGAATATGAACTTCTTCTATAAGCAGGTAGACAAGGCCAATTTATTAGAGCTATAGTGTGTCATGATGACATTCGAAGTGTAGCCTTTCTCCCCTATGTTGCAAATTTAGTGGCTACACTTCATCATTAACAATAAATTATAGATGCTCATGTCACATAGGGTGCCCAAATCAAAGCTAGAATCCATTGGCTAAAGGTTGGGGATAGGGTCTATATTTAATGCATTCAAGATGGGTAAAATAGCCTTGCTAAGCTCCTAGATATTATGCATTATTTTATCAATCATTAACAAAAGGTATTTCAAGCCCAATAACCCTTCATAGCTTGGGAGCAAGCTCTTCAATAGTGTGTCAAAGTGGTTCCTTACTACTTTTTAGTTTATTGACAAAACCTATGTGATAGCCCCCTTCCACAAAATAATATTAGAATTGTTATATTTTACATGAACAATAATAAGACCCCTAGCTATTATGGGTTCCCTTGTGAATTTTATAAAATCCTCTAGGAAATAGTGGGGCCAAATTTACACCAAGTTTCCTTAGAGGCTCTAATAATGGGATTCCTTGACCCTCTGATCAATAAGGGAAATATAAAACACATTCCCAATGTAAGGGATCCTAAGTATATCTACAATTGGTGCCCTATTATTACACTTAACATTTCATATAAAATTATAGTTAAATATTTGTCACTTAGGATCAACAATTTACTATCTCTAATAGTTTTTCCTAAATAGACTAGATTTATCAAGAGTTGAAACATTTTGGACAACATCATTGCTATTTGGGAAGGCATGAAATGTGTAAGATAATATTAGTAGAAGGTTATTTTCCTTAATATTGACTTTTCTAAGGCCTATGATCGAATTGAATAGCCCTTCATCTTGTCCTTGCTTCAAGCCTTAGGATTCGAAGACACCTTTCTTTGATTTATACAAATATTCTTTGTGAATACTTCTATTTATTTAACTATTAATGACCATCAATAATCATTCTTTTACCTCTTCATATCCATTAGGTAAAGGTGCCCCTTACTTTATCTCTTTTTGTGTTTTGACAACTGAGGGCCTTAGATACCTTCTGGTTGGTGTTGTTTCCTAGGGAAGAGTGAAAGGAATTATTCTTCCTTACTCTTCTCAATATTTAGTCAATGGCCATTTTGTATACATATTCTTCCTAATTATTTTTGAATAAGAAAGTACCATTGATAACGTATTGTAGTGCCTTGAAACATTTTGTGAATCCACAAGGTCCAATATCTAATAAAAGAAAATCTAGTGCCATAAATAGTATTTTTTGCCCAAGCCTAGTTGGTTGTCACTTTTATTGGAAATATATCCAACATGGAGAAATGTTTTAGATTTTGGACACTTATTTTTATTTTAATATTCTTCCTATTTTCTACAGTAATATATTATAGACGGAGTGGAGAATAAGCTTCTTAATTGGATTTCTAAGCCTCTATCACTTCTTGGCAAGTTTTAGATTTGTTCAAAAGTCTTAACTACCACTCATTCTAGGTTTCATTCACGGTGTCATACCAAAATTTGGAGAAGCTCCTCTATGATTTTTTTTGGGCCTCAACTTACAAAAAATTCTTCCTCCAAGTTGCTAAAGAATTTTATTGCCTTCCAAGGGCCTTTGGGGTATGAGTTTTCTTGATACCGAATGACAAGGAATAACTATCTATGATAAATGGGTCATCAAAGCTATGTAGGGTAATGAAGCATGGAAAGTGCTACTTTGATACTATATCTCCTTAGGTGTTCCTTATAGATAAAAAGCATGAAAGGTCCTTAGGTTTCCCTCCCTTTGGTTATGAAAGTGCCTATTCATATCCAAGGTACTTTTATAGCTAGAAGTATCTAGAGGGACTTGAAGTCCCTCAAACCTTAGCTTCAATAGGTTGGTAGTGGCCTATGATCTAGCTTATCACTGAGCAACCTCTCACTTTTGTGGGCTCCTGTTATCATTCATCAAAACCAACCTTTAACTAAACTTCCCTAGGTGAAGGCTCTCCATTTTTTCATAAGAGAATAAAGGTCATCTTTGGCCTTTTCTCTAGCCAAACAATATATTGGCTCTCTTGGATTAAATTTAAAATCTAGTTCAACCTCTAGGAACATGATAGGGATACCTTTCAAACAATCTAGAAGTAGTCCCATATGAAATGCTTCACAAATCTGGAGTGCACACCTCATACCCATGGTGAAAATACTGTAAGTGGTATCTAGATACCCCCTTTAGAAATTACAAATATATAAATGGGTATCAATGGCTTTCTCCTCATTTTCTCATGGCTCCTACACTCGAAACTCATTGGCACATTTAGTCCTCTTAAAAAAACTAGAAAAATAAATTTTCCACTATTTGGGACCCAACTTTGGAACCCAAATTGGAATACTTCTCTTGGTGCTTATTTTTCCAAGGTTTATCGATTGGAGAAAGGTTAGTTCATTTGGGTAAGAAATGCTAGATACCTCTTTTGTAAATGCTAGGAAACTATCAAGTGCATAATATGGTTTAGTATCAGAGCCAAAGTAGTCTGGGCTTGGATTCATGATTTATTTCAACCATGTCATCCCAAATTTTTCTCATGGCATATGGTTCTTGGGGATAATATAGACATGCCTACTAGAATTGATCAACTTTGGGACTTTTTAAAATAGAAATTCTATTTAGCATTTGGAAGGATCATAACAATGCTATTTTCTTTAACCTAAATGTTTCTATGAAATTTTCTTCTTATGCTAAATACATAATTTGTTCCAGTGTTATATTATTGATCTAAACATAGGCTAATAAGGTGTAACTTGAATTTGAACACTTATAGATCTTGTTGGATCATTGGGTAAATACACCCTATTTGGTGATTAAGGTCCCTCATATAGTTGGTAGAGGCAACAACTGTCATGCCTATCAAATCTATAGCTTGTGTTTAGATAGATGACCTAAAATCTCACCATGATAGTGACACTTCCCTGCAAAACTTAGAGGTTGGTTTATCACCCCACCCTCTTCCCATTATATGCTTGGTTGGGGGTGGGACACTACCATTTAGGGCCTAGGTAGGAAAAATTCTAGTTGGGAGGAGGGCTAGGGATCTAAGGGCTATCCTTATTCAATTGGTTGGGTACCTACTAAAGACACCCCTATGTTGTTACCTATTTTTGGACCTTTTGGATAGGGCCCTATTTATAAGGAAAATGACCCCCTACTTGAGTGGGACAATACTAAAGGCAAGGATACTCCCCCTTCTGATGGTCCAATAACTACTTAATATTTTCTACCATAGGGTAATTGCTCTTTTACTATTGATAAGCTTTAGATTATTATTTTATCCTTCATAGAGTTCTTTTTTTAGTCTAGGTAGTTAGTTTAACTTTTCAGTGTGCACCTTTTTTGCACCTACTAAAGACACTCCTATGTTGTTACCTATATTTGGACCTTCTATATAAGGCCCTATTTATAAGGAGAATGACCCTCTGCTTGAGTGGGGCAATACTAAAGACAAGGATACTCCCCCCTCTAATGGTCCAATAACTACTTAATATTTTCTACCATAGGGTAATTGCTCTTTTACTATTGATAAGCTTTGGATTATTGTTTTATCCCCCATAGAGTTCTTTTTTTAGTCTAGGTAGTTACTTAGTTTGAATTTTCAGTGTGCACCTTTTTTTCCACCCACCCTTTTTTCATGATAAATGTATTGTTTATTCTTTAACTAATAAAATACACTTTTCAACAACAACAAAAATTATAAGTGCAAAAGTAAAAAACATCAAATTTCCAAACATTTTATTGGTTTTACCATTGTAACTATTCAAATATATAATTAACAAAAATAATTGTAAAATATCAAATTTACCAGTAAAATATTCATTGTTTATTCATGTTATTTTGTATACCTCTTTGTAATTTAAATATGTTGAATAAGAATTTTTTTTTAATTTGATATAATATATAAGTATTTTTTATGTTGCAGAGATTTAAGCTTTAACAATTTGTTGGGAGGAATGCAGTCTTTGGATATCCCAAGACTACAATACTTGTAAGTACTATTTTAATTATCAAAAAAATAATGAATTGTCATTTTTAAAAGAAAAATATTTTTTACTATTATATAGTTTTTAAAATAAAGGATTTAAAACAATATAATATGATATGGGTGCATTTCAGGTTCCTTGGAAATAATAGTTTAAGCGGGCCACTGCCTTCTTGGTTGTCTAATAGTGACATGAACATGTAAGGAGAATTGTCTTCAATGTATTTCACTTTACTTTAGTTTTCTTTTATTATATATGTCTATATAAATTGTATAATATTTTGGTAATGTAAATGTGCATCAAAAAGAAATTAAATTTTGTATTTATAAAATAAACATAATAAAATTCTGTTATTGTACTAACAATGCACATTAGTAATATAGATCATATTAAAATTAAAGTTAAATTTTTTATTAGAATCTATTTCAATAAATACCATTTTCACTTAAATTTTGTATTTATAAGATAATAATAATAAAATTTTAATATTGTACTTACAATGCACATTAGTAAAATAGATCACATTAAAAATTAAAGTTTATTTTTTATTAGAATCTATTTCAATAAATTTCATTTTCACTTAATATTTTTATCCTGCAGAGACTTGTCTTATAATAATTTTACAGGAGATATTTCAATGGAGTTGACTGATAAAATTGTTAAAACCATGTAAGTTTTACTTTTATAGTTTTATAATGTCTTTGCATCAATTCATGCACTTGGGTTGAATTTTCTATATATTTTTTATAAGTTTATAATTAAATTAACTCTATTTTTTTTCTTTCTTTTATTTATTTAAATGCATATATTTAGTATTTTCTCTAAATATTAACCTAGTTTTCTTTACTTAAATTTTTCTTTAATATTTAACTTGGGTTCCTTTTAAATGTACAGGAATGTGATTGAGAACTTTTTAAACCCTATAACTAAGAGGTGAGCATATAATGCATTAATTTATTTTATCATTCATAACATGTATTGAGCATTATATTTTAGGTCAAAATGAAAAATTACTATTTAAAATTGATTCTATGATATTGAAATAGTTTTGTCCATATTATATCATGAGGTATATTTCAACAAACCATACAATAATATTACAACTAACAATTATGCATATGCTACCTACCAAAATTTAAACCTAGGTGTTCATATTGGGAGCCCATATTTTTAACCACTTGAACTCATGTTATTTGATAAAATAAAAAATACTATAGGTTTTCTATTTACCAATAATCGTATTTTGACTTTATCAAATGATGAGATCATGTGGTTAGAAACTTGGGTTCACCCATATTCAAGGCTTACTAAATAATCTTTACATAATTATCATTATGGCTTGTTGTAACACCACTAAGTGGTTTGTTGAAATGCCTATGTAATATGAGTAAGACTTGTTCCAAACCCATATAATCCATTCAAAATAAAATATTTTTTACTTTTATACATTATAAGGAATTTTTGAATAAAAATTCTAACTAAAGTTGTAATTGAATTATAAGTTCATCAACTTGTCTTCAAAGGAGCCCTTCCTGCGGAAAACAAATACCAAGTAAGAATTTTTTACTTTGTACTTTAAATTTAATATATATTTTAATTAATTTTAAAATTATTGTATTTTTTATATGAATATGTAACAATAATTGTAAATTTAAATAGTATTTTATTTTCTATCATAATATAAGTGAAATTTCTTAAGATATACTTCCAAATATAAAGAATTTATATCACATTAAATTAAGAATAATCAATTGATATAAAAAAAATTGACTCCTTTATTAGATAATCATGCATATTTCTTGTAAACTTCAAGAAATAATAAATACATTGTAAAATGCAAAAAAAAAAAAAAATGGGTTAAGTTGATTTTCTTATGAACAGATCTAGAATTTTAATAAAAATATTGATATGTAATAGGGATTAATTGTGATATTTTATATTATGCCTATGACCGCTAGGGATTAAAATGTAGTATTTTATATTCAGCCACCTTTTGTTTGATTGATGATAATTGTAATAATTGGCCATCCTTAATCATCCATGTAATGTTGAGTGTGGTTAGTTTTCTAATCATGTGCTATGTTCGTAGCCACTCAAATAAATTCAGGCCTTTAGGTTTTCATCTATTGCAAGCTTGTTCCTCATTCATCTGTGGTGTATTCTAGTATAGATTATGTACATAGTCACTCAAAGAAATTCAGGCCTCTAGGTTTTCATCTATTGCAAGCTTGTTCCTCATTCATCTGTGGTGTATTATAGGATAGACTATTTTGGAATGTAAATAATCAACTTCTCCCATGGTATCCATATCATAGTATCAAAGCAATTCTTTTTTGTGTGAACTCCCTGAGGGAAGGATTTTCTTCATGGAGATTCTCCCCTCCCTTAAAAATTGTTGCGGCCATAGCATTTGATTTTTTTTTTTTTAATTGTCTTTTTAAAATATTATTTTTGTTTGTGTCCATGATAGATCCCCATATTATTTGATTACATCTTGTCGATATTTGTCTTGTTTTGAATGCTATTTGCATGGACTACTTTAACTTGTCAAAAATATTTTAGAGGCTACCTGTTCTCCAACTCTATTTCCTCCATATCAACATGATACCAGACGTAAAACACGACTTCTAGCCATTTCACATACTTTCGTAATTCATTTGTATTCAAGCAAATGGTTGACCTTGTTCGCATTTTGGTCGCAACCCTTACCAACATACTGTTTTGGCAACTCATCATTTTCACCTTGGTTCTGTTGCTCATGGCCTATGCCTCTATTTCCTCAACGTTCTACCAATGCTGCTCAGTGTGCCCTACAGAGCTAACTATTTCCATTTCATCTAGGAAACGAGAATGTTTGCGATGCATTGATGTGCCATTGTTCGCTTTCAGTTAGAGAGTGCTACTATTACAGGCTATTGTTCCAAATGCCTGGAAGTAATCGTATGTGGAGATCAGTGGATTTCCTTATAATCAAAATCATCAGCAATCGTATGTGGAGATGAGTGGATTTCCTTGTAATCAAACTCGTCAATAGCTTCATTAGTGTTTTTGCTCCTCGTCGAAACTTAGCTACACTAAGTGTGATGCCTTCTACGAAAAAGTTTCAATTTACAAATTATGTAGCACGTGATATCATATTTTTCCATATTTTTATTCAATGGGAACCTTTGAAGTCTCGAGGACATCCAAGTCATGTGCCAGTAAGTTTTTGGAATACCATTGACCTGATTTTGTTGGAGTTATCATACCTGTTGACGTCATAATACCAATGACTAGACAATCCAAAAAGGGGGAGGATTTTTGCTCCAAATCCAACACACATGGTGTGAAGTTGCACTTCAACATGTCAATCCAACACACATGGTGTGAAATTGCACTTCAACATGTCAAGGTATTAATAGCCCTTTTCTTTTCAAGGCCGGTTATCTCACATTTTATGTGGGGTTATCCTATTGCATTTTAATATGTTTACTTTTTCATGTTTTGAATATATATTTACTGGCATGAATATTTGTTGTAAATTAAATTTGATTTCACGTGTAAGATCTTTGACAGATCTTATCATCCAAATTTGATAGTATATTCTTGACATTTGATTATCGTAAGTTTCCAATGTGCGCATTTAATACCGGTAGTTGTGATTTGAAGGAAACCTTAGTTTTTTGTTCAGCGCATGTCAGAAGATAAGCCTTATCCTTCTCGTTCGGCTATATAAGACGATGCGACCTTTCAAAAAAATATGAAGCAGTGCACAACAGTGCAGGTTTGGGCAGAGCAGAGGAGAAGAGCGAGGAGGTGAAGCTGAAGCATTCACAGACTCCCCTATTTGAGTTTATCCTACAACTAGTTTGTAGATGATTGTTTGTAAAGCTTCGGTTGAAAGAAGTGGTTTTGTATTGTAATATTGCAGCCGCAATCAGTTGTTTTTTTTAGTTAATATAAATTATCTTTTGCTCTAAGTTTTCTCTGAAATGCTTCTTTGCTCAACTTTTACCCCAAAAAGCATTTTTGGGAACATAGTGTTCTGAAATTGAAAATGCCCCAAAATTGACTACAATCGAGTCAAAACCCCTTTTGTGCAATTGCATCTCCGAAAAGGCATTTTAGAAATTGTATATCTCCGAAAAGGGATTTTGTGCAAAGCTCTCCCGAAAAGCAATTTCAGGACCCTTTGTTTCGAAAAGGTGTTTCAGGACCTTTCTATCCCAAAAAGGTGTTTTGGGATCATTTTGTCCTAAAAAGGGCCTTCAGAATTGTCATGTACCAAAACGGGCCTTTGAGACTTTCGTGTCACGAAAAGATCTTTTGAAACACTTGTGTCCCAAAAAAGAGTTTCAGGACACTCGTGTTCCAAAAAGGTCTTTCAGGACTATCGTGTCCTGAATAGAATTTTGGGACTCCTGAAACCCGAATCTCTCAAATTGGTATTAGAGCCAGAGCCCTATCGTGGAAAATAAGAAGCAATGGCTTTCGACAACAAATTTTTACAGTTGCATATCCCATGATTCAATGATAAGAACTATGATTACTAGAGAATTCAGATGAGGATCTTGTTAGGGTCGCAGGAGCTATGGGACCTAGTCCAAAATGGCTATCCATAGCTAGCAGATGTAGTAGCCATGAGCGCTCTCTCCCAGGTGGAGTCATATTTTTTGAAGGAAAATTAAAAGAAGGATCAGAAGGTATTATTCTATATAATGCAGGTTGTGGAGGAGACAATATTCCCGCGAATGGCAATGGTAACCAAATTGAAGGAGACTTGGGAAATCTTAGACAGTCCCTTTCAGGGCACCAACAAGGTGAAGCTGGTGTAATTACAAATGTTGAGGAGAAATTTTGAGAACTTGTAGATGAGCAAGTCAGAGTCCACTAGTGACTTATTTACCTGAATAATGGATGTTATCAAATAGATGAGGTTGAATGGCAAGAATATGGAGAATCAAAGAATTATGGAGAAGATACTAAGGATCCTACCAGTTAGGTTCAACTCAGTAGTGATCATGATTGAAGAATGAAGGGATTTGACAAACCTCTCTATAGATGAGATCATGGGTTCTTTGCAAAAACATGAGTAGATGCTGAGCCACTCAACTCAGTCCTCGTTGGAGCAAGCATTTAAGATGCAGGTCTCATTTTGAGACAACAACAAAAGATAGGAATCCCACCAAGGAGCCTCTATTTCTCAAGGAGGAAGAGGCATAGACAAGCATGAAAGAGGTAACAAGCGAGGAGGAAGATAAAACTATGATGAAGGAGAGAAGAGTTGCAACTTCCATCAAGCAGGAGGAAGAGGTAATGAAAAAAATCAGCAAGGAGGATCAAATTAGAGGTATGATAAATCAAAGATCCAATGTTATTATTGCAAGAAATTTGGTCATTATATTTTTTAGTGTAGAAAGAAGATGACCAAGGATAAAAAATAGCAATCCCATTACACAAATGAAAATGAAAATGTGGAGTGTAGATATGCTTGTGGGAATGTGTTGTTAACTTGCAGTATTGAGGAGGAGAGCCAAAATAATATCTGATATCTTGACAGTGGGTGCATCAACCACATGTCTGGGAATAGAGAAATATTCTCACATCTTGATGAAATAGTCAAGTCTAAAGTGAATATGGGTAACAACAGTAAAGTACATATCATGGGGAAAGGAAAAATTATTATCCATACCAGGCAAGGTGAAAGGAAGTAAATACAAGATGTCTATTATGTGCCTGGGTTGAAGCACAATTTTTTGAGCATTGGAAAACTTGTGTAGAAGGGGTATACTATTCAATTTAAATATAGAGCTTGTACCATTAGAGAAAAAGAGCATGGGAAAATTGCAACTGTGTCCATGAAAAAGAACAAGATGTTTACCCTACATATTCAAAATGAATTGTTGATGTCATTAAGTGTAGTTATGAAAGATGCTACCTATTTGTGGCATATCAGATTTGATCACCTGAGTTTCAATGGCCTAAACTTGTTGTACAAGAATCATATGGTGAAGGGTTTACCCATTATTGAGCAACCAAATCAAGTTTATGAAGGTTTTATGGTTGGAAAACAACACAGATATGTGTTCCCTTTAGAGAAGTCTTGGAGAGCTTCATAGCCATTAAAGCTGGTACACTCAGATATTTGTGGTCCAATGCAGATCAACATATTTATCGGTAACAAATACTCTTGACTATCATTGATGATTTCATTCAGAGGACATGGGTATATCCCATCAAAAAAAAGTTAGAGGTATTAAAAAAAATCAAGGAGTTCAAGGCTCTAGTTGAGAAATAGAGTGGCTACTTCATGAAGAATCTCGGAATAGATGGAGGAGGTGAGTATATCTCCAAGGAATTCTAAAATTTTTGTAAGAAAAATGGAATTCGTAGGCAGATCACTACTAGATACACACCACAAAATAATTATGTAGAGAGAAAGAACAAAATAATCATGGAGATGGAATAGAGCATGCTGAAGGCAAAGAATTTACCACATGATTTCTGGGTAGAAGTTGTATATTGTGTAGTTTATCTACTAAATCGATGTCCCACAAAAAGTGTGAAGGACATGATTCCTTAGGAATCTTGGAGCAATTATAAGCCTAGTGTTTCTCACTTAAGAGTTTTTGGGTGCATAGCATATGCACATGTTCTAGATGAGAAGAGGAAAAAGTTGGATGACAAGGCAGAGAAATGCATCTTCACTAGGTATAGTGAAGATTCGAAGGCATATAGGTTGTATAATCCTATGATGAAGAAGCTGATTATCAGCCAAGATGTGAAGTTCTTGGAGGATGAAGCCTAGAACTAGAAATCAAATATTGGCTAGCCTGAGCCAGTAATTATCGATTCTGGGGACTTGGAAGAAGAAAACAAAGTGCATTAGCCTGTAGCTTCAATTAGTAATACTGGAGCTAGCAGTAACACTGCCTCATCATCACAAACACCTCAAATTGCAAGTAAGATCTCCAACTTGAGAACACCAGCTAAGACGAGGAGCTTACAAGACATTTATGAGGTAACTCGAAATCAAATAGATGAAGAACATTTCGACTTCACTTTATTTTTTGAGTGTGAACCAATTTCATTTGAAGAAGCGATTCAGAATAAAAAATGGGTGCAAGCTATATATGATGAGATAAAGGCCATAAATAAGAATAAGACATGGCAATTGATGGATCTTATAGCATGGAAGAATACCATTGGAGTCAAATGGGTATACAAAACTAAGTTTAATGCCCAAGGTGAGGTTGATCGGCATAAGGCTAGACTGGTGGTGAAAGGCTACAAACAGAAGTCAGAGATTGACTATCATGAGGTGTACGCACCTGTATAGTTAGAATGATTTGGGCATTGGCAGCCCAAAAAGGTTGGAGTGTTTACCAGATGGATGTCAAGTATGGCTTCCTGAATGGAGTGTTGGAAGAGGAGGTCTACATAGACCAGCCACCTAACTATGAGTTGGAAGGACAAGAAGGTAAGTTCCTAAAGCTGAATAAGGCCCTATATGGATTGAAGTAAGCACCCAGGGCTTGGTACAATCAAATTGATGCTTATTTTCAAGAAAATATGTTCATCCAGGGTTATGCATAAGGGGTTGGACTCAAAATGTACTTGTAAAAAAATGGTGAATCCTAATCAAAATCAAGGTAAATCATGGCAAATCCAAAGCAAATCAAATCAATCATCTTCACACAAAAATTTGGGGCATTTGAATCCCTAAAAAGTAAGGTTATATTTGGGATACATTGTGACCAATTATATCACCTTATAACTTCATAAGAACACCACCATTATATCAGTCTCGAAAAGCAATTTCCAACGAGTACAAATATGCCTATGTTTGGATATATATTATGGTGAATTGACCCTAAGAAAAAAATGGTCCTGAAAATTTTAGGCGAATGGGCCGACGTCAAGGGTCCTCATATTCGCCAATTTTTAATTTTGAAAATCCTAATATTCACCCAATTGGCAAATATTCACCACTATGTATAACCCTATCATTCATCAAATTCCCAGATGAGCACACCCTATACCTGAAGCAAAATGCATAAGGGGATATGATAATTGTTTGCTTGTATGTAGACGATCTGATTTACACTTGCAATAGCAATGTGCTATTTGATCAGTTCTAAAACAACCATGAAGAAGGAGTTCAAGATTACGGACATAGGCCTAATGATTTTTTTTTTTGGCATTGAAGTTGACTAATCTATGGATGACATCTTAATTTCTTAGGGCAAGTATGCCAAAGATGTCCTGAAGAGGTTTAATATGGAGGACAACAAACCTGCCATCACACCAGTTGCAACAGGCCTGAAACTGAGCAAAAATGATTGCAACAACAATGTTGATCCAACATTCTACAAATGACTTGTTGGAAGTCTGATGTACCTAACAACAACCAGACTAGATCTGATGTTTGCAGTGAGTCTGATTAGTAGGTTTATGGAAGCATTGAAGAATACTCACTTGCAAGCAGGGAAAATAATATTACGGTATGTCAATGGGACCAGAAACCATGGAATTTTTTATGCCAAAAAAACTAGCTTGAACTAGTTGGCTACATAGATAGCGATTGGGCTGGCAATACAGATGATCGAAAGAGCATCTGTATTGAATAGGTTCATTGGATAAACTTATGCATTAGGATAAACTTATGCATTAGGATCATTGGATCCTCAAATATCTTAGTTCTTGCCTCTGCTCCAGATTTTGCTTTTAATATGTTTTCACCACCAAATGGATCATTATTCTTCTTCCATTTTCTACATACATTGGTATGTAATGCTTCTATAGTGGGGAGGAATGATAAGGATTAAATGTGATATTTTATATTATTTATACGACCACTAGGGATTAAAATAATATATTTTATATTCAACCACCTTTTAATTGATTATAATTGTAATATTCATGTCCATCCTTTAATCATCAATGTAATGTTGAATGTGGTTAGTTTTCTAATCATGTGATATTTATGTGGCCACTCCAAGGAGTTTAGACCTCTAGGTGTCCATCTATTGTAAACTTGTTCCCTACCCATTTATAGGCTATTTATAGCCTATTTTTTAATGTAAATGATCAATTTTTCATTGTCAAATATTTCTCCCTTGGTGTCAGCATTAATATAATTGTTAATGATATGCATCCTAGTATCGTATATCACAATTTGCATCCAAGGGCATTGACAATATAAATATATTGAAATCCTTGTATTTTGAAATAATAATAAGAAACAATGTATCTTAGAAAATAAGGGAATAAGTTTAGATTAATAATAAATGCTCATGTAAAGCAAGAAAAATAACTTAAAATAGATAGGATTGAAATTAATTGGTTTAATATAAGTTTAGTAAAAATTTGATTTCAAAGAGATACATAATTGAACTAATAATATAATATTAATAAAAAAAAAAAAAATCCTTGATCATTCCTGGTCATCTTCTACTTCTGGAAGGCTTTTTAGTTTCACTAAATCTAAAAATTCCCATTTACACCCAAAAAAATACCTTGCTTAGCAAGAAAAATAGTTTTATTGAAAAGCAAGTAGAACATTTAACTTCTTTATTTTTATCAAATGAAATTATCCCAAGCATATGAATTCTTTATCTTTATTAAATGAAATGATTCCAAGTGGTGATTAAAATGCATTACATAAAATGAGGTGATATCAAGTGGTTAAAATACTTGAAATTAAAAGTGGAACCCCAAAAAGATACTCTATTCATTCTTCCCTTATCTTGGTAAAAAAATATTTCTTTCTTATCTTTAGTTCTAATCAACGGTTTTATTAAGTAATAATATTTAAAATATTTTCATCCTATTTTTACTTTAGAATATGATGTGGAGGTTTCTTCTCAAGTAGCTCTTCATGAAGAATCTATATCAAAATTAGGTAATCTAATTGCACAATGACATGTGATAAATGAAATGAGAAGTAGAACTATATAGTTGTGAATTGTAAAGTGTTGATTGGTAGATATAACATCCAAGTTTGAGTGTGATGTACCCCAATGAGCTAGGTAGAAGCAAATCTTGGACATTTTTGGTAGAAGAGATATCCCATGGTCATGAAAATTATGTTGAAGCTTTCTCCCTTAGGTGGATTTACCAATTAAAACATGTAAATAATTTAATTTATATAAACAATTAAAGGGTAGCTCTGTATGGAAAGGAAAAAAGTTGTATGGATTTACAATTAATAAAAGAAGATAATTTTATGAATGTTACTTTTATAGGTGTGTATAATGTATTAGTTTATAATATTTTTTATTGTGTATAATTTTAGTGATTGTCTTACTATTCTCTTCTTGAATTAAGTGGTATCAAAGAAAAAATATTGTAGAACATACTCCATGATTTAGGTTAATTGTTATAGTTGGTGATAAGATAATTCTAGAATAGAAGTTGATGAAATACCTATAATGGAAGAGGATTTTACCATACAAGTTTCAAAGGATGGTAGAAGAAATAAATGTGCAAAAAATAAAATAAAAAACATAATGGAAGGAATTAACTTGAGAGAGGATTTTGAGGGAATAATTTACTTTGCATCATAAAAAAAGGGGATAAAATCTTTGCTATAATCACATCATCTATTTTTGGGATGGAAAGGAGGAGATATTTCTAGAGCAAGAAGACCTCAAAAGTGATTAAGGAATCTATATTTGAATAAGCCTTATCTCTTACATGGTAGTATATCAAGAGGAGAAGATGTTGGAATTGGGACGAATCACTTCCATGACTAAATTGATGAGTATGATAAGTTAAAACATTCACCTAAAAGTCTATATAAATAACTTGAGAATATAAGTGACAATTGAAAGAGTTACATCATTGAAATGATATTAAGGTTGATTTGTAAGGTAATAATTTGAGATTTACACCTATTGATGATGAAGATGAATGTGAGAATAAAATAAAGGAGGATGATATAAAAGTGTAGATTTGCATAAAAATTCAAGTAAATTTATCACACAAGAGTAGCATCGTTGACAAGATCTAGGGAAAAAATTTCTAAACACAAATAATCTCTTAGGAGCCATGTCTTTGCATAGAGTTGTTTGATTCAAACAATTATTGTGTCACTTTGTGTAGGATTTGAAAATATTTGAAATTATTGGTCATTCAAAAGAATCCAAGTAATATTGAGGGAGATATGAGCATGTGAAGACAACCATTCGAAACTAGGGTGGCATTAGGGTAATTTATTTCTTTAAAACATCTCATATTTTAAGAGCCATATCTTTGAGAAGGGTTGTCTCATTCAAATGATTCTTAGACCAATTTGTGTAGAATTTAAAAATATTTAAATTGAATGGTAATATGAAGGAATTTGAGTGGTATTAAGGGATATAAAAATCTATGAAGTCATCCATCCAAAATAAGGGTAGTGATAATTTTTCATTTCATGGAAAGTGAAATTGCATATATTTATCAGTCAGGGTTTGGATGATGAGAGGAGCATTGGAGGGATAGGAAATAAGTGAAGTAGGATATTCTATCTAGGGGTAGGATTTTTTAATCTAAGTTTCTTTTTCCTCTTCATTATCTTAGAAGTTTTGCACGCAATTTATTATAGGTTTATTTTCAAATAATATAATTTGTATAGGATATACTAGTAAATTTTAGTAGATTTTGAGTTATAGTTTCCTTTCCATGGTTTTATTTGTAGATAAGTCCTTAGAACTATCCCTATTAGTAAATGTTAGAGAGAACCACATAGAGAAGTGATCCTTGATGCTCAAAGAAGGGGTAGTTATTGGTAAATTTAATATGTCATGGTCAGGGGCTTTGACCTTGAGAAAATGAATTGATAAGAGTTGAAAGTCTCCAAGAGTGAGGCTATCCTTTATTCCCAAAGGCTTATTTCTAGCCATTTTTATAATGAGGAAGAGATAAAATTCTAAAAGGGGGTCCTTGGTTTATGGGAGAGTAGATCATTTCCTTACCCACTGGCATGAAGGCTTTGTACCTAAAAATATAAATCTATCCTTAGTACCAATAGGGGTTAGGATGTATGGATTACACATTGAATTATAAGAAATATATACCTTCAGGGCAATAGAAAACACTCTAGGAGAATTCCTTGATATTTAAAAAAGTATAAAAAATAGTTTCTTGGCTATTTATTCTTGGATATTGGCCATGATTGATATAAGTAAATGTAACAACCCAAGTATCCTCACTTGGTTGTCCTACTTAAACAAACTAGAAAAGTACGAGGGATTTTTTTTTTTATCACAACCTATAGTTTTCTAAAGTTTTACCATCAAGGTACCAAGTAATAATTGCTCTACCCAATATATAATTATAGCAAAAATTTCAATAGTACGATACATTAATCCCACTTTTAGAATTAAGACTACTATAGATAGCCATCCAAGTGGATGAGATAGGCCACATCCGGTAATTTTGCCATTTAGTGAAGTCGACATTCTCATTTATCATCCTCATTTTCTAGAATGAGATTCAATCCATAGTAGGGGTTGTTCTTTAGGGCCCATAACACCTAAAGGATTGACGCTTGCTTCCCCATCCCTTAAAATTTTGAACCTTCAATAATTTTTGATCCTGTTCTTCTTAATGAACGTAAGGGTTCTAGCATAAATAGACCTTGTGTCTACATGATTATCCCTATATCTCAGAGTCAGGTAGAGCCTTGCTAATTCACTGGCCTAGGTCTTGATCACACATACGCAATGCAACTCATGATTTTTTATCCCATACCAAATATCAAGGCTAAATTTTAGGTAAGTTACCCAGACATGGGACTTATCATAGTACTAACAAGTAGCAATCTGGAGAGAACGTACCATACCACCTTATATTTAAAGGATTTATCTAGTCTCATTTTTTAACCAATTCTATCAATTCTCAATTTCTATCGACCTTGTTGAGTGCCTACTCGCACCTCAACCTATTGGGTATTTATGCTCTTCTAAAGATATCCTTAACTCTCGATGCTTTAGCTCATAGGAAAGGTAGAGTAATATAACATCATACTTATGGTTTAAAATTATCTCTATGAATCTCACTCATCCTAGGCTTCTAAAAGAAATAGTTGGGGATTCTTGACCCTTGAAAGAGGTTCTATGCCTATCACTTACATGGAAAATAACATTGTTAAACCATACCATTCATTTTCCATAAAAATATTCAATTTATAAGATACATTTTCTCATTTTTTTTCTCAACCCTTAGGTTTTCATGCATATGACCTATAAAATCACTTCAAACTTGTAGATTTCTTTTCTAATTTAAACAGGTTCCTTTTAAAGGGAATGAAATACAAGGAACACATTCACCAAAAAGACAACATCTTTGACTAGCTTGAAAATAATTATAAAAACCATTCAATATTATATGGAATATTCATGGTTACCAAACACACGTAAAGTCATTATCTTCCTTCAAAATTTCAGTCTTAAAAGAAAAAAAGAATATATTTTTAACCAACAACACGGTTTCGCTTTCCAAACATGGTTGTCTATATTATAATATTTAAAGTTTTATCATCCAAAAAGGTGCTAAAGATTCAATATTCAGGTTTAATTCACATAGCTATAAATGTTAGGTATCCCTTATATATTTTCATAATCCCCTTAAACCGGGTTTTCTCTATCATTGTTTTGGGCCCTTTTTTAAAGAAAAACAAGCTAACAAACTTATCACAATTAAGGGAATGCTCTTACAGTGCCTTACTCACTTTCCAAAAGAACATACTTACTACAAAGTTCCTTAAATATTAACATTTCAAATATGAAGATTTCACAAAGTTAAACAGCCTTTTGGCAATACAATATAATTACAAATAATTCAACCATGTCTATACAAAACATAGATGGTACTGAACATACACAAATATAGGTAGTAACTAGTTACTCTCGAGTTCAACTAAATTGTAAGTTATACTAGGATAATTTTTAATTCTATAGATTATTTGATTAAGTTTCCATAGCTATCCCATGACAGTATTTTGCACAATAATTTACCATACCTGACAATATCTTGTTATACATCCCTTAGAAATATGATTCTTACAAAGATACACATTTTCTTCTTGGAAGTTTACATTACAAGACCTCTAAAACACAATGACAAAACAACTGAGTTTTATGGAAATAATTTTGATTTCAGCAATGAACTTCTTTTGATCTTAAGCATCATAGGTCCATCATCGAATTCTACACAACCTGCCACTTTCTTAAATACCATCCAGAACCTATTGCTGCCATATTGAGAGATAATGGTTTTTGTAGAGTTGGTGGGATCTGATTACGTCTCATATTTTAGATGCATGCATTCCTAAATGTAGCTAACATAAAAAATAAGAAGCATATAATATCATTTTTCTTTTGTATATTTAATCATGTATATGTGCTTGTTTAACCTAGGTGTCCTCTTTGTCTAGAAAGCACTCGTTTTAAGCACACATAAGTTTCCATGAAACATTACCAGCTAGCTCAACCAGCAAGCATTCTTCCTGTGCATTACCAATGTTATTTTCCAATAAAACACAAAAAGGATAGAGGTATCTAAATACATATATAATTTTTTTTTTTAATATAGCATCATACGTAGATCATCCTCTATGTTTTGCAATCCAAAATCAAGAACACATTCGACAACTAACAAACATTTATCATGTGAATTTCTAGAAAAATCAATATTCTTTTTCCTCACAAGAACATCAAGCAAACCACCTAGGATTGTTACTTGATGAAGGTTTTTCCCAGCCTTCTTCTTACTTCCTCACCTGTAGCAATCTTCTGCTAAAATTTCATTGTTATTTCCCTTTTTCTCCTTCATGTGTTTTTTTTAATCCCCTTTTTTCTCTATTTTACTTCCCAACGTGTTTCTCCCTCTTCCCATATTTTTTGGATATTGGGTAAGGAGGATGATCCAAACTATTATTGCACCACTTCATTTGGTTATGCACGATCTTGCCGACAACTCTCCACTGTAGGCTTACCACACTTTTAACCAATAATCCTTAATTCTAAATCAATTAAATGTATATAAATTTCATAAATTTTTAATCGACCAAGAGGCCATGCACAAATAAACCAATCAACTTATTGTTTTAAAACAACACGCCAAACACCTTTTTCATGATGCGTTCTAAAGATTATGCGCCAAATGATTTCATGCATATATATATATTATACCTTTGATCAAGGATCATACTTAAAACTAAAATAAAATAGAAGGTGGCTCCCATCATCATTGCCACTCACAACACAAACACATCCTACTTTATGTCACCAAAACATTCATTTCTTCCAAACAAGCACGCACACAAACATTAAATCAAAATTCTACATGATATGTAGGTGTGCGAGCATCCATGTACTCATGAGCCTAATCATCACTTCCCTTTTCTTACCCTTTTTCCCTGTTGACTGGCTTCTTTCCTTGTCATCCTGCAACTATCCTGCACTCACAAGGATCATCAACAGTACCATGTTTTCACAATAAAAAGGTAAGTTTATATATATATTTTTATTTTCCTTCATCGTGAGAGGAGGGTCGTTACATCCTCCCCCACTAGAAAAAAATACAATCCCTATGTTTTAAACTAGTTAATGTCAAGGAAAACAAAGATGAAATTACAATCACATCCTTCATCATTCAAGCATTTAAGCAAATTATTTCCACCTAGTCTTCAATATTTTCAGCATGACATTATCATGAAAGCACGTCATATTTTCATACCATTAGTGTATAATTCCACCATAGATAATGTCAACATAGGAAACAATCATACTTCATCATATGTTTTCAGTACATCTCACAAAGTAAAGCAAAACATTTACAACAATCCTATATAGGAATTTCAGAACTAATCTTACTCTACTCAGTCTCGATTTCTATTCCCATATATACATGTACTTATATCATGAGATTTATATAAAAGTTTTAAGAAAAATATGTCTTTTATCTACTCAAACAAATAAGGAAATTGTTGATGTATATTAGCCACATCTTCCCACTTAGCATTTTTGTCTGAGTAGTGGTCCTATTGGACCCGACACTATTCTATGCTTCTCTTCCTCATATTCTTGGTTCTAAAACCAAGTAGACAAATAGGTCGAACCTCAATATTTAATGGATCGATCATCTACAATTTGGAAACATCCAACACATGAGTGGGGTCAAAAATGTATTTTCTAAAGAGGGACACATGAAAGACATTATGGATTTTGGATAAGCTAGGTGGTAGAGCTAGTCTATACACTATAGGGCTTATCTTAGCTACTATCTCAAATGGCCCCATATATCTAGAGTCAAGCTTGGAGGATTTGATGGAACTCTTAGTGGGTTTCACCCTTAGGAATACTTTGTCTCCCACAAAATATTTCCTTATTTATTTTTTGAGGTTTGCATAGCTCTTCTGGCGATCTACAACCTCTTTCAATCTCAGCTAAATTTTCTTTAATTGCTCCTCCATTATTTTCACCATTTTTGGTCCAATCACTACCTAATACTAAGATAAAAGAATTCTACACCATCGCCCATATAGAGCTTCAAATAGTGCCATACCTAGCGATGTGTGATAACTATTGTTTTACATAAATTCCACTAGAAATAAGTAGTCTTCCCAATTTTTGTGTTGATCCATACAGTACATTCTTAGCATATCCTCAAGCACTTGATTCACCCTCTTAGTTTGTCCATCTGTATCTCAATGGTAAGTAGTATCAATATTTATTTTGGTTTCCAATACTTAATGCAGTACTTGCCAAAATTTAGAAGTAAAACGAGAATCTCTATCAAAGATTATAACTTATGGAAAATAATGCAGTATTACCACTTCCTTGGCAAAATTAATTGCTACGGTTATCATGCCATATTGCACATTTTTTGGTATAAAATGTGTGACTTTAGTTAGTTTATCCACAATTACCAGAATTACATCATGTCTGAATCTTGTTTTTGGCAAACCCACTATGAAATCCATTGATATTATTTACCACTTTTTTATGGGTATATCATGTGGGTATAGCTTCCCAGCTAGATGTAGATGTTCTACTTTTACTTTTTGGTATTCTAAACATTTTACCACATAATTAGTAATATCTTTCTTCATTCATGGCTAGTAGTAATATTTTTTCAAATTTTACGTATTTTTTCCCTCTTGGATGTGTGGAATAAGGAGTATTATGAGATTTCGTAAAAAATATTTCTCTCCATCCTCCAAAATTGGGAACTACCAAACTATTTCTAAAAAATTGCAGTTCATCTTTGAGAACATAATCTGCATCCTTGTCATTTTTTTGCACAACTTGGTCCACACAAGATTGACAAAACTCATCTTGTCTTTACCATATTTTAATTTGATCCAAAATATCATATTGATATTTTATCATTGCGGTAATACGTCCTCTTCTACTTAGAGAATCAATGACCTTGTTCTCTTTCCCCTTAATGTATTCAATGTCGAAGTCATATTCCGCTAAAAAAATTATCCAGCGACGTTACCTAGAATTAAGTAATGGTTGAGTAAATATATACCTCAAACACTCATGATCTATTTTCAATTCAAAAGGTTTTCCCAAAAAATAATGTCACCAAATTTTTAGGGCATGTACCACTATTTCCAACTCTAGATCATGAGTGGCGTAATTAATATCATGCCTCTTAAGTTTTCTAGACTCATAGGCAATGACCGCATCATCTTGAGTTAAGACCCCTCCTAACCCTTCAATTGATGAGTTAGTATAAATTGTAAACTGTTTGCTAGGATCATACAATTATAAAATTGGTGTCGTCGTCAACCTTTCTTTCAAATTATGAAAAGCCTCCTCACACTGCTTTGTCCACTTGAATATTTCCCTTTTTCTTTGAAGGTTTGTAATGGGTTGAGCAATTTTTAAAAACCCTCTAACAAATCACCTATAGTATCTTACAATTCCCATAAAGCTTCATACTTCAAAAACATTAGTAGGAACTGGCTAGTCAATAATTGCTTCAATCTTCTTTGGATCCACTACAATCCTTGTAGCTGAAACAATATACCCAAGATATTGTACTTGTGGAGTATAAAACTCACATTTGATTAACTTTCCATACAATTGATTCCTTCTAAGAATCTCAAGCACTATTCTCATGTGTTGATCATGGTCCTCTTTACTCTTGGAGTAGATTAATATATCATCCAAAAATACCAATACAAATCGATCCAACTGTTCTAAGAAAATGCTATTCATGAGATTCATGAATGCGGATGAGGCATTGGTTAGCCCAAATGGTAAGACAGTAAATTCAAAATGTTCATACCTTATTCTCAAAGTTGTTTTAGATGTGTCGTCCTCCCGAATCCTTGACTGATGATAACCAGATCTCAATTCTATTTTTAAAATTATGGTAGAACCTTTCAACTGATCAAATAAATCATCAATTCTTAGCAGATAATAACTATTCTTGATAGTAACTTTATTCAACATACAATAATCTATGTACACCCTTAAAGTACCATCTTTCTTCTTGATAAACAATATGGGGGCTCCCTAAGGTGACACACTAGGCTTGATTAGACCTTTCTCTAGCAAATCCTAAAGTTGCATTTTAAGCTCCTACAACTCTATAGGTGTCATTCTATATGGTGATCTTGCAATTGGTGCAACTCTAGGTAACAATTCTATTGAAAAATCAAATTCCCTCTAAGGTGGCAATCTTGGTAGATCCTCTGGAAACACATCCTTGAATACTTCCAATATTGGATATTGCTGAAAAATATTAGATTCTTTCAATATCTCTTCTTGTTCATTCAATTTAACTATGAATATCATACCTTTCCTCTTAATAACATTTTTAATATGCATTGCAGTCACTAAATGTGGCTTAACTTCTTTCCAACCATAATTAACTCTAATCCTTTGATTAGATTCATCTAAAAATTCCACCCATCTCTCTTCAAAATTTAGAAGAGCCTTATGCGCTTTCAACCAATCCATTCCCAGAATGATATCAAACACATGCAGAGGTGCTACATACAAATTCTATTTGGTTTTTCCTTGTGGTAAGGAGATGTGGGGGTCAAATAGACATTGGTCAACATGGTAGGTTTACCCTGAGCCATACTCTACCTTCCAATTTTTAGCCAAGAATCTAGGTCTAATAGGAAAATCCCTCACTACTCTAGATGAGATAAAGCTATTTGTTGACCCGCTATCAATCAAAATTTTCACATTTTTATCAAAGATTATGCCATTTAGTAAGAAAGGAGTAATTTGACCATTGACTTTAGAACTACCTATGGTAGCATAGATCCTGTGGTTAGCTTCCTCTAGAACCTTTGGTGGTAGATCAGCTCTATGGGGGCATTTACTAGCGTAGTGAGCTCCTTTACACACATAACATCTAGTTGGTGGAGCTTTGTTTCCCCTGTTATCATTCTCATTTATGTTCACAAAAGTAGTTTCCCTGGCCCTTTCTTGACTTGCTGACTTCTGGTCCTATCTTCTTGGAAACACCTTTGCATATTTCCTGTATTTACCATTTTGGTAATTAAATTTACCTTTGCCACTTTTCTTGTTCTGATCTCCTCCTTTAGGTTTCATATTTTGTTCCTTCTCCCATTTCATAAAGCCAACACTTTTCCACTTTTGGAGTTCATCTTTTTCCTTTTTGGATAGCTTTTGGTAATTAAAATATGCTTTTCTCGTTTCCTTATTGGCTTCCTCTTTTCTTGCCAAATTAAAAGCATTAGGTAGATTCAAAGGATTGTGCATATTTACTATAGTCATGATTCTAGGATGTAAGCCCAGAATGAATTTTTGAGTCTTCATCTCCTCATTACTCTCATATTGAGAAGCATATTTTAACAGTTGTATAAAATTTTGGTGGTATTCACGTATTGAAATATTTTCTTGATGCAAATTTGAGAATTCACCAAAATTTTCCATGTAATACTACCTTGTCAAGAATCTATCTCTGAATTCCTTGATGAATTCCTCCCACTTGAGGTCAGCAACTTCAACTGCATGCCCTTTCTTATAATATTTCCACCAATCTAGGGATACTTTAGTCATATTCATAACTACCAAAGTAGTCTTAGATTTAGAGGATAGGACCACTAAAGAGAAATAAGACTCCAATTCACTTAACCAATTCTCAACTGAATCACCATCACCCTTTCCATCAAACTTGGATATCACAACCTTTTTCAAGTTCCTATCCAACTCTTTACTTACCCTAGCCCTTCCTACACTATATATCTCAGGTTCCATGGGTATATCCCCTGCCCTATCCAACCCAATTCTTCTTTTCCCCTGTAATTTTTTTATTACCCATTGTTGTTGGGAAATAAATTCTTGTTGTTGGGCCATATGTATTTTTTGTTGGGCCATCTCTTCCCTTTGCTACTCCATTTGGGTTTGCAATAATTTCACAACCTTTGCAAGGCTTTCTCCTCCTCTTTTTGGTTCATTTGGAGGTGGTTCATTCAAAACTTTCATCCTTCTTTCACGTTGAGGACCTTCTTTTCTCAAATTTGTTCTTGGTCCCCTTACAGGGCTTTCGGTGGTTTTCTCCTCTCTACCTCCTATAGGGTTTCTTGAGGTCCCACCATGCAACATTGGTGCCATGTTAACCTGTAAGTGAAAGTAGTATTACATTAGTTTGTAACAACTAATAATTTTCATATTCAAGAGTCTACAACTTAGGATCAAGTCTGCTCTGATACCATATGTAACAACCCAAGTCTCCCCACTTGGTTTTCCTACTCAAATAAATAGGAAAAGTAAGAGGGATACTTTTTTTTATCACAACCTATAGTTTGCTAAAGTTTTACCATCAAGGTACCAAGTAATAATTGCTTTACCCAATATATAATTATAGCAAAAATTTCAATAGTACGACATATTGATCCCACTTTTGGAATTAAGACTACTGCAGAAAACCATCCAAGTGGATGAGATAGGCCACATCCCATAATTGTGCCATTTAGTGGAGTCAACATTCTCATTTATCTTCCTTATTTTTTGACATGAGATTCGATCCATGATAGGGGTTGTTCTTTAGGTCCCATAACACCTAAAGGATTGACACTTGCTTCCCCATCCCTTAACATTCTAAACCTTTGATAATTGTCGATCTTGTTCTTCTTAATGAACATAAGGGTTCTAGCATAAATATACCTCGTGTCTATTTGATTATCCCTGTATCTTAGAGTTAGATAGAGCCTTTCCAATTCGTTGGCCTAGGTCTTGATCACACATACTTGATGCAACTCATGATCGTTTATCCCATATCAAATGTTAAGGCTAAATTTTAGCTATGTTACCCGGGCATGGGACTTATCATAGTACAAATGAGTAGCAATATGGAGAGGACATCCCATATCACCTTCTCTTTAACAAATTGACCCAGTCTCATTTTTTGACCAATTTTATCGATCCTCAATTGCTCTCGACCTTGTTGAGTGCCTACTCACACTTCAACCTAATGGGTATTAATGCTCTTCTAAAGACATCCTTAACTCTCGATGCTTTAGCTCATAGGCAAGGTAGAGTAATCTAAACTCATACCTATGGTTCAAAATTATCTTTATGAAGCTCACTTATCCTAGGCTTCTAAAAAGAATAGTTGGGGATTCTCGACCCTTGAAAAGGGTTCTATGCCTATCCTTTACATGGCAAATAGCATTGTTAAACCATATTATTCATTTTACATTAAAAATTTTCAATTTATAACATCAACCCTTAGGTTTTCTTGCATATGGCCTATAAAATCACTTGTACAAACTTTCAAATCTCTTTGCTAATTTACAACAGGTTCCTTTTAAAGAGAATGAAATACAAGGTACACATTCACCAAAAAGACAACATCTTTAATTACCTTGTAATTAATTATAAAAACCATTCAACGTAATATGGGCTAATCATGGTTACCAAACACACGTAAATTCATTAGCTTCCTTAAAAAATTTAGTCTTAAAAGAAATCAAGAATATATTTTCAACCAGCAATATTTAAAGTTTTATCATCCATAAAGGTGATAAAGATTCAATATTCGGGTTTAATTCACACAACTATAAATGTTAGGTATCCTTTATATATTTTCATAATCCCCTTAAACCGGGTTTTCTCTATCATTTTTTTGGGCCCTTTTTTAAATCAAAATAAGCTAAAAAACTTATCACAGTTAAGGAAATGTTCTTATAGCGCCTTACTCACTTTTCAAAAGAACATACTTACTACAAAGTTCCTTAAATATTAACATTTCAAATACGAAGAATTCAAAAAATTAAACAACCTTTTGGTAATACCAAATATTAGCAAATAATTCAACCACGTCTACATAAAACACAAATGATACTAAACATACCCAAATACAGGTAGTTACTCTCGAGTTCAACTGAATTGTAATTTATACTAGGAAAATTTCTAAATTCTACAGACAATAGAATTTATTTGACCAAGTTTCTGAAGCTATCCCATGACAGTCTTCTGCACAAAAATTTCCAATACATGACAATATCTCACTATATATCCCTTAAAAATATGACGCTTACAAAGCTACACATTTTCTTTGGGAAGTTTACATTACAAGACCTCTAAAACATAGCAACAACATAGATGAGTTTTATGGAAATGATTTTTATTTCAGCAATGAACTTATTTTAAACATAGGTAATGTAGGTCCATCATCAGCTTCTACACACCCTGCTGCTTTCTTAAATACCATCCAAAACCTATTGCTACAATGGTTTTGCAGAGTTGGTGGTATCATATTACGGCTCAACTTTTAGATGTATGCATTCCTAAATGTAACTAACATATAAAATAACAAGCATATAATATAAGTTTTCTTTTGCATATTTAACCATGCATATGTGCTTGTTCAACCTGGGTGTCCTCTTTGTCTAGACAACACTCGTTTTAAGCACACATAAGTTTCCATGAAACATTACCAGCAAGCATTCTTCCGGTGCATTACCGAAAATTCAATGTTCTTTTCTAATCAAACACGACAAGCATACAGGTATCTAAATACATACATAAATATTTTAAAAAAAAATCTAGTATCATACGCAGACCATCCTCTACGTTTTGCAATCCGAAAACAAGAACACATTCGGCAAGCAACAAGTATTTTTCATGTGCATTTTTGGAAAATTCAATATTCTTTCTCCTCACAAGCACATCAAGCAAACTTATTAAACTCAAGTTTTACACAAAAATAAAACCACCTGGGATTTTTACTTGATGAAGGTTTTTCCCAACCTTCTTATTACTTCTTCGCCTACAATAATCTTCTGCCCGACTTTCGCTGTTCTTTCCCCTTTTTTTACTTATTGTGTATTTTTTTATTTTTCTCCTCTTCTCCCTATTTTACTTTCCAATGTGTTTCTCCCTCTTCTCATATTTTCTGAACGTTGGGTAAGGAGGATGATCCAAACTATTATTGCACCACTTCATTTGGTTATGCACGATCTTGCCGATAACTCTCCACTACATGCTTACCACACTTTTAACCAATAGTCCTTAATTCCAAATCAATTAAATGTATATAAATTTCATAAATTTTTATTTGACCAAGAGGCCATGCATAAATAAACCAATCAACTTATTGTTTTAAAACAACATGCCAAACACCTCTTTTTCATTTTCCGATGCATTCTAAATGTTATGCATCAATATATATATATATATATATATATATATATATATATATATATATATATATATATATATATATATATATATATATATATATATATATATACCTTTGATCAAGGATCATACTTAAAACTAAAAGAAAATAGAAGGTGGATCCCATCATCATCGCCACTCACAACACAAACACATCCTACTTTATGTCACCAAAATATTCATTTATTCCAAACAAGCATGCAAACAAACATTAAATCAAAATTCTACATGATATGTAGGTGTGTGAGCATCCATGTACTCGCGAGCCGAATCATCACTTCCCTTTATTACCCTTTTTCCTACTAATTGGCTTATTTCCTTATCATCCTACAACTATCCTGCACTCACAAGGATCATCAACAATACCATGTTTTCACAATAAAAAGGTAAGTTTATATATATATATATATATATATATATATATATATATATATATATATATATATATATATATATGTATGTATCTATATATATATATATATATATATATATATATATATATATATATATATATATATATATATATATATATATATATATATATATATTTATATATTTATTTATTTTCCTTCATCGTGAGAGGAGGGTTGTTACAGTAAACCTTTACCAAAATTAGTCATTCTTAAGTACGGGAGTAATTTATGGATCTAAACCATGGATCATAAAAAAATGAAGAACACAAGCTTATACTGAGAGGGGGGGTAAACAGTATAAGACCTCTTTTTACTTTTTCCTTTATACTTCAAAATATTAAAGCAATATACCCAAAGCAATATCAAAGCAATGCACAAAATCATCCACAAAGTGACACCAATTTTAACGTGGTTCACCCAGAATGGCTGGGCTACGTCCACAAAACTTTCTCTAAAAGTTATCTCAAAGTTCTTTGGGAAACCTTCCCAATTACAATTTTTATGAGCCTTGGCTCAAAGGAGATACCTTCCCCCAATATGAATTTATGAGCCTCTGCTCAAAGGAGATACCTTCCCCCAATATGAATTTATGAGCCTCTGCCCAAAGGAGAAACCTTCCCCCAATCTAAATTTATGAACCTCTGCTCAAAGGAGATACCTTCCCCCAATCTGAATTTATGAGCCCCTGCCCAAAGGAGAAACCTTCCCCCAATCTAAATTTATGAGCCTCTGCTCAAAGGAGATACCTTCCCCTCTCGCTTTGGATATGATCCCTCGAAGATCAACTATCTCTACCTCTTGCCAAGCACATGGAACTCCTTTCCACCGAAGACCTCCCGTCCTCAATGCTTAGCCTAAGAGACCTTCGCCTTCTATGATCACGTCCATAGCAGCTCAACAACCTGTACCAAACACGATCAGTCGGTCTAGTACAAGTCTTCCTCTGTCTGTCATATCTGTCCAACTCTTGAACAAATCAATCCTCTGTCCACAAGCCTTCTCAAAGACTTGCCAAATCTGTCCTCAGGTTCTCTGATAGAACCAATGTACCTCTGTCCTCAAGTTATTTGATAGAACTATCAATCTCAGCTCATAAGTCCTTTGCTAGGACCTGTTCAAATCTGCTCACAAGTCCCCACCGAAACCTGTCCAAAACATACTCACAAGTCCCCAACGGAACCTGTCCAAAACAGCTCACAAGTTCACCAAGAAAAAACTTGCTTAGCATGAACCCACAAAGAGAATTGTTAGAGAACCAATGTGATTCATCAACCTCATAGAAGCATAAAGAGAATTGTTAGAGACTCAATATGTTCTATACTTAACTCCCAATCTCAATCTCAAATCTCATAGAAACATAAAGAGAATTGTTAGAGACTCAATATGATCTATACTTAACTCCCAATATCAATCTCAACTCAATATCAATCTCAAAAGAATAAGATAGATGTAGTATGCTTTTCTCAAGAACATGAAACACAACCCAACAATTGCCAAACATGCAATATCTCATATAACAATTCTACTCATGTTCTTTCCACAACCAATATCTTTTCTCAACCAATTAGGGCTTTAACAACAATGCTTATAGACAAGGTTTAACCAACATCATTCAACTCAACATTAACCTTGAAGCATTCAACCAATCATCACAAGAAAAGGAAACAAGTAGAAATCCTTTTCCCTCCAAAGATATTTGAACAAAACAACCACCAACTCAATATCACCAAATGCAAAGAATAACTTGCTCAAATCAACTCAATGGAGTAAGCCCAATATCATGAATCAAGTAAAGCAATAACTTGATCAAACAACCTCTATGGAAGCAACTCAACCATCAGCCTCAAAATAGCCAACCAAGGGTTCCACCAACTCAATGCAAGTAGCTTGACTCACAAATACAAACCCTAGTGCACAAAGCTTCCACTATCTCAAACCAAAAATTATGCATTCATCAAAAACTCTCCTTAAGGATAACAATGCATAAGTAGTCTTCAACAAACCAGAAAATAGGATTTACACCCAATCAAAGAAAACCTAGTTGAAAACCTTTTTACTCCAACCTTATTTCAGAAAACATACACCAATCATACTCATAAGAATAATGTGCCCATACCTTATTGGAGTAGAAGAAACTTGACCCTTAAAGCTGTCACCACACACAACCCTCCAACTTCCAACCAAGTTAGGGTTAGAACCAAGATAAATGAGCATATATAAAAACTTTCCTTAGTACACCTTTTAGCTTCTCTTCTTTTGAAAACAACCACCAAAGAAGCCAAAAACACAACCAAAACTTACACCTTATATCTCCATTTTAAACTTTAGCATAGCAAAAGACTAATCTCAAAAATACAACCAAAGAAATATCCCCTTATTTCTCCTATGTCTTTTAAACAATGCTAAACAATGCCAAAAATTATATCAAGAAATTAATCACACCTTAGAATGGCTGCCCTTGAAGAATCCGAAAATCGCAGAATGGCTGCCTTTGACGAATCTGAAAAACGCGGCACAAAATACGTTTTAACAAAAACGTGACTTAATCCATGCACAGCTCCCTCCGTGGGAATTGAAACGTAGACCTCCAGCTATGCAAAGCCCAAACGTAGCCTATGCTGCCACTAGCCCACAAGGGGCTAACAAAGTCTAAGACAGACTTCCTACCACTTCAACGAACAAGCACTTCGTAAGTTTTTCAAATGCGAGCTCTCTTCTTCCATGGCGTCAACAGAGCATCGATCGCAACCAAAAATTAATGCATTCAAAAATCTCAAGAGGAGTTAAACCTTAGGATCCTTCCCATCTTTATAGTCCAATCATGGACTTTAGAACATGTCGGCGATAGAGAAACGTAATTTCGAATTTAATCGAAATTGCTTTCTAAAGGGTTTAAAAACCCTTAATTAATTTTAATAAATTAAGGATAAAAAAGGTTTAAAAACTTTTAAATATTTTTAATAAATTAAAAATAATTTCTCCCTTAATTAATTAAATAATTAATTAATTTAAACCTTGAAGGGTTTTAAATAATAATTAAATAATAAAGAGAACCTCCATTGGTTTTAATAAAAACCATTTAACTTGGTTTTAATAAAAACCCTATCCAAAAACCTTATCCAATGGAATCTCTCCGGATTCTCTTAAAAATATTCTCTTGGAATCTTTCACCTTTGAAGCCAACACATCCTCTTAACATTAATGCCATTTCCTTTTGACAACAATGACAACTCATAGACAAGGAGCTAGGATCTCAAACCCAAAATTGCCAACAAAAAATATCTTTTAGATGTAGAAGATATCATGAGGTGAGGCATATTGAGAGATCATGCCTTAAGAAGAGTCTAGCATAAACATATGTAGAAAACCATAAGAGAAACTTACAAATGGATATGGATGAGGATGGTTTTTGACTTCCAAAAAATAGGTCCAAATAGTTGAAAGTAAATAAATAATAGAGACCAATAGAGAAGGATATTGGAATAAATTCTAATTCTTTTGAGGCTCTAGCGTATGAAGAAAAAATAGATTAGAGCTTAGAGGACACATACAAAATGATCAAAAAATTAACAAGGAATGACCTATTGAGTAAGATCCTAATTTATGGATGAACATTCCCACTAAACCTAAGGAATATACCTCATTAGATTATGAATACTCTGTTGAAGTGCCATGCACCATTCATGACAATAAAATTAGTAGATAAAATGTAGTGCTTTTATTTTTTTTTACATGGTGAAGTTGATAGCCGTCATGAATCCAGGTAGGCTGTCCAAATTTTTATGGCCTCCATAGTATTCTATGTTTTCTGCCCTGGAAGCTTCCACAAAGATCTTCGCGTAGTCCACCCCTATAACCACCATGTCACAATCATTTTAAATATTTTATGCCACTAAAATCACCAAGGATATCATGCAGTGTTAGACATTAATACCTCTACCATTAATAAGGAAATACTAGAAAATGAGCTTCCACATCAAATCCAAGAGAGAATAAATATAAGGAAAAGGAAATTTGTGAAAGAATATCGACGAATAGAATAATAAGACCTACTTCTAATATATGCAAGGTAAAAAGAGGATAACCTTCAAATTATCAAGCAAGAGCCAACAAAGCAAGAGCAAACATAGAGAAAATAACATAATCTAAGTTGGTTGAACTTCTATTTACCAAAAAGAAAAATTATATTGGTAATTTGTAGGTAGAACCAAACATAGAGAAAGAACACATGCTAAGTTCGTTGAACTTCTCTTTACCAAAAAAAAAAATTATATTGGTAATTTGTAGGCTGGGCCAATAACCCCTAATAAGACATGATTACCATCTCATGGAATATAAAAGGTGTTAATGTACCCTGAAAGCAAAGATGTATCAAGGACCTATGTTTATGTAATAAACCTAATATTCTTTGTATTCAAGAAACTAAAATGACAAAGGAAAAAGTTTCCAAAACTATAAAATTAGTATGAGTAATATGTGAATGGGATGCTATGGATTTTGAAGGAGTAGCAAGGAGAATTATAACATGTTGGAATCCTATTAGAACATCCTATGCAACTATTCATAAAACTAGGTATTGGATAACCTCATTAGTCACATGCTACTTTGTAAATATTCGTTTCATCCTTATTAATGTTTATGGATCTACAACTCAATCCATATATATATTTTTTATTTGTGGAAAACATCCCAAAAGGGATGCCACTTTCGGGTAAGACCCAAGGAGGAAGGGGTATCCATTCCGCCAAAAATACCCAGGACTCGGACCTGGCCTACCACCTTTGACACACTCAAGGAGCAAACAAACACACAAACCCAATTAAAAATAAGCAAATAACAACAAAAATAATAAAATAAAATAAAAAACATGCTCCTTGAGTGTGTCAAAAACAAAAGCACAACCAAACACGCACAATAATATAAAATAAACCACAACACAAACCACATAGAAAAAAACAAGAAACACATAACAAAACACAGACAAGACAAAAACAACAGAACACTACAAAGACAACCCAAAAAAAAAACAAGAAAAATAAACACAATCAAAAACTTAAAAATTAAAAAATAAAACAAAAATAAAAATAAAAAACAACCAACAGACAATAAAAAAAAAAAAAATATAGAAAACAATCACCCATAAAAACACGAAATAACACAAACAAAGAGAAACGAAAAAAAACACAAGAACGAAAAAAAACACAAGAACAATAACAAAAAACATAAAAAAAACAAAACAACAAAAACACAAGAACAACAAAAAACAACACAAAGAACACAAAAATAAAACAAAATAAAAAAACCCACCCACCTTAAAAAACTAAACAAAAAAATAAAAAGGAATAAAGAAATAAAAAAATAACAAAACAAAGACCTATCTAGACCATAAGACTATTAAGGCAAAAATCAACAGAGGAAACAAAATAAAGAATAGAATGAGCTAGGGAACTAAAAAAAATTGAATGAACCAAAGAGAAGCAAAAAAAAAAAACAAGAAGAAACTAGGTACCTTCAGAACTGGAGCCATCCAAAGAAATGATAGAAAGAAGAGCTTCCCTAATTTGAGAAGCCCACCATATAGGAGGGTGGCCATAACAAGTAAGATCACCTTTGTCTAAAGCCCAATTAGCTAAAGCATCAACACTCTTGTTTTGATCTCTCGACCACATGATTGTAATCAACTTTCAAAAATCCCATCTAGATTAACTGAATCTTCTCAATAATTCTTTTTATTCTCCAATCCACCTTATAATTCTTAGAAGGATTCTTCAAGAGATTAATCATAAGTTGAGAGTCAAACTCAACTAACACCTTTTCCCATCCAACCTTAGTAGCCTCTTGAAGACCTCTGAGGATACCATACCCCTCAGCAAGGTTATTGGAAATAATACCCAAATTCTCAGCAAAAGTAAAAACTAGGGAGCCATCTGAAAGTCTACCAATTCCTCCCACACTGGCTTTTCCAGGGTTCCCTCTAGAGGCTCCATCAGTATTGAATTTTCCAAAATCCTTAGGAGGAGGTTGCCAATTTCTATTCCTATCCAATTTACTAATACTCACATTCCCTTTAAGATGGTTGCCCTTAGAAGGTTTAATCTTCAATATTTGCATCACTTGATCCCATATTTGGTGGGAGTTTTGGGGGTGATTAAGGAGATGATGGACTGATTCAACTAAGTTGGCTATGGTCTTTTGCCAAATATAGTGAATATCCTTCCTATCTTGATTAAAAATTTGGATGTTCCTTTCATTCCAAATATTCCAAAGAAGGATGGTAGAACCCATCCAAACTAACTGCCTAATAAAATGATCAACACCCTCTTGATTAGGCCAATCCCTCCAAAGTTGTTCAAAAGTAAAAAAATTGGACCATTGTAAGCCAAGTAAAGTGGCCATTCTCCTCCACAACTCAAAGGCTAAAGTACACTCAATAAAAATATGGTTGATATTTTCTACATTCTCTTCACACATTTCACATCTAAAAGGGCCATGAAAACCATGCTTCATAAGTTGCTCACCAGTAAGCACCCTACGATGCAATAAAAGCCAATTAAAGAACCTCACCTTAGGCCAGAGCTTTTGAGCCCACAATTGAGAAAATATGTCAGAAGAATGGTTGGGATTATTATGGCATAAGGGAAAATAACCTTGAGCAACTGAATACTCACCCTTAGTAGTGTTGTTCCATCCAAAACAATCTTTTTCATGGGAGCAAGAGAGGGATCTCATATGAAGGATGCATTGGATATCTTGTCTTTGCCTTTTTGGGATTTGAATAGGCCAGTCCTCAATAGGGATCCAATATCTACCAACCTTTGAATTACCAGTATGGTACCAACAATAATTAGCCACCTTTATCCAATTAGCTCGGTGAATCTCCTCCATCCAAGGCCTCCAATCGGGAAACTGAGTTATCAAAGGCTTGTGACCATCCCAAGAATCTGTCCAAAAATTTGCATGTTGACCATTATGAATGATCCAAAATAATTTTTTCTTAATCAAATCCTCACCGGTCTTAAGAACTACTAAAATGGGAGAACCTTTGGAAGGAAGTTGATAGCGAACAAGGTCTTCGGGACTTTTGTTCTCAGCATATTTAGCATGGAGATTATTGGCCCAAAGAGCATTGGGGTTATGCAACATCCTCCAATATAATTTAGCAGCTAAAGCTTTGTTGTTATTAATTGAAGACCGTAAACCTAACCCCCCTTCACTCTTAGGAAGACAAAGTATCCCATTTCACCAAGACCCATTTTATTTTCTCCTTAGTACCACTTCAAAGGAAACGATGACTGATTTGATCTAATTCTCGAAGAAAAGCCTTTGGAATATTCAAAATGGAAGAAACATAAATAGGAATAGCTTGAAGGACTGATTTTACCAAGGTGATTCTACCCCCATAAGAAAGCCACTTGTTGGTCCACTTTCCAATTTTCTTCTTGACTTTGTCCAACAACCAATTCCAATCTTTATTTTTCTGCCTTTGAATATTTATAGGAATACCTAAATAAGTGATTGGAAGAGAGGTCTTCTTATATTTTAGCTTATCCAAGACCATGGATTCCTGTCTAGCAGAGCAGTGAAAGAAAATAACTTTAGATTTGTGTTCATTGATCATCTGCTCAGTAGCCTTAGAAAAATAGCTAATGATTTGCTTAATATTAGAAGCTTCCTTAATTGTAGCTTTACCTAAAATAGTAGAGTTATCCACAAATTGAAGATGAGAGATAAGTCTAGCTCCATGAGCAATGGTAACTCCCTCAAGGGTTTTGTTTTCCCTTTTTTTGGTTATAGTCCTACCCAAGCATTCAGCAAGAATGATGAATAAATAAGGGGATAGCGGGTCACCTTGCCTAATACCTCTAGAAGTTGGGAAATACTGAGAAGGCCTACCATTGATAAGAACTAAGTAGTAAACTGAAGAGATACATTCCATAATCCAATCCATCCAATCCTTAGAGAAACCAAATTGCCTCAAAACTTTGATAAGGAAGTGCCAATCCACTTTGTCATAAGCTTTGGATAAGTCTAACCGAATGAACATGGAAGGAGAATTTTGCATATCCATGGAATGGATGGCTTCTGAGCAAGAACTATCTCATCTACTATTTGACGTCCTTCCACATAACCTCCTTGCTCGGGGAAATAATCTTATGCAAAAGAGGCTTCAACCTTTCTGCCATGATTTTAGTAATGATTTTGAGAAGAACATTACATAAAGCAATAGGTCTAAAAGCTGAGATATGATCAACCTCTTGAGCTTTTGGAACAAGAGTAATATAAGTTTTATTGATAACCTTCAAAATTTCTTTGGCTTTCCTGGCTTCTTCCACCACCTCTAATAAATCAACATGAAGGATATCCCAAAACTCTTGGTAGAACTCAATAGGAAAACCATCAGGACTCGGGTTTTCCCTTTTTGCATTTTAAAAACTACTTGTTGAAGCTCATTGATAGTAACAGGAGCAGTCAAAATAGATTTCTCCTCAGAAGTGATAAGATAAGGGATTGCTTGAAGAACATTATATTGTGAAGCTTGGTCAAGGGGAGTAGCAACAAAAATATTGGAAAAGTAATCAACAACAATAGAGTTCATGCCATCCCAAGTATAAACAACATCTCCAGAATATGATTTTAAGGAAGAAATAAAATTGTGAGATCTTCAAGCTAGAAGAGATTTGTAGAAGAAATTTATGTTTCGATCTCCTTCTTTGAGCCATTGAATTCTAGATTTTTGCTTCCATAAGATTTCTTCTCTTTTTTCCCATTCCTCTAACTGAGTTGTGAACTTAATTTCATCAATCCGAGTCCGGATGAGTGAGATATGACCGAAACAAGTTTGGCAGTTTGGGCAGTTCTGCGAAAAACGACTTCCCACCTATTCTAGCATTTGATTTTCCCCTCCCAGTAAGATTTTACTTCACCCTTGGGTGGGCTTGGTCCCCAACTCAATCCATATTAAAAGTATGAAGCGGGTTTAATTATTTTGAAATGGTGCAATAAATGCAATTTGTTTTAAATGAATCAAGGATTTGAAAAAAGTTTATGCACTTTTGGATGTGGTAGTCAAATCTAAGTATTGCCTCTGAATACCATGCTTATATGCCAGGCTGGCTGTTGACCACAAACATATATGCATGGGCAATCTCCTTCACAATTAGCCAATGAACTAGTTCAACACAGGCATGCTGTGTTCACCAAAGGTTAAGCCTTAATGGGCTTTTCTTTAAATCAGTCCTTCATTTATGATTTTATAAGTATGAATTTCTATAATGTTAATATGGTTTACTTAATTTGAAATTAAGCACTCTGAGTTCAATGACTGCATAATAGTTAATATATCAAACTTGACTGTGTTGCTATCAACGGAGGTTAAGACAAACTTATGATATCGGATTGTCAACGAGGCAATAAAGTTAGTTTGGTGCTCTGTACTATATACGAGATAATGACTTAGATGTCGGATTGTCAACGAGGCAATAAAGTTAGTTTGGTGCTCAAAGCTGTATTTACGAAGGGGTGCTCTGTACTATATACGAGATAATGTCTCAGAAGCTTTATCCGAGATAGTGTGAAATCAACCTGTATCTCAAGAAGAGACACAATCACGGTCCACACTTCAGAGAGTTCATGAAATCTTAAAGACATTGTTCCCTCCAAGGATGTTGATATAGAAGTCCATTCTGTCGAAGCCCGCAAAATGCTCACTATAGTTGGGAAGATTAATACAAAATCCATTAAACCATAATTTTCAAACTGCTAAGAACTTAAGAGTGGAAAATCTAAGAGACCACCGCCAAGTTTCATGTCGTAATATCAATATCTTTTGTGTACGTATGAATGAATCCGACCTAGGAAGTTCTACTTACTAGTTTACTAAACGGGCAAACAAAATGAGTAAAACCTAACTAGAAAATATGCTGTCTCAATATCTGCACAAAAAATCAAAAGAACGTGAATAAGACATAAAGATGGCACTGGCCATAAATATCTGCCACCCAAATAAAAAAGGAACAACACGTTAATATAATATCCTATGTCATTAAAACATATAGATAAATAAATAGATATATTTCTTGCTAAGTCTCCATTCACTTGGATTTAAGCATTAATTGGAACTCCGAAGTAAGTTGTAACCATAATAAGCAATTAAGAATCTCATTTACTAGACATTTTTGTTATATTACTCTATGGTGCAGGCATTGGACATTTGATCTAATAATTTCACATTGCTATCTTAACAGAATGTCGTCTGGCTATTAACTGTGGAGGACCACGACTTTCAAAGAGAAACTGTGTTTTTGATGCGGATGATGTTCAACTCGGTGCCTCATCATTCTGGCTAAGTCCTACAAAAAAGTGGGGAGTTAGTAATATAGGATATTTTATAGATGTTGAATTTCAGAACAACGCTATCAGTCGCATTGCTTTCAACTCTACAGTTGATCCACATGGTAACAGTTCACCTATTTGTCCAGAACTGTACAAGACAGCACGTATTTCTCCTACCTCTCTCAGGTACTATGGCCTTGGGCTTCAAAATGGGCAATACAGAGTAGAGCTTCACTTTGTAGAGATACAGTTTCTAGATACCAAACCCCCAAAAGGAGTGCGGATCTTCGATGTCTATATTCAGGTATATCATTTCCCCTTTACCAGTTACATTCAGTTTTTAGTTTTATCTATCCAGGCTACGACATGATTGTTCTTTGCATCTAAGATTTCTAGTAAAGTGATAAAAGATTTGAGAGCTTAAATTATGAAAGAGGTCATCTTTCATGTATTATATTTCTGACCTTCATGCTTGGTTAAATTAATCAAATTAATGCAGGGAAAGAAAGTGTTGAAGGACTTTAATATAAAGGAGGTTGCTGGAGAGAAAAATTTTGTGGTCATTACTAACACAACAAATGTCACAAATAATTTTTTAGAGATTCATTTTTTTTGGACTGGGAAAGGGACATGTTGTGACCCAAAAGATGGAACATATGGACCTCTGGTATCCGCAATTATAGTCGAGCCCGGTAAGTTACACTTTATACGACTATCCTCTATCGTCTTTCAACTATTTAACACCCTCAATGAAGGGGGAAGAACTCAGTTTTTCTTTAATCAAGAAACACACTATATAAATTATAGTGTTTCTTTAGAAAAGAGAGAAAACATTGGGATGTCTTTCTTTTTGTGCTAGTATGTGATGTCAGTGTATTTCATTGTGGCAGATTTCAAATGTCATAATCCCAAGAGCACTACTACTATTAAGATAGTCGTGAGTATTGTCGGAGTAACATTCACTTTGGTGATGTTATCTGTAATTTTTATCAAGAAGACAAAAAAGTGGGACATGTTAGTCTCCTTTGTCATGAGGAAGAAAGGTGAGGATAATTTTCAAAACTGAGAATTCCAAGTTCTGTTAATGTTTTAATCTATCAATTCAATTTTGCAATCTTTCTTGTGTATGTTTGAAGGGTTTCCAGAATTGAAGAAAATGGGTGGTAATTCTTTCAGCTTAAAGGTGATCAAAATTGCAACAAACAATTTTAGTCCTAAAAATAAGATAGGAGAGGGCGGATTTGGTGCAGTTTACAAGGTATACTGATATTCACCCTAAAACTTTCGATCAGCTTACATGGCCTTAAGCATGATTATAACTTCAATCAAAACATGCGAGCAGAGTTACATCAAAGGCACTTCAGGGATTCATGAAATGTTATAACAACATACTTTATTGTGCAGGGCACGCTACCAGGTGGAAGGAAAGTGGCAGTAAAGCGGTTATCATCTGTGTCCAAACAAGGGAATCGTGAATTTCTGACTGAAGTGAGCACAATCTCTGCAGTGCAACATCCAAATCTGGTTAAACTTTATGGCTGTTGTGCCGAGGGCGAGGAGCTCCTCCTGGTTTATGAATACATGGAAAACGACAACCTTGGTCGAGCTTTATTTGGTAAAACCTCTATCCTCTCAACTATGGTCTACACTCAAAAGAAAAATCATTTGCTATAAAGTAATGATATAGAATCAATTTTATTCATTGCATTCTGATTCTCCTCTCAGGTTCAGATGAGACGAGGGGCAAGCTAGATTGGCCCACTCGGTATAGAATTTGTATTGGAATTGCACGTGGTCTTGCATTTCTTCACGAGGAGTCACCTTTAAGAATTGTGCATAGAGACATCAAAGCTACAAACATTCTTTTAGACAAAGATTTAAATCCCAAAATAGCAGATTTTGGGTTGGCCAGGCTATTTGACGAGGAGAGCACTCACGTCAGCACAAGGGTTGCCGGAACCATGTAAGCTGCAAAGCAACCATCTATTTTCAAATTTCCCTCTATTACATAATTAATTCCCATAGTGCTAATGTTTTGAATATTTCGAATCTTCAGTGGGTATCTAGCACCAGAATACGCTCTAAAAGGTCATCTCTCAGACAAGTCAGACGTTTACAGCTTTGGAGTTGTTGTGCTTGAAGTTGTTAGTGGCAGAACCCATACAGACCTAACCTTGGAAGAAGAAAAATGTTATCTACTTGAATGGGTAACATTTTGTACTCAAATCATATTTGTTATATGATGTGATTGACTATTAAATGTAAATGCGAGATAACGTAACCAAATTGTTTTGCATCACAGGCGTGGCATTTGTTCGAGAACAAAGATATGCTAAAGTTGGTGGATGCGAACCTGCTGCAATCAGAATACAATGAAGAAGAATTGATGACGATGATTCATGTGGGTTTGTTGTGCACGCATGAGAATCCTGGCAGAAGGCCTTGTATGTCTGCAATCGTTGAAATGATGGAGGGTAGAATGGAAACACCTGCTCCACAGAGTCGCCCTGGATATCTCAACCTTTGGCAAATTTCGGAGCTTGCTCATGGTGTGCGGCATGTTCAGGCGCAATCCTCAACATCCAACAGCACTACCCACAAGGGATCTTCCACGGAAAACTTCTAAGGATTCAGGGAAAAAATAACAAAAAAGGGGGTTGAGAATTGCATAGGAAATTGCTTCCTCCGAGAATAACCACCCCTTTTAAAGAAGTCCTCGAGGACTAACGTTGTTTTATTTAATAAAATATTATTAAATAAAGGCTACCAATCGAAGGTTTTATGTACGTATGTTAGGTTAATTTTTTTTCTATTCCACTCATTATTTCTTGAAAAATGTATTAAATAAACTTTAAACTATTTAAACATATTTTTTAAATATTTTATTTAATACTGGTTTATTGAACATTTTAGTTATATTTATATATCTCAAACAATAAAATATGATATGAAATATCTTTGTTATTTTAGCAGGGTCTTACATTTAGTGTTATTGTGACTTTTTTAAATAGTTAGTTTTTAAATTATTTTTAACATTAATTTATAAAAATAAATTTATTTTTTAATAAATTTGTTTTTAGTAATAAGTAGAAATGATATAGATTAAACTATAGATAATATTGAATAAAGAAAAAGCAAATTTTTGCTATTTTTTTTTATAATCAAAGTAAATAGATAAATGGTAGTTAAGTTTAACAATTATGTAAAATAGTCTTAAAAAATATTATATAAATTCAAAATTAAAGTGCAAGATATAAATTTATAAAGCTTAATTTAGAATGGATAAGAAATTCCAAACAAAATTGTCTTGTATGAATATATTTCAAGTATGGTATAAAAATATAATGAATGTATAATATAAGTATGTTATAATAGAGCCCCAAGCTATTATAAAATATATGTTAGCAAGAAGAGGTATATAGTAAGTAGATTATAAATTAAAAACAATTATCTAAGTGGATTTTTACTTCTTTTCATTCTTTGTTATATAATATGAGTATGTTATAATAGAGCCTCAATTTATTATAAAATATATGTTATCAAGAAGAGGTATATGATGAGAAGAGAACATAAATGAAAAGCAATTATCAATTTATTTTTCTTCCTTTTCAAATCATTCTTTGGTATTGGAGTGCAATCATTAATATTAACATATTATCAAAAACTTATGAACTCTACAATCAATAATATTATGAGTATATCACTACTCTAATACCTTAAAGTTTTTATTTTCCTTGAGGGGCTACAATACACCCCAAACCATATCATGCAGGTTGATTAAAATAAAATATATTAGAAATAATATATCACTAATTATAAGGTATAATTAAGTTTTATTTAAGTGATGCATATTCATAGAGGTGGAGGGAATGGGGTTGGTTTATGTAAAATATAAAAGAAAAAGTACTTTCTTTATTGTTTATCCTTTAATATATAATTGGATTGGTTGTATTAATTTTAAATTTTATTCTTAAATTATGGAGAATATTCATAATAAAATCTAAATTGTTAGTTTATTTTCCAATTATATTAGAAGAGAAACTCTAGACTTAGTTTATCATCCATAATAAAACCTTGACATCTATTTTTTTTGTCTTCTCACACAAAGTAGATTATTTGGTTATATGCTCTTCAAGTCTAAAGACTATTTGACCTTAATTAGGAAAATTATTTTCCTCAATTATTTCAATTGAGGAACCATGTTATTTACATGTAGAAAGAGTTATTATATTATGATCTCTATTGCCATTTTTACTATAGTAGAAGATTGCAAAAAAAAAAGCAAATTAAAATTCTAATGGTATTCAAATTCAAATTGAATAAAAGCAACCTGGTACCTATTTCATTCATAGATGGTAAGGTTAATGATCTTAGTGGGAATAAAATTACCCTTGTCATAAAAAATATAAATGAATAAATGTCATGAAACAAGGTACTTAGGAGATATAGTAAAAATACGATGTTTATTAATTTAAATAATATATAAAGAGGGGTATTCATAATCTAGGATTAAGATATAGAAATAAAATTTAGGGGTATTCTTTAGTACCCTATGAGTGTGCATGTTATGTCATAGTTTTATTGAATTAAATCCGTGTGGTTTTTCTTTATCTTATTTAGTAGGGGGATTTGACTTCTGCTACACTAAAAAATACTTTAGTTTTGATTCCTTGGGTGATTTGAGAATATGGATCTTTTGTTTTGGCACCTCTTAAGTGCTATGTGAAGATAGCACAAAACCTTTTTGCTTTGCTTAGCAATTTTCTTCCAAGAAGATCTAGAAAACCTAAAGGCTTGCACCAAGTAACCATTAATAAGGAGCTCTACCTTAGAATAAATATGATAATAAAATACATTGATATATTCTGCTTATCATTAATCCATAAATGAGTGATCATCTCATTGAACTTGTTAATATTTTGCTAGAAAGTATGTTTATATCATTAGTATACTTGTTGAAATTGTATGCACTTGTCTTTGTGATGACTTGATAGGTAAGAACAAGTAGGCATAAGTTTTATACACTTATATGAGGTATTCACAAGATCATCATCTAGTTCCTATTGTGAATTGGTGGTTTCCACCAATATAAAGCATATTTATACACCATTAGCATTAAAAAGGATCTTCTTGACATCCAAAAATAAACTAGCTAAATAATGTAATTCTATGTTTAGAAATATATATCTAAATATTTAATACTAAATCAACCTACAAAGAGAAAAATATCAATGTTGATCCATATCTTGAATAGGATATGGTTTTAAAAAATGGTAGGATTAGAGGCAATTTGTTATATTATTTGAATCATTTTATCCTAAAACTACCCTAAGAATGTATCTCTAATTTATATAATATATTTAAGAATAAAATTTGTAATGTGTAGGTTTTAAGTCTCTATAGAAGATGAATCTAGAGTTTTGATCATCTTTGCATGTAAGGGATGTGTAGTGCCTTGACACTACCTTAGAATTCATAATTTTGAAGATTCACAAACCAATAAAATTAAATAGCATTTACCTTCCAAACTTTTTCTAAGTCAAGCACATGTGCTTATTAGCTCAAGACTTATTCACTTACAAAAGGATCTAATTGACACTAAGGAGAGAAGTACTCAAGATTAGCTAATGATTCACTAGAAAAAGCAACTAATTGGCTTGGTTATTGAAGTGAAATTTTTTCCAACAAGCAAAGGGGTAAAATTTTAAGAAACACACACTTATACTGAGAGGGGAGGTGAACAGTATAAGATAAAAACAAATTCTCTTCTTCCCAAAGCAATAACTTGAAATAATATCGATGTAGTAATGAAACTATGCACAAATCACCATACACAAAAGAGATAAATATTTTATGTGGAAACACCCTCTCAAGAGAAAACCATGACAAAATGTTGCTTATATTTTTCTTCAATAAATTTCATGGGCACCAAACCATAGGAGACACCAATCCCCTATACAAGTTCATGGGAACCAACCCACAGGAAACACCAATCTCCTATACATGTTCATGGGTACCTACCCACAGGAGACACCAATCCCCTTGAGGCACCAACATCACACGGTTCATATCCAAAAATTGATCACAAACTCTGCTTAAATCTGCTCCCAAATATGCTTATAAATACTGCTCAAATCTACTCCCAAATCTACTCACAAATACTACTCAAATCTGCTCCTAAATTTAAGTGTTGAATTGGAGATACTAATACCTTGATTTCACTCTTTTAGACTTCGGCATTATGAAGCATTTATCAAGCTCTTCAAATTCTAAATTTCAACCTTCTATGCTTGCTAGGATCTTGCCAAATGATACATGAATAATATCCAAGCTTTGTTGATATTAATTAATCTATAATACTTTAGATTAATTAAATAAAAACCTTTAAAATAAATATCAATTCTCCTTATTCATCCTCACTTTATAAAACCAAATATTTACCTCAAATAATAAAATCACCTTATCTCTCCAAAATAATATAAAGAAATTTACTTTTAATAAATACTTAATTTACTTTCATACTTATCTTTTGACTTATTTTCAATGACAATCCTGCTCTAGGATACTCTATCATATTTTACAATGATCGATGATGGCTCAAGCAAAACTAAATTTTATCCCATCATGATATGTTGCTTCGATGGGCATGTTGACTACCGACGAGGTCCAATGTATTTTAAAAACCATGATTCTATCTTTGCAATATTAGTCGTTTTGCCTCCATTTCACATGAGCTCCGATTGAAAATATTACACTAGCATAATACTCCTCTTCGCTGTCGATTGCACTCTCCTATCCATGCTACTACTATTGCACTGCATACATTTTTTAAGGCTATCTTGATTGTGTTGATTACCTTAAGTCCTCTATACACTTTGTATTTTAGGATACCATATCAAAAATGTCTCTCCAATCACATAATCTATTGAAAGATCACCATTTGAATCATTAGAGAGCCACTGTGCTCATACTTATTGCTCTTCACCATGTTCTGGTTTCTACTGATTTGGTATTTCGTAACAACTAGCTCCTTGGACAATATTTGATGCTCCATGCTCTTGTATTTTGAATATACTCTCTTCACCACTACCAACATAACAAAACCTCATTGTTTCTTCCCTTACATCATGCTAAATTTGATTTGGAGCTGCTTGTCACATCATCACAAGTTATCTACTTTGCAAGGTGTACAACTATTCTATTTTTCCATTGCAAAATAATTTTCGTCTGCTACCTTGAGCTTCGTTCCCTAAGCTTCATCTGTTACTCTATACTTTGTATCTGATGCATCTCGAAGATATTCATTTCCCTATTGTACCTTGACACACTTTCTTGATCTATCAACCTACCTTAAAGACATTGATTGCTCCCTTACACACTTCACTATGAATAGAATTCAAATACTGCAAAACATATTTCTGCCTTCAAGATGTTGATCGCTTAATGGCCTTCTCTCCTCTTGTATCTAATGCTACACCTATATATCGAAGGTATTTTCCATTCTCTACTACCTTTAAATGAACTTTTGACCTTTGATTTATATGTAAATATTCACTTTATTGCTATTTGCACTAAGGGGTCAGCCCACACTATTTGAATGCTTAAATTTGAAACCTTTAATTAAAATATTTAAATATCTTGATTTAAATATTAAAGCATACTCATATTATATTTTTATTTTAAAACATTACTTTAATATTTAAATATTTAATTTAAATATTAAAACCATACACCACCACTTAATATTGAAGCATACATCACCACTTAATATTGAAGAGCATACACCACGATTTTCCAGCAACCAAGTCAACCTTTGACATCAATGACAACTCAATATTTCTAAAAATATCCCCCTTTTTCATTTATGGTAACCTTACAAAGAAACTATCCTTTATTTTTAATAGGATCACAAGCTACTCTCCCTGACAAGCTGCTCCCCCTTACTGTAATTCTCCTCCTTTGACATCAATGGCAAAGGCTTATTGAAGCTAAAATATAAGACACTTGACACCACCACCTTACTACTTGCTCTTCTTGAGGTATTCAATGATGATATGCGAGTGAAATTACTCCTAACTTACTTTTGAGATACTCAAATGTCTTCTTTGGAAGTGGCTTGGTAAATATGTCAGTGATCTGTTCCTTTGTAGTAAGATATTCCAACTTGACTTGCTGATCAATCATTTGCTCTCTCAAAAAGTGATACTTGATCAAAATGTGCTTGGTCCTTGAATGCATAATTGGATTTTTCAAAAGATTGATGGCACTTGTATTATCACAAAGTATAGATATAAGACGATCATGCTCTACTTTGAAATTACTTAAGGTTTGTTTCATCCATAAAACCTATGTGCAACAAGTATCTACTACAATGTACTATGCCTCTGTAGTAGATAAGGACACTGATATTTTTTTCTTACTTAGCCAAGATACCAAACAGTATCCAAGAAAAAATGATCCTCCACTTGGGCTTTTCCTTTCATCCACACTACCTGTCCAATCTACATATGTATATGCAATGAGAGTGAAATTATCACATTTGGGATACCATAGTCCAAAATCCATAGTTTATTTCAAATACTTGAAAATTCATTTTACTGCCTATACATTTATTTCCTTTGGTGCAGCTTGAAATTTTACCATCAATCTGACTTCCTGTATTATATCTGGCCTTGTAGCTATGACATACAATAAAATTTCAATCATGTATCTATACAAATTTTTATTAGCCTCAAGAGACTCATAATATTTACTTAACTTACATCCAATAATCATGGGGGTACTTACAAGATTGCAATCCTCCATCTTGAATTTTTTCAACGATTCTTTTACATACTTGATTTGAGAGAGAAATATACCTTTTATCTGACTATGAAATTTGCAAACAAATAAAGAAGGATAGTTCACCAAGCATTGACATCTCAAATTCTCTTTGCATACATATTGCAAAATCCTAATACATCTTGTTATTACTGCCTCCAAAAATGATGTCATCCACATAGACCACTACAATTAACTGGTCATTTCCTTAATTCTTGATGTATAGATTGCTATCAAATATACCTTTTCTAAAACTCTTTTCTTGGAGGTATTTATCCAACCTTGAGTACCAAGCCTTGGCGGCTTTCTTTAGTCCATAGAGAGCCTTCTTCAATTTGCATACATAGTCCAGCTTGTCTATTAGGCTGAAACCATATGGTTGCTCAATGTAGACCTCTTCCTCTAAGTAGCCATTAGGAAATACTAATTTACATCCATTTGGTACACTTGAAGTTTAACTTGAAAAAGTGAATAACATTCTTATGGCCTCAATACAAGCAACAAGAGCAAATGTCTCCTCAAAATAAATTCCCTCAACTTGTCCATATGGTCTTGGTTTGTTTCTGACCATCTGATCATCTTTGTTTAACTTGCTTTTGTAGATCCATTTGGTTCCAAATACGTTCTTATATTTTAGATGTGGAACGAGTTCTCAAGTCTTGCTCTTCTCTATTTGATCTAACTTCTCTTCCATTGCTTTTCTTTGGTTCAACTTTAGATAGAAAGAGAAGTTGGCATGTTCACCTATACCTGTTATTTTCCTCCTTGTTTGTCTTTCATCTAGATTCCCAATAATCATATCTTTCAGATAGTTCTTTTGCACATATCTAGATGGTGTTTTAGACGGTATATTGGGGGGTGTTCTTGAGAGTGTCCTCTATTTCTCATCTTCTTTAGTTTCTTCATCTTTGTAAATTTATCCTTCTTGATACACAATCTCTTGAGCTAGTTCTCTTAGATCTATTTATTCATAACTCTTACATTTGCACTTTCCACAATTTTATATGATCTTTTATTGTAGCATCTAGAGTCTTTGTTCTTTGAAGAGTATCCAATGAATATATCCTCATCATACTTGGAATCAAATTTATCCAAATATTTTTCTTCTCATCTAATGTAGCATTTGATTCCATAATTTTTTGAGTACTTTAGAGTAGTTGGTATTCCCTTCCAAAGCTCATACAAATTTTTATGGTGATTTACTCTTACTTGAGCTCTATTGATGATATAAACAGTTGTATGGACCACCTCTCTCCAAAAAGCATAAAAAATCTTAGACTCATTTAGCATGGCTTTGGACATGCCTTGAATAGTTTTTTTCTTCCTTTAAACTACTCCATTTTGTTGTGGAGTTCTTGTTGCTGAGTATTATCTTTTGATTTCTTGTTGTTCATAGAATTCTATAAATTTATTTGAAGTGCATTCACTTGCTCTATCTGATCTTAGACACTTGATATTTTTACCTATTTCATTTTCTACAAGTACTTTGAATTCTTTGTACCTTTCAAAAGCTTCTAATTTTTCTCTTAAAAATGTTATCCAAGTTATTCTAGAATAATCATCAATAAAAAAACATGAAATAATTGTCATCTTGTAAGCTCTTTGTTCTTTTAGGGCCACATAGATCAATGTAAATTATCTCCAAAGGATTGGATGAAGATAATTACTTTAATTTAGAAACTTGGTCTTGTTTTCTTACCATGATGGCACTGTGCACAAATCATTCTTGGGGGTTTTTCTATATTGGGTAAATCTTTGTCTGCCTATTTTTTTCTTATTTTATCATCAAAATTTAGGTGGTCCAATATCCTATGCCATAACCAGCTCTCACCTTCTTGTGATAAAAAGCAGGTTTCTTCCTTAATTTCTCTTAACATGTAGAGATTGTTTGCAGTTCTACTGGTTTCTGCAATAAACTTTCTTGTCTTGGATTTCTTGATCTCACATCCATTTGGATGAAATGTGAGTGTGTGCCCTTGATTACATAGTTGACTTATACTTAGTAGATTGTGCTTCAACCCTTCAACATATATAAAATTCTCTGTCCTTTATATTCCATTATCTAGGCTCAAGGTTCCCTTTCCAACAATTTTTGTAGAAATATTATCACTAAATTTAACTGTACCTCCATTTATTTTCTTGAGAGAGAAATTTGCTTTTATAACCTGTCAAATGGCTTGAACAACCACTATCAATATACCACTGATTTCCTTTATTTTTCACGTGAATATCCTTTTATACCAACATAGACTTCTCCTTTTCTTGTTCCATTTTATTTCTCCAAAATTTGGAGGTCATATGTTTTTGAACAGTTTGACCTTCCTCCTTCTTGCTTGATTTCAGAAGTTTAGGGAACATTGTTCTACAACATTTAGCTTTATGCCCAAAATTATCAAATTTGTAAAAAATAATATTGTAATCTATGAGATGTGCAAATGAATTGAAATTTCTCTTGGTGAGGCCAAAATCACTTTTAGCATGGATAAGACAATGTATAGCTTTATGACCAAATTTGTTACATGAAAAACAATAACCATAATAGAAATATTGAAATTTGTTTGATTACCTTGGAGGATATGGTTGCATGGTTCTCTCATTTTTGTTTTTGTGATTGACTTCGGTCCATGATGATTCTTTATTTTCTTCCTTCTTGATGCTTCCACTTCTCAATACATCAACATAGGTCTTGGGCTCTTCTTTACTTATTTTCTTTGATGCCTCCATTTATTTTGAGCTTGAATCCCCCTTTTATTTATTTTGACCTTATTAAAAACCAAGTCTAATCTTTATAACCAAATATCTCTGTGTTTTGATAATATCACCCATGATTTCTGTGCTTTTTCTCAAACCTATGTACCTTATCATTAGATTTTCTACTTCCTTCCTTAGAGAGACAACCTCATATTCCAATTTTTCACATTCCAACACTTTTGCCTTTAATTTTTCATTCATACCTTCCTCAATTCGTTTTGACTCTTCAATTTTAACTTTTAAGTCAATAAACTCTTGTAAAAACTTTGCATTTGTCTCCTCATTCTCTTGTACTTGAATATTCAATCTTGAGTTTTTATTTCTAATATTTTTCAACTCTTTAAGAGCACCAATAATTTCCTCTTCTATTTCCACTATGACTTCCTCTTCTATGTCCATTATGACTTCCTTTTCATTTTTTTGATTTTTTCTTTTTTTTTGGATTTCAACAATAGGAGCATTTTCTATCACCTCCATGGCCATGTGTGTTCTTATAAGATCTTCCTTCAAGTTTTTAGACATTCATGAAGGAAGATTCTTTGATGCCAATTGAAGAAACACACGTTTATATTGATATGGGGGGTGAATAGTGTAAGATAAAAATTTTCTCTTTTCTTCCTAAAGCAATAACTTGAAATAATATCAATGTAGTAATGAAATAATGCACAAATCACCACACACATAAGAGACAAATATTTTACGTGGAAACACCCTTTCAGGAGAAAACCATGGAAAAATATTTCTTATATTTTTCTTCAATAAATTTCATGGTCACCAACCCATAGGAGACACCAATCCCCTATACAAGTTCGTGGGCACCAACCCACAGGAGACACCAATCCCCTATACAATTTTATGGGTACCTACCCACATGATACACCAATATCTTTATAAAATTTCATGTGCACCAACCCAAAGAAGACATCAATCCCCTTGAGGAACCAACCTCACTCAGTTCTGATCCAAAAAATGATCACAAACACTACTCAAATTTGCTCATAAACACTGCTCAAATTTGCTCATAAATCTACTCACAAACACTGCTCAAATATACTCCTAAATCTATGTGTTGAATTGGAGATGTTATTTGAAATATTGAGAAGCAATATTAAAACCAAGAAACTAGATATGCAAAGCATTACTAAAAATATCAAGAACTGATTGATTATTCCATGGGATCAACTTTGCATAAATACCAAAGTTGATCAATATGAGTCGTTGTATTACAAATCAACAAATATGAACTAGTCTCAACTAAGAGTTCACTTACCTCATGGAAGAGTGGTAACTCAAGTTAGACTATCCTAGTCAAACTTAAGAGAACTAAATATTTATTTGAACATCCTCCCTTAAGTTATACTAGGGATGAAAGTAACAATAGGAGATAAGTCCCAGCAACAAGGCCTGATGAGGTACTTATGTACAATATTGGTGCTACCAAAAAAATGAGTCCCAACAATATGGCCTTATTAGGTTCTCATGTACAATGAACTTACATTTTGGAGAAAAACCACATGGAAAAAAACCATATTCCAAGATGAAGAAGAAGAAGGGAAGAGGTGAAAACCTCTATGCATCCCTTTAATGTAACTACCTTATCCCAAGTTTCTCACGCAACTGAATGTAACATGGAGAAGCAAAGGACTTGGTGAAGATATATGTAATTTGATTTTATATGGGAATAAACTCCAGGTATAGATCACTTTGCTGAATATGTTGCCAAATGAAGTGCATGTGAATCTCAATGTGCTTGGTGTAATGATGCTCAATTGGATTGCAAGCAATATGAATTGTGCTATGATTGTCACACCAAAGGATAATAGGTTGGTCACAAAAAAACCAAATTTCTTCAATATCTGACGAAGCCAAAGAGCTTCCTGACTAGAAAAAATTGTTGCCCTGTATTATGCCTCTATAGATGATAGTGCTATTGCTTGTTATTTTTGCATGACCAAGCAATAGGTGAAGAACAAAGACAAAAAACATAGCCAGTGGTGGAACATTTATCTTCAACTAAACCTGCCCAATTATAATTTGTGTAACCAATGGTATCCATGGATTCGCCCTCATATAAGAGCACAAAGTGAGTAGTTTTTTGTAGGTAGCAGAGGATTTTCTTTGATGCTTGCCAATGGTTGAAATGAGATTGATATGAAAATCTGGATACTAAGCCAACAATGTATGAAATGTTTGTACGAGTATGAGTGAGGTATAATAGACTTCCTACAAGTTTTCTGTAGAGTGTAGCATCACATAGAGGGAACTTGCATAAAGTATTTAGAGTGACTCTAGACTAAAAGTTTGTTGAAGAAGGCTTGCAATCAATCATCTTAAACTGTTGAAGAATATCTAGAGTATATTTATGTTGACACAATGAAATTCTTGCATCTATTTGAGTTATTTGAAACCCAAGTAATGAGCTAAACCTAGATCAACCATTTCAAATTTCTCAGAAAGGGAGTCTTTGAAAGTTTGGATGTGAGAAATGGCATTATTAGTTAGTAGTACATCATCAACATAGAGAACAAGTATGGTGATGCTTTTTATATCTCTCCAAATTTAGACTGTTGCATCAGACTCACAATGAGAAAATTCTGAGGAAAGAAGGAAAGAGTCCATTTTTTCATACCAAGCTCTAGGAGCTTGTTTGAGACCATAGAGAGACTTTCAATTTTTCTTTGGAATGTGTGCCCAAAAAATTGCTGGAAGATCTCTTGAGTGGAGCATACAGTTTTTCATTTCTTTTAGAGTTTTTTTTCCTTTTTGTAATGCCATTTTGCTGAGGATTGTGGGAGACTGAATTTTGATGGATTATGCCATGAGTTGAGAGAAATATGGAGAACTCATTTCTGAAGTATTATCCCCCATTATCTATATGAATTTGCTTGATTTTACAAGTGGCTTAATTTTAGACTAAGGCCTTGAATATTTTGAAGTGGGATAGAACATCAATTTTATATTTTAGAAAGTAGACCCAAGTTATTCTTGAAAAATCATCAATTAAGGTTAAGGTATATTTTTCTCCTTTGAAATAAGGCTTTGGGAAGACCATCAAGTCACTATGGATTAACTCTAGAGGGGATAAGGCTCTTTGAGAACCACTTGCATGAAAAGGATCTTGATTTTGCTTTCCAAGAGCACATCCAGGATATACTCCATCAATAGAAGAGACTTTTAGCAACCCTATTACCATTCCATGAGTATTCAACTCCTTTAGATAGCTATAACTAAGATGTGCAAACCTCTCATGCTAGATTTTACTTTCAATATCTCCATGTGCAACAAAATAGAAGGCTCCATATAAATTTTTTAATCCCTTGAAGTGAAATAAGTGAGTGTTATGATCAATATCTCCTTTTGCTATGAGAGAGTGAGATTCTTGAATTTCTCTTATCTCAACTCCTATTGGTGAAAATAAAACTGTTTTGCCCTTTACAGAAGTACAAATATGATAGATGGAGAGGATATTTGTAGCAATGTTTTGGACATAGAGAATATTATTGATATGACCACCATCAATGGATATGTCATATTTCCTTTGACTAGGATAAAGGATGAGTCACCAACTTCTATGCTACAAGTTGAGCTTGAGAATATTTAAGTGAATGACTCATGTGAAGAAGTCATATGATGAGTTTCCCCTAAATCTAGAACCTAGTATTTTGATGAAGATTTTATAGCTTTACCTTGAACATTTAAAGCTTTTCCTATCTGTTTCTTGATGTCTATTTTGTGTTCCTTCATTGTTGCCTCTAGTTGTTGTAGTCTTTTCCAACATTTATTCACAGAATGACCATCCTTTTTGTAGTGTGTACAAGTTATAGGGCTTCTTTCTTTCTTTTTGAATTTTTCTTTAGTGGAGGTGGATTCTACTAGTGTTTTTGAGGAAGAGGGAGAGAATTCATATTTTGTAAGTTTTATTTCCTCTCTAGTTAGACTATCACAAAACTCCTCTAAAGAGGGAATTTTAAAACTTGTACCAAGTGCATATTTTGTAGATAAAAATATGGTTGTAAAAATTTGGAATGCTCCATTTAACTTAGAAAGAATAAGATATATGCATTCTTCTTCTGTTTTATTCTTGCCACTGCTTTTTAATTATGTGAGGACTTCTTTGAATTTGGTGATAAAGTCAACAATATTGCTGAAATCTTCAGGAGATAATGTTGTTAACTCTGCCTCTAGCTGCATTGACCTTATTGAATCCACTTTACCAAACAAGTTCTTTAAGTTCCAACTCTCAAATAGATTTTTACGTTATAAAATGTGAAACCATAAGATTTCATTTACATATGTGCTTATAATACCCATTGTTTCATACATCTTCTCTTTATGAACAAATATTTCATATTCCTTTTCAAATTCAGGCCGATTTTCTTCTAGCAAGTGTGTGAGCCCTTTTTGAGAAATGAGATTTAATATTTTTAGTTTCCATGTATGATAGTTATGAGGGGTGAGTGGGTCAATTGTATTAATTTTTCCAAAGAAATAATTGCAGTAAACCAATATTCCCCCTTTAAGTGTAATCAAATTTAGAAGATAATGATACACCCCCCTTCAATGAGAATAGTGTGGTGCAAGAAAGTAGGACCAGAAGAAAAAATCCCTATTGAATGAGGGTAGCAGAATCCAGACCATTATATCAAAATCTTCAATTTACCTACCCTTACGTGAGGGAAACTATAAGTAATTGAGGAGAGTGATATGTGGAATATAGGCGATTTGAAACATGAATAATCTGTCAGAACCTTATACCGAATTTGCTCAATTACCCACCCTTACATGAGGGAAACTATAAGTAATTGAGGAGAGTGATACATAGAATATAGGTGATTATTAAAAGAATTGGGCCAAAGTTTGATGTGCTCCTTGAAAATTTTCTCTTAATGTTTGCTTGCTATATTTTATCAAGTATTTTTAGAAAAACCACAGATATGCACCTAGAACATGTAGAAGATGTTGAAAGAGTGAGATGCAAGCAATAAAACCAAGTGGTCAAGAGAGTACCATAGAATGACTCCACCACAAAAATTGTCCTCCAGTATCTATCCACACAAGGAATGGAGTAGTAGCAACAAAGGAACTCCCCTGAACAAAGCCAAAGACCAAAAAAAGGTGCAAGAAGCAGCACCAATAACCCCCCCCCCAAAAAAAAAACATTGTATTAATTTGAATATACAATTGGACTTTTCACTTTGATAGCCTGAATAGGCTAAAGAGAAAGTGAGAAGAGTCAAAGAAAAAATTGTGTCACTGCCACAAAGTTTCTTCCTAGAAGAATACAAGTTGGCAGAGTAACAACCATCATAATCAAAAAAGAAGATGACTCTGTTACAATATTTTATTTCCAAAAAAATTGAAAACCATTAAGAAGCAAGTATTCCTTATATTATAAGGGCATACAAATATTAAGTGGTTTTTATATTTTATTTGTAGAAACATGAGGTGAGCAATAGTCTTCAGCCATGAGACTCAAGTCTTGGAAACGTTCATAGATCATAGCTCCTATAATGAGAGTCGCTTCTTTACGTTGGGTTCACTATCCCGTCATACAAAGTTTCGATGCTCGTTGTTCTCACAAAAAAAATCATCCTCTATGAAGATGCATAGTAGCGTATACCATTGTATTTCGGGCCTCTCTGTTTTCATTGTGCAATTGCAAATCTCTAAATCATGCTTCCACATCTATGACAGGTGAAAAAATAGTGTCAAATCATAGGGGAAACCTGCATATGAAGATAGAGGAAGCGCACGAGCGAGAAATAAAAAATATGCTGCAATTCTTAGTAACTTGGTGCCACACAAAAAAAATATATAACTATTCATGTAGGAGCATTTAAAAAAAAAAGAAAAAAATATTTTTTTCTCTTAGTGATGTCGTATCGCTTTCATATCTACTACGGTCAATCTCAACCAAGGCCTCTAGACAAATTGAAACTAGAATTGAGTGGGATCAGGACTTTTGTAGAGGATGAAATGAGAGAGATCTTTGGCTAGTTATATAGGAGAAATTGATGAAAGGATAACCATTTTGAACGTCCTCTTAATCACAAAAAAAAGAGACGTGGCTCTATGTGGCAGCTTGAAAAAAGGAAGGTCCTTTTATTGCAAAAATAACTCAATACTTTGGCAATGGGCTCTTTGCTAGGTGGTAGAATCGGGCACCAATTGGAGAGGGAAGTGGAATTACAGATTTTTATCATCAAAAATGAGAATTAAAATAGGAGTTGCTTCCAACTCCGACACTTATCAAAATCGTGCAAATAGGCCCTGAAATGAGGTTATTCGATACGACTTTTAATAAGTGCATTTAATGACTATAGTTGACTGTATGAGACTTTGGAATAATCATCGACAAGCCAATAACTAATATCTCATGAATGTGAAGGGACTGGCCAACGCTCTCCACAGTGTTTGCGAGCCAAAGTTTTTTCCAAGGTATTTGTGAGCCAAAGTGGGCGCAAGCCAAAGCATTCAGGGCTCGCCAAACAATCGTGCGTTAGAGAACATGAAGTGACAGTCCAAATATTTAAAGCGTTCACAAGAAAAAATATTTTGTAAGCCAAATCATTCAGGGATAGAGAGTTTAATAGCTATGTCCGCTATGGATAGCGAGACATCAGTGAAAGATGCTCGGGCATGAGTGATAACACTGTCACGAGAAAATATATCTTCCTCCAAATTGATGCACAACATGATTTGAAGGAAGCCCTCACATCCAAAAGGGACACTAAGTTAAAAAACCTGTATTTCTATAAGGGACTGCAAAGTTTTATTGTGAGAGGGTAGTGTTTTACAAAAATATTAGATAAAACTACACACAAAATAGAGGTAGAAAAAAAAAGTTGTATGTCTTTAAATTCCTCAAAGAAAGAATAACATTTTGCTTTCATCCTTCATAACAATATGAATAATGATCTATATTGTGCTTAGACACAATATGGGAGTATAGATAAAAAAACAATGATTTTTTAACAACTTCCAAATAATCTGAAATAGTCAGAGAAGACTTATCCAAAAATAGAGGACAAGCTGAACCAAATCTATAAAAAGTTGAAAGCTCGCAAAAAACTAGCCCTGCTCTGATACCATGTTAGAAATATTGAGAAGAGATATTAAAACCAAAAAGCTAGATATGCAAAGCATTACTAAAAATATCAAGAACTGATTGATTATTCCATGGGATAAAATTTTCATAAATAGCAAAGTTGATCAATGTGAGATGTTGGATTACAAAAACTCAACAAATCTGAACTAGTCTCAACTAAGATTTCACTTACCTCATGGAAGAGTGGTAACTCAAGTTAGACTATCCTAGTAGAACGTAAGAGAACTAAATATTTATTCTAACTAACACTAATACCTTATTTCCACTCCTTTATACTTCCATGTTATGAAGCATTTCTCAAGCTCTTCAAATTCTGAATTTCAACCTTCTATGCTTGTTAGGCTCTTGCCAAATGATACATGAATAATATCCAAGCTTTGTTGATATTAATTAATCTATAATGCTTTAGATTAATTAAATCAAACCCTTTAAAATAAATATCAATGCTCCTTATTCCTCCTCACTTTATAAAACCAAATATTTACCTCAAATAATAAAATCACCTTATCTCTCCAAAATAATATAAAGAAATTTACTTTTAATAAATACTTAATTTACTTTCATACTTATATTTTGACTTCTTTTCACTGGCATATCCTGTGTTGTGATCCTCTATTATCTTCTACAATGATTGATGATGGCTCGAGCAAAACCAAATTTTGTCCCATCTTGATCTACAACTTCGATGGGTGTGTCGACTACCGATGAGGTCCAATGTATTTTAAAAATCTTGATTCTGCCTCTCCAATATTAGTCACACCACCTCCATTCTACACGAGATTCAATTAAAAATTATACACTAGCATAATATTCCTCTTCACTATCGATTGCACTCTCCTATCCTTACTGCTGCTATCGCACTACACACATTTTCCAAGGCTATCTTGTTTATGTCGATTACCTCAAGTCCTATTTACACTTTTGTATTTTAGGATACCATATCAATAATGTTTCTCCAATCACATAATCTATTGGATAATCATCGTTTGAATCGTTAGAGAGCTACTACACTCATCCTTATTGCTCTACACCGTGTTCTAGTTGCTTCTAATTTGGTGTTTGGTAAAAACTAGCTCCTTTAGACAATGTTTGATGCTCCATGCTCTTGTATTTTTAAGACGCTCTCTTCACCGCTACCAACACAACATTGCAACCTCATTTTTTCTTCCCTTACATCGTATAGAATCTGATTTGTAGTTGCTTATCACATCATCACAAGTTCTCTACTTTGCTAGATGCTCAACTATTCCATTTCACCATCATAAAACAATTTTTTTTTCACTACCTTGAGCTTCATTTGTAGAGCTTCATCCATTAATCTATACTTTGTATCCAACATAGCTCAAAGATATTCACTTCCTTGTTGTACCTTGATGCACTTTCTTGATCTATCGACTTGCCTTAAAGATGTCAATCATTCCCTTACACACTTCACCGTGGATAGAATCTGAATACTATGAAAAATCTTGGTGCCTTCAAGATATCGATCACTTGGCGGCCTTATATCGTCTTGTATCTGGTGCTATACCTATATATCAAAGGCATTTCCCATCCTATACTACCTTTAAATGAACTCTCGGTCTTTGATTTATATTTAAATGTTCACTTTCTTGCTATTTGTGGTAAGGGGTCAATCCACACTATTTGAATGCTTAAATTTGAAATCTTTAATTAAAATATTAAAATATTAAAGCATACTCATTATAATTTTATTTTAAAACATTCCTTTAATATTTAAATATTTAATCTAAATATTAAATCCATACACCACCACTTAATATTGAAGAGTATACACCATGGTTTGCTAGTAACCAGGTTAACCTTTGACATCAATGACAACTCAATATTTCTAACAAAAATAAAGACATAAATCCCAAGGAGAATATTTTAAGGGTGATATTTTAGCATTTAGTATCACATTAATTCATTTTAAAAGCCTTCTAAGCCTATTAAATGTACATGTAGAGGGATGTGACATCTAGTGGTATATCATTTTGCTAAAAATACCCCTTAATCTTTATTTTTTCTAGGATTCGTTATTTCACACCCTAGGTAACTCAAGGGGAAACTCCAACTATGATTAGGAGATATGAACTACACTATATTTATTTATTGGCCATGATAATTTAGAGCTACACTCTATAAGACCCACAATGTGATTTGATCTTATAAAATTGTTAAGAAATTAGCAAGTCCTTAGGCATTCCATCAATGACACTACTTTTCGAGTTTGTTAAGTGCATGGTGTTTAAAGCATTATCTTTTTTCCATCTCATCATGTGCTTAGCAATTTTTTACTTAATGAATGAGAGAACATTGATGTTATTTTAGTTACCATGTTTTGATTAATTATACACACTTCTTTGCTATGGTTTAAACATGTATTTCATTTGAATTCTTAACAACTTTAATCTCTTTGAATATTTATTGTGTACACTTTAATTTTCATGAAATTAGTGTAGGATAGTGTAGGAGTATTCTACAAGGATAATGAGGAGTTAATCTCAAAATAGATATTAGAAGGGTCCATTGGCACTCCCTTTCAACTTTGTTGAAGCTAATATTGAAACGTACCTTTAAATTAAAATTTATAAGATTTCCTTAATTCAACATAGTTTTTAACATGTGTAATAGGATGAATACCAATTATTCACCCCACACATAAACATTCACTAAGATCTCCATAGTATGTCATTCAACATAGTTTCTAGAATGCTCAAAGGGATTCACCCTTGTTATCCATCAAATTCCTAACTTGGCTAAAATTCCTCGATTTTTGTACCAAATTTACATTCATCATGGATGAAGTGATTGGATCAAATTTGAGATTTTTTTTCTAAATCTAGTCATAGGTAATGATTCACTCTATTTTGAGAAAATCACTTGAAAATCATCTAAGTCTACTTTTGTGCGTGATTCACTTCGACTTTCTTGCATTTTCACAAATCAAATTTTGAGCAATTTACCAAGGTGTAGGGCTTTATTTATAAGGTCCAATTTTAAATTGACCTTAAAATTCACATCATTTTTGTTCTTTATGCTCAATTTTATAGGGGCATTACCAATAGTGACTCTGAGATGACCTTTTTTTTTTGAAAAAATTGAAAAACTTGTATTAATACAAAAGGCAATTACACAAGGGAGAAAACTCATCCCAACCAACAGCAGAGAACTAGACAACAAGCGGAGAGCACAAAGGCAACGCTAACCCCCACAGAGCATAGAAGACAACAAGGCACGAAAACGCGACATGTCACGAAATCGCGACATGTCGCGAAATCGCGGCAATCAACCCCGTCGCGGCCGCAGCAGCGCCATCAGTCACGAAAACGCGACATGTCGCGATATCGCGACAGACAAAGCCCTCCGCGTCCGATCGCCAAAAAAGTCACGAAATCGCGACAACAACTCCCTCCGACGGTCTATCATCACAGAGCGTCGCGAAATCGCGACAAGAACTCCAGGAAGCATCAAATCTCCAAAAGGGTCGCGAAATCGCGACGGAATTTCTCCGAAGCGCCCAACCAGCAAAAGTGTCGCGATATCGCGACATATTCTCATCTTGACTCCCAATCCGCAAAAGTGTCGCGATATCGCGACAATTTTTACCAAAGCCATGAATGTGCCAAAAGTGTCACGAAATCGCGACGAATTTTCCTTTCAGTTCCCAATCTTCAAAACTGTCGCGATATCGCGACAAGTTATCCTCATTGCAACTTGTCTTCAAAATTGTCGCGATATCGCGACAATTAATCCAGATGACGCCAATGTGCCCCAACTGTCGCGATATCGCGACGATTTTACCATGCAGCTTCCGATCGACAGAAATGTCACGAAATCGCGACGAAATGTGCCCTTTGCTCAAGTTCACCAAAAAAGTCGCGATATCGCGATGATAATCCTCATTGCAGCCAGTCTTCAAAATTGTCGCGATATCGCGACAAGAAATCCAGATGACGCCAGTGTTCCCCAACTGTCGCGATATCGCGACAGTTTTACCATGCAGCCTTCCGATCGACAAAAATGTCGCGATATCGCGACGAAATGTGCCCTTTGCTCAAGTTTACCAAAAATGTCGCGATATCGCGACGATAATCCTCCTTATCATCCCTGCGCCAAAAACGTCACGATTTCGCGACATGTCACGATTTCGCGACATGTTCCTTTCTAAGGCTGAGAAGGCAAAACCTGTCGCGATATCGCGACAACTTCCAACAAGAGGCCACGACGCCGCTACATGTCACGAAATCACGACAAAAACCTTCCTTAGCAGAAAAAACTTTGCACATTATCATAGGTAGCATTCAAGGCCTTGCCGAATCACAAGCATCCTCCACAGGCATATCACTATGCATCCGCACTCCAACTTCCTTCTCAAGACCTATCTTAGCAAGGAAATCGGCCGCCTTGTTGAAATCCCTACTCACATAGATGGGAACCACATCATCTAATTCTTTCCAGAGATCCTTTATCTGAGAGACAAGACTCCGCAACCTCCAGGCTTGCAAATCAAAGTTCCTCATGCAATCGAGAGCGCCCACCAGAATTTGGGAGTCGGACTCAAGAATTATCTTTCTATGGCCCTGCTTGACAGCCCAGATAGAAGCAAATTTAATGACCAAGGCCTCCGCTTCATTGTTTGTGGCATGACCCAGACCGTGCAGTTCCCAAGAAAGCACGGACCCACCATGATCACGGCACACAACTCCAGCATCAAGCACTACCCGGATTTCCTTTTGCAGCTCCATCGCATTGATTTTGATCCATCCTCGCTGGGGAGGGTGCCATCTATCATGAGCCTCGTCTTTCAAGAGCAACAACTCCATCAACCAAAGGCACGTAAACAGATCGATGTTCCTCCTCAACGTAGATGGCAACTGTTTCCACCACTTTGCTCCATATAACCTCGCCATATTCCATCAAGTGAAGAGAATGTTTCACGAAAAATGCGGGCATTTCTCTCCAGCCACACCTGCCACCAAATAAAAAGAAAGCCCAGCTCCCAGCCAATTCGGAGAGCTTTGGATTTAAATCCGCCTCTCTTCCATCGGTTCCAAATATTGGTCCGAGTCACCTCACTGTTGGCTTGAATTTTGAAGTGGGAAAACCAGCGCATCCAAATCTGCCGTGTGAAGGGGCATTCAAACATCAAATGATCAGCAGTTTCCTCATGCTTGCGGCATAAAACACACTGAGAAGGACCGATGATGCCTCTAGTGTCTAAGATTGTCAAAGGTGAGAATTCCATTGTGCATAAGTTGCCAGTGCAAAAAATTCACCTTCGGCCAACCCTTGGGGTGCCATATCTTCTTCCAAACATGGACCGGGAAAGAGTGTGGGAGGGGCTCTGGAAGAATCTGGTTAAATCCCGCCTTCACAGTGTAAACCCCAAGGTTCCCAAAGCCCCAGGCAAGTTCATCCTCTTCATCCCGCCCAGTAAGAAACCTAGCTTTCAAAATTTTTTCTAAGATTGGTGCCAGCTCCGGTGGGATTGGAATTGGCCACTCTTCCAACCTCTTGAACTTTTTGAACTTGTACTCCCCAATGTGGCTGGTATTGAAATAACTCTCAATATGAATCCAGCCCTTGTCTTCTATGGCTGATTTAATGGGTTGCAACTCGGAAACACAAACAATGATGGGAGGGTGCCGATCCCAGGAGTCAGTCCAAAAACGGGCCTTCTCCCCTCTCCCCACTTTCCAAAACAATTGATCTTTGATAACTTGAGCTCCCAGCTTGAGAGTCTGCCATACTAAGGATCCATTACCCTCCAAAGGGAAACGTCCCAGATCATTGGGGTGAGCATGGCCTAGGTATTTGCTAGAAAGAATTCTGCTAAAGAGGGATGTTGGCTGGGAAATCCACCTCCAATACAATTTACCATCCAAAGCTTGATTATTAAGCTTGGAGCTTCTCAGTCCCAGCCCTCCTTTATCCTTGGGTCGGGTGACCTTATCCCATCCAACCAAGGCCCATTTCTTCTTCCCTTTTGCACCCTCCCATAAAAAGCTTCTGGCCATTTTGTCAAGCTCTTTCCATATAGAATGTGGGGCAGCCAGGATGGAGAATTTATATATTGGCATTGCCTGAATAACTGATTGTAAGTAAGTTAGTCGGCCTCCATAGCTTAACCATTTATGAGACCAATGATTCATTTTCTCTTTGATGCCATCCAAAAGATCCTTCCATATATCAATTTTTAGTTTTTTGAAATGCAGTGGAACCCCCAAGTAAACAACAGGTAGAGAAGTCCTAGTAAATCCCAGGATCTCAGTAACTCTTTCCTGTAACCTTCGGTCAAGATTGAAGAAGACCACTTTGGATTTTTTATCATTAATGACTTGATTTGAGGCCCGAAGGTAGATGTTTAAAGTATCTCTAATTCCTCTTGCTTCCCTGAGGCTGGCCACTCCAACCAATCCCGTGTCATCCACAAACTGTAAGTGGGTCAAAACTTCTGTCCCCACTTTAATACCTCGTTATCACACCTAGCTGTCGTCTTCTCGAGAAGAGTCTGCCTAATCCTTCTGCTAAGATGAGGAAGAGGTAAGGAGAGCAAGGGTCCCCTTGACGAAGACCCCGAGAGGCTCCAAAAGGAGTCGAGGGGAGCCCATTGATTAGAACAGAGAAAGAAGGTGTGGAGATACAGCTCATGACCCAGTCAATCCAGTCCTGAGAGAAGCCAAAGGCTGCCATCATCTTTGCCAGGAAGCCCCACTCCACCCGGTCATAAGCCTTAGACATATCCAACTTTATGAACATTCCTTTGTTGCCTGAAGTTTGCATTGTATGGATTGCCTCCTGAGCAAGGACCACTTCATCCAAGATCTGTCTTCCTTCAACAAAACCCCCTTGCTCAGAGGAAATTATTTTATGGAGAAAATGTTTTAGCCGTTCAGCCATAATCTTCGTGACTATTTTATAAATAACATTGCATAAGGCAATCGGTCTGAAATCATAGAGATGAACCCCCCCTCCCCTTTTGGAATTAAAGTGATGAAGGTGTGATTGAGAGCCTTAAGCATTCTTTTATTAGTTCTGGACTCCTCTCGCGATGACCCAAAACATCTTTCTCCGCAGTATCCCGTAAGGCCCGAAAGAATTCTATAGGAAAGCCATCTGGACCTTGGCGATTTTCCCGTGCTCATCCCAAAGACCACTTTCTTTAGTTCATCACTGTCAATGGGTCTAAGGAGAGTCTGATTCTCTTCGTGAGAGATAATAGAAGGTATGACATTAATAACTTCATTTTGGGCTTCCACATCTTGTTCCCTACTTTCCTTAAAAAGGTTTGAGAAATAATCCATTGAGTGGAAATGCATTCCAGGGAGAGTATCAAAGGAGTGTCCATTCTCATCGTGAAGGACTTCCATGTTATGCATTTGTCTCCTTGCACAGCTGAGCGGTGGAAAATTTTTGTATTTCTATCACCTTCTAGTAACCAAGTGATTCTTGCTCTCTCGCTTCCAATAAATTTCCTCTTGATTATCAATGTCCTCAACCGCTTTGCGCAGAGCATCATCCTCAGCTTTAAGGTGCTCAGTAATGGTACCTTCCCCGAAGTGTTTTTGCACCTCCTCCCATCTAGCCATCAAGGGGGCCCTTTGGAGCTGGAAGTCCGACTTATTGTTTTGTCTCCACTGTTTCAATTTACACTTGACAAAATGGAGCTGTTTATGGAATTTGAACATTGCAGTCCCCAAGGGTAGGCGGCCTTCTTCCCACCACTGTGGAATTTTCCTTCGGAGATCCTCCTTTTGCAACCAAAAATTTTCAAATTTGAATGGCTTATGGTGTTGACCTGTCATCGGCCCTCCCTCCAACAAAAGGGGATAGTGGTCCGAGACTCGGACCTTCCAAAATCTGGAACTTAAGATTCCATTTAATAAATGCCTCTTCGTAAACCAAAAACCGGTCTAACTTAACCTTCCCCGCCGTGTGGCTCTCTCCTCTTGTTTGTCCAAGTAAAGTAGGTTCCATGGCCTTTGATATCAACCAGATTAAAGGCCTGGATTTGGGCAATCAAGAACCGGTCCCTAGGATCCAAAACTGGGGCACCACCTTCCTAATCCCTAACATACAATTTGGCATTAAAATCCGTAGCTATGATCCATTCAAAAACTTCCCAGGATGACCTCATGTTGTGTACAGCTTTGCCATTGGAGCCGCTGGCCATCAAAGCATTGAGCCCCATAGAAGTTTGTAATAAGAACATGTTCAGTTGTGGCATTGTTTCTAAACAGAGAAGTGAGAACACCCCTCCAAGCTATGTGTTCTAAAGCTGTCCATACTTGAGGGTTCCAGAGAGTAACAATCCCCCCCGAGGCACCCTGAGCAGCCACATCCATATAATCCGGACCCCGCCATATTCTGTTAGCAGTCTTGCACATAAGATCTACGTACATTTTTGTCTCCTGGATGAGCAAAAAGTCTGTTTTACATTTTCCTAAAAGTCCTTGAACAGCAGATTGATGGGTTCTACTGTTTAAACCCCTAACATTCCAGGATTGAATAATCATTGAGGACCTTGTGAGCAATAAGACTCAATTGGCCTCACCGATCCTCCATTGATCAGCTTGTCTCCTTGTACTGCTAGTAGATCCTTATTGGATTTTCTGCCTGCTCCTTGGGAATTACTGTTTTTAGACCTCTTCTCCACCTGGGTAATCCCTAGAACCGGCCTTTCCCTGTTCTTTTCAGAGCTTCCCATATTGACGTCCTTAATAACCGGCTGTGCTGGGGAGTGGATTACCAGTGTCCCTGAGTTCTCTGGCTGCCTTGTCCCAGAGGGTTCCATTACCTGTTCTAAGACCGGAGTAGAAGAAGGGGAAGCCTGAGAGTGAATGTTAATATCCTCAACATTCCCATCCACTCCTTCCATAACTTGGTCCTCTTGATCTACTAGGGATTTAAAGATTTCATACCGATTGGTTGGTTTAAGTTGTGCCTGCTCCTTGGAATTTTTCTTTTTATTTCTCCTTCGCTTCGGTTGTTCAAAACCATCTTTCTGGAGATCATAATCCTGAGGAATACTAGATGGATCTTGGACAGGGGTAAACTTGCCCTCTCTGGGGCGATTTGGATTTCCAAGCGGCGCCTCCACTTTTGTGCTCATAATATTTGGGCAGAACCTCGCCAGATGGCCGTGCTTATGGCAGACTCTGATCTAAAAGGTAGTGCCTCATAATCTAACCGTTGTATCCAGGAGAGCCCCGTCAACTCAAGTTCCACCTCGGCCGGTAGAGGTCGAGCTAATGTCCATTTCAACACAGATCCTAGCAAAGACAACTTGTGTTTCCCTCTATAGTGTCTCTCGGAGACTCCTATAAATCTGCCTAATGAATTACCAATCATTTCTAAAACCTGCTCACCCCAAAACTCCATCGGGAGAGCATACAGTCGGATCCAGACCGGGACTGCCGTGGGTTCGATACGAGGGTCAAAACCCACTCTCCAAGGTTGAACAAATAACCCAGCCGGGCCATGGTTCCTCTTCTCTGATTCAAATGCTCTGTTTCTATCTGCTAAAGAAGAGAAACTAATAATGAAATAACCATTACTGATAGGCCATAAGGAGTACTCACCTAGTGGCTCCCAGTTCTGTCTAACCCAGGTGTGCAGAAAGTTCAGAGTGGGACGAATACCCATGAATTTGCAAATCAGGTCATGGTGAGCACGGTAGGAAATTGTGTCTTCAACCAGCTTCGGTTCTATAACAATCTTTGGTCTGGTAGCGGATTGCGGGAGGCAGCCATTAACTCGGTGTGCAGATGCACCCTTGCTAACATTCTTGAGTAACGTTTGAAAAGCCCTTCGTTGAGCTTCATCAGAGGAGGACGAAGGGTTTTCCTTTAACATCTCAACATACGAATTCTTTCTCCCAGCAGGAGGAGCTGGAGGAGACCCCATTGGGCCCTCCCAGGGCAGCGGAAGAACCTTCAGCCAAGCACCCTGTCAACCCACCACAGTCCCTGGTAGAGCTTCCACACCAGAAACCCTAGAGAAACGCCCGACACCAGCTCAGAGGTTTTTCCCGCCAAATCGCTAGAGCGCCATTTTTTGATCAGGTCTTTGCATCGATAGATGTTTATTACAACTCTGAGATGACCTTTAAAACTTTGTAATTTTTGTAAAGTTAGCAATATGAACAACATTAGAATTTTATCAAACCTAAAATTTGACCTTGGCTCGACATCTGTTATAGTAAAAAGCATAACAAGGTAGATTTTAAGTCATTTTTGCCAAAAATAAAATAAATAAGTGATTCGCTCAATTGAATGAGTGATTCACTCCAAAAAATAGTGATTCTCATCAAGCCCAATTCAAAGTGTGATTTGATATGAAAGACATGATTCTTCCTAGCTTCTTCTTAGGAGAGTAATTCAGTATAAATTTTGAAGTGATTCACTTTGATCAAATTACTTACACCATCTAAAATAAAAAAATAAAAAATAAGTTTAAAATTTTGCTTGCAAATCATTGTAGTTTTCAAGTAAATCATTTCCTAGGCAAATTTAAAAAATATATATATAAATTTTGATCTAAAAACTCTATTTATGTAGTTCAGTATGCATAGTGATGCGTAGTCGTTATACCATCATTAATTCTCAATGAATCTATCAATCCAGGGCAGTGTACAAGGCTATCTCATGGGAGAAGAAGTGAAACAGCTATAACTTAGGTCAATCTAGGGCAACAAGTCTTATTGGTGGAATCGGTTTGGTGGGGGTTTTGGAACATTCCTATCTCTAAATTGCATGAATTAAATCTTAATCTAAGTTGCGGAATTGGAAACTAATCACTAACTTCAGAAATGAAGTCCTAATTACAATTGCGTAATAAGACCTAATTATATTGCAGAATTAATATGTAATTGAAAGTCTGATTCTAATTGCAGAAAGGAAATCTAATTACTTTTGCAGTAATGAAAGTCTAGATCTAATGTGGAAATAAAAACTATCAAAATTCTGTAATAGAAGGTTGTCAATCCTCTGTTCATATTTTGACAGCAAAACATAAAAATGCAGGAAATTGCTGAAAAATAGTAAATGCTGAAAATAACAGTCTGAAAATAAAGTGAAAGCTTGGCTGAAAGTAAGATTGCAACTAAAACATTAAGCACAAGATTTATCTTAGCATAAATAAACTAATACCGCAAATATTGTCAACTATTCACAAGCAATTTACATAACAAGTTCTCGCAACTCATTCTCACTGCAAAGAAAATCGTAATAAAAACCTGTTCCCGTTAGTCCTCCTCCTAGGTCTGGAAGTGGCCAGCCTCTTTGTCCATAAGAAGGTGTAAGTCTCTCTCTCTTTCTAAATCTTAATCACACTCATTTACAAGTAATTTGAAATAGAACTGGTGCACTTTATTGATCAAAAGACATGATTACAAGAATTCTGCTAAAAATCGTACAGGATCAGTAATACTAATTCCTAGTTATACTCGTATTTAGCTTCCTTACTCTATTTTCTATCTATCTCGCTATTTCTCTACCTCCTCTCTATCTACCTAGCTCAACATGAATGGGAGAAATATTTATAGCTATCCTATGATCTGATTACAAACAAAGAATATCTCAAAAGATCTAATCCTAAAATGCTGCAACAAATTCTGGTTTTATCCTAGAAGAGGACTAAAACCTGATCTTTCCCTTAATGATGGATTTGGTCGGCAATGACGGCAAAGACAGATGGAGGATATTTCTCTTTACTTTTTCCAACCTTTATTTCCCTTTTTCCGCCTTCAAAAATCGGTCAAAAAGGTCAAAAACACATTCTGTTCTTCATTCCGAAGATAAGTGGCTTCATTCCGAAGACAGTGCAGTTTTCATTCCGAAGATCGCTCATTCCGAAGATACTGCATTCTCATTCCGAAGATCGCTCATTCCGAAGATACTGCATGCTTCATTCCGAAGATCCGCTCATTTCGAAGACGCTGCTTTCTTCATTCCGAAGATCCGCTCATTCCGAAGATGCTGTGTTTTCTTCATTCCGAAGATATCTGTTCATTCCGAAGATGCTTCGGAATGAACAAATGTATGCTTTCCATTGGTTTCTTCTGCATCTCTCAGGTGGGTTATCTCCTAAGATCAAATTCTAATGGTCTTCATCCCTTTCCTCATGTGAATTCCATGCCTTGCTATTTATGGACAGCTGGCTGGAATTTATATGGGAAAGACCAGTTTTTGCTGCATAGCAACAGTTTGCTTGCACTGTTGCCAAATTTAGGTGAAGTAAATGCTTGAAACAAATCAGAATATGATTAGTGAAATGCTGCTATTATTCTAAGCATATCCCATTGTAGCAAATCATAACAAAAAGAGCACAAAACTATGCAAAAAGCAGTAAAATCAACATATAATATTTCAAATACATTGATCATGCAAAATGGTTAATATACAAGATATTAAATCAACTTAACTAACATATCATATAAAACATAAGAGTTTATAGGCATTTTTAGTGTACAAAACATGTTATAATTGAGGCATTTCCAGGCCTCATCATTTTCCCCCCAACTTATATTGATGCATGCCCTCATGCATTCTCATTGGGCTATGGAATCACATATGTCCATGTTTAGATTCCATGACCTGTAGAATAACTTCTTGCCTATGTAATATCCCCTGTTTTCCTGAATGTTTCTGAGCCAATCTTCAAATTGTTCATCAGGCTGTTCATTTTCCTCAAAGTAAAATGGAACTGGAGTAATGATGGTTGGAGGCCTGAACCTGAGACCTATCCAGGTTATGCCGCATGATCCGGATCAGCTTGGACTACACCTTCTCGCTCTTCTTCTGGACCACTCTAGATTGATGGGGGAGATAGGTTCTCTTTTCCTTAAAGACATGGAAAGTTCATTCCATCTGTCTCTGCATACTGACAATGCTGGAAAGAAATTGTGATCACAGAAATTGTTAAATCTGGTCACACAACTCCTCAAATTGTTCAAGTACATTCTCTTGATATCATCCCTGTTCATCATTGAGAAGTGTCGCTGAGTGATATTTAAGTGATTTGGCTGGATTGCTCTGACTAACAACTCAGCCCTTGTTTCAACCACTTTATTCTGCCTTTTCTCATGATCCCAATAAAGCTGATTTTGCAAGGTAGACATAAATGCTCTCAACTGAACATCTCCAATGTAGATTTGAGGATGAGAGTCAACTTCCTCTGGTATGAAGAAACTCGTGCAAAAATAGTTCACACAGGAGATTTTTCTGCTCAAAAGGACTCGTCAAAATATGCCTCCAAAAATCTTCAATAGTGTCCAATTTGTATGGAAGGTTTGAAGTAATCCTCATGACCCGCCATCTAAGGTATTTCTCCTTCAAAATAAGGTCAGTAAAATCTGGCCGGCCGTCTAAATTGGACTAAAAACTCAGCAATTTGGCACAAGTCAGATACCTTTTCTTTCAATGCCTGAATTTCTGTGTCCTTGGCTTCTAGTTGTTTTGCCTCCAGTTTGAATTTTTTAGTTTTACTGGCAAGCTGTTTATATCTAATCATCCACCTAGCTATGTCTGCATTGTACTGCTCTAGGGACACAAGATTAGGTGGTCTTACTACAGTGGGGAATCCTAGGCACCAGATTTGTCTCGAACTCCTTTTTCTCGCCACTTCCATTGGTCGTTCATCTCATCAATATCTCTACTTGCACCCCCTTATTTGCTATTTCTATGGGGTTGTCATCGGATAGTATTTCTACTTGTACCCCTTATCTCATTGTTTCTACTGGAAGTGTAACAAGTTGAAATGCAGGGACCTCATTTGGAGTACTTACTTGAGCATTTTCTTGCTGTTGGGACTGTTCTTGTGTTGGTGGCTCATTTTCAACATCCTCTACGATATTTCTCACCATTTCTGAAGCATCTTTAGAACAAGAAGGCACTGCTTCAGAATGAACAGGCACTTCTTCAGAATGAAGGAGTGATGTTTCAGGATGAACTTCTATATCTGCCTCAATAGAGTCATCTTCTCTTGATAAACCTAGAAGCAATTGAGCCAAACTGTCTTCATCATGGGATACAACTGGCTATTTTTCAGATTGTGACAACTTTTTTAGTTCTGCCACTTCCTGCTGAAGTTCTACAATTTTTCTTGCTTGCATCTCAATGATGCTTTCTTTCTCTATGATCCATTTGGTCTGTGTTTTGACAACACTTCTTGCTGCCCTCAGCTGCTTAGTGATGTCTTCCTCTTCTATTTCTACTTCAGAAGTAGATGCAGACAAATCAGTTGCAGTTGGCTGTTCAACCAAATCTTCTTCTGCTACAATAGTTTGTTCTTGTTCGAGAGGCTCTGTGAAACTGTCTATAAGGATATCTACCATATCTGTAGCCTGTTGAATTGTAGCCTCCTCCAAACCAACTTGCTCAGTTTCTGCCTCAGCCATCTGTTCAGGGAATTCTGGAAAGTTATCAGATGCTGGTTGTATTTCTGTGACATCTGGGCTACTTGGTCTATCTTCTTCCTCCATGACCTGTTCTGCAGTTTCTTTCAAATGGATTCTTGTAGACCTCCTAGTTCCAGATGCAAACTTCTTCTTTTTGCTCTATTTTCTGGTGACAACAGGGGTCATGGGGTCAGTCTTTGATGCCTCTGTTTCCCTTGTTTCACTTCTCTGTTCTGACAAGTCAGTTGCAGCTTCAGCAAACCGAACTTTCTTTTGTTTTTCTGCTCTACTGCTAGTTCCAGATCCTCTTTTCCTTTGTCTCTTAGCCTGTGAAGTTGAAGGCTCAGGAGCAAGGTTTTCTGGTCGTCGTGGGGTGTAGTTCTCAGAATCGCTTTAGGGCATCTTCTGCAGCCTCTTCTCAAGATCCTCTGCAACATTTTCTGTAGCAGCTTTTGCAATATTTTTTGCAGCAGTTGTTTCCTCTTCTGCAGCAACATCAGCAGTACTTGGCTCCTCTTCTTCTTCACTTTCATCCCCAAAAATGACATCATTTAGGTTAGAGTAAAACCTGTCAAAACTCCTAGGGTTTCCTCTAAAATGATGTTGGCAAACTAATTTGATAAGGCCATGATGGCGAAGGCTCCCTTTACCCTCCTGATATCTTTTTGCCATATTCTTTAATTCTTGATACAAATATAGGGGAAGATTAACCCTAACTTCTGGTTGTTGTCTACCATGTCTGAGATGGTTTAAAATTCGTAGATGATGCCCTGATAATAAAGACATACTACCCTTCACAGGTCAAAAACTTAATCACCTGTGTGGCTACTTCATCCTAGGGTTCTTGCAGGCTGGCCCTTTTTAACCCTTTGCATGTGTTGTTATGGGTTAAGTATTCAGGTTCCCTATCATTTTCTTCTACAAACTGATTAACTACATTTGCTAATGTGTTCTTGCCAGATCTAGTAATTGAAATTCCCTCTAATGGCAGCTCTGTAATCTGACTTAAAATTTTAGGGCTTACCTCAATAGACATGCCATTGACATGTGCTCTGTTGTTTCTGAATGTATGGGCAAACATGCCAGCTAAATCTTCAGAAGACCCATTGAATTTGTCCAAAAACGTCATAAACCCTCCATCTTCAAAAATCTGCACAACTACCGGATTTTCTCGGAGGAAATTGGTATCTGCAGGCTCTGTTCTGATTTTTCGCCCCATTTTTCTCTGTTTAAAATTCGTACACTGCGGCTGCTGTTCTACTGCAGGATTTCTGGCTGTTTCCTGTTGCAAATTTGCAGAGTTTTGAGTTAGAACCCTCGTTGCCCTGTTTCGCGTCTTCTTCTTTGGAATGAGCCGTATTCTATGCACTGTACCTCGCAACACGTCTTCGAAAAGAAAGATGGCACACATATCTACTTCTGCACTGTACACCTGTTCGTTGATAATTGCATGGATGTCCTTGCCGTCAGATCCACCTCATCAGTTTTGCAGATTCTCACGTGCATGTTAATTGACATTAAAAACTGGTGGCATATGGTTGCAGATTCTCCGTATTTCCAATGAGTGCAAAAATAGACCATGTGCTGATTGACACGTGTCCCTTCCTCGCATGCAACTAAGAAAAAATCTTAATTTTGTCGTACCTTGTTTTCTTGGATGCCACGTGGAAATGTTCTTTCCGAAAATGCAAATAAAATTTCATTCCAAAGATTATGACTTCATTCCGAAGACAAGTCTTCATTCCGAAGACAAATCCTCATTCCGAAGATTATGACCTCATTCCGAAGACAGTCTTCATTCCGAAGACAAATCCTCTTTGCAGAATTTTCATTCCGAAGATAGATCTTCATTCGAAGATCAATCCTCATTCCGAAGATTAATCCTCATTCCGAAGATCAGGCTGTATTATGAAAGTAAATCGTCATTCCGAAGACATACCCTCATTCCGAAGATAGATCTTCATTTCGAAGACATATCTTCATTCCGAAGATGATGCAGCAAGTCGTCATTCTGAAGACCAAGTTTCATTCTGAAGACAAATTGTCATTCCGAAGACAATTTTTCTTTCTGAAGACAAGATGCAACATTCATTTTTCTGTCATTCTGAAGACAATTTCATTCCGAAGATAATACAGCAGGCACTATTTTTGGCATTCTTGTTCCGAAGATTAGGCAGAAATCAATATTGTCATTCTTAAAACATGTTTTTAAGTATGCCAACTCTTATGAATACCTTTTATGCTAATGGTTAATTGTCACATACTATATACCAATCATTTTACAATGAAGAAATGTAAGAAATATATACCTGATAAAAACAATTAATGCCGCTTTGAAGAATGACCGCTTTTGTTGATATTCTCACTGAGATTTTCTGCAACATTTCAAAACAAGTGCACTAGGTGAATTTGTACAATGATGGTTCAAAAATTTCTCAAGGTTATGCATGCCAGAAAACTGGTTTTCATGCATACCAACCCAGTAGTGCCTTAAAAAGGTTTTCACTGCTGAGTTATTCATTTTTCTCTTTTTTTTTTTTCTTGATTTTCCCATTTTTTTTTTTTCCTCTCCTTTTCTCTCTTTTTTCTTTTTTTTTTTTCTTGATCCTGACTATGCCCATGAAGGAATTTCATGATTTCCCCTGAAACCATGCCCATGAAGGAATTCATACTCTAATTTATTCATCTTTTTGTTTTCTATTTTTTTGATTTTTTTGTATTTTCTGTTTTCTTGAAATCCACTGATCATATTGATTGTTTTGAAGTGGAAGAAGGAATCTCTTCCACCTGCTGTGTATCCAAACTGTCAAGTTGCTGCAAGAACTCTTCTTTAGTCAGAGGTGTATGGTATACCCTGAGGCGATGTCCATTCACTACCAACTTTCTTCGTGACCCATCAATGGGGGATAAACGAGCTGCTCCATTGTTGAATACCTCTTCAATCCAAAAAGGTCCCAACCATCTAGTTTTCAGTTTTCCAGGGAAGTCTTCATATTGAGAATCGAACAAGAAAGCCCAATCTCCTTGTTGAAGTTTCCTCTGCTGAATGTGACTCGCCATGCCACAGCTTCCTCTCCTCCCGAATTACCTCGCTTTGGTGCAGAGCATCCAATCTAAGTTCATCCAATGCATTCAACTGCAGAATCCTCTCTGTCCGTGCCTCGCGACAAGTCAATTCCAATTTCCAAGGTCGTGCGCAATGTTAGTAACTCAAATTCAATAGGTAAAAGAGGCTTTTTACCAAAGACTAGTTCATAAGGTGTGAATCCAAAGAGTGGACTTCCAAGTGGTATTGTAGGCCCAAACTCGCTTCTGTAATTTGTCTAGCCAATTTTTCCTATGAAAAGCTACTATTTTTGTCAAGATGCGTTCTAGTTCCCTGTTTGTTACTTCAACCTGGCCATTTGCTTGTGGGTGGTAGGGTGATGATTTCCTATGTTTGATTTCATATAATTCTGTAAATACTTTTATGACTTTGGATGCAAATTGGGGTCCTTGGTCTGTGGTGATAGACCGTGGAGCTCCAAATCTCTAAAAATCTGAGTGTACAAGAAATCAGCGACCTTTTCTTCACGAGCATGTTTGAAAGCACGCACCTCTACCCACTTTGTCGTGTAATCGCTGCATACTATAATATGCACCTTTCCTTGAGAAGGTGGATCAATAGGTCCTACAAAATCAAGCTTCCCACTTCTCAAATGGTTCTAAAACCATTTGAGGCTGCAAGTGGCATCTCATTTGTATGAGTGGGTTTCCCCATTCTTTGGCATGCATCACAATGCTCGATGTACTTTTTCACATCCTTGTGAAGAGATGGCCAATAATATCCTATCCCCAAGATTTTTCTAACTGTGCTTTTTACATAATAGTGTCCACCTGAGGGTTCATCATGACAAGCTCTAAGGATATCATATACTTCATCCTTTCGGATGCACCTACGTAACACATGGTCAGGACTGCACTTGAAAAGCATACCCTTAATCCATTCAAAAGAAGAACTCTGTTTGATCAATTGTTTTTTCTGTTTTGAGGTGAAATGTGAAGGAACTTTCCCCGTGACCAAATAATTGGCTATATCTCGCAAACCAAGGTGATTGAACCGATATAGCAAATAGTTTTTCATCAGGAAAAGTGTCATCAACTAATTCCCTTCATCCGTGTTCTCGCAACCCGGACAAGAAATCTGCAACAACATTAGCTTTTCCCGGTTTGTTGATTATGGTGATATCAAATTCTTGCAAGCAACAACAACCAACGAATAATTCTTGCACTTACCATAGGTTTATTCATCAAATACTTAATGGTTGTATGATCTCGTGTGAATAAATATTTGATAACCCGTGATATAATGCCTCGAATTTGTTGATGGCATAAATCACTGCTAGGAATTCTTTCTCAGTTGTATAATTTTTCTCTGCTCCTGTCAAGTTTTTGCTAATGTTGTAGATGGTATAATGTTCACCATTATCAATTTGTCCTAATGCTGCTCCAATTGTTGTATTGGAGGCATCAGTTTGAATGTGAAATGGTAATGTCCAATTAGGTCCTCTAAGCACAGTGGAGTTATCAATTTCTCTTTCGTAGCTTCAAATGCTTCCTGACACTTTGCAGTCCAGGAGAATTCAGAATCTTTAGTCAATAAGGCAAACAATGGACTGGCTATTGTACTAAAGTTGGGAATAAACCTGCGGTAAAAACCAATGTGTCCTAGGAAACTTCTGACATTAGTCTGAGTTTTAGGAGGAAGGAGGTTCTTGATAATTTCAACTTTCTTTGGATCAACTTGGATCCCTTCAGGAGAGATGTGATGACCAAGAACTATCCCTTCCTTCATCATCATGAAGCATTTATCCTGGATTTAAGGATAAGTGGTATGTTTCACAACGAGTTAAGACTTTGTCAAGATTTTCCAATGTAAAATCAAAATTTTGTCCACATACCGTGAAATCATCCATGTAAATTTCAACACTTTTGGTGGTCGATCAGCAAAAATTGCTAGGACTCGCTCACTGAAAAGTTGCTGGGGCATTACACAAACCAAAAGGTAAAACCCTATAGGCAAATGTTCCCCATGGACATGTAAAAGTTGTCTTTTCTTGATCTTCAAGTGCAATCTGAATTTGATTATACCCACTGAATCCATCAAGAAAACAAAAGTATCTTTTTCCAAGGAAGAGTATCTAACACTTGATCTATGAAAGGTAATGGAAAATGGTCTTTGTATGTCACCTTATTCAATTCTCTGTAATCTACACATACTCTCATTTTTCCATTTTTCTTAGGAACTATTACCAATGGAGAAACCCATTGACTATCGTAAATTGGGTAAATGAATCCTACTTCCAGGAGTTTTTCAATTTCTTCCTTCACAATATCTCTTAAGGCAGGATTCAATCTTCTTTGAAATTGTCTGACTGGCTTGACTTCTTCGGTATAGATCTTATGGGTACATATATCAGGATGAACTCCTGACATATCTTTGTAGTTCCAAGCAAAAGCATGAACATGCTTCTCAAAACAACTATCAATTTTTCTTCCTCTTCCCTAGTAAGTCGGTCGTAGATATTCAAAAATTTGCCTGGCTGGACTTCTATTTGTTTTGTATTTAGAAGGACTGAATTCACTCCTTCATACTTGGTGATTAAGGGATTAAGAGGACATTGCTGTGATTGGAGAAACGAAGCAGTTTCTGTTTCATTGCTGCTTGAGGGAAGCATTTCTTGTATGGAATAGTGAGAAGGAAAAATCAGATGATGGTGCCATCCATGTGATAGTGAAACAGAGTTTCCTTGTGATAGCACAGATGATTCATCTTCAGATTTTTGATTCTCCTCATTACTTATCAATTGTTGGATATTTGTTGCTTCCTCTTCTAAACCTTGTTCATGCAGAACATTCATCAAGATTGTTTCATTTTCTAAGTTTTCTGTGTCACTGAGGTCTTCTGTGTGTTCTCTTACTACTAAGGTAGCTAGTGTAGAGATGACCTCTTCCGGTTCCTCATCTGAGTCAGAAAACCATAACTGACCTAAAAATTTGCTAGATGGTTTTGCAGGAGGATATAAAGAAATTTGTTTCAGCTCAATACCATTTGAAATGGTCATATTTCCAGATCTCAGTCTATGAAGGTCGCCGCAGCTTGCAAGCCAAGGTCTTCCCAAAATAATGGGATATCCATGTGCTGAATTTCTTGGCAGTAAAACCAGAAAATCTGTAGGGAATTCCCAAGAAGAAACTTCTATAGGGACATCTTCAATGATTCCTTCAGTGTTTTGCTATCGACCTATCACCCATTTCTAAAACTCGTAAATGTGGGGCTGAGATGTTTGAGTCAGTAATCGTTCCATTGTATCTTTAGTCATGACATTTATTGCAGCTCCTAGATCCACTAAAACATTTGATATTGGTACTGAACCTATGGTGACTGTGATAATCGGGCTTCCTGGATCACTATACTTTGGAGGTAGTAGTTTTCCATATAAGAGATCAGCTATCTTTCCTTCAACCTGCATAGTCTTGGGGAATGCTTTCTTCTTTCTCCCTGTTCTTTTAATGCACAAATTTTGGATAAGATCGTTAATTTTTGGTATTTCCTTAATGGCTTGCAATAAGGGTAATGAGATAGTCAATTTTTTTAGTTCTTTGACCAATTCTGACTCAAAAATTTTTGGTATTGCATTAAGTCTTTCAGATATGGAACTATCCTTGGTAATTGTTCTGCTTGTGTCTCTTTTTCTATTGTTGGATCCAATTTTTCTGTTTCTTTTGTTGGTTGGATTCTCTCTGGTTCTGATGATTCTTGCTCTTCATTATCTTTGATTTCTATTAAAACTGGTTCAGTGTACAACTTTTCCCGAACGGAGTTGAATATCACTACAATCAAGAACATTAATTTCAATATTTTCTTCAACTTTCACCACATAGACAGGAGGTGTCTGTCTTACACTCGTTTGGATTAGTGATTGGCCGAGCTGGCAATTGAGGTTGCTTCACTTGTCGTGTTTGCTATTTTTCTTGAAAATTTTGATTAGGTGCAGCAACAAATGCTGAGTTTGACCTTGATTCCTTTGTCGCCTTGGATAGGACTCGGTATTGCCGATTCCATTGTGGTTGGTTTTGCATCCAATGTGGATTAGTCCGATTTTGATTCCAAGCTGGATTGTTTTGATTCCATGAGGGGTTGTTTTGATTCTCGATTCCAGGTCGGGTTACTCCAATTTGATCGTGGCCATTCTTGGGAATTTGTCCATTGAGGATAATTCCAAGGACGTTGGGGTGGTTCTGATTGTCCCCAAGGCATAGTACCAGGATTATGCCCCCAATTTGTAGGAAAATGAGGGGGATTTTGATATTGAGAGAAATTTCCCCCTTGTTTTGGTCCAATATAGTTGAGTTCCTCATCCGGTTTTCTAACACAGCTTTGAGTTGTGGTAGCAGGTGGCATTGATCACTTGAATGCCTTTTTGAACAGATACTACAAATGGCTGAGATGGTTGTTTTATTCAAAGGACATTCCTGCAAAGCATGTTTACTTCTACATCTTGGGCAATAAATTGCCAAAGGTTCTGTGTTTTTAGCTTTTGCAGAGATTTCCCCTAAAGTAGTGTTTAAATGCACTAGGATATCAGTTTTGAAATTTGCAAGTTCCTCTATCATGTCCTTTACATCAGTACCATTTGTGCGGATTTTTTTTCTTCTCTGCTTAGTGCGAGAGTAATTCCTGTAGAGATCCATAATTTCCTCATTACCGAGAGTGGTTACATCCCCTTTTCCCATCAAATCCAGAACTTCTTCGGATTCATCTTGCAATCCTCTCAAAAAGATAGTTTTACACAATTCTGGTTCTACTAGTCCACATCTCCTTTGAACAAAGGAGAACCTATCAAGGTAATCTTCCAAGGTCTCATCATCTTCCTGCTTGATTCTAAATAACTCATCTTTTCTATTCCTTACATGGCAGTATTCCTGATATTTGTCTAAAAAGACAGTCTCCATTTGATCCCATGTTCTTATGGAATTTGGCTCTAAGCTCATGAACCAAGTGCAATGTCGAATCTTTGAGAGTTGAGGGAAAAACCTTAAGTTTTTTATTGTCATTTATATAATCATAGGTCCGACACACTACCTTGAATTCAAACAAAAATCGGTCAGATCTTCAGATACAACACCTCGAAAGGTGGGAAGTACTGAAGGTGAAATGGTCTTCATGGGAGAGTTTTGTGTTGGATTCAGATGAATAGGATATTCAAATGTTCTGGATGGTTGGAGTATATCCTGATCATCCCCTTCATTATGAACATAGCCATGCTGGCCATCTACATTGCCTCCTTCTGCCATAGTTTCTTGTTTCTTAGGAGAAGTTAAAGCTTCCCAAATTGTTCTCTCAAGAGGTCCAAGCTTTTTTGTTGATGAGTTTGATGAATTATCTTCCTTAAGATATTCTGTTGATACAATTGGTGATTTTCCTTTCTCAAAATGTCCTACTGATGGTGAGACAGGTGATTTTTCTATCAGTCTTTCAAGTAGTTCAAACACAGGTGATTCACCCCTTAGGCATGAAGATCTCCTTAATGGGACAAGCCAAGGATCCTTTGGGGTCTCCCTAGACTTACTCATTCATGTTTACTCCTAAATGACATAAATTAAGTCAATAGTTGTTATCTTACTCTGCTGTTATATTCAGATTTTAACCTGAATGTTCACAGTTTGGTCTGATTACAGCTATTGAACTATTTGTTTTCTTCTGACAACACTATTCCCCGGCAACGGCGCCAAAATGATGCGTAGTCGTTATACCATCATTAATTCTCAATGAATCTATCAATCCAGGGCAGTGTACAAGGCTATCTGTGGGAGAAGAAGTGAAACAACTATAACTTAGGTCAATCTAGGGCAACAAGTCTTATTGGTGGAATCGGTTTGGTGGGGGTTTTGGAACATTCCTATCTCTAAATTGCATGAATTAAATCTTAATCTAAGTTGCAGAATTGGAAACTAATCACTAACTACATAAATGAAGTCCTAATTACAATTGCAGAATAAGACCTAATTATATTGCAGAATTGAAAGTCTGATTCTAATTGCGTAAAGGAAATCTAATTACTTTTGCAGTAATGAAAGTCTAGATCTAATGTGGAAATAAAAACTATCAAAATTTTGTAATAGAAGGTTGTCAATCCTCTGTTCAGATTTTGACAGCAAAACATAAAAATGCAGGAAATTGCTGAAAAACAAGTAAATGCTGAAAATAACAGCTTAAAAATAAAGTGAAAGCTTGGTCGAAAGTAAGATTGCAACTAAAACATTAAGCACAAGATTTATCTTAGCATAAATAAACTAATACCGCAAATATTGTCAACTATTCACAAGCAATTTACATAACAAGTTCTCGCAACTCATTCTCATCGCAAAGAAAATCGTAATAAAAACCTGTTCTGTTAGTCCTCCTCCTAGGTCTGGAAGTGGCCAGCCTCTTTGTCCAGAAGAAGGTGTAAGTCTCTCTCTTTCTAAATCTTAATCACACTCATTTACAAGTAATTTGAAATAGAACTGGTGCACTTTATTGATCAAAAGACATGATTACAAGAATTCTGCTAAAAATCGTACAGGATCATAATAATCAATTCCTAGTTATACTCCGTATTTAGCTTCCTTACTCTATTTTCTATCTATCTGCTATTTCTCTACCTCTCTCTATCTACAGCTCAACCTGAATGGGAGCAATATTTATAGCTATCCTATGATCTGATTACAAACAAAGAATATCTCAAAAGATCTAATCCTAAAATGCTGCAACAAATTCTGGTTTTATCCTAGAAGAGGACTAAAACCTGATCTTTCCCTTAATGATGGATTTGGTCAGCAATGACGGCAAAGACAGATGGAGGATATTTCTCTTTACTTTTTCCAACCTTTATTTCCCTTTTTTCGCCTTCAAAAATCGGTCAAAAAGGTCAAAAACACATTCTGTTCTTCATTCCGAAGATAAGTGGCTTCATTCCGAAGACAATGCAGTTTTCATTTCGAAGATCGCTCATTCCGAAGATACTGCATTCTCATTCCGAAGATCGCTCATTCCGAAGATACTGCATGCTTCATTCCGAAGATCCGCTCATTCCGAAGACGCTGCTTTCTTCATTCCGAAGATCCGCTCATTCCGAAGATGCTGTGTTTTCTTCATTTCGAAGATATCTGTTCATTCCGAAGATGCTTCGGAATGAACAAATGTATGCTTTCCATTGGTTTCTTCTGCATCTCTCGGTGGGTTATCTCCTAAGATCAAATTCTAATGGTCTTCATCCCTTTCCTCATGTGAATTCCATGCCTTGCTATTTATGGACAAGCTGGCTGGAATTTATATGGGAAAGACCAGTTTTTGCTGCACAGCAACAGTTTGCTTGCACTGTTGCCAGATTTAGGTGAAGTAAATGCTTGAAACAAATCAGAATATGATTAGTGAAATGCTGCTATTATTCTAAGCATATCCCATTGTAGCAAATCATAACAAAAAGAGCACAAAACTATGCAAAAAGCTGTAAAATCAACATATAATATTTCAAATACATTGATCATGCAAAATGGTTAATATACAACATATTAAATCAACTTAACTAACATATCAGATAAAACATAAGAGTTTATAGGCATTTTTAGTGTACAAAACATGTTATAATTGAGGCATTTCCAGGCCTCATCATTTTCCCCCCAACTTATATTGATGCATGCCCTCATGCATTCTGTTGGGCTATGGAATCACATATGTCCATGTTTAGATTCCATGACCTCGTAGAATAACTTCTTGCCTATGTAATATCCCCTGTTTTCCCGAATGTTTCTGAGCCAATCTTCAAATTGTTCATCAGGCTGTTCATTTTCCTCAAAGTAAAATGGAACTGGAGTAATGATGGTTGGAGGCCTGAACCTGAGACCTATCCAGTTATGCTGCATGATCTGGATCAGTTGGACTACACCTTCTGCTCTTCTTCTGGACCACTCTAGATTGATGGGGGAGATAGGTTCTCTTTTCCTTAAAGACATGGAAAGTTCATTCCATCTGTCTCTGCATACTGACAATGCTGGAAAGAAATTGTGATCACAGAAATTGTTAAATCTGGTCACACAGTCCCTCAAATTGTTCAAGTACATTCTCTTGATATCATCCCTGTTCATCATTGAGAAGTGTTGCTGAGTGATATTTAAGTGATTTGGCTGGATTGCTCTGACTAACAACTCAGCCCTTGTTTCAACCACTTTATTCTCCCTTTTCTCATGATCCCAATAAAGCTGATTTTGCAAGGTAGACATAAATGCTCTCAACTGAACATCTCCAATGTAGATTTGAGGATGAGAGTCAACTTCCTCTGGTATGAAGAAACTGTGCAAAAATAGTTCACACAGGAGATTTTTCTGCTCAAAAGGACTGTCAAAATATGCCTCCAAAAAATCTTCAATAGTGTCCAATTTGTATGGAAGGTTTGAAGTAATCCTCATGACCTGCCATCTAAGGTATTTCTCCTTCAAAATAAGGCTGTAAAATCTGGCTGGCCGTCTAAATTGGACTAAAAACTCAGCAATTTGGCACAAGTCAGATACCTTTTCTTTCAATGCCTGAATTTCTGTGTCCTTGGCTTCTAGCTGTTTTGCCTCCAGTTTGAATTTTTCAGTTTTACTGGCAAGCTGTTCATATCTAATCATCCAACTTAGCTATGTCCGCATTGTATCGCTCTAGGGACACAGTATTAGGTGGTCTTACTACAGGGGGAATCCTAGGCACCGGATTTGTCTGAACTCCTTTTTCTTCCACTTCCATTGGTTGTTCATCTGTCAATATCTCTACTTGCACCCCCTTATTTGCTATTTCTATGGGGTTGTCATCAGATAGTATTTCTACTTGTACCCCCTTATCTGTTGTTTCTACTGGAAGTGTAACAAGTTGAAATGCAGGGACCTCAGTTGGAGTACTTACTTGAGCATTTTCTTGCTGTTGGGACTGTTCCTGTGTTGGTGGCTCATTTTCAACATCCTCTACGATATTTCTCACCATTTCTGAAGCATCTTTAGAACAAGAAGGCACTGCTTCAGAATGAACAGGCACTTCTTCAGAATGAAGGAGTGTTGTTTCAGGATGAACTTCTATATCTGCCTCAACAGAGTCATCTGCTCTTGATAAACCCAGAAGCAATTGAGCCAAACTGTCTTCATCATGGGATACAGCTGGCTGTTTTTCAGATTGTGACAACAACTTTTTCAGTTCTGCCACTTCCTGCTGAAGTTCTACAATTTTTCTTGCTTGCATCTCAATGATGCTTTCTTTCTCTGTGATCCATTTGGTCTGTGTTTTGACAACACTTCTTGCTGCCCTCAGCTGCTCAGTGATGTCTTCCTCTTCTGTTTCTGCTTCAGAAGTTGATGCAGACAAATCAGTTGCAGTTGGCTGTTCAACCAAATCTTCTTCTGCTGCAATAGTTTGTTCTTGTTCAGGAGGCTCTGTGAAACTGTCTATAAGGATATCTACCATATCTGTAGCCTGTTGAATTGTAGCCTCCTCCAAACCAACTTGCTCAGTTTCTGCCTCAGCCATCTGTTCAGGGAATTCTGGAAAGTTATCAGATGCTGGTTGTATTTCTGTGACATCTGGGCTACTTGGTCTATCTTCTTCCTCCATGACCTGTTCTGTAGTTTCTTTCAAATGGATTCTTGTAGACCTCCTAGTTCCAGATGCAAACTTCTTCTTTTTGCTCTATTTTCTGGTGACAGTAGGGGTCATGGGGTCAGTATTTGATGCCTCTGTTTCCCTTGTTTCACTTCTCTGTTCTGACAAGTCAGTTGCAGCTTCAGCAAACCGAACTTTCTTTTGTTTTTCTGCTCTACTGCTAGTTCCAGATCCTCTTTTCCTTTGTCTCTTAGCCTGTGAAGTTGAAGGCTCAGGAGCAAGGTTTTCTACTGTTGTGGGGTGTAGTTCTATAAACTGCTTTAGGGGCATCTTCTGCAGCCTCTTCTGCAGCATCCTCTGCAACATTTTTTGTAGCAGCCTTCTGCAATATTTTCTGCAGTAGCTGTTTCCTCTTCTCAGAGCAACATCAGCAGTACTTGGCTCCTCTTCTTCTTCACTTTCATCCCCAAAAATGACATCATTTAGGTTAGAGTAAAACCTGTCAAAACTCCTAGGGTTTCCTCTAAAATGATGTTGGCAAACTAATTTGATAAGGCCATGATGGCGAAGGCTCCCTTTACCCTCCTGATATCTTTTTGCCATATTCTTTAATTCTTGATACAAATACAGGGGAAGATTAACCCTAACTTCTGGTTGTTGTCTACCATGTCTGAGATGGTTTAAAATTCGTAGATGATGCCCTGATAACAGCACATACTGCCCTTCACAGGTCAAAAACTTAATCACCCAGGTGGCTACTTCATCCCAGGGTTCTTGCAGGCTGGCCCTTTTTAACCCTTTGCATGTGTTGTTATGGGTTAAGTATTCAGGTTCCCTATCATTTTCTTCTACAAACTGATTAACTACATTTGCTAATGTGTTCTTGCCAGATCTAGTAATTGAAATTCCCTCTAATGGCAGCTCTGTAATCTGACTTAAAATTTCAGGGCTTACCTCAATAGACATGCCATTGACATGTGCTCTGTTGTTTCTGAATGTATGGGCAAACATGCCAGCTAAATCTTCAGAAGACCCATTGAATTTGTCCAGAAACGTCATAAACCCTCCGTCTTCAAAAATCTGCACAACTGCCGGATTTTCTCGGAGGAAATTGGTATCTGCAGGCTCTGTTCTGATTTTTCGCCCCATTTTTCTCTGTTTAAAATTTGTACACTGCGGCTGCTGTTCTACTGCAGGATTTCTGGCTGTTTCCTGTTGCAAATTTGTAGAGTTTTAAGTTAGAACCCTCGTTGCCCTGTTTCGCGTCTTCTTCTTCGGAATGAGCCGTATTCTGTGCACTGTACCTCGCAACACGTCTTCGAAAAGAAATATGGCACACATATCTACTTCTGCACTGTACACCTGTTCGTTGATAATTGCATGGATGTCCTTGCCGTCAGATCCACCTCATCAGTTTTGCAGATTCTCACGTGCATGTTAATTGACATTAAAAACTGGTGGCATATGGTTGCAGATTCTCCGTATTTCCAATGAGTGCAAAAATAGACCATGTGCTGATTGACACGTGTCCCTTCCTCGCATGCAACTAAGAAAAAATCTTAATTTTGTCGTACCTTGTTTTCTTGGACGCCACGTGGAAATGTTCTTTTCGAAAATGCAAATAAAATTTCATTCCAAAGATTATGACTTCATTCCGAAGACAAGTCTTCATTCCGAAGACAAATCCTCATTCCGAAGATTATGACCTCATTCCGAAGACAGGTCTTCATTCCGAAGACAAATCCTCTTTGCAGAATTTTCATTCCAAAGATAGATCTTCATTCCGAAGATCAATCCTCATTCCGAAGATTAATCCTCATTCCGAAGATCAGGCTGTATTATGAAAGTAAATCGTCATTCCGAAGACATACCCTCATTTCGAAGATAGATCTTCATTCCGAAGACATATCTTCATTCCGAAGATGATGTAGCAAGTCGTCATTCTGAAGACCAAGTTTCATTCTGAAGACAAATTGTCATTCCGAAGACAATTTTTCTTTCTGAAGACAAGATGCAACATTCATTTTTCTGTCATTCTGAAGACAATTTCATTCCGAAGATAATACAGCAGGCACTATTTTTGGCATTCTTGTTTCGAAGATTAGGCAGAAATCAATATTGTCATTCTTAAAACATGTTTTTAAGTATGCCAACTCTTATGAATACCTTTTATGCTAATGGTTAATTGTCACATACTATATACCAATCATTTTACAATGAAGAAATGTAAGAAATATATACCTGATAAAAACAGTTAATGCCAGTTTTGAAGAATGACTGCTTTTGTTGATATTCTGCTGAGATTTTCTACAACATTTCAAAACAAGTGCACTAGGTGAATTTGTACGATGATGGTTCAAAAAAATTCTCAAGGTTATGCATGCCAGAAAACTGGTTTTCATGCATACCAACCCATTCCGAAGATACTACATGCTTCATTCCGAAGATCCGCTCATTTCGAAGACGCTACTTTCTTCATTCCGAAGATCCGCTCATTTCGAAGATGCTATGTTTTCTTCATTTCGAAGATATCTGTTCATTCCGAAGATGCTTCGGAATGAACAAATGTATGCTTTCCATTGGTTTCTTCTACATCTCTCAGGTGGGTTATCTCCTAAGATCAAATTCTAATGGTCTTCATCCCTTTCCTCATGTGAATTCCATGCCTTGCTATTTATGGACAATTGGCTGGAATTTATATGGGAAAGACCAGTTTTCTTTCACAAAGAATAGCTTTGCTTGCACTGTTGCCAGATTTAGGTGAAGTAAATTCTTGAAACAAATCAGAATATGATTAGTGAAATGCTACTATTATTCTAAGCATATCCCATTGTAGCAAATCATAACAAAAAGAGCACAAAACTATGCAAAAAGCTGTAAAATCAACATATAATATTTCAAATACATTGATCATGCAAAATGGTTAATATACAGCATATTAAATCAACTTAACTAACATATCAGATAAAACATAAGAGTTTATAGGCATTTTTAGTGTACAAAACATGTTATAATTGAGGCATTTCCAGGCCTCATCACATAGGCTTATGAATACACACTTACAAAAACAAAAATTATGAAAATAACATCATTTTATGAATATAGTTTTGTTTCATTGAAGAAACACCAAAGGGAAAATAACAAATCATCATGTGGGCACATTGAGACAACAAAACTGAGGAGATTCTAATATCTAATTCTACTTTTTCTAAAGGAAAATTTTTAATGGCTAACCTTACATCAAGTGCCTAAAATACACCTCCTACAAGTTCTGCTTCAACTTAGTGCTCACCTAAATCTAGATTATCAAAATATACGATCTTTAAGACATACGATCTTTAAGACATATCTTTCCAAACCCAAGCCATGGCATTGATCAAAATATCCAACTATCAACTAGACAAATGGGAATATGAGTAACCAAATGAAACACCTAAGGATAAACTACCTCCCTCCCATTAGATACAATGAAATGTGGAAGGCTAACTTCTCCAAGCTAACAAATTTCTCAATAAGGCCTATAATAGCCTTTTACACTTAGTTCTAGCTATGAAATTGTTGGTCATCAAATCTGCCTAGGAAAGGATTTGGGTAAATGTATGCGCCCTAGACCTGGACCAACATTGAAAGGCCGAAGGGAAGAGATGCCCCTCGTGCCAATATCTGGAGAAAGGCCGGCTCCTATGCTAAACTACTTTGGTGTTTTGAGATAAGGGATGCAGGAAAGAGATAAACAGAGTAAGGGTGCAGGAAAGAGATAAAAAGAGTTAGGGTTAGAGAAAGAAATAAAAAGGGGTAAGGGAAGAGAGATCGATAATTTAAAGTGGGAGAGAACAGGAAGCACGATCACTAACTAACAACTTGAATAGCAGCAAAGAACACCAAGAATAAATGAAAGAAATGCCACATTAACCTTCCTATGTATCCTCTGGGAGAGCTCCAGGATTCTCCTTCTCCCTTTCATCAAAATTCAGGGTTCAGAGTAACGACGATTAGGACAAGCGAATATAACAGAAACCACAACCCACCAGGCAGCATAAAAGAAAACCAATATAGCATTTTTCCTCTCCTATGTATCCTTCGGGCAAATTTTAGGGTACAGTCCCCAATCGCACACCGAATTCAGGATTCAGAGTCACAGTATGCAAATGAAGAAAGACAAAAGAAATAAACACAGAAGGCAGCATAAAAGAGAGAAATTGAGCCCAAAGCTCTTTAGTATTAATCGCAGGACATCAAGTTACAACAGCTTTCTAGCAAAAAGTTCCCCCCTTTTTCATTACAATGCCTGGGTTTTTATAGAGGACCCGACCCTCTGAGCCATAATTACACAAAATGGAGGAGTACATCCTCGAAAGTTGAGAAGTCGGCTCTTGCGGCTCTCGTGACTGAGCTCTCAAATCTGTTACCAAAACTAGCAACTGTGACCGGGTCAACCAGGGAAAGATGCATTAATGAGCCACCTGGATGTCCTTGGTCTCTGGGTGCGGTGCTCGAGTGGCCGCCATGCTCGTCGGGCTCTCCATCATGGACTGATACTTCATTTCCAATTGCTAAAAATGAACAACGGGCTTGTCGGGCACGAAAAAATGTATTTATGAGGCACTTGATCACCTCGAGAAAATACCCGGCTTGGAGCGCGTGCCTTTTGAAGCGCTTCACTGAATTTTCATTCGCACTTCGCTTCGCAATGGACTCGAGCCGAAGCAGATTCTCCTTGATTTGCACTTCGCATGATGGAGCTTCGCAAAATAGCTTTGGGGGTGGTGAGAGCCGAAGTAGATTTCTTCCTCAAGATGGGGTCTTCACTTCTCGCTACTTCGCTGTGCCAAAACTGCTTCGGTGAGGCCTTCGCCCGAAGTAGATACTTCGCTGATGAGCTTAAAAATGCTTCGCGGCGATCCTTCTTCAAAACTACGGTTCGGGGGTATTTTGGCCGAAGCTCATTCTTGCCTTCAAAATGTTTCGACTGCTTCTACTTCGGGTGAAAGTACTTCGCACGAAGGTTTGCCGAAGCAGATGCTTCGCAACGACTTTTGGCGAAGTAGAAATGGTTCACTGGTGGGAAGGCCCGAAGTGAGTGCTTCGGCGGCCTTTTGGCGAAGTATTTTCAATGTTTGCCCTTTTCAATTTCCGCTTCGCAAGTTTCTTGCCCGAAGTATCATTTTGAAGTGCTTCGGACCCGAAGTAGTTTTCATCCCTCTACCTTTGCATTTTGCTTCGGCAACATCGCTTCGCAAAACTTTCGCCCGAAGTAACTGTTTGAGGGACTTCGGGGCCGAAGTAGTTTTCTTGCCTTAGCCAATTCGGACCGCGATTTTCCTTCGACGAAGTCGCTTGAATGCCGCTTCGCAAAACTTTTGCCCGAAGTAGCTTTTGGAAATGCTTCGGGTGCGAAGCTCTTTTTTTGAATTCTTCTTCGGCAACGCCACTTCGCAAGATTTTCTCCCGAAGTAGCTTCTTGAAGTGCTTCGGGGCCGAAGTAGATCCCATCCTTAGTGATTTCCTTTGCGAAGCTATCTTCCTTAGCTTATTCGGCAGCGAAGCTCTTTCTTCTTCCTTTTTTATGTACAAGGGGGGTGGCAGGGAAAGCCAAAATTGCTGCAACACTTGAAAATGTTGTTTCTAAAAGCAAGGGAATAAATTCATGAATTTAAAGAAATACTTTACAAAAGAGAGACTGTACAAAATTTTGATTTCTTTTTTCTACCCCTTGTGCAATGTGACAAAATTGTCAACATTCTTGGCGGCTCGCGGGGCAACGAGCTCGTCTCGGTGAGAGAACCCTCAGCTTTGATCCATTGGGCCAGAGTCACCTCCAGACCCTTCTCCTTTTTCCACCTCCGGGGCGCTTCCACAGCTTGTTCTCCCTCTTCTTCTTCTTCGCCTTCTTCTTCTGCTTCTTCTCTGGGCGGCTTCCTCTGGCGCGGCTTCATGTTGCGGTGATGGGGCAAGGCGATCATGGATTTTTCTCATGGTTCGATGGACATGAGCCTAGGCACCCTTCGAAAAAGGTTCTTGATCTTGCAGTGCCTTGACTAAAATGCGAAACCGATCGATCTGCCCGATATCAGCATGTTGGGCCCTGGTATACAGATCGTTCAGGCAGGCCGTGATCTTGCAGTATTTCAGAATGAAATCTGTGACCTATTTTTCTGTTATAGGCTCTACCCATTCATCTATTTCTGAGACGTCACCTTCAAAATGGAGCCATGCCGGCTTAATCTCTTCCTTGGTCAGAAGGTTCCCATCATCATCCGTGAAGCTCGAGAAACCCAAGGAAGAGAGGTCTTGGAAATAGCCCATCGATGCACGTTGCTCATCCTCGAACACATCCAGGAGGACCTTCACCTTCTGCGCTTTCCTCACCTTGGAGAAGAAGGCATGAACTATGGCCTTAGCTGTAGACCAATCTCTAGCTATCCGACTCATCGTAGGGACCTGCAAGTCCTGATATTTACCGCTTTGGACATCGAAAGCTAATTTGAGTCGGCCTCTAGCTTTCTGAGTAATTTCATCGATGATTGGCCTTCCTTCGATAGCGGCGTGCTGTGCTTCGATGGTGTAGATCAAAATTGATAGGGCACTGGAGGCCCGAGACCTAAAATTTTTGAGCAAGTGCGAGCGAATCTCCTTGATTCTGCCTCTATCAAATAGCTCCAGGTTTGCCTTTTCGAACAACTACTGCTGTGTCTACAAGATTTTGCTTTCAAGGTCCTTGGCCTTCAACTCATTTTTGGCCTGCCTCTACGCTTGGTGCTCAGCTGAACTCTGTAGTTGTAGTATTTGTTGTTTGAGGGCGTGCGTTTCCTTTTTCATCAGCTTACACTGCTCCTCTGAATCTTCCAGCTTGGAGCAGATTCTAGCTAGCTCCTCTTCCAACTTGATGTTGGCACTCTCTGCTTCGAACCTACGCTGATTAGCGATGTTTGCGTGCACTCGAAAAGTCTCAATCCCGACATGCATAGACGTAGACTCATTGTCTATGTTCAGGTGCTCCAGGTCTTTGGTATTCTCCTGATAGTCGTAATCTACTGGAGTCATTTCATCCAGAGGCTTCTAGACCTTAGGGACCTTCTTCACCTTATGCAGCTTTCCAGCCTTCAAATCGAAGACAACACATTTTTCAATCTGGGCCAGAGAGCGCCCTCTCTTCTTCCTCGCCTCCTTCAGCATTTTTTTTGTATTTTTCCGAGCTAGGAGTAGCTTCTCGGTAGAGGGCATTCCTTTATCATGGAGAGTTTTGACTCAAATAAGGTTGGATCTCCAGCTGAAGGGGTAAACAAATACAAAGAATGAATGGGGGATGCCTCACCAGCAGGTTCGGCGATAGGTGTACTAGGAGTCCCAATGAGTGCAACAATGCCATGTGAGGTAGGTGAATGAGGAACAAGGTTCGACGAAGTGGTGGCAATGGACTTGTCCCGCCCGGTGACTCGAGTGGAGTGGGGCTAATGGGATCGGTGACAAGAGGCAATGCGTGAGGAGGCGACTGACTTTGTGAGGGAGGGAGAGACTGATGGGGAGACTTGGTCGAGACCACGGTAGACATGTGAGAGACTAAGGCAAAGGGTGGAGAATGCTTACCTGCGTGCCCTTCAGGTAGAGCGGTCGTAGTGACTTCTTGCATGATAGGCTCTTGCTCCTTTTGGGCTTCGGCACTCCCAACCTCCACAACTTCTACCTCGGGGTCTCCCTCTTGTTGGAGGAGTTCCTCCACATCAATGACGTCTATGTCTAGGACCGTCTCGGCACTTGGTGGCCCCGCATCTTCAATATTTGCTTCGGCCGGGCTTGATATAGGTGGTCCGATAGGAGCACTTGCGAGCTTCGTGCGGGGTCACTTTGGGTGGCTCGGAGGCACTTGAATTTGCTCTTGCCTCTTTCTTTTCCTCCTTTCCAATGGTTGCTCTGCCTCTTCGATGCTTGTGTCATGGCTTTTCGATGGTCCTTGTGGTAGTGCTGCTGGTGTAGCTTCGGTTTCCTCCTCTTCTCCTTGCTTCGAAGCATCGTCAGCTCCTCTTGGGCTTTCGCCCGATCCTGGGGTAGCTGGAGGAACAAAGTCAGCGAAGGATATGGACTTCCAAGTTTCAACATTGGCTTCATAAAGAATTGCGAAGTCTTTATCTGCTGCCAAGAGTCCATAAGAATTCATCTTCTGGCGATGGACTCTCATTATCCACCACTCCCTTAATTTTTCCTCACTCCAATTCTTCAATTCTTCCTTTAAATCATCCTTTGCCTTTCTCCAAAATGTGGAGCTTGGAGTTGGGAGGGGGTACTGGTCAGGGTCAAACTCGACCTCCGGGGGGAGTTCGCTCGCGGGGGGGTGTTTTTTTTTTTTTTTCCCCCCCCCCCCCCCCTCTTTTTTTTTTTTTTTTTTTTTTTTTTCCTTTTTTTTTTTTGGGGGGGGGTTTTTTTTTTTTTTTTTTTTTTTTTTTTTTTTTTTTTTCCCCGGGGTTTTTTTAGGCCTTTTTGGGGGATTTGGGGTGGGCCAAAATTGGCAAGCTTTTCCTCCGAGGGAAAATGTTTTATTTTAGGCAAAGACTTCGATTACTCCCATCCTGAAGGGGAAGTCACAGGTATGTGCCCATTTTTGACCATGGCCGTAGATGGCGTTGGTTGCGTCGCTCTGTCGAGCGACCTCCAATGTGAACTGGTACTCGGAGGGGTAGACTGGTAGCAGGAAGGGTTTCCCTGTGAAGCCAAAAAGGCGAATCACCAGTCCCTGTGTCAATTGGAAAACATCTCCCTTCTTCTCCTGCACCACTCTATCTCTCAAACTGAGGGGCACCCGAGGGCAAGAACCCTTCAACAAATGCATAGCGGGTCCCAAAAATTGTTGATTAAAAGAATAATAGGACTCCGTCCTCAATAGGAGGGGAGTCCACTGGTACATCGATAGAGGATTTCCATCCTCGCCGCTTGGAGAAATGGTGATATGGGGGAATCGCTTATGTACTTGGTAGAAAAACAACCAGACAAGGAAAGAACAGGGTGCGAAGTACTGGCCTGTCGTCGAATTCTTCATACTGGTGAGCCGTGTATGCAAGGTTCGGGCCACCCATTCTGCCCAATCAAAGAAAACTGGGTTTGTACTTGGTCTTGAAGCATCAGGGGCATAGAATTCCCCTCTTGAAATACATTCGGCCAAAGACACCTGCCAGGGCTGCACCGAAGCATCTGTCGACAGGCCCGCCACCCATGCAATGATGGAGAAAATATCGGTGTTCTTGAAGGCCGCCAAGGGTAAAGGCATCTGGGGCAGCTTGTTTGAAGGGAGCCCACTTTTGAGGTTCTCGCGCAGGAATTTCAATATGTGGCTGTTGGATGTGAACCTCTCCATCTGTTCGCTCAGAATGACGTTGCGAACGGAATAGCCCTTGGGCGGACCTTGTAGTGGCGCGAAGGCTGCTTGTACATCTTCCTTTAGAATGGAAAACAATTTATGACCTGAAGCGTCCAACACTTGCCTGGATGCAGGCTGGTAGTTCTGCGTGATAGCACAGATTAACTCTGGACAGTGGTGAGCAGGCGGGGTCAAATACCAGTAAATTTGAGAATAATAGGCAGCAGCCCTCTTATTCTCTGGGGTGAGTCTGCTCACCATAAACTCAATAGTGCGTCGGAGGTCGGACACACCCTTAGAGAGCTCCGTGTCTCTAATTTTCTCCCACCCATCGATTGGTGGTTCTACAAGCTGCTCCTCCTCAGAGTCATCTCCTTCTTCTATCGACTGCTTTTCAGGGTGAGGGGTGAGATTTATCTTCTTTGGAGTATGCTTTTTCTCTTCTTTGCCCTTCTTTGTTTTTTTAGGGCCTGCAACTTCGGGCTCTTTCCCCTTCTCTTTGGAGTTTTTCTTCCCCATGTTGAAAATGATGGCGGCAGAGTCCTTGATACAGAGGGCTTTGATGTGAAGGGCTTAGATGCAAAGGGCAGGAGAATTGCAGAGTAACCGAAGGCTCTTAGTCTAGCGTGAACTGATGGATAAATAACCTCCTCCTTGCTAGAGCTTCACGTTTTATAGCCTTAAAAGGCAACCACCTGAATTTATGGCACCTACTAAAATTAAATTTACACCTCAGATGGAGGAGGTCATCGTGTCCTTTGATTGGCTCTGCAACGACGTGGTACGCGGGGCCACATGCTTTGATGATTATGCCTTGTATTGGAGAAGCAACCTGTTGCCACCTCGTACCTGGGCGCGAGCTTTTCTCCTAACCGAATCACCTCGGGATGTGCTCCGCCACTTTTTGCCTTAAATTCACCCACTTTGAACTCTTTTCACGGTTGCTGTCTGCACGTTCTTCGAGGCACATTTTAAATTCTCCTGTCTCGCGCATTATTGGTTCGACGAAGTCGAAATCAGCATTGAAAATGCTTCACGATGAACCTTTGGTGCGGGCTGCTTTTCGACACTTCGGGCCCGAAGTACTTCTCCTTTGCCACGCTGCCACTTTGCTTTGTGAATATCACCTACCGAAGCTTGTTTTCTTTGGAAACAGCTTCACCAAACTTTGCTTTGAAAACTGCTTCGCGAGGGCTCTTTTAAAATCTACTTCGCAAAACTTCTGCCCGAAGTAGCCTCTTGAAATGCTTCGGGCGTGAAGCTCTTTTCGTGCCTTTGTTTAAATTTTGGTTCGGCCCCTTTTGAGGGTAAAGTGCTTCGCTGCGAACCTCCTTGCAACCACTACTTCGCATTGAAAGTCCCCGAAGGAGATTTTGTACCACTTAGCTTTTGCAATCTCGAAACAAGATGTATATACACAAATGAAAAAATATATATACAAGAGTACATACACATTTTTTTTTTTTTTTTACAAGAGTTTTACCTCAACGATGAAAAGTCTTCAGATGAAGACCATTGATAGAGATCGGCAAAACCTGGCCATCTGCATCTTTGAGGATGAAAGAGTTGGCCGAGTTCACCTTCACAATTTTGAACGGCCCATCCCAGAAGGCATCCAACTTGTCATGATTTCCAGGCTTGGCTTTCCAGGAGTCCCACTTCCATACCAGATCTCCCACCTTGAATGTGCGATTGGATGATTTTTTCTTGAACCAATCTTGGGTGACCTGAGCATGCTTAGCGAAGTTCTGGTAGGCTTCCTCACGATCTTCCTCTAGCTACAATAGCTGAGCTAATCTGTTTTCCATTGGACTAACTCCATCTTCTTCTAACAGCTGCAATGCAGGGATCTCTATATGGGTAGGTAAGATGGCCTCCTTACCGTAGACCAGGGCATAGGGTGAAGTCTTGATTGACTTCTTGACTAAAATTCGATCGGCCCACAAGGCCCGATCTAGCAGAAGATGCCAAGTCCTTTTGTTTGTCTCTATAAGCTTTCTCAGCACCCTCAACAAGGTCTTGTTGGTGGATTCTGCCAATCCATTGCCCTGTGGATAGTAGTTGGAGGAGACTTTATGATATATCCCATGTTTGTAGAAGAAATCATTGATTTTGGCACCTAAAAACCGGGACCATTGTCCGTAATAATTGCTTCGGGAATGCCGAACCTGGTGATCAAACCCTCTAGGAAGGCGATTACAGTCTCTTGGTCCGCATGCTTCGTAGGGATCGCTTCGGCCCACCTGGTGAAGTAGTCAGTTGCGATCAGGATGAACTTATGTCCCATAGAGGAGTTCGACGATATGACCCCTATGAAATCCAACCCCCATTGTTGAAAGGGTGATTCAACTTGTATCGGTCGGAGAGGCATCAAAGCATTTCTGCTTTGGCCGGTGAACTTCTGACACTGCTCACATCGGCGACAGACCGCGAAGGCATCAACGAAGAGTGTGGGCCAATAATAACCCGCCTTGATTATCTTTAGTGTCATTGTTCTTCCCATGAAGTGACCTCCAGATAATCCTGAATGGAATTCTCCCAGGACCCTTCTTTTATCATCATCTTTTATGCACTTGAGAAGGACACCATCAATGTTTCTAAAAAATAGGCCTTCGAGGCGCAAAGTATATCGGGAGGACCGCATCCTAAAATGCCTTCGTTGTGAAGCATTTAGATGTGAAGGACATCTACCGGTGTTGAAGTACTCGATTATCTCACTGACCCAGTCCTTCTCATCCTCTTCCTGGTTTACGAAGCATCCTTCGGTTGGCGAGTCATCCCATTGAGATTCTGTCGCTTCGGCCGCTGCGCTCTTCGCCAATTCTTGACACAATGCGTGACCGCGAACCAGTTTTGTGGGCTTGATCTCAATGTCAAATTCCTGTATCTTGTTCACCCAACCGGCTCTCTTGCTTCCCAATTCTCCTTGGATGATGAAATTGCGCACGTCGGGGTGAATGACAAAGACCGTAACCCGACTTTGGGAGATGAACTGCTTGAACTTCCTGAGAGACTTCATTACTGCATGCACTTGACGTTCTATGAAATTGTATTTCTCTTCATGGGGATTGATCACCTGGCTCAGAAACGTGATGGGACGCTCTTCACCATCTTCTCCCTTTTGTGTCAGGACCGCAACATAGCTCTCGGGTTCCCCTATGGCATACAGGATAAAATCTCGACTGTAGTCAGGGTTGATCAAGACCGGTGCCTGAGCGATTCGGGCCTTAATCTCTTTGAATGCCTCCTTTCTTTCTTCTGTCTAGATGAATTCGGTGCCCTTCTTCAAAAGTTTGGACATCGGCTTGATGACTTGGGCGAAATCGAGGACAAACTTCCTCATGAAGTTGATCTGGCCGAAGAAATATTGAAGTCCTTTCTTGTCTACTGGGAGTGGGAGCTTCGTTAGAGCCTCGGCTCTGTCAGGATCTACAACGAGGCCCTTTTCTGATATCGCATGTCCCAACAACTTTCCTTCATTGACTACGAATATGGACTTCTTCGGATTGATTGAGATGCCAAACTCTCGACATTTTTCAAAAATTTGTTGTAGGTGTACAGGGTGATCCTCCCTTCTTCGAGAGAAAATGGTCATGTCATCTAGATAGATGACGATAACCTTATTCAGAAGCTCACCAAAAGCTAGATCCATCACCCTCTGGAAAGTGGCACCAACATTCGAAAGGCCAAATGGCATTCGTTGGTAAGCAAATGTCCCCCACTTGGTGGTGAACGTTGTTTTATGCTGGTCTTCGTTCCTGACCCAGATCTGATTGTACCCTGAGAAACCATCGAGCAGGGAGAAGCGTTGAGCTCCAACCACCGAGTGCAAGATCTGATCGATTTGCGAAAGAGGATAGTGGTCTTTGAGAGAAGCCTGGTTCAGGTTGCGAAAGTCCACGCATAACCGTATATCTCCATTCTTTTTTCTGATGGGGACTAGGTTCGCTACCCAAGAAGAATGCTTGATGGGATAAATTATCTTCGCCTCGAGCATTTTTAGGAGTTTGGCCTTCATCAGGACCTCGATCTTCGGGTTAACCGGCCTTTGCTTTTGTCGAAAGGGTTTGACCCCCTCCTGTAATTCAATTGTATGCTGGATCAGCTGTCGATCGTATCCCCTGAGGTCTTGATAAGACCAAGCAATTATGTCGGGATACTTCCTGCACAGAGTCTGGATCTGTTCTATCTCTTCCGAAGTGCAATCGGTTCCAACTTTTATTGCTTTTCCAGGTTCAAGCTCTAAATCTTGATACTGCTTTTCATTGACTTTGATCATGTGAGAGAGTGCTCGATCATTCTGATCAAAGAGGCTTTCAAGAGTGATCAGTCCCTTGGGAACGTGGTTATTCTTCAATTGAACCAGCCCTTCATATTCTTCTTCGTCAGGGCTTCTGTCTTCGATTGTGGCGGCTTCTTGAATCATGAAATTTACAATCTGCTCATCATTGTCAAAGACTTGCCAATGTAGGTCTCTGTCCGGGATAGAGGGTCTATAGATCATCCTCACAGCTTTGGGCTTGTGCACCATGTCTTCTATGGGAGAGTACTTGGCTGCGATGGATGCTAGAACATCAGCATGTCGATTCTTTTCTCATGGGATAAACTATAGATTGAGAGACTCGAACTGGTCACACAGGTCCCATACCCTATTGCGGTATGACTTTAGATAATGCTTCTTTGAAGTGCACCTGTTTGTGACTTGGTTGCATACCAGTTCAGAATCTCCAAAGATTTGGAGGTGCTTTATGCCTAACTTGTCAGCTTTCTTGAGTCCTAGGCATAATGCTTCATATTCTGCTGCATTGTTGGTGCAGCTCCATATCAACCGGTAGCAATACTCCTTTTGCTCTCCGGATGGTGAAACTAGAAGAATCCCTGCCCCAACGCCATTTTTACATCGGGCACCATCGAAGAACAACTTCCATAGTCCTTCTTGGGCACTTGTTCTATTCTCTGGTTGGGTGTGTTTCTCGGGCTTGGTGATCGCATAACATCCTATCTCGGTCTCTACCATGGCATTAAAGTCTGCCAATGAGAACTCATCTTCATAACTTAGTTGCGCAAGAGACTCCTCGACCAGGTCCACCTGCTCTACTTCCTCCACTATTGCATTCATTGGATCGTTGCTCTCTTCTTCGGACATCTTCTGTACAAGGAAGGAAGAAGGCTTTTCATTGTAGATCTTCACCTTCTTTCCTTTGAATGGAATCTCCAGATGAGAGTAATCCATAGACAGATATCCACCCAACTTTGCTATGAATTCCCTTGACAAGCACATGCTGAAGTATGGCTCCAGGTCGACGACCACTACCTCTTGTATGACCGTGATCTGAGGCATCTTATGTAGTCGAATAGGAATGTCTTTGATCACTCCTATAGTCTTCACTGGGGTACCATCCAACTGGAGTACGCCTTGGCTGCTTCGCGTATATTCCATCCCTATTTCTTCGTAGACTGCTCTCGGCATGACTGTTGTCGTGGCCCCAGAGTCGATCATACAGTTATGTACAATATACCCTTCCATCTGTAGAGACAGGTAGAACGGAGGTGGTCTATTCTTCCCCGTAATAGATGTGGATAGGGTCTGCACAAGAGTAAGCGGTGCTACCTTTTTTGCTTTAGTCATCTTCAATGATTCTTGCAGCAGGTCCACTTGTCCAGGTAGTTGCAGTGCATCGTACAAGCTGATCTTGGCTGGAATCCTCTTTAACTCCTCTACAATGTTGTACGCCAGGGAACTGAGCACCTCGGGTTCCTTTCTCGGCTCATATCTGGTGCGATATCTGCTCCGTAGCTTCAACTCTTTGTCGCTTAGTCAGTGAAGGAAACTTGAGCTTTTCCCTAGCCTGCTCTTTGGTTTCTGCTTGAGGTGGTTCGACAGAGGCCTTTTGAGCTTTTTCTTTGATCGATGCAGGCGGAGGAGCTTCGTTCGGGGCCGAAGAAGATGATTGTCCCTTCTCGGGTCGAGCGTGCACTTTCAAGGGAGCCATCTGAGTAGCATCCACTTCTATCGCCTTCTTTCCTCCTCTGGTAAGCACTGCAACCGGCTCTTCTTCGCCAATCGCCAGGTTCTGACTCATTTGCCTGATGACGTTGACTTGACCGCCATGACTACTGCTCGCCAGCGTTTGTACATAGTGTTGGTGCAGCATGCAGGTATTCTCTTCATGCGGATCATTGCACGTAGAGCACCAATATACATAATCGAAAGTGCTCGGAGCTTCATCAATCGTAGCATTTCTCGTCGAAGCCTTCCCTTGTTGGACTGCTTGGTCTTTGGTAAGCGCAAGCGTAGGATAAGACCTTCTCGATAGAAATTCTTGTTGCGCTTGCTTCTTCTTCACAATGGTCATGTCGTTGGACAACGTCTGAACTATGGAGTTCAGAGACTGCATCTCTTGCAGAATTTTAGCTTGCATATCATCGACTTTTGGAACGAGTGGCAATGAAGCCATCGTCGGTATTGGAGGTAGGGCGGGGAATGTCGAAGTGAAGGGCTACGAAGTTGAAAATGTGGGAAAATGAATTTGTGGAGCGATGATTTGAGACACAATAGGATTCGGGTTCCAAGATGAGATCGGGTATGTAGGGGTTACAGAGATCTGCGAAGCGGTCGTGCTCGCATACTGGGATTGAGGGAATTCGGGAAGTATGGGCATCGACATCCTTTGGGGGAGCTTGCCCATAGCTATCAAATCCATTTTTGCCCTCTTGGCTAACTCATACAACTCAGGAAAAGTATTGATGTTAGAATATCTTACCATGATACTGATATCAGGGTTGAAAGCCCAAAGGAAATAGTATGTTGCAGCTTCGTCGGTTGGCCGAAGTCCAATTGGTACTCTCTGCCAGGTTCGAGCGAACCTAACATTGAAGTCTACGATCTCTTCTTGTGGATGTCTCTGGATTGAAGTGAACTGATGCAGGAGAGAGGTAGGATCGGAGGACTCATTGAAGCTTCGCATCAACTGCCCGGCTAACTGGTCCCATCCCGTAATAGTACCGGGTGGTAAAGATCTATACCAAGAGAGGAGTTTTCCTCTAAGGGAAAGAACCAGAAGCTTTACCATAACTCGCTCCTCTGTGATGTCGTGGATCACCGCCAGAGAGATTATGTCCTGGATGTGCTCCAGAGCAGTCTTCCCAGTTCCATCGAACGTTGGGATCTTCTTTATAGCAGTAGGCGGCACTTGCCCTTGTCCCGCTAGATTTAGCGGTGACAAAGAATCCCATGCTGGGAACAACCTGGGCGGTGGTTGCTGCTGCATTTGTTGTTGTTGTTGTTGTTGTTGTTGTTGTGCCATACTTGCTCTTGGATTTTGAGAAACAGGAATCCCCGAAGCTCCTCCTTGATTGCTAATAGGATGACTAATAGGAATGGAGGCACTAGGATGCTTCGGTGAGTTGGGAGGATTGGGAGGAAAACTAGATGTTGTGCTATCAGAAGTTAGGCCTTGTTCGTCAACAGCAGCCTCTTGCGAGGATGTTCCACGTAATAGTGACTCGGGGGTGACCAACCTTGATCGCTCCCCAAAGGCATCAATATCTAGCTCAAAGAACTCGGTTTCCTCTCCTCTATTCCTAACTCTCCATCTCGTTTGCATGAAGGCACAGACTTTGGTACTGGTCTTTACGACTTAAATATTCTCGGGTAAAATAGAGTCGCCAGATGCTAAGAGTCTTTCGGTAATGAGAGCATCGGTTCTCACTACCACTAGTCAGGTGAGACTGACCGGGTCACACCGAGAACTGGTTAGAACTATTGGCCCCGGTGGAGACGGGTTTGAGATTACGTTCTTAAAATATGGGACCTTGGTCCCACCGGGCGTGCCAAAAACTATTGGTCATCAAATCTGCCTAGGAAAGGATTTGGGTAAATGTATGCGCCCTAGACCTGGACCAACATTGAAAGGCCGAAGGGAAGAGATGCCCCTCGTGCCAATCTTCGGAGAAAGGCCGGCTCCTATGCTAAACTACTTTGGTGTTTTGAGATAAGGGATGCAGGAAAGAGATAAACAGAGTAAGGGTGCAGGAAAGAGATAAAAAGAGTTAGGGTTAGAGAAAGAAATAAAAATGGGTAAGGGAAGAGAGATCGATAATTTAAAGTGGGAGAGAACAGGAAGCACGATCACTAACTAACAACTTGAATAGCAGCAAAGAACACCAAGAATAAATGAAAGAAACGCCACATTAACCTTCCTATGTATCCTCTGGGAGAGCTCCAGGATTCTCCTTCTCCCTTTCATCAAAATTCAGGGTTCAGAGTAACGACGATTAGGACAAGCGAATATAACAGAAACCACAACCCACCAGGCAACATAAAAGAAAACCAATATAGCATTTTTCCTCTCCTATGTATCCTTCGGGAAAATTTTAGGGTACAGTCCCCAATCGCACACCGAATTCAGGATTCAGAGTCACAGTATGCAAATGAAGAAAGACAAAAGAAATAAACACAGAAGGCAGCATAAAAGAGAGAAATTGAGCCCAAAGCTCTTTAGTATTAATCGTAGGACATCAAGTTACAGCAACTTTCTAGCAGAAAGTTCCCCCCTTTTTCATTACAATGCCTGGGTTTTTATAGAGGACCCGACCCTCTGAGCCATAATTACACAAAATGGAGGAGTACATCCTCGAAAGTTGAGAAGTCGGCTCTTGCGGCTCTCGTGACTGAGCTCTCAATTCTGTTACCAAAACTAGCAGCTGTGGCCGGGTCAGCCAGGGAAAGATGCATTAATGAGCCGCCTGGATGTCCTTGGTCTCCGGGTGCGGTGCTCGAGTGGCCGCCATGCTCGTCGGGCTCTCCATCATGGACTGATACTTCATTTCCAATTGCTAAAAATGAACAGCGGGCTTGCCGGGCACGAAAAAATGTATTTATGAGGCACTTGATCGCCTCGAGAAAATACCCGGCTTGGAGCGCGTGCCTTTTGAAGTGCTTCGCTAAATTTTCATTCGCACTTCGCTTCGCAATGGACTCGAGCCGAAGCAGATTCTCCTTGATTTGCACTTCGCATGATGGAGCTTCGCAAAACAGCTTCGGGGGTGGTGAGAGCCGAAGTAGATTTCTTCCTCAAGATGGGGTCTTCACTTCTCGCTACTTCGCTGTGCCAAAACTGCTTCGGTGAGGCCTTCGCCCGAAGTAGATACTTCGCTGATGAGCTTAAAAATGCTTCGCGGTGATCCTTCTTCAAAACTACGGTTCGGGGGTATTTTGGCCGAAGCTCATTCTTGCCTTCTAAATGTTTCGACTGCTTCTACTTCGGGTGAAAGTACTTCGCACGAAGGTTTGCCGAAGCAGATGCTTCGCAACGACTTTTGGCGAAGTAGAAATGGTTCGCTGGTGGGAAGGCCCGAAGTGAGTGCTTCGGCGGCCTTTTGGCGAAGTATTTTCAATGTTTGCCCTTTTCAATTTTCGCTTCGCAAGTTTCTTGCCCAAAGTATCATTTTGAAGTGCTTCGGACCCGAAGTAGTTTTCATCCCTCTACCTTTGCATTTTGCTTCGGCAACATCACTTCGCAAAACTTTCACCCGAAGTAACTGTTTGAGGGACTTCGGGGCCGAAGTAGTTTTCTTGCCTTAGCCAATTCGGACCGCGATTTTCCTTCGACGAAGCTGCTGCTTGAATGCCGCTTCGCAAAACTTTTGCCCGAAGTAGCTTTTGGAAATGCTTCGGGTGCGAAGCTCTTTTTCTGAATTCTTCTTCGGCAACGCCACTTCGCAAGATTTTCCCCGAAGTAGCTTCTTGAAGTGCTTCGGGGCCGAAGTAGATCCCATCCTTAGTGATTTCCTTTGCGAAGCTATCTTCCTTAGCTTATTCGGCAGCGAAGCTCTTTCTTCTTCCTTTTTTATGTACAAGGGGGGTGGCAAGGAAAGCCAAAATTGCTGCAACACTTGAAAATGTTGTTTCTAAAAGCAAGGGAACAAATTCATGAATTTAAAGAAATACTTTACAAAAGAGAGACTGTACAAAATTTTGATTTCTTTTTTTTCTACCCCTTGTGCAATGTGACAAAATTGTCAACAGAAACCTCCTCTGAATCAATGATAGTATTATCAAGATGCACCACCTCCTTTATTCCACATACCAAATCTGCATTATCCTTTATATTACTATCCTCCATGTCAATTTCCTTAGTATCCTCTATATCCACCTTAGTATTATATAGTAATCCTTATCCACCTCTACAACAACAATGTGGTTAACCTCCTCCACCAAATAACCTAGTACCTCCACGTAGGCCACAAAAATTACTCCCTCGATTGGACCTATCAAAGACCAATGGATATTTTGGTGTATTCTCCCTACTTCTATGAAAGCCTTAACCACTTTAGTTGGATATCAAAATAAGATGCATTATATCACCTTAGTAAGTTATCTACATTCCATTAAATTCACCACATGTTGGAGAGGGATATTTTTGTATTTTTACTTATCTACTCTTTCTATGATAAAGCTACATTTTGGTGTTAAAGATTAGCAGATAATTCTATTACTAGTTGGGTATCAATCATACAACCATTTATGCATGGATTTGGTAGTATGGGTAATAGTTGCTCTATTTTGTTCTAATTAAACACAACAAAAAAGAATCCCTAAGAAAATATACATGATTTTAGCACTATTCTAATTCCACTTAATACCATGCTTATATTGCTATGATTTTAACTTTATCGAGTCAGAATCTAAGTATTGCCTTTGAATACCATGCTTATATGCTAGGCTACCTTTTGACCACAAACATATGTGCATGGGTAATCGCCTTCACAATTAGCTAATGAACTAGTTTAACATAGGCATGTTGTGTTCACCAAAGGTTAAGCCTTCTAATATTAATATTAATGGGCTTATCTTTAAATAAGTTCTTCATTTATGATTTTATACAGTAATTGAAAGTATGAATTTCTATAATATTAATATGGTTTACTTAATTTGAAATTAAGCATTGTCAGTTCAATGACTGCATAATAGTTAATATATCAAACTTTAATAGAGGTTAAGATAAACTTATGATATCGAATTGTCAACAAGGCAATAAAGTTAGTTTGGTTCTCAATAGATGTATTTACGAAGGAGTGCTTTGTACTATATACGAGATAATGTCTTAGATGCTTTATCTGATATAATGTGAAATCAACCTATATCTCAAGAAGAGACACAATCACAGCCCATACTTTAGAGAGTTCATGAAATATTAAAGATATTTTTCCCTCTAAGGATATTGATATAGAATTCCATGCGAACAAAATTAAATAAAAACTGTCAAATACCGTAAAATGCTCATTGTAGTTAGTTGAGAATATTAATACAAAATCCATTAAACCATAGTTTTCAAACTACTTAGAACTTAAGAGTGGAAAATATAAGAGACTACCACCAAATTTCATGACATAATATCAATATATTTCATGTACGTATGAATGAATTTGACGTAGGAAGTGTTGTGATGTCCTTCAACATGATCCCAAAATTGGGGACCCACTTGAAATTTAAAACTGGTTCCAAATGTTGTTTTCGTTTGTTGTTGATTGTCGTCATCATCTAGATGTCAAAATGTCCATCTTCATAGAAATTATTTTATAGTTTGTTTCGATTTTGGATTTTTTTGTGGTTAGGTCCGTTTTGTTATTTTTCGTTTGTTGTGTTGTTATGTTATATGTTATTTGTTAGGTTTAAATTTTAGTAATGCTAATTTTTTAATTTTATATATTATATAGTTTGTTTATGTTATATGTTTTGTTTTAATGTAATTTGTTTAGTTGATTTTCTGTTGTGTTGAAGTTTTGGTTGGTTTTATATATTATATTATTATGTGGGTATTGTACCCTTTTATTATAACATTGTATTGTTACATTCGTAGTTCATTTGTTTTATTTATCTTTTGCTATGTTTATTTGAATTTCATTTTATTATTAATTATAGTTGATTAATAAAATATTTTCATCTTTTCAGGTTTTCAAGTTAATGGATATAAAACGTCAAAGCGGACCCACAGATATGATGCAAGGCGGTCAACATGGTCAACGCTTTGATGCATGTTTCGAAGACTAGAGGGAGTGTTAAGAGGCATTGATATGGTAATTGTTCATCGAAGATTTTAGTGTGTGTTCGAGTTTATAAATTATCATTGGTGAGTTTTCTAATGCATATGGAATAAAGATAGATCTGTCAGATGTGGGTATGATTTCAAAATGGATAGGAATTTTGGCGATAGGAAGCATGTGGTAGATTAATACCTGAACACATTCCACGATTGGAAAATTCTACAAGGTGTTTTTGAAGGTGTTTAAATATTTAAGTGGACACAGATTATGGTGATATGGTAGATTTAATGTAGAAATTGAAGGCCATGTAAATCACCATCTCATGCTTCATATAATGAAATTCTAGCATATGAATCATGAACGGTGGTGCAGCACAGGGAAAGCAAAATTATTGAGGGGATACAACAATAGATGTGGAAGATATTGATAGTTTGAAATCAAAATATAGTTGTAATACATGGTTTACGACAACACAACAAGGGTTTCATTTAATGATAGTGGTCTTGAAAAATATATAGGAATTTTAGTATCATGGAAAAAGTCATCTAGCGTAGGTGAATTGATCTTTGTAATTGGTGTCATGGTTGAATTCATATCTTGGTGAGAAGGAATAAATTTTGAAAAACACCATTGGGATTCATGGCACAGTATGGTGGGAATTTCCTGAAGTCACGTAGTTTTTAAAGAGGGAATATTAACAATAGTTTGGTGATATGGGTAATTATCATCAGTGTATATTTAATTTAATATAATGTACGATAAACCCAATCATCGATAAGAAGTTTTCATATTATATTTGATAAGTTCTTTTATGTGAAGATGTGTCAATCCTGATGACTGAAATAGACGTAATATCAAGGTGGATCAACAATTAAATATTATTTCTCGCATAAATGAGAATAAATTCATTAATATGATATGCACAATGTTGATAAATGGAGTATTGATGTCCACAAAACACTCTAGATATGCAAATTGTCATGGATGCTAAATAGCGCTCACGTTTCACGATAATTTGAGAACTCGGATCCCAATAGGGAGTCAAAAATTATGTTGTGCACTTAGATTTGTATGAATAATGGAATATTTGACATAGGATGACAGTGTTGCAGTGTAAAGGATGCAGTGGATGTTTTTATTGATAACATTGATGACAGGCGTTATGGTGTAGGGTTGTTGTATAAATAAAAATCATGATATTTATCATTAAATAATCTTGGATACGTTGAAGGTTTACAAAGTCAAATATTATCATATATCTAAGAGATGCATTCAGAAATGATGCTTTCAACATTATATCCAGCATGTTTATAAGGACAAGTATAATATCATTAATGATGAGCATTATGATATTCAATGTTTAAATGGAAGCAAATGATTTTGAAATTGGAACTTGTCATGTAAAATGAAAAGGATTTTGATAACGTATTTGATATATCTAAATATATAAGCTATATAAAAGGGTGCCAAGAAATATCAGGTTTTAAAGGGATATGATGTAGCTATATATTATAAGCTATATAAATAAATGTGTTCGAAATATTGTGTTTACTAAAAATATTATTAATTAATAATAGAGGTTCATTTCAAAATGAAAAAGACAACTGATCACACCAATTGAAATAATGAATTTTGAATATTTTAAAAAGGAGCATTGAAGACCAAATAGAGGGTCAAAAAATTGCAGGGCAAAGGAAGGATAAAAGGATTCAAAGGAGAAAAAAGTTAAAAGCGAGAGAAAACTATAGAGAGTTGGATTTACATAGATTTCAGAGGATTTATTGTAAGATCAAATTATTATATCAAATTATATTTTTTAGATATGTGTGAATACAATATTTGATTTTAATTAAATAATTTGATATAGTTTTAAATTTAAATTTTCATTGAAGATAGCACTATTTTTATTGTTGTACCATGTGATTGTTGGTTGGCATAAATCTAGTTTTTAGGTTTTTGTGCATTTCATTATGTAGTTATTTGTCCGAGATTTACTTTATTTCCTTTACTTTAAACTTTTAAATTTTATTTCATATTAAATTCTGATTAACCTAGTTTGATTTTATAAAATTTAACTTTATAACTAGGTTTAAACTTATTTATTATTCAAATATTAATTAATATTTCAATAAATAAATTTACCGAGGATAAATGATTATTTGAGTTCCAACTTTAATTTTATAAAGTTAAGAATTCAAAATTGATATCGATTTACATTAAAAAGTTTGGTTTACTATAATTTTATTTCAAATTATCAAAGGATCCAAACTTTACATTTAAGATTCATATTTATTCTCAAATATTTAAATTCAATAAATATTTGAGAAATAAATATTACGGGAAGGAAATTTTTATGAACTTTATTTTCATATCATAAAATTTAAAAGTTCATAGACAAGATTTATATTAAACCCTATTTTCATAATTATTAAGGTTCAAAACCTTATAATTTGGGTTTAATTATTTTTACATTTGTTCATTCTTCAAATATTTAAATTTCAATTTCATATTTGGATGAACAAATATCTATAGTAAATAAAACCTTAATTTTGATTATTATAAAGTCCAAAACTTTATAATTAAGGTTTATATTTAATTGATTTATTAAAGTTTTATAAACTTTGATTTTATTAAAGTTTATTGAATTTTAATGTTAATTAAAATGTTAAATTAAAATATATTTCAAAATCATTTGAAGAATTTTAATTACTCGTTGTTTTAAGGTTATAGAATAAGTTTGCATAAGTTTTCAATATTAAATTAAAAAAGGTAAATTTATTTATTATTTCTTGGAGAGAGAATTTGATTAAAGAATACATAGTACATGATGAATTTAAAGTTAATTACCTAAATTCTAGGCCCCTTGTTATCAGTTACTTGTAAACCATTGAGATTGTTCAAGCACTTATTTTAGCACATATGCATGATACATAAAAACATTAAGTGAAGAACCTTGGAGAAATATGTTTTCTTTGCAAAAGAGGATTTTGATCCTAACTGTCGAGTGATTTTGTAATTGGACAAAATCATACATTAATAGAAATGGTGCTAGAAGGAGGGTTGAAAGGTAAAAATTTGATTTTCATTTGAAATCATTCAATTCTTAGTTTAAAAAAAAATACAAATTGAAGGATGTTATTTAAATGCCAAGGTTTAATTGATGCATATCTTTCTTACAAGATATATTTCTTTGACTAATAAGATTGGCATTAAAGTTGTGTTCTTTAAAATTCACTAATGGCATTGGTTACTTCAATAAAGAAAAGAGGTGCATCTTGGATAGGTGATTATTATAGCAATCTAAACCTGTCTATTCATCAAATTCCTGAATATGTGGAAGTTTTTTTATCCAGGTTTAGGCATGATGTGGATCAATCCATAAAATATATTCAAATATACAAGAGTGTGTTAACTCATTTGCAGCTTATGCAGGGAGATGCTCCTTATAGGTTGTTTTCATACCCATTGGATGAAATTGCGTTTGAGTGGTACCTATATTTACCTGTAAGTTCTACCACTTATTGGATTAAACTAGAAGGAGAATTTCTCAAACATTTTGGAAAGTTGGATAATCTATTTATGATGTTAAATCAATTTGTCTTTATCTGCAAAAAAAATAACAAACCCATGAGATCATTTAATGATAAATTCCATAGGTTGTATACTGAGATGGGGTTACATTATATCATTTCAGAAGGCTAATCAAATATACATGGGAGCCTTAGATCACGTTACTTCTATATTTTTGGAAAAATATCTTAAAATTACATTATTACCTAGAGCTTATAATGAGGCAGTGACATTTGAACAACAGTTGATCTCTCAAGGTGTTAGAAGGAACAACTATATAGACTTAGACCTAAAGCTGAGGTTGATAGTTTAGATGTCACAACTACCTTAGATATTGAGAATGAGGTGCAAATTTTAGAGTCAATACCCATCAATGAACATTGTGACGATCAAGTTGATAAAAATGTAGAAACTGACTTAGAGCCATTATTCACAAAAGAGGATTAGGATGATCTTATAAAACAAAATATAGAAATCGATCCCACTAAAGAAAATCTTGTCTTACCAAAGGATGCATCTGAGGAAGATGAATTCTTTGAAATTGAGAAGGATGAATCTAAGAAAGATGAATCTTTTGAAATTAAAGAAAATGAATTTGAAAATGAATCTGAAGAATATATAGAAGAAACGATAGATTTTCATATTTTTTTAAGAGGATAATAAGTGTGTTGTTCAAATAGGTAAATTTAAAGAATTGAATGATCATAGATGTGATTTCATTTAATATTGCAAGGGATTACAAGAAAATAATACCTCGATGATGATGGTTCAAATGACTGATCCTAAAAGCTTATTTTTTGAGGAAGATGAATTGTTTGAAATTGAAGATGAGTTCTTTATTGAAGAAGGTGAATCTGAAAAATGAATCCAAAGATGATATGAAATAAAATATGGAATGTCACCATGTGCTTCAGAAAGATAATGATTTTATTATTTCATATTATGAAGAAGAATTATTCACTTTATTCACAATTTTATTATTTTATTATCTCTGATGATGTGCATCAAATTGAAAGCCTTGTGTCACTTAAGGATTCTACAATACACATACAACAAGAAATCAGTAGGTCTTCATCGCAGGTGATTGATAAAGGCGAATTTGAAAAGGAAATTATAGACCTATCTGAAGTTTACATAAAAGATATGGTTGAACCTCACCCTTTAACTATAGAATATAATTTTTATAATGGTTGGGGAAGATATGATAAAAGTTTTTCTTTTATGCCTACTATAAAAAATTTCCTTTATCTGATATGCAGGATGCTAAAATTGATATCTTAAATTAAGAGCCTACAACTCTTGTACAGTCAAAGAATCACATGTGTTCTAAAGCCATGATAAAATCTCACCCCTTAGTTTTTAAAGATAATTATTATAATGGATGGGTATGTATGGTGAATCATTGTTTTCTCACACTCCTACTGGAAAAAAAAATTGTTTCATTTGATATGCAGGATGTTGAAACCTCTATTTCAAAGGAAGATTTCGTAATTCATATGCAACCAAAAAATGACATGCCAATTTCATAAATAGAACAAATTCTAAAATTTGATCATTTTGAACAGATTTTGTAGAACATCTTGCTGCAATAGAAAGAGAAGAAATGGTCATTTATGAAGGAATATGAAATGATGATGATGATAGAGATCATGAAGAAAAGGAAAAGACTATAATGGCTCATCAAGTAGTGGTAAATGAAAGTGTACAAAAGGTAGAATCTTATCCTTTGTATTCAAACATCCAAGAATTAGGTAAATTTTTGCATAATCATTTATTGGATTCTATTGTTATTTATTATGAGATGTCATTAGAGGTTGATGAAGAAATAGAAGAGGTTCTTATTCCCACCAAAAATAAGATTGTATTGCTATATAAAAAAGAATATATGCTTGAATCATTGAACCAAGTTCATCAACAACTAATAATTTAATTTAGGATACAAAACTATAATGATTCTTATTTTATAAATAGCCTATATTCTTACAAATTCTTGCATGAATATGATTGGCATAAAATCATAGAGGATGATCTTACGTTAAAACTTTCAGAAATAGCTTCTTATTTGAAAGAAATTTTATATTCTTATGAAAATTGAATTCAGAGTGATGAATTAAGGTTTAAAATTCACACTGCATTGAATAAACAAAAGATAATTGAAAATCATATTTTCAATTTTACGCTTAATGAATCAAATCTTAAACATGGAATTGCTTATAAGTTTGAATCAAATAAATGGGATGTAAAAGGTAAAATGAAAGTTGCATTATTTGACTTAATCTTATTTTGGTTAGATTTATGTAAATCTTGGCATACATATAATCATATATATCTTTTATAGTGTGTTGTTGATCATATTTGGGATCCAAGGAAGTGATAACACAAATTTAGCATCATTTTGTACATAGTGAAAATTTTCTAAATAGATTTTTGGGTTTTTGTATTTTCGGTTTATTTTATATATTATTTATTATTAAGTGAAATTGTGTTCTTTGCTTTTTTTTTATGTTTTGATTTTGTGAAATCATTGGATTTGTTTCCATTATTGTTTTCAATAATACTGGCTTATACCACAATTTTAGTATTCAAGCTGTCATGTTGTTATTTGTGAGAGTTTTGGTATGGTTTATTCTATTGAGGTAGTTGTGGTAGTTACAATAAACATTTGATGATTTTATCTAGTATTTGGTCTTGGGTCATATAGGATAAAATTACTTGTTTTGAAAATATATAAAACCTGAAGAAAAGGGAAAAATAAGATATTAGTGTATATCTTCATGAATTTGGACTAAAATAAGGAAATTTGAAATATTAGAATCATATTGCAAAAGCTTCACAAGTACTACAAACACATTCAAGAATATCTTTAGAATTTTGTAAGTATGAAGTTGTCAGTTTTGCAAATTAAGATGAAAAATATAATATACTCTTTTAGCCTTACCTGATCTCTAACCCAAATGGGAATTGAATTTTTTGCAAAGTACCATGTGACTGGATATAAAAAAAGAAAAAAGAAAAAATAAGAAAGAAAAGAAAAATGATGAATACAAAGGAAAATAAAGTCAAATCTATCACCATGAACTAGATAACCTTCACCAAAGCTATATACGCTCGTTTGGTAGTGAAGCTATTTCTAGAATAAAAGGGAAATACAAAATACAAATTCACCTAATATATGGCAGATTCATATAATCTCTACCAGGGATATAAATGTCTAGCTGGCAGTAGAGTAATGCCTAAAGAGAGCCAAGTGGAGGTATTCTTCAAAGAGACAATGTTTATAACCTAAATACAAAATTGACAATGGAAATCTGAATGGTTTCAAGGATATAGAACAAATCACTTTACACACACCAAGCCAATGTTGATGATTCTATTGTTTCATGTTGAATTGGTCTGTTCACATTCTCTAGATATTATTGATGCTCATGCTTCTAATATTTGGGTTTTTGTTATTTTTAGAGTTGTGTTCTTAAGTCCAAAATATCTAAGGATATTTACCAACAGAGTCACCATTTGATGTGACGTCCTTCACAACGACCCCAAAATTGGGCACCCACTTGAAATTTGAAACCGGTTTCAAATTTTGTTTTCACTTGTTGATTGTCGTCATCATCTAGATTTCAAAAGGTCCATCTTCATAGAAATTGTTTTATAGTTGGTTTTGATCTTGGATTTTGTTGTGGTTAGGTCTGTTTGGTTATTTTTTGTTTGTTGTGTTGTTATGTTATATGTTATTTGTCACGTTTAAATTTTAGTAATGTTAATGTTTTTATTTTGTATATTATATAATTTTTTATGTTATATGTTTTGTTTTAATGTAATTTGTTTATGTTATTTTATTTTAGTTGATTTTATGTTGTGTTAAAGTTTTGGTTGGTTTTTATGTATTATATTATTATGTGGGTATTGTACCCTTTTATTATAACATTGTATTATTACGTTTGTAGTTCATTTGTTTTATTTATATTTTGTTAGGTTTATTTGAAGTTTGTTTTATTATTATTAATTATAGTTGATTAGTAAAATATTTTCATAGTTGCAGGCTTTCAAGTTAATGGATATAAATTATCAAAGCAGACCCACAAATACGGTGCAAGGCGGTCAACACGTTCAATGCTTTTATTTGTGTTTCCAAGACTAGAGGGAGTGTTAAGAGGCATTTATATGGGAATCGTTCATCGAAGCTTTTAGTATGTGTTTGAGTTTATAAATTATCATTGGTGAGCATTCTAATGTATATGGAATAAAGATAAATCCGTAAGATGTGGGCATGATTTCAAAATGGATATAAATATCGATGATAAGAATCACGTGGTAGATTAATACACAGACTGATTCCATGATTCAAAAAGCCTACAGAGTGGTTTCAAAGGTGTTTAAATATTTAAGTGGATATGGATTATGGTGATATGGCAGATTTAATGTAAAAATTTAAGGCCATGGAAATCGCCATCTCATGCTTCATATAATGAAATTATGGTATATGAATCATGAATGGCAGTGCAGCATAGGGAAAGCAAAATTATTGAGGGGATACAGCCAAAGATGTGGAAGGTATTGACATTTTGAAATCAGAAGATAGTTGCAATATATGGTTTGCGACAACGCAGCAAGAAGAGTTTCATTTAATAATGGTGGTCTCGAAAAATGTATAGAAATTTTAGTATCATGGATAAATTTGGCTAGCATAGGTGAATTAATATCTATAATTGGCATCGTGGTTGAAGTCATATCTTGGTTAGAAGGGATTAATTTTGGAAAACACCTTTGGGATTCATGACGCAATGCAGTGGGAGTTTATTGAAGTCGCATAGTTTTTAAAGTGGTAATATTGACAATATTTTAGTGAGATGAGTAATTATCATCGATGTATGTTTGGTTTAATATAATACACGGTAGACCCAATCAAAGATAAGAAGTTTTTATATTATATTTGACAAGTTTCTTTACGTGAATAAGTCTCAAACCCGATGAGTGAAATGGACGTAATATCAAGATGGATCAACAATTAAATATTATTTTTGATGTAAATGAGAACAAATTCATTAATATGATGTGCACAGTGTTGATAAACAAAGGATTGATGTCCATGAAACACTCTAGATATACAAATTGTCATGGATGCTAAATAGCGATCACATTTCACTGTAATTTGAGAACTCGAATCCCAAAAAGGAGTCAGAAAGCGGATTGTGTGGTTAGATTTGTGTGAATAATGGAATATTTGACGTAGGATGATAGTGTTGTAGTGTAAAGGATGCAGTGGATATTTTTATTGATAACATTGATGACAAGCGTCATGGTGTAGGGTTGTATAAATAAAAATCACGATATTTATCATTAAATAATCTTGGATATGTTGAAGGTTTACAAAGTCAAATATTGTCATATATCTAAGAGATGCAGTTAGAAATGATGCTTTCAGTATTATATCCAACATGTTTATAAGAAAAAGTATAATATCATTAATGATGAGCATTATGATATTCAAAGTTTAAATGGAAGCAAATGATTTCAAAATTGGAACTTGTCATATAAAATGAAAAGAATTTGGATAACGTATTTGATATATCTAAATATATAAGCAATATAAAAGGGCATGGAGAAATATTAGGTTATAAAAATGTGTTCGAAATATTATGTTTACTAAAAATATTATTAATTAATAACAAAGGTTCATTTTAAAATGAAAAAGACAACTGATCAAACCAATTGAAATAATAAATTCTGAATATTTTAAAAAGGAACATTGAAGACCAAACAGGGGGTCGAACAATTGTAGGGCAAAGGAAGGATAAAAGGATTCAAAGGAGCAAAAGGTTAAAAGTTAGATAAAACTACAGAGAGTTGGATTTACAGAGATTTCAGAGGCTTTATTGTAAGATCAAATAATTATATCAAATTATTTTTGTCAGATATGTGTGAATACAGTATTTGATTTTAATTAAATAATTTGATATAGTTTTAAATTTAAATTTCCATTGAAGATAGCACCATTTTTATTGTTGTATTATGTGAATGCTAGTTGGCATAAATCTGGTTTTCAGGTTTCTATGCATTCCATTTTGTAGTTATTTGTCCGAGATTTACTTTATTTCCTTTACTTTAAACTTTTGAAGTTTATTTCATATTAAATTCTGAGTATTTAACCTAGTTTGAATTTAGAAAGTTTAACTTTATTACTAAGTTTTAAATTTATTTATTATTCAAATATTAATTAATATTTGAATAAATAAATTTATTGAGGATAAATGATTATTTGATTTCCAACTTTAATTTCATAAAGTTGAGAATTCAAAATTGATATCAATTTACATTAAAAAATATGGCTTATTATAGTTTCATTTCAAATTATCAAAGGATCCAAACTTTACATTTAAGATTCATATTTATCCTCAAATATTTAATTCAATAAATATTTGAGAAATAAATATTACGGGAAATAAATTTTTATGAACTTTATTTTCATATTATAAAATTTAAAAGTTCATACTTATCTATATTAAACCCTATTTTTATAATTATTATGGTTCAAAACCTTATAATTTGGGTTTAATTATTTTTACATTTGTTCATTCTTCAAATATTTAAATTTCAATATCCAAGAATGTGGGCCTAAGGATGCAAAATTCTTATGACATGCTGCAAATTGGAGTCCAAAAAGGGAGATTCCTTCCCCCTCCAATGCATGGCAAGTTTTGGGTAAGTGGCGCCTCCTACCTTGCATGGCCTCGCATGCCCATTTGACCCTAGGCCCTCTTGGGCTATAAAGTGGAGCAATTTTCCACCCAATTTATAGAGAGGAGTTTTGTGACATTTGCAATGAAGTGCTACCAAGATTTCCCCTCAACCTTTTGTGCCTTTTCCCTCAAAATATCTACCTAGCGAAGGAGGTTCTCGAGTGATTCAAGAGGCACAATTTATTTACAAAACCTAATAAATTGAGTGAATCCCACCCCCAAATTTTATGACAACACCCTTGAGAGAGTTTTTGACCAATTCCCAAAGGAATTGGTGGTAGAAAACCAATAGATTTGGTGGTCGTCCCACCCCAGGATGACCCCCAAATTATGATAGTCACCACCATCCCTACCAAGGATGGCCATGGATTGGAGCACCATTTTTCTACTATTTTTTCATAGGCTTATTCTAGGATAGATTAGGAATATGTTGTTCAAATTTGGTTCAATTTGGAGCTATATTGGATGAGTTATCATGTTTTTGGTATTTTGTAGGTTTAGTTGGCTCACCTAGGGATGACCACAAATTTGTGACCAATTTTGTTAATATTTTTACATGGGTTCATTATAAATCTTATTTTGTATATGCTATCCAAATTTGGTGTGATTTGGAGGTGTTTAGGACCAGATATCACTAGTTTTGTGTTTTGTAGGCTTAATCGGCACACCCCAGAATGGTCACAAATCCGACTGTAATTTCTCTACTATTTTCAATTAGATCAGTCCAAAATCATATTTTATGCATGAATATAATATTTGGAATCATTTGGATAAGTTTTGGATAGTTTATTGCATATTTCCCCTTTCTAGTCTATTATTGCATATATCGCTTTGCATGCTTCATAATCCGCACTTGCTACTAACGAATCTGGTTTCCTTGTGTGTAGGTGCAGGTATAATAATGCATGAGGAAGGAGCATAGGATCATAATATCAAAGAACAAAGTGGCATCATCATAGGCCCACCCACTTCAATCGTGGGTATGAGGAAGAACGTTGAAAGTGCACCCGAGTTATTGAAAGGATTTAATCCTTGGGCACCATTTGTAATGAGTGTATCAATCTAGAGCCCTCAAGGGGACATTTGTGTAACCATGATTTGATCTATCAAATAATAAATAAGAACTTCATTTCTTGCACTTATTTGCCTTATCATGCTTACTTGAATGCACCTTTTGTAATGCTTAATCAATACTAGCGATAGATGCATCTCGTTTAACATTGTTAGGTGCACCATTTTTCCCTACTTAAGTGGTGATCATGGTGGGACCCTATCCCGATTGATTTGGTTAAGATTTGACCTCTTTTTTTGCTTTCAAACTATTGTAGGAACTGGTCGTTCTGGCCTGAGACGGCCCTGAAACTGCTAACCATCCCACCCAGGGATGACCACACAACCGTCCCACCCTAGGATGGCCCCCAAACTGGTAGCCATCCCACCCTGGGATGACCACAAAATAGAGGCTTTTCTGCTCAGAATTCTAGAAATAACAAGTTCTTAGGCTATCAAGGTAAGTGCCTAAACCTTCAGTTTGCTTTTCTATAGTTCAAAATTGCTTAAATTTTGTTTTTCTTGCTTCCCTTGTTTTCTTGAAAGGTAGAAAGATAGATTTCCCTTTTCCATAATTGCAAAAACAACAAAAAAAGAAGAAAAACTGAAAATAAACTAAGTAGAAATGCATTTGAATGGCTTGCTTGCTTGTAGCCTACCTAATGGGTAGGTTATCATTTAGGACATGCATTTTGTAGGTTGCCTTTTATCTAACTTTTCTGAAAGTAAAACGTCCCTTTTCTTGCATTTAGTGAAAGGTCATTGAGTGCTCTATTGTTTACTTTATTTAAGCATAAAAGGAACCACACACACCACATTCCATTTAAATGTTAGTGAGTTGGATTTCATCACCAACCACTAATAGAGACCAATGATGGTGGGCTTCATCTCCATCCATTGGCTCAAATCCTATGAACCCTATTTTTGGCCAAGGCTGGCTCTAAGATCCATCATAGCCCATGGGATATAGCATGTATTTCTCTTTGGAGAGGTATATCACTGACTACGGGTGAACTGGGTGAGGACTGGTAGGACCTATGCTCCCTGACCGGGTATGGGCTTCATCTCCATACTTTGGTGGGTTTACGTGACCAGAATTTCATTTTCGGTTGTCGAGCTATGAGCATACAGGTGAAATCCATTTAAACACAAGAATATCATCCAACAAGAGCAAAACATGTGACACAAGGTCTTCTTTGCAAACAACACATCAAAACACACAAAATAGCTTTAGGGAACACACATAAATCTTTAAAAGAGATAAACACTTGTTTTATTTGCGTGTTTCCATTCTTGTGTGCTGCTTTATTAAAAATTTGTAAAGGAGATAATCACCTAGGGTTTGGTAGGGAATAGCAATGGTGTGCACCCATAGCCAAGCCCACTCAAGGGTAGATACTATGAAGAGTAGACAAGGAGACATGAGTCATCTTTGATTTAGCCCTAAGGACATGGTCATACCTCCTTGGCAGCCTTCTACTCACCCAAGTCCCAGAATAGCTAGTCAGGAACTTCACCTACAAGGGAGCCCTATGCAGGACACCCCTACAGGTTTTGATCCTAATCTAGGAACATACTCCCAGTACTTAGACACTTCACATGCCTTCTTTCATGAATGACAACCATACATTGAGGCACTACTAGATAGAGCAATACCATACATTCATGTGCCTTCTAGGTCTACCACACCCACTCATGGGCAAGAGCAAGAGTACACACATTGGGTAGGGCCAATTGATCACACTTCACCCTTACACCACCCTAATAGGTTACAATAGCCTAGGTACCAAGATGAGTATGATACTCATCGCTCAGGGTGAGCAAACTCAGCCCTTCCCTTCCTCATCAATGAAGGAAGGCATGAGGAAATCCTTGATTATCCTCAAGATCATTATGCTATGCAAGCATGATGTGCCTCTACATCAGCTGAGTACAAATATCACTTGCCTAAACCTGAACCTCAAGTGAACATGACTACCCTCGATCGAGGGAAGCTCATGATTGATATTTCAGATCATCTTGAATGAGATAGGCCTCAGGGTGATGCTACTAGGGCTCCTAGGCCCCACATGGTAGAACAGATAAATCAAGCCATCATAAGATATGTTGAATGCCAAGCACAATTCAAGCAGCTTTGATGAGACAAAGAGTACTTGGACCACTTGCATCAATTAGAGAAAGAAAGGATTGAATGGTAAACCAATGAGCTATTTTAGAAAACCTTACATGAGAGGGTTCCTACCCCAAGTACCCATAGATAGGAAGTCCATCAGAGGCAACCCACTTTCAACCAAGATAGGCCTCCTAGGCCTAACCCAATGTTACCTCCTCGACCTCCTAGGCTGAATCAGGACTTACCTCCCAGGTCAAACATAGAGCGCCTTCCGTAGGTAGTTACCCCTCCTTATAGGCTAGCTTAGGAGATACCTTATGGGGCCTACACCGAGCATGAGCTAGAAGTGGAATATCTTGAAACACCTTATAGAGGTAGGGTGGATGACATTCAACCACCCCATAATAGGCTTGATGTTCCTCACCCTCCATCGCAAGGTCAAAGCAAGGAAGAGGAGATCAAATCCTTGAATGCATATAGGGCATTTCTAGAATACTTAGAATCGGTAGAGAACAAGACCTCTAGGTCTAGGTCCTAGAAGCCCACTTTGCACTAGTTACATAGTCAACCACTCCATCCTTCCATGCCTACCCCTTCCTATCTATAATAGTTTAAGATGCCCCACCTAGCTAACTTTAAAGGAGATGAAGATGCATAGGAGCATGTCACCAAGTTCCTGAGCCAATGCTTTGGCATCCAGGATAATGATGCTTTACTCTTGAGGATATTCTTGACTACTCTCTCTGGCCCAACTGTGGAGTGGTACACCCAACTCCCAAAGCATAGCATCTACAATCTTGATCAATTCATAGATGCGTTCCTGGAACATTTCACCTTCAACACCAAGTGGAAGGTGACGTTGGCTGACCTCATAGGGTTGAAACAATTTGATGATGATTCAATCACAAACTATGGCAATAGGTGGTGAGTACTACTTGCCAAGCTACCATACTTACTCCCCATGATGGAGTTGACTCAAATGTTTGCTAAGAGCTACTTAAATCCGATCTCCTTGTTGCTGTAACTCCAACAATATCCAACTCTTGAAGATGCTCTAGCACAAGCTAGAATAATCGAAGACATAAAAATTCAAGAGGGAGAAATTATGAAGCCTCAAGAAGGAGTGGACTAAGAATACCAAGAACAACCTGATACAACCAAAGCCAACATCAGTCAATCAAGTTGCCATTAGTGTTCCAGGGCCTACACAATCAATGCCACCTCAAAAGCCTAATTATCAGGCCACACCTAGAAACTACAACAAGGACAATCAAACAAACCAAGGGCAAAATCAACAACATCACCCTAAGCGACAATTTACACCCATTACTGAGTCCATGGACTCTTTATTTGAGCACCTCTATGTAGCTAAGGCAATTAATCTACCTGAGAGTCGACCTATCAATCCAAATACACCAAAGCCCAAAGGATACCATGAAGACCTATACTGTAAGTATCATAGGCAAAATGGGCATGATGTGTAGATGTGCTATAAGTTCAAACACCTGGTACAAGATATGATCGATAGGAATGACCTTCAGGTCGATAACCCTATTGCACCAAACAATCAATAGATGGGTGTTTTTAAAGACCCATTGCCTACCCATGCAGAATAGGCAAAGCTAGTACCACAAGTGAATGAGGTCCATCAGGCACCCCCTAAACAAGGGTTCATCGACATGATCAACATTATGACAAGGAATAAGTGGTACCCAAGTCCAGTCGCACCACCTATAACTTCAAGCGATATTCCTTCAATATCATAACCTTTGCCACCTCTAGTGCCAAACCTCCCACCTCGACCAGTGGTCATGATAAAGAGTAAGCTTGCTCAGATCCTGAGAACAACATCAACTCGACTCTCCATCTATGAGCTTATTCAACAATCTCCACCTCATCGAGAAGCTCTAATGGAGATCCTCAAGGTGATCGAGCTACAGCCCCAAGAGTCTAACTCCTTTAACAATTTTATGGGGCATGTTTAGAAATGTACAGAACTAGTGATCACCTTTCGTGAGGATGAACTCAAGCCGGTTCCAAATGACATGGTGGATCCCCCCTTGCACATCATCGCATGTGTAAATGGAACACCCTATAAAAGAGTTTTGATCGATACTAGATCTTCCAGCAACATCATCACTACAATAACTCTCAAACATCTAGGGCTTTCAGCATCTCATATTGTTGCATCTACCTATACCCTTCAAGCATTTAATGATGCTATATGCTCAATAGTTGGCACTATAGTCTTACCTATTCAGGTGGGACAAAATACCATACCAACACTGTGCCACATCTTGGAGGGTGAGATGGCATACAATATCTTGTTGGGTAGACCTTGGATTAGGGACATGAAGTGTGTACCCTCCATCACTCACCAATGTCTAAAGTACACCTATGAAGGGCAAGTACATGTCATCTCTACAGACCTTGAGCCCTTCAAATACTACAACTTGGTGCAACAAATCCTCGAGTTGAACTTACCATCAACCCATCTAGATTTCCAATCGAATACATCCAACCAAGGTCTAACTCCTTCACCATCACCTTCAATCAATCCATCACCATATTCTACCATACCATCCTCATCATCGACACCCCTAGATATACCTTCATCATCATTGAATCCTCCATCGAGGAATATGGGGAAAAGGCCTATTGATGAGACCCCTCCAACCATATCCACCATCTCCATAGAAGATATTCCTAGTCTAGTGGATGAGGAACCACCTTGTGAGGCAAACATTGAATCAATTCAAGCCTCACTCCCATCCCCTCCTTCTCCACCACCATAAGTCATAGTGCATCTAGCTACCACCGGTTTAGGAGAATACCTAGTTAGGAACATCACAACCACCCCTACCATTGAGTCAATGCAAGACATGGGTCGACCTCATCTTCCCATAGGCACTATCGTACCTCTCGGCTTGCCCTCAAATCAAATAAATTTTATTTATGGGGGTCTCGACTATGGCATAGAGCCCTATCAGTAGTAGGAAGAGGATGAAGAGCCCTTTTCTAAGGATATTAACTACATGTCCAATCCTAAATTTGCCATGAGATATCTTCATCTCTGCAATTAGCATGGCTATGGTTTGGGCTTGTATGAGTAAGGCACTCACATTCCTTACCAGCCATAGTATCAAATGTCATATGATAAGTCTAGTTTGGGATACAACAAGCCTGTGCCCCTCGAGGTCCTCACTGATAGTTTAGAGTGCATGAGCCTAAACTATAGGGATGAGCTTGCATGTGATCCCTATGCCAACCCTAATCGAGCCTATTCATTGGGGGACTACTTCCTTGCACCCATGAGAGATCAAGAGACCCAATAAAAGGTGAAATTTGAAACATACCCTTCCACATGATAGTGAGGAAGAAGATCAAGGGTCTCCTTATGAATGGACATTTAATGATGAGTCAGATTACGAAGTGGCATCTATCGACTCTTCTAGTCCATGTTGAATATGCATAGATTGTCCTATTGGATGATGAACATGAGGGATATCTACATATGTTCCCATTACACCACCCTATCTAGTGATAATTTCTACCCAAAGAGGAGCAAGTTCACCCACCATCGACCACCTTCGGTCATTCCGCTTCCACCACAACCACCTCCACAATTCTTGTGACAACCTAATGTCAATAGACCCCCTTAACCACCTAGAGGAAATCATCCATCCATCAACATGATTTCCATAGACCTTTTGTACCCTTGCAAGATCTGAATAACCCATCAAAGCCACTGCACCTTGACTTGGGGGTAATTGAATTTGATCAGGGAGATTCTCCCCCATCGCCTTTCGAGTATTGGCCTTGTGATGAGATGTTACAACCATTCCATTTCTCTCCAAGGCCTACTCAATATGTCTTTCATGTTGAGGTTGAACTAGAATTTCCAATGGATGACATAAACCTAGCTGATGATATTCATCTGATCCCTACTCCCCACCAGTTGGAAGAGGGGTCGCATATGTCAATTGAGCCAATGATTGACAAAGATATCAGCTCAGATCCTGAGAATCCTCAATGTATCAAGTTAGGGGAAATCTTATCCCTCCTCGAGCAAGCTGATTACATAGCTCTTCTCACAGAGAAGAAGGAAGCTTTTGCATGGTCGTACAAAGATATGCCAGGACTGGATCCAAATCTAGTCATGCATAATCTGATGCTTGACCCAAATGCCAAGCTAGTTAAGCAAAAGCTATGAAAAATGCATCCGATAGTAGCCTTGATGGTGAAATATGAGCTACAAAAGTTATTGGATGCCAAGTTCATCATATCAGTGGACTATCCACCATGGTTGTCCAACATGGTTCCCATCAAGAAGCTCGATGGGAGGATTCACATTTGCACCGACTTTCGAGACCTGAACAAAGTGAGTCCTAAGGATGAGTTCCCATTTCCAAACATTGATGCCCTGGTAGATGCCATAGTGGGCCACGAAATGTTATCCCTCATGGATGGTTTCTTTAGATACAACCAAATTTGTATCAATCTAGAAGACCAACTCAAAATGATGTTCACAATGCCTTGGGGGACATTTTGCTATAAGGTCATGCCTTTTGGCCTCAAAAATGTCGGTGCTACCTACCAACGGGCCATGACATACATCTTCCATGACTATATGCATAAAATTTTGGAAGATTACATGGATGACTTATTGGCCAAATCATTATTACACCATGAGCATCTCGATGTCTTATACAAATTCCTCGATCACCTTATTGAACACAATGTGAGACTGAACCCCAAGAAGTGCATCTTCGGCATCACATCTAGAAAACTCTTGGGATTCATAGTCTCTAAAAGAGGCATCAAAGTGGACCCCAATAAATTCAAGGTAATCCTTGAGATGCCTCCCCCAACTACCATCAAGCAACTACAAAGTCTGTAGGGTAAGGTCACATCTATCAAGCGCTTCATAGCATAGTTATCTGATAAATGCCGACCCATGAACAAACTATTACACAAGGGGGTCGCATTCCATTGGGATGATGAGTTTCAGGCTACCTTTGATGCAATCAAACAATATCTGGCTTTACCACTAGTATTGGCTCCACCCAGACCAGGAGTGTCATTCTACTTATACATCTCAGCTATTGAGATTGCATTGGGCATCATGTTGGCCCAAAAGAATGAATTGCATAAGGAACAGGCTACTTACTACCTTAGCCGCACCTTGGTCAGTTATGAAATCAAATATGCATACATTGAAAAGCTATGCTTAGTAGTGGTTTTCACCACCAAAAAGCTATGCCATTACATGCTTAGTCATACCATGTATGTTGTATCAAAAGAGAATCCATTGTGATATATGATGAGTCATACTTATCATAATAGTCACACGATGAAATGGATCATGTTGTTGATGGAGTTTGACCTTGAATTCATCAGATAAAAATCAATTAAGGTCTATGTCATCATCGATCAACTCATAGAGGCTCCTCTCTAGGATGATCAACCTCTTAGCATAGAGCTTCCCGATGATGGAGTCTTCCAAATATCAGAATCACCTGATTCTAAAGAGCCTAAGTCATAGGTCGATATGACTCTATTTTTTTATGGCTCCAAATGTGAGCAAGGGGGTGGCATGAGAATTGTGTTTTTCACACCTCAAGGGGCTCCAATACCCCTATCTTTCAAACTTGATTTCCCATGCACCAACAACAATGTTGAGTATGAAGCCTTGCTCATAGGCCTTCAAATGGCTATCACCATGAAAATAACCAAGCTCAATATTTTTGGTGATTCCTTGCTCATCGTGAACCAGGTCAAAGGGATTTACCAATGCAAGTGTCCAGTTATGCAAGCCTACAAAGCCCTTGTGGATAAAATTTTAGGGAAAATTTGGAATGGTACGACATCGAGGCACTCCCTCGCTCATCTAATCATTTTGTGGATACAATGGCCTCCTTGGGGTCTTTAATCCCGTAGAACCCTACTGATGATATGACAACCATTCAGGTCAAAATGCTATCGCAATCTATGATTGAGCGTGAGAACACTCAATCCATGCTAGAAGTCCACATGATTCAGATTGAACCTCCTCAGGAATGGTTCTCACAAATTCATGATCACTTGAATCATGCCACTTGGGGGACTTTATTCCCTCAAACTCCTTTTGATAGCAGCACAATGCTATTTTTACAAGTTCTCTCCCAATCAACATTCACTCAGGATGAACTTCAAAAGGATCAAGTAATTCATGCGATCGAGGCTTCCTCAAATCAGGATTGGTCTACTCAAATCAAAGATTACCTAAAGCTTGGTAATATCCCTTCTAGGTTGTCGCATGCTACCAAATGGATATTTAAACAAAAAGTGGTAAAGTATGTCTTACTTGGAGACATTTTGTATTATCAAAGCTATGAAGGTATCCTCCTTCATTTCTTAGAGCATCAAGAGTCAGTTTGGGCAATCGCCCAAGCACACGATGGTACATGTGGTGGCCATTTTAGTGGCATGGCCATCGTAAAGTATATTCTTTGCATGGGCTATTATTGGCCAACCTTAGAGCGAGATTGTTGCACTTATGTTAAGAAGTGCACCAAGTGTCAACACCATGCCAACTTGACACACACACCTTCTCAGGCCTTACAACCGATCCAATCGGTTTGGCCATTTTTGCAATGGGGGTTTGATTTAATTGGGAAAATCTCACCCTCTTCCTTAGGCCATCACACGTTCATCATTACGGCCATCGAGTATTTCACAAAATGGGTGGAAGCAATTCCCCTTACCACTACGATGGGACCCTGCATCACGGAGTTCATATTGCATAATATTATTTGTCATTTTGGTATTCCATCCAAGATCATTTTAGATAATGGGCCACCTTTCAAGAACAAAGATGTGTGCACTTTAACAACGAAGTATAATATTCAGCACAGCTTTTCAATGCCCTATTATCCACAAGAAAATGGGCAAGCTGAGGCATCAAACAAAATAGTGATTGCCATTCTGAAGAAAACAGTCAAAGAGAATCACAAATATTGGCACATGCAATTACCCCTTGCTCTATGGGCCTACCACACTAGTATTCGGATGCCCACTGGGGCAACTCCATTTTCACTAGTGTATGGTGTCGAGGCGGTCATGCCTCTAGAGCTAGAAATCCCATCACTACGCATATCCATGCAAGAGTTCATCGATGATGACACTACATGGTAGGCTCACCTAGATCAACTTACGTTGCTTGATGAATGATGCGTCAATGCTCTCGAGCACCTACGCATTTATCAAGAGCAACTTAAGAGAGCCTATAATATGAAAGTCCATCCTAGAGACTTTCAGGTTGGTGACCTCATTCTGAAAGAGAACCAACTGTAGCAATGGAAAAATTGTGCACCTCAACCGAAGCAACAGAATGCAAATGTGTATTAAGTCCTACTAAAATGCAAAACAAAGCATGCAAGCAAGAGGTAATGTATGACAAGTAATAAAGAAAATGGGGTGTTCTCCTTATTAAATAACTTCAAATTAAATTACAATGCCTCCCTTTGAGGACTTGAATCAGCTTGATACAATTCGTTACAATAAAGGGGTGCCAAGAGATGTCAATCTCTCAAATAATGTGGTGCACATTCATTGTTCTTTTGCATACCCCCACTCGAGGTGGGCGGGCTCGATGTCACCACCGCTTACATCAATGTGATCCTTATTCTTCGATGTTTCCTATTACGTTTTGGCACCTAAATCTGCACATAAGAAAATAAACAAGAATCAAAATCATATGTGTATGATATTAAAACATGAAATCCCCCACAACCTGAACAGGTGCATGTAAGGTATAGATATCAAATAAATTCAAAAAGGAGAAAAATTCAAGAGTGATGTGAAAGAGATGGTTTTTGGATGATATCACCTAGTTTTGTAAAATATCGGTGCCTGATTACTGCATTAAGTCTTGTTGTACTTAATGAACCTACAAAAAGGTAAGCAAACGATTCTCCTACCAAAGCATGTCAGAAACCTAAAAAATTTAGTGAGTAAGCATAAAATGACATTTTGAGAGAACCCATGTGATCATATTCTAGAGATCTTTCCCAAATCCTCCTGCATGCAAAAGTGGGACCTACATACATACAAATCTTAAAATGGCAATATCTCAGTCAATATATGTCTAAAAGTAATAAAATTTGAATTGAATCATATCATAGACATATAAAAAATAACAAATTAAAAAAAATCCTAAAATTATGCATGGATTTCTATTCATTCGGGGGTGGGACAAATTCGACTATCACAGATTGGGGGGTACTTGGGGGCGGGACACCCGCAAAAATCTCCTAAATTTTCACACCAATCCAATGAATATTGATGCAAAACTACAAGGGAAGTATTTTAGGTAAATTTGATGTGGATATTAGAACTATGGATCCGGTATTGGAGTCAAATTGTGCCTTCTTGTACCACCCGATAACCTCTCTCGCTAAGGAGAAATTATGGATGAAAAAGGGGCAATAGGGGTGAGGTAATAATTTGGTAGCACTTCATTGTAAATACTAGTAATAACCTCTTGCATTTTGGATGAGAATGTCATCCATTTTATAGACCTAGGAGGTCAAATGTGCAAAGGGCATGCAAGGGCATGCAAGGCCCAAGGGGCCACTTGTCCATCGGGGTGACATACATAGGAGGGGAAAGAGAATATCCCCAAAATGACCTCATTGATGAGGGCTGTCATAGGCATGCCTTGGGTTCTTACATGCATTCCTCGAGGAGTAGGGCAAGTGGCATTTTCTGGCAGCCACTTGTCCAGATTTGACTTTTTGCCAGTCAAACCTGCTATTCGCTCCACCCCGAGATGAATGTTGCTATTCACTTCAGGGTGGGACGAATAGAAACTGCTATTTGTCCCAGGGTGGGAAGAATAGGAACTAGGCCTAAAAAAGTCCCCAACTAACCTAGGAACCTTCCAAAACCACTTTGGGAGTGGTTAGAACCACTGCTTGACCTTTGAGGGCTGCCCTAAGGGCTTTGTGCATCAATTTTATCAATGCCTTGGTAGAATAATCATATTGGCACTATTTTGGTGTCTACAGATGCCCCTTTTTGAGATGTGTTGTGTGCAGCACAATTCTAAGTAAAAATAGATAACCAAAGCACTGAATGATTAAGGTTATTCAGTATCCTAACCAAATTTGAATGCCCTAATCACGAAAAGAGGATGTGTTCTTGAATACTTACTTTTGATGAGCTAAGGAGTTTGCTTTATCTTGGATGTCGTTCATTCATGATCAGGTGCTTCTCGATGTTACACATGCTTACTATATGCCAAGCATTTTAATTTGATAACTGTAATGCGTGTTTTCTGCCCCAAGTAGTAGCGTGATTGTCTTTGTCAAAGATTTTTTGGACGGATGCAATTTGCATGATTAAGTGTTTAATTGTTAATTATGATTATGAGTATGACTACCCCCTCAAGTAATGAGTCGATGAGGGAATGACCTAGCGAGAAAAGTGATGAGTCACTTGACCTAGATGACATTTTTTGGGTTACCTTCAGGTGTACTCATGAAGATTATAGCAATTTTGGAAGGATATTGCCAATCCAATAGATGTTGCATGGAGGAGAGAGAGTCAAAAAATTTACTCTCGTGGAGCGGTCCAACCATCAAGGCTTTCTTAAGGACTAAAGGAGTAACTCTTGAACCTCCATGGTACTTTTGAATTGTATCTTGAGCTCAAATGAATTTCATCAAATTTGACTTGTTTTTGGTGGGTTTTAAACAATTTTTGGCACCTTTTGGAGTAAGATAGAGAGAAAAACCTTGTTCCCATGGAGCGGTCTGGCTATGCTAGCCTTATTTGGGAGTACAGTAGTGTCTCTTGATAATCCTGATGGTGGTTTATTATACCATTATGCTTAGGTGCAAAATCAACCAAGTTTAGGCAGTTTTATGGTGTTTTTTTAGCCCATTTGGAGTTGTTTTTGGCAGTTTTGAAAATTTTGAGCTGTATTCATCCCAGGGTAGGGCGAATGCAAATTTTGTATTCATCCCAGGGTGATATGATCATATATAAATGTGCTCATCCCACCTTGGTATGATTACAACCCATAGTAGCCTATAAAGCCCTGAAAATCATGGTGTGGGGCCATTATTGCAAGTTTTCTTTGGCGATTTGAGTGGTGAGGAGGAGAGTGATTGTGCACAGTGAAGTGCTATCGAACTTGTTCCATGACACAATGAGCTAGTATACTGGAGCATCCAGTGGAGGAGTCGGTGTGATGCGGGTATGTAGTGACTCCTCGATCGTACTTAGTGTTGTTTTTTAATTTTGTTGTTTATTTGCTTATTTGTGTTTGTTTTTTAGGCCACTAAAAAGGTCGTTTGTGAAGCATAAGAATGCTTACTAATATTTATTTTGTGTTTTTTATTAGGTGGTGAGGGGTCGATATCATAAGAAAAATATATTTAAGATCACCCAGGGTGCCTTGAGCGAGGCGGATTGGGAGTGGCTAGATGATTTGGGCCTTAAGCAAGTGACACGGTTGGAGCCTATGATAGATGACCGTGCCTACTTGATAGCTTTGATTCATTTATGTGACCCCCATACTAATACCTTTCACCTCTTGACAGGGGAGATGACAGTGACTTTAGATGATGTCTATCATATTCTGAGGATTCTGATAGAGGGGCGACCCATCCAGACTATGCATCGTGACCTGAGAGGTGCGGTGTTGGTGCATTAATTTGGTGGTCGGGTTGAGGATGACTACCTGAAGAGCAGAATATTGGTTTATTATTGGTATAGGGAGAAGGTATTGAAGTTGAGGCATGCATTACTCATGACAATCATCTCCAATATGCTTCTACCTGACTCCTCTGGAGCGAGGTTCCCATGGAACTTGTTGGAGCTAGTGTTTGCCTTGGTGGCAAGCACTAAGAAGAAGCCATTAGTGATGGCATGGGGGACAACACTGCTGGCATAGCTCTATGATGAGTTGTACAAGATTTGCTACCAGAGGTGAAAGGGGATAGGGTGTAGCTATCTATTATAGTGCTGGGCATGGGAGCACATAGCTATGGAGCAGCCATAGGGACTATTGTGGATGACCCAGGGTGAGCTAGCAGATCAGGAGATCGGGTATGCCATATTTTGATAGAATTCTTGGGAGGTTGGATAGAGTAGGTTTTGGGAGGGTGATGTAGATCACTAAACCAAGGATTTTTTTGGGTTGATGATGGGTGATGTGAGCTAGCGGCCTTATAGAGACTGCCTGGCATGGCCTGAGGCTAGGGAGTGGTTGTAGAGGAGTAGGCGAGGTAGATGGATTATAGGGTGGCATGGCACTGAGAAGGATTTATTCCTCTACGAGTGAGTGATATGGTAGTTCAAGGTATTCCAGGGGCTGCCTAGGGTGCCCATGATCTATAGGCACTATGCAGATGAAAGGACCCTAATTTGGCCCACAGTGGTGGAGATGGATGAGGTGGAAGACCCGGCTATAGTGATCCCTGATGTGGATGATTTCGAGATGATAGCAAAGTAAAAAATATGGTGGGTGATGCAATGATGGTAGGGTGAGGAGGCTCTTGGGGATGATGTAATGACATCAATTGAGGATATGCCTCAGGATGTCCCTGAGGAAGATCAGGTGGAGGCTCCCTACTAGATGGATGAGCAGGTAGACCTCCTGATCATGGATGATCAGGGTGATGATGAGGATGTGGATATGGAGAATCAGGGGGTGCCTAAGTAGCAAGATGCACCAACGGTCAAGCTACAGATAGAGATAGCCAGGATCTGGTAGGAGAGGGATCTCCTACAGGCATAGGTTTAGGGGCAGGGTGACCTGACAGAGGTTACGACTCTGTGGACATGAGTGCAAGTGCTGGAGATTGAGGTGGGGTCATTGTTGGTCATCAAATTTTCCCAGGAAAGGATTTGGGTAAGTGTATGCACCCTATACCTAGACCAACATTGAAAGGCCGAAGGGAAGAAATGCCCCTCGTGCAAATATCCAAAGAAAGGTTGGCTCCTATACTAAAATACTTTGATGTTTAAGATAAGGGTTTTGGAAAGATATAAATAGAGTGAGAGTGTAGGAAAGAAATAAAAGAGTAAGAGAAGAAATTTTAGTAGTTTAATGGTTGGAAAGAACCAGAAGCACGATTACTAGCCAATAACTTGAAATAGCAGTAAAGAACACCAAGAATAAATGAAATGAACACAGTATCAGCCCCCCTATGTATCCTCTGGATGAGTCCAGGATTCTCCTTTTCCTTTCGCCAAAATTTAGAGTTCAGAGTAACGACGAGTAAGAAAAGTGAATATAACAGAAACACTATCCATAGGCAGCATAAAAGAAAGCCCACACAACATTTTCCTCTCCTATGTATCCTTCGAGAAAATCTCAGGGTTCCACTCCAATCACACACCTAAATCTAGAGTTCAAAATTACAGTATGCAAATGAAGAAAAGACAAAAGAAATAATCACAGAAGATAGCATAAAATAAAGAAGTAGAGTCCAAAGCTCTTTAGTATTAATCATAGGAATGTAAGTTACAGCAGCTTTCTAGCAGAAATTTCCCCCACCTTTACATTACAATGCCTGGGTTTTTATAGAGGACCCGACCCTTTGAGCCATAAGTGCACAAAATGGAGGAGTACACCCTCAAAACCTGAGAAGTCGGCTCTTCGCAGCCCTCATGACTGAGCTCTCAAATCTATTACCAAAACTAGAAAATGTGACCGGGTCAGCCGTGGAAACAAGTATTAATGAGTTGTCTAAGCGTCCTTAGCTTTTGGGTACAGTGCTCAAGTGACTGCCATGCTCGTCAAGCTCTTCTTCTAGGACTGATACTTCATTTCCAATTGCTAAAAATGAGCAACGAGCTTATCGGGCACGTAAAAATGCATTTATGAGGCACTTGATCACCTCGAGAAAATACCCGACATGGAGGACATGCCCTTGAATCGCTTCGCTAAATTTTCATCCGCAACTCCACTTTGCAATGGACTTGTGCCGAAGCGGATCCTCCTTGATTTTTACTTCGCATGGTGGAGCTTTGCAAAACTGCTTTGGGGATGGTGGGTTCTGAAGCATATTTCCTTCGCAAGATGGGCTCTTCACTTCTCGCTGCTTCACTGGAGAGACATGCTAAAACTGCTTCGCTGATGAACTATTAAAATGCTTCGCCATGATCTTCCTTCAAAATTATGGTTCGAGAGGGTTTTGGCTGAAGCGCATTCTTGCCTTCAAAAATGCTTTGACTGCTTCCACTTTGGGTGAAAGTACTTCACATGAAGGTTTGTCGAAGCAGATGCTTCGCAACGACTTTTGGCAAAGTAGAAATGGTTCACTGGCGGGGAGGCCTGAAGTGGGTGCTTCGGCGGTGTTTCGACGAAGTATTTTCAATGTTGTGCTCCTTCAAATCCTGCTTCGCAAGTTTCTTGTTTGAAGTAGCCTTTTGAAATGCTTCGAGTGCGAAGTAGTTTTCATTATTCTTCCCTTTGAATTTTTTCTTTGTCAACACCGCTTCGCAAAATTTTCACCCAAAGTAGTTGTTTGAAGCACTTCAGGCCCGAAGTAATTTTCTTTGCCTTAGAAAATTTGAAAAGTGATTTTCTTTGGTGAAGCTGTTCTTTTGAAATGTCGTTTGAATGCCGCTTCACAAAAATTTTGCCTGAAGTAGCTTCTGAAAATGCTTCGAGTGTAAATCTCTTTTTATGCCCTCTTTGAATTCCTTCTTCGGCAACGTCGCTTCGCAAGATTTTTGCCCGAAGTAGTTGTTTGAAGGACTTCGGGCCCGAAGTAATTTTCATCCTTCATTTCTTCCCTTGTGGCTATCTTCCTTAGCTTGTTCATCAGTGAAGCTCCTTCATCTTCATTTTATGTACAAGGGGAATAGCAGGGAAAGCCAAAATTGCTGCAACACTTGAAAATTCATGAAATTGAAAGAAATACTTTACAAAAAAATTGATTTTTCTACCCCATTGTGCAATGTGACAAAATACTCAACATTCTTGGTGGCTCACAAGGCAACGAGCTCGTCTCGGTGGGAGAACCCTCAGCTTTGATCCGTTAGGCTAGAGTTACCTCTAGACCCTTCTCCTTTTTCTATCTTCGGGGGTGCTTCCATAGCTTGTTCTTCTTCTTCTTCCTCTTCTTCTTTTGCTTCCTCTGGCATGGCTTCCTACTACGACGATGGGGAAAGGTGATCGCGAATGCGCTTCATGGTTCGACGAACATGAGCCTAGGCACCCTTCGAGAAAGGCTCTTGATCTTGCAATGCCTTAACCAAAATGCGAAACCGATCAATCTGGTCGATATCAGCATGTTTGGCTCTAATGTATAGATCATTCAGGCAGGCTGCAATCTTGTAGTGTCTCAGAATGAAATCTGTGACCTACCCTTCTATTATCAGCTCTACCCATTCGTCTATCTCCAATATGTCGCCTTCAAAATGAAGCCATGTTGTCTTAAGCTCTTCCTTGGTCAGAAGGTTCCCATCATCATTTGTGAAGCTCGAGAAACCTAAGGAAGAGAGATCCTAGAAATAGCCTAGGGATGCACACTTCTCATTCTCAAACACATCCAGGAGGTCTTTCACCTTTTGTGCCTTCCTCACCTTGGAAAAGAAGGCATGAACTGTGGCTTGGGCCGTGGACCAATCCCTAGTCGTTTGACTCATTGCAGCAACCTGCAAGTCCTGATATTTAGTGCTTTGGACATCAAAGGCTAATTTGAGTTGGCCTCTAGCTTTCTGAGTGACCTCATCTATGATTGGTCCTCCTTCGACATCAGCATGCTGTGCTTCGGTGATATAGGTTAAAATTGATAGGACACTGGAGGCCCGAGACCTGAAATTCCTGAGCAAGTGCGATCGGATTTCTTTTATTCTGCCTTTGTCAAACAGTTCTAGGCTTTATTTTTCATGCAACTGCAAGATCTTTCTCTCAACTTCCTTGGCCTTCAGATCATTTTCGGCCTGTCTCTGTGCTTGGTGCTCAGCTATGCACTATAGTTGTAGTATTTACTATTTCAGGGAGTGTGCTTCCTTTTTCATCAGCTTACACTGCTCCTCTGAATCCTTCAGCTTGGAGCAGATTCTAGCTAGCTCTTCTTCCAACTTGATGTTGGCATTTTTTGCTTCAAACTTGTGCTTATTGGCAATGTTTGCATGTGCATGAAAAGTTTCAATCCGGACGTGCATAGATGCATATTCATTATCCACATTTAAATGCTCCAGGTCCTTGGATTTATCTTGATAATCATAGTCCACTGGAGTCATTTCATCCAGGGGTTTTTGGACCTTCGAAATATTTTTTATCTTGTGCAACTTTTCGGCCTTCAAATCGAAGACAACACACTTTTCCACCTGGGCCACGGAGTGCCCTCTCTTCTTCCTTGCCTCCTTCAGTATTTTCTCTGTTTTTTGCTAGGCTAGGAGTATCTTCTCGGCTAGAGGGAATTCCTTAATTAAGGACATCTTTGATTCAAATGAGGTTGGATCTCCAGCAAAATGGGTGAACAAGTATAAAGAATGAACAGGGGATGCCTCACCAGAAGGTTCTACGATGGGTGTGAGGGGAGCTTCAGTGAGTGCAACAATGCCATGTGAGGCAAGGGAATGAGGAACAAGGTTCAGCATTGGAGTACTACCTTCGCCCTGCCTGGGAACTGAGGGAATGGTGGCATAGGTGGGCAAAGTAGTGTCAACAGACTTGTCCCGACCTGATGACTCGAGTGGAGTGGGGCTAACGGGATCGATGGTAAGGGGCAACGCGTGAAGAGGTGATTGACTTTGTGAGGGATGGAGAGACTAATGAGAATCTTTGGCAGAGACCACAGTGGACATGTGGGAGACCAAGGCAAAGGGTGGAGAGTGTGTACCTGTGTGCCCTTCTGGCAGAGCGGTCGTGGTGACTTCTTGTGTAATAGGCTTCTGCTCTTTTTGGACTTTGGCACTCCTGACTTCCATGACTTCTACTTCAAGGTCTCCCTCTTGTTGGAGTTCCTCCACATCAATGATATATATACCTAGAACTGTCTCGACACTTGGTGGCACCGCATCTTCAACATTTACTTCAAACGGTCCTAATGCAGGTTTTTCGGTAGGAGCACTTGGGAGCTTCATGTTGGGTCACTTTGGGTGGCTCAAAGGCACTTGAATTTGCTCTTGCCTCTTTCTTTTCTTCCTCTCTAATGGTTGCTCTGAATATTCGACACTTGTGTCTTGGCCTTCCCATAGTCCCTGTGGTAGTGCCTCTGGTTTAGCTTCAGCTTCTTCCTCTTCTTCTTGCTCTGAGGCATCGTCAGTTCTTCCTGGGCTTTCGCCCAATCCTGGGGTAGCTGGAGGAACAAAGTCGGTGAAGGATATGGGCTTCCAAGTCCCAACATTGGCTTCGTAAACAATTGCAAAGTCTTTATCCATTGTCAAGAGTCCGTAGGAATTCATCTTTTGGTGATGGACTCTCATTATCCACCACTCCCTTAGTTGTTCCTCACCCTAGTTCTTCAATTCCTCCTTCAAATTGTCCTTTGCATTTCTCAAAAATGTGGAGTCTGGATTTGGGAAGGGATGCTGGTCAGGGTCAAACTCGACCTCCATAGGGTAAAATTCGTGCCAGGGAGGCAATGTTCTCATCCTCTCTAAATGCCACTCTAGATTCTTCCCATTGGGATTATTTCTTTGCTCCACAATTTTAGGGTGGGGGCAGATATGAAATTTCTTGAATTTTAGGTGATCCCTCATCACTCTCAAGGTATCATAGAGCCATTGTTGAGGAATTTGGAGTAGGACAAATTTGGCAAGCTTTTCCTCCAGGAATACAATCTTCTTCAAGGCAAATACTTCAATTACCCCCATCTTGAAGGGAAAGTCATAGGTATGTGCCCATTTCCAACCGTGGCCGTAGATGACGTTTGTTATATCGCTCTATCAAGTGACCTCCAATGTGAATTGGTACTCTAAGGGGAAAACAGGTAGCAGGAAGGGCTTTCCTATGAAGCCGAATAGGTAAATCACCATCCCTTATGTCAATTGAAAGACGTCCCCCTTATTCTCCATTACCACTCTATCTCTAAAACTAAGGGGCACCCGAGGGCAAGAGCCCTTCAAAAAATGCATAGCAGGTCCCAATAACTGTTGATTAAAATAATAATAAGAATTTTTCCTCAATAGGAGGGGATTCCATTGGTACACAGGTAGAGGATTTCCATCCTTGCCCCTCAAAGAAATGGCAATGTTAGGGAATTGCTTATGTACATGGTAGAAAAACAACCAAACAAGGAAATAACAGGGTGCGAATTACTGGCCCGTCACCGAATTCTTCATGCTGGTGAGTTGCGTGTGCAAGGTTCGGGCCACCCATTCTACCCAATAAAAGAAAACTAGGTTGGTGTTTGGTCTTGAAGCATCAAGGGCATAGAATTCCCATCTAGAAAATACATTCGGCCAAAGAAACCTGTCAGGGTTGCACCAAAGCATCTGTCGATAGGCCCGCCACCCATGCAATGATAGAGAAAATATCGATGTTCTTGAAGGCTACCAAGGGTAAGGGCATTTGGGGCAGCTTGCCTGAAGGGAGCCCACTTTTGAGGTTTTCATGTAGGAATTTCAATATGTAGTTGTTGGAGGTGAACCTCTCTATCTATTCTCTCAAAATGACGTTGCGAACCGAATAGCCCTTGGGCGGTCCTTGTTGTGGCACGAAGGCTACTTGCACATCTTCCTTCAGAATTGAAAACAACTTATGGCCCGCAGCATCCAACACTTGCGTAGAGGCAAGCTGGTAGTTCTGCATGATAGCGCAGATTAATTCGGGATAGTGGTGAGCGAGCGGGGTCAAATACCAATAAATCTGAGAATAATATGCAGTAGCTCTCTTGTTCTCTGGGGTGATTCTGCTTGTCATAAATTCAATAGTGCATTGGAGGTCAACCGCACCCTTTGAGAGATCTGTGTCTCTAATTTTCTCCCACCCATCAATTGGTGGTTCTTCAAGTTGTTCCTCTTTAGAGTCCTCTCCTTCTTCCATGACTTGCTTTTCTAGGTAGAGGTTCAGGTTAACCTTCTTCGGTTTCTGCTTTTTATCGTCCTTGCCCTTCTTTGTTTTTTTGGGGTCGGCTACTTTTGGTTCCTTTCCTTTCTCTTTGGAATTTTTCTTCCCCATTTTGGATGTCTTACGGTAGAAGTAGGGCTTACAGTGCAGAGGACTTTAGCACCAAGAATTTCAACGCAAAGGGCGTAAGACTTGCAGATTAATAGCGAAGGCTCTTAGTCTTGCATGAACTAATGAATGAATAACCTTCTCACTGCTAGGGTCTTGCATTTTATAGCCCTAAAAGGTAACTACCTTAATTTATGGCACCTACCATAATTAAATTTATGCTTCGGATGGAGGAGGTTGTTGTGCTTCTTTGATTGGCTTTACAGCGGTGTAGTACGTGGGGCCACATGCTTCAATGATTATACCTTGCATTGGAAACTCAACCTACTGCCACCTCGTACCTGACACGAGCTTTTCTCCTAATCGAATCCTCTTGGGATGTGTTCTACCACCTTTGTATTTAAATCACTTGCCCTGAACAATCCCCTAGGTTATCGTCGGTGTGTCCCCAAAGACACATTTTAAATGCTCCTTGTCCGTTGGGTGGGTGAAAGGATGTCAATGCTAAAACTACTTCATAGCGAACATGCTTCGGACCCAAAGTAATTCTCCCTCACTGCATTGCTACTTTGCTTCACGGAAGGCTAGCCTCCCCCAAAGCTTGTCTTCTTTGGAAAATGCTTCGCTAGGCTTCTTTTGAAATCTGCTTCGCAAAACTTCTGCCTGAAGTCACTGCTTGAAATGCTTCAAGTGTGAAGATCTTTTCGTTCCTAATTTTCCCTTTTGATAACGCCTTCGATCTTCAAAAGATCTTTTGGAAGCCAAAGTGCTTCGCTGTGAAGCTTCTCGCATCATTTGCTTTGCACTATAATTTGCCGAAGTTTGTTCCTCTTGGAAAATAGTTCGTTGGATTTTCTTTGAAAATTGCTTCGCTCATACTCCTTTTGCGAAGCATTTCTTAGCATTGTTCCTTTCGAGGACTCCTTCCAAGCCAAAGTGCTTCACTGTGAAGCATATCACATCAATTACTTCACACACAAAATCCCTGAAGGAGATCCTTGCTAGGTCCAGCGAAGCCAGAATTTGTCACCTTGTAATCTTGGAATAGAGTATATACAAAGATACAGTTTTACATTCAAAAGTAAAACTTGAAACACATTTTTTTTTTGTTTCTCCTCAGCGATGAAAAGTATTCAGATGAAGACCATTGACATAAATTGGTAATACCTAGTCATATGCATCCTTGAGGATGAAATATTTGACCGAGTTCACCTTTACAATTTCGAACGGCCCATCCCAGAAAGCATCCAATTTGTTGTGATTCCCAGGCTTGGCCTTCCAAGAGTCCCATTTCCATACCAGATCTCCCACTTTGAATGTGTGATCATATGATTTCTTCTTGAACCAATCTCAGGTGACCTGAGCATGCTTAGCGAAGCTTCGATAGGCTTTGTCGTGATCTTCTTCTAGTTGTAACAGCTGAGCCAGTCTATTTTCCATAGGATTAACTCCTCCTTCTAACAGTTGCAATGCAGGGATCTCTATGTGGGTAGGTAAGATGGATTCCTTGTCATAGACCAGGGCATAAGGCGAAGTCTTGATTAACTTCTTGACAAAAATTTGATCAGCCTACAAGGCATAATCTAGAAAGAGATGCCAAGTCCTTTTGTTCATCTCTATGAGCTTTCTTAGCAACCTTAACAAGGTCTTGTTGGTGGATTCTGCCAATTCGTTGCCCTGTGGATAGTAGTTGGAGGATACTTTATGATATATCCCATATTTGTAAAGGAATTCATTGATTTTGGTGCCTGTGAAGCCAGGACCATTGTCCGTGATGATTGCTTCTGGAATGCCGAACCAGGTGATCAATCCCTCTAGGAAAGTGATGATGGTATCCTGATCTGCATTCTTTATGGGAACTACTTTGGCCCATCTAGTAAAGTAATCAGTTACGGTCAGGATGAACTTATGCCCAGTGGAGGAGTTCGACAATATGACCCCTATGAAATCCAGACCCCATTATTGAAAGGGCTTCTCTACTTGTATTATTTGGAGAGGCATTGAATCATTTCTGCTTTAGCCGACAAACTTTTGACACTACTCACATTTGCGAAAAACTACGAAGGCATCAGCAAAGAGTGTAGGCCAATAATAACCTACCTTTATTATTTTCAACGTTGTTGTTCTCCTTGTGAAGTAACCTCCAGATAATCCTGAATGGAATTCTCCCAGGACTCTCCTTTTATCATCATATTTTATACACCTAAGAAGGATGCCATCAATTTTTTTGAAAAATAGGCCTTCGGGGCACAAGGTATAATGGGAGGACCGCATCCTAAAATGCCTTCACTTTGAAGCATTTAGATGTGAAGGACATCTACCGGTGTTGAAGTATTCGACTATTTCATTGACCCAGTATTTCTCATCCTCTTCCTGGTTTGTGAAGCATTCTTCTATTGGCGAGTCATCCCACTGAGATTCTATAGCTTCGGCCGCTACGCTCTTTGCCAGTTCTTGACACAATATGAGATTGTGAACTAGTTTTGTGGGTTTGATCTCGATGTTGAACTCTTGTATCTTGCTGACCCAACCGGCTCTTTTACTACCCAATTCTCCTTGGATGATGAAAATACGCACATCAGGGTGAATGACAGACTGTAACCCGACTTTGGGAGATGAACTGTTTGAATTTCCTAAGAGACTTCATGACCACATGCACTTGTCTTTCTATGAAATTGTATTTTTCTTCATGGGGGTTTATCACTTGACTTAGAAATGCAATTGGACGCTCTTCGCCATCTTCCCCCTTTTGTGTCAAGACCGCAGCATAGCTCTTAGGTTCTCCTATAGCATATAGGATGAAGTCCCAATTGTAGTCAGGGTTGGTCAGGACCGATGCTTGAGCCATTCAGGATTTTATTTCTTCGAATGCTTCTTTTCTCTCCTTTGTCCAGATGAATTCCACACCTTTCTTCAAAAGTTCAAACATCGGCTTGATGACTTGGGCAAAATCTGGGACAAACTTCCTCACGAAGTTGATCTGGCCAAAGAAATATTGAAGTCCTTTATTTTCTATTGGGAGTGGGAGCTTCATTAGAGCCTCATCTCTGTCAGGATCTAGAGTGAGACCCTTTTATGATATTGCATGTCCCAGCAACTTTCCTTTGTTGACTGTGAATATGGACTTCTTCGGATTGATTGAAATGCCAAATTCTTGGCATTTTTTGAAAATATGTTGCAAGTGTAAGGGGTGATCCTCCCTTCTTCAGGAGAATACAGTCATGTCATATAGATAGATAACAATAACCTTATTCAAGAGTTCACCAAAAGCTAAATCCATTGCCCTCTAAAAAGTGGCACCCGCATTCAAAAGGTCGAATGGCATTCACTGGTAAGCAAATGTTCCCCACTTGGTAGTGAATGCGGTTTTATGCTGGTCTTCGTCCCTGACCTAGATTTGATTATATCCAGAGAAACCATCGAGTAGGAAGAAGCATTGAGCCCTAGCCACTGAATGCAATATCTGATCGATCTACAGGATAGGGTAGTGATCTCTGAGAGAAGCCTAGTTCAGGTTGCGAAAGTCCATGCACAATCGTATATCTCTTTTCTTCTTTCTAACTGGGACTAGATTCGCTACCCAAGAAGAATGTCATGTTTTAGCCAGTGCAAGCAGAGAATAATGCAAGGAAGTGAAAAGTGTCACAATTTTGTGACATGTTGGTTTTCGCGGGTGCAAGCCAAGAAGTGGACAGGGAGGCGGAAAATGTCACAATATCGTGACATGTATTTTCGTGGGTTCAAGCCGAGAAGAATACAAAGAGGCAGAAGTGTCGCGATTTTGTGATAGGTCATTTTGGCGCAAGCTAAAAATAGAACCCAGCCGTATTAAGATATGTAACCGTTAACTGAAGTTACACAGCAGTTATAGGGGACGTTACAAAAGAAAATCATGCAGCTAATTTAAGAACAGTCGAAGGAGAAATCTAACAGTCATATAAATAGAATCGAATATGCATGCATGCATAGAAAAGAATACAAACAGTCATGACCGAGAAGACGAATAGTCATGGTAGGGGTATATGTGTAAATTCGTAACATGCATCGTGGTTGATGAAAAGCCTACCCTATATTTATACAGGAGCAGTTACAGTGAGAAGGCATTACAACTGACAAGTGGCACATGAGAAATAAAAGGAGTTACAACTAGAGTTACAGTTAGACAATTTGATTATAAAAGGAGATTTGCGTGAAGTAGCAAGGTTGAGCTCCATGTGGGAAGAGAGAGCAACGTGTTGCCGAGTAGAAGAAAAGTGCTATGAAAAAGGATGTATAGAAAGCACGGTTGAGATAGAGTGCAACAGATAGAGTGCTGAAATAGAGTGCTGAGATAGAGTGCAGTAGATAGAGTGCAATAGAGAGAGTGTAGCAGAGAGAGAGGCTAGCTGTAAGTGAGTTGTGAGAGTGCTGTAAGAGTGCAGTAAATAGAGCTGTGAGAGCTACAAGAGTAAGCTATAAGAAAGGGTTGTAAGTATGCAGTAAGTAGAGCTATAAAAGAGTGTATGCTTCCATGAGATTGATTTGAGTTAAGATAGACCAGTGAGGGTCTTGTAACACATAAGGCATTTTTATGTCAATCAAGATTTAAAATAGAAGTCCAAGTTGGTGCTTGGAATCAAGGGTTGGTGCTCCTTTCTATTGGTGCAGATAAATCAGGGGTTGGTGCTCCTTCTAGTGGGTGCTGGTAAATAGATTGTAAAGTTGGTGCTTTGCAAAGGCTGGATTTGGATGGGAGTCCAAGCAGTCTATTTTTGAGGAGTAGCCAAAACTGGTGAACCTCGTTAAATCTTGTGTTATGTGTTGCTATCTTGTTACACTTGTTGTATCTGGTTTTAAGCATTCATTAGTTCTGAATTAAGAGATGAAGATTTAAGTTTTTAATTAGCTACACTGATTCACCCCCCCTCTCAGTGCCATTGTAAGACTAACAATTGGTATCAGAGCCAAGTTCCCAGTTTAGGCTAAATCAGTCAGGGTTGATCTTGGATTAGTTCACAATGGGTAAGAAGAATAGATCCTCCTCCAAAAAGGCATCTCAGCCAGTTTCAGTTCTTGTGGAAGAGAAAACTGAACTAGAGAAGATAGAAGAAGTGGATTCTAAAGTATGCAATGAAAACCTAGAGTTTGAAGTAGATCTAGAAGGTGAGTTGGTAGCCGCACTTGAAGAGTTGAGTATAGAAAAGAAAAAGAACAAAAGAATGTCCAAGAAGTTAGAAGAGTATGGGGATGAGATTGAAGATCTCTTCCTACAAGTTCAAAAGGCCAAGAAATCAGAAGAAGCCTTGAAGACACACCTGGATGATGAAGATGATGTATGCAGCAAAAGTAAAGAGGAATCTAACAAAGTTATTGTTGATCTAAAGCTGCAAGTAGAACAATACAAAAGGATTGAAGATACTCTCAGGTCTCAAATCAATGAGAAAGAGACTGTTTGCTACCAACAAGAAGAAGAGATTGTTTCATTGAAGAAACAACTAGAAGAGGCCAATATAAGTCTCAAATTTGAGAAGAGCACAGAGTTGCTAGATACAATGTTAAAGCAACAAAGAAGCTCCATGGCTAAGTTTGGTCTTGGATATGAAGCTGAACAACCTTCATCCTCCAAATGTGCCGAGAAGAAGAAGTTCACTGATAAAGGAAAGAAGAAAGAAAAGTCTGAAGCTGAATCTTCAAAAGGAAGAAAATATCAAAGAAGATCTACAGCAAAGCAACCACCACAAAAGAGGTTCTCTCACTCTCACTCTGTTAATAATAATGCTTTTAATGGCTATTGTTCTAAATGCAACTGCTATGGTCACAAGGCAATTTATTGTGGACTGAACAATAGATCAAAATGTTATGCTGATAAAAACACATCTGCTTTCCTGAGTGAACACCCTGTGCAATGTTTTAAATGTAATGGCCATGGGCACATAGCAAGGTTTTTCCCAAGCACTTTTGTATCCAATCTAAGGCAAGACCATAGATTTCATCATACACATAGAATGCAATACAGACAGGGAATAAAACATGTGCAATGTTTTAAATGTAATGGTCAAGGGCACATAGCAAGGTTCTGTCCAAGCACTTATGTATCTAATCTAAGGCAAAACCCTAGATTTCATCAAACACAAAGAGGGCAACACAGACAAGGAACATATCATGTGCATAAAAGAAAAGAAAATAATCATCCATCAAGAATGCACAAGAGACAACCCCGCAAGAGAAATGTTCAAGTTCACGAACAAGGGCAAAATAGGGATGTAGTTGAAAAACTCAAGCCCAAGTTCAGGAAAGTCTGGAGAAAGACAGAAGAAAGGAAATCATGTCTCCTTGGACTGAAGGAGACTACTCCGCCATTGCTCTAAGCAACTCCAGTTGGCACATCCTCAGGGGGAGCAATATTAAGGTCTTATTTTAATGCTCCTATGTATTTGTATGGTTATCTGAGGATGAAAGGATAGTAGTCGAGAAATTGTCGTATAGTTGTTAAAGTGTGTTTTTTAGTTTATGTAGTGGTTTGTGGAAGTGTCGTGAAGTGTGGTGATTAAATGGAGAGCTATCACCATTGGTAGTATTGCTTACGTCATTGTTGTTCTATTGATAGTTCTTACTACCACTGTTCAAAGCATCGGATTATAACAGACAATTTCGTTTTAACTGTTGATAAAATGCCAATCCGAGATTAAGAAGTATGAGGTTGAGTAAGGTGCACTATGGTTGGCCGTGAAGTGTTTGACAAAATGTCTTCTCTTGATTTGCACAGTTGAAAGCAAGGTGTGACCATAAGTGACTGTAGAAAAACATAGATCAGGTTGTAAATATTTGAGGACAGTGCTGGGATAGATTTCCAGATACATGATTTGGGCTTACTCCATTGAGATTGATTTGAGCAAGTTATTCTTTGCATTGGTGATTTATGTTGGTGGTTGTTTTGTTCAAATACCTTTGGAAGGAAAAGGATGTCTACTAGTTTCCTTTTCATGTAGTGATTGGTTGAATGCTTCAAGGTTAATCTTGAGTTGAATGATGTTGGTTAAACCTTGTCTATAAGCATTGTTGTTAAAGCCCTAATTGGTTGAGAAAATATATTGGTTGTAGAAATAACATGAGTATCATTGTTATATGAGTTATTGCATGGTTGGCAATTGCAGGGTTGTGTTTCATGTTCTTGAGAAAAGCATACTACATCTATCTTATTCTTTTAAGATTGAGATTGGGAGTTAAGTATAGAACATATTGAGTCTCTAACAATTCTCTTTATGCTTCTATGAGGTTGATGAATCACATTGGGTCTCTAACAATTCTCTTTGTGGGTTCATGCTAAGCAAGTTTTTCTTGATGAACTTGTGAGCTGATTTGGACAAGTTCTAGTGAAGACTTGTGAGCTGAATTGGACAGGTTCTAGTGAGGACTTGTGAGCTGATTTGGACAAGTTCTATGTGAGCTTGTTAAGTAGGTTCTATGTGAGCCTATTGATAGAGTATAGAGAACAGAGTCTCAATGGATAGAGATCCAGTAGCCAACACAGTTGAAGATAGATCTGAGTAATGCCTATTATGCTTATCATGATGTTGTCAAACAGTGAAATGAAGTGGTCACATATTCCCAAGAATAGTCTAAGAATTGACTAGCTATCGGGATCAAATTCTCAGGGGGAGCATTTATGCATCTGTTTATCATATTGCTCATGTTTATGCTTTTTGCTAACTATAATAATTTTTGCCTGAGAATGTTGTGCATGGACTCAGGGGGAGTTTTGCAGCCACCCTTTGGTATTATTGTCAAAGGGGGAGAAGATTTACAGGTAATTGCACACAATTACGTGTGTTGCCAAAAATTCCAAAGGGGGAGATTGATGAGCAAGGTGCAACCAAAGTATTGTCATTGTTGTCAACACAGTCAGGTTGATCAGTTGATGCAATGGACAGGAGTTCATTGATGAGCAAGGTGCAGCCAAAGTGTAATGAAGGAGTTCATGTGAGCAAGGGAGGGAGTTCATTGAGGAGCAAGGTGCAGCCAAAGTATTGTCATTGTTGTCAACATAGACAGAGGATCGGTTGATGCAATGGACAGGAGTGCAGAGGTCATTAGATAGATCGGTTGATGAAGTGAACAAGAGTTCAGGTCAGTCAGAGCATGCACAGTGAATTTCCAAGAAGACAAAAGTGGCCCAGATTCAAAAGCTCAAAGAAAAAGACAAGTAAGAAAACTGTCACGATATCGCGACATGTTTTTTGTCACGATTTAGCAAGCATGAGAAACTATTCGCGATATCGCGACATGTTTGAGGAGAGAGAAAGTGTAGGAAAAACTGTCACGATTTTGTGACATGTTGGAAGAGAGAAAAAGCGCAAGATAAACTGTCATGATTTCGCGACATGTTGGAAGCAAAGAAGGCAAGTAAGAAAACTGTCACGATTTCGTGACATGTTGGAAGCAAAGAAGCCAAGCAAGGAAAACTGTCGCGATTTCATGACATGTTTGGAAAGAAGGCGTAGGAAAAGAAAACTATCACGATTTTGCGACATGTTTGGAGAGAAGGCGCAAGCAAAGAAAACTGTCACGATTTCATGACATGTTTGGAGAGAAGGCGCAAGCAAAGAAAACTATCGCGATTTCGCGACATGTTCGGAGAGAAGGCGCAAGCAAAGAAATGTGTCACGATTTCGCGACATGTTTGAGAGAAAGAGCTTGCAAGGAAAAGTGTCGCGATTTCGTGACAATTTGCAAGAAGAAGCGCTAAGGAGAAAAAGTGTCACGATTTCGTGACATGTCGGGTTTTCATGATCCGATGAGAAGAAAAGCGCTAAGGAGGAAAAGTGTCACGATTTCGTGACATAATGCAGGAGAGAGAGTCCGATAGAAAAAGGTGTCACGATTTCGTGACATGCTTCATTTTCGCGGTCCAAAGCGAAGAGAAAGAGGAGAGAGAAAAAGGTGTCACGATTTCATGACATGTATTTTCGGAGGCCAAAGCAAAGAGAAAGTGCAAGGAGAAAAAGTGTAGCGATATCGCTACATGTTGTATTATCGCGGGCCGAAGCAAAGGTAAAGTGCAAGGAACAAAAGTGTAGCGATATCGCTACATGTTGGGTTTTCGTGACCTGAAGAGAAGAGAAGAGCTAAGGAGAAAAGATGTCGCGATATCGTGACATGTCGCATTTTCGTGACAACAGCAGAGAGGAAGACTCCGAAGGATGAAGTGTCACGATTTCGTGACAGAAGCAAAACGAAAGAGCATGGAAGCAGAAGCATCACGATTTCATGACAAATTCAAGGAGGAAGAGCTCAAAGGCAAAAGCGTCATGATTTCACGACATGTTCCATTTTTGCGGGCGTAAGGCAGAGAAAAGCACAAGGCAGCGAAAGTGTCACGATTTTGTGACATGTTCTATTTTCGTTGGTGCATGCAAAGAAGAGTGTACGACAGCGAAAAGTGTCATGATTTCGTGACATGTCATGTTTTCACTGGTGCATGCAAAGAAGAGTGTACGGAAGCAAAAAGTGTCACGATTTCGTGACATGTCATGTTTTCGCTAGTGCAAGCAGAGAAGAGTGCAAGGAAGCGAAAAGTGTCATGATTTCGTGACATGTTGGTTTTCACGGGTGCAAGCCAAGAAGTGGATAGGGAGGCGAAAAATGTCATGATATCGTGACATGTTGTATTTTCACGAGTTCAAAATGAGAAGAAGACAAAGAGGCACAAGTGTCACGATTTCACGATAGGTCATTTTAGTGCAAGCTAAAAATAGAACCCAGTCGTATTAAGATATGTAACCATTAACTAAAGTTACACAGCAGTTCAGGGGACATTACAAAAGAAAATCATGCAGCTAATTTAAGAACAGTCGAAGAAGGAGAAATCTAACAGTCGTATAAATAGAATCGAATATGCATGCATGCACAGAAAAGAATACGAACAATCATGACCGAGAAGACGAACAGTCATGGTAGGGGTATATGTGTAAATTCGTAACATGCATTGTGGTTGATGAAAAGCCTACCCTATATTTATACAGGAGCAGTTACAGTGAGAAGGCGTTACAACTAACAAGTGGCGCATGAGAAATAAAAGGAGTTACAACTAGATTTACAGTTAGACAATTTGATTATAAAAGGATATTTGTGTGAAGTAGCAAGGTTGAGCTCCGTGCGGGAAGAGAGAGCAGTGTGTTGCCGAGTAGAAGAAAAGTGCTGTGAAAAAGGATGTATAGAAAGCATGGCTGAGATAGAGTGCAGCAGATAGAGTGCTAAAATAGAGTGCTGAGATAGAGTGCTGAGATAGAGTGCAACAGATAGAGTGCAGTAGAGAGAGTGTAGCAGAGAGAGGCTGGCTGTAAGTGAGCTGTGAGAGTGCAATAAACAAAGCTATGAGAGCTACAAGAGTAAGCTATAAGAAAGGGCTGTAAGTATGTAGTAAGTAGAGCTATAAAAGAGTGTATGCTTCCATGAGATTGATTTGAGTTAAGATAGACCAGTGAGGGTCTTGTAACACAGAAGGCATTTTTATGTCAATCAATATTTAAAATAGAAGTCCAAGTTGGTGCTTGGAATCAGGGGTTGGTGCTCCTTTCTGTTGGTGCAGATAAATCAGGGGTTGGTGCTCCTTCCAGTGGGTTCTAGTAAATAGATTGTAAAGTTGGTGCTTTGCAAAGGCTGGATTTGGATGGGAGTCCAAGCAGTCTATTTTTGAGGAGTAGCAAAAACTGGTGAACCTCGTTAAATCTTGTGTTATGTGTTGCTATCTTGTTACACTTGCTGCATCTGGTTTTACAATGGCACTAAGAGGGGGGGTGAATCAGTGGAGCTAATTAAAAACTTAAATCTTCATCTCTTAATTCATAACTAATGAATGCTTAAAACCAGATGCAGCAAGTGTAACAAGATAGCAACACATAACACAAGATTTAACGAGGTTCACCAGTTTTGGCTACTCCTCAAAAATAGACTACTTGGACTCCCATCCAAATCCAGCCTTTGCAAAGCACCAACTTCACAATTAGTTTACCAGCACCCACTGGAAGGAGCACCAACCCTTGATTTATCTGCACCAATAGAAAGGAGCACCAACCCCTGATTCCAAGCACCAACTTGGACTTCTATTTTAAATCTTGATTGACATAAAAATACCTTCTGTGTTACAAGACCCTCACTGGTCTATCTTGACTCTAATCAATCTCATGGAAGCATACACTCTTTTACAACTCTACTTACTGCATACTTACAACCCTTTCTTATAGCTTACTCTTGCAGCTCTCACAGCTCTATTTACTGCACTCTTACAGCACTCTCATAGCTCACTTACAGCCAATAGCACTCTTGCTCTCTGCTTACTACACTCTTACAACACTCTCTCTGCTGCACTCTATAAGCTTCTCTATTTTAGCCGTGCTTTCTATACTCTTTTTCGCAGCACTTTCCCTCTATTCTGCAACACGCTGCTCGCTCTTCCCGCATGGAGCTCAACCTTACTACTTCACGCAAATCTCCTTTTATAACAGTGTTCTATTTCTATTCTTAACTTCCATATTCACGCATGCAGCCTATTAATAGTAACGGCTTCTTTATTCTCACATGCAATCTTATTAATAGAACGGTTCTTGATTTGGTCTTCGAGACGTTTCTCTGTCCAACTCGTGGTCTTCGTCTGATGACTTTCAGTAACCACTGCTGCATGATATTTCTTTGTAACGACTCAATGAATCGTAGTAATGACTTCTATTTCTTGTCACTATAATCGCCTCAGAATCGTCGTAATTACTTTAGTTTACTATTCTTATTTTTCCTGTATGATTTTTCTTCTACAAATGCAGTTCTGTAACTACCGCACTCTTTTTCACATTTCTTATTATAGCTTACATGATCTCACTGTAACTCTCCACCTGTAACAGTTCTTATTTTGTTGCATGAACTTATTCTCAACTGTCCTGTATGCTTCTTACTCACGAACTATCACATGTCATGATATCATGACATTTCTGCCTCTTTGACTTTTTCTAGGCATTTGACCATGAAAACATGACATGTCACGATATCGTGACATTTTCTCCTCCTTGCTTCATAGTTTAGCTTGCACCCGCGAAAACACAACATGTCACGAAATCGTGACACTTTTGCTCCTCTTGCCTCTTCTCTCCCCAAAAACTGTCACAAAATCGTGTCTTTCACTTCCTTGCACTCTTCTCTGCTTGCACTAGCGAAAACATGACATGTCATGAAATCGTGACACTTTTCGCTGTCGTACACTCTTCTCTGCATGCACCAGCGAAAACATGACATGTCACAAAATTGTGACACTTTTCGCTACCGTACACTCTTCTTTGCATGCACCAACAAAAATGGAACATGTCGCGAAATCGTGACACTTTCACTGCCTTGAGATTTTCTCTGCCTTATGCCCGCAAAAATGGAACATGTCATGAAATCGTGACGCTTTCGCCTTTGAGCTCTTCCTCCTTGAATTTGTCGCAAAATCGCGACGCTTCATCCTTCGAAGTCTTCCTCTTTGCTGTTGTCGTGATATCATGACATTTCTATCTTCGTACCTTCTCTCTCCTTTCTTAGTCACGAAAATGCGACATGTCGCGATATCATGACATTTTTTCTCCTTAGCTCTTCCTCTTGCAAATTGTCACGAAATCGTGACACTTTTCCTTGCAAGCTCTTTCTCTCAAACATGTCGTGAAATCGTGACACATTTTCGTCCGTACTGCCTCTCTTATAGATTGTCGCAAAATCATGACACTTTTCTTTGCGAGCTCCTTCTCCCCGAACATGTCACGAAATCGTGACAGTTTTCTTTGCTTGCGCCTTCTCTCCAAACATGTCGCGAAATCGTGACAGTTTTCTTTGCAAGTGCCTTCTCATCGAATCATGTCACGAAATCATGACAATTTTTCCTGTATGCGCTGCTTCTTCTTCGAACATGTCACGAAATCGTGACAGTTTTTCCACTTGCTTCCTTCTCTACCAACATGTCGCAAAATCATGACAGTTTTTCCACTTGGCTTCTTTGCCTCCAACATGTCACGAAATCGTGACAGTTTTTCCACTTGCTTTCTTCTCTACCAACATGTCGTGAAATCGTGATAGTTTTTCCACTTGGCTTCTTTGCTTCCAACATGTCGTGAAATCGTGATAGTTTTTCTTGCACTTTCTCTCTCTTCCAACATGTCACGAAATCATGACAATTTTTCTTGCACTTTCTCTCTCCTCAAACATGTCACGATATCACGACAATTTTTCTTACGCTTTCTCTCTCTTCCAACATGTCGCGATATCGCGACAGTTTCTCATGCATGCTCAACATGTCGCGATATCGCGATAGTTTTCTTACTTGTCTTTTTCTTTGAGCTTTTGCATATGGGCCACTTCTTTCTTCTTGAAGAATCATTGTACATGCTCTGAATGCTCTGAACTCTTGTTCACTTCATCAACCGATCTATTGTCCACTGCATCAACCGATCTCCCTGACTATGTCCATTGTATCAACCGATCAACCTGACTGTGTTGACAACAATAACAATACTTTTGCTGCACCTTGCTCATCAATGAACTCCTATCCATTGTATCAACCGATCCTCTGTCTGTGTTGACAACAATGACAATACTTTGGCTGCACCTTGCACATCAATCTCCCCCTTTGGAATTGTTGGCAACACACGTAATTGCATGCAATTACCTATAATTCTTCTCCCCCTTTGACAATAATACCAAAGGGCGGCTGCAAAACTCCCCCTGAGTCCATGCACAACATTCTCAGGAAAAAATTATTACAGTTAGCAAAAAGCATAAACATGAGCAATATGATAAACAGATGCATAAATGCTCCCCCTGAGAATTTGATCCCGATAGCTAGTCAATTCTTAGACTATTCTTGGGAATATGTGACCACTTCATTTCACTGTTTGACAACATCATGATAAGCATAATAGGCATTACTCAGATCTATCTTCAACTATGTTGGCTATTGGATCTCTATCCATTGAGACTCTGTTCTCTGTACTCTATCAATAGGCTCACATAGAACCTGCTTAACAAGCTCACATAGAACTTGTCCAAATCAGCTCACAAGTCCTCACTAGAACCTATCCAATTCAGCTCACAAGTCTTCACTAGAACTTGTCCAAATCAGCTCACAAGTTCATCAAGAAAAACTTGCTTAGCATGAACCCACAAAGAGAATTGTTAGAGACCCAATGTGATTCATCAACCTCATAGAAGCATAAAGAGAATTGTTAGAGACTCAATATGTTCTATACTTAACTCCCAATCTTATAGAATCATAAAAAGAATTGTTAGAGACTCAATATGTTCTATACTTAATGCTCAATCAATATATCAACTAAATCTCATAGAAGCATAAAGAGAATTGTTAGAGACTCAATATGTTCTATACTCGAATCTCAATCTCAGCTCAACTCAACCAATCACCTCAATGAACATCCCTTTATCACAGACCTTAGTCGAAGCATGTATCAACCAACTCTGTGTAAGCATCAAACACTGTCTTCTGAGCATCAACCCTCTGTTGCTCTCAATCCACCTAGCCAAAAATACGTCTGCAACAAGTTCTGCACCGTTACAACCGAACTTAGCAATCATATTCACCTTTTGCATTCTCTATGCACTCTGCTCTTTCTGTGCACTCACTTCGCATACATACACAACACTACCTCAAACCACTGCATAAACTGAAAACACACTTTAACAACTATACGACAGTTTCTCGACTGCCTGCCATTCATCCTCAGATAACCAATCAAATACATAGGAGTATTAAAATAAAACTTTAATGTTACTCCCCCTGAGGATGTGCCACCTGGAGTGGCTTAGTGCAATAGAGGAGTAGTCTCCTTCAGTCCAAGGAGACACGATTCCCTCTCTTCTTTCTTTCTCCAGACTTTCTTGAACTTGGGCTTGAGTTTTTCAACTACATCCCTATTTTGCCCCTTTTCGTGAACTTGAACATTTCTCTTGGGTTGTTGTCTCTTGTGCATCCTTGATGGATGATTATTTTCCTTTCTTTTATGCACATGATATGTTCCCTGTCTGTGTTGCCCTCTTTGAGTCTGATGAAATCTAGGGTTTTGCCTTAGATTAGATACATAAGAGCTTGGACAGAACCTTGCTATGTGCCCTTGACCATTACATTTAAAACATTGCACATGTTTTATTCCCCGTCTGCATTGCATTCGTGTGTATGATGAAATCTATGGACTTGTCTTAGATTGGATACAGAAGTGCTTGGACAAAACCTTGCTATGTGCCCATGGCCATTACATTTAAAACATTGCATAGGGTGTTCACTCAGGAAAGCGGATGTGTTTTTATCAGCATAACTCTTTGATCTATTGTTCAGTCCACAATAAATTGCCTTGTGACCATAGTGGTTGCATTTAGAACAATAGCCATTAAAAGCATTATTATGAAAAGAGTGAGAGTGAGAGAACCTCTTTTGTTGTGGTTGCTTTGTTGTAGATCTTCTTTGATGCTTTCTTCCTTTTGAAGATTCAGCTTCAATATTGAACTTCTTCTTCTCTGCATATTTGGAAGATGAGGGTTGTTCAGCTTCAAATCCAAGACCAAACTTAGCCGTGGAGCTTCTTTGTTGCTTTATCATTGTATCTAGCAACTCTGTGCTTTTCTCAAATTTGAGATTTATTTTCACCTCTTCTAGTTGTTTCTTCAATGAAACAATCTCTTCTTCTTGTTGGCAGCAAACAGTCTCTTTCTCATTGATTTGAGACCTGAGAATATCTTCAATCCTTTTGTACTGTTCTACTTGTAGCTTTAGATCAACAATAACTTTGTTAGATTCCTCTTCACTTGTGCTGCATACATCATCCTCATCATCCAGGTGTGTCTTCAAGGCTTCTTCTGATTTCTTGGCCTTTTGAACTTGTAGGAAGAGATCTTCAATCTCATCCCCATATTCTTCTAACTTCTTGGACATTCTTTTGTTCTTTTTCTTTTCTATACTCAACTCTTCAAGTGCGGCTATCAACTCACCTTCTAGATCTACTTCAATCTCTAGGTTTTCATTGCATACTTTAGAGTTCACTTCTTCTACCTTCTCTAGTTCAATTTTCTCTTCTACAAGAACTAAAACTGACTGAGATGCCTTTTTGGAGGAGGATCTATTCTTCTTACCCATTGTGTACTAATCCAAGATCAACCCTGACTGATTTAGCCTAAACTGGGAACTTGGCTCTGATACCAATTGTTAGTCTTACAATGGCACTAAGAGGGGGGGTGAATCAGTGCAGCTAATTAAAAACTTAAATCTTCATCTCTTAATTCATAACTAATGAATGCTTAAAACCAGATGTAGTAAGTGTAACAAGATAGCAACACATAACACAAGATTTAACGAGGTTCACCAGTTTTGGCTACTCCTCAAAAATAGACTGCTTGGACTCCCATCCAAATCCAGCCTTTGCAAAGCACCAACTTCACAATCAATTTACCAGCACCCACTGGAAGGAGCACCAACCCCTGATTTATCTGCACCAACAGAAAGGAGCACCAACCCCTGATTCCAAGCACCAACTTGGACTTCTATTTTAAATCTTGATTGACATAAAAATGCCTTCTATGTTACAAGACCCTCACTGGTCTATATTAACTCAAATCAATCTCATGGAAGCATACACTCTTTTACAGCTCTACTTACTGCACACTTACAACCCTTTCTTATAGCTTACTCTTGCAGCTCTCATAGCTCTATTTACTACACTCTTACAACACTCTCACAACTCACTTACAGCCAGCAACACTCTTGCTCTCTGCTTACTACACTCTTACAACACTCTCTCTGCTGCACTCTATAAGCTTCTCTATTTTAGCCGTGCTTTCTATACTCTTTTTTGCAGCACTTTCCCTCTATTCTGCAACACGCTGCTCGCTCTTCCCGCATGGAGCTCAACCTTACTACTTCATGCAAATCTCCTTTTATAATAGTGTTATGTTTCTATTCTTAACTTCCATATTCATGCATGCAGCCTATTAATAGTAACGACTTCTTTATTCTCACATGCAATCTTATTAATAGAACGGTTCTTTGTTTGGGCTTTGAGACGTTTCTCTATCCAACTCGTGGTCTTCGTCTGATGACTTTCAGTAACCACTGTTGCATGATATTTCTTTGTAATGGCTCCTGTAACTATAGTAATGACTTCTGTTTACTGTCACTGTAACTGCCCCTATAACTGTCGTAATTACTTCAGTTTACTATTCTTATTTAACTACATGATTTTTCTTCTGCAACTGCAGTTATGTAATCGTCGCACTCTTTTTCACATTTCTAATTTTGGCTTACATGATTTCACTATAACTCTCCACCTATAACGTTCTTATTTTGTTGCATGAACTTATTCTAAACTGTCCCTTGTATGCTTCTTTTTACCCACGAAACTATGACATGTTGTGATATCGTGACATTTCTGCCTCTTTGTCCTCTTCTTGGCAGTTGACCATGAAAACATGACATGTCATGATATCGTGACATTTTCGCCTCCTTGTCTCATTATTCAGCTTGCACCCGCGAAAACATAACATGTCATGAAATCGTGACACTTTTTCCTTGAGCTCTTCTCTCTCTTGCCCACGAAAATAGAACATGTCGCGAAATCGTGACACTTTCGCTTCCTTGCACTCTTCTCTGCATGCACTAGTGAAAACATGACATGTCACGAAATCGTGACACTTTTCGCTGCCATACACTCTTCTCTGCATGCACTAGTGAAAACATGACATGTCACGAAATCGTGACACTTTTTGCTACCGTACACTCTTCTTTGCATGCACCAGCGAAAATGGAACATGTCGCAAAATCGTGACACTTTCGTTGCCTTGAGATTTTCTCTGCCTTATGCCCGTGAAAATGGAACATGTCATGAAATCATGACGCTTTCGCCTTTGAGCTCTTCCTCCTTGAATTTGTCATGAAATCACGATGCTTCTGCTTCCATGCTCTTTCGTTTTGCTTCTGTCGCGAAATCGTGACACTTCATCCTTCGGAGTCTTCCTCTCTGTTGTTGTCATGATATCGTGACATTTCTATCTCTGTACATTCTCTCTCCTCTCTTAGTCATGAAAATGCGACATGTCGTGATATCGTGACATCTTTTCTCCTTAGCTCTTCTTCTTGCAAATTGTCGTGAAATCACGACACTTTTCCTTGCAAGCTCTTTCTCTCAAACATGTCGCGAAATCGCGACACATTTTCGTCCATACTGCCTCTCTTGTAGATTGTCACAAAATCGTGACACTTTTCTTTGCGAGCTCCTTCTCCTTGAACATGTCGCAAAATCGTGACAATTTTCTTTGCTTGCGCCTTCTCTCCAAACATGTCACAAAATCACGACAGTTTTCTTGCAAGTGCCTTCTCATCGAATCATGTCGTGAAATCGCGATAGTTTTTCCTGTATGCGTTGCTTCTTCGAACATGTCATGAAATCGTGATAGTTTTTCTACTTGCCTCCTTCTCTGCCAACATGTCATGAAATCATGACAGTTTTTCCACTTGGCTTCTTTGCCTCCAACATGTCGCGAAATCGTGATAGTTTTTCCACTTGCTTTCTTCTCTACCAACATGTCACAAAATCGTGACAATTTTTCCACTTGGCTTCTTTGCTTCCATCATGTCGCGAAATCGTGACAGTTTTTCTTGCACTTTCTCTCTCTTCCAACATGTCGTGAAATCGTGATAGTTTTTCTTGTGCTTTCTCTCTCCTCAAACATGTCACGATATCATGACAGTTTTCCTTGCACTTTCTCTCTCTTCAAACATGTCACGATATCGTGACAGTTTCTCATGCATGCTCAACATGTCACGATATCGTGACAGTTTTCTTACTTGTCTTTTTCTTTGAGCTTTTGCATATGGGCCACTTCTTTCTTCTTGAAGAATCATTGTACATGCTCTGAACGCTCTGAACTCTTGTTCACTTCATCAACCGATCTATTGTCCACTGCATCAACCGATCTCCCTGACTGTGTCCATTGTATCAACCGATCAACCTGACTATGTTGACAACAATAACAATACTTTTGCTGCACCTTGCTCATCAATGAACTCCTATCCATTGTATCAACCGATCCTCTATCTATGTTGACAACAATGACAATACTTTGGCTGCACCTTGCACATCAGCTTGATGGGATAAATTATCTTCGCCTTGAGCATTTTTAGGAGTTCAACCTTCATCAATACTTCAATCTTTGGATTGACAGGCCTTTGCTTCTACCAAAAAGGTTTGATCCCTTCCTGCAACTCAATTGTATGCTAGATCAGTTTCTAATCATATCCCTTTAGATATTGATAAGACCAAGCCACTGTGTTGGGATAATTTTTACACAGAGATCGGATCTACTCTAGCTCTTTTGAAGTGCAATCTGCTCCAACTTTTATTGTTTTCCCAGGTTCAAGTTCTAAATCTTGATACTGCTTTGCATTAACTTTGATCCTGTGAGAAATTGCTCAATCATTCTGATCAAAGAGGCTTTCAAGATTAATTAATCCCTTAGGCACATGATTATTCTTTAATTGAACTAGCCCTTCATATTCTTCTTCATCAGGGCTTCTGCTCTCAACTGTGGCTGCTTCTTGAATCATAAAATTCACAATCTTCTCATCATTGTCGAAAACTTTCCAATGCAGATCCCTGTCTGGGATAGAGGGCCTGTAAATCATCCTCATAACTTTAGGCTTATGCACCATGTCTTCTGCTAGAGAATACTTGGTTGCGATGGATGCTAGAACATCGGCATGTCAGTTATTTTCTCTTGGAATTGATTGTAGATTGAGAGATTCGAACTGGTCGAGCAAGTCCCATACCCTATTTCAGTATGACTTGAGATAGTGCTTCTTTGAAGTGCACTTGTTTGTGACTTGATTGCATACCAATTCAGAATCTCCAAATATTTGGAGATGCTTTATGCTTAACTTTTTTGCTTTCTTGAGTCCTAGGCATAATGCTTCATATTCTGTTGCATTATTGGTGCAACTCCACACCAACCGGTAACAATATTCCTTCTGCTCTCCATAAGGCGATACTAACAGAATCCCCGCCTCGACATCATTTTTGCATCGGGTGCCATCGAAGAACAATTTCCACAATCCTTGGGTGAATACTTTCTCTTTTGATTTGATGTGTTTCTCAGGCTTGGCAATGGCATAACATCCCATCTCAATTTCTATCATGGCATTAAAGTCTGCTAATGAAAACTCATCTTTGCAACTTAATTGTGCGAGGGATTCCTCGACTAGGTCCACTTGCTCTATCCCCTCTACTATCGCATGCACGGGATCACTACTCTCTCCTTTGTACATCCTTTCTACGAGGAAGGTGGAAGGCTTCTTGTTGTATATTTTTATCTTCTTCCCTTTGAATGGAATCTCCAAGTGCGAGTAATCCATAGATAGATATCCTCCCAGCTTCATCGTAAATTCTCTCGACAAGCACATACTGAAGTAGGGCTCAAGGTCAACAACTACCACCTCTTGTATGACTGTGATCTAAGGCATTTTGTGTAGTCAGATAGGAATATCTTTGATTACTCCTACAGTCTTCACAGGAGTACCATCGAACTGTAGCACACCATGACTGCTTCATGTATATTCCATCCCTATCTCTTTGCACACTGCTTTGGGCATGACCGTTGTTGTGGCTCTAGAGTCAATCATACAGTTATGTACAACATACCCTTCCATCTGTAGAGAAATGTAGAATGACGAGGGCCTATTATTCCTCATGATGGATGTGGACAGGGTCTATACTAGGGAAAGCGATGCTGCATTTATTGCTTTGGTTATATTTAATGATTCTTGCAACAGGTCCACCTAATCGGGTAGTTGCAGTGCGTCATACAGACTGATTTTAGCTAGAATCCTCTTCAACTCATCTACAATGTTGTACGCTAGGGAATTGGGCACCTTAGGTCCCTTTCTTGGTTCATATTTGGTGCGATACTATTCCGTAGCTTCGACCCTTTGTTGCTTAGTTAGTGAAGGAAGTTTGAGCTTCTCTCTAGCCTGTTCCTTAGTTTCCACATGTGGTGGATTTGTAGGGGCCTATTGGGCCTTCTCTTTGAATGATGCAGGATGTCGAGCTTCATTCGGTGCTGGAGGAGGTTGCTATACTTTATCATGATGAGCATGCACATTTAAAGGAGCCATTTGAGTAGCATCTACCTCTATCGACTTCTTTCCTCCTCTGGTAAGGACTGCAACTAGCTCTTCTTCACCAATCACCAGGTTCTGATCCAATTGCCTAATGATGTTGACTTGACCACCATGACTACTGCTCACCAGTGTTTGTACATAGTATTGGTATAGAATGCAAGTATTCTCTTCGTGAGGATCATTACACGTGGAGCACCAACGTATATAATCAGAAGTGCTTGGGGCTTTGTCTATCGTAGCATTTCTTACCCTATACCACTTGATCTTTAGTGAGCGCAGGTGTAGGATAATATCTTCTCAATATAAACTCTTGTTGCACTTGCTTCTTCTTCATAATGGTCATGTCATTAGATAGGGTCTGCACTGTGGAGTTCAGGGACTGAACTTCTTGTAGTATTTTGGCTTGCATATCATCGATTTTAGGAATAGGTGGCAATGGAGCCATTGTTGGTATTGGAGGTAGGGCAAGGTGTTGAAGTGGTGCTGGCAGTACAGGGAATGCCAAAGTGACCGTGGGCTGCGGAGTCAAAAAGGTGGGAAAATAAATTTATGGGGCGGTGATTTGGGACACAATGGGATTCGGGTTCCAAGATGAGATAGGGTATGTAGGGGTTGCAAAGATCTGCGAAGTAGCTACGCTCGTATACTGGGATTGATGGAAATCGAGAAGTATGGGCATCGACATCCTTTGGGGAAGTTTACCCACAACTATTAGATCCATCTCCAATTTTTGGGCTAACTCATATAACTTTGGGAAGGTATTGATATTTGAATACCTCACCATGATGTTGATATCAGGATTGAACGCCCAAAGGAAATAGTACGTTGTAGCTTCGTTAGTTGGTTGAAGTCCAACTAGTATTCTTTGCTAGGTTCGAGCAAACCTAACATTGAAGTCGATGATCTCTTCTTGTGGATGTCTCTGGATCATTATGAACTGGTGTAGGAGAGAGGTCGGATCGACGGACTCATTGAAGCTTCGCATCAACTGCCCATCTAACTCGTCCCATCCCATAATGGTACCGAGTGGTAAATATCTATACCAGTAGAGGAGTTTTCCTCTAAGAGACAGAACCAAAAGCTTTACCATAACCCGCTCTTCTATGATGTCATGGATTGCCACCAGAGAAACTATATCCTGGATGTGCTCCAGGGTAGTCTTCCCAGTTCCATCGAACGTTGGGATCTTATTTATAGTAGAAGGCGACACTTGCCCTTGTCCCGCTAGATTTAGCGGTCCTAAAGAATTCCATGCTGGGAATAATCTGGGTGATGGTTGCTGTTGCATTTTTTGTTGTTGTTGTGCCATATTTACTCTTGGATTTTGAGAAATAGGAATTCCCGAAGCTCCTCCTTGATTTCTAATAGGATGACCAATAGGAATGGAGGCACTAGGATGCTTCGATGAGTTGGGAGGATTAGGAGGAAAGCTAGCTATTGTGCTATCAAAATTTAGGCCTTGTTCATCAACAACAGCCTCTTGCGAGGATGTTCCATGTAACAAAGACTCAGGGGTGACCAACCTAGATCATTCCCCAAAGGTGTCAATATCTAGCTCAAAGAACTCAATTTCCTCTCCTCTATTCCTAACTCTCCATATTGTTTGCATGAAGACACAGACTTTGGTACTTGTCTTTACAACTTAAATATTCTCAGGTAAGACAGAGTCACCATATGCTAAGAGTCTTTCGATAATGAGAGCATTGGTTCTCACTACCACTCACAAGGTGAGACTGACCGGGTCCCACCGGGCGTGCCAAAAATTATTGGTCATCAAATCTACACAAGAAAGGATTTGGGTAAGTGTATGCAACCTAGACCTGGACCAACATTGAAAGGTCGAAGGGAAGAGATGCCCCTCACGCCAATATCCAGAGAAAGGCCGACTCCTATACTAAACTACTTTGATGTTTAAGATAAGGGTGCTGGAAAGAGATAAATAGAGTGAGGGTGCAGGAAAGAAATAAAAGAGTTAAGGGAAGAAATTTCAGCATTTTAATGGTGGGAAAGAACCAAAAGCACGATTACTAGCCAATAAATTGAAATAGCATCAAAGAACACCAAGAATAAATGAAATTAACACAGTATCAGCCCCCCTATGTATCCTTTGGACGAGTCCCAAGATTCTCCTTTTCCTTTCACCGAAATTCAGAGTTCAAATTAACATCGAGTAAGAAAAGTGAATATAACAGAAACACTATCCACAGGCAGCATAAAAGAAAGCCCACATAGCATTTTCCTCTCCTATGTATCCTTCGGGAAAATCTTAGGGTTCCACTCCAATCACACACCTAAATCCAAAGTTCATAATTACAGTATGCAAATAAAGAAAAGACAAAATAAATAATCATAGAAGGCAGCATAAAAGAGATAAGTAGAGTCCAAAGCTCTTTAGTATTAATCATAGGAATATAAGTTACAGGAGCTTTCTAGCAGAAATTTCCCCCCCCTTTACATTACAATGCCTGGATTTTTATAGAGGACCCGACCCTCTGAGCCATAAGTGCACAAAATGGAGGAGTACACCCTTGAAACCTGAGAAGTCAGCTCTTTGCAGCCCTCATGACTGAGCTCTCAAATCTGTTACCAAAACTGGCAACTGTGACCAGGTCAGCCATGGAAACAAGCATTAATGAGTCGTCTGAGTGTCCTTGACTTCTGGGTATTGTTGGTCATCAAATCTGCCTAGGAAAGGATTTTGGGTAAATGTATGCGCCCTAGACCTGGACCAACATTGAAAGGCCGAAGGGAAGAGATGCCCCTCGTGCCAATCTCCGGAGAAAGGCCGGCTCCTATGCTAATCTACTTTGGTGTTTTGAGATAAGGGTGCAGGAAAGAGATAAAAGGAGCTAGGGTTAGAGAAAGAAATAAAAAGGGGTAAGGGAAGAGAGATCGGTGATTTAAGGTGGGAAAGAATAGGAAGCACGATCACTAACTGACAACTTGAATAGCAACAAGGAACACCAAGAATAAATGAAAGAAACGCAACATTAACCTTCCTATGTATCCTCTGGGTGAGCTCACAGGGATTCTCCTTCTCCCTTTCATCGAAATTCAGGGTTCAGAGTAAAGACGATTAGGACAAGTGAATGTAATAGAAACCACAACCCACCAGGCAGCATAAAAGAAAACCAATATTACATTTTTCCTCTCCTATGTATCCTTCAAGCGAGTTTCAAGGAACAGTCCCCAATCGCACACCGGATTTAGAGTTCAGAGTCTCGGTATACAAATGAAGAAAGACAAAAGAATCAAGCACAGAAGGCAGCATAAAAGAGAGAAATTGAGCCCAAAGCTCTTTAGTATTAATCGTAGGACATCAAGTTACAACAACTTTCTAGCAGATAGTTCCCCCCCCTTCTTCATTACAATGCCTGGGTTTTTATAGAGGACCCGACCCTCTGAGTCATAATTACATAGCAAGGAGAAGTACGCCCTCGAGCCCTGAGAATTCGGCTCCCCGAGGCTCTCGTGATCGAGCTCTCAAATCCATTATCAAAACTGGCAACTATGACCGGGTCAACCATGGAAAGATGCATTGATGAGCCATCTGGACGTCCTTGGTCTCCGGGTGCGGTGCTCGAGTGGCCGCCATGCTCGTCGGGCTCCTCATCATGGCTTGATACTTCGTTTTCAATTGCCAAAAATGAGCAGCGGGCTTATCGGGCACAAAAAAATGCATTTATGAGGCACTTGATCGCCTCGGGAAAATACCCGGCTTGGAGCGCGTGTCTTTGAAGTGCTTCGCTACCTTTTCAACTTTGCTTCGCAACGGACCTATGCCGAAGCATATTCTCCTTGATTTGCACTTCGCATGGTGAAGCTTCGCAAGACAGCTTCGGGGGTGATGGAGGCCAAAGCATATCTCCTTCGCAAAATGGGGTCTTCACTTCTCGTTGCTTCGTTGTGTCAAAACTGCTTCGACGTGGTCCTTTGCCCAAAGTAGATACTTCGCTAATGAGTCGTTGAGATGCTTCACCGCGATCCTTCATCAAAACTGTGGTTCGGGGCATTTCGACCGAAGTGTATACCTGCCTTCAAAATGCATCTTCTACCTCGGATGAAAATACTTCGCATGAAAGTTTGCCGAAGCAGATGCTTCGCAATGATTTTGGTGAAGTAGAAATGGTTCGCTGATGCGGGGCCCGAAGTGGATGTTTCGGCGGCCTTTCGACGAAGTGTTTTTGAATTCTGCTTCAAAACTTTTGGCTGAAGTAGCCTTTTGAAATGCTTCGGGTGCGAAGCAGTTTCATTCTTCCTCCTTTGTATTTTACTTCGGCAATACTACTTCGCAAAAATTTTACCCGAAGTAGTACTGGAAATGCCTCGGGTGCGAAGCTCTTCTCGTTTTCTTTTGGCGAAGCTCTTTTCTCTAGCTTGTTTAGCAGTGAAGCTCTTTCTTTTTTATTTTCTATACAAAGGGGTGGCATTGAAAGCCAAAATTGTTGCAGCTTTTCAAACAACAAAACAACAAAGAAAAAACTTTACAAAACACTGTACAAAATTTTGATTTCCTTTTCTACCCCTTGAGAAATGTGACAAAATTGTCAACATTCTTGGTGGCTCATGGGGCAACGAGCTCGTCTCGATGGGAGAACCCCTAGCTTTGATCCATTGGGCCAGAGTCCCTTCCAGATCCTTCCCCTCCTTCTCCCTCTGGGAGTGTTTTCGTAGCTGGTTCTCCTTCTTCTTCGGCTTCTTCTTCCTCCTCTGCTCCTTCTTCTTCTGGCGTGGCCTCCTCCTGGGGTGATGGGACAAGACGATCATGGATTTTCTTCATGGTTCGGCGAACGTGAGCCCAGACCCCTTTTTGAAATGGTTCTTGGTCTTCGAGTGACTTGACCAAAACATGGAACCGATCAATCTGCCCTATATCGGCATGTTTGATTCTTACACTTAGGTCATTCAGGCAAGCCATGATTTTGTAGTGTCTCAGGATGAAGTTGGTGACTTGTCCTTCTGTGACTGGCTCCTCCCACTCATCTATTTCTGAGATGTCACTTTCGAAACGGAGCCACGCCGGCTTAAGTTCTTCCCGGGTGAGAAGGTTCCCATCATCGTCTGTGAAACTTGGGAAACCTAAGGAAGAAAGGTCCTCGAAGTAACCCATTGATGCACGCTGCTCCTGCTCAAATATATCTAGGAGGTCCTTCACCTTCTACGCTTTTTTCACCTTGGAGAAGAAGGCGCGAATAGTGGCTTGGGCAGTAGACCAATCCCTAGTTGTTCGACTCATAGCAGCAACCTACAGGTCCTGATATCTAATACTTTGGACTTCAAAAGCAAGCTTGAGTCACCTTTTGATTTTTTGGAGGACTTCATCTACTATGGGCCCCTTCTTAGCAATGGCATGCTGGGCTTCGGTGACATAGATTAAAGTTGATAGGGCACTGGTGGCCCGCGATCTGAAACCTTTGAGCAAGTGTGAGCGGATTTCCTTGATTCTGCCTCTGTCGAACAGCTCCAGGTTTGCTTTTTTGAACAATTGTTGTTGAGCTTGCAAGATCTTGTTCTCGAGCTCTTTGGCTTTTAGCTCATTTTTGGCCTATTTTTGTGCTTGGTGCTCAGCCAAAGACTGCAATTGTAGTATCTGCTATTTTAGGGCATGTGTTTCTTTCTTCATTAGTTTACACTGCCCTTGTGAATCCTCTAGCTCAGAGCGGATTCTAGCCAACTCTTCCTCCAACTTGATGTTGGCGCTCTCTGCTTCAATCCTGCGCTGATTGGCAATATTTGCATGCGCTCGAAAAGTCTCGATCCCGACATGCATGGATGCGGATTCGTCATCTATATCCAAATGCTCCAGGTCCTTGGTTTTCTCCTGGTAATCATAGTCAGCTAGAGTCATTTCGTCCAGAGGCTTCTGGACCTTGGGGACCTTCTTAACTTTATGTAACTTTCCACCCTTCAAGTCGAAGACAGCGCATTTTTCAACTTGGGCCAGAGATCGCCCTCTTTTCTTCCTTGCCTCCTTCAACATTTTCTCTATGTTTTGCCGAGCTAAGAGTAGCTTCTCGGCTAAGGGGCGTTCCTTTATTGAAGATAGGTCTATTTCAGAAAAGGCTGGATCTCCAGCCAAAGGTGTGAACAAATATAAAGAATTAACGGGGAATGATTCCCCAGACGGTTCGAAGACGGGTGTAGCGGGGGCTTTGGCAAGTGGGACTATGCTGTGAGCGATGGGAGAGTGGGCTACGGGGCTTGGAGTTGGGACACTGCCTTCGCCTTGACTTAGGATTGAAGGAACGATGGCATGGGTGGGCAAAGTGGTTTCAACAGGCTTGTCTTGGTCAGACGACGTGGGTGGAGTGGAGCTATGCAGGGTTGGACTGGCAATGGGCAGTATCTGAGTGGGTGATTGACCTTGTAGGGGATGGAGAGATTGATGAGGACCTTCAATCGGGACCACAGTGGACGTGTCGGAGACCAAGGCAAAAGGAAGAGAGTGCGTACCTACGTGCCCTCCTGGCAGAGCGGCCGTGGTAACATCCTGGGTGATTGGCTCTTGTTCCTTTTGGGCTTCAACACTCCCGGCCTCCACAACTTCTACTTCGGGGTCCCCTTCTTGTTGGAGGAGCTCCTCCACATCAATGATGTCTATATCAGGGACCGTCTCAGCACTTGGTGGACCCGCTTCTTCGATCTTTGCTTCAGCTGGGCCTGATGTAGGTGATTCGGTAGGAGCACTTGCAGGCTTCGTGCGAGGTCACTTTGGGTGGCTCGGAGGCACTTGAATTTGTTCTTGCCTCTTTCTTTTCTTTCTCTCCAATGGTTGCTCTGCCTCTTCGGTGCTTGTGTCATGGATCTCCGATGGTCCCTGTGGTAGTGCTACTGGTGTAGCTTTGGCCCCTACTTCTTCTTCTTCTGAGGCATCCTTAGCTCCTCCTGGGCTTTCGCCTGATCTTGGGGTAGCTGGGGGAACAAAATCTGCAAAGGATATAGACTTCCAAGTTTCAACATTGGTGTCGTAAAGAATCGCGAAGTCTTTATCTGATGCCAAGAGTCCATAAGAGTTCATTTTTTGGCGATGGACTCTCATTATCCACCACTCCCGAAGCTTTTCCTCGCTCCAATATTTCAATTCCTCCTTTAAATCATCTTTTGCCTTTCTCCAAAATGTGGAGCTTGGAGTTGGGAGAGGGTACTGATCAGGGTCGAACTCGACCTCCATGGGGTAGAACTCATGCCAGGGAGGCAATGTCCTCATCCTCTCCAAATGCCACTCCAGATCTTTCCCATTGGGATTATTCCTTTGTTCCACAATCTCGGGGTGGGGGCAGATGTGGAAATTCTTGAATTTTAAATGATCCCTCATCACTCCCAAAGGATCATAGAGCCATTGTTGAGGAATCTGGAGTAGGCCAAAACTAGCAAGCTTTTCCTCCAGGAACACGTTCTATTTTAGAGCAAAGACTTCAATTACGCCCATCCTGAAGGGGAAGTCACAGGTATGTGCCCACTTCTGGCCGTGACCGTATACTGCATTTGTAGAGTCACTCTACCGAGCGACTTCCAATGCGAACTGATATTCAGAGGGGTAGACTGGTAACAGGAAGGGCTTCCCTATGAAACCGAACAGGCGAATCACCAGGCCCTGTGTCAATTGGAAAACATCTCCTCTTTTTTCCTGCACCACTCTATCTCTCAAACTGAGGGGGACCCGAGGACAAGAACCCTTCAACAGATGCATGGCGGGTCCCAAAAATTGCTGATTAAAAGAATAATAGGACTCTGTCCTCAATAGGAGGGGAGTCCATTGATATACTGGCAGAGGATTCCCATCCTTGCCGCTTGGAGAAATGGCGATATGAGGAAATCGCTTATGAACCTGGTAGAAATACAACCAGACAAGAAAGGAACAGGGTGCGAAGTACTGGCCCGTTGCTGAATTCTTCATGCTGGTGAGCCTTGTATGCAAGGTTCGGGCCACCCATTCCGCCCAGTCAAAGAAAACTAGGTTGGTGCTTGGCCTTGAAGCGTCAGGGGCATAAAATTCCCCTCTCAAAATACATTCGGCCAACGACACCTGCCAGGGCTGCACTGAAGCATCTGTTGACAAGCCCGCCACCCATGCGATGATAGAGAAAATATCGATGTTTTTGAAGGCCGCCAAGGGTAAAGGCATCTGGGGCAGCTTGTTCGAAGGTAGCCCGCTCTTGAGATTCTCATGCAGGAATTTCAATATATAGTTGTTAGAGGTGAACCTCTCCATTTGTTCGCTTAAGATGACATTGCGAACAGAATAGCCCTTGGGCGGACCCTGCTGTGGCGCGAAGGCTGCTTGTACATCTTCCTTCAGGATGGAGAACAACTTATGCCCCGAAGCGTCCAACACCTGCCTGGATGCAGGCTGGTAATTTTGCGCGATGGCATAAATTAGTTCAGGACAATGGTGAGCAGGAGGGGTTAAAAACCAGTAAATCTGAGAGTAATATGCAGCAGCTCTCTTATTTTTTGGGGTGAGTCTGCTTGTCATAAACTCTATGGTGCTTCGGAGGTCGGACACACCCTTAGAGAGTTGTGTGTCTCTAATCTTCTCCCACCCATCAATTGGTGGTTCTACAAGCTGCTCTTCCTCCGAATCATCCCCTTCTTCTATTGGCTGCTTTTCGGGGCGAGAGGTGAGACTTAGCTTCTTTGGAGTATGCTTTTTTTCTTCCTTGCCCTTCTTTGTTTTTTTGGGGCCTGCAACCTCGGGCTCTTTCCCCTTCTCCTTGGAGTTTTTCTTTCCCATGTCAAAAATGATGGTGACAGAGTCCTAGATACAGAGGGTTTCAATGCAGAGGGCTTGGATGTAAAGGGCAAGAAAATTATAGAATAGCCAAAGGCACTTAGTCTTGCACGTATCAATGGATAACTAACCTCCCTAGTGCTAGGGCTTCACATTTTATAGCCAAAAAAGGCAACCACCTGAATTTATGGCACCTACTAAAATTAAATTTACTTCGGACGGAAGAGGTTATCGTATCTTTTAATTGGTTCTGTATCGACGTGGTACGCAGGGCCACATGCTTTGATGATTACGCTTTGTATTGGAGAAGCAACCTGCTGCCACTTTGTACCTGGGCACGGGCTTTTTCCTTTTAACCAAATCACCTCGGGAAGTGCTCCGTCGCTCTTGCCTTAAATTCACCTACTTCGAACCCTTTTTTGTGGTCGTTGATTGCACGTTCTTCGAGGCACATTTTAAATTCTCCTATCTCGAGTGTTGTTGGTTCGGCGAAGGTGAAAACAACATTGAAAATGCTTCACGGTGAACCTTTGATACGGGCTACTTTTTGACACTTCGGGCCCGAAGTATTCCTCCTTCGTCGCGCTTTACAAGGGCCGCCTACCGAAGCTTGTGTTATTGAAAACAGCTTCGCAAAAGCCCCTTTTAAAATCTTCTTCGCAAAACTTCTGCCCGAAGTAGCTGCTGGAAATGCTTCGGGTGCGAAGCTCTTTTCGTGCCTTTGTTTGAACTTTGGTTCGGTCCTTTTGAGGGTAAAGTGCTTCGCGGCGAACCTCCTTGCAACTGCTGCTTCGCATTTAAAATCCCCGAAGGAGATTTTGGAGTGTAGTTCTTGGCTTTTTCATCTCGGAACAAGTCGTATATACGCAACTGAAGAGAAATATATATACAAAAGTCTATATACACACACTTTTTTTTTTTTTTTTAAAGAGAGAAATTGTTTCACCTCAGCGATGAAAAGTCTTCAGATGAAGACCATTGACAGAGATCGGTAAAACCTGGCCATCTGCATCTTTGAGGATGAAAGAGTTAGCCGAGTTCACCTTCATAATTTTGAATGGCCCATCCCAGAAGGCGTCCAGCTTGTCATGATTTCCAGGCTTGGCTTTCCAGGAATCCCACTTCCATACCAGGTCTCCCACATTGAATGCGCGATTGGATGATTTTTTCTTGAACCAATCTCGGGTGACCTGAGCATGCTTAGCGAAGTTCTGGTAAGCCTCCTCGTGATCTTCCTCTAACTGCAATAGCTGAGCTAATCTATTTTCCATTGGGCTAACTTCATCTTCTTCTTCTAGCAGCTGCAGTGCAGGGATCTCTACATGAGTGGGTAAGATAGCCTCCTTGCCATAGACCAAGGCATAAGGCGAAGTCTTGATCGACTTCTTGATAGAAATTCGATCGGCCCACAAGGCCCGATCTAGAAGAAGATGCCAAGTCCTTTTGTTTTGCTCTATAAGCTTCCTTAACACCCTCAACAAGGTTTTGTTGGTGGATTCTACCAAGCCGTTGCCTTGTGGATAATAATTGGAGGATACTTTATGATATATCCCATATCTATAGAGGAATTCATTGATTTTGGCACCTGTGAAGCCAGGACCATTGTCCGTGATGATTGCTTTGGGGAGGCCAAACCTGGTGATCAAACCTTCTAGGAAGGCTATGACAGTCTCTTGATCTACGTGCTTCGTAGGGATCGCTTCGGCCCACCTGGTGAAGTAGTCAGTCGCAGTCAGTATGAACTTATGTCCAGCGGAGGAGTTCGGCGATATGACCCCTATGAAATCCAGCCCCCATTGCTGAAAGGGCATCTCTACTTGTATCGGTTGAAGAGGCATCGAAGCATTTCTGCTTCGACCGATGAACTTCTGACACTGCTCGCACCTACGACAAACTGCGAAGGCATCGACAAAGAGTGTGGGCCAATAATAACCCGCCCTGATGATCTTTAGCACCGTTGTTCTCCCTATGAAGTGACCTCCAGATAGTCCTGAATGAAATTCTCCCAAGACTCTCCTTTTATCATCATCTTTTATGCACTTAAGAAGAACGCCATCAATGTTTCTAAAAAATAGGCCTTCGGGGCGCAAAGTGTATCGGGAGGATCGCATCCTAAAATGCCTTCGCTGTGATGCATTTAGATGCGGAGGACATATGCCGGTGTTGAAGTACTTGATTATCTCGTTGACCCAGTCCTTTTCATCCGCTTCCTGGTTTGTGAAGCATCCTTCGGCTGGCGAGTCATCCCATTGAGGTTCTGTTGCTTCGGCCGCTGCGCTCTTCGCCAGTTCTTGACATAATGCGCGACCATGAACCAGTTTTGTGGGCTTGATCTCAATGTCAAATTCCTGTATCTTGTTCACCCAACCGGCTCTCTTGCTTCCCAATTCTCCTTGGATGATGAAATTGCGCACGTCGGGGTGAATGACGAAGATCGTAACCCGACTCTGGGAGACGAACTGCTTGAACTTCCTGAGAGACTTCATTACTGCATGCACCTGATGCTCTATGAAATTGTATTTCTCTTCATGGGGATTGATCACCTAGCTCAAAAACGTGATGGGACGCTCTTCACCATCTTCCCCCTTTTGTGTCAGGACCGCAGCGTAGCTTTCGGGTTCCCCTATGGCATACAGGATAAAATCTTGATCGTAGTCAGGGTTGACCAGGACTGGCACCTGAGCAATTCGGGCCTTAATCTCTTCGAATGCTTCCCTTATTTCTTCCGTCCAGATGAATTCGATGCCCTTCTTCAAAAGATCAGACATTGGCTTGATAACTTGGGCGAAATCGGGGACAAACTTCCTCATGAAGTTGATCTGGCCGAAGAAATATTGAAGTCCTTTCTTGTCTGCTGGGAGTGGGAGCTTCGTTAGAGCCTCGACTCTGTCGGGATCTACAGCGAGACCTTTTTCTGATATTGCATGTCCCAGCAATTTTCCTTCGCTGACTGCGAATATGGACTTCTTCGGATTGATTGAGATGCCAAACTCTCGACATTTTTCAAAAATTTGTTGTAGATGTATGGGGTGATCCTCCCTTCTTCGGGAGAAAATGGTCATGTCATCTAGATAGATGACGATAACCTTATTTAGAAGCTCACCAAAAGCAAGATCCATCACCCTCTGGAAAGTGGCACCAACATTCGAAAGACCAAATGGCATTCGTTGGTAAGCAAATGTCCCCCACTTGGTAGTAAATGTCGTCTTATGCTGGTCTTCGTCCCTGACCCAGATCTGATTGTATCCAGAGAAACCATCGAGCAGAGAGAAGCGTTGAGCTCCAGCCACCGAGTGTAAGATCTGATCGATTTGTGGAAGAGGGTAGTGGTCTTTGAGAGAAGCCTGATTCAGGTTGCGAAAGTCCACGCATAACCGTATATCTCCATTCTTTTTTTTGATAGGGACTAGGTTCGCTACCCAAGAAGAATGCTTGATGGGATAAATTATCTTCGCCTCGAGCATTTTCAGAAGTTCGGCCTTCATCAGGACTTCGATCTTCGGGTTAACCGGCCTTTGCTTTTGTCGAAAGGGTTTGACCCCCTCCTGCAATTCAATTGTGTGCTGGATCAGCCATCGATCGTATCCTCTGAGGTCTTGGTAGGACCAAGCAATTATGTCAGGAAACTTTTTGCACAGAGTCTGGATCTGTTCTATCTCTTTCGAAGTGCAGTCGGTTCCAACTTTTATTGCTTTTCCAGGTTCAAGCTCTAAATCTTGGTACTGCTTTTCATTGACTTTGATCATATGAGAGAGTGCTCGATCATTCTGATCAAAGAGGCTTTCAAGGGTGATCAATCCCTTGGGAACGTGGTTATTCTTCAATTGAACCAGCTCTTCATCTTCTTCTTCGTCAGAGCTTCTGTCTTCGACTGTGGTGGCTTCTTGAATCATGAAATTTACAATCTGCTCATCATTGTCAAAGACTTGCCAGTGTAGGTTTCTATCTGGGATGGAGGGTCTGTAGATTAACCTCACTACTTTGGGCTTGTGCACCATGTCTTCTGCTAGAGAGTACCTGGCTGCGATGGATGCCAGAACATCGGCATGTCGATTCTTTTCTCGTGGGATGGACTACAGATTGAGAGACTCGAACTGGTCAAACAAGTCCCATACCCTATTGCGGTATGACTTTAAATAATGCTTTTTTGAAGAGCATCTGTTTGTGACCTAGTTGCATACCAGTTCAGAATCTCTAAAGATTTGGAGGTGCTTTATGCCTAACTTGTCAGCTTTCTTGAGTCCTAGGCACAATGCTTCATATTCTGCTGCATTGTTGGTGCAGCTCCATGTCAACCGGTAGCAATACTCCTTTTGCTCTCCGGATGGTGAAACTAGGAGAATCCCTACCCCAACACCATTTTTACATCGGGCACCATCGAAGAACAACTTCCATAGTCCTTCTTGGGCACTTGTTCTATTCTCTGATTGGGTATGTTTCTCTGGCTTGGTGATCGCATAACATCCTATCTCGGTTTCTATCATGGCATTAAATTCTGACAATGAGAACTCATCTTCATAACTTAGTTGTGCAAGAGATTGCTCGACCAGGTCCACCTGCTCTACTTGCTCAACTATTGTATTCACTGGATCACCACTCTCTTCCTCGGACATCTTCTGCACAAGGAAGGAAGAAGGCTTTTCATTGTAGATTTTCACCTTCTTTCCTTTGAATGGAATTTCCAGATGAGAGTAATCCATTGACAGATAACCGCCCAGCTTTGCTGTGAATTCCCTTGACAAGCACAAACTGAAGTATGGCTCCAGGTCGACGACCACTACCTCTTGTATGACCATGATCTGAGGCATCTTATGTAGTCGAATAGGAATGTCTTTGATCACTCCTATAGTCTTCACTAGGGTACCATCCAACTGGAGTACGTCGTGGCTGCTTCGCGTATATTCCATCCCTATCTCTTCGTAGACTGCTTTCGGCATGACTGTTGTAGCGGCCCCAGAGTCGATCATACAGTTATGTACAATATACCCTTCCATATGTAGTGATAGGTAGAATGGAGGTGGTCTATTCTTCCCCATAATGGATGTGGATAGGGTCTGCACAAGAGCAAGCGGTGCTACTTTTTTCACTTTAATTATCTTCAATGATTCTTGCAGCAGGTCCACTTGTCCGGGTAGTTGCAGTGCATCGTACAAGCTGATCTTGGCTGGAATCCTCTTTAACTCCTCTACGATGTTGTACGCCAAGGAACTGAGCACTTCGGGTTCCTTTCTTGGCTCATATCTGGTGTGATACTGCTCCGTAGCTTCAACTCTTTGTCGCTTAGTCAGTGAAGGAAATTTGAGCTTTTCCCTAGCCTGCTCCTTAGTTTCTGCCTGAGGTGGTTCGACAGAGGCCTTTTGAGCTTTTTCTTTGATTGGTGCAGGCGGAGGAGCTTCGTTCGGGGCCAAAGAAGATGATTGTCCCTTTTTGGGTCGAGCATGCACTTTTAAGGGAGCCATCTGAGTAGCATCCACTTCTATCACCTTCTTTCCTCCTCTGGTAAGCACTGCAACCGGCTCTTCTTCGCCAATCGCCAAGTTCTGACTCATTTGCCTGATGACGTTGACTTGACCGCCATGACTACTGCTCACCAACGTTTGTACATAGTGTTGGTGCAGCATGCAGGTATTCTCTTCATGCGGATCATTGCACGTGGAGCACCAATATACATAATCGAAAGTGCTCGGAGCTTCATCGATCGTAGCATTTCTCATCGAAGCCTTCCCTTGCTGGACTGCTTGGTCTTTGGTAAGCGCAGGCATAGGATAAGATCTTCTCGGTAGGAATTCTTGTTGCGCTTGCTTCCTCTTCACAATGGTCATGTCATTGGACAACGTCTGAACTATGGAGTTCAGAGACTGCATTTCTTGCAGGATTTTGGCTTGCATATCATCGGCTTTTGGAATCGGAGGTAATGTAGCCATTGTTGGTATTGGAGGCAGGGCAGGGGATTGAAATGGTGTCGGTAGTACAGGGAATGCCAAAGTAACCATGGGCTATGGAGCCAAAAATGTGGGAAAATGAATTTGTGGAGCAGTGATCTGAGACACAATGGGATTCGGGTTCCAAGATGAGATCGGGAGTGCAGGGGTTGCAGAGATCTATGAAGCGGCTGCGCTCGCATACTGGTATTGAGGAAATTCAGGAAGTATGGGCATCGACATCCTCTGTGGAAGCTTGCCCACAACTATCAAATCCCTTTTCGCCCTCTTGGCTAATTCATACAACTCGAGAAAAGTATTGACGTTAGAATATCTTACCATGATACTGATATCAGGGTTGAAAGCCCGAAGGAAGTAGTATGTTGCAGCTTCGTCGGTTGGCCGAAGTCCAATTGGTACTCTCTGCCAGGTTCGAGCGAACCTAACATTGAAGTCTATGATCTCTTCTTGTGGATGTCTCTGGATTGAAGTGAACTGATGCAGGAGAGAGGTAGGGTCGGAGGACTCATTGAAGTTTCCCATCAACTGCCCGGCTAACTGGTCCCATCCCGTAATAGTATCGGGTGGTAAAGATCTATACCAGTAGAGGAGTTTTCCTCTAAGGGAAAGAACCAGAAGCTTTACCATCACTTGCTCTTCTGTGATATCATGGATTGCTGCCAGAGAGATTATATCCTGGATGTGCTCCAGAGCAGTCTTTCCAGTTCCATCGAACGTTGGGATCTTCTTGACAGTAGCAGGTGGCACTTGCCCTTGTCCCGCTAGATTTAGCGGCGACAAAGAATCCCATGATGGGAACCACCTGGGTGGCGGTGGCTGCTGCATTTGTTGTTGTTGTTGTTGTTGCTGTTGTTGTGCCATACTTGCTCCTAGATTTTGAGAAATAGAAATCCCCGAAGCTCCTCCTTGATTGCTAATAGGACGACTAATAGGAATGGAGGCACTAGGATGCTTCGGTGAGTTGGGAGGATTAGGAGGAAAACTAGATGTTGTGCTATCAAAAGTTAGGCCTTGTTCATCAACAGCAGCCTCTCATGAGGATGTTCCACGTAATAGTGACTCAGGGGTGACCAACCTTGATCGCTCCCCAAAGGCATCAATATCTAGCTCAAAGAACTCAGTTTCCTCTCCTCTATTCCTAACTCTCCATCTTGTTTGCATGAAGACACAGACTTTGGTACTGGTCTTTTTGACTTAAATATTCTTGGGTAAACAGAGTCGCCAGATGCTAAGAGTCTTTCGGTAATGAGAGCATCGGTTCTCACTACCACTAGTCAGGTGAGACTGATCGGGTCACACCGGAACTGGTTAGAACTATTGGCCCCGGTGTAGACGGGTTTGAGATTTGCGCTTAAAATATGGGACCTTGGTCCCACCGGGCATGCCAAAAATTGTTGGTCATCAAATCTGCCTAGGAAAGGATTTTGGGTAAATGTATGCGCCCTAGACCTGGACCAACATTGAAAGGCCGAAGGGAAGAGATGCCCCTCGTGCCAATCTCCGGAGAAAGGCCGGCTCCTATGCTAATCTACTTTGGTGTTTTGAGATAAGGGTGCAGGAAAGAGATAAAAGAGTTAGGGTTAGAGAAAGAAATAAAAAGGGGTAAGGGAAGAGAGATCGGTGATTTAAGGTGGGAAAGAACAGGAAGCATGATCACTAACTGACAACTTGAATAGCAGCAAGGAACACCAAGAATAAATGAAAGAAATGCAACATTAACCTTCCTATGTATCCTCTGGGTGAGCTCACAGGGATTCTCCTTCTCCCTTTCATCAAAATTTAGGGTTCAAAGTAAAGACGATTAGGACAAGTGAATGTAATAGAAACCACAACCCACCAGGCAGCATAAAAGAAAACCAATATTACGTTTTTCCTCTCCTATGTATCCTTCAGGCGAGTTTCAGGGAACAGTCCCCAATCGCACACCGGATTCAGAGTTCAGAGTCTCAGTATACAAATGAAGAAAGACAAAAGAATCAAGCACAAAAGGCAGCATAAAAGAGAGAAATTGAGCCCAAAGCTCTTTAGTATTAATCGCAGGACATCAAGTTACAACAGCTTTCTAGCAGATAGTTCCCCCCTCCTTCATTACAATGCCTAGGTTTTTATAGAGGACCCGACCCTCTGAGTCATAATTACACAGCAAGGAGAAGTATGCCCTCGAGCCCTGAGAATTTGGCTCCCCGAGGCTCTCGTGATCGAGCTCTCAAATCCGTTACCAAAACTGGCAACTATGACCGGGTCAACCATGGAAAGATGCATTGATGAGCCGTATGGACGTCCTTGGTCTTCGGGTGCGGTGCTCGAGTGGCCGCCATGCTCGCCGGGCTCCTCATCATGGCTTGATACTTCGTTTTCAATTGCCAAAAATGAGCAACGGGCTTATCGGGCATGAAAAAATGCATTTATGAGGCACTTGATCACCTCGAGAAAATACCCGACTTGGAGCGCGTGTCTTTGAAGTGCTTCGCTACCTTTTCAACTTTGCTTCGCAACGGACCTGTGCCAAATCAGATTCTCCTTGATTTGCACTTCGCATGGTGAAGCTTTGCAAGACAGCTTTGGGGGTGATGGAGGCCGAAGCATATCTCCTTCGCAAAATGGGGTCTTCACTTCTCATTGCTTCGCTGTGTCAAAACTGCTTCGGCGTGGTCCTTTGCCCGAAGTAGATACTTCGCTAATGAGTCATTGAGATGCTTCATCGTGATCCTTCATCAAAACTGTGGTTCGGGGCATTTCGGCCGAAGTGTATACCTGCCTTCAAAATGCATCTTCTACCTCGGATGAAAATACTTCGCACGAAAGTTTGCCGAAGCAGATGCTTCGCAATGATTTTGGCGAAGTAGAAATGGTTCGCTGATGCGGGGCCCGAAGTGGATGTTTCGGCGGCCTTTCGATGAAGTGTTTTTGAATTCTGCTTCACAAAACTTTTGGCTGAAGTAGCCTTTTGAAATGCTTCGGGTGCGAAGCAGTTTCATTCTTCCTCCTTTGTATTTTACTTTGGCAATACTACTTCGCAAAAATCTCGCCCGAAGTGGCTACTGGAAATGCCTCGGGTGCGAAGCTCTTCTCGTTTTCTTTCGGTGAAGCTCTTTTCTCTAGCCTGTTCGGCAGCGAAGCTCTTTCTTTTTTATTTTCTATACAAAGGGGTGGCGTTGAAAGCCAAAATTGCTACAGCTTTTCAAACAACAAAACAACAAAGAAAAAACTTTACAAAACACTGTACAAAATTTTGATTTCCTTTTCTACCCCTTGAGAAATGTGACAAAATTTTCAATGGGTATAGTGCTCGAGTGGCCACCATGCTCACCGAGCTCTTCTTCTAGGACTGATACCTTATTTCTAATTGCTAAAAATGAGCATGGAGCTTACCGGGCACGTAAAAATGCATTTATGAGGCACTTTATCACCTCGGGAAAATACCTGGCTTGGAGCACGTGCCCTTGAAGCACTTCATTGAATTTTCATCCGCAACTCCGCTTCGCAATGGACTTGTGCCAAAGTGGATCCTCCTTCTTGATTTGTACTTCGCATGGTGGAGCTTCGCAAAAATAGTTCGAGGATGGTGGGTGCCGAAGCATATTTCCTTTGCAAGATGGGCTCTTCACTTCTCGCTGCTTCACTGGAGAGACATGCTGAAACTGCTTCACTGATGAACTGTTAAAATGCTTCACCGTGATCTTCCTTCAAAATTGTGGTTTGGGAGGGTTTTGGCCAAAGCACATTCTTACCTTCAAAAATGCTTTGACTGCTTCCACTTCAGGTGAAAGTACTTTGCACGAAGGTTTGTCGAAGCAGATGCTTCGCAATGACTTTCGACGAAGTAGAAATGGTTTGCTGATGGGGAGGCCCGAAGTGGGTGCTTCGGCAGTGTTTCGGCAAAGTATTTTCAATGTTGTGCTCCTTCAAATCCCTCTTCGCAAGTTTCTTGTCCGAATTAGCCTTTTAAAATGCTTCGGGTGCGAAGTAGTTTTCATTCTTCTTCCCTTTGAATTTTTCTTCGTCAACACCGCTTCACAAAATTTTTGCCCAAAGTAGCTGTTTGAAGGACTTCGGGCCCGAAGTAATTTTCTTTGCCTTAGCAAATTCGGACCGTGATTTTCTTCGGTGAAGTTGTTCTTTTGAAATGCCACTTCGTAAAACTTTCGCTCGAAGTAGCTACTAAAAATGCTTCGGGTGCGAAGCTCTTTTTACGCCCTCTTTGAATTCCTTCTTCGGCAACGCCGCTTCGCAAGATTTTCGGCCCTAAGTAATTTTCATCCTTCATTTCTTCCCTTGTGGCTATCTTCCTTAGCTTTTTCATAAGCGAAGCTCCTTCATATTCATTTTATGTACAAGGGGAATAGCAGGGAAAGCCAAAATTGTTGCAACACTTGAAAATATTTTTTCTGAAAGCAAGGGAACAAATTCATGAAATTGAAAGAAATACTTTACAAAAAAATTAATTTTTCTACCCCATTGTGCAATGTGACAAAATTTTCAACATTCTTGGCGGCTCGTGGGGCAACGATCTCGTCTCGATGGGAGAACCCTTAGCTTTGATCCACTGGGCCAGAGTTACCTCTAGACCCTTCTCCTTTTTCTATCTCCGAGGGCACTTCCATAGCTTGTTCTTCTTCTTCCTCTTCTTCTTATGCTTCCTCTGGCATAGCTTCCTATTGTGGTGATGGGGCAAGGCGATCATGGATGCGCTTCATGGTTTGGCGAACATGAGCCTAGGCACCCTTCAAGAAAGGTTCTTGATCTTGCAATGCCTTAACCAAAACATGGAACCGATCAATCTGGCCAATATCAACATGTTTGTCTCTGATGTATAGATCATTCAGGAAGGTTGCAATCTTGTAGTGTCTCAAAATGAAATTCATGACCTGCCCTTCTGTTATCAGCTTCGCTCATTCGTCTATCTCCGAGACGTCGCCTTCAAAATGAAGCCATGCTGGCTTAAGCTCTTCCTTGGTTAGAAGGTTCCCATCATCATCCGTGAAGCTCGGGAAACCTAAGGAAGAGAGATCTTGGAAATAGCCTAGGGATGCATGCTACTCATTATCAAACACATCCAGGAGGTCTTTCACATTTTGTGCCTTCCTCACCTTGGAAAAGAAGACGTGAACTATGGCTTGGGATGTGGACCAATCCCTAGCCGTCCGACTCATTGCAGCAACCTGCAAGTCCTAATATTTTTTGCTTTGGACATCAAAGGCTAATTTGAGTCGGCCTCTAGCTTTTTGAGTGACCTCATCTATGATTGGTCCTCCTTCAGTAGTGGCATGCTTTGCTTCGGTGATATAGGTTAAAATTGATAGGGCACTAGAGGCACGAGACCTGAATTTCCTGAGAAAGTGCGATCGGATTTCTTTGATTCTGCCTTTGTCAAACAGTTCTAGGCTTTATTTTTTGTGCAAATGCTACTGCAACTGCAAGAT